>OX401978.1:10981700-13381700 GCA_947859335.1 Tortricodes alternella
TCTTTCTTAACTCAAACATTATAATATTGTTAATTACTTCTTTTATTAACATAAAAATTGCATATTACATATTTTTAATGTAATTAAAATATTTAATGAGTAATGTAATAATATAATGTTTAATAGTAGAAATGTTACACCGGCTTACCCTCACGCTCCGCCGCTGTACAGTGTACGCTACATAAATTTAATTCAAATATTTGTTAAATATTTGATAGATTTCCGAAATTGATTAAACCATCAGAAATAGAAGATAATCAGAGCTCGGTGTCTCATCATACGTGTGATCGACGCGATGGCTTACCTAATCGTCGCGAGCTCAAGTGCGCTCCAGTGACCTGCTGTGAACTCGTCCCAATTCGACCTCTCCGTATCTATGAATTCCTGGTCAGCATACAATCAATACCAGGTTGATTGAGAGGCCTTGCCGCAACGTTGCCACAAGTTTAGGACTGAGTGGCAGCCGGGGAATGAGGCCGAGTGAGGACCAGCGTATGGAAAAGTGTTAATTTCAGTTCAGTTACAGTCTTCACGTATGTAATGACATGTGATGCAGGCTCATAGAAGAGGGGAGGGGGGTTCCAAACCATGCATGATGTTCTTTGTGGCAAGTGCTGTAAAGCAACAATCAGTAACTGAATCACCTTCATAACCGAATCAGTCAACTAATTGTGCACAAAAAATTGGTTAAACTTACTTCCCACATATCACCTTTTTTTTGTGTCGTACGGTATTACAACGAAAGGAAATTGAAATGTTTTTCAATCATCTCGTGAAAGCTTGCTTTAGATTGATTTTTTATCATCTTAACTTTCTGTTGATCTTAAATCAATACACCATAATTGCAATTTTCATTATTTTATTGTTTCCATAATAATTTAATTTGTCAAACAAAACCGTGAATTTGGTCTTAGGCAGGGATTCCGAATAATTGCTTGAATCAATAAAATACAATACAATAGAAACACTCTTTATTGAATATGACATGGTGGCATGAATTGAAATGCTGCTGGCCATTGAATTTTTCTTCCAATTAATATTATTCACCCTATCTCGCATCCCCATCCGCCAGGAACAAACTGGACCAACGGTGATGGTCTGTGTCACTCGTAAAGGTTTTTTTCTAACGGTGTTAATTTTATGGCTCCATATCCATTTAAGACATTGTCCTGCGTCCTGCAAACAACATGTAAAATACAATATTATAATTATATACAATTAAGGTTACAAACCTCTCGATACAATTTTATTCGAGAAGCAAATCATTATTTCCAATTAAGCACAATTACTAAAACCTTAAATGTAACCTTTCCAAACAATACTTGAACACAATACTCTCATACATATGTATTTGTTCGAGCGGGATCGCAATATTCAATATCGTCCACGTGAATTTCAATAGAGTATCTTCCAAGAGAAAATTGGTTGGAAATCTGAATATTCTTCGGCAATTTTGAAAAAATATGTTAATCTATTCCCGAGAGACGGCGACTGTTTTCATAAATTGATTGCTTTGAGCCAATAGCAAAAGAATTGTCAATATCGAATAATTGACTTTATAATGAGTGTAATAAGCAAAGGAATTTTATCCGGGCAAACGGCTTAATTTGCTCGCCGCAGTATAAATTTAATATTCGCAATGTTAATTAATCGCGAATAGTTCCAATATTCCTTTTCACAGGTCATTCCTTATTTGAACAAGCAAACCTTTTGGTATCGCGCTATTTGGCGCTCTTTCTGATCAGTCAATAATCAATTGATCACAATGCAGCTTAAAAATAACCGAGCGATAAACCCTTTAAAAAACCTTTTAACTTCCGTGATCTGAATTTTAAGATACAAAATATCTAGTCTTATAATTAAAACAAATGACTTATGCATTATGTTTGTGTCACTTTGGACGGCGACATGGACACGTTCGATGAAAATTTAATGTCGGTTAAAAAGTTAATAAAACTAGGCGAAGTATAAAAGATTTAAAAAAAACTTGCAATAATATGAAAATGAATAGACTAGATACAAGTTCTTTGTGAAAATTTTCGGATGTTCGACTGTAACTTCAGAACCAATGGACCGATTTTAATAAATATGGTATCTTAAGATTCGGGGAGAACGTGCGTGTTTCATAGAATATGTAAAAATTCTAAGGGTGCGTCATACCAGGTGCAAAAAACCTTTTTTACGTCCGCTAGTTGGGTTTAACTGTACCTATACTTTTTTACCAAGTTTTTGCCGTAGTAGAAAAGAAAGCAGATTATGCACCTCGCATCAAGTGATGTGCACGATGCTCGTATTTTTGGAGCCCTCACTTGCATTCGGGCTCCAAACTGACACTCAGCGCAATAATTAATCACTTTCTCCTTGGTGCAATAATCTACTATTAAACATCATGTAGTAACGTAGGTAACGTTTATATCGATTCCGACCATGCGAACGGAGTCGTAAGTAACTCGGTAAAACTGCTCACATATAAAAAGCTTGTTCTTAATATCGTTAACGTCTAGGCGTAATAGAATATTATGCGGCAGTAGCCACCTTCATACGAACTCGCAGGAACAACTTCAATTAGGGAACAATATACAGAAGTCTTAACAGCGTTTTCTTGTTCGCTGCAGTATGAAAGAGAACCAATTAGCCAGCAAAGTGAGTGCGGGGAGACAATAGCGCCCGCTTAAGGTTCCCGCACGCCAAGTTTGTACGCCCACCGTAGTGTGTAGGCAACCTAACAGGTTGCTGAAGGGGAAAGATATGATTAACAGTACACTAATTACTTAGGTACCTACCTACAGGAACTTTGTGTAACAAAGTTAGAGTTATCACATTCCCGGAGCCGTATCGGTTCAAGTGCCTGTGCCCACTGTATGGAGCCCCATTTTTGTAAAACAGCTTGCCACGGCGGGGAAGTAGGGTTCTGCACAATAAGTGACAGGGTAATGAGCTCACGTGACCTGTCTTCTGCCACCGTTTCGACGAGACTACAATTTCCTGAATGCATGAAACATTTCTTCGTTGCACTTATGAAAAACTACTAGTTTTGTTTGAAGCTTGTAGTTTTTTTTTGACGCAGGTTTGTTTACAGGAAAGCAACGTAAGTCCGTTAACCTTTAAAACATTATTTCGTAGGAGACTTTAGATACCCTATTAATACGGGTAGCTTATAGGTGGCTTATAGATTAAATATCGAAATTAAAATGGTGAATACTGGTGCCCTTACCTCAAAGCTTTCGGCCAAATGAAAGTTTAGTCAATTTCAGCCAAAGGTCGGATTACAGAAAATAAGACTAGAAGGAACAGGTACTCTAGATCCACCTTGCACCATGACGTAATAAATTGTCTAAAGCAATGGTGCTATTATAATTTAAACAGATAACAAACGTCCCGTAAATACACGATTGGTCGCTAGGTACCTACTAGAGATTGCAAGTTGGAGTATTATCTCTTTAATTGCCCTGGATGTCGTCATTCATCCCGCGGTCGGGTTAACTTGTAAACTTTGACCATTTGGAGAGCAAACGATTGGATCTTGATATAAGTCACAACTTGTAGGTACACAAAGGATGCAAAGCCATCTTGTACAGTTGCGCAACGAAAAGGATCGTCACTTTTCGATCCAATGCCAAGGGAATAAAGTTCAAAGCTGAAGAACCTTTTCATTCCGTGCTTATGCCAGCAGGATCTGACTAAAACAAGGACAGAACAAATGATTCGGAAAATTATATGTAAAAAATCACCTACAAGATTAAAACAACAAAAACTGGCATTGGAAACATCGTGGTCTTGCTGCAGTTCTGTCTATGACAGAGTCGACGTTCTTTTTTGGAATAGTTATAGAACTTGCGTGCCCACATTTATTGCAATAGTGGGACCAATTCGAATAAATTTAAAAGTTGCTAAACTAAAATAAGAAAGCCGTCAAAATCGAGTATGACGTTTCTTATTTCAACTTTAACGACTTTTAAATTTAGCGAACACACTTTCGAATTGGCCCTAAATTGCAAAATTAACGGAAAACGAAGGGTAAGGAAGTGGATCGAATTGTAAAGCCAATTAACAGGGTCAAAGGGGTTTCATATGACAAGAACTTCCTTAAGTACTCGTATTTCAAGAGTATTTTTAACTTTTTTGTCGGCATATTTATGTTATTTATCAACAAAAATCAAAAATAATAGACCGTAGGTACCTCCCCTTGTCTCCAAAATTTGCCAACCGAAAATTCTCCAATTATTGATTCTGAAAGGAAATTAGGTATATTTTACAGAAACAATTAAACGTAGTGCCAAATATTTATGGTTGTCGAGAAAAAAAAAACAGAATAATGTTAACAAGGTCATATCGCATTCTACGGTTGCATAGAGATAGCATAGGAGCTTGTGAAAGTTTTACCATGATTTATTTCGTAGAAGATTTTAAATGGTTACCCGCTTATCAAAAGCAATTTTTGGATTTTAAGGGCTCCTTACCTAAAAGGTAATGTCTGTTTCTCATAAGGGACCCTCGCCGCTCGAGTCATACTCGCACTTGACCAAATTTATTTTTTATTTCCAACTCAGGCACCCACAAATCTACAGGTGAGTCTTCTGACAGTAATAGGTACAATTTTGAACTATTAATTGTGTTTTTTCGATTCATATTTGTGTGTAAGGAATGTGACTTTCATGTAATAAGTATATGTTTTTACTTATTAATTTATCCTTAAACCACAATTACCAGATTTTTATGCAGATCTGTGTCTGCTGGTAAGTTTTCCATAAAACCTATGCCTAAACGATTTTTCATATTCACTGTTATCAATAGTTTCCTCATGTGGATCCCATGTTTTTTTCTTTACAATATTTTGTTATAGAACAATCTGTAATTAATTAAAAAGATAGGTTCCCCTTAATAGTGCAAATGTGGAGATTTATGTGGTACCTAGCACCGGACCCTGCTCGGCACGCCCCACCGCTACGGTTCGCTAAGCACCTATTTTCTACACTTATCCAACAAATTGATTCTATTTCTTTCACCGTTTTGGTCCAAAAATAGTTCCCTAGGTTAAAAACCAACCCTTTTTATAACCCCACGTTACAATAAACAAAGACGATTCCTTTGTAACGTGAAATGGCACGACAAAGGCGCTGGTATCAAATTCCAATTTTATTACGATACGATACAAAACGATACCCAGAGAAAAATGGAATCCAAACGCCCCGCGTTTACGTGGCTTCTCTTTTTTTCTTTAAATTTAATGTTTTGTTTCCATTTTCCGGTGTTTGCTCGGGATTCTACGCACTTACGTACGCGAATATATGTTTGCGGCAACAGTATTACGTCGCTGACATGATAAGCCTATTCATATTGACTTTGATGGAAATGTAATAAATATTTGAAATAATTATATGACTTGACTGAGTTTTATTTTTTGAAAACGTTCTTAACGTGCTTCTTCTTCATGCGCCTCGCGGCTTTGAATGTCCGATCGTTCATAATTGCATTTGTGCCGCCCTTAATACACAATGTACTACGAGTATTATCGAATACGTTAATATTAATTTCAGTTGAAAACGTTAACATCTATAGTTACGTCCATCATATCTACGAAATAAAATATTCATAATTTTATTGTGTACAATGGTCTCTTTAACCCACGAACCATTATTTATAAGGAAGCACCGGGTATCAGATTGCTGCGACAGCCGACGGCTGAATCTAAAAGGACACTCAGCACGATCCGGTCTATAAACTGTGTAAAAAACGTGCATGCTGGGTTCATATCTCCACCCTCGTTCGGTTCCTGTTTAGATGTGTGATCCGGCTTTACACTGCGAATTTCGAAATGTTTTATTAAAAAAAAAAAAAAACAGTTATTTGTAATCATAAGGTTATGAATCAATGAATAAAAATAATAGACGTTGCTGTGGTCTCATTTCTGTAAATTATTGACGTGCAAACAATTAAAGATTGTGCCAGTAGTTTTATTCGTATTTTACTTACACAAATATCCGCCTTTGAAAGCAGTATTAAAAACGGAATTTCGCAATTGGATGCTTGCACTTTACGTTGCTTGATAACAGCTAGATTGAAAAATGAACTCCTGCACATAATGTGACGAATGGCACACGTTAATCCTTGGCAGCCCACTTTTATAAATAAGTCGTCACGTATGCAGGGTGTCGAACATTGGCACAGAGTTACGAGGGCCCCGCGGCATTACGTTTTCATGCCCCACAGGGCACGCGACGTGAGACCAAATTGAAGCAAATCCAACCACGCTTGCCCCTAACCACTTTATTTCCATAATCAAACTATTAGACTTAGTAATTTGTTCACATGGAGGCAGGCAGTAATTCTTTATGACGTATTTTGATCACTTAATTATAATGGCTGAGGTAGATACCGAAGTCGCAATCACCGTAGTTAAACCCTTTTTATGGTTACTTGAAAATAGCACTTAATTCGGTTAGTTAAGGATGACATTTCAGGCTTAAAAATATGGATGGTGGATAGGTAGGTATTAATGATTCTGACCAACTAATGTGACAGTGGTTTAATTATTAATACGAAAATACGATGATAAGAATAATTATAATACTACACGTTTTTAGGGTTCCGTACCTCAAAAGAAAAAAACGGAACCCTTATAGGATCACTCGTGTGTCTGTCTGTCTATCTGTCCGTTTGTCACAGCCAATTTGCTCCAAAACTACTGGACCGATTAAGTTGAAATTTGGTACACATATATAATTCAGTGACCGCAACACGGACACGTAACGTATATAAATGAATTTTAAACATGGGGACCACTTTTGGGGAGTAAATTAGAAAATCAATATAAAAGTTTTGCAAACTAAATCGTGTGAAATGAAAGGGCTTATTGTGAGATTCCCAAAAATATTTTGAAGTTATTTAGAAAAATAGGCGAAAATTGACCATTCCCCCCTCTTATCTCCGAAAGTACATTTAAACTTTCTGTCCCTAGTTCACTTAATGTAATGTAATAATAAATAAATTGTGTTCGGTAGACCATTGTTTCAGGAAAACCTACACTTCACACAGAACTAGTTTGAGAACTTATATTGAGTGGGTAAGGATAAGACAGGTTACATTTTCCCAGTTTTTATAATAGAAGATAGAATGCCTCCACGGCTCAAAGGAAATTGTGTGAAAAGGCAAAGAAATCCGTTTAGTTGAACTTCTTTTCCTTTTTTCTTGACTTATATTTTTATTATCTTATTAAACTGTCAGAAAGTTAAAGATTTTCCCTTTTTCATTCCAAATACTCTGGTTAGGAGATTTACAAGAGCTACCTTTATATGATCTCTATTTTAATTAACCCCTACTTATTCTACTTCGTGGTTTTTGGAAAGGTAATTTTGGTGATAAAAGATAGTTTACAATTTAGTGGCATAATAAATCATAACATACGCGCATTCTTAACAAAATTGCATTAGCTTGAGGTTTGAAACGTTTACATTACAAAGTCAATTTACTTTAGTTTAGTTTGTTTACGATTTTGCCTTACTACGAGCTTCCTACGTTGTCACTTATCGCGGGGAGTCTCGCTAGTAAAGTAAATGTTTCGCAGAGGCATGATCGCGAACCCCTCAGCATTCAATTTCATTTTAAATCCTTCGTATTTAATTTTCTGGTCATCAAACCGTTTTTATTACGGCACGAATATCCAATTAAACGTTAGAGGTAGTCGTAAATTTGGAAAAGTAAACCTACGGAACCCTTCGATTCCCCTTTCATTAAATCGATTAGAGCACCGTTATTTGTTCTGCCTTTTATAGAGGTGAGGGCTTTGATCACGAAATTGCTAAAAACAACAGAACGACCTTGTTCAGCGCTTTTAATTTGTGTACCTTGCTTTTTATTCGCACCTTTAATAGGAGGTCCTGACTTATCGTGTTTCACAGGTGTGGGAGTAACTAGTATGTAACCTTTTTCACCTATGATTATTGCTGAGCACTCAAATATTCTGAACTATATTTTTATAAAGATATTACAATCTACTCTTTGTTTTTATTTCATAAATGTCGCTGTGTTACATATATATGATTATTGCTGACATTTTTTAATTGAAGATATTTTCAAGAATTACTAAACTTAAATAGTAGTGTGAGGGGCACATTGCTCGTACAGCAGATGGCTGATGGTTCCGAAGAGTTCTTGAGAGGCGACTACTGGAAGGCGCAGCCTGGGCAGATCACCCACACGGTAGACTGACGAACTGGTGAATATTGCGGGACTCCACTGGATGCGAGCAGCACAGGATTGGTCGTTGTGGCGATCATTGGGGAAGCCTATGTCAAGCAGTGGACATCTTTCAGCTGAAATGATGATGATGATCAGTGATCCGCAACACGGTTGCCACACCGCGGGATTCAAAGAGGAAATAATAATATGGACATGACAAGATTCGTAAAAATTAAGAGTTATGTTATATGTATTTGTAAATAGAAGTCAGAATATTTAATAAACTCATAAAATGTTTCATTTTTCATTAAAGAAAATATTGATAAACATTGGTTTTATTTTATACTGCGTAAAATATTACGTGCACTCATATACAATATGTAAGTGTTAAAATATAATCATTTGAAGTGCACAAAAACCCTTTTCCCTACTTACTGAAATGAGAATATATTATTTTCCTTTACCGATTCGAATGCTAAAATCCCGGGGAATATCCATATTAACATAATGATTGAGGTCATTGACACCATGTGGCAACCGTCTTGCCGATCACTGATGATGATAATGAATATTTTTCAAGTAAAAAATCTATTGACTACCTATCATGCATTTTAAAAAACAGGACTCTCCAAAATCTACAAATACGTCTCACGATTACTTCCTTTACACAATCACCTCCGTTTGATTCTGGTACATCAATGGGGACTTCTTTCCAAAGATAGATGCAAGATAGCCAATTTGTTAATTATTTTAACGTCTTCATTTGGCTAATTACTTCCTATCGGTCTTTTAATGGGACAATTTGGAGATGCCAAAAAATAAACCAAGTCACTCGCCGTGGTAGCTCATTCCTGGCGACGCCATCAGATTCTTACTGTACCTTTTTACGGCCTAATTAGGATTTTGATCTTATAGTTTCACAAACAGTTAATAAGTGAGCAATTGAGGAATTAACTCAAAGCAATTTATTAATTAATCCATGTTTAATTGATGCAACATCGGATATAAAATTTTTAATATATCAAAATGTCGGGAATATATTCCCGATATGTATAACTTTAATTTTATTGGGTTACGGTGAGTTTTCAGGTTACTCTTTGATTATTCTTCTTTAAACCCTTAAGCGGGCCACATACATACAGATATGCTACGTAAAATTCAAATACAGTTTATTGTTTATCACTTACTAGGGAACCATTTAAAAGCCATTTATTTTTTACATAAAAGCAATCGAATTTGCATCATACTACGTAGTTACTAAGGTTGAAATTTTTAATATAAGTATGTGGTCAATAAAACGCCTCTACCCGGATAAGGGTTTTAATCATTCATTGGAAGACAAAACATATCGACAAGGCTGGTAGTTTAAAAAACTCTCTTACATTGCAGATTATAACTCACAAATTGACTTCAATAAGATGTTATAACTAATCTGCAGCTACCATAGTCTTAGAGGTATGCAGTAATAAATACCAACGCTCAAATAATCTGATAATTAATTTCGGTTCACTAATTAGTATAAATAAGGGTCATTATTCTTACCTGGAGGGCCTGGCGCGAAAGGGTCGTGCGTCTGGCAGGCCTGTCCCGTGGAATAAACGAGACTGTGACCCATCAAGGTCAGCAGCCTGCCCTTGTTAAGCTGTGAAAGCCTTAAATACTTCTCCTTTTGTGTCAGCAAAACTACAAATATTTAACCAGCAGCAGCGGCTTCATTTAAGCAGACTGGAGCCTTAATTAGATAGTTTACTAGTCTGTTTAACGTTTAGCGGCTTAAACTCAAGTTTATGAATTAATAAGGGAATGGGATCGAATAAGCGAATAACTCATAGTTTAATATTGTACTTTTCCCTATGCGCCAACATTTCTATTTTTCTATTTCGCCTTCTGGTTGAAGTGGTTGACTGGTAGAGCATGCCATTGGGTATCATGTCCGCCATTTTACTAATTTGTACACATGAAATAAGCTTTACCTACAGACGTGATAACATTTATCATTTTATGTTTCTTTTCATACTTTGTATCTCATAAACACCGTCTAACGATGTAAATTGATCAAATATATACGGTTTGTAGCAATTTTAAGTTCAGTACTCTTAACTCAGCATTCATATACACCGGTAGAACTGTGCTTAGGTAACTGCCGATAAAATAACGCTCAGTCAGTGTAAGGATCAAATTGTGGTGTCCTTCATATTATCCGCTACCGAGGAAAAGCTCACAAGCTTGTATCCGTCGCCGGCCAGTACAAATATTTGTCAAACAGGAAAGTATTTGTCTTGGGTCTGAAATGGACCCTGAAGCGACAGATGTACCTATATTCGAATACTACAGTCACTTAACGGATCAGTTAAACATTAATTCATGCATATTTGTATACATTTCAAAAAAAGATTTGCCACCTGCTTTTTGCGTCGAAAGATTTTTTTGTATCAATGTTTTAAATTTTGTACCTTTTTAAAGTTCATTTATACTAACACATGTTAGGAAATGTTGGGAGTCCGAAGGAAAGGCTTTTGTCCAGCGTTGGGAGACTTTTACACGTTTAGAGAAAAATGCGATTTAAACGTTTTTTAACCATGAGTATGTAATACAAGTCACCCTTTGCTGGGCATTAAAACATTCACGGGAGCCATCGTTGCCTGATTTAAAAATAAACCCTACGCAGACTCAGTGCCGATTGGGCCATATTCTATGAACTAATTACAAAAATTTAAAGTTGGGTGGACTGTTTTTTTTTTTATTTATTTTATGTCAATTGACTGACAAACGAGCTGACGGCCCACCTGATGGAAAGTGGTCACCGCCGCCCATGGACATCTGCAACACCAGAGGTGCTGCCAATGCGTTGCCAGTCTAGGGAGGGCGGGGAATGGGGACGGGATGGGGATGAGGGAATAGGCCTCCGGATCTCGTCACTCACCGTACGAAACGCAATAGCAAGCTATTTACTTTACGCCGATATTCTGTGAGAGTGTGGTACTACCCCGGTCGAGCCGGCCCATTCGAACAGTAATCATCTAGTGAGGATTACTGTTTGGCTCTACCACTACAATACGCATATTTCTCCGCATGCCACTTAAAAAACTTAAGACTGAAGTTTTTTTAAAAGCCGGTCGGTATTTTTCACCAATTGCCTGGACTATTATCTATACATACAATGTCCCACACACGTAGGACGTTTGTTGCCAAAATAATCAGGGAACTACTTGTTTCCCTGTTTACCTCATTGTACGAGCAAACGTTTACAAATTTAATTCAACGCTTGTACAAATCGTTTTCGAGAAGCAAAAAGCACTTAATGGTTGACAAAATCAATTTTTGTATCAATATTCCGATACTTTCCCCTTGTACATCTCAATAATACATAATGCCGAATATTCAAAGCGATCCAAACGCTATACTCAACGGCAAAAGAGGATAGGTAACAAAAGAAGAAATTCGCGGCATTTAAAACATGCAGTTACGTAGATATTTCGCGGGGCTTCCATTATTCGTTGTACATTATTCATGAAGTCGGTGTCTCTGTAGAGTTGGTTTGAGAGCTAAACCTACTGCCGATAATGAACTAAAGTTTTTATTCGTTTTATACATATTTCTGCCAATTTGAATGGCTACGCAATGTTTAATATTTTATAGCTACCGTAGTACGGAGTAGCTCTACAAAGGTGCTAATTTGATAAAGACTAACGAAGCTCTGGGTGTAAAAACGACGTAATCTGTAAGTAAGTATTTTGAAATTAAACATTCAATTTATTATTTTTAAATCACTTCGTTTTGATATGATTAAATGAAACTATAATAAATAAGCAACATAGAAAGAAATGACATCCTAGCTATATAAATTGTTAATTTAAATCCCAACCTAGATTTCGCATTTTCTACGTTGGTTGACTATTATTCTTATTCAATGTGCTAAATATTCAGATTCATATTCATTTATTCAGTAATAGTCATACATTGTCAACATTATTAGGATAATCAAAAATTGGGTGCATACATTAACTCATGCAATTATATAATATAAGTAATTCACAAATTAAAATAAAAAAATATATAAAAATAAAAAAATAAAAATTAAGTCATCTTTTCTTCTAAATATTCGTACACAGAATAGTAAGCCTTCTGGATTAGCCACTGTTTCAGTCTGCGTGTGAAGCAAGAGTCCGATTTACAGTTAACAATTAATAACGGGATTTTATTGTATACCTGGGGACCCTTAACCTGTAGGGATTTATTGCATTTCTACAAACGCTTCCGGTCGATAGCTAGGTGCTGCTCCCTTAGGTCACACTTTCGCTGCCCGATCCATTTTTTTTAGGAAATTCCGTAAGATTACACCTGACGTACTTGGCTACCTCATGAATGTACAAACATGGTACCGTCAAGACTCGTAGTCGTATAAAATGTTGTTTGGCAGGTTCATCTACAGGCAGCCCCGCGATCCTTCTTATAACCTTTTTTTTGGATTATGAATAACTAACTTTTTGATACTGTCACGTTGTTATTTGTACTAAGACCAGCCTACTAACCCCAAATAAAAGTTTTACATTCAAATAAAACTCGCCTTATTAAAATAAACCTATTGCCCGACCATACTCGTCTCTGCTATACAAAGGCTCAGCAACCCGCAACTAATTTAATTACTTACACAATACACCAAAGGCAAATCTTTATGAGGGAAATCTTAACGTTCGGGAAACACAATCTTAAGAAGCTTTGCTACCTTTCAGGCAAGGCCGAAATAATTCAAAGGGTTTGGGCGAACAGCCTAATTAATCAGATTCTCTCAGGTCCACCCTCGGCGGAAGTTTGGGGCCGCGGCATCTGCGACGGCGCCAAACTATGTTAATGAGGATTTATGCGAACACCAACTATTCATTTTAAATGGCAACAGTATTGTTTATTTTATTTGTGCCATCACCGTACACACGTTACCCAAATGCTATGCTAAAAACAATGAGGGACCCTCGTAATACCCCGTTTAATTGGGATGAGTTTGGCCGGGTTGGGAATCAATTCAACTTAGATCGTTAGGTGGTCATTGAATGCTCCGCGGCAGTAACGAGGGTTTGCTCCTTCAATATACTGCACCATTTAAAACCAGATTGTGCGAAGTTTATCATATGATAGCTTGCAATGCTGATGATTTGTCATTGCTGTAGATGAAAAATTTACGTGGTTGTAATTAGGACGTTGATATTTCATTATTGTGCCACAGATATTGACGTACATTAAAACTTAGTTTTTGTGCGTTACGCTAAGATGTATAACTTAGAACTAAAGTGAAAATTTCTAGAAAAATAGCAGGATACGCCAATTACACTGCTTGGTGTTTTAATTAAAACCTAAAGTTTATTCGATACACCTACTTACTTGTTAATTAGGAGGAAGATAAGATTATCCCGGTTACCTATCTTAATCCCAATAAATATTATTCCGAATATTATAATTCCGAAAACGAGCTGCTTTTCTTTATGTTCCGTTTAAATATTTGTCCGAAATGACTATTTCTAGAATTTCATACACCAGATGTTGGAATACTCACTTTTTAGGGTTCCGTGCCTCGAAAGGAAAAAACGGAACCCGTATAGGATCACTCGTGTGTCTGTCTGACAATTTGCTTCGAAACTACAGGACCGTGGAGTTGAAATTTAATATGTAAGTCGGTGACTGCAACACGGACGCGTAACGTAAATATTGAATTGATTCTTCTGTAATTTAATTTTTCCGAATAATCAATCAATCATAACTCTGTGAAATTACCTATCTGAGATAGACTATCTCTATCCCAAATTTCAAAACACATCCTCCAGCCACAGCTGCTAGGTATAAGAAACAGTTGTGTAGGTAAGCTATGTATAATCCTCCTGCCTAACTCATGATTAAGTATAAAATGTGTTTCCCCTTTCTTTGACATAATAATATTAAAGCATAGCCTATTCAGCATAACAAGCAAACAAGATTTTCCGATCTGTTACGAAAAAAGACCCAGCATCGAAAGACTAAGGCGAAAGCTTCGCTTCACTTCCCTCCCGCCTTATCCTTCTGGACCTAACCTATCCGAGTCGCTTCAGCGGTTCTAACATGGATGACACAAAGATAAGATAGACGGTCTTATCTCTAAGTGCATCTCTCTCACACTAGTGCCGACGAAAGAGATAGTCATAGAGATAAACGGGTTTAATTTATCTTTGTGTCATTCATGTTAGGATCGCTGCTCAGACTCATCTCTCTCGCTCACGGCCTATTGCGGGTGTCTTAATGTTCATTTTATACAATGTCAATGCTCCGACGCCGTAGGCAGTTGCATTACTACTGCGCTATCGAGTCGGTCAACAAATATCTAAGAAAGTGCAAAGATTTTTATATTCACCCAATACAATTATGAAAAAACCTGATAATGATATACGGTTGACTTACACTATTACGTTGTTTGTCATGTTCCAGTAACATTTTCCTGTTATAACGCTATTCGTTATTTGAAATCTCCTGTGAATAGATTTCGAGATAAAGAAATATGGGTAAAAAAAAATCGGGGCATCGTTAGGTTACCTACTGTTTATGTTGTGTGGCCATTTCAAACATCATGCGATTGAAGTGGAAATTCCTTTCTTTTGTAACTGTTTCCTTACCACCCTTGTGACTCACAATACCCTAATAGCATTTAATGTTGGCATTTGGTTGGGCCCCATCGGTCTCGTTAGTTGGCCAACGGTTAGACTTGGCCGTCGTTTTGAGGTAAGGCCTACAACCTAGTACAACCAAGGGCCATTGTAGAATTTCCAACTGAAACAATATAATGCAGAAATGCCAACAGTTTTAAATCAACGGTAGCAGAAGTCGCATTAGCCCAACGTTGGTAAGTGGATGGGCGTAATGATAATATTTTACTGCATTGGGCCAACGTTACTTAATATCTAATAGGGCCTTCGTTGTATGCAATGCAAAAATGCCAACCGTTTTTAAACAACAGTAGCGGTATTCACAATGGCCCCTACGTTGGTAACTGGTTGGGCAAAATGGTATTTTTTGTTACATTGGTCTTATGTGGTGATGATGTTAGTTTTATGTGGGAAAACTACTAACTATATCCCTACGGATTCCTTACTGTTGGCCAATGGATGCCAACAGAAAATGCCGTCTATTACCAACCGACCAACCAGACATTTCAACCAATTGGACGGTGCTACTAGGGTACTTGTAGGTATAACTTCGTCATTTATCTATCTTCGTATACGGTTTACCATCTTAAATAGTGATGAATCTATATATTCAGCAGTGGGTCGTCGTTGGTCGTCGTTCGATTATTCGACAATGAATACCCTCCTTCCTTTGTGGGAATCCTTTTATTGAAATTAACGAGGGTGCTACCAGAGATCGAGGCGATCCGACAAAGTAACGACTCTGTTTACGGCACACTTAATTCGTAATTAAAGTCAAATGACGGCTTCAGAGCTCGGCTGTGACGTTTAAGTAGGAGTTGATTTGCGAGCTGCTCGGTTACTTTTGACTTTTATTATATTATACAGGTTCATTTAATATTTGATTTTGGCCAATTACACCGCGTACTTAGGTTTCAAACCCCAACAATCTGACTTAACCCCTTTTTGTCACTATTTGACGCTGCTGAAATGCTTTAATTGACGCGCTTTTGGTCTATTGTTATTTAAAAATAAATCTTCTGGCAATGAATTGCAATTCTGTTTAGCGACAGGAACCGCAGCTCTTCCCTATCGGGTGGACTCAGCGTATATTTTTAAGCCTTAATTTGTATAAAACTTCGTCGCAGACTTCGCCGCGCTATTGCGGTCTAAATAAAATATGGACGAAGAGTATTATTAACTGCTTTCAGACTATCCTATCCTACACTATCCTTAACGTGTTTCTGTTTGGCCTAGTGGTTGACTGGTAGAGAATGCCTTAAGGCATTAATGCCGCCATTTGTACACTCATATATTGTGCAATACATTTTAAATAAATAAATAAATATCCGGAACGAATTGCACAAATTGAAAGTGATGCCCATAACTTTACAAGCAATAATTTGACATATAAAATCAGCATTGTTTACATGCGAGCATTTAAATAAGTCGCGTTTAAGATTTGTTTTTCATTTGGAGAATTAAGGTCGAAGTCCGTAAATAGTACATTCAGAGATTCTTATTGGAAATACCTGCATTATTACTTAAGTAAGTAAATTCTTTATGTAAGTCAGAAAATATCTGAGCAGGGAGGTGTATATTTCATACATAAGCCATTTCCAGCCAGATTATTAATCGCCTGCCATAACATTTTTTTAATTAAGCGTCTGTACTTAGTGGAGATAAAACATTTAAAAACGTATTAGTGTTGTTCTAGATGGATGACAAAGAAACTAACCGTTTAAAAACTACCGCGATTCCGCCGGACCATGAAGCCGACAAGATTAAATTGTCTCACCCAAGTCGTGTCTCTTCGTCCACTTTAAACTTGCTATAGGAAACTTCAGACGCGATTATCTTGTTATCTTTGTAGTTTATTTCTGAGACAACTCCCTCTGTATGGAATAGAGGGCATTACGTTACTCGCAAATATATGAAGTGTCTTATAATTCATGAAAATCTTGAAGACATGCTTGTAGTATGTCTTTTAAACAGATTTCCTCGAGCGATATGTTACGATAACAAAGGCCGCTTGAACATCTACACTTACAATAAGTGCAGCTTTTATACAATAGGTTTTCCACAATTTCCATTATGTACCTGCATACTATGCAGTAATATTTATCACTTTAACAGTTCAAATTGAAGTGTTGCAGGTATCCTACACTTAACGGGAATTAATAATAATAATAATAATAAATCAGGGGACAATCTTCTTACACAAATCGATCTAGTCCAAAAGTAAACTCTAAAGGCTTGTGTTAAGGGTACTAGACGACGATATACATACTTATATAGAGAAATAAATACTTAAATACATAGGACACATCCAAGACTCAGAAATAAACATTCGTGCTTATCACACAAATATTTCCCCTTACCGGGGATCGAACCCGGGACGCTTGCTTCGGAGGCAGGGTCACTCCCGACTAGGCTAACCACGTCGTCAAAATTATTTTATATTATCGCTTAAATATCTCGGATACTGACCTACAACAACGATATGTAGGTAATATATTAATGTATATAACGACCTATTGTATAAAAATCAATGCCAGTACATTCCAGTTATCTATCTCAAAAGCTAGTAATAAAATATACTAACTACTAACAGTGCATTGCAATCGAAAATATCCAGTCACCGTAGGTACAAAGTTTTACTCGGACACTGACATCGCCAGGGGAATAAACAAAACACCGGCGCTGGCAAATTCGCCATTATTAACTATACAGTTCAGCCGCACAAAAAGCTAGCAACTTTGTTTTATGCGCTGCGAAAGGACTAGCGTTATTTATTAGGAATCGGGCTAGTCGGCGCGATCACTCTGTGTCCCCGGCCTGCCGGCCAGGCCATAAATCGTGCGATGGCAGACTGCACTGCAGTCGACCTCCCTCATGCACCCGTGGACAGTTTAATAAATAAACGATGACTTTCAGACAACGCGCTGGACTGAAACTGACCGGCCGTCCTCGGCGGGTGTTAATGCCGTTTCCCGTCAATGCGCTGCAAAGTGCAGTACGCGCCACGCTGCGATCTAATATGAATTTATACTAACAAGTTACTTATAGCATTCAGATTAACGTATTAGCTACGCATAGCCCATTAGTAAACACTCCGGTCGTAACGCGTTTCCTACCATTATCAAATTCTGTCATGTTCACGTACTTAGGCAATTTATGCAGACTCTTGTATTTAATATTATTTCTATCAAAAATACTCTCTCATCTCGGTAGTAACTCTGTACTGAACATTTTAAAACACTCTATTCTCACTGAAATTTATAACAATATTTTTAAACGCGGCCAGCGATAGAGGGCTAAGCAGGCGAGCAGCTGCAGAGCGCTGCAATTTTAATCCCGCTATACAGTGGTGGAGAAGAGGGCCGCGACGGCAAGGCGTGGGGTACACAGCGATTAGAGGTATTATTGGAAATTAGTTACAACTTAACCCCCAAGCACATAATAGTAGTTTATGCAACGGTTGCATAATGATAGGCCTTAAAACACTAGTGCGGTTTTATGAAACGAGCTTAAGCGAGTTTCATAATAAGATCGCACGTGTGTTTTAAGGCAAAATTATGCAGAGTTGCATACATAACTTTATCTATACACATATTATAAACGGCGACACGGCAACGATGGGGCCCCTCCGGCTGCGGCGACGATGGGGCCCCGCTGGCTGCGGCGACGATGGGGCCCCTCCGGCTGCAGCGACGGCGGCGCGCCGGCCTGTAGCTCATATCTGTATCGTTATGACCATTACGATACTAAAATCGATACTGTAATAACATTACAGTACAAGTTGTCATAATGGTGGTCATTTCCTACGGTTTTTGATTACATTTTATGGAGGTTTTATGATATGGGTTTAGATTTTTTTTTATATAGTTATAACTATTCGCGGTTTGCGGTGCCCTCGTTTTTCCATTTTGCGGGGACATTACAATATACCGCACAAATGGACGCTGCTACGCCAAACATGGCTACGGGGCTAACCTCTACGATCAAGGCTGCTAAGTTTGAGGTCTACGAAATAATTAGCAGATTCGGTTTTATTTTAATGCATTATGTGTGTTTGTTCGGCGTTATTTTTTTTATTACAATACATTAAATACATATTGTCGTAAAGCCAGGTTAGAAGTCATATCTCCTTAAATAAATAACATTGTTAAATAAGTAAAGACGTTTACCCCTACCCTTAGTCTAAAACATACCATTTCACGACACGTTTGACCTAGTTGGTAGTGACTCTGCTTCCGAAGCCAGCGGTCCCGGGTTCGAATCCCGGTAAGGGCAAATATTTTTGTGATGAGCACGAATGTTTGTTCCTGAGTCTTGGATATTTTCTATGTATTTAAGTATTTATTTAACTATATAAGTATGTATATCGTCTTCTAGTACCCATAACACAAGCCTTTAGAGCTTACTTTGGGACTAGATTGATTTGTGTAAAGATTGTCCCCTGATTTATTTATTTATTTATTTCAAACACTTCTTTAAACTTACTCGTTATTTAAAGCTGTGTCCATAAAAAGTCACCTAATTCAATTTAAATCTCGCAGCAGCTCGTAACTTATAAACCTTATTGTTTTACACGCGCTCTCTAGTTTATTTCTAGTCCATTCCTCCCCCTCGATAAAATAAACGCAAAGTTTTATGCGTTTACCGGCTTGCCCTGCAGCATAAATATCCTCTATTGAGTTAGGTCAGGGCAGGTCTCCATCGATCCTCAACGGTATTAACGTCGGCTTAGACATAAATAAATCTAAAAGCGCGACCTCAACTCACCGTAAATCTTCCAACTGAGGAAATAACGATGGCAGCAGGTAAATATACGATGCTGCATTATCGGTTCAGGGGAGCTTTGAAACATAAAATTAGAAACTACGTTCTGTCTCTTACGATCGATTGTGTCACGAGTCATGAGTGAGAGAGATAGCACTATGGTTCAAATTGTTTTTTGAAAGTACAGGCTAATAATTAGCCTGAAGCTGTCATCGGCGCTCGTGATGCGTCAAAATTGGGTAGGTAATGCAACCTTTACCTACCGAATTTTGACGCACCGGTTAACGTCAATAACGGGGTATGTATGCAAAACTGTCAAAAGTTCCATACATTTTACAAATGTTTGAAACAACTCGACCGAAGGGATAAAATAAGCATTAGGTACGATGCTTATCATCTTATGTATCTCACATGTCATTGGCTTTAAATAAAAAAGTGTATCAAAAGTCTGCGAAAACTTACAACGAAATAGTTAAAATTACACCAATCATAGTACCGATTGGTTCGACTCGATATGTGAGCCGACGTGTGTGAATGCGATGATAATTTATTCATCGGTCGGTATCTCGGTCCGGGGGCTGCGCGTTCAACGCAAATTTACTGCAAGGACCGGTTTTAAATTTTCAAGAATAGCCACGAGAACAAAGGACTGTCGGACTTTATCAGACGGTAAAGAGAGTAAAATGTGTCCAATGCACAAGCGCATAGAACACGGGGACACAGTTTATTGCTCGCAAGGACACCGCAGCCACCTGTTCCTGCCTCAGCCTTTACACAGTAATGAAGCCTCCCGCGCCCCGCCGCTCCAAGACCTACCCTCGCAGCCGATATGACGGTCGGTAACACTTTACAGGATTTTTCCCAGTAATGCTGAATAACTAACAGGCTGTTATTTAAGAAATTTCTTACCGCTCTCGTAAGTTTCAAGAAACAGTAATTAGTCAGTTCACTTTTATAATAGTAATAAGAAAGAAGGCATATAAGAAATTGATTGGAATTTATTATTTATATTAAACCCAGAGTCTATTGAAGATCTGAGTCATTTATATTATAAAATTTCAAATACACTTACTTAATTATAACTGAAACCTTAAAAAAGCTAAACTGAAAGCTGAAGCTTACATGAAACAATAATAAAGTAAGCATGCATAAATAGAGTTTATTCTTTAAACAGAAGAAAATGGTATTGATGATAATAAGAGATAAATGTAATAGAAATTACTTCATAAAACTATACTGCTTATACTTGCAGCAAATGCTGGAATTCTTGTAGATATTTTCACTGTCTCATATTAGAAAAGTTGAACAACAATCGATTGGTTCACATAGTTCCCGCGCTGTTTGACGTAATACTTTTCGTAACAGTTTTGCTCTCGACAGCCCCATTCCACTTACATACTACAATCAAAAACTACAGTAAAGAAAGTTGTAATGTGCCGAAATGTAGTTAAGGCCATAGAAAAGCGCTTGTTGTTGCGAACTACTTTCGCCCGGTTATCTAACTTTTTCTGAAGTCTGGTCTTCGAAGGCGAGTCTTAAGCAGAGTTCGAACACACGGCACGGACCTGGCTGTTATAAAATCAATGCGCTTAACAACTTTGTGCTAGTTAAAACGTCGGAAGTTTGCGTGCTACATTTTCTTGATCGCAGTGCTAGCGCAACACTGGCAACTTCATACAGCCGCACCCCTGCACCTGCCCCATGCTCTTAAATTCGACTTTTTGTTTGGAAATTACCTCTTTGTTTCCCTGACACGTTTGCTTTCAAAGTGTTCGATCGATGATTAGATTTAGTAATAGTTTAATTATACGCACGTAAGGTAGTGTGCCTGTTACACAATACGAGTAGATTGACAGACAATACCTGTATATTGAATGATAACATTCCTTTGTATGATTACGTAAACAAAAGCCAAAGAAGAATACGAAAATATGTATATCAAATATCAATCTCAAGCTCCAAATAATATTTCACCAAGAAAAGGGCGATACAAAAGAAATATAGCTGCATCATTATTTAGGAATTACAATTCAGCTGGGAACGATTTGTAACAGAGACATCGAGCAATTTATTAAAGAAGCCCGTGAATAATTTATTTTAATTAACTACGAACGACAGTTCCATTTTTCGCTTCCATCTAATTTTGCGGTTTCTTGATGGTGGCGTTCTTAAACTGAGACATTCATTCAAAAAGTTTGAAATCGAATTAAATTCGCCCCTTTAACTAAACTCAATTTTCTTTCACGACTTCATTAAGCGGGGCTATTCCGGTGAGCCTCAGTAATGACCTCAAAGGACGTTAAATCAAGATCGAAGGGAAAGATAAAAAGTAACTGAAATTTAATACTTTTATCAAATCGCTGTTGACGGGGCCTTTGTGCGGCGCTGCGTAAACAGCGACACGTTAATGGACCTATCTCATGACTCTGCCGACAGGCCTCCGCAGTAGTGGGCCAGCTCGTATGCTAACCAGTAATTGGTAAAGTTATTAACAGATCTAACCTAAACTTGATTAGCTAATTACACTCACAGGTTTAAAGAAACATTTAAATATATTTGAGGCTAGATTGGTTTTAGGTATATTCAAAGTAGTGTTGCGGAAATCTTCGGATTAAATTGTTTGTTTGCTACGTTTTGGAAAATTAACGTTCCCGATTGAACAACTCTTGGAACCGTAACTTTTATTATCCTTAGTTCAAGCTTTAAAACACTGATTTTCTAGAAACGCATACCAAATTACACACTTCATAAAACAACGATTCCTACCCTCGAACTTGATACTGAAGCCAAATGCATGCATACATGCTGAGGCATGAATTTATAGAACAAGTTGAAAAAACTGATTACTTATTATGTACATCATTACTGTCTTAATTAATATACAGAAATTGAATCCATTTAGGTATGTAATCTATATCTGTATCCATTTACTAGGAATCAATTCGCAGCTGATGTCGTCGTCCGTAGGTATATGAATTCTGATAGAGACCTATATAGTACAGGAAGGAGTGCGTCAGTAGACCAACAATGCTAGAATGCCTTATCCATACGCGCCGGCTAGGATGCTCTTGAAAAATGTCAGGTCTGCAATACAAAAAAAAACTGCGGTATACCTCGCCCGTTGTAAAAAGACCGTCGACGGCCATACATTTTATATGATCGTACGTACTCTTTTTACAACGGGCAGCGCATATTAAAATCCGTAAACCCAGTGTTGAACCCCATGTAGGTCTCTATCCAAATCATTAAATTATTAAATATCCGATATACTAAAGTTTTTAGGATGTCGTAGTCGAACTTGGAACCCTTATAGTTTCGCCCTGTCCGTCTGTGCGTCCGTATATCACAGCTAAAATTATTCTGATGAAAAATTCGGCTGTTTGTGGGTTACCGACTCGGGACAATTCCCATCAAAATTTAAAGTTCAGTTTATTTCGCTGCAGCGAAATTTCGTTACAACTAAACATTTTACGTTTAATTATGAGATAGCTAAACTTTCTTGAATCTTGAGCCATGTTCAAGGGTGGATCCAGTGATACCTGTGATTGTCCGCTCGTAAGTGAAAAGGTCGCAGAACACGCAAAACTTCACTTCATTACGATCTCCGCGAAACCGAGGAACCTCCAATTTAGAAATTATTCCAAAACGGCTACTGAATTATTCAAACCTTAAATTATCGACAAAGATCTTGAAGCACAATATCTGCAAAGAGAATTCATAAAAATACGGCTGACTAAGTGGTTTATATAATTTTATTCAAGAGTATTTATATATATAGAATAATTTTTATAGCTCTTCAGCTCTCCGAACATAATTACAACGCAAAGCTCAGATGGTAGGTAATATTGGATTTTGTTGTATTACGTAAAGTAAATTTTGCAGAATGTTTACAAATTTCTTTAATGAAATTTGATGAGTGTTTACTCAATACTCAAAGCTTTCTAAAACCTTTAATCATGTTTTATGCGAAAGATATTATCAGTAGGTAATATATTATGTATGGAGCTTTGGAGCTATGGAGGTTCACGCTCACGCTCATAGAGTCAAATAATCCAGGATGTGCTATTGACACACATATTAGATTATAGATTTAGAAGTACCTACTTCGCTGTGCCATGGACAAGGTTATCCATAAACACAAAATAAATAATGATCGATTTGACTTCTAGCAGTTGTTTTACTAAACCCGAATAGATTTGGTTACTACTGGTTAAAATTTGACATTTGCCGTATACAAAATATGTCATTTTTTACTGGAAGTAACCAAATCTATCCACGGGTTGAATATTGGGAACGGGCGTATGAGATGTTATTCTTCAATTTCCGAATCCGAGAGGTACCGGCAATGGAAATATTACTACTCGCCTGTGTACACATTTTTATTTTCCCTTCAAGGCGCTGTAACACTCTGTAGGTAACAAAAATACCTTTTAATTCAGGCAACAAGGCCTATAACATAAATACTTTAAAATCTAACATACTTACATAAACAAAATCACTTAAAACGGACAAATTAATTCTGCTGTGTGTGACGCAATTTCACCCTTCCCCCCATACCATACCATATACCATAGTCACCACCATCATACACCACCACCACCATATATCACATATCATATCATATGAGCTCCTCTGCTGCACTGGGAGTGAAGAAATAGCATAGAATGCGTGCAGATGCTTATCATCCTGGCATGTCGTAAAAGTCGACTAAGGGACGGGGTCCTCTCCAACATGGTGGACTATCTATTTGGGCGATGGGCTGATCACCTGTCACCATACGGTTCATCATACCATCTTAGGACTAATTAATGGAACGTGGCCACAAGTAGTCTTATGGCGCTGCCCACCCCATTAGGGATTTCGGGCGTGATGCTATGTATGTATGTATGTATCATATCATATTGAAACATATCGCAACAGAAAAGAAAATTGATTATATTAACAAGCTGAAAGCAAGTTTAACGATGAATTTAGGTACTTACAATAATTCTGTTTCTTAACAAATTTAATATTTAGCACGAGCTTACAACTGCCGGTTTCAATTTTATTACGGTTGAGGAGCACTGCGGTTTTTATTTTGAGCCACGATTCTTCATTACGAGATCGGTTACGAACGTCTGAATATTCAAGAAATTTCATAAATTACACCGTTTGTTACCAACCAACAAAATGTAAGTCATTATAAAACTTAATGGTGAGCTTGGGTAGGCACATAATCATTCAGAGCACATTTTTAAGAAGATTGCTGTCATTAAGATTTCGTTCAGCGGCCGTAAGGTTAACAAGGATATGTTATCGCCAACTTATCTCTTAGTGCATCACTTTTTCTTTGATACTAATATGATGTTATCCTCGTGACAACCTTGCTAGAGTCGCAGACTTTGAAATAAATACATCATCAAGAGTACTACTAGTCTAGCTGGTCCCAATAAAACACGGGTATCACTGATGTAAACGATGGCTGTGCATTATTTATTTTCTGTGCGTGCCTCTAACCTTAATTAATCTCATTTAAAATTGCTTTTTATAGTTCCACAGGTGCCCTGGAAATTTCTCTTATGAATTTCTGCACAAAGCAAAAAAAACGAAAGCATTACTTTGACTAAAAATGTATCGTAACACCATGCAACAAAGAATTTCCTTATTCTTTTTGGTGTATATAATGTTAAATACAAGTCTCCGGTGTCAAGGAGCATTTTAAATTAAGCCCAAGTAACTCCCGATGAATTTCACTTAAGATTAAACGGTGTCACGTTGTCGTATAATACATTCACGTGGCAAATTTCATGGATTTATTAACACCTCGTATGCTTAAACACGGATCGGTGCTTTATTCTTAGATGCACTTTTGGCATTTTTTTGCATTTTTTTTTGGTGCTCCATGATTCTATTTTTTTTACACATACAAACACATACATAGCGTCACGCCCGAAATCCCTAATGGGGTGGGCAGAGCCACAAGACTACTTGTGGCCACGTTTGATTAATTAATTAGTCCTAAGATGGTATGATAAACCGTATGGTGAAAGGTGATCAGCCCATCGCCTATACGGATAGTCCACCATGTTGGAGAGGACCCGTCCCTTAGTCTACTTTTACGACATGCCAGGATGATAAGCATCTGCACGCATTCCATGCTATTTCTTCACTCCCAGTGCAGCAGAGGAGTGAAGAAATAGCACCCACATGTAACGGGTTATGTTTATGAATAAATTAATAGTTAGGTGAAATAGTTTTAATTACATCATACGTTAAGCGGGGTCGCCCACAACGACTTTCAGACCCGCGTTTCGTAGCGTTTCGGGACCGAAGCGAAGCGCGTAAGCGGAGGAACTAAAATAGAACCCTTCACACTAGTGACCGCGCGGTAGCCGCGCGGTTTAATATGTTATCGTATTAACTAATGGGGAAGATGCATGAAAATCAAAATGAAGTTTTAATAATATAGTATGAAAGTAAGTGTAAACAAAAGCATATTACAGAAAAAAGCAGATCATTTTGACTATTCATTTTTATTTGATTAAGGGTCAAAACTAGTGAAAAATATATATTGTTTTTTAGTTCTGATTTTAGTTATTTGGACATCCTCATCAAATTTATATCATGTTTTATTTTTACGATGTTGGTCTAAAAACAGTATTTTCGGAAATAATTGCAGATTTCGTTTAAACGCCATACATTTTGTACAGTCTAACGACAGCTGTGACGTCATAGGTGTCGTCCATTTTGTATGGAGTGTTTTTGCAAGTGGTATGAACAATGATTTTTCAAAGCTCCATAACTCATAAAATAAACAACATAATAATGTTTTGCGTACCCAGATCGGTTTCTATTCCTCAGCACTTACCATTACAAGATGAAACAAAAATTATGCATCTTCCCTATTCCCCCCCTCTTCCTCCTCTTAAAATTTACTTTATTTATTTATTTAGTTCCTCTCCTCAGGTGTCGTTTGAACTCATCATAATAACGTCACCCGTGTTACAATAATGAATGTTTTCGTGACGTCGAATATCTTTGGCATTCGCAGCATCATCACTCCACCAGTTAAACCATACATACATAGGTACATAAAAACATTAAAAACATAACGTTATCCCGTTTGAAGCCAACCCAAAACACAATAATGTCCAGGATTTCTGTAAACGTATAAACTACTTAGATCTTTTTCATGTACTTTATAGCGAACATAAACCGTTTACTCTCTCAAAGCGTTTCACCCTCCATACGTGTCACGTCGTAACAAGCACCCAACAAAGGTGGCCCTTTGTATATCACGAGGACATTATAGCGCTGCAAATCTGACTCCTTTGTTATTAAACTATAGGGATAAATGTCACGAGCACAAGCCCACTGCCAGGCTCTGTATCCATATCACGTCACTGTCAGAAAAGGTTTCACGCTTACAACAAATAAATAGTTTTTAGAGAAGTCGTTTTAATTTTTAGAAGAAAGATACAAACAATTGGATTTGTTTTTTTTGTTTTTAGGGTTCTGTACCTCAATAGGAAAAAGGAACCGTTATAGGATCACTTCGTTGTCCGTCTGTGTCTGTCTGTCTGTCCGTGTGTCAACCCCCTTTTCTCAGGAACGCGTGAAGGTATCAAGTTGAAATTAATATCAAGTACTCAAGTCGGCAATCTCTTGGTGCCGTGAAAAAATCAACTTTCTAAGTCAAAAGAAACAGATGTTTATGCCTCATATTTTGATACTTCAAAGGAATCAAAATGTATAGGTACTTCCCGTTGACCATGAAAAATCATGAAATCATTTCATGAATCATGAAATTTGGCAAGAAGCCATTTCTTACATCACAAGTAAAGGAAAAAGTCCGAAAACAGTAAATTAGTAGTTACATCACAAAAAAAAATAGTTTAACGGAATAACCTTTGCAAAGTTGTATCACACTCGACGGTTGCGCGAAGATAGGAGCTTACAAAAGTTATTTTTTGTATTATTTCATAGGTAGGTTGTAAATGGTTACCCGGTTGTTAAAAGCATTTTTTCTTTCATTTTTAGGGTTCCGTACCTACTAGGTACCTACTGTCTGTTTTTCATAAGTAAGTACGGGACCCTCGGCGCGCGAGTCAGGCTCGCCCTTGACCGGCTTTTTTAATATTAAATAACAGAGTGCTTTTATCCTTCCTGGAAATGGAAGGCATATTATGAATTTTCATAACGCTCAAATCTTGTAGTTTCCCTTAGTGAATGGCACCTTTAAAATTTGCAATTTAAGCTTAGCCGAATTTGATACAATTTTATTTAGTTGTATCAGCAGTTGTTAATAACTGCTTACTAAAGAATAAAACTTTAAAAATATGTAAGTGAGTAAAAGTAATAAAAGATTATTAGAACGGTAATTAAAAAAGAAAATATCTCTTTCATTCATTATGGGCCCTCTTAACTCTAAACACAAAACCGGTTAAAGCGAGTTTTCGCTAAAAATCCTTCAGTGTTCCTCGGGTGATTCATGTACAAACAGAAAAACGGATAAACATAGAAACAGACAAAAAGGTGAAGAAACGATAGTCTTAGATTGTTGACATTTATATTGTCCTTTTAAAGCATTTTTTATAATATATTTATTTATACAGACCTGCCATTTCTACAGCTTTATGGTCCGCAGGAATGTTAAAAACATCGGCCGAGTGCGTGTCGGACCGCGCACAGTATAGGGTTTCGTAACTTGTAGGATTTATAACATAGTATTTATTCATTTTCATTTTCTACATATTAATATAGAGGTACACAGAAAACATATAGATACGAATTAAATTTCAACTTTGTAGCCCCAGTAGTGTCCGAATAAAATGGATGTGACATTAGGACAGACGGACGGACAGACAGACAGATGGACATAATGAATCTATTAGGGTAAAATTTTTGCCATTTGGCTACGGAACCCTAAAACCGTCACTTGTAAACTAGGTATAAGAGATATTTTAAGATACTGCACCCATATTGTTTAAGATTTTTTTTCGTAGTCCTACCTATGCAGTTTAATTATATACATGGTGTCCCTAAAACAAACGATAAAATTTATATACTCACTTTTTTATACTAAATTCATATTTTGGTTCCAAACCATGCATTCGAATACAATAACCGCAGTATGAGGTCCTTTTGTAGTAAAGTAGCTTTATCTCTAAAATGCTGCGTAAATTGGTACATGTTGTCTTTTTACGGTTTGTGCCTGGTTAGTGTACCACATTACTTTAAATAAAACTCGATTAAACTAACGGTTAGAATTTTGAAAAATCTAAAACTAGTTTAATTCCTCTTTTTACCGCTACTGCATCATGATTATAAAAAAATGTTTCACAATATTTGATAGCATAATTTTTCAGGAACATTATGCAAATAACAGATTTACAAAATATTAAAATTTGCAGTCGTATCATTCAAAATAATGAATCAGGTTATCCAAAACCACGAGTTTTATAAAAGTGTCAACTATGATAATTTTCCTTTAAGGATATTTTTTTTAAGGTCATAATTACTTAATTTAGTAGCTCTTGAGCCACCCTGAATTATCAATGAAATAATTATAAGAGACGGTACAAGACACGACAATTACCCAGTAAATTACCCCAACCGTAGCATTACAAGTAGGTATATTTCCAAAAATATATAAATAGGCTAACGTGCTCGCAATCTTTGTTTACGCAAAAATTTCGCTCCTCGAGTGTTTGGGCTCATAAGGGCCGCAGGATTGGCTGTTTGGCATTCGGTCCTTTGCCTCATTCAAAGCGCAAAGAGGACAATTTGCTTCTTTTACGCGACCGCAACAGCTGCCCGTGGACGTGTGATGACGACTAACTGAAAGGGTTCTTTGTTCCAGCTCGGCAAATAAATAAAGTACAATTCATTACTATTCGCGTTGCTCAAAAATGTACTAATATATAAATGTAGCCTCTTTTCTTTGATATTTGTTAAATAGTACCTCTTTTAAGAATGGAAAATCAACCCTGTAATTAGGAACCTCAGGCAAAAATTTCGAACGTCGTCGTAACTTAATAAGTCCCCTTCTATTTCCGACGGTAATTAAAGCTAACAGATTTTAACTGAAGAAAATTAAGTCAATTAATAAGTTCCAATTGATTTATTATCATACCATAGAACCAGTAGTAAACGTAAAGTGAAACCATAAATCTTTATTAGGTACCTACTTCAAAGCTTGTTTGTTATAGACCAATAAATTGCCGTGCACAAAATGGCTGTATTTTTGCTTTGGTCTGATTGAGAATACTGATATTGATGTTATAAATATAACCGATTATGAGCGAGTTGCCTACAAAGCAAGATGCCCTACAGGCAGGATGTCTCAAAAGCAAGATGGCCAAAAAGCAAGATGTCTCAGAAGCAAAATGGCTAAAAAGCAAGATGCCTAACAAGCTGGATGTCTCAAAAGCAAGATGTCTCAGAAGCAAGATAGTCAAAAAGCAGGACCTTGACCCCATATATTTGTTTCTATCTTTATTTTATTTGTTACATTTATCTACAATAAAAACCATTTAAGGTGTCTGGCTTTGCAGGCTTTAAATTACCAAGCAATTTATTCTCAAGACATTCAACTACTTAGACATTTTACTTGGTAGTCGTTTTAGGAAGTAGGCCATTTGCCTAGACGCCATTTCATCACTTAAACATTTTGCTTTGTAGGTATAATACTTAGGCATCTTAATTTGTTAGGCATCTTGCTTTGTAGGCAACTCGCTCATAACCCCGTGCATCTAATGCATGCAGTAAGCTCATTCTACATGTTATCCATATTATAAGGACACATTACGCCTGGATGCGCGCACAAAGGCTTGGTCTTTTTATAAAGCGAGCATAGCCACAAGCGACCATTGTACTCGGATTCAACCACATGTACACTAATAATAAAACCCAGCGGCTCTGATATTAATAACAGGACCGCTTTTATTCAACATGTTCTAACGTATCGTATATTGTTCATATGTTTTTTGTAGCTATGCTATGCGACTGTTTAGAATTTCCGCACGAAATGTTACGCTCTTTTGACTAAGGTCATGGTTACGATTGACTCGCTTAGTAGGTTTAAGCACTCTCTGCCAATTAAAAAGCAAAACGTTACTGGTTTAGAACCTGACCACGCAGACCTAACGAACAACTTTTAAATAAGCTAGATCGCCTTTTGGCAATTGCATCCTGTTCATTTCAAGTATCCAACGATAACCTATTCAAAATTCGGAGTGGTAGAATCCAGGTGGAAATAAAATCATCTTTTCTTTACACAAAGAAAGGATAATTTTTTATTTTTCTTCTTGGCGTAGGCAAAATATTATCAATATCAAACAGTTTACTTGTTTAATAATTAAAACGTGTCAAGCAGAGATACACAAACTCTTCCGAATTTCTCATTAGGCTTATTATTTATTATTAAACCAGCCAAAGTGCATGATAAGGAAGGATTTTCGAGAATCGACCCCATAGGGATGAGAAATTGAAATCTACGGAGCACGCAAAAGCTAATTGTGCGGGACGACGTTACTTCACGACCATAAATAACGTTGTACATGTATATAAGTATATTTAATAAACTAATAAAGATAAGTAGGCCCCAACAGTAGGATATTATAGTTAAGTCGTTAGATATAAGTTTTGTTTTATATAGAAATTCATTTACAAGACATAGTTCGTTAAATTTAAGTATTATTTTAGTAATTATTTTATGTTATCAAATTGTATATTTCAATCAATAAATGGCGCTTACACACATACACACACCATACACACACAATCTTACAAACAAAATAACTTACCCTCCACTCGGCCGCCGCCATTGGCGGCCGCTACAACACTACTCTACCCTCACTAGTTCCGCCCACCGAGGCGGCTATATAATAAACACCGAATTACCACTAATCACGTCAATCAATCTACAACCACAAGAAACTCAACACAAGCTGCCAAGCCGGAAACCAATCTTCTTATTGAACCTGCCTACAAAGAACACAAGAAAAAAAAAACGGGATCCCACACAGTCCACGTCCCGTTCACTAATTAATAATTGATATTGATTATGTTAAAACCTGAACTGACATGATTTGACCTAGGTCATCAGATAATGTAGCTACATAAGAATGAACTTTCGATTGGATTTTTATACAAGCCGAAAACGTAAACATACAAACGGAATAAGCCTAAAATAAAGCAAAAAACGCCGAAGGATATGTTTACGTGCTCGCGTGAACAAAACAAACGTTTACTTATTTCATTTCGTTCAGCAGACAGATATTCCCAAGGGAAAAGAACTCATCTCGACTCATTCATCGCCCAGCAGTTACGCACAGACAGATTGTCCCGCCACTACAAAGTATTAAAGGAGCTTGAAAACAAAGGACTAAGCCTCTGGAGGAACAACAAAGTGGTCTGATACTTCTGTGGATTGTAGTCTTCATGGATGACATTTTAGTTTGGAGCGAAATCTCTTTGCGGAAAACGAGTATAATACAACTTAGCCAACAGTAGACAGTTTATAAAACGTAGCTAGTCGTCGGTTGTATCGTTTCTTAAATAAATAAGATCTTCTAGGACAAGGCTTTTAGAGTGTTTCAATAATTTATTCCTTAATTATGAAAACCACTGCCTTCAATTTAATGAAGCTACGTAGCTTTTGCATAAAAAATGCAATAAAACCGTAGTCGAGTGATTTTTTTCCGTTTATACAGTCATGTTGTCATGTGCCTCCCGTGAGCTTTTAATATTTGGGAATGGAGCCAGATGCTCTATAGGTGATGAAGAACTAAGAAAAGCATTTATAGAAATCAGTAGCTTTTATCCTTTGATTCACAATGTTGTAACTTACCTACTCCTTACTTTGTATAACAAATGACGCACAAAATTGAAGTACTCGTACTCAGGTAATCCTTCCATACTAATATTATAAATGCGAAAAAAATATAAATCGTCCTTTTTTCGTGTCAAAATGGAGTGACGAATTAACGGATATTTCGCACTAAGATAAGTTGTTTTATAGGGTCATAGGGGCCAATTCCAAAATCTGATCGCTAATTTAAAAGTCGGTAATCCCAAAATAAGAAACGTTCAACTGCTATTCAAAATCGAGTTTGATGTTTCTTATTTTAAGTTATGGAAATTTTAAATTAAGGAGACACCGTTTCAAATTGGACCCATAGAGTGACTAAGATAGGTTATAAGTGGGTAGGTACTTACTTACGTAGGAGTAGCGATAAACGAATTCTACGCGGAGCAAAGCTATTAAATATCGAAAGTAATAACTTCCAAACTATTTACCTTAAAATTCTAAAAAAATATATACTTAAGATTCTCGCAACGAGCCATTTCATTTGATATGTTACCTACACGATATAGTTTGCAAAACATTTTTTTTTATAATACCCCCTAATGTGGCCACCATGTTTAAAATTCATTTATTTACGTTACGCGTCAGTGTTGCAGTCACCGACTTACATATGTGTACCAATTTCAACTCAATCGGTCCACTAGTTACGGAGCAAATTGGCTGCGACAGACGGACAAACAGACAGACAGACAGACATACGAGTGATCCTATAAGGGTTCCGTTTTTTTCTTTTTGAGGTACGGAACCCTAAAAAAGATCATACAAGCGTACTAATTTGCCAGTTTAGACTTGTAAAATTGTAAATTGTAGCTTCGTCTATCAGAGCACACATTTCTTTATTATTTCCCTTCTGCCAAAGAAATCAGGCAAAAATAAACATTTAATCATCATCATCATCATCATCGTCAGCCGTAAAACATCCACTGCAGGACATAAGCCTCCCCAAAAATGGGGGGATTTGCCATAGTCGCCACGCTTGGCAGGCGGGTTGGCGACCGCAGTTGGTCATGACATGATCATGATAGTACTCGAAGGACGCTGCTGCCCATCCTTCGGTTGGTCCCTCTGTCGCCTTTTACGACCCCCACGGGAGGAGGTGGGGTAATGCTATTCTTAGCTGGCACCACACGGACATTTAATAACTGGCTACGATACGGGAAAACACATTTCCCATTTCGAAGCAGGCTACCAAATTTGGTTAAGAGATGGGAAAACCGTTCCCATTTAATAACTGGCTACGATACGGGAAAACACATTTATCTACACCCATATTATAAAACCTCCATTGGTTAATCAAAAACCATAGCAAATGACCACCATTTTGACAACCAATTAGGAAAAACCAGTGCTGCGATAAAGAAATAACATGACTTCTTTATCGTTTTTAGTAAAGAAATGAGATTAAATTTGGAACAGCTGTCAAACTCAAGTGGGTCTCTATTCTAGTATCCATAGATATTAAAACAGTTATTGATACGAAGCGTCAATTCAGTATGTTTTTTTAATATAAACTGCACAATATTTGAGATCTCGAGTGACGTGAGAATAGAGACTTCATCCGTTTGTCTATGATTTAAAAAAAAATGGTCTTGACGGACGGCCGCCATTATGTTGACGTATTGCTGAACGAAAGTAGAATTTTGTTGAATTGAATAGAAAAAGTTGTTTGTAATTTACATTTTAGTTGAAAATATGAATAGTAAGTAGTCTTCTCGGAGTGTGTGTGATGTGAAAATGCGCCGGATATCGGAAATATGCAGCCACGATTGCAACAAATAACTTGTTGCCAGAAAATATTGTTTCTGAACCCATCATGGAGGATTTATAATATGTGTGTAGATAAAGTTATGTATGCAACTCTGCATAATTTGGCCTTAAAACACACGTGCGATCTTATTATGAAACTCGCTAAAAGCTCGTTTCATAAAACCGCACTAGTGTTTTAAGGCCTATCATTATGCAACCGTTGCATAAACTACTATTCCCATTTTGAAGCTGGTTACGAAGTTTGGTTACGAGATGGGCCTAAAGGCTCAATTATTCAGAAATCCTAAGAAAATCCATGTAAAACTTCGCGCGACTTGCGCTTTCTGCTAGGATTATCAAAGTCCTCACGCTTGAAAAAAAAACTTATAAAAGAATCGCGCACAATACAGAGCGATTCAGCAAACAAGCGCGCGTCTTTGAAGTGTCCCTCGCATGACGTGTAAAACGCACTCCGGTCTGATACGATCTTTAATCTTCGCACCTTTTCGTGCGGTCCGCGCGCTCGGCGCTAGCCAAGCGTTTTATAAATAGAGCGCCGTGGCCGCTTTGTGAGCTGAAATGAGACTAGCAAGAGATAAGATTCTTGAAAGTGCTCCAAGTGTGCGGGCACGCTTGTCCGTCAAGGGCGAGATCTATTGCCATCTCCATTAAGAGGCCACCTACCAAAATTAAGGAATTTTCAGATTTCAGGTCTATCTAGACAGTTGGTTTTTAAAACATAACTTCTAGAAACATATCTGATTCTTCGATCTTTCCTTAATATTCGTATGGCAGAATTCTGATATTTTTTTTATATTGTAAACTGTAACAAAAATTAATAAATTTTTCGTACTTTCGCCATTTTTAAGTCATATATCTACAGTATAAGTACTTAACAATTTTAAGTAACTAGAAGACGAAAGCCTATATACGTAAGAGCCAATTTGTCTTCATAATATGCCAAAAATATGATATTTCCCTTCAAATTACGGCTACGGAAATAGGTACACTATTTATGCTTAAGAAAATGGTTTTTATAAAGTTTGCTATTTGTTTTAAATGGCACTTTAATAACATACTGTATAAAATAACTACCACAAGTATATGTAAGTGAATAAAAAAGTATTTACTTACACATTGTGATTTTTAAGTGTTTACCTGGGCAATGGGGCCAATTCGAACGTGTTTTCGCTAAATTTAGAAGTCGCTAAATTTGAAATTAGAAACGTCAGACTCGATTTTGACAGCCTGGAGCTATACAAAATCGAGTTTGACGTTTCTCATTTTAAGTTAAGGCAATTTTAAATTTCGTTTCGAATTGTCGAAACGATGTCTTCTTAATTTATTCTTTATTTATTTATTTATTTATTTTACCGATCTCTGGTTATATACAGAGAGTTAGGGAAAAGTTAGTTATTGAACGTATTATTGTTGAGACGTGCCTTCACGAAACTCATTACAGTGTGGGCGTTTTTGCGTATCTGAAAGCTCGGGGTAATATCAAAGTTAATAAAGAAAACGTTACATTCAATATATATGTATATATATATTTATTTGTAAAGTAACCTGTTCAAACGAATACAGCAATAAATTGTCTCAGGCTTGTCCATACAATCCTTGCATTCAATCCTTTAACAAAATTACCATACATTTCTCCAGCCGTCCTGAGCATTTTCAAATACAATGTAAACATCAAAATTATCAAATTAACAATAACGGTGCTTCCAAAAAGCTAATAATATTATAAAGCCGTTATTTTAATATTACTACAGATTTCACTGAGAAGCGAGACCGAGGGTCATACTAATTAATACATTATGCTTAGAGCATAAACTAACAACAATCCTTTACATCAGTGAAATATAATCAGCAACAAAATGTTATAGGAGCGGACCATTTATTTTTGCAGATAATCTATTGTTATTGTACAATTGTACGCAGAAGAGGTAACAAAATGACACGATTGATTTATTAGAAACGATAACAATACGCGTTGGTTTATACAAAGCGAGGGACGTTGGTGTTACTCCTTACAACGAGCCGACAGCGGCGGTAACTAGGCGACAGAGGCGAAGCGTGAGGGTAAGCCGGTGGTTTATTTTCGTAACTCACACATTATAATACTATTAATTAATTCTTGTATTAACATAAAAATTGCATATTACATCATTATTTTATAAATACAATCTTTAATGAGTAATAATATAATGTTTAAAAAAAGAAATGATACACCGGCTTACCCTCACGCTTCGCCTCTGTTAGGCGACGTCTATGTACAGCACGGCGGGCGCAAAATATACCAGTGGCGCTAGCAAATTATTACATCCACTAATACTTCCTACGGTGCAATTATCTTCGAAACTAGTGCTCGGCTACAGTAGTTAATTAGTTTAATACTACCTAATATAATATCTCATAGATAATATCGTTACACGAGTGCTCCCTAATATTAATCGTTAACCGATCACGAATAATTTACGCTTCGGACTAGCATAAGGAACGTAACTTTAACCCGTTAACAGATAAATCACTAATCAATCATGTAAAATCATACAAAAAATAAAGTATTTATTTTTTATACACAAAAGACAAAATAATATTGACAGTAAATATTGAAACGCTACATTGAATAATGTATTTCAAATTTAGCCTAACAAAGTGGAGACTACGTAATACGATTATTGCTTTAATAATAAACAATTAATAATGTAGACACTACGGGTGACACGACTTGCTACATTAAATAAATAAATAAATTAGAATTTATCTAACTACCCTACCTAATCTTGAAGAGAATTACAGCAAAATACTGACGAGTAACAATAGAACAATAATGACAAAAAAACGCAGTCGAAGATAAATTTCGTTTCGAGATAAACAGCTTATGCATTAATACAATATAGAATAGAATAATTATTCAGATTCTGTGAAATTAACGTATGGCGTATCGGTACGATTTGGCTGACATCTCGGTACCTCTGCGGTCGTGCCGAAGGTGACGGTACTTTTGACGGTGAAATGAGTCATTTAAATTTCGCAGAATTCGTTGAGGAGACTCTTGAGCTCCTTGTTGTGGGCCGCCTTCGAGCCCGTGGCCGGGGACGCGGCGGTCGCGCGCCCGTTGTAGCTGCAACAAGCGACATTCGTATGAAACACATTTTAAATTCGTATTCCAATAAATAAAAATCATAACTTTCATTAAAAAAAAAAAACACTTTTGTTAATGCCTTCTACACTATTATTTTTAATACTTACAAAAATAGGTACAGATATAGTGAATAATATGTTTCCATCGGTAAAACTCGGATCTCAATCGGAAGACGACGGGAACCCGAAGTGTCAATTAATTATTGTATTAAATGAGTGACATGTTTATATTCATTAATATGAAACTTTATTATTTAGTGTCAAATGTCAAAATGAAAAATGACAGCATGGTATCGATGCATTCGAGATAATGTCGATTACGAGATTAAACGTCAGTGCATACAGTTGTGCCAAATGACTGTATGCACTGACGTTTAATCTCGTTTGTGAGATTATCTCGAATGCACCGAGAATTGGGGGCATGCTGAAGCTAATTGAGAGAGCAGGATAATACGAACTTTTCCGATAAAACACGATGGAAACTAATTATGTACTACATCTGTAGGTAAATAACTTTACAAAATGTAACAGTTAATAGGAAGATGATACTTAATTTATAAATATGAAATAACTACCAGAAAAGAAAACCTAAAGTACTTGTGACATACAAGTTGATATTGTATTCGATGAAAACTCTTACTCGAATAGATTTCGGCAAACTAAGCGTGGGTGAGCATTGGTGAGTTTTACTTCATATTGGTAGTTTTAAAAAGTCTTTTCGGTAAATAGCGTTACAAGTTGGCTCGCAGGTTAACTTCGTCTTATTTAAAACTTTATTTATTTCATTCGCAAACCACATTCCGCCCTGTAACAGGATGTAATTGAATGAACTGACTTATCACAGTAAGATATGTGACCAACCTTTCTTAGAGTTTTAAGATGAATGTGAACCTACGGCTTTTCATACAAAAGGCCATAACGATTTCAACCCCTGAAATGTTAACCGATGTTCACCAATTTTTGATAGGTTGTCAGTCAGAACAAAATCTAGATCTATACGTTTTGGTTTTTTCACTATCTATACTAAAATCATAAAGAGGAAAGATTTGTATTTTTGTATGTGTGTATGTTTGTAATGAATAAACTCAAAAACTACTGTGCTGATTTCAAAAATTCTTTCAGCATTGGAAAGCTACATTCACTCTGAGTGACATAGGCTATATTTATTGCTAGAAAATATTAGAGATCCTTACTAAAACTTATGTAACGTAACCCCTAGTGTAAATAGATAATGTGGTACTGCGTTTAAAAAAATATAAAAATAAAACAACAAAAAAATATAAAATAAAAGGTAAAAAAATATAAAAAAAGTCTTATGTCCACCCGTGCGAAGCCGGGACGGGCCTCTAGTAATCAATAAATTCACTTTTATTGTTGTTCTAGTACACTCATACAAAACTAATTTCGTAGAATATTTGACTTGTTGATCCTTAATCAATATTCAAAAACCGTATAGACCTAGATTTTGTTCTGACTGACAATCTATCAAAAATTGGTCAAAATCGGTTAAAATTTAAGGGGTGGAAATCGTTATCGCCTTTTGTATGAAAAGGGTGATTTTTACCGTTGGTTCACAGTCCTTTTAAGAAAAAGAAAAACATAATTTTTGAATAAGTGATTTGATTCTGTGAAAAGTGGTCGGAGAAAGGACGCAAGCGTAGTGAAAAGAATGGCAGACACTGCAAAGGCATTAACATTTAAGCATGCATGTAAGGAGCGAATTTGAAGAAGCTTGTTAAAAATTGCATTTTTGTATAAACAAAAACCAGTGCAGCTAATAATTTAACGATGACGACCGAAAACAATAAAATGCTGGAAAAAGAAACAAGAGAACCGTGGATAACTTTTAACATAAAAATGAAACGAACAAACCCCATGATTTTAGCAACTACAAGTAACATAGGTGTTTGTTAGGCATGTCAGTGTCTCACCTAATGGTGCGCGGGACTGACTCCCCGTCAGAATCGACGGTTTGTGGGGCGGACTCAGCGCCGCCGAAAAGTTGGCTAAACCAGCTACCCCCCTGAGCTTGGGACTTTGCCCTGCAATCAACAGCCGATTAGGTTATGGCATGAATGTTAGTAAATACGCCACACACGCCCTCGCACCACATAATCACCCTTTAACCCTTTGAACGCTTTCATATTTGAATGAAGTGATCACTCACACGCCAAGCACTGTTGCGTTATCAAAAATAAAGAAAGCAGAAAAACAATTCATAATATCATTCATGATCAAAGTACACCTTCACTCCGACCCGTTTAGTGGTTGTTGGCGTGGTAGGCACGACGGCACAAGACCACTTTAGGGGTTCTTGGCGTTCATAGGGTTAATATATTTTATATGGTAACAAAATATTTGAACTATGAGGTTGAATGACATGATATTAAATGATGAATGCCCAACATGCTAAACATGCAAATCACATGGGCGAAAAGTTTGATGAAATCACAAAGGTAAAACGTATAGAGCAAGCCCGAATGTAATCCTAACAATTGACTAATACGGTGTTTTCGTTAACCTGCAAGCCAAACTGAGTGTAATTATTCCAACGATCTCAAAAGAAGGATATGGCGTTCAATACAACTGCGTTGAACAAATGATTAAGTTCGTCACGGTAACGCCATCTATTTACAAGTTTATAAACTACCAAGCTCTATTGCCGACGTCTTAGTTCTTATGACATTTGCACAGAGTCTTATTTTGCTTGATTCATCGGTCTTTCATTGCTCGCTAGGAGCTACGAACCACAAAAACAAAACCCATGAATCAGCCAATAATTGACCTTTCCTCAATGTAATAAGAACGCTGATGTTGGCAATATTTACCGAGTATGCGATGGTGTCATATGACACCAAAAAAGTAAGCATCGCGAAAATCGCGTTAGGCAGTCCCTTACTATATATTTCTATGGATTATTCATATTATTAATAAAAACAATATCCTCAGAGTTTACATTACACCTGTTATGTACTTATTGCATTCTGCGTTTCAATAGATATACATAACACATTTAAGTCAACTGGCAATCTAGTAGGTAGATACCGGTACATGACACAGTATCGATAAATAGTATTGATTCATGAATACAAAAATACACCAACCACATGGACTAAAAAACTACTTAAAATTCTGTAAAAAAAAAAAAGTAAATGAATAAGGTGGTACGAGCTTATCTGTAAAAAACATGCTTACAAAGGAATATTTTTATCTTTAAAGATAAGTCGGTAGAGTGCTAACTCTGTATAACGAAGTTTTATGTGGCGTTTTAAACGTATTCAAAAGTGAGCTTTGTTTCAAAAGTACCCTGGGTGAGATTGGCGCGTGCTTACCTGATACTCCGCTGGTTCTGCAGCAGTGTGCGGAAGCGCGGCTCGATGTAGCTCCACGAGCCCATGTTCTTGTGCTCCTCCTGGCTCCACACGAGCTGCGCGTTGCTGTACTTGGCCGCCTCGGCCTTGATCAGGTCGTACGAGAACGGAGAGATTTGCTCCAGCCTGGGAACAATGGGGAAGTTGCATGAAAATCAAAATGAGGTTTAAATGTTATATTATGAAAGTAAATGTAGACAAAAGCATATTACAGTAAAAACAGATTATTTTGACTATTCATTCTTATTTAATTAAGGGTCAAAATTAGTGACAAATATATATTGTGTTTTTGGTTCCGATTTTAGTTTTTTGGACATCATCATCAAATTTATGTCATGTTTTTGCGTACACAGATCGGTTTCTATTACTCAGCACTTTCCAATACAGGATGAAATAAAAATTATGCATCTTCCCTATTACCTTGCTCAAAATGTTATCTATGATCCACTATTTTGTCAGCGCATTTTATAAAATGAATCAATGAAAACAATTCAGAAAAAAGCGGCCAAGTGCGAGTCGGACTCGCCCATGAAGGGTTCCGTGATTTATGACGTATTAAAAAAAAACTACTTACTAGATCTCGTTCGAACTAATTTTTGGTGGAAGTTTACATGGTAATGTACATCATATATTTTTTTTAGTTTTATCATTCTTTTATTTTAAATGTTACAGGGGGGGACACACATTTTACGACTTTGGAAGTCTCTCACGCGCAAACTATTAGGTTTAGAAAAAAATGATATTCGAAACCTCAATATCATTTTTGAAGACCTATCCATAGATACTCCACACGTATGGGTTTGGTGAAAAAAAAAAAATGTTGAGTTTCAGTTCTAAGTATGGGGAACCTCAAACATTTATTCTCTTTTTTTTCTTTTTTTGTGTGAAAATCTTAATGCGATTCACAGAATACATCTACTTACCAAGTTTCAACAGCATAGTTCTTATAGTTTCGGAAAAAAGTGGCTGTGACATACGGACGGACGGACAGACGGACAGACGGACAGACAGACAGACAGACAGACGGACGGACGGACGGACGGACGGACGGACAGACAGACAGACAGACAGACAGACAGACAGACAGACAGACAGACAGACAGACAGACAGACAGACAGACAGACAGACAGACAGACAGACAGACAGACAGACAGACAGACAGACAGACATGACGAATCTATAAGGGTTCCGTTTTTTGCCATTTGGCTACGGAACCCTAAAAAAGGCCATTCAATATTATGTACGGTCAACATCACATACAAATCCAACAACGGTACAGTCATTTATTTATTCCAAAGTGCAATACAATAAAATATCAACTCAATTTATGATCATCTTAGTAATAGTTTGTAGTGCATTTTCAGAGCAATGTTTGGCGGGACTTATTCCAAATGAAATCATACTAGAAATATTGAATTACTTTGCTATTCCGCGAAAACAGTAGGGTAAAATCGTGCAAATAGCGGCGCTTGTGTTGAATATTTTTGTTCATGCAATATTCCTACCCTCCCTCCGCATATAAAAAAAAAATAAGCAACACAAACGCTACTACAACCACCACCACCACCACCAAAAATACCGCTCGACACGTGTTTCGCCTCTCTACGAGGCATCCTCAGGAGAAGTTGATAGTCCGACGCTCGGTCGAAGAAAATTTGATTATTATATGCGGAGTGAGGGTGGGAATATTGCATGAACAAAAATATTCAACACAAGCGCCGCTATTTACACGATTTTACCCTACTGTTTTCGCGGAATAGCAAAGTAATTCAATATTTCTAGTATAATATGGATTTCCGCAAAGTAACGCCTGAATCTATTAACTATTACGACGTCGACGCGGAAAGCCTAGTTGGTAGTGACCCTGCCTCCGACGCAAGCGTCCCGGGTTCGATCCCCGGTAAGGGCAAATATTTGTGTGATGAGCACGAATGTTTGTTCCTGAGTCTTGGATGTTTCCTATGTATTTAAGTATTTATTTCTCTATATAAGTATTTATATCGTCATCTAGTACTCATTACACAAGCCTTTAGAGCTTACTTTGGGACTAGATCGATTTGTGTAAAGATTGTCCCCTGATTTAATATTATTATTATTATTTTCCAAATGAAATCGTTTTTCATAAGTTAATCATTTACGATGACGCTCATTACCTTGCGATAGCGATTTCCTTTTCGAGTCCCCTTTCGCGACGCTCCTTGATCAAGTCATAGTAGACGCGTCCTGTGCAGAAGGCTAGCTTCTTAACGCCGGCGGGATTCTGTGCTGCCGGACCTTCTTCAGGGATCAACCTAGATAAAAAAAATAAGAAAAAATGGTCACGTCAGTGTGAAAGAAAATGGGTAACGTCACCTTGTCTGCAAATCTCTGAACTGTTTTGATGTCAGATGAGTTTCTTCTATGCTAACAGTACTTTCCTTTTGTTTGTATTTCATATTAATAGGGATAAAAGTTTATGTCAATACAAATCGATTTGGTCCAGTAAATGAAAGTCGTATGTCCCTGTGTTTTTAAATTACAACTTTAAAAAATCGTACATTACCCATATGGGCAAATGCCTGAAATAAATAAAAAATATTATTATTATTATTATTATTAAAAAATCAGCGACCTAGACGTCTGCCAACTTTTTTTTTTTCTTTTCTGGGAGTCCTAATGAATCGAATGGACGCAACGAGAACGACGACGAACAAATAATTTAGTATAGCTTTCATTTACATTTTTGCAGCTACGTCCCGTTATAAAACAGAGCCCTGCACGTCTGCCTCTTCGATGTTCATCGTTTTAAGGATGATTTTGACCATCAGTCCAAGAGGCAGACACGAACAAATGATTAAGAACACCTTTTTTTTAATTTCTGAAACGCTGTCAATTGAAAACGCAGCGCTACCATGGTGGTAGACTATTTTTCTGTGGTTTTTTATATTATCATTAATCGAACAATTCAGGTCTGCCAAGCGAACAAATCATATAGAAAATTTGGCACCCTAGCTATCGTATGTACATAGTATCTAACCTGAAAGCACTGCTTTGCACCTGCGACTTCCGACTACTAAAGTCACCCTTCTCAAGACCTCAAATAGCCCTAAGCCCTGTGAACGGGCGTGCCTCACCTCCTGAAACTGGTGCCCTCCTTCATGTCGTCGAAGGAGCTCTTGCACTCGGGGTGGCGCAGCAGCGACTTGGGCGTCATGATGATGAGCGGCTTGCGGAACGGCAGCGCGATCTGCCGCCGCAGGATGTGGAACAGCGACGCGGGCGTCGAGCAGTTCGCCACGATCCAGTTGCAGTCGTGCAGTTGGCGCACTGTTCATCGGATAGTACAATTAACACAGGCTTCAAGGGCTGCCTTGCCGCTATCACTACGAGACGAGGCCTGTGCCTAACTGTGGAACATAGGCCACTGATGATGATGATGACACAGGCTTGGAATGTGGGCAAATACAGACTGACAATTGGGATGAACCAATTTTATATAATGTACAAGCTTCTGCCCGCGACTCGTTCGCGTGCAGTTTGTTTATAGTTATTCCCATTTTTCTTTAATTTTTTTTAAACCACCGCTGTATTAAAAGCAAGCAAAAGGAAAAAAGAACTATTCGAATTGGTCAAGCCATTTTTGAGCCTGAACTGCATCTAGTAAGATCGTTGTCCAGGAAACGAAGAATTTCTAATTTTTGTTGTTGGTTAATAATTTAAATAGACTTACCTTCGTAGTCGTTGCTCTCCGGCGGCATGTAGTCGGGGTCGTCCGAGCTCATCTGGAGGAATCGCTCGAGGCGGGCAGACGAATGTTCGGGACCCTGTACACATCACAATACACACTGTCACTAATTTAAAATCGTTTGATGGAAAATTAGACTTTACATACTTATAGCAAGGTTGAGTTTGCTACTGACTGATTTAAAAATACGATTTTTTTTTAAAAGAATTCGGGTTTAGAAGGTGGTGTATTTATTCAGTGGTAAGTGGCACATAGCGCGTTGAAGCACCTAAGAACATGATGCAAGGATTTTGAGGAGGATTTACAATAAGAACCATAGTTGGTAAATAAAAGTGTATCAAAGCTGATGAAATTCAGATAATTATCTAGATGTTAACGAGTAAATTCCAAAAACTATACAACCATGTAGCTGCTAGTGCTTTAGATATATTTAATAATATTACCCTGGATACCAACCCACATTGATCTAGCCCCAAACCATACCCTATTCGTCTAGGTAATTAATTAAATGTATACAAATGTGACTCAGCTAATCAGCCAAAAAAGACATACCATAGACAAAACAAAAGCCAATCAAGACTGATGATAGATAAAAAAAAATCGGATTGTCTTGATTAGCTGAGTCACGTGGGTTAGTTTGTTTACATTTAGTTATTTACCTAGACGGATAGGGTATAGGACTCCCTGTACTATGGGTACTAGACAACGATATGAACACTTTTATGATAGACACATACAAGTACTCATATAAATACTGAAGTCTGTTCGCCGAGAGTTGATAAAATTTATAAAAATCAGGGCTTCTTAACTCATTACAAATAGCGGCCCGCTAATTATTTTTGCGGATGATAATAACAAATTAAAAGGTAAAACTATTTTTTTTTTCATGGTATATTATTATTTAATTGCCTGTATGTGTCCCATTACTGGCATATCATCGGACGATGACCATGATGGGGTCTCAGAGTCGGAGGAAGCATCAGAGTCAGTGAAGTTTATTATGAAACGTTCAATTGCTTCGTCTAAAACAACACACGAACACCCAAACGACACGCTCGAATCGTATTCCAGAACGGAATGGCAATATATGGCACTCGCTCGCCCGGAACGGCGCCGCGCATGACAACAACTGCGTCCCTAGTACCACGAAACTCAGTGCGCGCGGCGATAAGCGACGCCTGTCATACAGTTTGCGATAGGTAAGCGACAGTCACTATTTCGAGACAACATCATAATATTTATCAACTCTCGGCGAACAGACTTTAACCATCCGTGACTCGGGTAAAAAGATTTGGGTAAAAGGGTTCATCGCACAAAGTTTGCACCTAGCGGAGTTCAAACCAGCAAACTCCCGCGCACTGGGCAGTTCATATCATAATTTGATATATTTCGAGGTAAGATGAAAGTGGGGGAGGGAGGGGGGATGTAACGTACCATTCCTTCCATCCCGTGCGGCTGCAGCAGCACGATACCGGACTGGCGCACCCACTTGGCCTGTCCACTGGAGATGAACTGGTCGATGATGCACTGCGCCACGTTGTTGAAGTCGCCGAACTGCGCCTCCCACAGCACGAGCGCGTTAGGGTTGGTGACGGAATAGCCCACTTCGAAGCCGAGCACACCTGAGATAAAACGGCCAGTTTTCATCACACTTGCTTTCTTTCTATGTAATTTGTAGGATTGTATGCTAAAAAAAACGGACTGTAAATTTTGTATGGGATATTGGGCCCGCTCCATAATATAATGACCATTATATTGAGGAGATAAATCTTGCAGAGTCTGGTTGAAACAACAGGGGACCGAAAAGATGGCAGCTTCCTCGCACAACGCATTAGAAATGCGATACAGCGAGGAAACGCTGCCAGCATCTTAGGCACAATGCCACGGGAACCTTTTTTAGATTTAATTTAGTTTTTATTTAGATTTAATTACTTTTATTTAGTATTATTATTATGTTGTATGTTAATTATGTTGTATCAGTTTATTTGTATCTACTATAATTAAGTTAAAACATTAAAACAAGTCCTCGGAGATTGACTATAAACATAACCATTTAAAATGCAATAACTAGTACTGGATTGTACTAGGAGTCAATCGAAAACGTCTCTGAAAATTATTGTACGATGATGTATGATGCTGAACACACAGGGATATGCGGATAGCACTATCACTTGGGAAGAGGATGGCGAGAGATAAATGAACGGACATAGACGAACTGATGGACGGAGAGAGTACATAAGAGTTCCGTTAGAACCACGAACAGAACCCTAAAAGAGAATAAAACGTACGTTGAGAAAACACAAGCTTTTAGTAGTCACTGACCGTATTCAGAGAGCGAGCTGTTGCAGACGGTGTAGGGCGCCTGGTCGGGGTACAGGTGCGCCAGCGCACAGTACGTCGCCTTGTCCACCTTCTGGTGGTGCAGCACGTGGTGCCTGAGGATTAGTAACGAGACGGGAACTAATAGTAAACGCCATAATGCCCTTAACAATATGTAAAAAAAAAAAAACGCCTTGAATTTAGAACCTCCACCTTCGGTTTTTTGAAGTCGGTTAAAAACAATAATAGGGATGTTGACACTAATTATAACATCATGAAAAGTTATGTTAGATCGATTCATGGTAATATTTAAATATCTAAAATCATACCCGGTAAACATAATTATATGCAATCAATTAAGACAGTAGTACGAGTTCTAACTGTACTAACTGAATGAATAGACACTATCCTGTTTTAATCGGTCTACATGTGCCAGTTGAATGTAGTATGCCAACCAACTAAAATCTAAGACCTAGCGGATGTGAAGGTCTTCTATATGAAACCGAGTGTATAGGGTACATACCTATGAGAAAACGTGCCCCTCTCGACATCCTCTCCGGACAGACGGACGTGGATGCCATCCTTGAGGAGGGATCCGAACGCCATAGCTTCAGCCAGCGCCCAGTCCACTGTGCGGTTCTCCACCATCTCCATGCGCGCCTTCAGGATGCGGAGCAGACCCTTGTGGATCTCGAACTCGGCCGCGTTCGGAGGCGGCGCGGAGAAACGCTTGCCAATATGGACTAGAGTTTCTTCTACTACACCGGTGGGGGATACCTAGGAATAATAATAATAATAAATCTTTATTTCGGACAACTTAGATCCATATTACTTATAAACTAATTACATTAATCACATTACATTAAATAATTTAAAATAAAGTGCAGTTAAAACATCATTTAGAAATAAAATCAAATGTCGCATTCAATAAATAACCCTTAAAAATAGAAACAATTATCGTAAAAAAAAAATATAGAAAATTCTCATGTCAACAATAATAACGGATAACGGAATAAACGGTAGTTTTCAAAAAGCGAACTTTTAAATAAATGCCGCAAATAGCTATTCTACGGAAAAGCTGTATGTGAGTTCTCTAAGAACCGAGTTTCAACCGCGCCAAAGAAAGCACACTGCTAATTGACCACTGCACTGTTAAAAGTCTAGATATCAAATTCTATATTACAGGAGTAGCTCCATCAATACATATAAAACAGTACCGTGACTCACTTATAGACAAATCACAGCCTAAACGAGTGGTCCTAGAGGTCTGAAATTTGGAGGAGCGATTTTTTGAAATTTCACCCCTAAAGGGCTGAAAGGGGGTGATAAGTATCGAAAATACCGCAAGCGAAGCTGTGGCGGGTCCACTAGTTACTTTATATGTCTAAAGATGAGCGGAAGCTAAATAGTCTTTTTTCAATCTTTCTTTAGTGTTACTCGATGTCTTCAATTCTAAAACGCCAATTGAGAGAAATTTTGTTCACAAAACATTTTAATTATGAAAATATATAAGCAATCGTTTATAACTAAAATAGATGATTATGAGATCACCTTGAGAGGGTCCTTGCCCTCAAAGAAGCCGGACCACGGCGAGTCGAGCCAGTCCTTGTACTTGATGTGGGTCTCCTGCTTGGCTTGAGTGTACGCATCCTCGCAGATTTTGTCGTACTTGTCATGAACGTCCTTAACCTCCTCGGCAGTCACCACGCCCTCGCTTATCAGCTGTTCTGCGTACTTCTCGAGCACTGGGAAACAGATCAAGATTTAGTAAAAAAGTATAAAATATTTTACAGTATAAAATGTTTTTCAAGGAGTTGGGGCGCCGGCTTAAAGTGAGGGGCTATGACCCTCGCGCTAGATCGTGGTTGGTTCATTGCCATCCAGCGCGGTAATGCGACCGGCATAATGGGGTTATTCGGGCCGGGCACGATGCAGGGTGGGGTTTTTTAGGTTAATACATTTTAATTTTGTTTTTGTATTCTTGTTACTGTTATCTGTGACCCTGTGTTGTTAACTTTATAATTGTTGACTATTTTTTACAGTTGGTAAAGTTAACAAACAAACGAACATGTAAATGTTTGCAACTACTGCATTACAATAAAATTAATCAATTTAATGACGTTTAAAAAATTAACATGAAGTCATATTATTATTTGCATTAACTTGACAAATGCATTGTTTTAGGACTTTATTTATAAGCTCTTAAAGTACAGAGTAAAATGGAAACATGTTATTCTTGGATTGGGTTATTTTTATTTGATATTGAATAGAATTTTATTTGACGTTTTCACTACAGACATTTGGTATGATTTTAACAGAAAGGTCAATGACCTGAGAAGCGCATTTCAAAAGCGCATACTGAGAACGCAGTCGACGTTTGTTTGCATTCCGTCTTAGGCCCATCAGCAAGCCAAGGCTCTTATCGGTATGTAAAAATAACGATTTCATATTGGTTTAATGACGGACCTAAAATGGCTCACGACAAACGATGGCAAATCGATAGCAGCAATTAATACGCTATTTAATCGATACACTAACTGCGTATTTAATGCCAAGTTATTCACTATACATAAACGCACCTGTCCGCCAAATTTCATTACAAAATTCTAATAAACAAAAACGTTTCTGAGGTTAGAACACGCCAAGTAGATATACTTAGTAGAAGTAGAACGTTGATAGTTAGTTTTTCATATTCGTATATTTGTATTATTAGGATATGAAATGTTATATTTCAAATTGTTTCTTTTTGATACTTGGACACCTTACATTTCCATCTTGATACTTGACCGTGGAGACCCCTCCACTTAACCTAGATTAATCGATTTAGATGTTTCTTTGTTTAAATTATTTTTATTTTTAATATTTACTTTATACATCTCTAAGTCACTTAACTTGTCCAGACGCGGAGACTATACCTCTCCCTTATTCGTTATTTATTAGAATTAATTTGTACTCATTAGGTTTGTTTGTTGCACTTTTTGTGTTAGTTTTTAAATAAAACTCTAATGTCGAAGTTGAAAAAAGACTTACTGCTGAGTTTCTTGCGGCGTTTCTTCTCAGCAGATGTCACTTTTCGAAGCGCTGGTAGATTCAGACATGTGAAAGAGCCCATGTGGACTACTTGCAAAATAAATATTTTCATTTTCATTTTCAGAACGCCACGATATACCGTTATCGATATATTTTGCGTCGGCAAATGCCGCCGTTGGCGTCCGTGGTTAGATGACATACCGGGCTTGGTCTTGCGGATCTTCTGGTACATGAGCGGCTGCGTGAACATGGGCTCGTCGACCTCGTTGTGCCCGTTGCGCCGGTAGCTCACGATGTCGATCACCACGTCCTTGTGGAAGGTCGAGCGCCACTCGGCCGCCACGTTGCACACGTGCATCACCGCTTCTGGGTTGTCGCCGTTCACGTGGAAGATGGGAGCGTTCACCACGCGAGCCACATCTGAAAATATATTTTTTATGGAACAGTCTGAATTTTAACGAACTGGACAGGAGTGGCAGCTAGTCGTTTCTTCTATTTTCAGTCTCAGTTTATATATCCAGATTCATCGCGTTGGTTATTGCCAGAGAAAAGGTTTTTTTACCGTTGTAGGCCAAGATTTTTGAGTCGCTGACGCACGAAGTTAGTAAACAAGTAAACGGCCGTTGGTAGTGTTAATCGCGTAATTTACACAGAATTATATTCTAATTGCTTACGTAGATAGGAGAACTGTGAACCAAAGGCAAAAATCACCCTTTTCGGACAAAAGGCGATAACGATTTTCACCCCTTAAATGTTAACCGATTTTGACCAATTTTTGATAGGTTGTCATTCGGATCAACATCTAGGTCTATACGTTTTTAGGGTTCCGTAGCTAAATGGCAAAAAAACGGAACCATTATGGATTCGTCATGTCTGTCTGTCTGTCTGTCCTGAACTGATATTCAAAAAAATTTTTTTCATCAAACCCATACGTGTATGGATAGGTCTTCAAATATGATATTGAGGTTTCTAATATCATTTTTTCTAAACTGAATAGTTTGCGCGAGAGACACTTCCAAAGTGGTAAAATGTTTGTCCCCCCCCTCCCCCTGTAACTTCTAAAACAAGAGAAAGATAAAACTAAAAAAAATATATTATGTACATTACCATGTAAACTTCCACCGAAAATTGGTTTTGAACGAGATCTAGTAAACAGTTTTTTTTTTAATACGTCATAAATCACGGAACCCTTCATGGGCGAGTCCGACTCGCACTTGGCCGCTTTTTTTAATTTTGATTAAAGATCAACAAGTCAAATAATGAGGAAATTAGTTTTGTATGAGAATACTGGAACCACAATAAAACTGGATGTAACCATTATAGGTAAACATCGAAAAACATTTAGGTAAGGGGTGGAAATCGTTATCGCCTTTTGTATGACAAGCCGTGGGTTCACACTCCTCTTAACTAAATGTAAACAAACCCACGTGACTCCGGTAACCAGCCAATCCAGTCAATCTTTGGTATATATGTTATGTATTTATTGGCTCTTTATCTATAGTTAGTTTACAGTCAACTACCAAAACGAATAGATTAAAGGAAGATTCAAAATGGGGAGATACGGCAGTCTCGTATAGTTACACGTATATGCGACCCGCATGCATAGAATCACAAACCATAGAAGGATAGTTTACCTACAATCGCAATAAACCAGTGCGCTTTGTCATTTGACACTACGGAGCGTCCCGGCGTTTGTATGAATTTGGAGCCCTAAATGGCTCCAATTTTGATGCTTCAAATTGTGAGGACGGACTTGGTTTCTTTTTCGTTATTATTCTAAGCCCGCATGCTAGAGTAGTCAGATAACATTACCTGTGCAGTAGGCAGAGGAGCGCGAGTGCCTCGGGTCGGTGGTGAACCCGATCTGGTTGTTGGCGACGATGTGGATGGTTCCGTGGGTGGTGTAGGCGGGCAGGTCCGACAGATGCATCGTCTCGAACACGACGCCCTGCCCGGCGAACGCGGCGTCGCCGTGGAGCAGGATCGACATCACCTGGCACAATATAACACCTAGTTTATGAACAGGCCTTAAGACATCTTAACCTATTCCTTAACAATATTTCATATAAATTTGTAGGGTCATCATCATCATTATCATCATTTCAGCCATAGGACGTCCAATGCTGGACATAAGCCTCCCCCATCGATTTCCAAAAGGGCCGGTTGGAAGCGGCCTACATCGAGCATTTTCCTTCGGCGGTCTCTTTTAGGTCGTCTGTTCAATTTGTAGGGTAGGTATCATTAAATGATCTTTTCCGAGTGTGGCAGTCGCCCACTTCAAGACAAAAGTCTTACTGAATATGAAATTATTGTTACAAGGTACTGTAAACTCATAAATCTAGCAAGTGGTTTACGAGCCTCATTATGAAGCATTACAATGGGAGATTAATTACAAATGATGTCACGACGGTTTAACATAACTAAACCTGACGCGATAATCGTACGAAATCGTAAATTATTATTTATTTTTCGTAGATCTACTACTGGGTTATCTTTAAATTCGTAATTTGGTATACAAGTGTATCTATTCCGATCCCTGACTGCACATAAACCATTGTACACGATATAATAGTTAATTCCACAGTACCTTCTTGCCCTCATTGTCGCCCCTGTAGAACTGTTCAGCCCTGGTCTTGCCCTGCACGACGGGGTCGACGGCCTCCAGATGCGAAGGGTTGGCACACACAGCCAGCCGAATGTTCTTGTTCGTAACGCGGTTCAGACGCTCGATGTATGTACCCAAGTGGTACTTCACGTCACCGGAACCCTGTAAAAAGCAAAAAGTTTGAAGACACTTCAACAGAAAAAAATACCTTACCAATCTTTATTTTAGGTTCGGGACACCAAAAATGCAAAATAAGTTTCTCATATTTTATGTTTGGCAAATATCTCTTAAATGATTCTTCGAGAATTTAATTGTTTATTTTCACTGGTTTTTTTTAGTTTGTGAGTAATTCATTTTAGTTTTTCGTAGTTATGTTTTTTTATCGTGTGCGGGGATTTCCATCGTGCGTGGTTGGGGTTATAAATACTACAACTGTGCCAAATCTCAGCTTGATACGTTAAGCCGTTCCTGAGAAAAAGATTGTTGACAAACGGACAGACAGACAACAAAGTGATGGTATAAGGGTTCCATTGTTTGAAAACATGGTACGTAACCCTAAAAAGTAACATTCAGATAAGTTCGCACAATTCAGTTAGTAATAATACCATTTGCTTTAATTTTTTCCTGTTGTTCTGAGACGGTTTTCAATAAAGTTATCCTCTAACTATCCTTGGCAATACCCAAGCTAACACAGATTTATATGAGTTTGTATCTGCCATCTAATATTATATATATGATTCGTTCAGTAGATTTGGAGAAAGTAGGCTGTGATAGACTGATACACAGACAGACACGAGAATGATCCTTTTCATCGGATGTTCGGAATCCTAAAAAGCAGCCAGAAACTTTGAAAGCGCAGACTGCCGCACGTGTGGTCAAAAACAAACAGACGCAGAGCATAAAGCATAAATGACTTAATTTTATTGTTGATCCGTGTATGACATCGGGTCCAATTCGAAACAGAGTCCGCTAAATTTAAAATTGTCTAAACCTAAAATAAGAAGCGTCAAACTCGATTTTGAATAGCTACAAGCTGTCAAAATCGAGTTTGACGTTTCTTATTTCAAATTTAGCGACTTCTAAATTTAGCGAAAACACGTTCGAATTCGCCCCATTGTTTTTATAGTATGCTAGCTAGCTTCTGTCCCGATCCGTCCGCGTGTAATTTAGTTCTAGTTATTCCTTCTGGAACTTTCGATTTTTCCGGGATAAAATGAAGCCATGTTGATCCAGGCTACACGCTATCTCCACTCCAAACATCATCAAAATCCGTCCCGCAGTTGAAGCGTGAAGGAGCAACAAACATACTAACTCACACACACACAAACTTTCGCATTTATAAAATTAATGTGATCTGCTTACATCATCTTCAGCCTCTAGACCGGCGAATTGTGTGAAGAGCTGGTGAAGCGGCTTGCGACACACATTGGCCAAAACGTTGAGACGACCTGTATATTCAAAAACATCACTAGTTATAAAAAAAACACATGCTTATGTATACCAAGTCTAATGATAAAGATCACAACAGCCCAAAGAAAGACGATCATGTCTCGAGTGTGTAAATAATACAGAGTATCCAGACAATCGACTATACCCCAAAACAAACAAAAGAATTTTAATGATATACCGATTTTAGAATCTAACCTCCCGATTTACTTCAAGCTGATTTGGTTCCTTTTCTATGGCAATTATAAACAAAAATATGAAAATTTAAATAATTAATGTACGAGTTGATATAATGTGGTTAAGTCTAACCTCAATCAAAAAATTCAATAAAGAAGTGTACTTCTACAACTAGATATTGAGGTAAATTATTATTCTCATGTTGGGTTAGAGTTGTTCGAAAAGAGAAAATCACCAGTAACCTTTGCTTTGGTATGATAAAAATGACAGCATACCACGATATTGGTTGTGTTTTGGCTAATGTAAGTTCATATTGCAATCTATACATATAAAACAGTACCGTGACTCACTTATAGACAACGCACAGCCTAAACGGGTGGTCTTAGAGGTTTGAAATTTGGAGGAGACATTCCTCGAGTAGCACCAGGCACTAAATAGGGATTTTTTTAAATTCCATCCCTAAAGGAGATTTATTAACTTCTCCTGATTTCTCCCGATTTTTATTTGGTAAGTCTACCGTTTATTCCAAAGTCACTTTTGCAACACTGAGTTCAACAGTGTAATAACACTAGGCCAACCAGTCTGTCGTTTTATTCAAGAGTGTCAATCATAACCGCTTTTTTTCGGTTATAAGTGCCTGAGAACTCAATTTTCATTAAAGTCAAATGCATATGCATTGTTGCAAACTCTATGAGTATGTATATCTTTTAAATTGATTAAGGCGTGTCCGTTGGCATGTTATTACTTATCGGTAGTTTATGTCACCAATAAATGAGATAAAACTGGTACAATAGTAACGCAAACAATTAAACATGTATAGAGAGTCGTTAATATTATATATCGTTTGTTCGAATGTCAGTCAATATTACGGAAAGTTACGTTTATGCTAAAGATAAATATTATAAAAATATACATTCGACATTCAAAAAAAGTATAATTCGCTCTTACAGATGTAGTGCATAATTAGTTTCCATCGTGTTTTATCGGAAAAGTTCGTATTTATCGTGCTCTCTCAATTAGCTTCAGCAGGCTCCCAATTCTGAGTGCATTCGAGATAATCTCACAATCCACATCAAACGTCAGTGCATACAGTCATTTGACAAAAATGTATGAGTCTGACGTTTAATCTCGCAATGCATATTATCGTGAATGCATCGAGAATTGGGGGCCAGTACCCATCATACCATGCTGTCATTTTTCAATTTGACATTTGACAGTAAATAATAAAGTTTCACATTAATGAATATAAAAATGTCACTCATTGAATACAATAATTAATTGACACTTCGGGTCCCGTCGTCTTCCGACTGAGATCCGAGTTTTACCGATGGAAACATATTATTCACTATATCTGTACGCGCTTGGTAAAATATGACACATTTCACTTGCAATTTCATGGTCGTTTAATTTAATTGTACAATCAATTTAATTTTAAAATAATGTACCAAAGGACCTGTAATACTACTATTGTCAATAATATGAATATTAATAAAACTACCTCTATGGGGCATTCCCATGATTATGGACTCGACGCCAAGTTTGGTTGAAACGTCAATGACTTGCTTCATGGCCGGAATCAAAATCTCGCATCCCTCAAGGCCGAAGCGTTTCTCGGAAGACCATTTCTTAGCAAGGAAGTTCTCGAATCTAGGTGAAATAAACAAATGTAATCATTAACGAAGCGTGACACTTTGATAGCGGGTGAAAGATGTAAATAAACACGTTTAAAGTTTATTTTTCTGGAGCATTGTTTTACTGTTGTGTTGTGAAACAAAACACGTAAGGAAGTAACCGTTTTAAGGACATTTGCATAAATTCCCCTCTAATATTTAGTGAAACTTATTGCCGCTCACATAGATTTATACATTATTGTCTAACGTTGACATCTGGGAGAAAAAGATGTGCATCGATCAAACAGTTCCACAGACAACAGTCGAGTTTTGAGGGTCCAGATGAACTGTTACCAGATATGTGACTTATTTAAGATACAAGGATAGTTATACAAAATACGTACTTTCATCTTGTATCTAAAATACTTTTCTTAAGAATGTATTTGTATCTTGTATTTAGATACCATTCGTTTCGTATTTGGTAAATATTATGTTTACTAAAATACTTTATCTACACCCATATCATAAAACCTCCATTGGTTAATCAAAAACCGTATGAAATGACCACCATTTTGACAACCAATTAGGAAAAACCAGCGCTGCGATAAAGAAATAACATGACTTCTTTATCGTTTTTAGTAAAGAAATGAGATTACATTTGGAACAGCTGTGAAAACTCAAGTGGGTCTCTATTCTAGTATCCATAGATATTAAAACAGTTATTGATACGAAACGTCAATTCAGTATGTTTTTTTAATATAAACTGCACAATATTTGATCTCGAGTGACGTGAGAATAGAGACTTCATCCGTTTGTCTATGATTTAAAAAAAAAATGGTCTTGACGGATGATCGATTTGCCGCCATGTTGACGTTTTGCTGAACAAAAGTAGAATTGTTGTTGAATTGAATAGAAAAAGTTGTTTGTAATTTACATTTTAGTTGAAAATATGAATAGTAAGTAGTCTTCTCGGAGTGTGTGTGATGCGAAAATGCGCCAGATATCGGAAATATGCAGCCACGATTGCAACAAATAACTTGTTGCCAGAAAATATTGTTTCTGAACCCATCATGGAGGATTTATAATATGTGTGTAGATAAAGTTATGTATGCAACTCTGCATAATTTGGCCTTAAAACACTAGTGCGGATTTAATAAGATCGCACGTGATCGCACGCCTATCATTATGCACCCGTTGCATAAACTACAATTTAATCATAATTACCTGTGCATTCTTTTTATTACTATGGCACCTTCCTTATAGATACTACTGAAAGCACCCTTGAAATTTAAATGAGTGATAAAATGTTTGAAGAACTGGTTTTACTTAAGTCTCAATTAAAACCTTAAAAATATAATATTTTGTCACATTTGCACGATCAACGCCATCCATTCATAATTCATGCAATAAACTTAAGCTCAATAAGATTGGGTTTTCTTTCAAAAAGCATTTTATCGTTATAAAGTATTTAGATGATACGTATTATGTATCTAGTATTTCAAATGCCATTTTCAAAGTATCTTTCTTATATCTGGTATCTCAAATACAAGCTTGTATTTTGTATTCCAGATGCTTTGTATAGGGTAGGGTAGGGGGTTTGGGTAGGGTATGGTAGGGGGTTTGGGTAGGGTAGGGTAGGGGGTTTGGGTAGGGTAGGGTAGGGGGTTTGGGTAGGGTAGGGTAGGGGGAGCTCATGTCTGACTGTTAGTAGTTCTTACCCGGCGGAGCGAGTAAGGCGGGCGAGGATCAGCCTCTTCTGGTCGTGGCTCATGTTGGTGACGCCGGGCGGCTCCATGCGCTGCCGGATCCAGTTGCACTGCTCCAGCGAGTTGATGAACATGAACTCGATACCGATGTTGTTGCAGTAAGCCTGCTCGAGGCGGTTCAGGATCTCCCTACGATCAAAGTGACGTTTTAAGCCGTATATTTAAGAGGACTGCGAACCGACAGCTAAAATCACCCTTTTCATACAAAACCCCTTAAATGTTAATCGATTTTGACCAATTATTGATAGGTGGTCCGTCAGAACAAAATCTAGGTCCAATACGTTTTTTGAATATTGATTAAATTTCAACGAAATTGGTTTTGTATGAGAATACTGAAACAACAACAAAACTGAATTTATTGATTATGGTGAAAAAACCCAAACGTATAAACTTGTACCACTGAAAATCATCGAAAATAGCACCAAAATAACTTTGAATAGAAAACTAGTTAGAGTTATGCTTTTCGGAGTTATAATGGCTACGGAACCCTACACTGAGCAAGGGACGACATCTCTTGACCAGTTTTTTTACATAATATAATCATCAACCTCGAAATATATAAAAAAAACTCGATGACGTGCATTCACGGGACAGACATTTTAGACAAAAAATACCGGTCTGAACTGAAGATCCATGATGATTTTTTCTTGTTTACATGCAGTTTCATAGTTAAGCAGCGTTATTAGCCGCATTGATAATCAGACACACCCACACGATAACGGGAAGTGGCTGTGACGCACTTACATAAATAACAATGGTCTAGTCATTGTTTATGCTGGTTCTTCACGTATTGTATTTATGGTCATTTATACTTCATGTATCAAGGTTTGTTATTAACAACTTGTTAAGAGTTCTCCTATCTCCAGAATTAAATAGAACAACTATCTCCAGGATGTATCTTATATATGTGTTATACTATATTTTGTCATGAGGATGCATGTGATTGTGTATTTATGCAAAACAATAAAAACATGTCAATGTTTGAAAGTATGCGAAAAAGGCGTGATGCTCCCCAGCACCGCCACCATCACCAAAAGCGATCAAATATATCTTAAAATGATGTGCTTGGAAGGTACATAGTGTACCTTATCCGTTAGTGTAACTTTTGTTAAGCAACGAAATAAAAAAATATGTACAATTGTACCAGTGCATCGACATGATATTATCGACTGTTTTGGATTAGAACTGATATACCAACGCTGCTTAGTGCGTACCCACCAACAAATTTACTAGATTTGCGATTATGCGTCGTACTTTTTTCTTTAACCTTTTGACCGTAAAGCATGTCTGAGAAGTAACACGAATTTCAACTTTAAGTCAAGGTAATGAAGAACTTTTGACCCTGTATCCGCTGAAGGTTGCAAGCGACCGTGGCGGTCAAAAGGTTAAGTCCATTGACAATCACAGCAGTAAATAGGTATGAAAAAAATGATCGTATTATGGTAATACAATGGAATTTCCATAAATATTACTGTACGATCAGTGTTTACTATAGCTTTGTGCAAGCGCATGAGCGTTAGTTGTATTATTTCATATGACGCATTATAATTTAATGATTACCTTAGGGGAAGCGCTTTTTCCTTTTCGCCGATGAAAGTGGTAGAGGGCAACTTGAAAACCCTATCCATATCAGCTTCATCTAAAACCGTAAGTGCTCATAAGAGAAGGAACATCTGAATGGCTGCTAAATACAATATGCCCACATCTAATGATTTATCACTGAGATATTATATCCAAGCAAGATTTAATTGTTCGCCCCGAGACTTATTTTGTAGGAGGATAAAAAACACTTTGTGTTAGTATATATGCGCCCCCCTTGGCAGCCGCCCGCCTGGCCAGCCCCTAGGGGCCGTCCATAAATCACGTGAGGCTTGAAAGGGGGGGAGGGGGGTGTAGTAAGATATCACGTGTATTTTTTTTTCATCATTTTTTCAAACGCGCGATTTTTAAATGGAAAAGCGGCGAATTAAATAAGATTATACTTTATACCTGTATTTAAGATAATATTCTAAAATATTCTAAAAAATTTAAGATTTTTTGTAGATACTAAAAATACACGTGATGTAGGGGGGGTAGTCTTAAACCTCACCATGTATCACCAAGGGGAGGGGGGTTAAAAAATGCTTAAAAAAAGATCACGTGATTAATGGACGGCCCTTTAACTACGCGCTAGCCCATATTATTATTTCGTGGCACAGCGGAGATATACCGCATAAGATAGAATATCTCAGTACAAACCTTGTCGTATGAAGAAAGAAAGCAGACTGTAAAGCAATTTGTGAGAAATAAATATCATATCCCTTTACTAGCATTTCCTTAATGTATACAACAGAGCTATATCAACTCGGAGTTTACCGACAACCCATAGGGGTCAAACTGATGAGCGTTGTCAGAAAAAAGTGTACCTTTAACTTTTTACTATCAGAATCATTAGTACTATTGATTCTGATTGAAAAAAGGGTTCCTGATTTTTTTTCCTATCCGGTATGTGATTTTTTCATACATTTACAAAACAAAAGTCACAAAACGGAAATTGAAATTACTATGTCAAATTAGGGACACTTTCTGTATCAAATTCAATAGTAATTAATGATTCAGTGTAAGAATAACATACAATTTTCAAATTCTAAAAAAAGTGTATGTTTTTTTCTAAAAACGCCCAGAATCATCTTAGAAAAAATAATACCTAATCGTGCATTGATGGACCAACCCCATGCACCGTAAAACGACCAAAACGGTATAGGAAAATGGGGTAAAATTCAAACAAAATGATGAGATGTCTAACATTAAATGCGCTTGAAAATTGGTGGCTTGGGCCTGTTATAGAAACTATAATTAACATGATTAAATTTAATCTCATAATAGACAAATATAATACATTATATAAGTTAATAAAATAATAATGTTGAATTTATACATATAATATGCTGTACCTACTTGTAGTTCAGATGTAAACAGATGGTTAGTTTATATAATAATTTGAATCAGTACCTAAATTAATTTAGCCTTTTACATAGTAACTGTTGAATAGCAACAACCAAGTATTTGGAAGCCTGTTGCAAGTTTTCGTGACCTTTGGCCGTGGTCCAAAGTTGAGACAATCGCTCCACGTGACCTTTTTACGCATTTACCGTCTTATAAATGGCAAACAGTCCTCATTCCTATTTTTCCGGTCGACCATGATCATTTGCATGCATGGCGTCCGCAACAACGAAACGCAAAAACAAAAATAAAAGTAGTACAGATTGCGACGTGACGGATAGTTACTAAATTATATTGCAATAAATTTGGTAAATAGATAACTGACACATCAACTTTAGCAATATTGATAGTGCAAAAAATCTGAAATTTCGAAGGGAGTAACATGTATGTCGAGGGGATATGTCTAACATGCAAGATATAGGAAAATACCCATTGAAGCTTACAATATATTTAATACTGTCATCCAAAAGCATGCTATAACTTAGTATAAATACTTATTAAATAGGTATATGTATGTGCAACAGATGAGGACACGGACCGTGCGTGCGGAGGACCTGGTGCGTTCGTTCACATTCGCTTCACTAATTATGGCGCCCAATCAAATAAATTACGAACAGAAATTAAACCAAAATAAAACGCAAACGATATAAGGGATCCCTTTTTATATTTTGCACTGCAGCCATTCTGTTCATAAGTTATTACAGCCATAACTATATGCTACCTCGAGGCGGGGTTCAGTCTCTTACCGAACCGGTAGCTGTTGTGTATCACCTCCTTCGGGTTTTTACCCTCCAATTCGGCGATTGATATTTCCAACGGGTCGAGATGGGCTACATGATGTCCTCGGATCTGTTTTTTTAGTTCACAACATACTCTTTTAGTACGCGAAAGTACAACTGCATGTGCAATTGTTATTTAATTGAATTAGTAAAATAAGATAATAAGCTTACGTAAGATAGAAGATAGAAATAATAAAAATAATAAATTGTATCAAGCCAAAAAACACAGAGTAAGAAAAATACTTTGTTCTGTTAATTCAAACGATCCCACTAGAGCCTGGCCATTAAAACGTGTCACAATAAAAGAGGGGTTTTGTAAATCTTAGGCTGGTAACCCTTTACACTTGTATAACTTACGTTATTCCTCTCTATCTGTAATGTTTTTCACGACTGAAGAGTAAGAGGGATAGAACTAACGTCTTCAAACTTTATTTCGGGTAACGCTACAGCGTGATTAACTTTGTTTGCATTACAGTGGCCACGTTTCATTGGTAAGACTTTAAAAAAAAAGGTTAGCCGATTAAATGAAAAATTGTCTTAAATAATCATGAATAGGTATTGTTGCTAAAAAATAAAAATCAACATTATGATAAGTGACAACGTTAAAGATAATGTGGTTACTAATTAAGCATGTTACGGCATTTCATTAACTAAGTCGGTATTAACAACACGAGCCATAATGAACTTAAGATAACGTGCAGCGTAAACATTGGGTTTTATCGGCGATAAATATCAATCACTATCTTCACCATCTATAATATGCGAAGAATACGTAAAACTATCTCTTAAAATATGAATAATTGAACAGGAGTATAAATTCTGAAACGATAACTATTTAAATGCTTCACCTTCAATGATATGCGAAGAATACGTAAAACTAACCCTTAAAATATAAATAGGAATATAAATTCTAAAACGGCGCATAAACTGACGCGTTCACAGTCAAACCAACGAAGTTTTCTTCCTACCGTAATTTGCTTAACTCTAATTCTAAATCTAAACCATGTTATTATGTGTTATACCAATAGTATGTGTAACTATCTAGTAAAGGAATATGACTGCATTAGTGAGCGATATGGATGAAAAATATATTGTTTCAAATCACCTCCTAGATTAAGCTTAATTCTAAAGCCTGTTAGTAAAAGCCAGTAAATTAAGTTTTAGTAATTATGTGACCCTATATTTCAAAACGCTAGTCTCATTGTGAAGATCGCTGTATACCTGCAAATATAATTGTTCCCTATTTCGTCGATTAAAAAAGAGTTAGTAATATAGGCAAATGCTTTACAAATTTAATTAACAAGATACCAAGCACCATACAAAGTACACAAATAATTTACATAACGACGTTAAATAGAAGTATGTTCTATCAACTGAAATAAACGTAGATATACGGATAATACTACAAATAAAGCCACCAAAAATAAAGCGTAATAAAGGAACTACTCCCGATAAATTACGTGAGAAATGCTCTCGAAAAACAAAACCGTTGGAACTTCACAGAAGGAATATCGTTTTGCCCATTCGATATTTTAAGTGTCCGTAAATGCGAGTGCTACGGAAGCAAAAATCCCTACACCAGTTCAGGTTAATGTATCGCTTATCGAAAATTAGAAGGATGTAAACTATATGCAATCTTTCAAAGCAATAAAGAATTGCATGCTTCCGCTGTATTATTTAATTTTTTATCATAATAGGCGTTACCGCGAAGCAATTTTCTATCAGGATGGACCTTGTGAACGTGAGGTATACTGTCACTGTGAACCAATCATAGGATCAATATATTTTTAGTGTTCCGTACCTCAAAAGGAAAAAAGGTACCCTTATAGGATCACTATGTCTGTCTGTCTGTCTGTCCGTCCGTCTATCACAGCCAATTTGCTCCGAAACTACTGGACCGATTGAGCTCAAACTTGGTAAATCGGTGAACGCAACACGGACGTGTAACGTAAATAAACGAATTTGTAATAATCACTTTTGCGGGTAAAATTAGGAAATTAAAAACAAAACTTTTGCGAACTATATCGTGTGACATATGAAATGAAAGGGCTCGTTGTGAGAATCTTAATTTTTTTTTTAATAATTTTAAGATAAATAGTTTTTAAGTTATTTAACAAATTAGGTGAAAATTGATCATTCCCCCTTATCTCCGAAACTAGCCTTCAATTTTTAAAAGACTACAGAAAATAGTTCTTTACCTACAAATTATAGGAAAACTTATAAGAAGTCTATGGTATTTAAAGTAACATAGGAAATGTTAGATAATCGTGTACGGAACCCTCTCCACGCGAGTTTAACACGTACTTGTCCAGCTTTTTCCTTTAATGATTAGCTTACTGTGACACTATCATATCTCACGTCACGACTACTTGCGCCGCCCTGGTGGGAAACCCAATCACGGTAGACCCCTAAGCGTACACATTTTTAAATGTTTACAGAATCAAAGCATATATTCCTTAACCTTTTGGCCGTCAAGCATGTCTGAGAAGTAATACGAATTTAAACTTTTCGGTCTTTTTTACCCTGAATAGCCTGTCACGCATACTCGACAACGGCAGCCAAAAGGTTAAACAGTTAATCTTTCAGGAGGTAGTGACACCTCATGCAACTAAATACTCCTTTACGAATAAAATGTGACATTTTAATATGCTCCGTATAAACTGCTACCACAACCCGGGTAGTATCAAAATATATCGACGAAATCGAGAATTTCAAATGTCTACATCCCGCTAACCGTCAATGGCGATACGCGTGAAAGTGATTGTGTCTCATACCGAATCGCACGTGTTGCCTAATGACCGCTTCGCTAGCGAAGCCACGCAGGCCCCCATGCCAGTCGCCGCTCGACACAGGGTCCCCGGTGGATATGCCCAGCGGGTCTAGGTGCGCCACCAGGTGACCCCGAGACTACACCCGTGTGGAAACAAAACAACCTTATTACAGATGTAGTGCATAATTAGTTTCCAACGTGTTTTATCGAAAAAGTTCGTATTATCGTGCTCTCTCAATTAGCTTCAGCAGGCCCCCAATTCTAGGTACATTCGAGATAATCTCACAATCGAGATTAAACGTCAGTGCATATAGTCATTTGACACAACTGCATGAATCTCACGTTTAATCTCGCAATCGACATTATCTCGAATGCATCGAGAATTGGGGGCCAGTATCCATCATACCATGCTGTCATTTTTCATTTTGACATTTGACAGTAAATAATAAAGTTTCATATGAATGAATATAAACATGTCACTCATTTATTACAATAATTAATTGACACTTCGGGTCCCGTTGTCTTCCGATTGAGATCCGAGTTTTACCGATGGAAACATATTATTCACTATATCTGTACGCGCAACGACAACATCCATACCCCGAAAATTGCGGAAATTGTACTGGTCGCCGTACGATCGACACGAAACCAAGTTATGTCAAGAAACAAGTGTAAACTGTTATTCTCATTCGGACGATCCTAATTCATATTTCACCGAAACTGCATACTGTCAGTAAATTTGAAACGAAAACGTTTACGCTTCGGTTGGCCTCGAAATTAATTCATAAATAGGCACTGGCTGGCTCTTCACCTACCTAAACAATGTTCATAACGTTTCAATTTCTGATTGATCCATTAACTAAAAGGTGAATTTGCAATTTATATTAGACTTTTGCCTACATGCAAGGCTTTTTCGTAATTATTAACGTCACCTGTACCGCCATTTAATACGGAAAATAAAAATTTGAGACTAGCTGGTGTTTTAGTCGGTATTTTAAAATCACGTTAGTCAGGCAGAAACATCTTTGGTTGAAAATGAATTATGTTGTTAATTTAATTAAGTATTGGATGAAAAACGAAACGATTACGTAACATGTAACATGTAATGAACACTCTACATGAATATTCAAATTATTATGTCGGCCATGAAATTTAGACAAAGTGATATCGGTAGACATGCAGATAATTTTATGAACGATGTTAGAGATCAAATTTTGTTAATGAAGAAAACGTCTACCGAGATCAGAAACATTGTTTCACATCCAGATGTTGGAAGCAACCACTCTAAGAATATGTTTTATTACAATAGAAAAAATATTGGAACAATGCCTTGATAATGGACCGGAGGTTGTAAACATCGCATTGAATATACGGGCATAACGTTGTAAACGGAATTCAACCCGCATGGACATCGATACGTAGCTACGCTAAACTTGACATAAGCAAGCCAGTCATTATACATCTATAGTGATTTCTTAAGCACAAAATCGATCTAAATAACGATTCTAATTCAACAATATAGCACGCAGGTTGGAGCCCGTTTGTATCGGAATGGTCTCGAGTGGTTGTTTCCGGGACAGTCGGCAGCGACAGTTTTCATTTGTTTCCTGCGTACCGAAATTGAAATATTTCCTCATGATGAGCTCGGAGTGCGGCGCGCGCATGCCCAGCGAGGGCAGGTTCGCCGTCGTGATGCCGAGCGGGTCCACATCGGCCGCCAGGTGACCGCGAGCCTGCCACGCGCCCGCCATCACGTCATCATTTAGCCCAAATATTTACACCGAGTGACATTTCAGAAAAAAATATTTAAGCCCAATGAGTCTTAGTAAAACTGATCCTGTTCCTAAAACTATTATTATCAAGTAATCGCCGCTAAGTCTTACGATGTTATTCGGGCGAATTGCATAGAAAAATCCGACTTGAAACCGCAATGCCAATTAGTAACATGCAGTTGCATTGATCGAATCATATCCGAGTCAAAGAGATCCGTATTAAAAACTAAACCCTCACTACTATTTGCCTGTAATAAATCTTCGGAAGGGTGATCAACTATTTACTATCCCGATTCTAAAGCACAACAGTATTATTTTCACATTTGAAAAGGGAATCGACAAGACATTAGCCAATGTAAACAACTATATGTGTGGATCTAAACGAAATGTGCAAACCATAAATAACACAGATGCGTGAATATATATTAGATATGGAACGTATTTCACCTGGTAACTTCTGATGATAGCCTGGACAGCCAGATGGTCATCAATAATTTTTTCGTTGATTGGAGATCCTGAGAGAGAAAATATTAGAATAGAATAGAATAGAATTTATTTGCATAGAATAAGTGGGTACATAGAGTAATGTCAATAGGTGACATGGTGACAGTGGAATCTTATTCTGCTATTTGTATTTTTATACTAGCATGCAAAAAATAGTTATTTTATTTTATTTATGTAACATTATCTACTAAAAAATCTTTTACAGAGTAATAGTTCTTGTCCTGCAATAATTTCAGTAGCCTATTTTTAAATTTATTAAGAGGTATCTCCTGCATGCATTTCGGCGGCTTGTTAAACATGTTCAAGCACATGACGAAACAATGATTGTGATATAATGCTGTCCTGGGAGCACAATCATAAACCAACCTTCCAGGACTTCTTGTATTCCTTAAAGAGGTTTCTCCAGCTGTTTTGAAGAGGTATAAGTGCCTTTTTTACAAAAATGCTGATTTCTAAAATGTACATATTATGGTTGAAGATCCGATATAGCACTTGGTAGCACATGACATGCGTGGACTTACCAGCAGCGATGGAAGGCATGCCGCCTGACGCAGGCACCAGAGCACTGAGAGGCACCTCATTCCTGGAGTAAGGCGCTAGGTTCGGTGGCGAGGTGTAGGCGGCGCCAGGTTGCGCACCCGCAGTAGCGTTGCGGAAAAATGCGTCCCAAGACTACAAACAAACAACAATAGTAGAATTATGCTCGAAGAAAAAACTGGTGTACATGAATACAATAATAAATTGCTTAACGCGAGGTTATTGTCAGTTTTTTTTCCAACTGCTGCAAAAAAATGTGTTAACTTTCTTTTCGTACTTAGAAACTACGTAAAAAATTAAGAAAATATACTATTTAAGGAACATAATCGTGATAAAGTGGCTTTTTTTATAAATTCTGTTGATACACAAGTACGTACCTCGCCCAGTGTAAAAAAGAGCGCTAACACCCATATAAAATGACCGTCAGCGCTCTTTTTACATTGTTTGAGGTATAGTTTATAAATTATTACTGTAATTTGTTTTGTTCGATCGTCAATTTTTGCGATAGGCCCTCTTCCTTACGTTTGTCCGAATATCAAATAAATCCCATGCGAAAACTTTGTTGCTCCTCTGTTATCATAGTTTTGTAGGTACATGTAGGTATTGTAGGTAAGTATGCTATAATTCAGTCAGATTATTATCCGCGAACGGAATACTAATAAGGGTAATTTATGTGCCGCAGCAGGCTGCTTATCAAAGTAATTTTAACGTCACAATGAGAAAGGCACAATGCGCCTAAATAGATCGTCATTGAAATAACACAAGTAATGATACTTTATAACACTGGTACTGGCGCAATATTTAAGCTGTGTAAACAAACATACGACTTTCTTGGAAATGATGTTTACATAAAATAATGCACGCATTTGATCCAGTCAACCAATTGCATTCATATGCAATATCACAACCGGTAGCTAAATTATCGTAATTTTTCATTTTTTTTAATGTCAATTGACTGGCAAACCAGCTGACGGCCCACCTGATGGAAAGTGGACACCGCCGCCCATGGACATCTGCAACAGCAGAGGTGCTGCCAATGCGTTGCCAGTCTAGGGAAGATGGGGAATGGGGATGGGATAGGGATGAGGGAATAGGCCTCCGGATCTCGTCACTCACCGTACGAAACGCAATAGTAAGCTATTACTTTACGCCGATATTTTGTGAGTGTGGTACTACCCCGGTCGAGCCGGCCCATTCGAACATTAATCATATAGTGAGGATTACTGTTTGGCTCTACCAATAATAAAACAAACAATATGAACAAATCGTCATTTCGTTTGACGTAGTTGACCGCGAGTTGTCAATTATGTCATTATGACAAGGTTCCAACTGGCCTACAAGTTAATCGGTAGACTGTAATGAAACATAGTGATGCAACAATTTCATCATTCCAGGCATGCATGATAAGGACGACCTGAGTATTTTCGAGTGCTAACTGGATTTAGTTAGAGCCAACTCGCAAATTGCCAAAGCATGCGATCACAATTACGTTTTCTGACCCCTTCTGTCTGACTCACAGACTGTTATGAAACTTCAATTTTCATTGCCACTGCAAATAATAAATGTAACTGTACTTTAAAAGACTTAAAACTTTTAGGGTTCCGTAGTCAAACGTTTCGCCATGTCTGTCCGTCCGACGTTCATTGCGTACATGTAGTAGAAGGTAGGCAAAAAAAAAAAACAATTTATTCTCCCAAAAACTCGAATGGGGTGCCGTTAGATAGCTCTTTCAGAAGCATTGTGAGTATGTTATAACCAAAAATTTGATTTAGGCGAACGTGTAGGTAATTTGGCCTCTAAACGTGTTATCTTTGTTACACTTCCTACAGCCAAAACTGTAAATTCAAAAGTATCTGAAAAATACCTTAAATGAAAGCCTGTATAACGAAATTAAAAGGCAAACTGTCAAGACTTAGTAGGCTTCATTAATAACTTGTAAGCTACTAACTTTTACAACTACTGAAAAATCATCGAACATAGGACCAATTAAGTTCGAATAGAAAACTAGCTAATAGCACAGAATAGATAATAGTACTAACGTACAGAAGAATCACTGTCTAACAAAACCGCTGTTTAGGCACGAAAATATGCATACTCGTGCCTTCTCTCTCCTTCGCATAAAACGTGCTCTTTCGTGTACGCTAGGGTTGTTAGTTTTTATCCGCGTCATCCAACGACAACAACGCGCGAATCGCCCAGCGAGCGAGCGAGCGACAACCTGCTGCAATTTACACCTCCGAGCAACGCGACGGCCGCGCGTACCTAAAGTGCGGAGTGAAACCCGCCTGCTAATAGATGGTTTTCAGAGTTATTGTTAAAAGGTAATTAACTGGGTGTGTGGAAGTTGCGAATACGGAATAAATCTACTTCCGAATTTATCTATCACCGCAGCTATTTTATAGGTTAGATTTCATTGCTTTTCTAAAGATGGTAAGATTGTCTATAAAATTCTTTGAGAAAATCGGTTTTATCATTTGTAGTTACGCCTACGGAACCCTAAACTGAGCATGACCCGACATATTCTTGACGGTTTTTGTTCTTACTTGTAGACATACAAAGTCGACTCCGCATGTCTTATAATCGCATCACGTCCTTACCTAACCTGATTCGACTTAATGTATTCAAGAATCACATTTTCACAGTTCAAGGAAAAGTTAAGTTTTCCTGTTGACACGAATTCAAGGAAATAACTACGCCGATCAGATAAGATCAAGAACCTTGCTTAAATTACGTATATCATGTGCTAAACAAAATCAATGTCATGATCAAGATAACACTATCGGCTAGACTGATCACTTTCATAGACTCGTTCTTATTTTACAAAACTTGAAGTGGCAATAACAAATTTAATGTTCTTAAAATAAAGCTCAAATTTCAAGTACTTGCAAAAGTAATAAGTAAAAATGCATTAGGTATACTTACAGCATGAACAGCGCCAGGATCAGAGAGCCATGTATTGTACATGGTCTCGACGTATGCTGAGCTGGAGCCATTGAGAAAGGGCTCGGCCGCTGTTGAACTTTTCAGCCTGTTGGCGTTTATTGTCACAGCGGCAGTCTGTGGAATTATTAAAGTTTAAAAAAAAACGATCTTCACTCATTAACTTGCAGAACGTGAAATCGTTATACGCCTTTGAATGTTAGCCCAATTTTGACAACTTTATATTATGGTGTGTTAAGGAGATAACAGCAAAAATGTGTTTTGTGTGCAAACACTAAAACATAAATATATGTCATTTATTAACTAAATCAAAAACTTAAAGACAAAAAAAAATTTCGGCCGAACGTTCGGTTTCGGAAAAAAAAAAGTTTCGGTCGGACACTAATAAAAACCTATACCCCGATTAGATATACTTCAGGTTAATTTTAACATGTTAAAAATAATCAAAATCGATTAACATTTAGTAGGGTAATTTTTAAATTTTTTGTGTAGTTCACCCTGCTAAGTGTTGTCACGGTCATCGTTTGTCAGTTATAACATAGCTTAAATCAAGTTTTATACAAATTTTAAGTCAAATAATGATTTTATGCGTGTTTAAATACCCCATATAGACGAATGAATATCGTGCTACTTAAATTAAATAGGCTTAGCGTTAGTCAATAGGAATTTCTTTTGTATCGAGACCCTGACACTGATTTATCCGTCCGTGAAATATTGTAGTATGACTAGGTAGGGTATACACAGTATGTTTATCAAATATGTAATCCGAAGCCAATTCGCACATTTTGGATTCCTTGAAAACTATCACCTATACACTCTGCTTAATCACTCTGAAAAATATCACCAACGGAAGAACTCATTCTGACACTCATGTCAGGGTCGAACTCTTCATTGACTACATTGACTAGCCTATTCATGCAACTGGGCGCTTCAACTGAAATATTGTCATAAAATAAACACCAAAAAAATTGCTCATCTGCGATCTAAAAATTATGCAAAAATAGTTAGTTGTTCATGGTACAAATATTTTGGGTAACCGGCAACATGTCATGTAAGGTCTGACTCCGCTGAATTACTTAGCATATGATTAATGCGACGCAGATAATGGAACAGCTAGTGTATTAGTCAATTACTACAAAGACATTTCCTTAACGTACTTACCTATTTTAACGCAGCAAAGAGCGTTATCAAGTCTCAATAGGTAATTTAACTTTATAGCTTGTACAGTCGAACTATTACAATTGTCCCACACAATCATGTCATGATAAAGTTACAAATTAAACTAACTTCATAATATGATTGAATACTTCAGTTTATTTACAACAACAGCATATTATGACAAGGTTCTTTTGTAGTTTGCAATTAAAATGTTTCTACCATTACATATTTACCACTGTTTCAGGTTAACCAAAGTTAAGTATCATATTCATAAGTAATTTCCGAACGACTGATAAATAACCGTATAAACTGTTGTTAGTTGTTTATTTCCGGCAACTGATAACCGAGTTTATCACTCACGCTATCTTGGAGGCTCGTCTTACCTCCCATCAATTAAACATAAACTAAAACATGGAGTCAAAACAAAACAGGCAAGGCCAGACATGGGAATTACAATCGATGATTACGTAACATCAGATGTGATATCGACCGGGGGAGATATTTCGCTGGGATCTATGAGCTACCAGTACCTAACCATAACCACCCATAATTTGTTTGTTTACCCGACTGCGGCGGAGCCCAAAAGGAGGGTAATGCTTTTAGCCGGTACGTATGTATGGTTAGCTTGGCTAGGTTGCAATTTTAGATCTTCATAAATAGCGCTAACGGATCCCAACTGCTCAAACTAAATGTATTTAAAATAATAAATGGAACAATATTATAACAAATGATTATACCGAATTGTGTTTCGAATGAGGTGTGAAGCATTTCTTTTCACCATGGTAGATTTCATTAACCTTTTGACCGCCACAGTCGGCTGCAGCCGTCAGCGGATACAGGTTAAAAAAGTCCTTCATTACCTTGTCTTAAAGTTGAAATTCGTGTTACTTCTAAGACATGCTTTAAAAGTATGTAAGTATGCGGTTAAAAGGTTAAAGACATCTTGTTTTTGCTTTAATTACATATTTAAACAAAGAGAGAAGGTAATTTCTAGCTGTAACTTAGTCCTATAGTGCTGAACATTTTTCGTGATCTCTAAAGGGGCTCGAAAATGGGCTAGTTTTTCGGCAATTTATTGCTGCAATTCGGGCTATTCTCAAAAGCTTACATTCAAAGTTTTTGTTCCCATTAGTAATGTAATTTGTAATCATTTTGGGGATAGCCTGAATTGCAGCAATAAATTGCTGAAACACTAGCCTGTTTACAAGCGCCTTAAATATAGATGCAAGATTTTTAAGTTAAGATCTTATCATGTGTTTTTGCACAAAATAGTATTTATTAGTAATACATTTATTTCACAATGATATTCAGTTGTTTCTACACAAGACACTGGTGCAAGAACAAAGTCCATAAATGTAGGTGCTATCTCCAATGTTTCAATTTTGATATCACTAAAGATAACAATAATGTTTGTCAACATGTGGTGTGTATAATTTTTCACCATCATTTAATGTTACTAAGCAACTTGAATGACGCGCATTGTTTATTTAACTTACAAATATAAACTTATATATATATTTCATTCATAGTACAATTCATTCAATCAAATGTATGAAAAAAGGAAACTATTGCATGGTTCACTAAAAAATTAAATAAAGGTTTAATGTGCTTTATTTGATTGTTATTTGTCTGTATGGAACGTGTTTAAAAAATCTTTTATTATTATAATTTTTTAGTATTGTTGTATGCAAATGTTCGAGATATTGTAAAAGCTGTAGGTACTTAGTCACAAAGATGACTCCTTATTTATTCCGTTGTACACAAATCATCATAAACACAGCATTTAGAAAAAAAAAAAAGCTGAATAAGGAGATAACAATAATTATGGAAATATAGATCATGGTCATTATTATATTATTTATTTCATGTGTTCAATAAATGGTTTAGTTCAAATGCTAAGCTTAGCACCTGCAGCTTCCCCAAAAATTTTCTCACATAAGTACCTATTGTACTTTGAAACATATAATTTTTGAAAACCTTCACTTCAAGTTTCTAAGCTTTATATTTTTGTAGAAATCAAATTAGTCAGTGAGAGAGTAAGTAATAGCATTTACAATTATAATAGATATTCTATATCTTACCTGTGGTTTATTGAGGAGCCATGATGCGAATCTCTCTGTGTTGCCGAGTTTGTTTGAAATATTAAATACTACTCTTGCCCGATGCATGATTGGTGTGCTCTGCCTGGCTCCTTACTAAAAAAAAGTGTCTGGTCTGGGGACAATCAAATGACATCACATCAATATTTTCATAATGCATTTCACATTTGCAGCTAACAAATTAAATTAAACTACAGTAGAAACTGCTTAAGTATTATAACAGCCGAGGGACCGTTAGAATTTAATTGCAATAACTTGACAATGCTTTAAATGATATTGAAAGTAGTGCTTGCATTTGTTGTAAAACCAATTAAATTATCAAACTATATGGTCGTTTTAATCCAAGTCCTACTAAACGGTTTAAACAGTGTTTGCACCATGGGTAAGTAGTAGTAGAGATGCAACGGATACTGGTTTGGCCGTTTGGAGATCCGGCATGGCCATTGGCCAGATAGCTGGATATCCAGCTGCACATGAGCTATCTCTAAAGTAGTATTAAGTTGCGCGGCCTTCGCGCGGCGAGCAAGTTTCAACTATAAGTGCGTGGGGAGGCCCTTTGAGGTTCAATACGCTCTTTATTACGTAAGTTGCGAATATTCGAATGTGCAGGATCACGTGATGTTAAGTGAAGTTTCATGTTTAAATAAAATTAAACTAAGCTTTCTTTTATTTGTTATATCCTATTTCTAATCCAAGCTTTTACTATCCAGTATCCAGGCAGATAGTAAAATCTTGGCTGGATAGGTCGGATACCGGATGGTAACCGGATATCCATTTCATCTCTAGTAAGTAGAGAATTTATAAATAGTTAGGTTTGACAATCCGGTTAGCCTTGTAGGAAGGGACCCTGCCTGCAAAACTATTGTCCCCAGGTTCGATCCCCGGTAAGAGCAAATATTTGTGATGAGCACGAATGTTTGTTCCCAAGTCTTGGTGTTTCCTATGTATTTAAGTGTTTATTTCTCTATATAAGTATGTATATCGTCGTCTAGTACCCATAACCCAAGCCTTTAGAGCTTACTTTGGGGCTAGATCGATTTGTGTAAAGGATTGTCCCCTGATTTATTTATTTTTATTTACATTTACAACTGATATTATACCTTATTACCCTGAATGTATTATGTTTCTTGAACACATAAAATACTATCAGCCCCACATCTTAGCTTTTGAATCTTTCCCATAGAAACATCCTAAGTGGATGTCTACAACCTTAAATGGAACCTACTGGATAAAATTAAAATTTTAGGTTTTATAATTCCTGACATTTTGTTACAAGTCAGTAAGAGAATGAGTTGTGTTTTGCCTTTATATATATTAATATAATATAATTTCTTAGGTAGATATATTACATCCTACTTTCTGAATGTTATCTTTGGTCTATAATATTAGTTACATAATTATTAATATCCCTAACAGAATTATGCAGATATGCACAATATTCAAAGAATAAAATAAATGTGTACAATAATGTCAAGGTAGTTGGTTTAACCATGAGAGGCAAAACAGTAATAATAAAAAAGAATTTAGGGCACCTTCAAGAACACAATGTCAGAGAAACTAGCACACTGGCACAACTGACTGTTTATGTAATAACTACTTACTAGACTATTCATTCATTTCTTTAGTTACATTACATAAATCTGATATTAATGGATCATAATATACTGTTAGTATATAGTCAAAGTTTTAATGTTTTCAGCTTGGCACACATTCAAATTATCTAACCTATTTTTGTTACAATCTATGTAAATGTATTTCTGTCCTGGTTCAAGGACACAGAAGAAATGATATGAAACAATTAAAATTAAACAATTATTATTTAATTTACCCTTTCAATATTAAAAATATGGAAAAATACCTACTAAAGATTAAAGGTCAAACGTTTGTGACAGGCTTGTAGAAAAAATAAAACAAAGTGACCAATGTGCTAGTTTTTGATTATATTAATGAGTTAAAATACTGTTACACAACTCAGTAATGTGAAGAAGCCTAACTAATAAAAAAAAATACAGATTTGGAATGCTATGCATGCATGCATACCATAATACTATTAATCTCTCAACAGGCAATACTAATTTAGAAATGATTCGAATTAAACAGTTTAGGACTAAGTACCTAATGGAACTGCACTTTTGAAGGTAAATATATATATACAAATTTATAGACAACACTTACATTGAGGCTACGTATCGATAAGCAATGGAAGGTAAATGAAATAAATACTATGATATTGAAGGCTACTTTCTAAATTCACCATGTTACTACACGCTTTTCATTAAGAAAATTCATTAATATCGTATTACTTACACTTCTATCATTTTACCAATACTTGGTATTAAATAACAAACCCGTTTCATCGTTCCAACAAATTACTTATTATTATGACAAAATTGTGAGAAAACACATATATTCATAAAAAATATTAATAAATTTAACAGAGCACATACCTGATAAGTAAACTTTTAATAATTTTACGACAATTTAAATAAAATTGATGTGATCAATACTGAAGTCCCGTGATTCAAGGTTATGTAACTCGCTCGTATGCGATGAAAATAAAGCACACAAATTCACATCAAAATTTGTTTCTTCAAATGACACAACTGCAATGAGGTTCTGCTTCTTTTTGCATATTTTTTATCTTGAACGATATTTACCTTTGACACTATTCGAAAGTAGATCTCGCAAAGCAAGCTTAGTAATTTTTTGATTTAAAAGAAAAGAACCACAGACTAAATTTACTAATACTACCGTAGCGTAGAGTAGATCTACATCACAGAGTATTTTGTTAATTTGTTAAATCTACCATTACATATTGTCTACGGTCGATCCTTAGTTCATTAGTTGATATAAGCAGAATTATAGATGGCATATGCCTACAATCTAGTTTTATTTCTTCAAATATACAAATTTTGAGACTGATCCTTAATTGAAAAGGTGAATTTTATATTTTATTTTGATAATGAACGTACCAGACCCCCAATTCTCGGTGCATTCGAGATAATGTCGATTGCGAGATTAAACGTCAGGTCATACAGTTGTGTCAAACGACTGTAAGCACTGACGTTTAATCTCGATTGTGATATTATCTCGAATGCACCGAGAATTGGGGGCCAGGGACCAACAATCATTTTTATATGATATCGTTTCTTCATGAGTTTTTTTTTAAATGCCTGCTATGACATTTCATCCGTATGCTCGGCTGTTTGATTATTTCTTTGCCTTATGCTAAAAAAAGAAAGTGACAGTTCCTCTATTATGTATTCTGTGGTTGTGTGTTTGACACGTTTGACAGTGGTTTGACAACAAAGAGCTGTCAGTCAACTCAACCACAGTAAAGGAAGTACCTAGGAATGTCACTTTGTTTTTTTTTAGCTTATAGCAAAGAAATAATCAAACAGCCGAGCAGACGGCTGAAATATCATTCAAAAAAATCTAAAGAAACGATATAAAATAAAAATAAATTAACGTTAGATTCATAATCTCTGAGACGTTAACTATCAAAATAAAATATAATATGCCCTCTTAAAAAAAACTTTACCTACCCAAATACAAGCGATGAACTAAAATGAAATATTAATGTGACAACATAGCACGGTCCAGTATCTGTTGGGAACTCACTCCTAGAAGTTGTTGACGCGTACGTCTACCTAGGACAAACAGTCCAACTAGGCAGGTCCAACTTCAAGAAAGAGGTCAATCGACGAATCCAACTCGGCTGGGCAGCGTTCGGTAAACTTCGCAACGTCTTCTCGTCCAAAATACCTCAGTGCCTTAAGACGAAAGTCTTCAATCAGTGTATGTTGCCAGTGATGACATACGGCACTGAAACATGGTCACTATGGGCCTCATTAGCAAGCTCAAAGTCGCACAACGAGCTATGGAAAGGGCTATGCTCGGGGTTTCTCTGCGAGATCGAATCAGAAATGAAGAGATCCGTAGACAAACGAAAGTTACCGACATAGTCCACCGGGTTAGCAAGTTGAAGTGGCAGTGGGCAGAGCACATAGCACCCAGAACAGACGGCCGATGGGGCCGAAAAGTTCTCGAATGGAGACCACGGACCGGTAAGGGCAGCGTAGGACGTCCACCCACAAGATGGACAGACGACCCAAAAGAGACCGCAGGAAAACGCTGGACGCAGGCCGCTTCCAACCGGCCCTTTTCGAAATCGATGGGGGAGGCTTCTGTCCAGCAGTGGATGTCCTACGGCTGAAATGATGATGATGATGATGATAGCACGGGCTTTTTCATCATGCTTCGTGCTGGCCTACATGATCGTCCAACACCCAAACTGATTGTCCAACCATCGATGTGTAGAAGGGTGGTTAGGATGCGCTCGCGCGAGTTCAGCAGAGTTGGTTCGATGTTGCTGCCGGAGCGATAAATGGACGCCGAATCAAAGGAGTTCGGACGTATATCTACATATGTAAATAAATAAATAAATAAATATCAAATTTTAATATTAAAAATGGCAGCACTGAGTAAAGCTCGGTATTAGAAAACAGCTCAAACGTCTCTGAAACCAGGCCAAAAATAATCGAAAAAAAAAGATATTAGAAAAAAACTGACATTGACAGATCATAATAAATATTCATCCATGTAATTTTTTATTAAAAAAATGAAAAATATAATTTAGTCTAAACAACTGAAAGCTTAGTTAATTTGTCAAGTTCTTGGGGATTGTTTCTGTTTTTGTCTACCTTTTTTCACGATGTACAGCTTATCATATCTCTTGAAGATGCCAAAGGACATGGCCACTTTGCATTTGAAAAGATTGATTACAAAGACAACGAAACCTTTACTTGGTTCTTATTCATGTGACATATGTCGCTACTATAATCATGACCAGAAAAGAAATAATAATAATGAGAACTTCCGTGAGAATACTTACAAATATTTATGTTATTCGCTGCTGTTTGGTGCTGCTACATACTCCTCTTATAAACTATGGTAAATAAATTGTTTTTCTATATTTATATGAAAATTTAGAACGTTATGTATTTATAAGGAAGTTATAACATATATTAACAGGTTTCACTACATTCCACTTGCACTTGAATAATATTTATGTATGTAAGTTTCTTTTTAACTTTTTTTTTTCAGGATTCGCTACCAAGTATTTCCATCTATAACTGCAGCTGAACAGTTAGAAGAATCAGACTCTGAAGATAGTGAAGCTGACACTAAAAAGAAAAGATATAGAAAGGAAAAAATTGGATTCAGAGATAGAAAGGTAACTTAGTCTTGAAAGTCATCAAATATAGGTTCATGAATACATTTTTTTTGTTATAAGTTAAGTTTGTTATCGTCATAAAATAAAGAATAAAGTGTAGGGTATTGATAGCGCTATGTGTATCTGCTAGGACAATCATAATAATTTATAGGCTTCAAAATAGCATCTAACCATTGTTTTTAAAAAGCAATTGTGCTTAGAATCCTGCTATTATTTTCCAAAGTGGTTTTATATCCTTATCTTTAAGTCTCATGTTGATGTTTATATTGCTTTTATTTTTTATTTTCTTTGCTCCAGATTATTGAATATGAAAACCGAATGAGGTCTTACTCCACACCAGATAAAATATTTCGTTATTTTGCTACAGTCAAATTAAGTATCAGTGAGAATACTGAAGTATTTATGACTCCTGATGACTTTTTACGAGCTATTACTCCTGGCATGAAGCAACCTGATGGTATTTGGCTTTTTATTTCTTTTACACACCTTATGAATACTTGCTGCCATAGAAACTAAACTGACCTCCCTTGACTGTCTTTGAACTCCAGTTGCAGACACACATTTAAAAATAAAAGGAAATAAGTCCAAATGAAATTCACTTTTGTTTTAAACTTTACTCAACTGCGTTGGAATTGAATTTGGAATGGATTTGTATTTCACATTATTTCTTTTTAATTTTAAACAAGCGACATCATGGAATACATGCAGTATGACATGTTTTTTTTAATTATGTTTTTTTCATTATGTCCATTTATCTGAATACAGTTGTTAATGTCATTGTACACTACCTTCTTTATTGTAGAGATGTACAAAATGAATAACTTTAGTGAAAAGATTGATATATATCTTTAACCTACTCAGATCCATATCACTCATTTAGCTCTTCAGCTTCCTAACGATAACGGGCATATTGTATTGGCTCCTTTCAACCAATTGATTAATTGTGCAGCTCCCCATCAGGGGCTCGTTAGCGTTACACGTGCTACATGCGACAATAGCTTACAACATGTAAGAGAGAGAGAGAGAGAGAGAGTGTGTGGGGCCTCAAAGGCCTTTTTCATGGAGTAAGGGTCTGGCCACAACACCACGGCACGACGTCGTGAACGTGAAACGACGCGGCGCCGTTATATAACCATGTTACAGTGCCGTACCGTGAAAAAGTCCGTTGTATTTGTATTTATTTATTTATTTATTGGCATAAAAAATGGTTACATATTTCAAAGGAACAGTATATCACAAACCATTCTAGGTTTTCCTGTATACTGCGGAGGAACATCGAGAGTCTTATAAGTGTTATAAGTAAGTACACGACAAAAACTGATATAGACAAAAATGTATAGAAATAAGGGCGACGTGCTACGGAATTTTTCACCGCACGGCGCCGCATCGTGGTTATGTAGTGGGGCCGTGGAACGACGCGGCACCGCACCGTGCATTCGTACGGTGCGGCAACGTGCTGTGCTATGGCGCACGCTGATGAGCAGCCAGGCCCTTACAAATTACAATTTTACAAGTAAATCTGGCAACACCAATGTCAGATCTCATACATCTGCTGTGCTGAGTTGCCAGTCTTTGCCTCTATAATTGTGAAGCAAGCCACTTTCGTACCTACTCACGCCCTAGAGCCTGTGTTTAATTTGGTTTTATTTAAAGCCATTAAGAGGGCGCCGACCGTCCAGTGGCGCCCTCATCACTGTTATTGTGTTTTCTATTAAAGGAAAGTATTTTATTAAAATTGAAGCCGTATAAGTTGTTACGCAACTTAATACACAACGTATGTGCTATGTAATATAGCTTTGCAAAGTATAACCATCATCTAATCAATTTATCAGAAAAAAGCGGCCACTATTTTCTATTAAATTGATTAGATGATGGTTATACTTTGCAAAGCTATATTACATAGCATATACGTTGTGTATTCAGTTGCGTAACAACTTATACGGCTTCAATTTTAATAAAATACTTTCCTTTAATAGAAAACACAATAACAGTGATGAGGGCGCCACTGGACGGTCGGCGCCCTCTTAAATAATTCAATAATAATTGAATTCAATCACTTCCTTTTTTGAATTAAGACACTGTCTTGCCTTGCTCGGCTAAAGTTGGCTTATTTTCTGCGATACAACAGTCAATAAATGAATCATCCATTGTACCCGTGCGCAAAAATGAGAATAATTTATTCAAATGTCACGGCTCAAGGGAGTGAAAAGATGTAAAGATGCCTCTATTGAGGTATAAAAAAGGGAAGGGATAAAAGGGAAACCAGTGTGATTCATCAGTTCAAATCAACATGGACTAATATTCTAAGTCAGTTACCTTTGTTTCAAACTGTGTCGAACTATTATAACCATATCTGAAAAAAAAAAAAAATTTTAATGAGTAGTCCCATAAATAGGTCATGGGTCGTCTCATTTATTAATTGCTAACTTTTGTTACCCACGGACGCTGCCTTGATAGATCATCGAGTATGAGAACCGCATGCGTCAATATTCAACACCAGACAAGGTATTCCGTTACTTCGCTACCCTTCAGGCTCAGCACCATGATCAACATGAGGTGTTCATGACACCCGATGACTTTCTGCGTTCTATGACGCCGGGTGTCAAACAGCCTGATGGTAATTGTACTTTTGCTGCTGTAGTAGTATTATAGGTGAAAAATTTACAAAAGGTAACTCTTGTTTGTACTTTTGAGAGGAACATGACGGGTATTTATGACCAATTTTAAATATTCAATGCCAAATTGTGTATACACTTTACTACTATGACATGCAACAGTTCCCTTTCTTTAGTTCACCTATAGTAAAGCTTGACCACAAGCGCTGTACCGCGCCTTGGGTGGGGACGGACGTGCGAGGGGAAGAGAAATGTCAACCCCCACCCTCCTTTCACAGGCTGCGAGCGCACCACGTCTTTCCGCGCACCTACCTAAGGCGCGGTACAGCGTTTGTGACGAAACTATACTGTACCACTATACCACAGCACAATATCATTCTGTTGTAATAACTAACATGATTATTATTATTACTTCTTAAGAATCAATGTATAAAAGCAATGAAACTAGGTCTGTAGGAATTCACAAACAACCCGCTAATGTTACTTCATTCACGTAGAATTCGTTTATCACCTTTCCCTCAGAAACAATGCCTTTTTTTAGTAAATAATTCAAATCTTCGCTTTTTACGAACTATCAATGTTTCTTTTGTAAATAAAACAAAAAAATATGATTGGTGCTTTGGTAAAGTTAGTATACTTTATGTATGTGTGGTCTTTTCCCCCTGATAATAGCTAAATGTTACCTACCTAACTTGCTCCAAATTCACAGGCTTGGGACTTGACCAATATAGGAGATACGATCCCAAGGTAAGCTAGTAGCAATTATTATTTCTTGAATATTTTAGTAAAATAAGCAGCGGTACATTGTTCACATGAACGACACAGTAGCAAAACGCGCAAGCATCATGAATCAACAAATCAGATTGTAGGATTCATGCGGCCTGCGTGTTCGTGCTGCTTCGTCTGATAAATTTAAACCATAGGTCTTACTTAACTTCGTATATAAATTAAGAGGAGTGTGAACCTACGGCTTTTCATACAAAAGGTGATAAAGATTTTCCACCCCTTAAATGTTAACCGATGTTGACCAATTTTTGATAGGTTGTCAGTCAGAACAAAATCTAGGTATGATACGTTTTAGTTTTTTCACTATAATCAATAAATTCAGTTTTAGTATTCTGATAAAAAAACTAATTTCGGTGAACGTTTGACTGTGTTGATATTTAATTCAAATAACGTATAGACCTAGATTTTGTTCTGACTGACAATCTATAAAAAATTGGTCATAATCGGTTAACATTTAAGGGGTGGAAATCGTTATCGCCTTTCGTATGAAAAGGGTGATTTTTGCCGTTGGTTCATAGTCCTCTTAAAATTGTTACCTACATACTGGTTCGTATGTTTTGTCTTTCTTTAAAGTGTTATCGTTACTTAAGTATTTAATCTAACATAGGTTACCTATTGTGTTATCCAGAGCTACATATATCGATCTTCCTAATTGTGTGCTTATCTTAATTATGATTGACTTTGAGCAGCCGCACACAAATGTCCCTGCACACTTTCCTATGCTAAACGAGCCATAAGTACCTACATAACTAACTTGTTAAAACAACCCGAAAAATATATTTCATATTTAAAAATGGTATACTTATTATATAACTTTGTCTGTATCTTTAACAACTAGATATCATCCGTGAAACAAATATTAATCCCCGATTTCATGAAAATCGGTCGTGTTATGTTATTTGGTCATCGCCTCTTAAAATACTCGACAAAATGAAATGACTCATATCATATTGGTCACTTTATTCTTTTCTGATATTTACCCGTTTTCGCACCGGCACCTTCTTCCCTGCCACTCACACAGTTTCTTATCTTTTCAGAACATCAATGAGGTACTGTCCTTTCTCTTCTAGATTTTCTTCTACTCTCGACTCTGTAATATTTTGACTTTGCACAGTTTTAAATTGGTATTATTCCCCTTTGCCATTGTCCCTGCCCGCGATATAGCTGCAACATCCTATTGTTTGATTTCCTGGCATTTATTATTATTTAATGTATATATTATATCGTTCACGTTATATACATGTAGATGTAGCCTTTGTAGTTTAGTCCCGTCGCCGTGCTTTTGTTTAATTAGTTTTGGTTTTTCTAGGTTTAGGTTTGTGCTTAAAATAGGAATCTTATTAAAGACGAATTCTAGTATAGGCCGATTCACGAGGGCTGACACGAATGACTGTATCATGAATGAAGTATCTGTGTGTATCATAGAATAGTTACATACGGGTTTATTTAATAAGTAATAATAGTGTTTTTAAACAAACCTGTCTTTTAACTAATAGTTTAATTACAAAGACAACCGTATTTTGTAAAAAACTTCGTTTAAATGCTGGTATCATATCTTATATATGAATCGTCTTACTAACTAAATGAAACTTTGATGTGCATTATTAGTAAAAAAAACTTTTACATATATAAGTCAAATATTAGATGAAAACCCCAAGATAGTTTAATATGTCCTCTAAAATTTGTAGTAAGTAGTCAAATCTAGTTCTCTTACCTATATATTTCAATCTTGACATTGACCGCTGATATAAATGTGTACCTAGTCAAGATAATATGCAGTTTACGAACGATGAATAAGTACAATTGATTAAAAAATATACCCAAGGAAGCCCCTGTTTGTTTAAGGACGGCACTCACACAATGTTATGTGAAAATTAGTTTCATTCAGTGCATTGGTGCTAGCTCTTGTGAATTAACCTATACTTATCACCAACTCTACCATTTTTTTAAGAACTATTCAGTATGTATTGAGTGAATAATTAATATGTTGATCATTATAGATTTTTTCAAAGCGATACTTTTATAACATGTGTTCGTGGAATAAGAAATGGTATTTACTTGATTAATATATTGTTATTTATGTTTTCTTAGTATGTATATTTGTTAGATTATATTATAGCATGATCCTATCAGAAATCTTGACGATGATTCTGACAATGTTAGATCGAGCGTGATATTTACTTAAATGTAATAATCATTAGCGCAGCACATCACCTACCAAAGCAAGTTTTTGACTTTATGCACCATTTGATGTAACTGCATTTCCGTTCCAATATGATCGCTTTCTCACCAAATAGTTTAACTACAAGGCGTGTTAATGTTTTAACAAAAGTCTATACAAATTAAAACCAGTTCAAGAAATCAGTTTGAGCGAATTAATTGTAACAGTAATTGATCTTATTTAAATAAAGCGTACACAAAAAACCTTCTAGTTAGAATTCACCAAGTAGTGTTTTTTTCTGTAACCCTTTGAACGCCACTGTCGGCAAATCGCGACAGCATTATTTTGTGCTGCGGACGCCACGATAGATTTTCGATATCGATATACCTACTTTACCTACGTCGGCTAATGCCGTTTGGCCTCCGCGACGCATTTTCGCATTCAACCGTGGCGTTGAAAGGGTTAAAATCTCATAGTAAACAGCTTCATTTAGATACATTTGCATATATCTAACTATTCACGTATATTTAATGTTGTGCAGAGCATCAGTCAACGTCTGAACTTGGATCTAGATGAAGATTCTATCTTCTACAAACTGGGATCGTCGGGTTTGATCACTTTTAGTGACTACATCTTCCTGCTGACTGTATTGTCAAGTAAGTAACGCAACATTTTAATGTCACAAATTAAGTATGGCATGACTGTGTAGAGAATTTCCGTGTCTGCAAATATATAATAAATGCGTAACCAAGGAAGTGCATAGAAAAAAACTACAACGTGCAATTGTGGCTACACGAACTATAGAAGACAACTATACAGTATAATCGAGTATCGGTAGTATGACAACACATTTAAAAATATCAACTTCACTCTATACTTTTTTTTCTCAGTCACCTCTTACTTTTCATATTTTAATTTAGCGCCGCTAAACGATAGTGTCTTTCATGGCGTTTTAGCTTAGCAAAATAATTATTTATTTTCAAATGTTCTGGTACAGAGCTCTGTTTTAGAATTCGTTCCTTGGTTAGGCGCTTCCTTACAAAAATTTCATTGATTTGGCGAATACGCCAAGCAAATAATACCTGCGCTATCCTTTTGTTTCATACGCGGAGCGAAGGTAGTATAATCGATCACTATCAATTGCACCCCCACTCGGGAATCAGGGTATGGTTTGCGAATCGTGATGCAGCCCCTCAAGCCGGCTACTCATACACGGCAGTGGCGATTTAGAGTGAAGAGGTGGGGATAACCCTATATCGCTACCTTGGTTGTGATGTGTGTAGCTCAGCAGGGGCGATTTTTTAAGGCGTAATGGTCTAATTACGAAATCTGTACCGTCTGTAGATCCAGAAAATTCATACCTAGGTTTTATAATTGAAGCAACACATCTTCAACACGGCACATACTTTTTATTTTCTTACATATCTACTATAAATTTTAGGATCATATCCAAACATTTCAAAATCTATACCATATATTCTTAACAAGTCGTTCAGCATCTGCGCATCGAGCTGGCTGAAGTAATATTTCAACAATGCGGAGGTATTCTTCCCGTCGCGTGACTTGTTCATAACGGTGCGAAGCCTCGTCCTCCGGTCTGGCACTCTCCGGTCCAATACGTGCCCTAGGCCCAACTGGTAGATCACGTACGCTGAGTCCCTTGAAAGCGTTTCCACTTTTGCAATAACAGTGAAATTAACAGCACACGGCGAGCAAAAATCATAATATGGCGCCCAATGTTCGTCAAAAGCGACATCGCGATCCAGCGCTTTGTGTCTATGTATCAGATACGCGACAAATTCGTAAAATGTGGGTCCGAAGCTTTTAATTGGTCCCAGAATCTGTGTAGCTTTCTGTCTGTGTTCTGCTACTATCGCTCTTGCCAGTTTCCGATAGTAGGGCGGCGTTATATTTTCAAGCTTATCACGGTAAGCCGATAATAATCTCACAAACGGCTCACGAACGACTAACAGAGAAATCACACCTGGTGTGATGACTGCATCTCGTAATTCATCTTCAGTAGGACGTGGAAATTTTCTTCGAGCTAATTCGAGTGGTGTGTACCTACTTCGCGCCAAAAACTTCTTGTCGTATCCACCTGAAAAAGCGTTTTAGGTCCCCCTTACTATACATCCATAATGTAAGAAGTAAATAAACAGTTTTTAAAGCTTACCAAGAATGTTAAATTTGTATAACCACGATGAGCTAGCCGCTTTAAAAATGTTACACCACACTAGGTTGTGAGCGTGATCTACGAAAAATTCTTTGCTATTGATTGCCTGTGTTGAAATAGCCCGCTCTCTACAGACTGACTGAGCCCAAGCTGCTCTCTTCTCGAGTTCGATAATTGTAGCATTATCGGGCTCCAACCAGTCTATTTTAGACTCCGATTCCTTCTCATCGTCCCCTTGAATGGGACCCTGCAACTGTTTATGAAAATTAAGTACTAAAACAAACGATCAACTAAGCTTGCCTCAAATGTTGATATACGCAAGCACGATTATTTACCAGCCATTTGGTGTAATTATCAGGTACCACAGACCAATCCTTGACAGGAGCGTTTGTATTGCTCTTGAAAATGGTCATTTTCATCACAAGCATGTAGAGCGAAGCCCAAAATAGAAATGTCACTGTTTTTGCACCACATCTCAAGTAATGAGATGTTTTTGTTTTGATCCTCGTCCGTAAACGTTTGACCGAAAAATTCATTTCGCCGCGTCATGTGGTATCGACGTTTATAGGAGAGGTTGTAAGAAAAGATTACGATTATAATTACAAAAGATTGATGGATAGATCACATAGACATGGTTTACTTGAAATTTTATGTTTGGAACGAAGTTGCGAGTGAAAGCTCTCACAGCATCCCGTAGGATGGGAGGTAGCCACGGAGCATGAGCGGATTTAATGATTTTATCATCCCGCCGTTTCGAGATGTTTCTGGAGACTGACACTTCAGAAATAAATACCATATCAGTTAAACTGCTGGAGTCCTCGTCTTATTAATATTATTCTTAATATGTATGAATTTTAGGTAGTATAAAATGACTAAAAAACATACAAACCCAACTTACATACATTTATCGTAAAAAATAAATCAAAATCACCCATTATATTAACTTTTCTAGACTTTCTTCTCTACTTGTCTTTATTACAATTCCGATGTCAACCGTCAGCTTTTCAAAAGCCATGATACTACAAAAACTGAAAGTATTGTACATACATCATATTCATCATATTCAGCCTCTATATTTTCCGCTGAGCACGTGGCTCCTCTAATAGTGAGAGGGGCTGGGCAGTAGTCCCCACGCGGGCCCAGTGCGAATTGGGAATTTGCGGATTTGGGTATCTTTGAATTTGTTTCGTAGATGTTTGCAGGTTTTCTCACGATGTTTTGCTTTACCGAAATTTACGTGGTCAAGCAATATCAAATATCCTATCAAATTCAATTCCGCACATAAGCACCGAAAAACTCAGAGCTGCGAGACAGAAGAATAGGGATGTTTCCTGGGTAACAAAATAATAATCCTAATCACTCCGTCAGTTAGATTATCAAAAAATATTGAATACGTATTTTTTGCTTTATCAAATCAATCAAAATTGACAAAGATAACGCGCATCAAAGTTCGGGAGTGGGGGCTCATGACGTCACTTAATGGTAAAAAGTGAAAAAATTCAACTTCTGAAATTGTGAACAAAATACGATCTACGCAGGTGAAACTGCGGGGGACAAGTAGTTTTAACCTTTTCAACGCCAAGGACGGATATAACCGTCAAGGTATACAGGATAAAAAAGCACTTCACTAGTTTGACGTAAGGTTGAAATTCGTGTTGCTTCTCAGACATGCTTGGCGTTGAAGAGGTTAAATATAAGGTGACAGTAAAGCCTGGTGCTCTGCGCGTACGTAGTCCCAGACACGCTACTTTATACATTTTTTTTATAGAAGATATATGTGCATTTGACCTCTATCTCACCTGATGGAAAGTGATGATGAGGTCGACGATGGAGCATGCACACCTAGATGGATAATGCCTATTCACTCTCTCCTTGAAAAGACCCAAGTTGTAGCGTTCTGGGAACAAGTCTGCAGGCAGGGAATTCCACTCCCTAGCCGTTCGCCAAATGAATGTTGAAGTGTACCGCTTAGTGCGAATTCTTGGAACATCCACAACATAGGGGAACCCCAGCCCACGCCTAGTCCCCCGATGAAGGAATGGGGATGACGGAATTAGTTCATGTAATTCCATCGCACACTCTCCGTGATATATCTTCATATAATCGGGTACATAACAATATTGTTTTATTCTAGCATCCCGGCGACACTTTGAGATCGCGTTCCGCATGTTCGACCTGAATGGCGACGGTGACGTCGACTCCGAGGAGTTTGAGAAAGTCGCCGCGCTCATCCGACAACAGAGCAGCATCGGCTCGCGGCACCGCGACCACGCGAATACTGGCAACACATTTAAGGTTGCTGTCAAACATGGCTATACAAAGTTTTCGGCTTGACCATAGTATAAAGAGGGGAAGTAGGCTATCTCCGGCCCAATCCGCGATATAATTGCCTACTGTCTCAGGGTTGTCACTTTTAATTCAGTGCCTATAAATTGGCAAGGATCGGGAAGTCGTATTTTTTACTGGTATTGTCTGGGTACAGGGTTTGTGAGGTCGGTTTTACCTAAACGTTGATGATACAATAGCTTTCCTAACAAATACAGAAATTTATTCAAGATTCAGAGCAGGATTATTTATAAAAAAAGACATTAAGACACCGAAACACACAGCAATACGTTCTCCTGCGATTATCACACATTTTTCATTCATTTAGCGGTGCCGAAAAGCCGTGACGCGCGAATCTCGTGCAGTGTTAGCTCCGACTGGCGCACTGAGAAACGGGTCGAGATTTTGTTTAAGTGTGCGTGCGGCGACGCATAGATACTTTGGCGCACACATACAAGCTGCGCGCGGTGCGTTTGTATGAAGATAACTTACTTCCTCCCTCTTTATACAGATGTAGCATAATTAGTTTCCATCGTGTTTTATCGGAAGAGTTCGTATTTATCGTGCTCTTTCTATTAGCTTCAGCAGGCCCCCAATTCTCGGCGCATTCGAGATAATCTCACAATCGTAATTAAACGTCAGATTCATACAGTCATTTGACACAACTGTATGAATCTGACGTTTAATCTAGCAATTGACATTATCTCGCATGCATCGAGAATTGGGGGCCAGTAGGTACCTATCATACCATGCTGTCATTTTTCACTTTGACATTTGACACTAGATAATAAAGTTTCATATTAATGAATATAAACGTGTCACCCATTTAATACAATAATTAAGTGACACTTCGGGTCCCGTCGTCTTCGGATTGAGATCCGAGTTTTACCGATGGAAAAATATTATTCACTATATCTGTACTGTGGCTTGACTTTAGTCAAATTCACAGTATTTAGCTTACCAGTTTCGCAACAGCAGGAAGATCGAAGCAAATTATTTTAGAGACTTTCTCTAAGTGTCTAATACTAATCAGTTTTACTGTTGACGAAGTTTTCTAGTGTTTTTTTTTTTAATTCATGAATGTTGTTTAATTCAATATCATATCATATGGCTTATCACAATTCTGCTTGTTTTAGGGTATCAACTCCGCGCTAACCACTTACTTCTTTGGCCCTAAACTAAATGAGAAATTGACGATCGAGAAATTTCTTGACTTCCAACACCAACTTCAGAAAGAAATATTGTCTTTGGAGTTCCTGAGAAAACAACCGGGTAAGCAACTACTTCTTTCAGTCATTTCAAGCCTTTTTTCAAAGTTTCCAATAATGTTAACGAATAACGCTATTAAATAATTAACAATTCATATTTCAGACGAAAATGGTCGCATCACCGAAGCGGATTTCGCTGAACTCCTATTGGCGTACGCTGGTTACCCGGCTAAAAAGAAGGCAAGGATGCTGAAACGTGTTAAGAAAGCGTAAGTGGCAGATGTCAGTGAAACGAAAGAACAATATAAAAAGGAATAGTACATACAAGCCAGTAATTCAATAAACCATTACAATTAAGACAAGCATTTCAGTACTAGAGTATACTTCATCATATCTTGGCGCGCGGCGCTCTGTGTGTGTGAGTTTGGTTTCTCGTACGGACGCCTGCCGCGTCACTCCCACACAAATTAAAGCTGTATATTTACAAGCTCACGCACACACGCCTACGCTCAAAGATGAGTGGAAATATGGTTTACCCTTGAATCTTCGACAAACTTTTCATCGAATATCAGTTCAAAGTCAACGTTTCCCATATTTTCATTTTATAGAGTATTCAATTCATATCAGCGAACGTATGAACCAAGTATTTTTTAAATTGCTGATCATGTAATTGTAGACTAATTGTTTCATAATTCGTTTATTCTACAGAACTTCATTTCGTAATTTTTTATTTCATGTTTAATTTAAATCTTGTAAATGATGTTTCATAAAAAATCATTCAAATGTGTTCAATACACAACTAATTTGTTTAGTTTGGTGAACTAAACGCAATACGCTAGCGCACGGATGTGGGTAGATATCATACTACTCATCCCAATGAAACACTAATCTATCTATCTTTATATATATAATTCTTCTGTGAGTGTGTATGTCACTGAACTTCTCTCAAACGACTGGACCGATTTTGATGAAATTTTTTGTGTGTGTTCAAGGGGATCTGGGAATGGTTTAGATTCACAAATCAGGCCGGCAGATGGCGCTGCAGTCCGTATGCAGAACAACGTCTGACGGGTCCGCTAGTCTATATATATAAAATGAATTGCTGTTCGTTAGTCTCACTAAAACTCGAGAACGGCTGAACGGATTTATCTTATCTTAGTCTTGAAATGTTCGTGGAGGTCTAGGGAAGGTTTAAAAGTACATAGGTTACTTAAATTATTATTCTTCGCAGACGAAGTCGCGGGCACCAGCTAGTCTATATATATAAAAATGAATTGCTGTTCGTTAGTCTCACTAAAACTCGAGAACGGCTCAACGGATTTATCTTATCTTAGTCTTGAAATGTTCGTGGAGGTCTAGGGAAGGTTTAAAAGTACATAGGTTACTTAAATTATTATTCTTCGCAGACGAAGTCGCGGGCACCAGCTAGTAGTTTATAAAAAGCAAGACTTTCAGTCAAAAAAAAAAAAAACATTTTCGATGATATGAAATTCGATGAAAAGTTTGTCGACGATTCAGGGGGCTCCCGTGGAAATATCTATGCTCACTGACTACTGACTCACTAATAGACAACGCACAGCCTAAACGGGTGGTCCTACAGGTTTGAAATTTGGAGAAGATGTTCCTGGAGTACCCTAGAGGTGCATAAAGGAGGGATTTTTTGAAATTCCATCCCTAAAGGGGTGAAAGGGAGTGATTTCTATGGAAATTTCTATGGAAACTACCGCGGGCGAAGCTGTGGCGGGTCCACTAATCATAGACCCAGCGGGTGAAGCGAGCGAAGCGTCTCCGTTTCAGCTTGGGCAAAAATGCTTTCGTATGTCCAGGGGATGTCCGGCCTGTCCATTTGTTCTCGTCTACAGGTCGCAGTTCTCAACCGATTCTCGTGAAATTTTGTAAGTAGGTTCGATAACTATATAGATTTTTTTTGTCGATTCAGTTTTTCGAATTTTTTCAAAATGGCTTGCGGGGTTGGTAAACTGACACGACCTATCTCGATGTATGGAGAAATCAGTTTTCCAACGGCAAAGTTAAGTTTGTCGCTAGGTCTATAACTCACGGAGCCACTAGTTTATAAACACTTTCACATTCCAGTTTCCGCGACCACGGCGTCGGCATAACAAAGGAGGACTACCTCAACTTTTTCCACCTCCTCAACAACATTAACGACGTGGACACGGCGCTAACGTTCTACCACATCGCGGGCGCGTCCATCGACCAGCCGACGCTGCGCCACGTGGCGCGCACCGTGGCGCACATCGACCTCGACCCGCACGTCATCAACGTAGTCTTTACTATATTCGACGAGAACAGTGAGTATGACGGATAATAATCACCTATTGCTCAACATTATACTTCGCCCAATGTAAAAGGAGCGCTGACCGGGATACATTTTATATGGCCGTCAGCGCTCTTTTTACATTGGCGAGGTGCATTGGGTGAACTGCAGAGCCTTGAACACCGCCGCAAAGTTGCCTGCTTATCGGTATTCTACAGGATATATCACGGAGAGTGTGCGATGGTATTACATGAACTAATTCCGCCATCCCCATTCCTTCTTCGGGGGACTAGGCGTGGGATGGGGTTCCATCCCTATGTTGTGGATGTTCCAAGAATTCGCACGAAGCGTTACACTTCAACATTCATTTGGCGAACGGCTAAGAAGTGGAATTCCCTGCCTGCAGACTTGTTCTCAGAACGCTACAAGTTGGGTATTTTCAAGGAGAGAGTGAATAGGCATTATCTAGGTGTGCATGCTCCATCGTCGACCACATCATCACTTTCCATCAGGTGAGATAGAGGTCAAATGCACACCTATCTTCTATAAAAAAATAAATAAAAGAAAAATATAAAAATATATATATATATACATTTTGCACTCCTTTTCTACCATATTGCCGGTGCGTCCATCGGCCAGCCAGCGTTGAGAGTAATGTACGCGTTGCATTTAGCAATTGTTTTTTCGGGATTATTGATCTTGCTTTCAAGGCAGCAAAACACGAACTGATTTTTTTTGGTCCAAACCACGTTCTTACATACAGGTCTGGCAACTGGGCAAAATTTCAATGGGACGCAGTGACTCCACTATTGAAGAAAAATCAGATGGCGCTGCGATCGACGGATGGAAAACGCAACCTACATTTCTCGATGTTATTATTTACTACGTTGGTTTTGTATAAATTAAAAAATTATATAGGTATATGAACGAGATTTATAGGTTAGGTTTCACGCATGCGCGACTATCGTCATCTTTGTCGCACCGGGTACCCCTCGATCGCAGCAACGAGGCACACGTTGAAACTCAGAGTTGCGAGACCTATATGTAAGACCGTGGCTCAAACCCCAATTATAAAAAAATACATTTCCTGCCCTGCTAACTAACAGCATTTCCAATTGTTAAAGATTTTATGCCGTTGTTTATATAGAGTCTATTATATTGCTTTTTATTTAAAAAAAAAATAAGGGTGAATAGGAAATGTTTTGTTGTTCGGATGCTGTTCGTTGTGCCGGTTGTGCGGGCCTATAGCTCAACTGTTACTCAGCCTGCAATGCCCTACATGACAAGCCTTTGCATTAATGTACGTATTGTCTACTTAATACGAACTTTATTTACCTTCATTTGTTACTTGTATATGGGTCAAATATTGCAAATCGATTTTGCGATTTACGTGTAGATATATCCGAAGACAATGTACCATACACTTTGCAAGAATTCGCGCCTGAAAAACGATGTATAGTATACTTACACTTTATAAAATCAACAATAATTCGTTTCTATGCCAAAACCTATAAAAATAAATGTTTCATTGATCGTCAGAAATTGTTTGTTGTACAGTTATTATTTTTTCTTTCCGCAGTGGACGGGCAGCTCAGCAACCGAGAATTCGTGGCAGTTATGAAAAACAGATTACTGCGCGGTCTCGAGAAACCTAAAGACACCGGATTTGTGAAACTCATGCACTCCCTCATCAAATGTGCCCGCGATACAAAACCAGCTATATTAGATTTCTAATTTTGTTCGTTATAACAAATAAATAAGAATGTATATCGTCGTCTAGTATCCATAACCAAGCCTTTAGAGCTTACTTTTGGACTAGATCGATTTGTGTAAAGATTGTGCCCTGTTTTTTTTTTTGAATGCTGGCGTAACGCTTAAATAGGTAATTTTGAAAATATATTGAATAATAAAGAGTGTTACCACTAAAACAAATGAACTGAGTCAGTTTGCCGCGTCCTGCTAAGAGGGGCGGTAAGGTAGCCGTCAAATTTTAACCAATCATAGGCTACTATAGTCATACTTTCTCTACCTGTCCACTAGCGCCGCCCTGACAAATCCAAATTCAGTAACTCTCATTAATTAACGTGCTCAAACATAACAAATCGCTTAACCATTTTCGAAGTCAGCTGAGAACAATGCTTTCTAACAAGAAACATAAAAGAGTTATCGAGACAAATATTTTATTAAATTACAATGAACTCGCGCCGAATCTCTCAAAAACCAATCGTATTTTTAATTTCCTACGGTTTTTTTTATGAAAGTGCATTAAAATAAGTACAATCGGACAAGGATAGCAATTTTGATGTAAGTTTTTAAATATGGCAGATGATATACATGTAGTCTCCAGAAAGTAATGATCTAAGGTTGTATAAAGTCATGATTTAATGCATCTTATTATTATTATTATAAATGTAAATATATGCTCTCTATCCTGGTCACTGTAAATGATACTGCCTTAAGTATATCCCATTTAATCGAATTTCGCTTGTTACTATGGATAGTTAAGTGTTATTTAATTATTAAATCTAATACTAAATGAGTGATATATCTACCTAGTTAATGCTAATGTTGAGTTTTTAATTTTACTAAAATGATTATATTTTTGTATGTTATTTTTTATTTATTTTATCTAATTAAGAGTTCATTCTTTAAAAAAACTATCTCTATGTATACATATTTATTTCTGAAATATTTTTATTGTAAATTATTTGGATCAATCAACTTCATGAAACACTATGGAAGCTGTATTAAAAAATTATATAAAATACCTTTTATTTTGTCCGAGTTGTCCAAGAGACGTAATGTCCCCAGAATTTGTATGAAAATAGGGGTTAGTATCCTGAGAAACCTACATTTTTCATGAACATTCACGTTTTTAGTGGCCACATATGTACATATGTTCAAATGAACTGTTTATTTGGTTATTAAAATATATAGTATTTATGTAATGCATGTTTCATGGCAGCAGGGACAAAAAAGTTGATTCACCCATTTACTGTTATGTTATGACATTCTCGTCTTGTTACTGTGTTCTGAATTCGCAAAAATAAATTGTATTTAAGTTCCTGTAAATTCTGAATTCTGATATGTCTCATTGTGGGACAAATATCTGTTTAACCAATAATTTGAATTTACAGTGACTATTACTGACACGGCAAAGCCAATCGTTGACCCGACCGACATAAAAGCTACAGAATCCTGCAATCTGATTGGTGGATTCATGTTGCTTACCTTTCGTGTTGTAAACTGTTATGTCGCCTAAGTGAACGATGTGATTAATTTGAAATTTATTAATAAACTTAAGATAAAAACTAAATATGTAGGTATCGAATCTGTTCGCTAAGTGGATAGGTCTATTATATACCTTTTCTTCCTACTACGCTTTAATTTCATCATAATGGCCTTAAATACTCAGCACAAAGCAGCCCTTATTTGTTCTAGAGCAAATAAAGTTGCATACAAATTTGCACTGTTTTGTATTTTTTTTTAATTTGGTTGGTTGATCAAGAAGTTTACACCAACAGCTACCCAATCCGCCCATTCACAGTCCGACGAGACAGCCGACCACTCTTCTGTGGACTTACTGTTAGCAAAAAAAAAAAAAACAGGCCACATATCGGCGGCCACATCAAACTGTGATTGTCTCGTCTAAAATGTTATGCTCAAAGTACTGGCTGATAAAATAGTATGGGTTACAAAAAGATTAAAAAAAAAAATTGCCATAATATGATAATTAATAGACTAGATACAAGATTTCTGTGAAAATTTTCGGATTTTCGACTATAGCTTCAGAACCAATAAACCGATTTTAATAAATAGGGTATCTTAAAATTCGAGGAGAACGTGCGAGTGTCATAGGCTATATAAAAATTCTAAGGGTGCGTCATAACAGGTGCCAATATCCTTTTTACTTCGCTAGTTGGGTTTAACTGTACCTTTACGTTTTTTACCAACTTTTAGCAGTAGTAGAAAGAAAAGCAGATTATGCACCTCGCATCAAGTGATTTGTTATTGTGCTCGTGTTTTTAGAGCCCTCACTGGCGTTCGGGCTCCAAACCAACACTCGGCGCAATAATGAATCACTTTCTGCTTGGTGCAACAATCTACTATTCTTTTATCTAAATAAATTTTAAAGGAAAAATAAAGCTTTATGTAATTTATAATAATCCTCCGCCGGGCTGTCATATCTAAGAGCCACATTCATTATTTACGAGTTACCATTCCATATTTAATGAGGCAACAAAATAAATATTTTCGCACTCCACACTACATACATACATACATATTATCACGCCCAAAATCCCTAATGGGGTGGGCAGAGCCACAAGACTACTTGTGGCCACGTTCGATTAATTAGTCCTAAGATGGTATGATGAACCGTATGGTGACAGGTGATCAGCCCATCGCCCATACAGATAGTCCACCATGTTGGAGAGGACCCGTCCCTTAGTCGACTTTTACGACATGTCAGGATGATAAGCATCTGCACGCATTCTATGCTATTTCTTCACTCCCAGTGCAGCAGAGGAGTGCGCCACTAGCGGATCTAAAAATCTATAATTCGTACGTGTCCAGATCCGTCTTAGCGTGTCAAACAGACGCAAATCGGGAGCAATGAACCCAGTGCAAACCGTGTCGGAGCGTGGATTGTTGCGAATATCGGATTGCCCCAGAAACAGCGACCGGCCCCGTCGGCGTCGGCCTGCTGTAAATCACTCGCAGCACCAGCCGTCGGATCGACGCCTCGCCTGCCGCGATCCACGCGAAAAATAGACATAGTTGATGCCGGGAATAATTCGAGATAATAAAAACCGGCACTGACTGAGCGACGCTGAGGAAGACACGACGGCACCGCGCGCCCTCTGGTGAGTGACACTAAAATCTCCATCCCATAACCCCATAGATCCCCCCTACCGCTTGCTTCCCACGTGGCTCACCTTTGTGTTTGGCCTTCAGCGTTTATCAAAATGGGTGATTTATTGTTTAGAAATTCTTGCCAACCGCCCACGTTTTTTCCCTTGAATTATTTATTAACTTTTGTTTATCGTTTTGAAACAGAGTTTGAAAAATGCCGCTTTATCAGAGGCCCCCTTTTTGGCGAATTCCCCACCAGCGCCAGGACCCGGATGATTGCAGAGACTTCGGGCAACGGAGAAGGGTAAGATACCTTTCAAGTATGTCCACCAACCGAAAAAGCGCATTTATTTTTGGGCTACCTTTATTATGTTTATTCGTACGACATGTCAAAATTGGAAGATCACTTTCTTGGTGTCTTTTTAGGGTTCCACACCTCAAAAGAAAAAAATGGAACCCTTATAGGATCACTCGTGTGTCTGCCAGTCTGTCCATCTGTCACAGCCAATTTTTTCTGAACTACTGGCGCGATTGAGTTAAATTCTGGTATACACATATGTAAGTTGGTGCCCGCAACACGGACGTGCAACGTAAATAAATGAATTTTAAACATGAGGGCCACTTTTGGGGGGCAAATTTGAAAATTAAAATGAAGGTTTTGCTAAGTATATTGTGTGACATATCAAATAAAAGAGCTCATTGTGAAAATCTAAAGTATAGGTACATATATTTTTTAATTTTAAAATAAATAATTTGGAAGTTATTTAAGAAAATAAGCAGAAATTACTAGGCCTAAAATTTTGAAATGATATTTCGATAAAATAGTTCTTTAGCTATAGATTATAGGAAAACCTATAAGAAGTCTAAGGTATCTTAAGTAACATAGGAAATTTCAGATAATCATGTGCGGAACGGAACCCTCTTCAGGCAAGTTTAACTATCACTTGTCCGGTTTTATTTTAGAAAATATTTTTTTTTGATTTGGTTTCTCAGAGGAAGCTGCAACTAACTAACGCAGGCCCATAAACTGATCTCTATGTATCCGGTGTACTGCTCTTTGGGCAAAATATTTTTTTCGCCAAATTTCACTTCTCAAAAAACTTATTGCAGTAGTTTCATTTCCCAAACGAATCTTTAGCATATTTCCATTTCGCATTTAATTATTTGGTCAAATTATCATTTGGCATCATTTTGCTTTGTCAGGGGTAGGTTAGGTTAGGGTTAACTTGTGTCCCTTACGTAAGTACTTATTTGTCAAAAAATACTCTTGCTAACTGTACAATTGCGATATATAAGCTGATTTGACTAAAGATTTTTTGCTAAAAGATAATTTGAGTTAAATAGTTTGGGATCTAATACATTGGGAAAAGTTTTTTGCCCATACATTATTAGCAAACTCTATGTATCCATGTACACGTTCTTTAATCGGGACTCTCAGTTACCTGATGAAAATGACATACGTAACATCCATCCATACTATATTAATATTACTAGCTTATACCCGCAACTTCGCCTGCTTAGAAATGTATCTTTAAAATATGAGAAACTACCTTCTCCTCTTAAAACAATTTTCTAGGCCCTATAACACCATCTTAGGAGTTGAATTTCTTTAAAAAAACCGGTCAAGTGCGAGTTAAACTCGCGTGGAGAGGGTTCCGTTCCGTACATGATTATCTGAAATTTACTAGGTTACTTTAAACACCATAGACTTCCTATAGGTTTTCCTGTAATCTATAGGTAAAGATCTATTTTCTGTATTTTTTTCAAAATTTTGGCCCAAGCAGTTTCGGAAATAAGGGGGGGGAATGGTCATTTTTCGCCTATTTTCCTCAATAACTTCTGAACTATTTTACTTAAAATTCAAAAGAAAATATATTTAAGATCCTCACAATAAGCCCTTTCATTTGACATGTCACACAATATAAGTGGCATAACTTTTTTTTTTAATTTTCTAATTAACCCCCAAAAAGTGACCCCTGTGTTTAAAATTCATATATTTACGTCACGCGTCCGTGTTGCGGTCACTAACTTACATATGTATACCAAATTTCAACTCAATTGGTCCAGTAGTTTCGGAGCAAATTGGCTGTGACAGACGGACAGACAGACAGACAGACAGACACACGAGTGATCCTATAAGGGTTTCGTTTTTTCCTTTTGAGGTACGGAACCCTAAAAAGGATCCTATGGAGATAGCTTGAGCGCAGAGGAAGGACATAGGCTACTTTTTTTAAATCATCCATCCTCTAAAATTGCCGCGCGGCAAGTTCATGCGTGCCCGACGAAAGCCCGTATTTTAGGGGAAAAATTGAAAGAGAAAGATAATTTATAATTATACCCTAGATTAACACATAGTATACTTATTATCCCAATCCCACGCGAACAAAGTCGCGAGCACAACTAGTATGTATAAATGCGAAATTCCACTGACTCACGTATTAACGATTCTCCAAAACTATTATGACTTAGAAACGTGAAATTTTGCAAGTAGATCTTTTTTAAGGTGTAGGCGCGCACTAAGAAAGTGGTTTTCAAAATTCAACCCTGAAGTGGTAAAACGAGGGTTTAAAGTTTGAATGGAAATAAATGCGAGTGAAGCTTTGGCGGGGCCACTAGTAGTACGTATATATAAATATGTAATTAACGTATCACTCAACGGCTCAAACTAGGATTCCCTGTTCCCTGTATCTTGTGTCCGTAATTAACGCACAAAGATACAGAAACAGCCGAACCCGAAGACATACAATTCTTGGTAATAATAATTATAAATTATTTATTTCGGATCTCACATATCCACAGTAAGTAAAGTCAGATAGTAAAAATCTTAAGAATAAGGTGATAGAATTTTTTTCTAAAAAACAAAAAGATGGTTTTCCAAGCGGTCAAATCGTGCGGAAAGTGCCACTTTTTTAACTAGTGCTTTTTACTTTTCAGTTTCTTTCTAATTTTCAATATTTTTATTGTATGAGAAAAGTTTTACAAATTAGTCAAGTACAGATTATCATTCACATAAAAGGTATAATAAAATGAATACTTCATTAAACACGTTATTAATTACTCTAGATTTTATTTTAGCCTATGAGACTTGTTGCACGAATTTGTACTGATAGGCATATCCTTCTTTTGAGATCTTTGGATGGCCTGGACTGTTCGGTGTGCTTGTCCGGGCATCCACGAACATACCGGATGCGCTACACCGGCTGGGCAGTCCCGACAGCATTCTAAACGTATGCTTATACTAGATTCTGCCCGCGACTTCGCCCGCGTGGAATTCCGTTAGCTTTATTCTTACGAGAACTTTTGCTTTTTCCAGAATAAAAAGTACCCTATGCCCTATTCCAGGACCTTAGGTAATTATACCAAATTTCATGAGAAACTGATCAGTGTGTACGTATCTATGTATGTATTATCGATGCGATTATATTAATGCGTATGTTATCACTACAAATCTGTCTATATGTGGGGTCGTTAAATACGTTAATTAAAAATTAATTATTTCTAGTGTTTATGCCAATCATATCTAAAATTAAATGTCTTTTGCAGTCATCTATTTGTACATAATTAAAACACGTATGCAAACATCAACTTATTTAGCTATAGGTACATGCTTTAAACGGCCTGTAGGCATTGCCAATATCTTTGATTGAATTGCTATAAGGAAACGCATAAGACAGGTTTAGCATCGCCAGCTGCCAATTCGCTGCGTAGGTACTTATATCGATCATTTTAGGTCATGCTTAATATCTAATATATTTTCATCGGTAAATTATGAAACACTAGGCTGTTTCATTACTTTTAAGCAGAAAAGTATTAATATGCAACCCTAACTAAGGCCTAAAAATTCCACAAAGCCTTCGGTAAATTAAGATTTGTTGCAGACATTCCTATTTGTCGAATCACCTGTTTTCAAGATATAAATCACACCTGCCAACTGACAACGAAAGTGCTTGTGTCGCAGCAAGTGTTTACAATTCACAGCATACCTATAGTATTTTAGCTGCTTAAAATTTTCTGCAGAATTCCTATGTTTGTCAAATAATGTGATAAAATTGTGATCTAAAATTCATATTTCTTCACAAATCATTGTACCTACACTTGCCCCCAAATCATAAAACAGGCCCGATAGACTTACATCTATTAGGACGAATAAAGAGACCAGAAATTCCGGTCAGTAGTCTGAACTACTTATAAATTAAATGTCGTTAAGCAGCAACACTGCTCTTGAAGTTAAGAACTATGAACCAAGCCCACCACAGTCTTGAGTCATAAGTTTTTTTGGATTGGATGCCGGCAAACGTCTCGGATTCCAGAACACCCATGGCTAGACTTTGCTCTAGGTTCACCGTAAATCAAAGTAGGTCGATGCGAAAGCAGGGTTGCATGCAACGGCGGGCGGGGGGGATGTTTGGTGTGTAAGCTAATTTTGCGCACACAACGTCGCGTCTTGCCGCCGAGACCGCACAATCCGCGCAACGAGCGCGCGACCGCGCTGTGCATCAGGACCCTGAACCATGGGGCGGCTGCATACATTCGTGATAACCCTCCGGCGGGAGCATCGGGACACCAACTGGGGCCTTCGGCTCGTTGGTGGCGCAGACCTCGCCACTCCTCTCATCGTTACGAGGGTACGCCCTTTAGCTGCTAACGTTTTAGGAGTGGAAATGTCAACAACAAAGCACGCCGGTGTAAACAAAGTCAAAGTCAAAAGTCAAAGTCAAACTATCTTTATTCAATTTAGGCTTTTACAAGCTCTTATGAAGGTCAAGGAATGAATCTACCACCGGTTCGGAAAAAAACCTCTACTGAGAAGAGCCGGCAAGAAACTCGGAAACAAACGGGCGTTGGCAATTATGATGTCAGCCAAGTCTGGAACATGCGTGGCTTTAGGGCCTTTAGGTAGCTATAAATATGGCTAGATTAATTTAGAATGTGGGATCGCAGATGATGCATTAGTGCTTCGATATTGATTTTTTTTCCGCTATTTTTTTAGGAATGGGTCCTCGCTGAATTCTCTGACGATTCTCTTTCCGCCAATTTAAAATAAGACTGTTAGTGACATGAGTTCGAACAGTGATAACCTATTATCACTGCTCGAATAATATTCGTAGGATTTGACATGGATGAAAGCTCCCTGTAACTATTCTATCGCATAAATCATAGTTGGAACTCATGTTCTAATTTCAAATAATTTGTTTCCAATCCGTTTTAACTGGATCAACATCAAACCAATAACGTAAGCGATGTCTCTTTATAACCGATGTATTCTTGGATGTGTATCGGTCGGTGTCGTTCGACAGCTGCCCAGAAAGACGTCCCGCTCGACCCCATTATGATGGGCTACGATCTATCGTCAAAAACCCAAATCTGTTCCACGGAAGTCGGCTTTTAAATTGGGTTAAGAGATTTCACTAAGTACCTAGATACTTTCGAAGCATGTTTATTACGTTAACGTCTGGCTCTAGACCGAGATTTGTTGCGTACTTCATGCGCCATTAACAAAAAGGGTCACGTCATTTGTTTGTACTACATGTTACATATGTAACATTGTTGCCAGAATTTTATTAGTTTATTTGAAACCGAACCTCTTGACAATATAAGACAATTTTAAAAATGTGACCGAATGCTTACGCACTTATATGAAACACTGATGCGCACAGGTCTCCCCTTGTCGTGAGATGGACTGGGCAGTAGTCCCGACGAGGGCCCAGTACGGATTGGGGTAGAGTTAGTTCGCAGATATATGTGTTTCCTCACAATGTGTTCTTTAACGAAAATTTGTGAGATGCGAGCCGGGATCTTAACTCGCGCCCCCGCGTAGGAGAGGCCACGCGTTAAGCCTGGCGTCCACTAGACTCGCCGAGGCGAATCGAATCGAATCGCAATAATTCGCCTCCTATATTTTCTAATGCAACTGCGTCCATTGAATCGGCGCGCCGCGGCTCTTCGTCAATGGACGCAGTTGCATTAGAAAATATAGGAGGCGAATTATTGCGATTCGATTCGATTCGCCTCGGCGAGTCTTGTGAACGCCAGGCTTTAGACCACATATACGATAGACCAAAGGAAAACATTAGGCATAGCCAAATATGAATTATTTTCGTCGTAGTAGTATTGTATGCTTGAAGTTGGCAACTGTTGATATTTGACTTGTTTGTACACAGTCCATCCAATTGTACACAGTTGGCACTACCTAAATGATTTCTTATTCTTATCAGGGATGTAATTCTCTTAAATAACACTTCGTAACCGAACTCAACGGCGAGCCTAACTTGACCTGTCAGTGCTTATCAATTACATGTTCTTGCATGTCTCCGAACTTGGTCTAATTCGGCGCAGCTCTGCCAAGGAAATATAACTAACACCGCATACCTAATACGCGCGCGTGGTTCAATTTATGATTGACAGATGAAATGAGAGACGAAATCAGCGGCGAAATGTTTTAAGAGAATTGTATACCAGGTGCTAGCCGCTCTACCGTAACACGCGGCCTGTCAAATCTGAGATCATAATAATTTTAAAAACTAAAAAGTTATTAATATTCAGTCTGTTAGCTTAAACTTTAAAGTAATTTGAGGTTGGCAAATAGTAGTTTATGCAACGGTTGCATAATGATAGGCCTTAAAACACTAGTGCGGTTTTATGAAACGAGCTTTTAAGCGAGTTTCTTAATAAGATCGCACGAGTGTTTTAAGGCGAAATTATGCAGAGTTGCATACATAACTTTATCTACACACATTATAAACGGTGACACGGCGACGATGGGGCCCCGCCGGCTGCGGCGACGGCGGCGCTATATATGAGCTACACTCATATCTGTATCGTTATGACCATTACGATACTAAAATCGATACTGTAATAACATTAATACAGTACAGGTTGTCATTTCCTACGGTTTTTAATTACATTATGGAGGTTTTATGATATGGGTGTAGATAAAGTAATATTCAATGTTGTAACTTCTCTGACTGGTAAACGAAAATCGAATTAACGCCAGCTGATAATCAAAAAATCAGGACATTGATATATTCTATGAAACCGACGATCCATATGTTTAATGCGCATTTTCTTTCTTAACCCTTTGGTCTTGTGCCGTCGTGCCCACCACGCCAAGGTCGGAGTAAAGGTGTAGGTACTTTGATTATGAATAAAATCAATTATGAATTGTTTTTCTTTTTTCGACCGAGCGAGAGAAGCGTCTCCGTTTCAGCTTGGGCAAAAATGCTTTCGTATGACCAGCGGATGTCCGGCGTCTGTCCATTTGTTCTCGTCTACAGGTCGCAGTTCTCAACCGATTCTCGTGAAATTTTGGGAGCAGGTTTGAGAATTATATAGGATTTTTTTGGCGATTCAGATTTTCGACATTTTTCAAAAAGGCGGAGATATGGGGGTTTTTACAATTACAAAGGTTTTTGCGGTGTTGGTAAACGAACCGTCATATATCGATGTATAGGGATAACAGTTTTGTAACGGCAAAGTTAAGTTTGTCGCGAGGTTTACAGCTCACGGAGCCACTAGTCTTTATTTTTGTTAACGCAACAGTGCTTGGCGTGCGAGTGATCACTTCGTTCAAATATGAAAGCGTTCAAAGGGTACGTAAATAGATATTACATTAGCTGAATTTACTTTCCTATCGGTCGACCTTCAATACATAATTAATATAACTAATAAATCATCGATATCAGCCTTGATCCCTTTTCGTTCATGTTTCAATTAAAATAGTTTCATTACTTCCTCTCCATATGGTACGGATGAGTCATACTTTAAATATGGAAAGAATGTATACGACTGTGAAATAAATTAAAAACGGTATTACGTGCTCTCGTTTATAACTGTTTTACCGTTTCGAAATAGTAGTTTATGCAACGGTTGCATTATGATAGGCCTTAAAACACTAGTGCGGTTTTATGAAACGAGCTTTTAGCGAGTTTCATAATAAGATCGCACGTGTGTTTTAAGACCAAATTATGCAGAGTTGCATACATAACTTTATCTACACACATATTATAAATCCTCCATGATGTGTTCAGAAACAATATTTTCTGGCAACAAGTTATTTGTTGCAATCGTGGCTGCATTTACGATATCCGGAGCATTTTCACATCACACAGCCAATCCGAGAAGGCTACTATTCATATTTTCAACTAAAATGTAAATTACAAACCACTTTTTACAATTCTACTTTCGTTCAGCAAAAAACCAACATGAATGATGAAAGCAGTAATGGCGGCAATTCGATCCTCCGTCAAGACCATTTTTTTTTAATCATAGACAAACGAATGAAGTCTCTATTCTCATGTCACTCGAGATCAAAAGTCGTGTAGTTTATATTAAAAAAAAAACATACTGAATTGATGTTTTGTATCAATAACTGTTTTAATACTGGATACTAGAATAGCCACTTGAGTTTTGACAGCTGTTCCAAATTTAATTTCATTACGATACTAAAATCGATACTGTAATCACATTACAGAACTGGTTTTACCTAATTGGTAAATAATGCTGGTCATTTCCTACGGTTTTTGAATACATTATGGAGGTTTTATGATATGAGTGTAGATAAAAGCTTCTACATCGCTCTTCTTTCTTGTATCTTCTGTTCGCGTTATTTTTCACATAAGCACTCCAAATTTAGCGTATCGGATGTTATTTTAAATGAAGATGGTACGATAACAAACAAGTCAATTTCTCGTATGACTTTTGCCTTATACCTACGCATGTTGTCTTAAATAGCATGAATTATTTATTATTTCTAGAAAACCAAAGTTGTTCAAAGTTGTTCAGTAAAAATACATGTAAAATACATATATCTCTCGATATAACTATAATAATATAAACTCTTTATCTGTTACACTGTTTAGTCACTTCTGCGGCCCTAACATGCAAGACACAAAGATAAGTTAAACCCGTTTATCTCTATGACTATCACTTACGTCAGCACTAGTGTGAGAGAGACGCACTTAGAGATAAGACGGTTTAACTTATCCTTGTGTCTTGCATGTTAGGGCCGCTGAGGAGTAAAGAATTCAACAAAATATTTTTCAGCCATCGAAAAACCGTCAAACGCGTACCTACTTCTCAAATGTCGTTATTTGATGAATTATAAGATGAAAAGAAATAAATAAATATTTATTTCATCACACTTGCTCGGAAAGGGTGTTATTATACGCAAGCGTATAGAGCAACTATAGCCGATTTAACTCCTCTATGGGCCCTGCCGTCAGCGGCAGTTATAAACCATACAAAATCCATAACTCCCTAGGGAGTTATGGATTTTGTATTGTTTTGAACTCCCGCGGGCAGTTAAGTGCGCCAGGTCAGCGGGGCGCGCGACCGCAAGCCGGCGGAGCTGCCTCGCGCTGATCGCAACGTACGCTCAGTTTAAGAACACCCACCTGATGGTAATTCACGATGTAAAATGGAAATAAAATTAATATGTATACTTTTTTTGTCTAATTTTTATTTGATTTCCTCGCAAATGTGATGAAAAACATTGTGTGTATCACGGGCAGTAAGGGGATAACAAACTCGAGTCATAAAAGCCCTCGCCTATCGGCGTCGGGCTTCTAACAGACTCTCGTTAGTTATCCCCTTCCTACGGCCCTATATGCACAATGTACTATTATGCACATGACACTGCAAAACACACCGGCCCGAGCGTGCCAGACACGGGGATAAGTTAAACCCGTTTATCTCTCTGACTACTCGTATCTCTTTCGCAGGCACTAGTGGTGAGAATACGATTGCCAACAGTACTATAATATATAGTATTGTACTATATTTTGGCTCTGTATGCTATATACTGTTGTAGAAGTATATAGCACGCAAAAATACTATATTTCGGTCAGACATTACATGGGCTTTGAGATGGCCAGTTCAATTGGCATTTTCGCAACTCTGATAGCCACAAGATGCGCAATCGGAATGTTATTTAAACAATCATACCTTACACTCTTTTTAAAAGGTTTTTCTTTAAAGTAATATATTTTCTTTCAGTGTACTATTTTATTTATACCTTTTATATAGACTTTTTAGAGATATGACGGTTTAACATAAGTTACACCTTGTGTCAACCTTGCGCTGGTTAAAGCCAACAACAAGAACAAAGTGGTGGTCAGACACCTGCAGCGCTGATTATCAGCCAGCACCGTTTGTGATTCACGCAGCGGTATACAAACGTACGATATACTATTTAATATCATGCTACTACTTATATGAACATAACACACATTATGACTGTCAATGGAATAGTGGTAGTGCATCTACCATTATGGCGGAGGCCGCGGTTCGGTTCCCGCTAGGGGCAACCTTTGTGTGATGAGCATGAGATTTGTACCCAAGTCAGGAATGTTTAGTTGTCTAGGACACATAGCATAAATCAATCCTAATTTATAAGATACTGGCGCCCGCCCTGGCTTCGCAGGGGTGTAATTTAGAAAAAAAAGGGGTCAAAAACGTGAAGTTATTGCCCTCGATTATATAATTTCTTTATAAACAATGTTTGCAGCTGATTTTTCGTTACCTAATACAAACAAATAGGGCACATATTATAGCCTGTCCAGTCCATGGGAAAAGCAGTCAACGCTCCGCCTGCAACGTTGAATGTCTGATCTGTCTGCGGCGGCCGAGCGACTCCGGTCTGTAAATTATTGATTCGGCTTCTTTAACTTATTGAAAAACATTGAATTTTCTCTACTATATGAACTTATTTAGAATTTTATGTATATATAAACCTTCTTCATGAACCACTTCGTCCATTGGTGAAAACCGCATCAAAATCCGTTGCGTGGTTTAGGAGGAATTAGCGGATATACAGACAGAGAGACGAGGAAAGCGACTTCGTTTTATATTATGTAGATAAGATAGAGAAGAGATAACGTAAGAATATCGAATTACTGCAGATTTATCGAGTTTTAGTTTTTTACCCTTATCCTGGATTGCGGCCAAAATGTGTGTGTCATTTTCGAGTGCATCTGACATTTACCTTACCGCGTATTAATATCGCGTCTCTAGGCTAGGTCATGCTAAAGAATTTATTTGGCCGGTGACGCAAGCGTGCAACATGCGTCATGGGACGCAAGTGAAATGCGTAAGAGTACGCATAGACTTCCGCCAGCTGTGACATCTCACGGCTCATCAAAGACCACCCGAAGATCAACAGAAAAGCGCGTTCGGTCGGCAAGCCGCGTCGAATTAACGTCGGCATGAGAATTCCGCACGACTGTCACTACTCGCATACGGTGCTGATGGACAAGAGTATATTTAGTCGCGTGTCCTCGCCATTGACTCGAGGAAATGTGTGATGGATTTGCGCAGGTCGAGCCGTCGATGCGACGCGGCCTCCATATGATCCGGCGGTTGTTTTCAATAAAAATGGCGGCGGTTGGCGCGGCGTCGCCGTTGGACGCTTTTAGCTTGGCTTCAGTCCAAAGCTGGTGCATACGTCTCCTCCTCCCCCTTGCCCAGCTACAAGGTCGTCTTATCTATCGATGCACTTCAAACCTCTGTTCGACAGCTTCGTAAACGATTTGAAAACCATAGTTCGCTACATCGTTAAAAATCGCTTGGCTTTGAATTGCTCCTCAATAAGAAATGTCGGCTGGATATAAATATCTACCTGTTTCTGTTTATACCTTGGAGGTGAGCGAACGAAACTTTAGAATGTCATGGCCCATCTCTCTCGACCTTCAAGTGTTGTGACATAATCACACAACGCTGATTGTACTATTGTCCGGTAATTTCAGAATGTAGTTATTTTTGGTCATGCACCCAGCTTCAAGATTATTTATATTTAACTAATAATAATAAATAAAATACGAAAGAATTTATAGACGACTATTATTAAATATTTGTTATGTATGTATGTTTTTATGGACCAGCAACAAATTAGCTAGTGAGAGTCAGAGTAATACGAAAACAAGCTTCGAAATGAAAACAAACTAAATTCCACAAATAAACCGTGCCTTTGAAGTGCAAATGATTAATGCTAATTTATTTCCTTTCAATTAAATACTAAAATTTAAGCCTTCGCCTACGCTTAGTTCGTGTTGTTTATGTCTGGGTGTTTGAGCTAATTGATCGTATTGGGTTTGCAGGTGACGCCTGGTACCCCCGCCGGCAAGGATTTACTGCGAGGCGACATCATCGCCAAGATTGACGACTACGATGGACGCGATCTCCGACACGAGGATGCACAGAATCTCTTCAAGAATGCACAGAACCATATTAAGCTGGTTGTACAAAGGTAATAATAATAAACACATGATTTAACTTTTTTCAGAAGCCGTTTTGAAGCTTCTCATGACACAAGAAATATTTTATGAACATAAATCTGAGGCCAGAGCAATAACAAAGAAAGCTTCGTTCGTCCCTTGGCTTTGTATGAACTCCGCTTCCGCCCGCCGTATTCAAAATTCAACATTGAATGCAACTAATGTTTGAACTCACCTTGGTGCTTTCAGGCATTCCAGCGTAATTTAAATAACAAAGGTCCGGCCGATCTTTAGCACTGTTGAGATAGAGACATATTAGCTTCATAATTTAGAAGAGATATATCATTACTTTTTCCTGAAAAATTGAAGTTATAAGTGTAATCGCAGGGGCGGATCCAGCTCTCATCTTTACACACTGCCACGTGTGTCGGGCGGCTATGTGGGCCGAGTCCCAACGCCCACCTTCTATCACGAGTTCGCTGAGTAAGAGCAGACCCATTTATGCTCGGTGTCGTGTTATGTACCCTTACCGGGAAATAGTACTATCATAAGATTACTCCAAACAAGAAAGAACTCGTCGATGTTGATTTCAATTGACTTAAAACTTTATTCAAAGGCACTAACGTCTTTATGCCCTTAATAATATACGTAAAGTTGCCAGGAGTATATTAGGCCAGTAAAATTTTACAAAATTAAAGGCTAAAATCGCAAAGCGGGATATAAATTTTTCTTTCATTTTGGTGTAACTATTCGACTATGGAAAATGAGATTGTAGTAAATTTTTTCGTTTTTCATTTCAGCTCAAAACAAAGTCTGTATGCCCAATACTCTTTCAATACCTTAAAACCGGATAATTGTATTTTCAAAGAAATGAGCGTACGCTTGTGAAAATCTCTGCGGGGAACCTTTGTTCAGCAATATAATGATTATGATGATTCTAACTTAACACTTCTACTAACAATTTGTGGGCATTCAACGAAAGAAAAATGCATAAAATCATCTTTTAAGATGGAAAGATATATTTACATACGTACATCTCTTATTAAAAAAACTTGCAAATTAATCATCAAGAACGCTCAATCTTTTGGTTTTATCATGAAAGACGTCCATTGCTGAACAAAAGCCTTCCCCAGAGATTTTAACAAGCATAGACTCAATCAAAAATTCGATTTTCCCGTTTATTCCGATTGAAATAGATCATACATACTTCGTTTTTTCCTTAATTTTTTTTATCATTTTAATTAAAATAATGGCTATGTCTCAAAAACAATTGAAAGCACAGAACTGTGGTCGGGCTTAACTTGTTGCAAATTTAATATACATATTACTCATATCAAAAAATGCACAGTTTCTGAATATAATGCAACTGAAAAAAAACTGCTGACTATACTTAAGTATTAGGCAGCAAACACAGGTTTTTCGAAGCTGCGAACGTCAATTTACACTATCCAAACTGGTCCTAACCTAACAACGGATAAAAAAATTAGAACTAACTAAGTACATCATGTTTTGCAACTTTAATGTTTAATGCGACTGGCCTATATAGCGGTGTTTATATTTAAGAGGGGAAATAAAAACGTTGGTACTTTTTGAAAGATAATTGTTTGTAGGAATTCCTTTCCGGTATGCGCATGGATGTCCTTTTAAACTCTTCTCTATATCGAACATTAGCTTTCTATATTTTTTAAATATTTTTACTATCATGGACTTCACTTTGCGTTTTGACCTGGATACAAAATTATACGTCCTTTTCCGTGAAAAAAGTTCTCACAAACTCACTGACCGCGCAATCGATGTATAGTTAGGTTTTGCAAGAGTTTACGAATACACTGATCATCACATATTTTGTTAGTAACGATATAAAATTGTATATTATAATGAAATTCTTGCATTTAACATGACGTAAATGTAGGTACTGCGAACAATTACAGAACAAATGTCTATAAATGATGTCATTAATTATATTTCTACTTATGAGTAAAATATGTATCCATGTAAACAAGTGCGTTACGAATCGGGAATTAAAAGCTGCAGTGTAATAAATGTCACCTTTAATTAGTTGTACATGTCTATTTCGCGTAAACATCTGCGTAACAATACTGCAATTGTTTTATTTAGTATTTTAGCCGTCTTATTTTCTTAAACGCAATTTCTCCAAATTTACAAAACTACCTTAGAACCGGCTGTTCTCGTTGGATTTTCGAAATATCCTTCCTTTGTTCACCTTTTAGCTAATGTGCTTTGATAGAGCAGTAACTCAGTAGTATACTATATATTTTTAGGTTACCCACTTTTAATACAAATAAATCCACGTATAATATTGCATTGGTTTTCAATCTGCAGAATTAGGGCAACCACATTTCTGTTTACACGGTACCAGGTGGCCCGGCTATATAGAATAACGAATCGAATGTCTGCCTGCATGTGTGTTTGCTTTGGATGTTTTGTGCATATTTTCGTTTTCCTTACAGAAATAGTCTTCGTATGCTGCCGTTTCTTGTTACATGATATTTTGATAAACATTATTACATGTTTTATGTTGTTTGATGTCTCATTGATATGAAATTATTCATTTTCATTGTAAGATTATTAAAGAGAGTGGAAAAAGAAGGGATTCTTTATGAAATATTTTTATATACATCTATAAATCAACTTTTTTGTGTTCGATGCCAACACTGTCTTTCACACTTACATTATCACAATTTTGAGCATTATTGTGTTGGCTTTAGGGTCCATTATCTCACGGTTATGGCATGTATAGGGACGTGGATCGCGTGCAGCAGCCCCGTAGCGCGTCGTCGCTCGCTCCCCGCTCGCCGGTCTTCAACGCTGCTTCGCCGTACAGGTACTAAACATTTTGGATACAGATCGACAGATGGCGCTTTTGATAATAAAGTAAACATCAGTAAAGCTTTGATCTTTGACTGCATTTTGCTAAATATTAAATCTGAATAAGTTAACTGCTAAATACCAAAGGCGTCCTTGCGTTCACTCATAATGTCTGGGGCAAGTCTACGAACATGAAACATCTTATCTCTTCTGGTACCCGTATAATTGGCATATTAACCTAGAATCATATCTTAGTACAAGTGAATTTGTTTGATGTTTGTAAATGACCTCTACAGTTCTATTGATATTCGATACGTCAAACTGACACATTTGACATATATAAATAATTTAAGTATTCGTTGTATTTCGTCATTTTATTTTCATGACACTCTTACCATTTGCAAAAGGATAGGCATTAGGCAGCATGCTAAGCAGCAGGCTTATAAGGTCAACTCTAATGCGAGACGAAATAATGGCTACAGCAAACCAAAGGATGTACTAACATAGGAGGGGAATCCGCCACCATTCTATGAAGCCTGGTGATAGACTCCCCATTGGACTTATTCAACACTGGCCCTGTGTACACAGAAGGATACACGAATGACCTGAATATCAGAGATCATGCACGAGACATGGAAAAGGCAGGAAACTGATGCATCAGGCACCAGCTATCTATTAAGCCAAGCAAAATCGTGGTAAAATCGTTTAGCAGAAAAAGAAACCTTCGAAATATGCAGCAACTCAAACCGTTTGGTAAGGTACTACAGCTCTCCAGTGATGAGAAATATCTAGGAATCATACTCGATAGAGAATTGACATGGGAAAAACACATAGACAACGTATACACTCAGAGTATTTTGTATGTGTAGGTCTGCGTACAGACAGGTGTGGATCCCAGGACACGAAGGCTTTCCTGGTAATAAAACAGTGAGTGGACCCGAACTATTCGTGGGACTATAACAAGCAACCATTAAACCAGCCCTAACCAATCAGGCCAAAGGCAAAGACCATTACGATTGGAGTGCCATGGCAGGCTTAAGGCATTTAAGCTTTTTTATAGAAGAAGTTAACTCAAACTGGACCAATATAAACTTAAGAAATTCAGCAGAAAACAAGTGCGATGCTAATTGGGGTGGGGTGAAGGGTAATTTCGGGGTGAAGAATCTCTTAGCCAAAATGGGACTTTTAGACAACACAGATTGTGTAATGTGTGGCGAAGATGAAGAATAATGAAACACATCATGCATGTGTGAATGTTACACCCTCGTCAGGCTAAGAAAGAAAATCCTTGGCAATGGATATCCAAAGCCAGGGGAATTCAAGGCACACTATGCTCTGATTCGCTTCATTGAAGTAGTGGAGGATGCAATGGTTAGGAGGGGGGTTATTATTGGGGGAGGGGGGGTTATTACACAAAAGATCCCATAGGGCCGAAGTGTATCCGTATCCATTTCGTAATTGACTGTCTCGCAATTAGCCAGAAAAGCCGTGATAAAAAAATGCACGGCACTCACCGAATATTTGTTGGCACGCACAAATATCTCTCAACATTTCAATGTCAAATTCCATTAAACCCAATGCCCTTGTGAACGTGTATAATGAGATTATGTAACTCATTTCGTGTTGTCATTAATTTTACAAATTTAAACTAACTTATTGTCCTTCTCAGGAGTAACTATAATTTAGTTTTGCCTTACAAGGTGAATGTTGAATACGTTTTTCGTGATCAAGCCTTGCTATAGAGCACGAAGTACTTATTTTCGAGCTTTGGTGTAGGTAGCGGCGGTTTAAAAAAAGTATTATTCCCTTATAGGTAAGGTCTGATATGCACTGGCATACGCGCTAATTGTTGTGCTTAGGGGATTCTTTAAAAGTCACTACATTTGCAGAAAAGATACCAAAGTCAAGAAATCTTCGGACGATTTGAAATTATTAACAAAATACCGGCCTAGAATTGAAATATTACTCGATTTTGCGCGCAGTCTTACTGAAAAACGGTGTGGGTAGTGATTTTCCTAATTATAAAACTGACGCCGAGAAACGCTGAACCTGTCATCCTTAGACGGATGCCCGAAACATTTTCGGTTATGATAAAATAAGTATCTTCCAACTATACTCGTTATCCTTGACTGATTGCCTACCGACCCGCATCTTAAAATAACTCACAGTCCAGATTTGTTTTAAATAGACATTTTGCCACCAACAGGAATTTCTCTCCCATGCCGACAGGCAGGGATACAGAGGGGAGTTCTGAATAACAATCGAAGCCCTTTATTTTAACTAGTTTTTCATTTAAAATGTTTTTTTTGGAAGATAGGTACCTCTTCCCTCCCCACCCCCCAAATCCTGTATCCACACCTGCCTGCCTATATGGCCCGGCTCACTGTTCAACCAAGGGGGAACATGTGAGGGATTTCACGACCCTGTCTCTATGCTCTATAACCATTTTCTTTACTCAGAACGCCAAGCCCAATGCCGTCGTCAGCTTTCCGCGGGCCCGAGTCGCTCCCCCGCAGCACACCCATGCCCCACCAGTCGTATCCGCCACAATTCGACGGCGAGTACCGGACCATGATGCTGTCGCCGTCTTACTCCACCAGGACGGACGACACCGCCGACGAGTCTATCGGCAGCCAGGTCAGTTCTGTCATAGTCATAGTGTAAAACACATGGTGATTAATGAGCTATGAACGCGCGTGATCCCATCGCACAGTGTCAGCCGGCATTGTGGCGGTCGCTGGCGCTTATTACCTCAGCGCGATAAGTTGAGGTACCGCTCCTACGAGCCCTTCACCCCGCATGCCCCGCAATTGACCTGTCGCGACTGGGACGTGAAACCGCTATATGTTTTTTTAAAACTATTGTTCTGTTCATAATAGGTTGCTTGACATACGTGGCCAATATAACAATGACATGAATTAATTAAGGCAATGCAGTTTTGTGTAATTTAATTGTTTTAATGTAATTTGATAGTGTTAGTAATTTGATTGTTCAAATGACGAATGTAATTTCATTGATGTATCTTTTGCCAATGTATAATTAGTACACATAAATTACCTATTTATCTATCAGTCTATCTGTCTAAAAAATAGGGCAACTGGGTCATTCTTTACGCGTTGCCCGTCTCCTGTTCTTATTTTGAAGAAATGGGTCGACAACGGGACGTAGTTCGCGCGTTTTTCATTTGTTTTATATTTTTTTAATTTAGCCAGCGCTCCGCCCATTTTACGGTCAGTCACTTTATACATACAACATTCGTCGCGGAGTTGAAGTCGCAGACCACTACTATTAATATTAATCTCTACCCGCTGCAGCGCTGTGAAAATCTCTTGGAGAAAGGACCTTATTTGGTCGCACTTATTGAGGAACCAAACCACAAAATAAATAATAGTACCTACTAAGTAACCAAACATCGAGCCACCCGTTCTGCCAACCACTTCAACCTCTTCTGTGGACTGTCAAAGTATTAGAAAACTACTAGCTGAAAAGATAGTATAGCCAGTATGGTAAACGCTTTAAAAAAAATGGCGCGAGCACGTATCGATGACTTTGATGAGATACAAAATTTTTGTGGTGTTTTTTCACAACTTTTTGCAGTTTGCGAAAGAAAAGCACATAAGGGAACGTAGGTACCTAATACGTGACCCGTTCAGGGGATAAGGGGGTCTTCAAAATACCACGCTTGGTCACATTGGACTTAGGTTTTCGTCACATAGTCAATATCCTCTAGAGAAATCTCGCGCTTTAATTAATTATACGCACTCTTAGCGTCACGATGCAAGCACCATATTAACAAAGACAAATATGAGCCAAATTATTATTATTTATACGTTTGCCAAATATTTATGAATTACTTACTACGTGAAAACTAGAAAGGGACGGGGGGTTTTGGCATATACTAAGGGTGGTCACCGAGGGGCGGAGGGGGTATACAATTTTAAAGACTAGAGCACATAGTATAGGTTTGTTCCCTAAGGCACCTCGCATCAAGTAATGTATTATTGCGCTCGTGTTTTAACAACTCCCGCTTACGCTCGATCTCCAAACCAACACTTGATTCAATAAGTAATCAATCACTTTCTGCTTGGTGCAGCAATCTACTATTATGTATATTCATTACTTTTACGGTTCCTTTACGGTACGGTTACTTTTACGGTTCGTAGGGCCAGCGTAGTCAACGTTTTAAATTTAAATCGCTCGGCTATACGACTGCGTAATTCTTCACGCACCTCGTAATTTGCAACGCCTACTCAAGTCTGCACTAATCATTATTTGTCATCTTTGATTTGATGCCCTGCCAAGAGAAGCTCATCTTAAATCTCATGCTTTTCGTAACAGGGTTGACTTTTAGTAAGCCTCGGATTCTTGAAAAATTGCCCTGATAAACACATCAAAGTAAATAAAAGCGCACATCCGTAAGCTGCGGGCGCCGAGCGGTATTTCCAGTTTTGATTTAAACTTTTTCCACATAATCTTCAAGAGACCACCAGGCTGAACTGGAAAGGCAAAATTTTGAAAATACAGCTGAAACAAAATTAGCCCAAACTACGCACATTTTTAGGGATCAAAGTATGGAGAGCTTCGCTGTTTTTGAACTTTTTGATGTTTTTATTATTGCATATTCATGCAGAACAACACATGTCAGAAAATTCCAATATTCTACCCCTTACTGTTGCTGATATAGAGGCTCGGTACGGTAATTAGGGTCCTGTTCGGCTAGGGAACCCTAAAAAAGCATTTTTGCACGGCAACAATCCGAATTCGTAATAGCAGCTGTAGTACAATTTGTATTGGCGCCTGTGATGACATGGCATGACTGTTAATCGAATAAAACTTTTTGTACAAGTATCTACATTTTTAAAGTATTATCCTTTTCTATGAATATTAACTAAATGTGGTGTATCATCCTGTAATGAAGACGAAGCTAGCTATTAAATTCCTAAACTTTTAAAAAAGCAAGGTTGCCACCAGAAATGACGAGTCGTTTCTGGTTGCTATGCGTGTTTAGTTTATCTTAGCTTACATAGAAGATAGCCTTTTTTTTCTTCGAAATAATAGCTGAAGAAGTTCTTTTTTTATTATTGCAGCTTCACATACTTTGGTAATCGTTTACTTTTATAATGTCACTAGTGGACCCGCCACAGCTTCGCCCGCGGTATTTTCCATACAAACTTTATCACCTTTTTTCACCCCTTTAGGGATGGAATTTCAAAAAATCCCTCCTTTGTGCACCTCTAGGGTACTCGAGGAATATCTCCTCCAAATTTCAAATCTCTAGGACCACCCGTTTGGGCTGTGCGTTGTCTATAAGTGAGTCACGGTACTGTTTTATATGTATAGGCGTATAAAGCGTAGCGTATATGTATATAAAGGTTAAAAGAAGGAGAGGACGTTAGTCCCCTCAATATGTTGACTCTTAATTTTGTCCTTGGCGTTTTACACGATATAGGTTAACACGTACGTGGGTTACGCTTACTTTGGAAGCCGGCCAGAACTCTATTATGTCTAAAGATACGTTATTAATTAAATCGAACCACGCTGACGACACCCACCTTTCTGGATCATACCTATCTAGTGTTAAACTTTCGCTATTTAAACATATTTGTATGAAAAACGAGACCGCAGTATCGACCGTATTGCAACTGCCGTGGTCAAGAGTGTGGAGTTTACACTCCATCCACCACTCTCGTCTGCCCGGCCGATGCAGTTAAAATACAGTAGAAACGTCGAGGTATATAATAATTTATCATCCCAGTTGTTCCTACGAATATGCATAACTATCTAGTTAAATATGCGCAATATGTAGTTATTTATTAATGGTTTTAAATATAGTGGACGTGTAGCGAGTCTAAATCGGAGTTCTGATTCATGAAACGCAATTAGAGGCTGTGTTATTCTAGCTCAAGCGATTTGCAATGAAATGACATCCCGCTTACACAGATATGTGGCAACGATTCAAATTTCGGCGAACTTATGTGGGAATTGCGCTTAAGCCTGAGAAAAACTATTTTATTAGATTGCAGTAATTTGTAAAATCTATTGGTATTTATAAAATCGAAGCCTCAAAGTATCAAAAATCCTGTTAGGAGCCTATTATTTTTAGACTAACTCATTTATACGCCCAAATGTTAGATGCTATATACCTAGCCGTAATGGGGAAGTTGCATGAAAATCAAAATGAAGTTTAAATGATATATTATGAAAGTAAATGTAAACAAAAGTATATTATAGTAAAAAAAGCAGACCATTTTGACTATTTATTTTTATTTGATTAAGGATCAAGATTAGTGAAAAATGTATATTGTTTATTAGTTCTGATTTTAGTTTCTTGTATATCCTCGTCTTTATGTTATGTTTAATTTCTACGATGTTGGTTTAAAAACAATTTTTTCGGAAATAATTGCAGATTTCGTTTAAACGCCATACATTTTGTACAGTCTAACGACAGCTGTGACGTCATAGCTGTTGTCCATTTTGTGCGGAGTGTTTTTGCGAGCGGTACGAACAATGACTTTTCAAAGCTTCATAACTCATAAAATAATCATTATGAAGATGTTTTGCGCACACAGATCGTTTTCTAATACCTACTCAGCACTTTCCAATACAAAATTTAAAAAGAATATGCATCTTCTCTATCGTCTAATGGAACCTGCTAATGAAATTGCTCTGGCTCGATTTTATTTGTACAAAATATGTTAAGGAAATGTATATAAAACTAATTAACTGCGCTAACAGAGCTCTTTTCATTTGGACGCACAAAACTTCTTTAAATAGTTTTACAATGAATCAGGATTCAATAAGAAAAAAATATGATTTTTAGACCCTTTCATAATGAACACAGCTTACCCCTCCGTTAATTATAATAAACAAACAGCAACGATTTTATGGAACAAACTTAACGCTTTGGACTCCGTGCCCGAACTATCCTCCAGGAACTAGCAAGTGTGGAATGCCTCGGTGTGATAAAATTTCCTGAAGGTAATGAATAAATAAGAGTCTAATGGCGGCGTCGCACAAGGATTCGAGGCGCGAGGCTCTCGCCCACGTCAAGCCTATTTTCACGCTATATTTCCAAAATAGAATACATAAAAATTGTGTTGTTTACTCGGGAGGGAGCGACTGGAGCGGCAGTTCGCGATCGCACGCTGTACGACACACGTCCGCGCTACTCAGTGATACCACAATGGCAGTCAACCCCAATTTCTTTCCCAACGGCTACCAGGACCCCATGCATCCTGAGGATGAAGTCGTGACCAACTGGGTGCGTGCGGCATTATACTACAAAGCATGAAACACTAAAACCAATTTCGCGTGCCATCTAATCCCTGTGACATTACCACGTCGCACCGACAAAGTGATTCATTGCGATACTTCTAATTGAAAACGCAGATGCTGTGAATCGTCAATGTATTTAACTGTTTGAGAGATTTCGGCGTTTATATCTCGAATGTTCTAAACGCAATCTAATTTTGGAGCACTTGAAACTGGCGCGTAGTGTTACAAAATATGTGATGTAATAACTCGTGAGCTTTTACGACGTAATATTCCGCAAAGAAGTTTGTGAGTGATTTGCGTCTGAAAAAATATTTAAGACTGCACGTGATATATCGCTTTGTTATAAAATCTTCTCATTCAATTCACGTCAGTCATGAAGGTTGAAAACACTTGTTTTCTTGCTTTGCATTAGTTGAGAAGGAAAAACGGAATGGTTTAATTATGTAGCTCTCAGTCCGTAGGTATATCCGGTTTCCTGTAAAACCGTCGGAAATAAACCTGAATTAGGCGCGAATAAGGTTACATTCCGAATTTGTTCTTATAATAAATATATTTTTATGTTAATAATGGGACGATAATCGAAAGTGGATTCTAAAAACAAAATCACCTTCAATCCGAACATCGTTTGATATGAAACCGCCAGCTGCGCTGCTATTTTCAGACCAATGTCACGTACAAACCATAAATTCTGAACAGCCAAAATGTTTAGTTACCAAGATAATAAATGTCGAATAAAATCTATGTTAATATCTAAAACGTACAGTATGATTGAAGGTATGTTAATTTACATAGGAAAGTTTACATGTACCTTTCCCACTTACTTAAACAGAACAAACTTTCTAGTTTGCTTTGGTCACTTGGTCTTGGTCGTTTTCAAAATTTTGAAAGTTGCAATACAAATTTATTTTTCACTTCTCATGCTCGTAAAATTGTTCTTTATGTGGAGAGAAGGCTGCATAAAATGGGTTTTTATGCTCTTGTGCATAAAGTAATTTCTTCTTTTAAGACTAAGGCAATTAGGCCTTACAGCCACATACACAATACACCTTCATTTAAATGATATATTTTTATGAGATTTAGGTTATATCTTAATTTAATTACGACATATGTATTACTATCTAACTAAATACAAAACGATTAATACGGGCGTGCATTTACGTAATGAAAAAATTAAACGCCAATATTTATAATAACTTGGCATTAAGGCTCAGACCACAGTCGAAAGTCACATAGATAAAAATGAAAAAAAAAAAAATTAGAAAAATTGTGTGGCGGGGAAGCTAATATTATTCGTCACACAAAACTAGGAACTAGCTAAATTTGTTGTGTTACGGTTGAAAATTCAATAAGTTATTCGTAAGTAATTAAACAATGTCTTCGAGTAGTGATAGTGAAGTGACGATCAAATAATGATTTCGCCTGAGACTTTAATGGAAAGAAGTGCGAATTTAATCCTTGTTTTATTTCCTTGCAATCGAAGTGAAAAGCAGAGTGTAAAACTCGTGCATGAAACCCATTTTACCCTCGACGTGACTATTCACCCTCGCCGTACCGACTCGGGTGGCTATATGCACGTTTTGGGTAAAATGGCTCTTTTTATGCTCTTGTTTAACAATCTACTATTTGTCAATACCTAGCTGTAATTTGCAGGTAGGTATTAACAAAAGAAAACTAAAGCTGATATAATTACCAGGCTTGAATAACGTGCGATAGAGATTAGGTAGACATTTTATATAATAAATTATTTTAATGCTTTGGTTTCATGAAGACAGCTTTCGTCAAATGTCTAAACTCTTTGAACTCAGGTACGTATAAAAATTCAATTATGCGAAGCCACCATGAAATAACAAAAATATAAAAACCTAAAACCAAGTTTTCAACCTAAAACACAGTATAAATACTTGGCCTCCAAAAATATATGTTTTGCCCCATCATGCGGTGTGTCATTATTTGAAAGGTCTGAGATTACGCAGCATGTTGCTTTTTCTGAGTTCGATATTGAATTGTATTGAGACAAATTTCAAAATCAGAAACTTTATTTCAAGAAATATCAGTGAATAAAGAACTCAAAAGAAATCGAATTCAAGCATCTTTTTAATTTATACATTATCGAAAAAATATAACGGCCTCTCTAAATATTATGAGATAAGAAATAAAAACATCGTATAAGAAATTTATATTAGCGGTTCATTAAAAATATCAGTGAGTAAGCAAACCATCATAGATAGTATTAGCTGTTTTCACATTTACCTAGTAGGTAAGTAAGAAAAACGGGACATAAGTATTTGTACTTAAATTAAATTAGTACATTGTTATGGACCTTGGTGCTCGAGTCCAGAACACCGTACTAATTTAGTGTGTGACCAGCTTTTTTAACGGTTCCAATAGTAGCTCGGCCCGCTTGCAGCCATTAGGTATGCATTCATAATACCGAAGCAATGTTTATATTGAATTGATAGAAGCTAATAATAGACGAGAAATGGCAAGAATTTGCAATTTTCATAGATGTTTGCGTGTAGGTATGAGTAACGCTCGTTGCGTCAGCGCCGGCTACAAAGCTTCGGGTAGCAAGTAAACATTCAGCTCGAAATAAACTCCGATCATTGTTCATCCGCTCAGGAAAACCATTTACTGGAGGTGTTTTCGCTTTCCGTATTTATTACGAATAGAGCAATATAGATTTATGTTTTTCTTCTTTGCTAAAAAGCTACATTTAGGTAGGTATGTTTCTTTCACAAAGTATGCTTTTCCTATCAATATATTTGCAAAACATGGGTTTAGCAGGTCTTCGGTTCAATCAATCTACAGGCAGGCGGGTTTCACTCCGCACTTTAGGTACGCTCGGCCATCGCGTTGCTCGGAGGTGTAAATCGCAGCAGGTTGCCGCTCGCTCACTCGCTGGTTATTGTCGTTGAATGACGCGGATAACAACTGACAACCCTAGCGTACACGAAAGAGCACGTTTTATGCGACTGAGAGAGGAGGCATGATTAGGCATATTTTCGTACCTAAACACCGTTTCTGTTAGAGAGTGATTCTTCTGTAAGTTAGTACTATTATCTATTCTGTGCTACTGCGCTTATCGAAGTTTCTCATAGGTTGGCTCAAAGTTGGGATATCCCAACGCTCTGGGTGTTCCGTAAAAGACGGCCCTTGGAAAACTGTGGGACCGCTATTTAATTAAATCAAATTCACTAACCCGGTTTCGAAATATACATCTGAGTCTTTTTGTTTGGCAGTTACTTTTTGGCTCTATACCGACGTATATAGTCGATAGTTAGTGTTTTTTTTTCGTTTATCTATTTGGCATGCCTGACCTACACAGGAAAAAATACCTTATCTCATAAATGTTACCAGTCTTTTAGTAGACTAGTTAAATAGAATAAGGTGGCCTTTTAATGTCGTTAAGTTGGTCCCTAAGTACCTACATCTACAAAACATATGCCTGACTTTTCTTCATTAATTATTTCCCACCGTAACAAATTTATGCGTTCCTCGAGCTTTCTAGTGGTTTCAAACGAAATATCTTTTATAGCCGACCACGACCCACATTGATTCTGCATCTGTATAAATAGTGGAACGAAACCGAGTAGAAATCATAACCCACATGAAACAACCTCGGATAAAAATAGAGCCGGCGCCGCGATAGTTACTTTGCTTATAACCTCAATTTCTTTCATTAATAGTACGGGGAATAATCTTTAATAGCTTTAGTTTCTACTTGTAGAAAAACCCACAAGTAAATTTTGGTATTGATTCAGCTAATCAAATCAGATTCGAAGTTTGCCGTTATATTATTTTACCATGTTGGTACCAACTACATACTTATTTTCATTACAATTTGTTTCCGCCAAATAGATCGCAATTTTATATAACTTACGTACATAACTACACAATAAAAAATGTCTGTATTGGTATTTTTACATCTTTTTGTACTAAAATCTAACTTCAGCTGTTGTAATTATTAAAATGTTGTACTGCAAGTTTGCAAGCAGCGAAACAAGGAATTTATCTAAAATGGCAAAAACAATCGATAATGCAGCCTACATGTTTGGCAAAACTTCCTTACTTTTACTTTGTATGTTCCCAACACTTACGTTAGTTTGTTTGCAGCCTTACCGCACGACCCCGTTGGTCCTCCCCGGCGCGAAGGTCCGCCGGGAGCCCGGGCCCACGGAGAGCTACCTGCGCCACCACCCCAACCCGGCCATGCGCGCGCCCCCGAGCCACGACTACCGCGACACACTCATGAGGCAAAAGGTAATCCATACTGCAATAGATGCCATGATGCAAGTGCAAGTGATCGACACGACCAATTCTTCTCCTTCTTCTTGGAGAAGAATTGGTCGTGTCGATCACAGAATCTCTGGTGTTCACCCGATAATGGCCTCTTCTATCATTGACTTCTAATATATACTACGGGTCTATTTTTACTGATAGTTAAGAAATATATCCACGGATTGAATATTGGGAACGACCTCACCTGAAAATTATGTTTGGATAAAAACATTAGTAAATTGTTGAATTTTGTTCGAATATCTCTCGTGTTTTCTTATTGACGCCAGCGGCCCTAACATGCATGGCACAAAGATAAATTAGAACCGTTTATCTCTAAGTGCGTCTCTCTCACACTAGTGCCGACGAAAGAGAAAGTCATAGAGATAAACGGTTCTAATTTATCTTTGTGGCATGCATGTTAGGGCCGCAGTAACGGTGTCTAAGTTGAAGGAGTAAACTCATCACTGTCGTCAATATCTTCTTTACTTGAACCTTCGTACGCTTAGTTGTGTTACTATTTGGAAAATATGTTGGTAACATAAATATTATGAATGCAATGGACTCACCGACACAAGTCGTAAACGTTCAGTTTAATGAAATTTACTGTGTTATTTATCATTTTACAGTAGAATTTTAATTCAAGGCAAAGACTTAAAGCTATGGACGTGACATTTCTAGTTTAGATTTTAGTATTTGGCAAACTATACACGAGGTCACAATGTAAAACAATACAAATATTATACCTGTTCAGAAGGATATTCGATGGCGAACGATGACCTAATTGTCTTTGCATCAAATTCAGAATATAAGGAGACTTTATTGAATAACTTGCAATAGTTGAACTATAGCTATAGGTTTGCACGCAGACACTATTCTTTTGCACTCTACCTCTACACATACGCACGCATAGATACATAATTGCACAAACACATAACAAATTCACAATTAAATGAACAAATAGGTGGTAGTCTAGTAGCTTTGAAAGGCTAAGGAGCTTTAAGAAAGCACATGTCTAGGCAAGTAGTTATAGAAGCATGACACTTGCTTAAAACTTAAAAATTATTCGTAGATGTAAGATACTTGTAGTGATTGCAAATTAGGAAAAAATATGTTCGCAAAGCTTTTTAAACTGACGATTGTAGCATCGCTTTGCATTCCAACGCAAAATTACAAAACAAATATTGTTTATTTATTGCGGGATGCCACAAACTGAATAATCGTCATTTTGAAAAACAGACATCTTAATTTTATAAAAATGCACGGCTTAGGTAGACTGTACTATATTTAGAATTTTTGATAACAACTCAGGTGGCTGAATCGGTGTTGCAGCGAGTGGTTGGAGATGAAGGCAATAAGGTGGTTAAAGTGTGCCGTGTTAGATGCTTCAAGCATGGTTACACGCATAGTGAACAAAACCAAATTTGATTATGATTTTCTACTTTGATGGCAAACCAAAAGTCGATAACATGACAAAAACTACCTTTGACAACTGTATTTTGTTAAGACTATTGATAATGCCATTTAGGTAGAAAATTATGCTGAACATGTTCATCTGTCATGGATAAGGTATTGTCTCTATAGATGTACAACTTGTCGTACGATGACAGCCTTTGTCAATCCATTGCAAGGACGTCTCGATATGATTGTTTCATTAATTCTCAAATTAATATATCACAAATGTATCCGACCGATCAAAAGACTTCTTTGTTTGCAAAGGATTGGCATCGTACTCATGTATCTATATGCCATCTTGATTGAAGCTTCTCATTCTCATCGCTTTATTCTTAACATCATATTGCACATTGTTTGATGTTTCTCTCAGCTGCGCAAGGTTGACATAACGATAAGTTGATAGCATCCTGTCTCTAAGTGCGTCTCTCTCACACTAGTGCCGGAAGAGATAGTCAGAGAGATAAGACGGGGTTAACTTATCCCCGTGTCAGCCATGCATGGCAGGTGCTTTTAATTTTACAAACAGCAAATTTTCAAGAGCCGAACGTTACAACCAAAAATATACGTTATGTCCAAGTTATCACTAAAAACAATGAAATCAAAATTGTTTACAGCACGGCAACATAAGCGTAAGAAAACATAAATTATCATCTTCTATAATTGTATCGTTTTGGTAAGTTTTTATTCGTTATCTTATTGTGAATTCAATCTTTTCAGTATGTCCACAAGCAATTCAACTCCCCCATCAATCTATATTCGGACCAAAACATCGCCAACTCGATGAGGCAACAGTCCTCGCCCTTGCCGTGAGTATAGAGATCATTAGTGTTAAAGACAAACTACTACTTATAATGGAATACGTTAGTTACAAATTAATGAGCCAAGTACTTCTGATAATGGAATACGTTAGTTACAAATTAATGAGCCAAGTACTACTGATAATGGAATACGTTAGTTACAAATTAATGAACCAAGTAGGTACTACTGATAATGGAATACGTTAGTTACAAATTAATAAACCAAGATTTTCTACTGAACCGATCTTCCCTAAATCTATTTGACTTGTGTTTCTTCAAACATTCTCGTTGGAATAGTCTAGAATGAGATTTATAAAATTAATTTAGTAATATCCCGCTTAACTTTGTTTACACAAACTGTACCAGAGCAACAAGATAGGTATCTAGAAATATTTGAGTGTCATCACTGAGACTACGAATATCTTGGCACTGAATTTCAGGAGCATGGCTGAACGCCAGGCTAGTTATGTTCACACATTTAAAGTCCGTCTGAACGTCTGTCCGATTATAACTATTTTACATGAAAATGAAAATAATGTGGAATATTGTTTTATTGATTCCGAGTTATGTATATCTACTTACTAGAGGGTCCCTATTAGAGGGTCCGTAACATCGGATGTAAATGCTTAAACAATTAATTTAATGTTAAATTAATAAACTAGAAATCACGAGTGATGTCTTGTGTATTGGCTTATTAGATTTTGGAAATAGACTACCTAGTGATCCTTTGCTTTTTGTGCAATACACTAAAATAAAAAACTTAGGTACAGCAACTCAAGGTATAACATAATAAACTTTTTTAAAACAAAGTTGCAGTCTGACTGACGCATTCATTAATTAGGTAGGTACTAATGATAACTCCGCAGGTCTGTGTTCAAAATTTTAAATAATGATGGGCTATTTCTCTACCTTAGCGCTAACGGCCATTACGGACGGCCACACGTTGTCAAGAGGCAAGTGTTTTACTAGAAACGCCGCCAAAACAATCGACGCCCATCTTTCATGACGCATTAATGCTTATTTATTTTTATTTTGCTATCTTTCGACTCTTGCGAAACTCGTCCTACCGACCTGCACTCTCGATCTCTATGTTGTCCTCCGAGACGTCGAGCGCCGCGGCGCCACTCATCATCCACCCCACGTTCACGCGACAAACATTGTATGCCATCGTGTGGGTGTAGCGATAATTACTATCCATTATACACAACTAGCTTGTAAGTTAATTTAATTGATGCTATCAGTCTGTTAAATCTCTTTCTAAATGATTGATGTTAGTATTTTTATTGACCTCTCCTTCCTTAAAAACAAACACGACTAAACGTGTTACGTACAACGTACGTTACTAACCGCTTCCGCGTCCCCCTAACGGTCGTACCGTGCCGATTCTAATTTGTTTCTGTCTATTTTGCGCCCGCTAACCGACTAAACACTAACGTCCCTCCCGCCCCGGCCTGTGACCGCGCCCGGCCCTTCGTTACTGCAGCCACAAGCCGACGCTGCTGTACGACCCCGCCAAGTCGGAGACCTTCCGGCTGCTGCAGGAGGACGGGCTCGGCGACGTCGTGCAGGAGGTGCCTATTGCCGTCGAGACCAAGGTCTTCACGATGCCACCCAACAAGGTGGGTTATATTCTGTACGGAGTGCCATATAGTTAGGTACCTGCACCATGTAAGGCCATGTAACCTAACACATAAATAGCAAAAAAAATATTATTTAAGAAAAGAAAAACTGTTTTTCTATATAACACGGGTCAACATGAAATTTGACTTTGATTGCAAAGCATTAAATTTCGGTAGTTTAGGTCGTAATTAGACGGAAAAAAAATATATGGCATGAAAAACTTTGCTTTTGTGCTTAAAATCAATTAAAATTTATGAAAAAATTGAAAAATGAGTATTATTATTATAACTATCACAAAAGCAAACTTTATACCGAAAAAAGGTATTTTCTTTTCGTTTTTGTGCATAACTAACTGGAAAATAATAGTATAAACTTTAGGACAAAGAACGAAAATTTTTTGTAGAGTCGTGTAATGAGTCGTTTATTACATTACTTAAAGTAAGAAAAATAATCTTTGCAATCAACATCTTGTACTTATTAATTATTTCTTTTAAACAATCGTTTGGGCTTTATTTGGCACCCTATCTCATAAAAAGGCCCGGCCTTTTTAAAAACGGTAGGTACTCTAACTGCCCTCACCAGGAAAATACCACATACATACATTTCTTGCATAAAAACAATTTAAAAAGATTCATTTACATCAAAGAGATACCTGAAAGCAAAAGGAATAAATAATTTTAGGCAAAACCCAAAGACACTTAAGATTTTTGAAGGCCAGTTTTAGCAAAACGTCACGTGCGGTCACCAGTTCAACTATTTTGTGAAGCAGGTTTGAACAGGACGCGGCCGAGTGTTGACGCTTTGGCGATGGCCGGCCATTTTGTCTACTGTATGAACTGTCGAAACTTCAAATCGCTGCTACTATATTTAGCGCGATTTTTTAAATGTGGGCTTTATTAGGCACTGGGCCTCACATGGTGCAGGTACCTTATCTAAAATTTTCTTTGCCGTAAATTAACATTGCCGTAATGCCAAATGCAATGCAATGCAAAAAATTACTTGCTGCCTATTAAAAAAAGCTCATTTTATAAATATCTGTAATTTATTAACAGAAGCCTGCGCCTACTCCGAAAACAATGAAGCAGCCACAAGCAAACGGCAGCAGTCACAGCCAGGGAAAACAAACGACCTTCGTAAGTTTATATTATACTACGACCGATTCATGAAATAAAATATTTACAAAAAAAATTCTTTTAACATTTTTCATATATTTCTTCCAGGTGAACTCATTACACGAAGAGCAAATTCAGCAGTCGAACTCATTTAAACGCCTAATGTACCACGTTCTCGGTGACGCAGAGTTTTAGCGCCACTCGACGCCAACTCTAGACCATGCCCTTTATAAGTAAAATATATTCCTGCGGTCACAGCACACCACTGATCAGATCACTCAAATGTGAAATAAACACTGATATATAGATACATAACAAATGCGGAGTAACTGTTTCTTCCTGTCATGCATCGCATAGGCCACTATGTGATGTGATGATTTCTTTTCTGACGAAAGCATACTCTTTTTTTATTTGCAGCTGACTGATCTTTGAAGTTTTAATGGCGGTTAGACGGAAGCGCCAAATATTAGATACCACTGACTTGTTGGTTAGTACCGTAACGATAAGACTAACAAAATGATTTTAGGAAGCTATTATATTTAATAAATTAATGCTCTCAGCAGTGTGTTATATAATTTTTTGGTGGATTTAATGATTCTAATACTCGAGTATTAGTAATATGAATTATATTAAGTAGCAATGTAACGGTTATTACTAAGTGTTGATTTTCTGTTTAAGCAGAAAAAAAATTATTTATGTATACATAATTAAAATAAAAAAATTGAGTGTACAGTCTAGTCACTTCGACCCGAGCTCCGGTCGACCCACGCGTATGAAATTCGATCAGTTTAATAAATTATTTATTTTTATCTTACGAGTGGTTTTATTTATAAACAGGGTTAATAAATGAAGATAGCAATACAATCTCAAAATAACTATATTTATAACCTGGAGCTAACTAACAATGTTACACAACAAAACCAAAATACAGTCTTACAAATTTCATGAATGATAAGTACACAGGTCAAGAGGAAAAAATAATTTTGAGCAAAATAATAAACTTAACTATATCACAATTACGCAGACCCGGATACTGTCTCTTGTGCCAGAAAATAAGACAAACAGTATCAGATAACTTTGTAGGAATTTGGAAATCATAGGACAATAACAATAAATGTGAAATAAAGATGTTCACATTATTTTCAAATAAGGCACTAACTACACTCAAACATGATAAAAAGTATGTTTTGTACTCCAATCTGCAAACTCAATTCGGATGAACATTGATTGAGTCGAATTATCACCAAATTAACTAGGTATTTACACACAGCCGCAGAACATTCAGTTTAATAGATACACAATAAGTATGTGATATGTGACATACACAGTAGGTACACTAGATAGTCTAGATGAGTGTCTCAATGCATGTAACTTTTCAAAATATTGCCAGGCAATCAGCTTTTAACCCCATCTCTTTACAAAAATACGTGTAGTTCGACCAGATGGTACATATCGATTAAAACAAGCTATAATGACATACCTACAAGAAATAAAAACAGCGACGCTTATTTGGGGTAAATCTAATTCATCAAGGTTGATTGATGTTATAACTGAACAATGGTTCTCGGTCTTGTACAACAACAGTCTTAGTATAATATTTATAATTTACATGAAAAATATTCATTATTAGTTATTCCACTAAAATAAATCCATATTTTACCTAACACATTTTTCCACATGCCGTCATGACTGATACACAATAATAAAACTCATTAAAATTATGTGAACGCAAGAAATCGACCCATAATGGTAATACATCCATACAGACAATAACACCTAATTTTGGACTGATTTTCTTTTTGTTTTTTATTAATTAGCACCAAATGTCCAAACTATTTAATAACTACCTAACTACAAATATAACATGAGCTGTGAATAATTTGTGACTTTAAACAATTTCAATTTAGATATACACACAACATAGTCGATAGTCATGGAAATGCACCAATATTGTCGCATAGTGCTGCATTTTCATTTCCTAAGGTATTTAAAACACTTGATTCAAAAGTTATATGTAAATCAGATCATCTTCGTCAGATATAGATCAGATCCGACTTCGAACAAATAAACGAAGAAAAATGAGATCAAATGATATAATAATTGCGAAAAACACAAATTGTATTCTAAGATAAATATAAACAAAATTGAAGTTACACTTTTTAGTCAAATTAATGATGATCAAAATCTAAGGTTAAATGTTTCTATACATGTCTACTCTCACAATTATACTGTCTGATCTGATTTACTTGCACTATTAGTATTCTTCGGACAATTCATACTTAAACCGCTTTATTCGATCAAGTTGGCCTTTGGCAATCAATACCTACTGTTGATATTACCTTAAGTAGGGAATATTTATACTAATATACTAGTAAAGAGATAGAATTACAGGGATGCAATGTGAAGCACGTTTTCAGAAGTGTTTAGTGTAATATGGGCGTGAAGGAAACAAGTATATTTCGCGTCACGTAAAAAGAGCGCTGACGGCCCGGTCCTGTTTTTACGTCACAAACGCAGAGGCTCAGTTTACAATTTCCGCACCGCCCGTGTGGAAAACAATGATTTTCATCACACTTGCAAGGAAATACATAAAAAAGGTTAAAGGATTATTACAAAACAAAATATTGCAATTATGAAAATGTGAAAATGGCACGTATTCTGTAGATGTTTTGTTTATAATCATAATATTTGCGAAAACCGCATGAAAATACGTTTAAAATATTTTTAACATTTACAATATATAGGTATGTGTATGTCGATTACACATATATAGTTTTCTAATCTGTCTTCATACTTTTGGAATAGTTATTTATAGGTATTATATTATTATTACAGTATTAGTTTAAAATAATCAATTGAATGATTTTTGAAATAAAATGATAATTAAATAAATAGTTCTAGAATAAGAAAACAATAAAACTTACGAATGTGCCAATTCATGGTAATAATGAATAATAAAATTAAAAATACTACAATCTAAATGTATAACGAGCAAGTGTGATGAAAAGTAATAAATTTATTAATATAGAAAACGCTGACATCATATTCAATCGCATGCTCGGACTATTTAGTGAATCGTATCGAGCGGCCGGACTACTGACTGTCATATAAGTAATTGAGCCATATCAAAGTAAGGCTTGCCATGCTGTGTGCACGTAAATATTTCGCATTTAGATATTTATATATATTTTTCTTAAACCGATGTAATTTGCAAAATTTTATTCAAAAACTTTTGTTTTTTATAAATTAATAGCGAACCCTTGTATATGTTAAAATTAGGACAAATAAACGAAAAGTTTATTCATTGCTAACCTGAGTTGATATAATGATAATTTATAATTCCCTGAAAACTTTATGAACGGTGTACGGAAGGTAAGTTTTATTTAAAAATATATGTTACGCTTTCAAAAGCTCCGTGATGCTCTCTGACCGTGACGCGGTTACATCTATAATGGCCTCTCATTCAAGCAGTTGTTGTTGAATAGAGATTCAGTAAATAATAAAATATAATAAAAAATATATATATATTACTGTACTAATGGAGTAATGGTATTCAATCGTCTATTGAGAACTACAAAATAATATATATAAATGCTTTCTAAATGCCACTTTTACAAAAGTATCACCAATGTATTTTTAAAGTTTTTGACAACCTTTTAGTACCGATTCACATAAAACTGTATAATAAGTTTGTATCATTTAGACGGCGATTATTAGTTTGACATTTTATGAAATTATATAAAAAATATTTTTCTTAACTTAAACACTATACACATGAAGTTTGATAGAACCTTTTGTAGATAACTACGGCGTTGATTTGATACTAAAGAGAGCCTAAAAGAGATGTATGTAACAAGGAGATTTGGTATTTAAAAACTACATTTCATTATCTACAAGAGAAATCTCCGAGTCATGCCCTAAAATACGAAGACAGAATTGACCAATAATAGAGCGGGTTTATTCATACCACAACCAACAAATTCCTTCAACAGTATTAAAGTAGCGTTTTAAAAATGAATAAATAATAATTCATTTATTTTAATAATTAAACAATTTTTCGATATGAATAAGAAGCTATAATTGAACAGAAAAGAGAAACGCAGAAACACATAAGATAAAACATGTTTCTCTCATCAATCACCAATACACACATTGCTAAAATTATTGCTAATGTCATAGCAAAATTATGAAAGGGTAAATAATATAAGTATAACATATGAATTTAAGCATATTCAAAATTATAAACTAAAGAGAAGACTATCCGATGTGTCGACGGATGCCTGCAGTTGACTCGGCATAAGTTACTTTTTAACAAGTCCGACTTTACTAAATTGATTTAATATCCTGCAAGAAGACCGAAGACAAAAATTAACCGATTCCTTGCAGAGCGTCAAATGTGTTTTTACTGCAACTCGGATCACGAAATCGTAAATGAAAATTCAACGCCAATAACCGCTCCAGGAATTGTGGAAGGCTAGTCAACGAGGAGTTTGACCCTGACACTAATTCCTCCGTTCGTGACAATTTCCAGTATGATAATATGCCAATTGGTATATCTGGATTATGTGATAAACATACTGTATATACCCGACGCAGTCATACTGCAAAACACGGACGGAGGAAATTGTGTCAGGGTCACGAAACAAAATAAATAAATCCCTATTCACTAGCCTCCAATATTTAGGTGGGTCATACACAAGTTTAGGTTCAGAACTGTCCCCTCCTGTTCCCGAAAGTTGAGGACCCTGAGCCCTGATTTTGTTGCTTGGACTATATCCGCATGTAGGACATTAGACATAGTTTTGGTCTGTATGAACAAAATGTAAAATTAAGCAGTCGTTTTCGTTAACTTTTGGTCACAGGAGGGACAATTTTTGTTTCTTGAAGTGTGTATTACCCAGGTTTCCGATTATGCGTTCTTTTCAACAAATGCTTTTGTTTTCTCTAAGCTAATAAATTGTGATTAACAAATCAACTTGTGAACGTAATGGTCCCAAGTAAGGTCAACCGCTTGACGCGTCTTGGACAGGTATGGCCATGTATGGCCAAGGTTTCGTTTATACAAAACAAATGTTATGTTCAACATAAACCGGCCGAATGCGACTTTGGTCCATTGTAAAATGTAACTTATGCCCTGGCGAAAAGTCTTAGCTAGCATACTTAATTGTTTTCAAGAGTTGTTATTTATATAGCAGAGCGCTAACTTTGGCACTTCTTTACCTTTTTTACCGGTTTACCGGTTCACGACTAACGACGGATATATTCGTCAGAACAGTGTAAATGAGGCCTACGTCAGTCTGATGACGCAACGTTGACATACTGTGTTACAGTGCCCGGCGTTAAATATTGCACATCGACCTTTGGAAAGAGAGAATCGGCTCATTTCGGCTACCGCGTTATCTCTGTCACACACTACTTTTATAACGTTTGCTAGTCGTGGTTCAGTTGCGATAGAGTGAGGTCGCGTCCAGTCCAAAATATATATATATATAGAGTTGTTAAAACCCCAAACTTTAAATGACTTAAAGTTGTACGATGGCATCTATAGGAAAAAAAGGGAAACCGTTACGAGGCCAGTTAGTCCTTTTTTTATTATTTTTGCATGTTTTATTATTCCCACCTAAAAACAGAAATCATTGTATTTAGAAATTATATTACAATGCTTCTATTTTCTTAATGTCTCCCGGCAAAATTCGTGTTTCGTCAGTCTTCAGATAAATATTCATCTTAGTTGCATACCTAATTGTCAAACATAAGAAACTCCTCTTTTTTGGAAGTCATTTTTTATTTTGTTTAATATTTGTATTAATTTCGTTGCTATACTATACATGTTGAAAAGGAGTAAAGGATATTTAAAAAGGAAGAAGTTTTTACAGCTCTATATATTTCACACTGGAATCAAAACAAAACAACAATAAAGTACTTAGTTCTTAATTCAAATTCTGATCAACGATAAATCTAATATTAGATGGACATGGTAATTCGCATTCGTTTCTATTCGGAAATGCGATGATTGCCGATGTGCAATATTTACCGCCGGGCACTGTACTTCTCAGACGTGATTGGCGTGTCAGTGAAAATTATAAAGACTTCATATAAGTACCAACAACTGCAGCCGAGTTTAACCATCGGAAATTCTACCATTATCGATCACAGATATATGGACATAACATAACAGTTTGAACTAAGGATTATTGCTTTATAACGCAGCTTGCCCTCAATAAAACGTATACAGCAACCAATCATATTAATCTCTAATTGGCGTACTGTACATTGAAATATACAATGAAATTTTAAGACCATCGAGTAAACAAAGTAATGGAACTGAATCATTCTCGTAATTATAAATTAGATTACTTACTATTTACAGGATGCACACTATATACAACACTTGATCGCACACTGCACAGCACATGGTTCATAATGGTACTGGTGACGTGGAGTATTGTTATCTAAAATGCGCAGTTTAAAGCTTAGATGTACATGAACTCACTGCCGCATGGAACGGCATCATGGTTATAACGGCTATACTATAGGACGACGGTGATATGGAAGCGATCTCTCTTTTAACATCGGACCGGTGAAACTAATACCGTGTGAATGGACTGCGCTCAAGACTCAGTCCACAATCAAGTAAGTAAACGTCGATTAATATGGGCATAGGTAGGACGCTTGTAAGTCGCCGCGTCTACCACGATAAAGATTTACAGTCACGACACTCTGTTCAACGCTTTTAGACTAGTTCACAATCAGATCATTTAGGTATCAGTCATATCATATAAAAACTAGAATAGATATTTTGGAAGCGTTTTATACCGGGAGGCATAAATAAGCCAGTTTAAGTAAGTCGAACATGAATATATTATTGATTCGCTCCGTGAATGGAATGGACAATTTAGCGAAAGTTCTTCTTAATATTAGTTTGCTTCTTTAAAAGTATATGCCATAATGGCATAACAAAAATATACACATAATCTCTTATGATAAATTATGAGTAATTAAAAATCATTTCGTAAATATCAGATTCATGACTTCTTCCGTAAGCCTAGATAGAAATAAAAATCTCAGTAACAATAACCGGGCGAGTACAGGAACGCCAATTCTATCTATTCTAGGGTTTATATCGATCCACCTTCGCCGCTCGACGCCACAAACGAACAGAGCGCGGAAAATTGCAACTTACCCGGTTAAAGAGCGGAAGTTCAGTAAACGGTGTCGTCCGGGTAGAGGAGCAGCGGCGGGGGCTGTCCTCAGGAGGCGGGCGGGGGCGCGGGCGCGGGCGCCGGCAGCAGGCTCTCGCGGCTGGCGCGCAGGTTGGGCAGCGAGCGCGCCGCGCGCGCGTCCAGCGCCAGCAGCTCGCGGATGTCGGCCTCCAGCGGGTCCACGCTGATGTGGTACACGGCGGCGCCGTCGGCCGCGGGCGCGAGGCGCGTGTCGGAGGCGCGGCGCTCGTCGGCGGGCGCGGCGCGCGCGGGCGCGGCCAGCGCCGACAGGCGGCGGTGCGGGTTGCCGCGGTAGCTCTCGAAGCCGCCGCTCTCGTCCTCCTCGTGGTACGCGGCCGGCGGCGGCGGCGGCTCGATGTTCGCCACCACCTCACGAACGAACGAAACATCTCAACAATATAAAGTACTTGTAGCTTTGCAGGAGGGTTTTTTCCCAGTAGCACACACCCCTTACGCCCGTTTCCAATATTCAAGCCACTCCACGGATACATTTGATTGCTACGCGCCAAAATTTGGCATTTGCCGGAAACAAAATATGTAATTTTTTTTACTGGTAGGAAGCACGCTATCCACGGCAGGGTTCGAAAAAATCCGATATCTTGCCGTGCGTTAGTCTAGCTAAAACTTCAAAATGGCTTAATGCTTTAAATTTTTTTTTACTTTTTCGCGTTCATACAGGGGACTCTTAAAAACAAAAAAAACCGGACAAGTGCGAGTCGTGGAGGTTCCGTTCCGTACATGATTATCTGAATTTTACTAGGTTACTTTAAATACCATGGACTTCTTATATGTTTTCCAGTAATCTATAGATAAAGAACTATTTTCTCAATTTTTTTTCAAAATTTTAGCCGCAGTAGTTTCGGAAATAAGGGGGGGAAAAATGGTCAATTTTCGCCTATTTTTCTAAATAACTTCCAAACTGTTTTACTTGAAATTCAAAAAGTATGTTTAAGATCCTTACAATAATTTTGCCCTTTCATTTGATATGTCACACGATATAGGTGGCATAACTTTCTTTTTTAATTTTCTTATTTACCCCCAAAAGTGGTCCCCATTTTTAAAATTCATATATTTACGTCACGTGTCCGTGTTGCGGTCAACAAATTACATATGTATACCAAATTTCAACTCAATCGGTCCAGTAGTTTCGGAGCAAATTGGCTGTGACAGACGGACCGACAGACACACGAGTGATCCTATAAGGGTTTGGTTATTTTCCTTTTGAGGTACGGAACCCTAAAAATTTATTAATTTTAACAAAAAAACAAAACAGACTCCAAAAACCCTTTGAAAACTAAGAAACAAAGACTGGCCGTTAGTAAATTACCTACAAACATCAGATTAATGTATTTGTTAATTCAGTAATAAATTAAATATATTGAAGTCGGTGGCAAGTAAATGAATACAGTGAGAGATGTTTAGTTGTATACCTAATTTACAATATTTAGTGCACAGCAGCATGTTTTAAAATACACCTAGTGCCATTATTGATACTTTCGTGTGCTTGATTGGATGAAGTCAGTAAGAAGGGGATAACTAACGAAAGTCTATTAGGAGCCCGACGCCGAAGGCGGAGAGCTTTTAATTACTCGAGTATTGACTTACTATTATTACGTAATACACACAATGTTTTTCATCACATTTGTAAGGAAATTAAAAAAATGAGACTTTTTTTGAGACCCTACATTGACTTATTTTTTATGTTTGTTACTCCACAACTCCGTCATTTATTAACCGATTTGAAAAAATCTTTTTTTAATCGGTTGAGTATACTTCCAGTTTGGTCTCGTTGTAGTCAAAGTCGAGGTGTTATGAGAAGATCTATGAGAAATCGATGGAACTCTTCAAATAATATAGGCACGCATATAGCAATTTTAGTATTTTCTGTAATAACTCAAGCAGTTACGTTCCAAAAGCATTATTTGGTGAAGTGGAACTGTTGATGTAGACCAAAGATGATCACCGGAACTCCTAAATGATAAGTATTTCACGGGTGGCGATAAGATTGCTGTATAAGGTTCGGAAGCAACTTATGTTCATGAAAATCCATGTGGTAAAATAGAACCGGTTACAAAGCACCAGGAGAACTCCTCAACGATTGATATCCTTGCACCTTAGATAGCAACAGTTTGTAAATGGTGATGAGCAATTGGCATTATGCTATTGTTACTTGATGTCGTAAATGTGTGTCGTTAAATCACATGATAATAACTAAAATGTGAAATATAAAATGTTACTTTTCAAAGGCAATTTGAAGTCGGTTTTTTTTTATTATATGATTATGTTCGTTTACATACAGGGGTGATTTAAAAACAAAAAAAATACGGAATAACTATAACCGAATTCGACGCGAACGAAGCTAGTTTTTTATAAATGTCAAAAGATATGTATGATAAAGTATATTATGATATGTAACACGATAAATATATTGGTTCATATACTTATATCATCGAACCCTGATCCACGGAATTTAATATTGGCAACGGGCGTTAGTCCGCATCACCCAATCCTCACAGTAATACCCAGTGGGGAGTAAGTGGTAGGTAATACTGAAAAAAGCCCTGCAATAACAACACGATAATAATAGTAGTTTATGCAACGGTTGCATAATGTTAGGCCTTAAAATACGAGTGTGGGTTTATGAAAAGAGCCGACAGGCGAGTTAGATAATACACCCACATATTATACACCACACACATATTATAAATCCTCCATGAAGTGTTCAGGAACAATATTTTCTGGCAACAAGTTATTTGTTGCAATTGTGGCTGCATTTACGATATCCGGCGGAGTTTTCACATCGTTCTCGGAGGTTTTATGATATGGGTGTAGATAAATATACGTATGTGTGCACTATAGTACGAACTCATATTGTTTGTTCCGCTGTACCTGTCCACGTGCGCTGCGCTCGCGCCGCTTGCCGCGCGCGCGCTGCACGGGCGGCGAGCCGTGGCAGATCGGCATCTTCTCCGGCGCGTTTTGTATGAGCAATATTCTGTAAGCGGAAACACATCGTATGAACATTGTCCCTTTAAGTTTCTGTGGAAATATAGCACGACATAAACTTCAAAAATCTTTTAAAACAATAGCTCTTCAAGAAAAATAAGGGCTTGGAGGGCTTGCACTCCATGACCAAAGAAACCAAAAAGCCTTTGTATGGTAAAGTAAAGTCCTTAAGTCTGAAAAATGGTTAATGTAATTACGTAGGATTGGGATTAGTTTGTAGTGTTTGAATAGTGTGTAATTGAAATTTAGCATTATAGATGCACCAAAATAATTCATGTACATAAATATAATAAATGAAATCAAAACTCCATGATACTTAAATCTGTTGTCTAAACTTTGTAGTAAGTAGTCAAATTTACTTTTCTTAGCTAAAAATTTAAATCTTGACATTGACCCCTGCAACATAATGTAGTCATAATAATATGCAGTTTTCGAGTCCAACTTGAGGTCACCAACATCGGAACCTATGAGGGGACATCACTATCGCTTACAAAATATGAGGTGGCTCCTTCTTTCAATTCGTGTCTGCTATTGTGACTTGACCTATATGGAAATAACAAGCTTCGTACCATTCAATGGGTTATGAGCGAGTTGCCTTCAAAGCAAGATGCCTAACAAAGTAAGAAAGATGCTTTGGTATTATGCCTACTGTGGCAGCATAGACAGACTTACATACATGCCGGTAAGATTAATTGTTTCGTGTAGGGTACCTGTTCGTGTGCACGTTGTGAACTACCCTATGCCGGTTGCAAGTTTCCTAGCGATTATTTCGTGTACGGTACTTGTTCAACTGTGCGGTCCAAACTACCCTTTTTCATGTTTGATGTTTATATTATAAGTTTGTGAAATAGAAATAGTTTTATATGTCTGTCTCATGTTTTAGAAAATTGTACCTATATAAGGAGTCAGAATCTTAATAAAATTCACTACATCTTGGAACCTCGTTTCATTCGCACCTGCCACAGAAACACCTACCTCAACACCTACAAAGCAAAATGTGTAAGTGATTAAATGCCGTCTAGGCAAATGGCCTACTTGCTAAAGCGACTACCAAGCAAAATGTCTAAGTAGTTGAATGTCTTGAAGACAAATTGCTTGGTAATTAAGAGCCTGCAAAGCAAGACACCTAAAATGGTTTTTATTGTAGGTAAACGTAACAAATAATATAAAGATAGAAACAAATATACCGGGTCAAGGTCCTGCTTTTTAGCCATCTTTGTTTTGAGGCATCTTGCTTCTGAGACATCTTGCTTTTGAGACATCCTGCCTGTAGGGCATCCTGCTTTGTAGACAACTCGCTCATAATCGCATTCAATTAACCGGCTTAGTCGTTGTATATTCCAGTTTGAATCGCTTTCATGCACCCTGAATACAGTATGGTAAATTGATATAGCAGTGTTACCTGTTGTGCGCGCGCCAGCGGTTGCACAGGTGCAGGTACTGGCGGCACTGGATGTACATGAACACGGCGCCGCCCGTGAAGCCCACCGCCACCACCACCAGCTTCGTCCAGAACGGCCACGCTGCAACGACACGGACTTCACCACGGACCAAGGTGGGGGACACTGGGCCCGATTCGAAACGGTCACGCCTACATTTAAAACTACATAAACTTAAAGATGTGTACCCAATATATCGATTTGTACATTTTTCGATGAAATTGAATAGTATGGTAGTATTAGTCGTTTCGCATAAGTGTAATAAAAAATAAAACCACTTTACCGTTCTTTTAAAGGAGATAAATGACATTTAAGATTACATGTGTTATGTGCTGTGCCCTTGTTATTTGTACCGGAAGTTGATTAAAATACAAGAAAAAGCGAAAAATGTTTTTGTCCCATAGTACTTTTATAATCAGAAAATGTATTTTCTATAACTTTGTACTCTCCTCGATTTTTTGATGACAAAAAATGTCGTTACCGTTGTTCCCACCGAAATATTCTTGATTGAATTTCCATGTGTCCGGACCGTTTCAAATACTGCATATTGATTGGTTATGACTCGAGTAGTCAAATCAGGTTTTGATTTTATTTCACATACTAAATAATTATTAATAATCACACAATTTGTAAATTGTAAATCATAATTCGTACAAAATTACTCATTGCTGTTATTTGGTGCAAATGAAACAAAACTTGAAAAATAAATTTGATGTACTGCGGATTTGACGTGGTACACATCCTTAAAACAAGAAACGTCCAATTTGATTTGGCATGGCACCGAGCCGTCAAAGTCGAGTTTGGTATTTATTATTTCAATTCTAAATAGCGAACACACTTCCGAATCGACCGGCATCCTGCCAATGACTTCTGGCTCGTCTGCAACGGCCATAAGCGCTTTACTACCAATATTGTCATCATACTCTAATTAAAATTAAGTAAAATGTGCTTCAGGGTGACGGGTGTATTCCATCAATTTTTGGGATAGATATATACCTAGCGTGTATGGTGCTGTGATAGCCGAGCGGTCTAACGCGCGGCTTTCGATTAACGCCCACGCGATTGGGCTGCCGATACCAACGCTACGATCACCATTTTCCTTTTTGTAATTACGTAATTAGACCCCTGTAGGATCGCCATACTGGTACAAATGACCTGAGAATTTGTGTCACCATCTCCCGATCTATAGCATTTCGATGAAGAAAAACATCATGTGGAAACCTGCAAACATCGGCGAAGTAATTCAACTATGTGTGTGAAGCCAACAAATGGGTTCGCGTGGGACTGACGCCCAGCGTCTCTCACTATGAGAGGATGCCAGTGTCCAGCAGTGGGACGTAGGTATGTAGGTCGTTGTTGATGTTGACGCCGACAGCGTACTTACCGATGAGGCCGCGGTTGACCTCCTCGACGGCGCGCTCGATGAGCACGAACAGCGACCACATGACGCAGAGCGCGGCGACGCAGTGGAACAGCACGGCGCAGCACAGCCGCCGCCGCTCCACGCCCGACATCTCCAGCAACCGCCACTGAAACAATAATAATATCTTACACACTACACACATAATCTAGTCCTCAACTAGGCATCCAATTCTATGGGTACTAGACAACGAATGAATACTTATAAAATTAATAAATAATAATAGTAGATTGTTGCACCAAGCAGAAAGTGATTCATTATTGCGCCGAGTGTTCGTTTGGAGCCCGAAAGCAAGTAAGGGCTCTAAAAACACGAGCGCAATAACACATCATTTGATGCGAGGTGCACAATCTGCTTTTCTTTCAAATACTTACTGCAAAAAGTTGGTAAAAAAGTTAAAGTATAGTTTAACCCGACTAGCGACGTAAAAAGGATTTTTGGACCTGGTATGATGCACCCTTCGAATGTTTATAAAGCCACACACACTCGCACGTTCTCCCCGAATCTTAAGATCATATTTATTAAAATCGATCCAGAGGTTCAGAAGCTAAATTAGAATATCCGAAAATTTTCACAAAAAACTTGTACCTATCTGTTGAATTCATTTTCATACTACGCCAATTTTTTTAAATCTTTTAGTTACCTATACTATTGGGTAGCTGGTGGTGTAAACTTCTTGATCAACAAACCAAAAAAAAATACAACACAGTGCACAGTGCAGCAGTGGCAGAGTGTCAAATATTTTGTAAGGGTAGCCGTGCAAATCTAACCTTTAGTGACATTGACTTACGCTGCGCTACTGGTACTTACCCCACTTCACTGAAAACTTGACAGAGCCTAAGACTTAGGGCGTTATAATCCTTACCAGTATTATACTTAAATGCGAAAAGTTATGTATGCAACTCTGCATAATGTCGCCTTAAAACACACGTGCGATCTTATTATGAAACTCGCTTAAAAGCTCGTTTCATAAAACCACACTTGTGTTTTAAGGCCTATCATTATGCAACCGTTGCATAAACTACTATTGTTTGTTTGTTTGTTCCTCGTTCACGTGGAAACAGAGATAGATTGACTTAATCTTTTGCATAGCGATAGTTTGCAAAATGCACAGTTCCCGAAGGAACAGCGACAACTGAATTCTAACTCTTTCGCATATTTGAGTGCATTTGCACCTTGTTGTATTTACATTGAAACAAACATCCCAATCGTTTTAGTTCGATATTTTCCTCATTCGTCAATAAATGTTCAAAAGGTACTGTTATTGCCATACCTCAGGTACTTGACGCCGTGCACAACTACACGGAAAACACGAAGTGCCAGCAAAATACCAATTAGGCTTGTCTAAAATTTTACGGCTACATACAACCGAGACTTATTTGAAAATAAATTACAGATTTGTAAATTATAGACATGTGATTGATTGCTTTGATTTCTTTGATTTTAGCAAACAGTTTTGTAAGCTCTGTCCTAAATAAGTCGCTTGGTTGATATTAGCAATAGGTAATTTGTTGATTTCTAGCCCTCCCATTTTTTCAGAGTAACAATCATAAACAGTTTTACAGTTTTAAAATATTATCTTACATATTTGTAACGAGCTTTTACCCGCAACTTCGTCCATGTGAAAGTTGGTTAAAGTAAGATAAGATAAGATTTATTCGTTTTTTTTTTAATGTTAATTGACTGACAAACGAGCTGACGGCCCACCTGATGGAAAGTGGTCACCGCCGCCCTGCATCTGCAACACCAGAGGTGCTGCCAATGCGTTGCCAGTCTAAGGGGGATGTGGAATGGGGATGGGATGGGGATGAGGGAATAAGCCTCCGGATCTCGTCACTCACCGTACGAAACGCAATAGCAAGCTATTACTTTACGTCGATATTCTGTGAGAGTGTGGTACTACCCCGGTCGAGCCCGCCCATTCGAACAGTAATCATCTAGTGAGGATTACTGTTTCGCTCTACCACTACAATTCAGAACATATTGTGCCCCTTGATAAAGGAAGCAATACGACCGAGTGTCACCGAAAGGACTCCCGCTCAGCATAAGATAATGTTATGCTTCGCTAGCCACCGCTGGTTATCAGCGGGAATCAATTCAGAGTGACGCACGATACTCGTTCAGCACACAAATTAGTTAACTAAACAATTTAAACAACTAACCAAATAAATAACCTATGTCCTACCTATGTCAGGACCTAAGATATTATAACAAACATACACACACACATAACATAGGCTAACCCGTACCCGATTCAACCCGCGACTACGTCTGTAAAGAATCCGTTTACTGCGATTCCGTCGGGAAACGCAGTGCATTTTTCCGTGATAAAATATATCCTACATCTTCGGATTCAATTTATTATGAATCAGTGGACCCGCGACAGCTTCGCTCGCGGTATTTTCCATACAAACTTTATCACCCCTTTTCACCCCTTTAGGGATGGAACGTCAAAAAATCCGTCCTTAGTGAACCTCTAGCGTATTCGAGGAATGTCGCCTTGAAATTTCAAACCTGTAGGACCACCCGTTTAGGCTGTGCGTTGTCTATAAGTGAGTCACGGTACCGTTTTTTAAGTATAGATTATTTCGCTGTAAATACAAAACAAATAGTCTCACTTTAGCATTATAATATTACTAAGGAAGGCCAACAATGAGGCAGCGGAAATGATTTTTGCAAACGTGTACACAATATACCAATACTTAAGTACCTAATGTAATAAGTAAGGAGAATATCACGTTCTGCAGTCACAGAAACGTACTTTTTAACTGGAGCGGTTTTAATTATTCATGTATATTGAAATATATCCATATTAATATTATAATTGTGAAAGTAACTATCCGACTGTCTGTTACGTATTCACGGCTGAACCGATTTTTATGGAATTCGGTATTTTATTTTTATTTAATTTATTCGAGGCATCAACAGCGATACATTTCACAAGGTCCATAAATAAGTACATTTCATTAAGCCAATGACAGATGTCCACAAAAAATATTGTACATACATACATATTACATACATATATGTATGGAGATAGCTTGAGCCCTAAGGAAGGGCACAGGCTAATTTTTTGATCAAAATCAACCCCTAACAGGATAAAATAAGGCATCGAAAATAGATTTTCGGGAAGTTCGTGTGGTCCGTTGAGAGCCCGTTCATGTATTTTTATGTATCGGCGTGATTTACGGCGAAACCACTGAACCAACTTTGATGAAATTTGATATGAGATAGTTTGGACCCTGGGGAAGGACATAATGATACTTCTAGACAAAAAGAGCCTAAAAGGATGCTTAGGCACGGATCCGTGCTCTTTCTTAGGTGCACTTTGTGCATTTTTTTGGTACTCCATGGATCCAACGAGACGCGAATGCTAAATGCGAATGGTTAAATAGGGTCTGGTTTTTTTATTTTATTTAAATAGTTAGTAACATGAAAATGCGTTATTTAAAGATACCTACATTTACACGCAGACGAACTTGCGGGTAAAAGCTAGTTTATTATAATTCATCCACAAACAAAAATACAAAAACATATTTACATCTTGCTTAGGCGGACAATCTCTTTAACCCAATATGCCATATAACATTTAAGTAAGTGGAGCTGGAGAATATCCCAGATATGTAAAATATTTTTACTCATTTAAATATCACTATATAAGTATTTACTCTACTAATAGAAGTTTGAAGTGGTTTAACTTTTATTATTCATGTATACATGGTATTCTCAGATAAAACAGACAATTGAAGCACTATTAATATTGTTAAGTTCCTTAATGGTATGTGTCAATCACTGATCAGAACCTTTTTGTAGGGGACTTTGCGTTACGCCTTCTAAGCATTAGTCATATCTTTTACCTTTTTAAAATTTTGATATTCTTTAAATTAATTAATTAATTTACCCTTTTGATTACATAACCAAACATATAAATAGTGCGAGGACACATTAAACAAATTTTATTAGCTGATATCGATAAAAATGACGTACAACCGTTGTGTAATTCTAAGAATTTGGATTAAACAGAAAACGATATACACTACAATAAACTATTTGAGGAATTAACTTCTTTAATATTTTATATAATTGTCATAAATAAGCTCGCCTTTGTACACTGTTTATGTCATAATGCAGAATTTTATTGTTGTCATTTATGTTCAATAAAGAGTTTACACACATACAATAATAATTGTGTTTTGATTCTCAATGGATGAGTGGATCATTTTGAGTTCCTGACTTTCTGAGAATGTTGAAATTGTTTAGTCTAATGAAAAAATTATGAAATGTAAATGAAGGTTATTGGAGGGCCATAGAAAGGCCAGAATGGAGAAGATTGGAGGAGGCCTTTGCCACCTGGCAAACGGACACACAAAATTGGAATAAAAGGATACTATATGAGTACCAAGGAATTACATGTTCGATCAAGGCTTATAATAATAAATGAAGGTACTTTTAATACAACTCATTTCATACTGAGTCACACATTGAATGCAAGTGTTTCTGAGAACCAAAGTTACTATCTACTAAACTGCAAAGTACCCAGGCAAATATTAAACATGTTACACAGAAGTCACACACCATATAAGGGCATCAATAAAAAAAATATGCAAAAGTTACAAAGCATAGGTAACATAAGGGTGAATTTAAAAAAAATTGTACATAATTAAGGCATTGTTAAGAAAAAGTTGTAAGTTCCTCTGTGTTACGCAAATTAGCTGTTCAATTATATACCTTATTAATTATAGCCATAAGCCATATAATTGTATTGCTAATTTTCGTAACACAGAGGAACTTATTAAACTTTTTCTTTTACTATGCCTTAATTACGTACATTTTTTAAAATCGATCCATAATTCTACTAGAACTTACCTCATTGAAAGGCTTTATCTTTGTATGCATTATGAAATTGAATTTGCACAGCTCACAAGATCTGGTTTCTGATGCTGTAAGCCATTGCTGCAGGCAACTCTGATGGACAAACTTCAGGCTTCCTGCAATAATTAAGCATTTCCCACTTTAAATAAAATACAATAGCCAGCTTCTAAATAGTAATTATAACAATTAAATAATTAATATAGCTGCTTCCTATTTACTTATCTACTTTAACTTTCTGTATAATTCAGTTTTAAAGACAATTTGCTCTTCTGCTGCACTGGGAGTGAAGAAATAGCATAGAATGCGTGCAGATGCTTATCATCCTGGCATGTCGTAAAAGTCGACTAAGGGACGGCTGTCCAACATGGTGGACCATCTGTATGGGCAATGGGCTGATCACCTGTCACCATATGGTTCATCATACCATCTTAGGACTAATTAATCGTACATGGCCACAAGTAGTCTTGTGGCTCTGCCCACCCCATTAGGAATTTCGGGTGTGATGCTATGTATGTATGTATGTGTTAAAGACAATTCATAAATTTAATTCTTATTATAACTTATGGCTTTGAAAAAAGAAATTGTTATTCTTTTGTATGAACAATCTCCAAAAACTATTTGATAAGATACAAATTATTCAAGTGTTTAATATATAACATACAATAATAACAATTTAAAAATACAATACAATATACATAACTTATACATTTATATAAATTTCTTATACTCATGATGTTTGAACACAACATAAAATTACATTAACCCCTCATATGCAGATAGTAAAAAAAATCAACATCAGCCTCATTTGATTCCTGAATACTCAAAAAAATAGAAAAAAAAGTGCACTAAAGAAAAAGTATGGATCCTTGTTTAAACATACAAAGCGTTTAATCATTAATTAGTTCTTAGTCATATGGAAATTCATTTGAAGTATTTTTTTTTTGTTTAATCAGCCTGCAATTAAACAACAACTTCATTACTCTCAGTCAGCCAGCTACACACTTAAGCATGTTTTCGTGTAAACAAAATGTCTAATATGCTAACAACAGCTAAAAGCCAATGTCAACTTGTGTTCATAGGTTGTGAAATATATTTGATCTCAGGCTTACACTCAAGGCTGCAAATAATGTTTTTATAAATGTACACACAAGAATAACTGTTTTTTTATAACTTTTTTTTAAATACATACATAATCCTCATGAGAATAAGTTTGTTACTGAGTAAATAAAACATCCTATAGTTGATCATATAAACTGATTGGGCAATCAATTTGAAACCCTTTACCTACCAGGCAGTGTTTATAACTTGTATGTTTTCGGAAATATGTGTCGTCATCAGTGTGTGACGGCAGAAACGAGTAAGCTGACCTGAGCAGTAGCAGGGCGCCAGCAGCGGGTTGTGCGCCTCGCTCTCGCAGTGGCAGATGCGGCAGATGTCCCCGCTGGAGTTACTGCACGACGTTCGGCTGCTATCCGACCCTGCCCTGACTGCCTCTCGCCCGCAACCACCCCCCCATTCCCAACTTTCGATCTCTGACGAATTCTTAACATTAATTTGCTGTACTGGCATTGTGATATAAAGCTCAAAAGAGCACACATAACATTACAGGATTACAAAAAACTAGATAACTTGCACTCGCATCGGATATCGACAAAGCAAGTACTCGAAAACATGACAAAAACGTCTTATCACACCATTGAGTAAACGAAATTAACCTTTTCGCGAAGAGTTAAGATATTAACACTACAGAAAAGTTACATTTCTTGTAATTATCATATCTCTACACGAAAATATCAATAAAAATTATTAGTTTCTCGCCTACTGTCAAACCGACCGAATCTAATGTCTTGTCGTCTTTATAATCTAATCTGTGCTTATGTCCCACAGATATAGTGATAGTCTGTGGTGATAGTATACAATTTTCAGTTTATATTATTTATACTAGCTAGTGCCCGCAACTTCGTCTGCGTGGAATTATTATTGAAGTGGCCTATGTCTATTAAATATATAACAATCTTTAATCTTGCTTCAATATGTTTTTACACATGACAACTATGTTTACATTAACAGAAAATCAATTTAAAACTGCGACAGCTTTCTTAACATACGGCTTGCCAGTCACATAATCAAACACTGACGTTATGTAAACTTCTTTAACAATGTCAGTCTCTAAGGTCCAATCTATCTTAATACCAAAACTCATCAAAATTGGTTCAGCGGTTTCGGCATGAAAACGTAACAAACAGAGCTACTATCACATTTGCGTCCGTTTACGAGCCCCTTAAGAGCCTAGCACACTAGCTTTCATTGCGCACATAAAGCATCTGTCACTATTCAACTAATTAGCGGGTATGAAAGGGATGAATGTTTTATGTGCGCGATAAAAAAGTTTACTATGGAAGCCAGGCTAGTTAGTGCCAATATTGTAATTGAAAAGAAAACTGGTTTTCTGAGTAATTTCTGGCTAATTAATATAGAAAAATGTCCTTTTCGGCGCCGTAGCACTCCGTGAACGCATACCTGTCTGCTTGAGTAACCCTATGTGCATAAAAAAAAAATATATACGTATCGAATTGAGAACCTCCTCCTTCGGTTTTTTTGAAGTCGGTTAAAACAAAAGAAAGTATACGATTCTTGAGGCGTCGCGGCGCGAATGAAAAACGCTCATTAGATGGCTTAGATCATATAGGTACCTCGCCCAATGTACCCTCGTCAAAGCTCTTTTTACTTTAGTTGATGTGTTGAAAGAGTTTGGTAACGCCACACGTCTCTTTTTTTTAATTCACAGCTTGTTTTGTTATTGTATGACAGTGTCACTTGAAAATTAAATCTGTGATGTAATTCTTGCGAATACGAACATAATAAAAAGTACTGTGATTTATCTTCGATTCCGTTTTAGTCACCTTTTCCAACATGAATTATAAGTGACATATATGCCGCTTTCACACGAGGGCAGGCCCCCAATTCTGGGTGCATTCGAGATAATCTCACATTCAAGATTAAACGTCAGTGCATACAGTAGTTTGACACAACTGTATGAATCTGACGTTTTATCTCGCAATCGACATTATCTCGAATGCACCGAGAATTGGGGGCCAGATTAGTAAAACAGTAGTCGAATAGAGCAGTCACGAAGACCATTTGTATTTAAATATCGGCCAGTCAGATAATTACTGTCCGTGAGTCTAGTGTCAATGACGCCTTAATCAATATTTACGCTAATTGCCACACTATACTGCCTTACTGCTCTGCCCTCGTGTGAAATCGGCCTCGCATACACTATCGACTGGCCGTCCGGTTTTACATAAGATTTTTATAGAGATATTATTATAATACACTAGCAAAAAATGGTGTAACGTAAAAGGCTTGAAAATATAATTATAAATATTAGTTATAGCGCCATCTAAAATTCACTAGAGGAGAACTACTCTATACTCTATGGTATGGAATGAATGAAAGACTATTTTTATTCCATCCAATTTATCAAAGAGTATAGTAATATTGCAATTTATTATCTGTGCCGTCATCGAGTAGGCAGGGTGGCTTGTCTTGCTGAAAATTAAGTTTTAATTTAAAATCTTAAAATGGCGGTGCCTGCAGATTTACAGGCTGAAGCCCTATCATTGTTTCACCAGTTTATGCTGAATGTAGACAAATCTATAGCCGCGCAGCTTTTGAAGAAAACTAAAGTGGTGAGTAGTTTAACCAAAAAAACCACGTGTGGTAACAATACACGTGGTGGCTACCCGGTAGTGAAAAGCATCCATTTCCTAGAGGACCCACGCTTATAGACTCTTATAGATTAATTAATGTTCTGAACTTTAACCAAAAATACCATTGCTCCACGTGTGATATACCTCGCGCACGAAGTGTCAGGCCTACTTAGCTTGCACGAAGTTTCTACTGATGTTTAGTGCTGTTGCTCTCCACGTGTACCTACGGTATTGTAAACTATTGAATGAGCGATAAGGCGTACAATCCGAATTATTTGATTGAACCTTATCAAATAATGAATGTTATAGTAGGGGAGCCTAATAGGGGATTTTGGGATTTACTCAAGCGCGGCAGATTACCGTACGGGGGGATACCTTACACCCAGTTGTATTAGTACCGCCACCATATATTAGCCGTTTATATACGATCGGCAGCCGATCAGTTTCTTTTTTTGAAACCGTCAGATTCCTTCCTAATAATTGTCCTGAAATACTGAAACCTCTGTATAATAATCTGCTTAAGTATTTCTTTGTGAACAATGTTTTTATTTTTGACACTCCCCCACTGGTGAAAGTGTACACATTTGTGACATTTCTTTCTTTCTACCAATTAATCTTCAAAATCAATAGGTCCCATGATGCTTGAGTAAATCCTCATTTAGCATTGTGGGCTTCACGGCATATTGTTTTTACTAGGTATCTGTGTGCTTTATGATTTGTTGAATTTTTTTACATGTATACCTCGACTAAATATGATGTTAATTTGTACATGATACTTTATGATATGATTCAGTTAATTAACAATCGTCACTACCTCTGATTTATTTGGATAAATACCCATAAAGAGAAAATAAAACGAGTAAGATTTAACTTTATGTAACTTGTTTCAGCAACCGCGAGCAAAGAACCTTCCAACCCTTATAGATATATTAAAAGAATACAGAAAAAATAAACCAGCACAGAAAAAAGCAGGAAGGTGAGTGCATTCGGTTAACATTTTAGGTTAGGTTATGTTAATTTAACGGGTTCCAGAGGACCTAACACCATAGCTTTTATCACATACATGAAGCATCTGTGTCTTTTAACACTTTCGCGACCAAGCTCAAAATCAAGGCCCAATATTTTTATCACCATACAAATAAGACACGGTAGCCGTGTCCTCGGCTTGTCGGCAATATCATCGAAGACACGGAAGCCGTGTTCTTGGTCGCAAAAGGGTTAAGTAATATGTGGATGCAAAAGAGACAAACAGTGTTGCCAATTTAGTGGCATTGAATAAGGCTTAATGACAAAAAAATATATTTGGTGACAAAAATGGTTTAGCGACTGATCTGGGGACTTTTGGAGTACAAATCAAAACAGTTTTAGGGCCAGTAGGGCTTGTGCTCAGTGAGATCCAGTCGATGAATATTTAGGCCCACAATTTTATTAATTATGTAATTTTATATCTAGCTCTGATGATTCGAGTGATGATGAGCCACAACAAAAGACAGCACCGAAAGCTGTGAATGGCAAATTACCTGCAGCCAAGAAAAAACAAGAATCATCAGACTCTGACAGCTCAGAAGAAGAACAGAAACCAGCACAGGTATGTGAAGAATCTTCATCAATCCATGAAAACAATATAGCAGTGATCTACTAGACTATTGAACAGATGCAGTTTTCACTGGCATTAGCAGCAATTCTTCAGCAGGAAGATTCTTGTCTTAGAATATTTCTCAAGCCTCTACAATGGAGTTCCACTTAACATCTGACTGGACTTCACAGACGTATATAATGTTTAACAAGGGAAAGTTAGGGGGTCCGGAACCTCTCCATTCATATCCATCTTTTGAGTCCGAGCTGCAAAAGTTGCACGTGGTTGTAATGGCAACTAGAATGAACCATAGTTGCTGAAGTGAAGCAGTATGTTTTTTTATGCCCCTCCTCCTATAGCTACGTCTGTGCAAGCACCAAATAATTTTGCATTCAAAAAGCTTATAATGTTTGTATATGGTACAATATATATATTTGACGCTTCTCTTTCGTAAATTAAAGTATGTATTATATTTTAATATGTATTAAAGGTATTAAAAAAAATACCTTCTATCAAATTTCTGATATGCCCAAAGGTTTAACTGGTTGGACTCTCAGGTTTTTACTGTGCATTCAAGATTAAATAAAAACACATTGCCCCTTTGCTGAGAAAAATTTGGCTAAAAGCCAAGATGAGTTGCTAGTATTTATTTTATATTGTAACTGTGGTGGTAGGAGTTCTAGATAATCATGATGTTAAAATTACTTATGATACTTTGTGATTGGATACTAAAGTTTCGTCACTACCTCTGAATATACAAAAAGCTTAAAAAATGCTCTTTCATTAGAGACTGATATTTTTAAATAAATGGAATTTGTTTCAGAAACCTAAACCAGTGCAAACACAAGCTAAACCCCCTGCAAAGAAAGCTGAGTCATCCTCAGATGATGACAGTGATGACGATGCCACATCTAAACCCAAAAAACAACCTGTCAAACCACAAGCCAACATCCCTAAACCAGCTGCAAAGAAACAGGCCTCTTCTGATGATTCTAGTGATGAAGATGAGACACCTACACCAAAACCTGCAGCAGCTAAGCCAGTGGCAAAACCTACCCCAGCAAAAAAACAAGATTCCTCTTCTTCTGATGACAGTGAGGATGAAAAACCAAAACAAGGGCTTAAGACTCCAGTCAAGACGCCAGCAAAGGCACCTGCTAAGAAGGGAGAATCTTCATCTGATGATGATAGCAGTGAAGAAGACAAACCAAAACAGGCTGCTAAGACCCCAGTAAAAACCCCTGCAAAGGCTACACCAGCTAAAAAGCAAGAATCATCTGATGATAGCAGTGACGATGAACCAAAACAGCCAGCTAAGACACCAGTTAAAACCCCTGCAAAGGGTCCAGCTAAAAAAGCAGAATCATCTGATGATGATAGCAGTGAAGACGAAAAACCAAAGGCTATTCAAAAGCCCAAAGCAACTCCTGCTAAACAAGTAGCAAAAACTCCAGCTAAAAAAGATTCTTCTTCTGAAGATAGTGATGATAGCAGTGAAGATGAGAAGCCTAAAGCAAAGCAGGCACCAGGGAAACCTCAGCCTCCTGCAGCTAAAGCTGTCTCTAAAAAAGAGTCCTCAGATGACAATGATGACAGTAGTGAGGATGAGCCTGCGGCAAAGGTTCAAGCAAAAGCCAGTAAACCAGCACCTAAGAAGCAAGAATCATCTGAAGATTCTAGTGATGATGATGATGAAGATGCACCTCCTAAAAAGAAGAAGCAATCATTTGATCAAGATGAAGCAATGGACACATCAATGCAGGTACATAATTGATGCTAATTTTTATCACAATGTCTTGATAACACAACCATTTTTATTTAGGGTTCCATAGTCAAACTAGGAGGCCTTCTAATTTACCCATGTCTGTCTTTCTGGCTGTATTTTGCAGCCACTTTTTGTAAAAGTTATTTAAGTAAAAAACACTCACAAAGATTACATGTAAAATAAAGGAAGATTATTTTTTTTCTTCTTTGAACTTCGAGGGATGTCTTTACAGTGACATAAATAGAAAATATGATGAAAAAAATAAATCTGCAAGTCATTCAAAAGATTACCCCCGATGATTAAAGTCCCGAATTTGCACTGGGCCCGCATGGGGACTAGTGTCCAGTCTCTCAGTATTAGTGGAGGCTTGTGCCCAAAACTGGGATGTGTAAACGTTTCCTGATGATGAATCAAGTATTGTATTCCCTCTTCATTTCAGAATGGAAGAAAACGGAAGGCATCTGGTGATGACGGTACACCTGCTAAAAAGCCATATGGCAACTTTGTAAAGGTATGTACTTTCCCTGAACATTTTAACCTTTTTTTAGGGTTCCGTACGCAAAGGGTAAAATGGAACCTTATTATTAAGACCCCGCTGTCTGTCAGTCTGTCTGTCTATCGGTCCGTTTGTCACCAGGCTGTATCTCATGAACCCTGATACTTAGACAGTTGAAATTTTCACAGATGTATTTCTGTGGCCGCTATAAAAACAAATACTAAAAACCGGACAAGTGCGAGTTAAACTCGCGTGGAGAGGGTTCCGTTCCGTACATGATTATCTGAAATTTACTAGGTTACCTTAAATACCATAGACTTCTTATAGGTTTTCCTGTAATCTATAGGCAAAGATCTATTTTCTGTACTTTTTTCAAAAATTTAGCCCAAGTAGTTTCGGAAATAAGGGGGGGAATGGTCATTTTTTGCCTATTTTCCTGAATAACTTCTAAACTATTTTACTTAAAATTCAAAAAAATATATATTTAAGATCCTCACAATAAGCCCTTTGATTTGATATGTCACACGATATAGGTGACATGACTTTAATTTTTCTTTTTCTAGTTTACCCCCAAAAAGTGGCCCCTATGTTTAAAATTCATATATTTACGTCACGCGTCCGTGTTGCGGTCAGCAACTTACATATGAATACCAAATTTCAACTCAATCGGTCCAGTCGTTTCAGAGCAAATTGGCTGTGACAGACGGACAGACAGACAGACAGACACACACACGAGTGATCCTATAAGGGTTCCTTTTTTCCTTTTGAGGTATGGAACCCTAAAAACAGAATAAAATAAATAGGGGCTCCCATACAACAAACGTGATTTTTTTGCTCGATATTGATAACGGCAACAGGTACACGCTTGAAATATTCACAGAATATTAGCAACGTGAAATTATTTTTTGCTTTATTTTAGATAATGGTATGGAACCCTTCGTGCGCGAGTCCGACCTGCACTTGGCCGGTTTTTTGTGTATCGTTTTGCTTTTATTTTAATGTACCTAAGTGGTTCTTTAGCACTTGTCATTGAAATGACAAAAACTAAATTTTATAATGATTTATCAAAAAAGTTAATGTTGTGGATTGACTTGAGAATTACGGATATTTAACAGATTCAATTTAATAAACAGAAATTATGAGGATAAAGTAAAAGAGTGAAACTGATGGAAAGTTTACTTGATATTTCAAATACATAATTATTGTTGTGACTGTTCAATTGTAATATTATGTTAGTCTCATTACCCGAATATATATCTTTTAGGGTACATCCAACAATACTTCTACTCCTGGTGAAACTACTAACAATAGACCTGTTCCATTCCGGCGGGTGCCAGCCGAGAAAGTTGAAGTGGACCCTAGACTTAAGGACAATTCTTTCGACGCTAAGGTAAATGCCCACAAATTTGACAAGCCAAGGCAACTCTATGTTAACTAACGTTACTAGTTGAAAACTTGTCCAGTGGCTGAGAATTACGGGCATTTACTTTAAAAAATAATGTGTAGTATCACATAGGGTTGTCTTGGTGTTTACTTATAAGCCTCTTTCTCACTCAGGAGGGCGAAAATGACGAAGTGGATGGCGATACAGAAGGCTTTAAGTCTGGGTTTGGCGGTCGGGGAGGTTTCCGCGGAAGAGGAGGCGATAGAGGCGGTTTCAGAGGTCGCGGCGGGTTCGACAGGGGTGGGCGCGGTGGCTTCGACCGAGGCCGAGGTGGCCGAGGCGGATTCGATCGCGGCGGACGTGGCGGGCGAGGCGGCTTCGACCGCGGAGGTCGTGGTGGCTTTGACCGCGGTGGACGCGGTGGCTTTGACCGTGGTGGACGCGGTGGCGGAGGCCGCGGCGGTTTCGACCGAGGGCGCGGTGGCCGGGGCGGAGACCGCGGGGGACGAGGGGGCGGCGACCGCCAATCCTGGGGTGGCAACCGGGGAGGATTTAACAAAGGGGGTTTTAATGAGAGAAAGAGTTTTGATGGCGGAGAGAACAAGAAAATTACGTTCGATTAAATAGGTAAGACACATAGATGACCATATTGTTTAACGTTGTTTTCATTATTTTAATTTTGGCAAATACGCCAGATACATTTTTATCACTATTATTCTTAAAGTATATTCGTCCTGGTGTTGTAATATTGGATACCAATTTTAATTATTCAACAAAAAACGACGTCTTTAGTATGGCCAAAGTCTGACTACGCACTCGCTTCAATTCAGAAGGTTTTCTTGCGCTAATGTATATTTATGTTCCACAGAGAGGTGCTCGCGGTTCGTGGGGCGAGCGCGCGAACCAAGACTTGAGGCATACGAAAGGCAAGTCATTCAAACATGAGAAGACAAAGAAGAAGCGAGGCTCCTACCGCGGCGGTGCCATCGACACGGGGGTCCATTCCATCAAATTTGAAGATTAATAATCCAAACATTACATGTGTGTTACAAATAATTCTACTACTAAACGGATGGGTTTGACATTGCATTTTTTTCTGTCCAATGCAATCTGTAGACGTTAGAGAAAGCACAAGGTTAATAATAATTTCACCCAGTATTTTACATTATTTGAACGATATAAGTGTTACATTGCTGAAACCAAAACAGATAGTAATTATCTGATAGAGTTTGTTGTATGGAATCATGTGTTATAATATTTTTACTTAAATCTTATTGCATTGGACATTCGTACCGTAGCTGTAATTCTTTCGTGATAAATTCCCATTTATAGGAAATATTTTTTTACAAATAAGTAGGTAGTTTGCCTATATATTATTACTATTTAATTTGTGTTGTTTTCTTGACTATGAAATTAATTCGACTATCTTATTATTCATAAACATATTGGATAGCTGTCAGAAGAGAGCTTCCATCATATTTGACGGGATATTATAATATGGGTAAAAATGTACTTTCCACACGTCGTTCATTTTCAAAGACGAGCCTCCTTGCTAACATTTGATGGCTTTTTTATCCTAACAAAATCGTAAACAACAGAACATCATCACTAATATGTATGCTCCTTAATACAAAATAAGCTCCAGTTCTATTTTTTTTTTAGTTGATGTAAAGTAATTTTATTAATCAATTATGGGTTATTTTGTCATTTTATGATAATATTGTTGCTTATTAGATTTCATAAATGGATCTTATTTTGGTTTAAGCAGAAACACTTTCTACAAAAACAACTTAAACACTTTAGAAGACTGATACTAGTTTTCGAGGAGCATCGTAGTCTTGTTTTAATAAAACAGCTTTTATATTTGGAATTTGTTCTTAAGTCATAGTTTAATTGTAGACTTGTAAATATTACTTAATCATAAGTAATTGATAACAACTTTTCTCTTAACACATTTACTGCCTTGAACGCATGTTTTCCGTGCTTACACTCGGTGCCTGAACGCCTTATGCGTTTAACACGTTCATTAGAAGACTCGCCCAGTGGTCTGATTCGGCACCTGGACAAAAAATCGTGGCAAAACCGGGGCAGCAAATGTGTTCTTTGAGTTTCTCGTAAATGGTAGGTTAATAATTTTGGTTTAAGTATATAAGTGAAAAAGTTATGTTTTATCTAGTTACATAAGCCGCCTCTGAATAAAAAAATTATCGACTACGGTGTTATTTTTTTGTAGAATCCGTCAATTTTCCGACAGCCAGCCGAGTGTTTTTTTCCCCAAGGGTTTCGAAGTAGTTCTAATAAATACAAACTTCAATTCATAAATTATGCAGTGGGTACTGACTGTCATGTGATGTTAGATGGACACTGGTGTGAATGATTTAGAAGATCGGTCTACGGCTAAGTTAAAAATTTCTAGCCCTGGCAATTTGAGTTACTCTGTAACCGCAGAACCGATTCAGACTAAATCGCCTATCATGGGCGTACCCAGCATTTTTTAAGGGCTGGGGTAGACATTTTTAGTGTACCCAAATGAATATATAATTTGGAAGGTTCGGGTGTCAATGATTTAGGCGACGAACGAGCGGGCGCGCTGACTTTGCTTGGCGCGCACGTGCGTTTCGTACGTGAACACTTACATACAACGCCATCTTTTTGATATTTCGTCACCGCGCCCGCGTATTAAAACAGCACTATATACAGACAGCATTTGAACTGCAAAATGGCAGTTCGAGTGCAGTTCTGATGCAGTTGACTTACTCTTACTTTAACTCTAATGCATCAGAACTCCAAATTGCAGTTTTTTTTTTTAATTATTTCAAACACAATATGCAAAACAATCTTCACATTCTTAAACATAGGTGGTTAGTATGAATGCTGCACAATCCTCTTAATACCTAAGATAAAGTGCTACCCTCTTTTAATTCTCCCGCACATGCCGCTATGATTAAAATTCTGTATGCTCCTTAATACAAAATAAGCTCCAGTTCCATTTTCCGTCCGCCTGTACCGGCCCTAAAACATTACCGAGAGAACAAGACATTCATTTGGATAAGTCGGGAATCGCCAACGTTATACAATGTTTCAGGGGGGTAGCCCCTTATATACTTTTTAATAGCACACTAATTATTATCGCGTAAATGAAGCATTCATCCCTTTCGTACCCGCTTATTAGTTAAACAGTGACAGATACTTTATGCACGCGATAAAAGCTAGTGTGCTAGGCCCTCTGGACTCCAATTCTCGGTGCATCCGAGATAATGTCACAAGTGATATTAAACGTCAGTGCAAAGAGTTGTGTCAAAGAATTGTATGCACTGCAATATGCGGGTACGAAAGGGACGAATGCTTTAGGTGTGCGATAAAAATTAGTGTGCTACGGGGGCAGGAGCGGTGATTAAGTCGATAGACTGAGGATCCTGCGCACTATGCGTCCCGTTTCTAGTATTATTATTCGCTTTAATTCAATTAAAATGAATTTATTCATTGTATGCTCTTTAAAACAACAATTATAGTAAGATATTTTTAAAATACTTATCTACTAAAATAAAAAATACAATTTTAAAAACAGTTACGACCCCTGCATTTGCTAATGACCTTGCTTGCTTTGGCTTTGTGTACATTTGGTACCACTTCTTATTGGCTTGGCCTTCCTTCCTTTAGTCCCCGCCGGGGACAAAATGGGCATACCCCATCTTTTTTTTTCGAGTACTTTTATTTATAATGGCTGTTTGTATTAGGATCTTTGTTTATCACGTTTCTACACACACCTATCAATGTGACAATGTCAAACCTGTGTGTCAAACCAATGCCAAAAATCTCTGTGCAAAAATCATGCAAAAATCTGAAAACGTCAAATCAAAACAACCTTATTCTCACATTGTACTGTTTATATAATGGTTTATATGGAGACCCTTTTTAAATTTTGAATAACTTGTAGTTCAAAATGATACATGGCAAAGTTATACACCACTTGGTGAAATCCATCGTGCTTCCTAATTCTAGGCACTATAAAAATTTTGGACACAAGAGAGAAGCTGTTGCTGGAGTAACAGTATTATGGCATGGATTCCTAACTTTTACATTGATTGGATTAGGTGTAGAGTGGAAAAGGTAATAATACATCTGATTATTCATCATTTTATTAAGGTTTTTCTTTACCAGTAAGGTAATTTTGACACAGTAACAGGTAGCTCTGGTGTTCGGCTCATAAAAATTAAATTTTATTTAATTTTATTCTGTTTTATATAAGTGTACGCAACTTGACTATTGTTATCAATTAACTTCCTTGAAACTCTTATGTCACCCATGGTGACATCATAGTTACACCTATCATGCCACTCTTCTCAAAAAACAATAAGTGCAATTCTTTTTCAATATATATATATATTTTCAATATGTTTTATGTGGTGTTCAATAAACAGTATTTGTATTGTTGTATTGTTATATTTGCTATTCAGTAGGTGTTATTCAAAAATACAGAAGAAGGACAGCTTCATGAGATGAATTCTAAAGACACAATCCAGCGGTATTTTTAGCTTTGTCGTTCTTTATTTACACAGCAGACTTCTAGTTTCATTTATGAAAAATATCTAGGAAATAGCAGTTAAACTACTTCTCTGTCAAAATCACAATACTTACTTGGCATTGTTTACCTATTCTTGACTGCATTACCTGTTCAGACTTCAAAATTATATGTGTATCTTGTTTCAGAATTGCAACATTTATGCTAGGTGATGATAGCGAGAACCTAAAAATATCATTTGACCCTACTGACCCGGTTCAGGAGCAATAGGAAGGTAAATCCCGCTTCAAATTTATTTATAACAATTTGTATATACCACGAAGTAATGTTGCAACAAAATGCAGTCAAATAAATTAGGAACATTCCTTATTATATCAGACTATTTTTTCTATATGCTCTAGAGATAAAGTATGTAGGTATTTATAGGTTTGGGTTAAACTTATTTTTACTACCTATGTTTTACTTTATTTTTTACTACTTTCACTTAGTAGCCATAGGACAAAATATTGACAAAATAATCAAAAAATAAATGCAATAGTTATTTATGCTACAAGTGCGGAAAGTAGGTGATTTTTGACAAACAGCATCTTTATTCACGAGCGAGTGTATAAGTCGACATGAGTTGGAAATCATCTTACCCACATGTATCATACAACATTTTACTATACATTGTACAAGGAAATATAAAAATATATAGTGAAAAAGGCGTTTGAGGAGTTTTTATTTTTATGTGAATGTCATTCCTTACATTTCATTGAACTCCTTATCATAGAATATAGGGACCACACATTGGTGGTTTACAGAATTAGGAATTTGTAGGTATGTTATTTCTACTCACAATAATGAATGCTATTGACTAATAAAAAGAAGGATTTTTCTGGAAGAGCTCAAATTCTGTATGTAACTATAAATTTATTCTGTCAAAGAATTCCTTTTCTTGGAAACAAGTCATGGATAATATTTGTACAGATGTAGTAGCTAGGACACTGGGTGCCAAAATTTCTATATGACTTGTTCGCTTGGCAAACCTGGCCCCCAATTCTCGGTGCATTCCAAATAATCTCACAATCGAGATTAAACGTCAGTGCATACAATCGTTTGACACAACTGGATGAATCTGATGTTTAATCTCGCAATCGACATTATCTCGAAAGCAGCGACGATTGGGGGCCTGAATTGTTTGATTAATGACAATGTAAAGAACCATAGAGAAATAGTCTGCCACCATGGTAGTCCTGCGTTTTCAATAGCAGATGTTCAAAAATTAAAAAACAAAATAACGGTGTGCTAAATCATTTGTTCGTGTCTGCCTCTTGGACTGATGGTCAGAATCATCCTCAAAATGGCGAACATTGAGGAGGCAGACGTGCAGGGCTCTGTTTTATGACGGGACGTAGTTGCAAAAATGTAAATGAAAAAAGCTATACTAAATCATTTGTTCATCGTTCTCGTTGCGTCCATTCGATTCATTATGACTCCCAGGCCCCCAATTCTCGGTGCATTCGAGATAATCCCGATTGCGAGATTGAACGTCAGATTCAGACAGTTGTGTCAAACGACTGTATGCACTGACGTTTTAATCTCGATTGTGAGCTTATCTCGAATGCACCGAGAATTGGAGGCGAGAATAGAAAATTAAGTTGGCAGACATCTAGGTCGCTGATTTTTTTATGTACCTACCTACGATTTTACAAAGTTGTAATTCTAAAACGCAGGAACATACGACTTTCATTTACTGGACCAAATCGATTTGTATTGACATAAACTTTCATCCCTATCAATATGAAAGACGAACAAATCATATACCAAAATGGCACCCAGCTCCCTAACTATAGTGAATAATCCTTTCCCATAGTGAAAACTCGAAACACACGACTACTTCCGAATGCTGCCTATTTTTTTTTATTAACTAGCGTACTTTATTTATAAGCGACAAATCTCAAACCACTAGTTTGAAGTATATCACACTGAGATGTTATAACCACCACGATCAAATTATATAAAGAATGTGGAGAATGTAGTGTTAACAAAAATACCGAGAATTGTTCGTCGAGAAATTCCACTGGCCTCCAAAATTCGTTTTTGAACTTTATAGAAATAATAAGCATTGTTGCTATTTTTAAAGTTATCATTTTCAGTTAAGAAATATAAATAAATGATGAAAAGAATTTCACAGGCTTGTCGATCTTTCCCAGGTCTTAATGCTTTCGGCATGACTATTAAAAAGAACTGAAAACCAACTTAAAATAATAAAAATCTTAACTTAGGTATCAACCACTCTATATCAATTTTATTAATCTCGCGATGCGAGCTTCCCCTACGCTGTCTTGATGAGAAGGTATTGAGAATGACTGAAGTAGCATGACAAATAAGAGCGTTTCCGAGAAAATACGATGGGGAAGAATTATTCACTACGTCTGTATACACTCTCTAAGTAGACCCTTTTAAAAAAATCATTGACGATATTATTAAGTTTGAAAATATCAGTCCATACCAAAAACTTCATATGTGTTTCTGAAAACTTCATCAAAATGTTTTTAAGGAATAATGGAAAATGAAACAATATTACAATAAAATATTTTATTTAAGCTCAGGATTGCTTTTCAATAATGATAGGTATTTGTAATAATGTCTAAATAAATATATTTAGATACTCCTTAATAAAAGTAAAAAATAAAAACAACAAATTTTGAATACTTAAACAATATCCATTGTATTGTGTCATAATGTTTGCTACAGTTAAGATCTTAAAACTAACATTAAATATCAAATGGTAGATCTTGATATTATTTATAAAGAGCTGTATCTCTAAAAAGGAAGTGACAATTAACAATAGTAAATAAATACCCCATTAAGGCTGTTAAGTGGCTAAAATTTATACCTTAGAAAATTAGAAATTATGAACTTATTTTTTTCCATTTGGTGCACCAATCATAAACTATCAATTTCAATTCATTTCTATTCAGTCATAAATTAACCAAACATTATTAAAACAACTACTTAGCATAATCACTTTTCATTGTTGTGGCACCATATTATGTGATGTAAGATAACTTGGCGGTGAGAGAACATGGGCAAAAGTGACTATGCCTTGTTAGTAACAGTTAACTGCAACATTCCGGAAGCTGTATACAAAGCCTTCAATTTCGGGAAGTTATCTAGTGCCATAAACAACAAAATTAAAAGCAAAACTCCAGGAAACTAATACCTAGGTTAAGTTTATGGCACTTTATATTCTTCCTAAATAAAAATTAGAGTAAAAAGATAAATATTTTACTACTTTTATGCCGAGCAATTTAATAAGCACCAATTGTTAATTTTTAATTACTCATACACGAGAAGAGCGAGTTATTGGTTATATTTAATTATATACATCGGTCTGTTATTTTAACGTGAAGAAGTGGATTGGCAACCTCATACTGGCATACTCAACACCTTATAAGAATATTATAAGGATCTTGAATACCGTTACACGCAAAATAACTTATTGAAAAGTTTATTGAGTAATTCAATGACTAGTTTAATATGCATTTAGGTATACTTGACTAAATATTGGTAATTTTGAGTAATAAACACGTATTATTTCTTACCATGACAATTGTCCTTAATATATTGATAAATAAGATTATATACAATTAAGAAGAAACAAAGGATGATCGCATGATAATGTATGGGCATATTATAAATAACGCGCAAGACTCCCGGCTCCTTGTGTTTGACACTGTTTATTCTAGACTTTTTCTTAATTTCTTCCATTGAAGAGCTTCCACCGTCACTCGTGGCTGACGTTGAGCTAGTTTTATAATCTGTTAAATTTTCTTCTTTCGGGTTAATATTTGTAGAAATTATAGATTTTGGTATATTATCTTTTTGCCAATGATTATTTGTAACATTAGCTTCCCCGAATGTCTCTCCTTCTACCTTTAAGATCGAAACGCGCGCCGGAGTGGAGCGACCCTCACATTCACTCCCTGAGCATGCATCTAAACTTTCTTGCAAGTAATGATCTATCCTAGTTAGTTGCTCGGAAACGAAGAAGTTTGCCAGGGGACTAGGCGATCTGTTAAGAGATTCCATTAAATCAAGGTGGTCGAAGCTTTTTGATACATTCTCGCTTTCAAGTAGTTTTTCCTTGCATATAGAATTAACTATCTTATAGCTTTGTAGATCTTCGAATCCATCTTGAATGTATTGAAGAGGGGATCGAGGTCTCTCAGTTACGAATTGAGATGGAGTGAGCAATCGAGGAGAGTTGTTGAACTCTAGTGGCACTGGAGTAAATTTTACCTTTATAACTTCTTCATTTGTTATTGTCTCAGTTTTAACTATGTCGTCAACGTAATCGTTATTACCGTGGGATCCAATGCTTTGGAACACGGTAGGCGAGTCAGTGACATCGTGACGTGACGAGCAGTGCACCCGATCGACAGTCACTTTGCTTAGCAATTTACCTTCTGTACTTCTAATGTCGGAAAACAGTCCTCCATCGAAGTGGAGGGGTGTTTCCAACGTTCGAGTTCTTTGCGGTGATTCCGAGCTAGCAGCGGGTGGCGTACAGGGAGAAGGAGAGACTGGGCGGAAAGTAGTAGTCGAATAAACAGTATCAGAGTTGTAAATTATGTGATTACATTCAGCGGGCGTGTGTCTTGCAGAAGGGTCGTCCTCCCTTAGCAAAGAAGCTCTGTCCTTCGAGGTTCTTTTTGCACACCTGAAAACAGTCGAACAATAGTAACAATCATTTGTTGATTCAAAAAAATGTTACTGTACAATTGAAAAAACATCTACATATTTGAACAAGTTAAGTCACTTATCATCTTAATTTAATTTCAACGAATCGAAATAGCATGTTCCTTGTGACCACAAAAAACTCGATATTTCCTCATGTAATAATCATTAACATAGTAGTTTTTAGTTTATTATAGATCACTAACAATTCATAGAATGTGTAAAGTATACAAAGGTACATAAAATAGCCAAACAATGCTACGACAATAACTTAATTACGTAGTTATATAATATGTCACTCAAACTCTATATTTCGACGAAACATAAGCATTAATGGGAAAAAGTTCAAGCATCAGGGACAATTCGTATTGACATAGGTTTGAAATGTACAATTGTCATTATAAATCTTCCTGAACTTTGGGAAGTTTCGACTGAATATAAAAACAACTCGGTACATATTACATATAAAGATAACCACGTATCTACACGGTTAATATTTTTCTACAGGGAACACTCACGCAAGATAGGTAAATGTTAATCGGATAAAACTTAACAACTGTTAACTGCGTATGATGAGATTTGTATGTTTTATACCTAATTAATTGCGTATAATTAAATGAATAACGCAATAAGTGTGTATTGTAGTGACCCGAAACAATCGCAGGTATTTTTGTATTAATTTAATTTGTAAAAAACAGATTCTCTTAATTCTAAGCTATTACAGACTGAAATACTTTTTATATTTACAAGTAGAAATATAACAAGGATAAACAGGTCCAGCACAAATGGAAAGTCCTTCGACTTTCTTTTTATTAATGTTTTTCTAAATTCCATTAAAATAAGCGATTTGAGATTCTGTAAACCCAATTTGATGTGATGTAATGATATACACAAATTAATACTTAGAAATTACTATGTGTATTCGTGTATCAAGGGGTTATTGACTGGAACGGAGGTATTACGGAAATAGAGCACTTGGAGTTTATTCTTGTTATAGGAGAAAAGAAATATGCCTGAAATTGACGATTCATCAAAATAGTAGTTTGAAATAACACGTTTTGAATAGTTTGACCATTTCATGTATTTAAAGATACCATATATTTTATACTTTTTCTAATTGTTTTTAAAAGAAGTAACTATAAATCGATTAGGGTCTCATGAGTGAATGTCTGTTGTATTTAGTAGGAGTCGCATCATACGCACCGTGCAGTTGAAGCAGTGACTGTGGTAGTTATTGTTGAGCGCCTCGACCCACCTGTCGCCGGCCTCCACGGGGAACCCGCACGCGAAACATTTTGTCGTGAACAGCTCATTCCAATCTGAACGCAAATTTAATTATAATAGGTAACTATAGACATCCTCAAAAGTAATTAATGTTCACTATACATGTACTTAAAATTTTACCTGATTCACAATATGGCAGGCCATCTTCTAAGAAGAACGGATTGTTCCCGAACAGCTTCCCGCAATAAACGCAATTGAAGCATTCAGGGTGGAAATGCTTTCCAATCGCGTTCAGGCAATCCTAAAATAGTAAAGGCTTTCATGATAAAAAGAAATATCCAATGCTTTGTATATTATTTACAGAGTTGAAACTTACGCCCTTGATTTTAGCGTGGCATTTGTCGCAAGCGGGTGCGATATACTGTTCGAAACAGAACTCGCAGTAGAGCTGTCCGTTCTCCTCGACAAAGCCGATGTCCTGGAGGGGGCGCCTGCACGTCGCGTTCACGCAAATGAAGTGCTCAGGGCACCAGATGCGACCCAAAGCTGTTATGAAGGGGCCCCTGTGCAAATGAATTAACGTTTAAAACCGAGTACTTTTCGTCTCAATAACTCCAGTTTGTTTAATATTAAATTCGTTAATTTGTTAATAAGTGATAACTCACGATCGTGCTTCACTCTAAACAAACATGCTCAATTACACTTACTTACAGATTTTATTCATTGTATTTTATATTTGACAATAAGATAAAACGATAGATTTAAATTTTACCTTGTTATAGTTTTGTCACATTTATGACAAACCGGCAAAAATCCATCTGCAACATCGGTGGATGTCATTGTGCTTAGAGGGCGGGCAATAATATGAGAATCCCTCCTGCCATCTGCATTTCTGTCGTTTCTGTTATGTCTTCGCTTTACAACAGTGTCAGAGTCAGTGTCACTCTGCTTTTTTATATCACAATTTAAGACAGTCTTTTCTTCTACAGATTCTACATCTTCGGAAATATTCCAATTACGTGGACTGATGTTACTAGTACCATTCGATTTTACTGGTTTCAAGGTGTACAATGAATTGTCAAATAATTTATTCGGCAGCGCGTCGGTTTTTGGGGATTCGTCGTCATGATATTTATTGTTAACCTTCTCGTTGGAGATTTTCTCAAAAAGGTGAGCTTTTGTTAACGTATTCGTATCGGGAACTATATTGATAATTTTATCCTTTTGTGTAGGGATATTTTCAGAATGGCTGTTTAGATCCCTGCTCAGGGTATTATTATCAAAAGAATTTCTTGTTCCCAATATATTTTTATTCCTGTTGTCAGTTACAATTTCCGACTTGTTTATATCTTGCTTATTTAAGCCGTTTACAAAGGAAGATTTTTCATTGCTACCTTTTTTCCGTAATGTGCTTAAATAATTGTTTTCAACTTTATTTTTATCACCACTAATGGAACCAATCGATCCGTTAAGTATCTTACTAGATTTTTCAACAATTTGTGTCTTGTCTGTATGATTTGTTGCATTATTCGCACAATAAAGTGTGCTTGAATCTAGTATATCCAACAATTGCCCGGTGGGAGAAGTTCTCACATTAAATGTCGGTATCGGAGAGTTTGGAATTGGTGGAGGAACCGGTACTTTACTGTTTTTGATTGGGTTCGAAAAGTTTCTTACTGAAGTATCTTTAAATTGGTCGATACCACACATTGGCGGCGGCGGTGGTGGATTACCGTTTGAGCTGAATGGAATAGCTGCTTTAGGACTTTCTTTGAATTTATCTCCGATGTTCAGAGGTGGTGAAACTGGCATATTACCATTTGTGAAATTCGTGGGTGCAGCTGGATGATTGTTTATAAGAGTTTCTTTGATTTTATCACCAATACATTGAAAGCTGTTTTCTGGTTTGCAGCTTCTTTCGAATGTGTTATTCAAGGGACGTCTCAAAGTACTTTCGCGACTGCTATCTCCAGATGATGTATTATCTGTATTTAACGGATGTTTTGTCACGACGGTATCTTGGATTTTATCAGCCATAGATTGAATGTGATCAGCAGGTTTTATTTTTCTTTGCACTCCAATTTCATAGCCATTCAATGCCATCTTTGCCATTTTTCTGATGAGTCTTTCTTCTGCCGCACTCTTGAATTCTGGTTTATGAGGGTAATGATGAATCTGCGTCTCGTTAGCTGTTATCAAATCAAAACCATCCATTTAAAAGCAAGTTAAAAGCAAAGTTATCAAGTAATAACACTAATACACACACATCGAACACATAATAATTATTATTTTTATGTAACCTATTAGCCTGTTTTATTTCAAATAAGTTCGCAAGACAAACTACACACTCGAAAACATGCAACACGCAATACACTAACAAAAACACCTGCTTTTAAGTCACCTAATATTGCCGTTGCAGGAACCACAAAGCGGTACACGAGAGCCTGGCAGAGCAGCTTTATTCAAAACACCCCTTCCACGTTTTGGGGCTGAAGATACACCAAAAGCTTTGCCACGAGCGGCAGCTCCTACACTCGAACCTGTCGATGGGGTAGGATCACACACTGGATCTTGGTTAGCACCAGAAATCGAAGGATTTGGGTCGCAGCTTTCAATGTTTCTACTAGCAGCAGCAGCGACATTTTGATTAGTGAGGTTAACAGATGAATTCTGTTGGGTAGATGACATAACTGGAGGTGGAAAAACTTGCTTGAGATTATTGGAATTCTGAATGTTAGTTCCGATTTGCTGTTGCGCAGCATACGATGATGAACCACCTTTATGAATTTCTATAACTTTAGCAGACTGAGTCGTTTCAAACTGTTCAAATGTTTTTCTATTTGTTTGCACAGAAGTATTTCCATACGCCGACACATTTTGCGATTGTGTTTGTTTTTGGCCAGAATTTTGCTTAATCATTGAGTCCTCTTTTATGTTCATATTGCCTTCATTATAGGTTTCGCTTTTAAATCCGACATTAGAGTGTCTCTGTTCTTTAATCATCGATGGTTGATCTTGGCGCCAATTGTTAGCACCAGACGCGTTAAAAACTTCTACGCCACTTTGGAAACCTTTTTGAGCTATGTCATGCTCTTTGCGGAGATTTGATGTAGCTTGAGTCAGGAGTGAACTAGTAGTGTGTCTTTGTGGCGTGGATTCTTTTATGCGTGGTGCCTGCGCTTTTAGGGGATTAGGTGGTGGTCCTGGAGCCGGAGATTTAGATCTCATCCTAGGAGTCGGTGAACGACTCCCTTCGGGGCTCGATGGTTCATACAGATGTGATTCAGGCGCCAAATACTCAACGGACACTAAATTCATTTGATAATATGGGATTATGGGTGCCGGTTTATTTATCATACTAGGAGTCGAAGGCCGGCTACGAATGGGTGACGCTCTTAAGAACTGTTCATCGGTTACTGGTTGGAACGTCATGGAAATGGGTGCATCTTTATGAAAGTGAACGGTGGGTGGATTTTGCTGCACTGGGGTCCTAATCTGTGGTACAGATCTAGCTTGCTGAGACATTGTGTCAGGGGGAGATAATTTTGGTTCTATAGATTTATCTTTTGGTCTAATTGGCGGGTTAGTTGTAGGAGTAACTGGTCTTTGAAGTATTGCCGGTGCATTGCATATTTCTGGCGTGATGCCTCTTTGAGATGGTAGTTGATCAAAATGTTTCTGGTAGGAGGGAATATTATCAGGCTTGTGTAGGCCAGATTTGGATCTTACGGCCATTGAAGACATAGTTTCTCGTTGGTCTAACTGCTCAAAGTAGCTTTGAGCAGATTTCACTGAAGAAAATCCTTGAGTAGTCATATTGCTGAACGTATTTGATGAATGTTGCAACATTTGGGATTCTGATATTATAGCTTCTTGCCTATTAACAGATTTTTCAAAATTTGATTTGATTTCTTGGCTCATGGGTGGGAAATCTGTAAGTTTACAAAATTCCTCTGATTGCGACGGAGAAAAAACTTGTTTAGGGACCGGTCTGAAAGCAGACATTTCAGATGAAGACTGCAATTTACATGTATTTTGCATATTTGATATTTCCGAAAGAGTCATTTGGGTCATAGATTGAGTTGCAATGGGACGAACAATATCTGAAGAGGTTGACTCAACTTGTACAGTTGAATTTGACGTATAATGTGCAGCTTTATTAGTTACATTGCTAGGTAAGGGAGTATAAGATCTATCAGGAGCGATAGTCAACGCTTCTTTCAAAGAACCACGTTCGATAATAGGAATATTGTCCACTGGCGTAAATGGTCTGTCGGGCGCTGTAGTTAATGCATCAATCATTGGCGATGATGTCTCCTTGCGGAGAACTTTCGGCTCAATGTTTATTTTAAAGTCTGGTGGTATATACGGTTTTGTTTCTGGGGGCATTGGTATTGGGACATCTTTTTTTTCTGGTGGATTATATGTTTGTATTGGTGGAATAGGCGTTATGCCACGTTTAGGTTGTTGGGTAAACATAGGAGACGGTTGTGGAGGTAATGGTACCTTTTGAGGCACTTGTGATTGTAGTATAACATTTGGAGTTTCTAATGGAACTGGCTGACTTTCAATTATCAAATTAGTTTGAGTGACCAAATTGATTGCTTGTGGTGGTGCAGGTAGAGGAGAATATGGCCTATCAGGCGCAGTTGTTAAAGCATCGACCATAGAAGATGTAAATCCTTTAGGAATAGAATTTGGAATAGTTGATGGAGGCAACGGTTTTATTGTTGAAGCAACAGGACTTGTAACTGACTCAGTCACAACTTCTTTTTTAGCATGAATATTTTCTTTGGTTTCCGGTTCAACTTTACTCTGTTCTAGAGCTACAAAAGACGATTGATTGACATCTTGAATTTGTTTGTTAGTACTCTTAGACTCTATACTTATTTTTGAAACATCTACGTCCAATATTGGTGTTTCACTTGAAGAAGCCATTTTGCTTTCTTGGTACGTTTGTTTATTCATAACTTCTGTTGAAATCTCAGTTGTTGATTCTTTTCGTGTCATAGATTTCGTATCAATTTTGTTTTCCATTTCAGTCAAAAGGTTGCCAAATGCTTTTTCAGCGGGTGGACTCGTCTGCGATTGGTACATGGTAGAAGTCTGTTTTTCAGAAATAGCTTGCTCCGTAATTGATTGAACAGTGCAACTTCTCGTTTCACTCCTAAGTTCTTGTGACTGTTGACTTTCGATAACCGATACAGACTGTGATTGGCTTGATACAGCGGTACCAGTCGACATTGACGCTGAAGTGTATGAAGCATTTGACGAGAATTCTGCGATTTGTTGAGAGGTTGAACTTGATTGCATAACATTTGTATTTTGTACGGTACTGACTGGTAACGTTATTACGTTTTCGGCGCTTTTAGTCTGAATTTTCGGCGCTTCCGTTGCGAGTAGATCGGCGCGGGGTTTATGGCAAACGGTTTCTGCTTTATAATCGCTCAATATTTTAGGTGGTTCATCTTTTGCTGGATTCGGTGGGGGCCACACAACGCTTTTTACATTCTTGTCTATTAGTAGGTTATATGATTTATAGGTTCAAAGTGGTTGGAAAGAAAAAAAAGATGAAATAAAATATTAGCGACCTTGGAAAAGCTGTAGTAAAGTATGCATAGAAGAAAAAATAGAAGCAGAACTTAAAAAAAAAATACGATGGCGCAGTAATGAATGATCATCAAAAAGTCAGTGCCGGGAGAATAATGTTATTTTAATGTGCGGTTGGCATTGGCTGCTCGCTTAGCGCATACGCATGTGAATGTAGAAACATACAAAAGTAGCTATTAAAAGCTTTTGCGCTAATTCTTATATCCTATTTATATTTTACCTTTAAAAATGGAACCTGGTGATTCTGCCAAAAATAATAATGTTTTAGAAAAATCCAATTTGTTAATTAAATTACAAATTTTATCTAGTGCCACATACCAACCAACAAAGCACACAGTGACACGTTGTACCTTTTGGCTTTGGCTTAGCTCAGCCACCATCCAATTATTGCCAGGCATGGTACTTCAGGAGGACTCTCTGTTATTTATGGGATAAACTGGGATAAAACCCGACAAATGTGAGTTAAACTCGCGTGGAGAGGGTTCCGTACATGATTATTTGAAATTTCCTATGTTTCTTTAAATACCATAGACTTCTTATAGGTTTTCCTGTAATCTATAGGTAAACAACAATTTTCTGTTTTTTTTTTTTTTTTTCAAAATTATATGCCCAGTATTTTCTGAGATAAGGGTACATTTTCGCATATTTTCCTAAATAACTGCAAAACTACTTATCTAAAAATTAAAAAAAAATTAAGATTCTCACAACGAGCGTTTGACATGTCACACGAAATAGTTTGCAAAACTTTTTTTTAATTTTCTGTCTGTCAGGCTGTATTTCATGAACCGTCATAGTTAGACAGTTAAAATCTTCACAGATGATGTATTTCTGTGGCCGCTATAACAACAAATACTAAAAAACAGAATAAAGTAAATATTTAAGGGTGCTCCCATACAACAAACGTGATTTTTTTTTGCCGTTTTTATAGATAATCGTACGGAACCCTTCGTGCGCGAGTCCGACTCGCACTTGGCTGGTTTTCTCCCTTTTGAGGTACGGAACCCTAAAAATAGGTAGGTTTGTTCATGTTTATGAGATACTGCTATGGCAAAGCAATGATAGCTTTTTGTATTTAGCCAAGAACAAACTACTATTACTTACTATTGTGAAATAACTATTTCTAATACCAAGCCTAAATTTCAGAGTGGGATACAGTTTCACGCTCAATTTCATAATCTGATATCATTGTCGACCTCTTCATAGAAAAGTCGCCTATTATTCTAGCTTGCCTGCAACTGTCCCATTTATCAAATAGGAAAAAATTGTCTTCTTGGGTTGTCCATGTTAAGTTATCTTCAGACACGCGCGGATACAGGGTTTTGTTCAGGGAGGTTTTTGTGTGATACTGGTGAAATACTGAATATCTACTTTTTGCTTTACCTTCTTTTCCATCCCCGCTTAACCCTTTCATTGCCAAGGACCCGCTACTTGGGTTATCTATCGGTAGCGTTGTTTTGCTACAAAGTTGCCAAAAGCAACTTGCTGCGAGCGTAGCACTACGAAAAAGTTAGCAATAAAAGTGTCAAGCGAATGATTAGATAGCAAATGTAACTCGCTTACTTGGCGTGAAAGGCGCATGAGCGGGAGCGGGGGCGGGCATGGGCGCCGGTGCGGGAGTGTAAGCGGGCGCGGGCATGTAGGGCGCATGCGCGGGTGCGGGCGGCGCGGGCGCCGTCACGGGGCGCGCCGGTGACATTGGCGCCGAGCGCGGCGACAGCGACGGCGAATATGCAGAGCCCATCGATGAGCCGAAAGGCTTCGGCCCCGAAAGGTTGCTTGATGGCTGCACAAGAACAAACTGATTATACTTTGTTCAAGGACTTACTTAACTAGTGGACCCGCCACAGCTTCGTCCGCTGTATTTTCCATAAAAACTTTATCAACCCCTCTAGGGATGAAATTTCAAAAAATCCCTCCTTAGTGCACCTCTAGGGTACTCAAGGAATGTCCCTTCCAAATTTCAAACCTCTAGAACCACCCGTTTAGGCTGTGCGTTGTCTATAAGTGAGTCACGGTACTGTTTTATATGTATAGATTGTTGACGAAACCTATAAAGTTAGCTTTGAAATGCGTAACGCGTAATATGGTCCCGAAATAATTGATGTTGATTTGTACTCACGCTGAACATTGCAGAAGAGCCGTTGCTGTAGTTGTTCGTTGCAAGCGGCGGCAACGGTGTCGAATACGTGTTCGTGGGGATTCTCCCGCCTCTGAAAACGTTAATAGTAGTTTATGCAACGGTTGCATAATGATAGGCCTTAAAACACTAGTGCGGTTTTCATGAAACGAGCCGATAGGCGAGTTTCATAATAAGATCGCACGTGTGTTTTAACGCCAAATTATGCAGAGTTGCATACATAACTTTATCTACACACATATTATAAATCCTCCATGATGGGTTCAGAAACAATATTTTCTGGCAACAAGTTATTTGTTGCAATCGTGGCTGCATATTTCCGATATCCGGCGCATTTTCACATCACACACACTCCGAGAAGACTACTTACTATTTATATTTTCAACTAAAATGTAAATTACAAACAACTTTTTCTATTCAATTCAACAAAATTCTACTTTCATTCAGCAAAACGTCAACATAATGGCGGCGATTCGTTTTTTTTTAAAATCATACACAAACGGATGAAGTCTCTATTATCACGTCACTCGAGATCAAATATTGTGCAGTTTATATTAAAAAAACATACTGAATTGACGTTTCGTATCAATGACTGTTTCATTATCTATGGATACTAGAATAGAGACCCACTTGAGTTTTGACAGCTATTCCAAATTTAATCTCATTTATTTACTAAAAACGATAAAGAAGCCATGTTATTTCTTTATCGCAGCACTGGTTTTTCCTAATTGGTTGTCAAAATGGTGGTCATTCCCTACGGTTTTTGATTAACCAATGGAGGTTTTATGATATGGGTGTAGATAAAATACATTTTGCATAAAGCATACCTACATCTTTTGTTTTTATACTCATACATATCATAACTTTTAAATAATACTTATAAATTTTGTTTGCGTTTCCGAGGGGCGGCTGAAAAGTTATCTACCTAGCCTATATGTTATGCGAAAATAATACTGGCCACTATGAGGTCGTGTACACTGGTTATTCTTTTTTCAAAATCACCAACATTCATTTGTTTCTTGCTTCCCGCTTTTTTTTGGACTGGATTGTTTTCAAAATGTCGCAAAAAAAAAAAAAAACTGATTACGAGTACTTACGGTGGCACGGTGACGGGCTCGAGGTTCGGCGCGGGCGGGTTCTGGCGCGCGACCAGCTTGGCGTGGATATCGCAGTAGAGCTTGCCGTTCAGGTTGTAGTAGCCCTGGTTCTTCAGCGACGAGCCGCATGTCGAGCACTTGAAGCACTCTACGTGGAGGTTCTTGTCCTTTATGCGCACGAACACGCCGCTACAAAAGTACAACGTTAACATCGACGCAATGTCTCATGTCTCGAACGTCTTCGATGTTTCGTAAACTTAGTCTAAAGATCGTGATTTTTAACCTATTCTTCTTTACAAACATGCTCACCCAATCCGTGCGGGTCCATTCATTTTACAAGGCAACATGAACAAGTGCGCGATACATGAGATGTAGCGAAGTGACGGTCATGCTGAGGCATACACATACGACTGCTGACGATGCTTTTCCTAAGTGATGCGAACTAAAAGTATGAGTACAACGAAATAGAAGAAGATTAATGTAAAGATATGACAGTGAATACAATATTCTAGAAAGATGAAGATGAAAGTGTGTTGAAATGAGTCATAGTACTTCTCAGAATTTAATGGTAAAAATGATACGCCCCATGAAAGTTCGCGGGTACTATAACCATTATGAAATGTGAGCAATGGAAATTAATAACTAGCACAAATGAGTCTTACCATTATCGTTAACAACTAATAAATGTGGCTATAGTTAATTTACATGTTACTGCTCCATTTACCTGAACCGAAATTGTGAATTTGCACGTAAAACAAGTTTACGGAGCGGCAACACAAACATAATGACATCGAATACATTTTACAGTCTACACATTAGAACTAATAGTGCACAGATCGACACGGTCGCAAACACGTCAAGGCATGCCACGAGGCGCCTCTTACATAATGTAGCGGTTACACTCGGAGCAATAGGGCGTGTCGTTGACGACGGGCAGCGCGGCGTGGTCGGGCTGCGGCATGGCCGGCGCGCCGAGCGCCACGCGGCCGTCGGGCAGCACCTGGTGGCAGCCCACCGGGATGCTGGGCCGGTGCGGCGGCTCGGGCGCGAGCGTGGCCGGCGCCGGCAGCGGCGTCTGCGTGCCCGTGTGCGCGCGCGGCGCCGGGCTCGCGCGCGGCTCCGGCGCGCCCGCCACGCGCGGCGTGCGCGAGCGCGAGCGGTGCGTGCGGTGCAGGCAGCTCGGCGTGCCGGCGCGCGCCACGCTCGCGCGCGAGTAAAAGTGAGACGGCTCTGCCGACCCGCAACATAGAGTTACACACAGCAACATACAACACGACCGGGGACAGGGAGGACGTAATGCCGGAACGGGAACCATGCCGAAACCTAATCACCTAACGGACCTTATACACTCATCGCGTTGTTAATACATCTGTATCTTAAGTGCGCCCGAACAACGTTCATCTTTCAGAAGGACTTTTCAATAATTACTATGGTAGTTGACCTCGCGTTATTGTGATTCATTTTAGTGTCACCTTATTTATCTGAAGATGTTATGACATGCGCTATAAAGTATCAACAACTCAATTAGTGTATGCCGTGCCGTCCTTGACGCCACAAACCGATAGCCCTATCGAGCGCGGAGGTAATTGCGTGACTTTCGACGTTTGCCACCGTGTCGGTCCGTGCTTGTCGTCCGACTTACGTGATGAGTCGTTCGCACTCTTCGCAAATGTTCTGTCCGACGGGCAAGCCGCCCGTGTTGTTCAGCGGCGCGTCCGGTCGGGTCACGGGCGCTTGCACATGTCGGAGCCCGGTCGCCTGCGGCGTCGCGACCGGAGACCCCACTTCTACTAGCCAATTCATATCGACAATTATTATTTACTAAATTAGGCTCTGTACAATTTTGAACTTGAAACTTGAAAACTCGAAAATTTCGGCGTTAAATGACAAGAAAGTTAAAGTTTAATGATGACGATGAAGAAGTTAAATTAACGCAAATTTATGCTGCACCCAAATATGTATATATACATATATAAGCTAAAAGATGATTGCAGATTCCCTCTATTCACCTGGGACTTGTTTCTTTTGTACTGAATAACTTGCAGTTTCCGACCCTACAATCCAAGGACCATGAAATATTTACAAAATGTGAGTCATATGATAGAAGTTTTGTAATAACACGTCACAAATTGGACATAGTTTACTTGGGCATTTGTCATACCTGGTTCGGGATCGTTTTGCTCTTCTTGCAGTACTTTGAATACCGCACTCTTTTCAGCGTCGTAAGTTTTCTCATTTTTCTTGAAATTTACTCTGCCAGTAAAAAAGTTACATGTTGAGAATGTAGAAGTTTCGAATTATTATATTTAACCATACTGTCTTACAGTGAAATTTAGATACTTACAGATTAGTTAGGATAAATTATTAGTGCGTACTTGCAAAGGGGGTACGAACTATTCATTCGAAAACCAATCTCACATTCCGATTGTGTTGTAATAAAAATAATCAGTCTGAAAAATGCCATAAAACCTTGCGCTATAAGATGATTGTAAAGCTTCGCCCGTGGTGAGACAACCACGTTAAAATTGATTCTGGCCGCCCCATCGAGGCGTGAGGTTGATTAGAATGGGCGAGTGATGATTTAGTTACAATGCCGCGGGTTTTATAAAGGGCTGTCAGATAAAATGTCAGATTCATATAAGAAACAAAGATGCCCTGACCGCTAGATCACGTCGCATACCGGTGGCACCACTTTAAAGGAAGTGAGCATTTCCACCTCAACACAAGCTCTTTTTATCCGACTACAGCAAAGCCAAAAGAGGGCTATGACTTTAGCAGTGTATGTATGTGGGTATTTCGGTTTTTGGAGGCTAGTCACGTCAAAATAAAAATTTCGAGCCACTTATATGCCCACGCCCCTATACCACGTCTCCCGTGCGTCTTATATATATCTATGCTCAGATACATTTTTAATAAGTTAGTACCTAGAAATTTAGACGGTCGTGACCCTATATTTATCGAATGGATCTTTATAAAACCCGGCCTAAGTTGGCGTACTACTTTAACATAGCATCCATTTTATTTTTATTTTTAAATAGCATCATTTCAAAGTCATATGTAGGTATTGCTTCTTAAACTTACCCAAGTACGCCTCCAGCTAAGACCTCGGTCTGCGCTGAGAGCGTCTCCGCGATCGTCTGGTCGCTGTACATGTTCACTGGTGTGTTGTACTGTTTGTTCACTATACTCTTCACGTTTTCATTGCCGTTCATCTGAAATAACAAATTCACTTCATTCTAGGACCTAGTCGTTTGCGGAGGATTATGGAGTCTTCGTGTCGCTTATCTCGTTATCCTTGCGAAAATGTTTCTGGTGAAAGTGGCGAGACCTCTAAAAAGGTTATCTCCACGACGAATTGTTGCGCTTTAAGAAATGGTAATATGAAGTCTCCCAGTCTTAAATTGGATTACATCCAGTAAAAATTCATTGACCACTTCCCAGAACTACAATAGTAAATTGCTTGCCAAGGTTTCTTATGACATTGGCAAAGAGGCATATTGTTGCTTGAATCATATGACATCTGGTAGAACTATACTTACGTATCCGAAGGGCTTGGCGGAGTTGTTGTGTCCGGAGCCGAAAGCCCTGGATGGCTGCTGCGTGGCTTTCAGTGAGGTGTTAGTAACAGGCGTTGGGCTGGCCCCCAGTGGCCGCGAGCCGGGCCTCGGCAGGCTGCCCGTTGGCGTCACTGCCGGTCGCCACGTGCCGCCACCACTGAACAAACCATAAACATGAAAAACTAAACATACATTGTCATTTATTGATATTTCGACACAAGCGAAAAGAAATTAACTAAAAATAAACAAGCATGTGCAGAAATGTGCCAATAAGGACCTATTGCTTAAACCCTTTCTTATTTTAATCCTTTCCTAACCCCACAAGATGACTTACAAAGACGGTGCTTCGCTGACAAACTTTTGGAATTCGCGGATCGGCACATCCAGCACAGGTCCCGTTAATTTGAATAGTATCAGGCTGGGTTTTATAAAGATCCATCAGACCAAAAGTGAGATCAAACATCAGAATCAGTATAATTTTTGACATTCGTGACTGATCCAACGATCTTCATAAAAACCCAGTCTTAGGTCGAGTTTTAAAGGAGCTCTGAAATTGAAACTGACAGACTTTTATAAAGGTGCTCCCTCACTTGGAGCATTCGCCTGTAATGTAACGTGGTATTCGCCTGTAAATCAGTGCAATTTTAGACATTGACCGAAATTTGCACAGTTCTGGATCTACTATGGACTAAATATTCGTATGTTCCACTGCTATGGCATACCATGCCCATTCCCTGTCGGCAATTAGAAGATAGGTTAATATGGAGTGTGCGTACCGTTGAACGGTGAGCTCAAGCGCGCCCCCCGCGGCGCGGATAACGTCCTGGGCCTCCTGGTGCCGCAGCGTGAACACGTCGTTGCTGTTCACCTTGATGAGCGCGTCGCCAGCCTGGAGCCCGGCGCGCTCGGCCGCACTGCCGCCGTTCACCTGAAACAACAAAAATAACATGTCAAATCATCATCAAACAAGACAAGCCCCAGTTACAAACGGTGTCTGCGGACGGCGAGCGAAGCTGAATAATTGTTTTCCATATGTTATAGTAAGGAGTGTAACGAATTTTGGTTTGGGGCAAAACATTGTTATTTGGATGTGTGTACTTCGGCACATCCGATTGCCATTTAGGAATGTTTTCCCTTATGTTGGAAATACATTAGCAACAAAATCAACAGATAACCAATTTAACCAAACCATGAGTGAAGGACACCATCAACACACTGGGTAAAAAATTAATTCTAATTAGTCCGTCAGTTAGATTATGAAGAAATAATGAACACGTATTTTTTGCTTTATCTAATCAATCAAAATTTACAAAGATAACGCGCATCAAAGTTTAGGAGTGGGGGGCTCATGACGTCACTTCATGGTAAAAAGTGTGCCAATGCGAGATGACATGCATAACTTCAACGCACTATATCTTCGTAATTTTTTGTTTAATTGACAAAAGATAAAATACGTTTTCAATATTTTATGATAGTATAAATGACAGACTAAATAGAATTTTTCAGGAAAATAGTCTAATTGCATTTGATATTTACCGAAACACCACCAGACGCAGCGGATAAGTTATTCCATCTTATCTCTCAGTGCATCTCTTCCTTCGATAGTAACATGAAAGAGACACACTGAGACAAGAAGTGGTAACTTATCCTCATGTCAAGCTTGCTAGGGCAGCTGCGGCCCTAACATGCAAGATACAAAGATAAATTAAACCGTCTTATCTCTAAGTGCGTTTCTCTCACACTTATGCCGACGAAAGAGATAGTCATAGAGATAAACGGGTTTAACTTATCTTTGTGTCTTGCATGTTAGGGCTGCTGAAGTCTTATTTAATCAGAATCACAGACCGGACCGTTGTCAACACTTGGTGTTGTGACAGTCCATGCTTTGACTATCTCATCCACCTCCATCCAAGAGATTCAAAAACGAACGGCTTATTTGCTTAAGTATGTGTTTACACTGATATAGATATTATAATATGTTCCCGATTCTTAGTATCGAATGTGGAATGCGATCAGGGCCGGGCAACGGAAGGAAGCCGAGATGACGTCACTCGAATATGAGATCAGCGCTCGTCTGCCCAGGCATCGGTGCACAAAAACTTGTCCTATTTATCGCGAAGAATTTACGGCTGTTTATCCATACTGATATTATAAACTGGTGGACCACAGCACAGCTGCGCCCGCGGTATTTTCCATACAAACTTTACCATTCCTTTACAACCCTTTAGGGACGGAATTAAAAAAAATCCCTCCTTAATGCACCCCTAGTCGAGTACTCGAGGATTATTACCTCCAAATCTCAAATCTATAGGACTACCTAGGATATGGCTGTGCATTTTCTGTCAGTCAGTCACAGTAGTGTTGTATAAGTATAGATGCGAAAGTATCTCTGTCTGTCAGTTACACTTTCACGACTAAACCGCTGGACCGATTTTGATGAAATTGGTATGGAGATATTTTAAACCGTGGGGAAGGACATTGGCTACTTTTTTATGACAATCGACCCCTGAAAGCCTTAAAGAGTGAAATAGGGGCTGGAAAATTGATTCTCGGCAGTTCGTGAGTGCCCCATGAGAGCCCGTTCATGTCTCTATAAGTAACTGCGATATACTTACAAGGCTTTAGCCGGTTTTGGCCATTTACCGCTGAACCAATTTTGTAGAAGTTTGATATACTTAGTACTAGTTTAACGTTTTGAACGCCCCATTTGGCTGTAGCCGACAGCAGATTTCCATGCCCCTGATGCGTCGATATGCCGTTTTCCATACATTTACGTCGGCTACAACCATCGTCGAGCCCTCGTGGCACGCTTTTTCGTTGTTAACCGTGGCGTTCAAAAGTTTAAGGCCTAGGAAAGGGTAAAGAATACTTTTTTAAACGGGCCGGAAGTTTAACCTTTTGAACGTCACGGCTGAGTGCGAGAAAGCGTGCCCCGGACGCCGAGTGACGGCTGTAGCCGACATAATGTATGGAAAACTGCATGCTGCTGCATGTCAGGGGCACGAAAATCTGCTGTCGGCCACAGCCGACTGTGGCTTTCAAAAGGTTTTCTAACGGAAAACTGGTGCGTGCCCGACGAGTGCACGTAATTTGAAGGAAAAAATATATTTAAAAAGTCAGTAGTTAACATGAAAGTTCGTTATATTTTAAAGATATATATTTACCTATATATCTACAGACATCGTTGACAACTGGCAACGTCTGTGGGCAACGTCGATTCGATGGTCGAAACAAGAACAATCACAAACTTACCGCATGGGGGATAAGTATTGCGGTAGATTAAAGTGGCCCATTTTTTCCGACTGTTTGTGTGTCCATATATATTATACTAAGACCAATATCAATAATTAGATTTAATACCACCTACGAGAAAGGGTAAACGACGAATCGAAGTTGGTGCAAGTGTTTGAAATTTTGAATTGAAGCTAACCTGTCTTTGGGGAATCCTTTATTATAGAGAGATACATCCATGTGGGTCGATCAATCTGTCGGCAATTATGTAGTTAGTAAATGAGGCTAGTCTCAATTTCATAGACATACTTAGCCTGCATCAAGTCAGAATGTCCAGCATTAAAGCTATTTTAGTAAAAGACAGATGAGTGCACCGACGTTGCACGAACCTTGCATATTGTACGTGAAGAATGCAAAGGACAGATGCATGACCTCAAGAATTTTAATCACTTTAAACTGCTACTCATTATGAAATAGGTTAACGGTGCACATTTTGTGACAAAGTGTATAAGTAATATACAAGTTTCGTTCTTAAAAAATCAAAATGCGTGTACACCTTCCACATGTCTCACGCACCGGACCTTAAACGAAAGCAAACCTACCTTGAGCCTAAAATATTGTGTTAAATTACTCCAAGTGGCGAAGTGATTAAAAGCAATCCACAGAGGTCGTATTGAACAACACACTTCACACTAACGATCAGGTTCTGTCACCGCTCTGATTTATCACCACACATCAACCATACGTTCGACTATCTTTCTTTGCGTGCCGTATCATGAAGTGCACGCACGTACTATTTCGTGTCGTTTATATAGTTTTGTAAGTGTCCCCACCATTTCAGTCACTGTCAGAATTTAATGTTTTTGATACAGCATAAAGCCTTCTTCCGGTGGCCTCGGGCGGACGCAGGCGGCGCCGGCGCCGATGCAAGTGCAGCAGTGGTACCAACTTATGATTATGCATTATGAAATTGCTGACATGACAACAATTACCTACAAGGTAAAAACAAATAAATGTATTATAACAAGGTGCTAGCTATAGTTACAATTATATGACTTATGTTGAAATAGTAATAAGAAGCGATTAGTTTTGTTTTAAGATGATGACTAACATTTTCGTTGGTTATTCTTTTCCTCGCATTATATTTATTTCTATGGCGTCGGCCCTCGCAGCGCATGCGCACACCATTTAAGGCAACAGAATAACAAGAACAAGAAATTAATGCAACACCATCACGTAAGGTAAGCCTTACATGCAAAACAGGCACTGTGGTCTTCACGATTTAACTCCGGATTATAAATCATATAAATAAACTAACTTGAAAAATATTGCGTTCGTTCAAGACAGAAAGGCAAATCGCTAGTAGGTATTCAGTTGTATACCTACCCCTAACTATACACTGTTTACGAGAGGTGTTATTGGACCGATTTTGGAAATAAGCGAGGATCCCACCCCGTTTTACGAGCATAAAAAGCAACCCTGTTCGAACGGGATATTAATACATTTCGATTGCTTTAGCTGGCTGTACAGCTTATGTGTTTTAGTCCATATTTTACAGAGATTGCAGGTAAACAAACGGTCGACGTGTGCCGGGTAGGTAATTAGAAAATACCAACGGCGATAATCCACAGAAGGCGTTGTTGTCGCCCGCCGTTCCAGTTTCAAAACAAATCCCTGCCACTACGTGACTCAGATTGTGTTCGAATCGGAGATAGAACCAGACTGTTGCGTAATAACTACCAGCGGGCAGCGGCTGCCGAGTCCGGTTATAGGACTCTGGTTCAGATATTACCGGTTATTTGTACTGCATTGTATTGATCTCATTCACACTTTTTACCTCGACTTGCCTGAATTATTATAGGCTGCGACACTAAAAGATGTTCAAACATTTTTGTCCATTCTGGAATGGATAAGATTTCATACTTCTAACACTATAATTTGATTAGTTTATTACTTATATTTTGCGTGGTAAAAGGAAGACACCAATATTTTGAGGGTTCCGTACCTCAAAAGGTAAAAGTGGAACCCTTATAGGATAAGTCATGTGTCTGTCGGTCTGTCCGTCTGTCACAGCCAATTCGCTCCGAAACTACTGGACCGATTGAGTTGGAATTTGGTAAACATATGTAGGTAAATTGGTGACCGCAACACGGACGTGTAACGTAAATAAATGAATTTGAAACATGGGGGCTACTTTTGGGGGTAAATTAGAAAATAAAAATAAAAGTTTGGCGAAACTTGGCGTGTGACATATCAAATGAAAGGGCTCGTTGTAAGGATCTTAATTTCTTTATATCTTTAAGATAAATGGTTTTGAAGTTCTATAAGAAAATAGGCGAAAATTGACCGTACCTCCCCTTATCTCCGAAAGTACTCGGCCTAAAATTTTAAGAAATACTAAATAGTTCTTTATTACATTACATTACAGGAAATCCTGTAAGAAGTTTATGGTATTTTAAGTAACATAGGAAATTTCATATAATTACGGAACCCTCTCCACGCGAGTTTAACTCGCACTTGTCCGGCTTTTTAATTCTGGCTAGGATTCATATTTATTTTATTATCAATTTATTAAAACGTACCTGCTCATTCTAAACGGACGTAACTCCAAGACACTGAAGCAAAATTATTAAAAAATAACAATGACTCGAGGTTGATACTGCAAAGATATTTATACAAATGAGAAAATTAAGTTCGTTATTTTATTACTGCAAAATAAATTTGAATAAGTAATATCATCAATATATTACTTTTGAGGATTCAAAAATCTTTTGATCGCGATAGTAATTTTCACGTCTCATGACAAATAAAATGTTGTCAATTGATTTTCCGATGATGATTTTGCAATTCTCAGTTAATCTGAGGTCAGTCAGAACGTTGAAAGCAATAGCTCAATTAATTTGATAAGCGGACAAATTAATTTTAATTAAATTTTATTTGAATTGTAATGACTTTAACTAAAAGAAAATACTTTTAGACTAAATACTCATTACACCCAATGTATTATGTCCTGCGAATAAGTAGCTTCCAATAATTCTTATATCGATTTTTATTTATTTCGGACATAATATAATCTATAAAAACCTCATTACAAATTAAAAATTAAACTAAACTAAGCATAAAAATTAAACTAAATGAAATACAACTAAAGTAGATCTAAAAATGGCCCCTGCGGCATTGTGCCGAAGATGGTGGCAGCGTTTCTTCGCTGGATTACTAAACTAATTCGTTGAGCAAGGAAACTGCCAGCTCTTTGGTCTCCTGTGACGTCTATGAGCATCTTCGTAATATCTTTGAAGAGGGGGGGAAGAGGGGAGATATCGTAGGGTTTCGCCGCCGATAGGAACAAAATGATATTCGGCGCCGAGACCGCTATATTTAACCGTGTTTAGGCCTTCTGCATTTCGGCTGTGCAATTTCAAAACCTACGCCTCTATTCGGGAACCTTAAGTGATTCTGTAGCGATTCGTCAGCGAGATTTCTCTTCTCGCTTTTACGCATTACGCGTCGTGCGGAAGAGTGGGATGAGAAATCTCGCTCACGAATCGCTACAGAATCACTTAGCGTTCCCGAATAGAGGCGCTAGTAAGGGACACGATTTTTTTTTATAGGAAAACAAAGAAGATCTATGCTTTATGGCCCAGTAAGCCGCAAAATGCAAAGACACTTTTTTCTTGGAGGTGTCCCTTACTAGGTTTTGAAATTGCACAGCCGATTTGTACCCTTAGTCACTAACTACAAGGAAAATGGGAACAGGAAATGTTAAAATAGCACGATGAATTTTATAAACAATGTTATTAAGTTATTATTTTATACTAGCTATTGCCTGAGACATTGTCTTCGTGGAATTCGTTTATAGCTTCGGAAACTGCATTTCCCAGGATTATAAGTGGCCTATGTGACTCCTATGCACTGTCCTCAAAGCCTCTATACTCACTAATACTGTGCAAAAAAATGACGCCGATCTGTTACTCATTTTTGACTTGAAAGATAAATAAACGAACAATAATCTACAAAATCTCAAAAAGTGTACCAAAATAGGTGTTAGGTCGTACTAAAATAATTTACAAGATAACAAAACTTGTGAGGATTTAAAACTATTATGAAGGTACAAGCTACAAGTTAGGTATCTTGCATACGTAAACTAAAACGGAGCTGCGTCGTTAAGATAACACCTATTGACGTGCACTTTATCCTAAAGGGGTAATCCGTTTACGTTAGCATTTTTATGAGCCACATTGTTCCATCATATATGGCACTTGGACAAATTGACGCCACAATTGACTACTTTAAAATGGTGCATTTGTGTATGTAACATGTACGGACGATTAAATGATGACCCATTTTTCTTAAGCAGCCCGTTAAATGTTAAAGTAAGTTGTGGCGCGGAGTGAAAGTATTGGTGACGCCATGTCTTCTGGAATGCAGTCCGAGTAAAAACCCGTCTGTTCCTTACTCCCGATTAGAGACGTGGTCATCTTCTCTATATTATTGGAAGTTGTGGTTGGTTACCAAGCAGACAGCAACAGGTATCGTTTTCAAAAACCACTTTTTACCACAGGAAAGGAGACAAGATCTCTTAATTTGTTACATATTTAAAGATATAAAAGTAGTACATAGGCTTAGGCCGGGTTCTATAAATTCCGTCAGATCAAATGTCAAATTTTAGTACTTAAATCAGTACATTTTTTGTCAATCATTGATTACTGTGATCCTAGTAAGACTGACATGAGGATAAGTTATCCACATCTTGTCCCTCAGTCATCTTATCTCTCTCATACGACCTATCGAAGACAAAGAATTTTTTTCGTTCGGTAAGAGAGCGTATTTATGTCTTTTTTCATAACTTTTGAACCGTCAAGAATCGAACCGCCACTTATCGCTTAAAATGGTAGGAAATGACCGCTAATATGTCCCTGTTCGATTTGATCCGAACTTCCAAGGACAGCCCGTATTTTCGTTGATAAGACCAAAACCGACGCACATAGAAAGGTACTTTCTTGAGTCCCGAATGTCAATTGTGTTACTTGAATTTTTAACCCTGTCAAATTACGACAAAGTTGAAAATTACTAAAGATTTTGTTCTTTATAATGCAGGCGGGGTCTTAGGAGGATATTTAGGAAACACATACTTAGGTATTTAATAAAATTTTGGATACCGCACATGGCCGGTGAATAAAACTGAATTATTATTCATTAATTTTATATTAATCGTTAAACGAAATGAACTGTGTAATAAAACGTAGCAATTCCAATAGAACTGCGACTGACTGAGTGGTTTAAGTTATTGTTCATTAATAAAAGCCAGTACAAAACAAAATTATGAGCCATAAAATGGTGTTCGGCAGATAATAATATTCAGTGAACTAGCGTGAACTCATTACCGGGGGATTAAGACCAATGACTTAGGCATTTTAAACCGGTCGACAAATAAAAACTGATGGAACATGTTCATGTACTTCGCAATAATGATCTGTTCATAGAGTGAAACACTTCATGACTGGTCAATGGTTTCAGGTGATGCATTATTTTACATTTTTAATGATGTAATATTATAGCTTCGTTATATCGACAAGCACCAGATGACTATAGCATTATGTCAACTGCTTATCGATCTTTGTAAAATATTGCTATCAGAATGGAAGGACTGTTGACCGTAAAGGAGTTCTTTTACGAACTCAACTATCAGTTCCGATTTACCATATATGTTTTAACGAGAATAAGTTACTTAGCAACAGTGACAGGGAAATGTCATCATTATTTGTTAACTGCCAATCATTGAAGAGTTCCCTGTAGCTGTGGATTCCATCATCACTCCATCTTAACCAAATGATTCTGCTCTTGTGAAAATATATCAGTTATGTTAGAAAAGCGAAGTGAGACAAACGGAGTCCCGTTACTTTCCATAAAAGTTATTATACTAAAATTATTTTTACTGAAACCGTAAACTTTCAAGATTTCATCCTCCCTCCCTAACTGCGGCGCTAGAAAGGTTGACATGGGGTTAACTTAAACCCTCTCGTCTCTCTCGTGTTATCCCTCTGACTATCTCTTTCGCCGGCACGGGCTTAAAGGTTAGCAGTTTCAATGGAAGTGCGTTAGGCAGCACAATAGATACATTAATACGATCGATACTGTAGGTATAAGTTCTTCTGTCTATCGATAGAGAACCCCTCTAAACATCTGAAATTAAGAACTAACTTTATCATCTATCCAGAGTCAAGAAGAACTAGTTACATCTTGCGTACATCCGTGTGGTAGAAAAACTCTGCAGGCCAAAGACAAATAGACGGTTTGGTAAACATGCCATTGAAAATCATAAGTAACGTGTATAATTATTTTTTAGAGTATACTGAATGCAGGGTCAGGGTCTTGGGGAGACGTGAGTGACGCACCGCCGGCCAGGCGCGTTATAGCGTGGGATGCGCTATATCGGGTGTCCGCGCATCATGCACGCGACACTATTACCCGCCACTGGCTAGTACCACAATATCTTATTTACTTGTACTATCTACGTATTAATGTTTCACCGCGGGCAAAGCTGTGGTAGGATAAAAACCGGCCAAGTGCGAGTCGGATTCGCGCACGAAGGGTTCCGTACCATCTATAAAAACGGCAAAAATAATCATGTTTGTTGTATGGGAGCCCGCCTTAAATATTTATTTTATTCTGTTTTTAAGTATTTGTTGTTATAGCAGCAACAGAAATACATGATCTGTGAAAATTTCAACTGTCTAACTATCACGGTTCATGGGATACAGCTTGATGACAGACGGACAGACGGACGGACAGCGGAGTCTTAGTAATAGCGTCCCGTTTTATCCTTTGGATACGGAACCCTAAAAATTAACTAGCACAGCGGCCCTAGCAAGGTCGGCACAAGGATAAGTTGAACCGTCTTATCTCTAAGTCCGTCTCTCTTACACTGGTGCCGACGAAAGACCTAGCCCCCAATTCTCGATGCACTCGAGATAATGTCGATCCCGAGATTAAACGTCAGATTCATACAGTTGTGTCAAATGTTTGTATGCACTGACTTTTAATCTCGATTGTGAGATTATCTCGAATGCACCGAGAATTGGGGGCCTAGTCAGAGAGATAAACGCGTTTAACTTATCCCAGTGTCTGGCACGCTAGGGCCGCTGACTACAATGAGCATACGCATACCCACTAAAGATCTAAATAAATAATGTTCGAGCTATGGTGAACGGAATATGTCTGAATCCACCGAGAGCGAGTGATGTACGTACGTACAAGTGTACGACAAGAGCGAAAGAAAATGGGAGCGGAAAAATATGAATGCTACTAAGCGCTACTACATAACATCGATTGTATTTTTGAGAACTTGTCGACTATAGAGCAGGACTGATTAAGCATATCATCAGGGAAACCCTATCATTTAGTTACCCAATCATGATAGTTTCCCTATCGATTGTGTTACCGTACCTATACTACAGTAACTAGCTAACCCGTTCCATTGCGCTTAAAAACTCCAATAGGGTTACCCTATCAATTGCCTCTCTCTTTTCGGCGCTGCTTTTTGACGTAGTTATGAAAGGTGCAGCTCTATAACAACACTTATAATTCACCGTCTCACTCTAATGTAGGGGTCGTTAGGGTTTTTGAAACCTAGTCTATCAAATACCCGAACGAAAACCCCTATAATGGTACCGGTTTCGGTCCCTGCTCTAGAGTCCAGCTAATGAAAGGTGATACTCAAAACGGGCGGCCATTAAAAAATACTTTAGTCCTGTATCGCTTTGTACAGGCATGCGCGGCCCCAGGGGGTGGGGTCACAGGGGACATGACCCCCCCCCCCCCCCCCCCCAAATCGTACACGTCAAAGTGAAAAATCAAGTCTAAAAGTAAAGTCTAATTTACTCGACATATGTTATTATTAGTGACCCCCCCGCCCCCAAGGCTGCGACTGCGCCTGTTTACACGTATATAAGGATATTTTATTCATATTATGTAAATACTGCTTTTAATTCTCATTTTTAAGAAGAATTTATTTGCTTATTTAATTTTAATGAATCAAAAAGTCGTGTCCGACCGAAGTTTCGGTTTCAGTTTGTCATGTGTCGTCCGAAAAAGTGCCGGACCTTACGGTCGCGCCAAAACTTACCTTATCCGTAGTATGTTGAGGCTGGCTGATCGTTATTTGTTAAAATATTAACTCAGAATACATGTTTTTTCATCTTTTATAAGTGAACTTGTTTCATTTCATACCACCTACACATACCACAATAACGCCCCACTGATATTTTCAAGATATTCCGCGACTTTAACACATTTATAAATGTTTCGGTTTCGGTTTCGGCCGAAACTAGAACCAAAACAGATCCTTCGGTTTCGGCAAAAAACATGTTTCGGTCGGACACTATCAAAAACCACAATTCATCGTGAAGAAAGGGACTTCGGTTCAAGATTTTTAAAAGTGCCACACGTTTTTCAGTATCTAGTTTCGTTAGCCAGACTTTATCTGTTTTATCGCTTTAGTTGCCTTTATGTACCTAATGAAATATCGAGTATAATTATAATTACCATCAGCCAATTCACTGCGTACTTGACATTTGCCTCTGATAAATATTTGCTTCGTTTATAATATAGTCTAATACCTATAGAATTAGTAACGTTTAGATATCTTTTAATGATGACTAAGTATATTATTATTTATTATACAAAAAAGTGGGTACCCCAATAGGTTAGGTAAGGTAGTACTCATAGACATGTCAAGCATGCACCGTTAAGCTGTTGAATATATAAACATCATTAAGTATTGTTGTTGACATTGTTTCACATTGTAAGTGCTTAAGTAGGTGATTGGACTAATGGTGGCGCCAAGACTGCAAAATCATTTCTAGTAATGTTTATTGAACAAATCAACACTGGTTAGTTCTAAATACCTTACTGTCTTAACATTCGTGGAAACATTATTAAGTGCAAACTAAACAAATTTTTAGAATGACCATAACCGTTTCAATCCCTAAAGTTCCTGAAGCAGCGATAACTGAGACGAGACATCCTACTAACATTATAAATGCGAAAGTGTGTGTGTGTGTGTGTGTGTGTGTTTGTGTGTGTATGTTTGCAATCCCGGAAAATTTAAAAGTACCCGAGGGAATAACGATAATCAAACTCTACGCGGACGAAGTTGCGGGCACAGCTAGTAATACATAAAATTCAAGAATATAAGATATATATAGATACAACTAATATAACATAAGAAACAAATCATTTATGCCACTTCTAGACCATGTATTATAAAGAAATATATTAAATTGATGACTTTAAAATATATCACGACTGTCAAAGACTACAAACGGGGACAACTAACCGTTAATGATGAGGTAAAAGCTTCGATAGCTTATCGAACTTCGAGGCGTACTATTGGAGGTCGTGTCGGTAAAAAAATAATGTTACCGAACAAATAGGTATGTAACTACCTATGACTAGTATTTTAAAGACTGTAGTAACTCGCGACACTACTTTAGAATTATGCCATCTAAAATTACAAAGCTCCTGTCTTATCACTGATCTCAAACGTAAAACTGGACGAGGATTTCACTTTATTATTACGATTATTATCTAACTATGCCTACAGTTAGCATCTTCTAGATATCTGAGGGCCACAGTGTCCCAAAGTTTGAAAGGTAGTCTATCGGCTAAAGAGTATCCACTTACCGTTTTAAACTTTTTGCCACTCCGAAATATTTAATTTGGTGTGGACTTAACCTATGTACTTGTTTGGTACACTACCCACGCCGTATATGATAGTCGCACCGAAATGTTATACAGTTATTCGACGTATGCTTCTAAGAGTGATTTGCTTGTTTTATCAAGATGTAGTTTAATGACTGCCATTGCCAATATCAATATCCAATTCCAATATTACATTGAATACGTACGAGAATGTATCCAATACGAAGTAAATAGGTACAAATAAACTAATCAAAATGAACCAAATGTACCGATAGAACAATGTAAACGTAATAATTACTGGTCTTATCATAAGCGTCTTTGAACAAAGATTTTTCACTATAGTTCTTAATTTGGTTTCCAGAGAATTATAGACATGTTTTTAAAACGGTTTATTTAACAAAAGATAAGAATTTGCAATAAGTAAAAAAGGAGTTACTCTGTAGCTCTCTTAAACTGAATCGCCAATTGATGGTTTTTAGTGACTCAAGAAATTAGGAAACAATAAAGTTTGACCCCTTAACTGCCTGTTAAAAGGTTTCTTCACTGATAAATTACCTGTATAATATTTGTCGATCCCGATTAATGATTTGATGAAAAGTTTTAAACATATTCTAAAGTTACCTTCTGAACGACGAGAGGAGTGCCGAAGTCCTTGCCGCCCTGCAGCCGGAAGCCCAGCGGCTCGGGCCCGGCCTTGTTTAGCCGCACAGTTAGCAACTGTGCCATCTGTGGACAAAAACAAATATTAATCACTACAGCCACAACCTGCCCAACACCAACAAAACGAATCTTATCGCCCGTCCATTAGGACACCGATAACACAAACAGTGGGCATAAATCCTAGGAGAGAGGAGGGAAAGTAAATTGGCGATTAACTATGACGCCAGAGAGCATTAAGCGTGGCATTTGATCGACCCAATTGATGATTTATTTTCTCCCAGACCTGACCACACTCGCTACATTCAGTCAGACATCGTGCGATCTATTTTATCTACGATCAGAATCTAAGTGCGAACCAAAAGACATCAGTGAAAGGAGGCTGTGAGCAAAACTTTCGTTTATTTGTACAAAGTATAAACAATAAACGAATCATTTATCAATTTTCACAGGTCTTAGATTTCACTTCGTGATATTCCAAATTTAATTAAGGAATCAGCTGATTCAATCTCGGCCGGCGAATACCTTCTTTCTACATTGAACAGATTCATTCGTAGATAAAGCAAAATTCGCCTGATATTATCAATTCTGCAACAAGTAGCTGCCTCATTCACAGAATGCCAAAAGGATCATGATTTATATTCCACATATAAAAAGTAAGAGTAAGGGCCGTAACTTTGTAAAAGTCCGGATCGCTTACAAAACATTCGCACAGGCACAACTCTCACCTCCGATCACCTCGATGATAGTCGCGCCATATCTTCATCAAGTCGATGTACAAGCGATTCATCATACGCGACAAAAAAAGTCGAAGTAGGGACGCGCTTTACTTTACGGAGACGACTCCTTCACTTCATTGATTTTATGTTGGACCCATTTAAATCTTAGGTAGGTGCTGAATTCTTTGTACTCATTGACAGGTTCTTCTTAAGGTTCTCGTTCTAACATATTAACGACACGTGAAGCGATATGTTATCGCAGTTATACTACAGCCCAGAATCCGATACTCTACTATTGTTTTACCAAAATATTTTCATAAAAAGCCTTAAGGCTTGCCTTTAAATATCTTATATATCGTGCTGGTACACCGTTATTATAATATGAATAAGGTCTACGGGTGACTGTAAACCTCAGCACTAAATGCAAGCATCAACACATTCGTTGTTTATTTTCTGCGTAAGCGTTAAAATGCACTTCGCACGTCGTGTCGTGGAGTGCACATTCTTCAACCTTGATGCATCGCCACCAATCAAAAGGTCGCGACACTCTTCAACTGACATCTTCATCAATTCACTTCAATTCACAATAAAAAAAGATTGTACTAAACAAGTCGTTTGTTATTAATGACTCGTTATTCAAACGCCAGTGCGATGTCCCAATGCTTTTTATATTTTTATTGGTTTGTACTTTAAAAACGCGTGCGTACAAGTTTTAAGGGATTGACACGACATTTAATTTCCCTATCAAATTAAGGATTTAATTATCTTTTATCATCACCTCTTCGTGCAAACTGTACCTAATGATTGCTTTGTTCTAATGGTGGCAATGTCATCTCAAGGCTTTTGTGATGAACCGAGCGAGCATGGACTGATTTTCCTTATCTAAGGAATGCAAATGTTTATTACATTCCATCTTGAAGCGACCTAGCTATTAATTGTCCCATATTGTTTACTAAAAAAAAATATAATTCGTCTCGCGCTAGAACCGTCCTTTCATAAAATCCGCACTTGGACTTTACACACATTTTTCATTTGTGGACAAGGTATCAGTACCTACGTTCTGCTGTTGCTAATTCAAGATAGAATGGGTATAAGCGTCTTTCGCTAATGTTTCCACCATAACTAGTGCTCAATACGTATTTAGATGCATATAATCATCATAATCACAATGTGCCATACAATAATACACATAGTTCAGTTGCAGTTTATTTACATACGATCAACACCTTCAACTTTCCATTACGTAGTAAATAAACCTTCCTATGCACTGCGTAGTTAGACGCGGCCTTGTCGAGCTGTTAAACCGTCAAGATGAAAGTAAAAAGGTAAACATGATGAGTCCCTGTGACCTAGAGTCGGCCCCGATAGGCTGGTTTACGACGTAACCGAGTGACGGATACGTTTCTCCACCGAAGTTCTCAGAAGTCGATGTGTGATTGTTTAACAACACTGGTTTATTTTACCTGATTATTAGTCATACGTTAATCGATGACGTCATCTACGATGAGTAACGCAAGGGCCACAGTCCGCTCTCGGTCACAGAACTGATTATCTTGGTATTTGGGCGAGACGAGATTCCTTTGTGAGAGAAAAAATGATGATGCATAATCCATGAGGTGGCCGCGCGCTGAAAGACAATCAGCGGGCCTAGTCGTCAAGGTGACATGTGACCCGTTTGATGCCGGCATAAAAACCGATGAATAGTTTTTATTAACATTAGACGATTATTGTGGTGTCCATTCAAAAAAATTAAGTATGTAAAATGCTCTTAAGTATAACGGTAAGCTTCATCATTTCCGACCGCTTAATACCTATGCCAATAAATGAAAACCAGTTTCGTAAGATGCTCTTGTTATATCTTAGGTAGGGCTTTTGTCTATTAAAAGTCGATTCTTGGGTCATCATCTACTATCTTTTATTCAAGGCGGCCATTAACCATACCCACCAATTATTTGTCTTGCGAATGAAATCAATAGAAGATGCAGGCTGATAGACGGATTATTTGACCAATACTCATACTTTCTGGAACAGTCAGTTACTGCCATTACACTATAATTAATACGTCAGTAGGATTATATCAAAATGTGTGAAGCAATTAATAAAATCTGATATCGATTATAACGTCTATTTATTTCACCTATAAGTATACGACTCACTAATGGCCATGCTGAATGTTGATAGAAACAAATGACAGCTATTTGTTAAAGCAGTGGGCTACCATTCTTGGCTTCTAGATTTCGTAATCGAAGAAACGCTCATAGATAAACAAAATTTCAGTGACATTGTAGGCGGTTGTTGCTGTTACATTTCCGCAAGTAACCTGTAAAATAATTTACACTTTAACGAGTAGGTGAAAAGTAAACATTTACACCTGCTCATTGCGGGATAGCTAACACGGGAGGCGTGGGAGTCTCAGGCTACGGTAAAAATAGAATAATCGACCGTTATTCGTATTAAGACGCTGGGAAAATGAAGTTTTCTAATGCTATTAGCATCCCGCACTGAATCCTATTTTTATATCACTACCATATGGATGTTTATCTACAGTTCAACCTTATACTTCGGTTGAATAAAATATTGTCCACATTGGGGTTTTTGCATAGCACTTTTCTAACTATTGACTTTCCAATCAAGACAAATCAAAGTACAGCTTAGAGAGGCGCTGAAACACTAGACATAGTTTCACAAATAAACATTTGCAATTATGTATAAAAGCAGTACATGAGAGGTTGATCCAATCAGCATTCTTTTGACTGTAGCTTGAGAGTAAGTACCGCAATCGTTGGGAAGCGCATCGCGCCGCAATTTAAACGTATTATTGTTATTAAGTAGGAATATCTACGGTGATCTCATTCTGTGTAATTACAAAATACATACGTTTCAAAGCGTGTTTGGCCAGCTGCGGCCTTCTGAGGTCGCGCAGTTGCTGTTAGACTTTTGATTATTAACTGAGCCAAAAGGCAGGGCTTTCACTGATGGCAGCAATAGGTAGGTAATGGACTTAATAATCAGTTTTCAATAAGCCGAATTAGTACTGCTTGAAGGTAAAGATTGCCACCAACATTTCTGTAGGTATAATTACGTTCCTATTGACGTATCTAAGTATCGACATCATCTTTATGTCCAATCACTACAAAATTCGGCAAACCTGAGTAGATTTCTCTCTTGGCCTTGGGTCTCTCTCCCCTTTTAACCGGGATGTAACTCACCTCAACTCTGGGTCGCCAACTATCTATGTAGGGGGTTTTTTTAAACAATAGCAGTAATATACCTATTTAAGTATTTATCTTTTCAGGAAGGCTTAATTAAGGTCTAAGTACAGACATGGGCATATGTAGTAATAATTGTATCTAAGTGCCTGCAATAATGATTGTTATGTCTGTCGCCACAAAATGCCTTTAATCAACAGCGGCCCTAGCATGCCACACACGGAGATAAGTAAAACCCGTTTATCTCTCTGACTATCTCTTTCTTCGGCACTAGTTTGAGAGAGACCCATTTAGAGATGAGACGGTCTAGCTTATCCTTGTGTCAACCTTGCTAGAGCCCTATTGAAGTCATCAAACTGTACTTAATTACTGCGAAAGAAGGTTAGGCTAATCTAATCTAAATTGTTACTTTAAAGTATTCAACAACATTTTCTACCCATCTTTCTTTTTTATAAGGTTTATGGCTAAACCTTCACTTTCTACATATCCAAGAGCAGCTTATTCTATCAAATGATGTTTGATAGAAGCTGTCATTGGACCTCACGCTTATGATCAATCAGATAAAAAATGAAAATACGCAAACGATTTGTTTACATGTCAACACAATAGCCAACAGTATTGAGGCTGTGGAGTTCAGTGTCCAGACGGTGCGGAGGCCGTGTCGCAAGTGTTGGCGTCCGATGCACCGAAACTATTCGAACTGGCGCCCATAATCAGGTTAAACAAAAAACATGTACCTACCTATTTATTTACCTTTATTGTTAAGAAATGAGGGCGCGAATTTCTTTTTACGTATGTAAATCAAACTTAAATCCTATTCAGAAAGTCTCGATTTGCGTTCGTTTCGTTCATACGTTTTTTTGTTACGAGATGATGATTCGGGTTATACGAACGCCGCGCTAAATTTTTCGCCACGAGTGTGTTGAAACAATTCGACAATATGATCTGACAAGTGCTGAGGAAGCAACTTGTGCAGTACATTTATGAAGTCAATTCCTTGACCCTTCATTTGAGTTTATTTTATTGTTATAAATGCTTCACTATATTTACTAGAACATGCTCAATGATGCATGTTAACGAACCTGTACAATGTGGGCACATAGATCAAACACCTTTCATTAACGACGTCGCAGGATATGTAACACACCTGCAGACGCAAGATGCGCGCTAAATGTTTAAAACTTAAAAACGAACAATCGTATTACGTACAAGGTGGTATGTGGCTCGGTAAATATTATTTTAAGGTAACCTTTTGAACGCCAAATTTCATATTTCTCTTTTCCAATGCATAAGAGAATTTGAGGCAATCAATTTGACGAAATTTTTCTCGTATCAAATAAGTTGCTAGGTGTTTGCGTTTAAATATAATTTAGCCCCCAAACTGTTACATAAACTAGTCTATTTTACCCACTTTTATTAATTTTAACCTCGTGTTATTTCTGTTCTAATGTAAAAAAAATTAAAGAGCGGCCCTGTCCGTCGATCCAGCGGGCCTCGATTACATGCTAGACGTAAACTTGGCACAGTCTCTAACCGCTAGAACCCCAAGCACTCCAGAATTTGGCGTGCTAGAGTAATATTGAATAACGCATTGTATAATACATACATTGTGTCAATAACCTCCAAAATGCAAAGTAAGAACCTTGGTGTAAAAATAGAGCGGTTGCGAAACATTTGGCGCTTAGCCATCAGTTGGGACGATTAGTTGGACTCTTCTCTGATAACACTCTTTACTTTATTGAAATATCAGTTGATATCATATTATGCAAAGGCGAGGTGTGCACACATTTCGATCAATACATATTAAAATTGGGCTCGGCTCAATCTTTATTCTACGCACGTATTACTTATTTAAGTTTTTATGCAATGAAAATTATTCAAAGAGAATACCAGACAGTTCCCTAAGAAGCTTTTTTATCTATTGCACTGCGATTGTACGGTAAAAACGTAACAAATTAGCTTGTCGACATCTTTTTCTTCAAAAATCACATACTTACTTAAATCTAATCAATCGCAATGTGTCTAATCGGTGACCCATCAATAAAATAAATAAATTTATCTTGCTGTTCGTTGAAACATGATTCTATTTAGACATGGTATTAGCTAGCTAACTATAAGATTGTACACCTAGCCTAGCAACACCATAACTTTCGCCTCTGTAGAAATATTTAGGTCAAAGAATACGCATAAAACGTTCCCTTAAACTAAAGGATAGTTTGCACTTTTTCCTTTTGTCTCCCCATATACGAGTGTGGCGGGGATAGACGCTGACATCACGCTATATTATTCCAAGTACGTTATGAGTAATAAAGAGTTACACAGTACGTTATTGTTTAGGCCGAAGTCTTGTATTAGCAACAAGCCAGAACGGATGTGCACGATTGATCCCCGCACACTGAACGGAAACATTCCTCCTCAAATCGTCTTGCAACCAATTCGGCCTTAACCAAAATTTTGTGGTCTAGATGTCAGAGATATCGCTATTATGCAGATTTTTAATGCAACCACCATTTATAGTGTCGTATAAATTATAATTCAAAGTAGAATTGTGTGTCAATGACCACGATTATAAACGATTACCTACCTATAACTTTCTTCATTCTTCAGATCCTCATGATGAGAGTGTGTGATATAATTTAAAAAGGACATAAAGCTCTTTAGTATTAAGAATATTACCATTAGTTATGTTATTTAGGAATTGAATGGGACTAAGAGTTTTGTTGGATAAACATAGGTACAACTCCTTGAAATTTTATATTTTGGTACTAGCTATAAACAAATGTGTTAATTCGGCACCAATAAGACAGTCGCAACGCTGCATATAGTATGTGAAAATATCGTATGAGTATTGCCGTGTTAAGGCGTCCCAAACTGAATGCAACCCTATCCAACTATTGCTCGTTGACTCATAGGGATTTCCGTAGATACTTACTTAATTAATATAATTTTAAAACACCTATTATGTTTAATTAAATGGACAATATTCTATATTGTACAAAATAAATGACCACCAACATTAAGAAGCCGCTTGCTGAAAGTTTTGAAATGGATAAACCATTTATTATCATTGACCCTATTTAAAAGGTTTTGTAAAAATATCGAATTAAATCTTGGGTTCAGTTACTACCTATACGTACGTCAATACTACACATTAGCATATATGTTTAATCATCAACAGGTAAAATGGTACGAGCAGCTCCATAAATACGGTAAATTGATGAAAAAAGTTAGGTAGTTAATCTTTAATAAGTCCTTTATAAAAATCATTATTAAAATTTCTTTGCCTTTTTGGTGAGCACACAATCCATTCTGTTTCAGAGATCAGCGCCTCTATTCGGGAACGCTTAGTGATGTTGTAGCGGTTTCCGATTACTAAATCGATAGAATTTCCACATAAATTATATTCTTTCCTCGAACCATAAATATATTCCAAGAATCTAAACCGCTATTTTAGACAAATTCATTATTTTCGGGCTGTTTGTAACATGTTTATTTACTTTATTGATAAATAACTCAATTAAAGGGTTCATACAAATCCTACTAATATAATAAATGCGAAAGTTTGGATGGATGTATGTTTGTTACTCAATCACGCCAGAACGGCTGAACGGATCTAGATGAAATTTGACACAGAGGTAGATTATAGTCTGGAATAGCACATATCCAGGAAAATTTAAAAGGTCTTGCGGCCCTACCAAGGTTTATATAAGGATAGGGAGGATAAGGGAGGGAAGTTAAACCGTCTTATCTCTAACTGCGTCTCTCTCACACTAGTGCCGACGAAAGAGATAGTCAGAGAGATATACAAGTTTAACTTATCTCCGTATTTGAGGGAATAGTTACCTAACTATAACTGAATTCCACGTGAACGAAGTCGCGGGCAGAAGCTATCAATACACAGTACCGTGACTCACTTATAGACAAAGCACAGCCTAAACGGGCGGTCCTACTGGTTTTAAATTTGGAGGAGACATTTCTCGACTATCTTAGACGGGCAATAAGGAGGGTTTCTTTTTTAAATAAAACACCTAAAGGGGTGAATAGGGGTGATAAAGTTTGCATGGAAAATACCGAAGCAGAGGGCGAACCTGAAGCGGGTCCACTAGTTAGTAATATAAATGATGGTTGATTTGAGTAGACAATGTTGCTACAAATGAGCGATCTACTGCTAATTCTTGCTTATTTTCGTCGTCCATCACGAAAACAATGTTCATACTTAATAAAATACACGTTGTTATATAGGCTCACATTTGGCATGGTGATTTCCAATGAGTCATAGTGTTTGTTTTCAGGAAATATAACGGGTATGCTTCACTGTTTATTGTTATTTAAAATAAAAGGGATTCTAAACAGTTGGTTTGGTTGTTGGATGGGACTTGCAGTTTGTTTTCAGCTTAAAATAGATCATTCTTTAGGTTGCAAGTACTTTGAAGTCATTAATAAAATAATGAATAACAAGTTGCGATTCAGGTAAGTATTTAGGAATGAGGTCATTTCATTTCAGATACCGAGGCTGATGTCACGTTTTACACAATGTGACAAACTATTATCGAGCAGGAAATTTAATAACTAAGTATATGACTACTGCGGCTTCTGCTACACGGAGAATTTTGATGCTGTACCTGCATTACCGTAATGTATTCGTAGCAAAGTCCAGAATAATGTCGAAGCTATACACGCGTTTGTAATCCGCAACATTATCCATGTAGCTGAGTCTCTGCTTACGTTAGGTACGTTTTTCTCCAGAATTACGTATGTCGGTACAGTAATTTTTTCTCAGTGACTGTCTTTCGTTGCATAGCCAAGCCATAACATACAAATACAGTTAACGTCAGAAGATTTACATTTTTAAATAGGTACTATAATATTGTTGCCTCAGTTGACGTATGGTGACGTATCATGTTTACATATGTTAACAGATGTGGTGTAAACTTATCGATATTTTCGACGCTTAGGTAAAAGTAAATGTTGAATCATATGAATTGTCTGAGTAGAGCGTGGGGTCCTTGCGGATACAGTTCGACCCTATGGGATCTTTTGTGTCCGAGTAACTAAAATAAATAAAAAATGCGACACTAACACTGGTCTATGATCTAGTACATAGCTAAAATTCCCTGTGATATTATAGGTATTGACAACGGTAGGAATACTTATACAGATAAATACACGAATATATATATCTAAACATCTATGATGCAGGCACAACCGTTCGTGCTCATCACAAGTTTGCCCCTAGCGGATTCGAACCCGTGAACTCTTGCACAGTGAGGCAGTAGCTCCACTGCGCCATCGAGCCGGTCTGAAAGTTTAAATCTGTGTTTTACGCTATTATCACGATAAGACAATAGGCCCAATAACAAAGTTCTTACTGACATTACATTAAAAATCAAAATAAATTCCTACTTAACCCATCTCTCTGAAATTATAAAAGCAGTCTACAGCACGAATACTTAGTAGATAAAGTATTTCCTTAGTGGCACTTGAAGCTCTCTATTCTATGTAAGTAGGTTCTGAGTACACCTGGGATTAAAAAAACAGTTTCACTGATAAAATCCCGATGGTGGATGAGTCTAACTAGGCCCGGGCACACCAAACGCGGTTGCGGCGCGTTTGCGGCGCGAACGCGGGTCCGCGCCGTTGTCGAACGGCGCGGACGGATTTACCATGCCACACCAAAGTAGCCGCGGGACCGCGGCGGTCCCGCGCCGCCGCGGTGTGGCATGGTATATCCGCTCGCGCCGTTCGACAACGGCGCGGACCCGCGTTCGCGCCGCAAACGCGCCGCAACCGCGTTTGGTTTGCCCCGGCCTTATTCTAACTACGCATTGGTCTCGACAGGTTTGTAAGAATCCAATCGGAAATAGGTGTGTATCTATTAAAGTGGCTTTGGTAGCTTATTGTTTCAACATAGCATTACAAAGAATGGTTTAGTTTCTTATCTCTTTATATAGCAATATGTAGACACCATTAACACACCCATTAAATAACAACAGCAATACAATATCTTCATTGAAATGAGCATAAAGAACCTCTTTATAAATTTGCATTTCCTTTTTCCTTATACCTCTTTATTCTTATTGTAAAACTGAGTAATCCTTTATTTACATTTGACGAATATGCGAACCGACCTTAAATAAATACGCTCAATATATTGATTTTCGAGTGTTTAATTAGCAAGTTTTTCAGAATTCGATGGACGCCGAACGTATGGTACTTAATGTACATAATTTATCCTTTAAGTTGCTTCAAGCTAATAAGTACTAATTTTGTCTCAAGACTAATGTTTTTTTTGTATAAATAGATACAGAAAGAAGTATAAAAGGCAAAAGGGCTCTTGCGATCGTTTTAAAATTCCCTTCAGTTTGGGCCATTGCACTCGGCTCGAGGTGACTCGTCTAACCGGCCTGCTATCGGACCGCGGTTCGATTCATCGCGACCGCCCGTGGCCCGTGTGCTATCACCAATCGTGCTTGCGGGCTGTATGTACACTCACAATACCGCAGATATACTAGCACATACAGTACCAATCGGGTACATCCACTAGGTAGGTACTCACTATAAATTAAAATAGGTAGCATGAAAAACGCGCTATTGGCTACATTCTCCTGTCCGAAGCATTCACTTGTTTAAAATGGAACTCATATTCGAATTTATAAAGCTTGTTGCTGTAAGCTGACATTTTTATTCGAATCGCGGTATAAAATATGTAATCATTAATAACTACGCCTACGCTAAATTCCAATGGAAATGTTTTCTGAAGAAAGAGGTAAGTGAAAAACGCGTAAAAAGTTACAAAACCAACATTATTTGTACAAGGCGAACTTATCCTTAAAAGGGTCTCTTCCAACTAACTAACTTGTCGGACATTACATTAAGATACGTAAGGGTTTAGCAATGCTTTTTTTTTCTGTGGGAGGAGAAAGGCATAAAAAATTTAGTTTTATAATTAAAACTAGCATTTCCTGTTTCTTTTTAATACTGGGGCGGGCCAGAAATGTTCTCGGGTGGGCCAGGCCCATGTGCCTCCCGCGGCCCTAACATGCATGGCACAAAGATAAATTAGAACCGTTTATCTCTAAGTGCGTCACTCTCACATTAGTGCCGACGAAAGAGATAGTCATAGAGATAAACGGTTCTAATTTATCTTTGTGGCATGCATGTTAGGGCCGCGGCTACGGCTTTGAAGAAATGGAAAACGAAGTTTGACCGTTGTTAAAATAACAATTGCTGGCGATAAAATCTTAACGCCTGATTGTAGTAAACAACAAATCGTCAGAATGAATTCTTTAACGATGAATAAAAAATGCGATAAGAGATCCAAGGATCGTCACGACGCAACCGTGATTTTCCAAGGGCTGAAATATTTCCCGCCTCGAGTGCTACGTTTGTGTAATTGCCAATTAGTTATGCTGTGCATTTGTGGTTGCCAACAGCAAATTCCCAGGTCGTGTAGGCAGTTAAAACAGAATGTACCTCGCTGACCACAGGGACTGGGCAAGTGTTCTTGTATTAACCGGTTCCGAAATTCACGACCCGATTTTATATCAATGAGCCACCTCATTGGTTCGTCACTGAGTAAAGTTTAACACCCTTGGGCGAATAACGCCACAATTATTAAAGAAAGACGAGAAACCAATTTCATAATTATCTGTTTAAATAATAAAAACCGGTCAAGTGCGAGTCAGACTGACGCAGAGGTTTCCGTTACTATAAATCATCGACAGCCTATTTTCTACGAATTTACTGGACAATAAAAGATCGAAATTGGTACAGAGGGAGACCGTAATGTGGATTTTTAGCTTTAGCAAACAAATTCAAATGAGGTTTAATTTTTGGGGAAAATTAGAAAACGTTCAAAAAACTATTGTAAAAAACGTCATGTGATTTTTTTTCATAATTATAATATGCATCGTTTAAAAGAAACGAGTCATCCTATAAGGGTTCCGCCATTTCATCGGACATTCGGAACCCTAATAAAGAGCGAAAAGGAAGATGTTGGCCTCGCTCACTTGTAAGAAACATCGTGCCAGGAGACAAGGCTGCCTTTAACCGATTCGAATTATCAACTTTTATATAGGTAATAAAACTTAACATTTTGTTTTACCATTTGTGTTAATTTTTTTATCCAATGTTAGTAAATAATACCGATATTTAAAAAGCCGATTGACTGTGACTTCGACTACTTCCTACTAGTACATAGCTTACCTAAGACCTCTCATAGATGAACGCAGTTGACAGCGGCAAAGATTTATAGAGCGAATAATTTATTTTTTAAGTATACCCGTTTGTGAGCGCTGTGTGCTAGACATTGAACTTGTTAATACGTAAATAAGTAGGTGTATTGGCTGCATTCCAAATCGTACAAAAAGCAAATTTCCCGTATATTCGTAAAATCCATGTGACATGACATGACGTATAATTGTTCAACAGCTATAAATAAGAGAGAACTGAATAATGACTGGTTTCTAGATAGATCTTTAATAACGAGACTTAAATCAATTAATGTATTGTATGTATATAGACTCTATAGTAGGCGAGGTTTCTAAAGTAGCTTTTGACGTTTGTCAACTGACGCAAATAGAGGTGAGGGCTGAGGCTAATGCGCGTCGTAAATATCAAAACCGATTTATGTAAGAATCGATTGTTTTTAGGGTATCCAAAATAAAATTACGATTATCAAAATGTTTTACGCTTAGACAAAACTTAATTACACTAAAAGCATAAATTGGTTCCACAGCTTCAAATAAGATTATCGAGAATTTATTAAAAAAGCGGATTTTGAAATAAAAAACAACTACAAGTATTTTATATTTTTTTGTTTAACATGTGTTGTATGTATAGATGTATAGATTTATCTTATTTAAGGTACAAATACTATTTAATAAGTTTCACGTTATTTGGTTCTTAACCAATTAACTTTGCAGGTAGGTATACCGATTATTCGAAGTGTACGGGAACAACAAGACTCAAACAGTTGCAACTCTTTTAAAAAACGGTAGAACGTAATTGTTTTTCAGTAGTACTTTAATAACCAATTTTAAAAGAAATATGCAAGATTAAAATCTGAAATGTATTCATTTAGTGAAAAAAATCAGGCAAATATATGATGTGAATGTTAAAAAGTACTAGTCCCGCTTAATTTTTTGTTTTAAGTTTCCTTGAACATATTAAATTTATACGTTGTATGTCGCTTAGGAAACGTCAAAAGGGACTTTAAAAATCTCGCAAACTATAATTGTTTTTAATCTGGCTTTTGTAAATGAATGCCGATTTAAGAGGACTGTGAACCAACAGCAAAAATCACCCTTTTCATACAAAAGGCGATAACGATTTCCACCCCTTAAATGTTAACCTATTTTGAGGAATTTTTGATAGGTTATCAGTCAGAACAAAATCTAGGTCTACGGTTTTAGAATATTGATAAAGATCAACAAAGTCAAATAATCGCCGAAATTAGTTTTGGATGAGAATACTAAAACAAAAATAAAACTGAATTTATTGATTATAGTGAAAAAACCAAAACGTATAGACCTAGATTATGTGCTGACTGACAAATCTATTAAAAATTGGTCAACATCGGTTAACTTTTATGGGTTGGAAATCGTTAACGTCTTATGTTCTTATGTATGAAAAGCCGTAGGTTCACACTCCTCTTAAATATTAGATACACAATAAATTCCATGATTTAAAATCTTCCTCTATCCTCTTGGGCCACCGAATTTTTATTTTTAATGGTCAAAACTGATTTTTAGTTTGTCTCGGTAGTCGGTAGGTACTTTCGGTAGGCGAAAGAATTTTCATCGCAGTTTGAGATTTCATCACTGCGCTTGTCTGCGATCAGATGAGCAGAGCTACTCTTGGCAAGACATTACAAATGCGGATTTGGAGGATTCAATAAAAATCCTACAGCATAAATATAACGTTTAGTACGAAAACACATAATCGCAACAAGTGACCGCAGTGTTCATGCAGATTTCAACTTTAACTAAGTAATTTTACCTGCCAATACATGTTAAGTGGAAAGCAATCAAAACTAGTAAAGAGTAAACCACACTATTTATAAGTTAGAATTTATTACTTATAAGAATCTGAAGCCTTAATTCATCCAACAACACTGCACTTTTCTCCTTTGGGTTTACAAAAGGTCAGTACGCAAATAGATCAGATTAGCGATTAAGTAATACCTACCATGGACCTATTAACGAGCCGCTCATAGCGTTGTTAGTTAATTAACACACATCCCTTATATCATCTCAGATTTCCTTAAACCTTAACTAGAAGCGTATTCCCAATTTAGCGCAAAACCAGCGCTATAGATTCGAGGAAACATCTGTTTATTTTAAAACCGCGATGCGGTAACATTATCTGCGCGGTTAGCATAATCCTGGAGCACATTGGGGATACTTACATCGTCCGATCGATTAAGATGATATTCTTCACTTGGCACTGTCAATCACTGGTTCAAAACACGACGCGCGACCGTTTCTAAATAGGCGATCGCGCTCGCGAGTATTTTTAGAGCGGTAATACGACACCGGTGGGTGGCGAGTGTCGTTCGGTCGTGGGGCGGCGGCGAGCTCGTGCGCGCGAGTGCGGCGCGGCGCGCGCGCCCGGCCGTCCCGCGCGGCGCCCGCGCAGCCTCCGCGCCCGCCCCAGGCGCGGCCGCAGGGCCCGCAGGACGATACCCTCCGGACACAATAAAGCCTCGCGCGCACTGCTAACCGCGCCACCATTATCCTGATTGTTTCAGTTTTCATTTCATGAAATGCTTATATCTATAATGCAAAAAAAACACCATGGCTCACGGCGTAGCGTAAAGCTAGCAATTTCCTTTGCACTTAGAAAAATATTTCTAAGTGGTTTTGATTCTGACAAAAATGTAATGGAATATGCTCACAGTATGTACAGCCAGTGCGAGTTGGACTCGCGCACGAAGGGTTCCGAACCATTATCTAAAGCAAAAAAAAAACAAGTTTGTTTGAGCCCCCCTTTAATATTTGTTTATTTTAATTTAAATATTCATTTTTTTAAAGTGAATATATAATTAAATATTCTGTGAATATTTCAAGCGTCTACCTGTTGCCGTTATCAATATCGAGCAAAAACGAGCAAAAATATCACGTTTGTTTTATGGGAGCCCACTTAAATATTTATTTTATTCTTGTTTTTAGTATTTATTGTTATAGCGGCAACAGAAATACATCATCTGTAAAAATTTCAACTGTCTAACGATCACAGTTCATGAGTTACAGCCTGGTGACGGACGGACAGACAGACGGACAGACGGACAGCGGAGCCTTAGTAATTTTACCCTTTGGGTACGGAACCCTAAAAACCGGTCAAGTGTGAGTGATCCTCGCGCACCGAGGGTTCCGTACTACGCCAATTTGCCATGGTCTTAACCAATCAATAAAATACTTTATTATGTTAATGATATAAGAACTTTGACATTCGCAAGTAAGTTGGCAGGTTGTTAAGCTGCAGCGGTCATTTTCTGGTTTGATTTAAATATATCTTTCACATTACTGTAACAGAACTCCGTTGAATTGATATTTGTTGTTAGACTATGGAGATTAAACTAAAGTCAGGCCAAATTTGATAACTGAAAATTAAGCCGTTATGGGAACACAGGTTGAACAAAATTGGTCTAAAATCAGCCAATTTTTAGGGTATCAATGTACGGGGCCAGTGGGTGGGAGATGGGTATCTCCTGCCTGCACTGCACGGCCCTATACGTCTGGGGGGGGATCGTAGTGTGCCGACCCTCCCCTCCTTTGGCGCGGGTGGCCCCCGGTAGAACCGGGGCGGCCGGGGGGCGTCGTTTTGGTCGAATCTTCGGGATCCCACGGCGCCCCCAAAAAAATGCAGAGAGGGTAACGCCGGAGTGGTTTTAGTGGGTATGCTCCTCCTTGGGAGAGAGTCCCACATAACCCCTGCGCTTACCCAGGCGTGGGGTATGCGTAATGCATTTCCACTACATTACAAAAAAAAAAGAAGGGTATCAATGTACGGGGAGCTTGTCATGTTTAAAACTTTATGATAGTTTTATTATTTGCTAGTATTTGTGTTATAACAACACATATTCTGTGAAAATTGCAACCTTCTAGATCCTACCGTTGCTGAGCTAGAGGCCTCTGACGGACGGACGGACGTTGTAGGCTAGGCTCAGTAATAAAGAAGAAAACGTGAAGAAACATGCACTGCACACATTTACGTACTAATCTAATCTGGATTTCAATTCACGTTGGGCCCATTTGGTGATTAATGCCCATCCTTCTCATGAAAAGAGGTATATGCCCAGCGGCCCTAACATGCAACACAGAAAGATAGGTTAAACCCGTTTATCTCTATGACTATCTCTTTCGTCGTCACTAGTGTGAGAGAGACGCACTTAGAGATAAGACGGTTTAACTTATCCTTGTGTCTTGCATGTTAGGGCCGCAGCAGTGGAGCATGCGTAGGTTTATGTGTTTATTATATGGTAATGCCGTACCTATCTAATGGTAAATAATCGGACATAAAACGAGGACCCGAGCTTTACTAGCAAATTGTTCAGTTAGATATTTGTTCGATTTTTTTCGATTCAGTTCATGGCGGATCCCGTTCACTAGCGGGAGCCAGTCCTTTTCAAATACATCTAAATCGTCCCGTCGTCTCCTTTACGGTAGCCGAGAGGAATAGCAGAAGGAAGGGGAAGTCTTTGCCCAGCGGTGGGACACTATAGGCCAAATAAAAAAAAACCGGCTAAGTGCGAGTCGGATCGGTCTATAAAAACGGCAAAAAAATCATGTCTGTTGTACGGGAGCCCCCCTTAACAATTTGTTTTATTTTAAGTTAATTATTTATTTTTAAAGTGAATAGGTATATAACTAAATATGTATTCTGTGAATATTTCAAGCGTCTACCTGTTGCCGTTATCAATATCGAGCAAAAACGAGTCGAGAAATCGTTTGTTGTATGGGGGCCGCCTTAAATATTTATTTTATTCTGTTTTTTAGTATTTGTTGTTATAGCGGCAACATAAATAGTTTACATCATCTGTGAAAATTTCAACTGTCTGACTATCACGGTTCATGAGATACAGTCTGATGATAGACGGACAGACGGACGGACAGACGGAAAGCATAGTCTTAGTAATAGGGTTTCGTTTTACCCCTACCGGAACCCTAAAAACATTGTATCCTTGATAACTAAGTGAAACAACAACAAGCTTTTAATTAAAATTAAATTAAACCCGTCAATTTATTACATTATACAATTGATATGATATAAATGTTAAGATCCAAGATTTACCTGTGTAAATTTATTTTATGATATAAGTACGTAGGTACTATTTTTTTTAAGTCGGTACTAATTGAGTACTATTTGGGTACTATTTTTTGGAATCATCAGATCCTGGATATCTTCGACGGGTACGCCAACTTGACGCTCACCTATTATGGGGTGTATCACCAAGGCAGGAAGCAACTACAAATTGTAATAAAACGGACAGACATTAAAAATTTCATTTATATAACACACAACTTTCCCTTTTACCGTACAATGGTGTACATGCATCTTTAAAAAATGTGACGCTCATAGTTTTCATCATGATCGGATAAAAAAATCCTATACTTATTCCCGTCCACTGCGCGCCAACCTTAACATCCCTTTGTTAGTTGGCGCGATGTGCTGCCACAGATTAATGAAGGCTCCGCTGCAATGGCGAATCCCCACGCTCGTCTTTTTTGCGCTTTAAATCCGATTGAAATTATACAGGATTCAACCGTAACAGGTTTAGGCTGCACTTGATTAAAATTATAATACCTTAAGGCTATAAAAACATTAAAGGATTTATAGTTTTGCGACCGGACACAATGCGTCACTTGTGCAGTATGGCTATCAATCAACTAAATTGGTTCAGCCCAAATTTATTATAGGTACCTAAGCATTATAATAGTAGATTGTTCAACAGTCCAAATGCAAGGGAAATTTTATTTTTGATCACGTAGAAGTTTGTCAAAACAAAATGTATTAGATATTTTATCATATCGTCGCTGCGCGTGCAATACCGCGGAAGAGCACTTTGTAAAAACGGTGTAACTGCGTTTTTTGCGATTTTACGGGCACAAGAAAAAACTGACTTAAATGACTGATATATTCAGTTTTTTCTTGTTCCTGTAAAATCGCAAAAAACGCAAATACGCGGTTTTTACAAAGTGCTCTTCCGCGGTAATGCACGCGCAGCGACGATATGAATTTTTATCAAAGTTCATTAACAGGGACGTATTTACCCAAGGGCCAAGGGCGCCATGGTCGGGGCGACAGGCTGCGAGGGGCGGCGAAGCCTCGCGGCCTTCTTTGACTCAGGACTCAAACGGACCGATGGACAGCGGAGTCTTAGTAATAAGTAGTTTCCCGTTTTACCCTTTGGGTTACGGAAACCTAAAAATGAAACCTTTATAGGATCACTCGTGTCTGTCTGTCTGTCTGTCTGTCTGTCCGTCCGTCTGTCACAGCCAATTTGCTCCGAAACTACTGGACCGATTGAGTTGATATTTGGTAAACATAATGTAAATCGGTGACGGCAACACGGACATGTAGGTACGTAAATACGAGTAAATGAATTTTAAACATGAGGGCCACTTTTGGGGGGGGGGCAAATAAGAAAATAAAATAAAAGGTTTTGCAAACTATATCGTGTGACATATCAAATGGAAGGGCTCATTTTGAGAATCTGAAGTATACCTACTTTTTTATTTGGAAGTTATTTAGGAAAATAAGCGAAAATTTACTTATCGTTATCTCTGAAACAACTGGGACAATTTTTTTTTTTTAAAGCAGAAAATAGATTTTTAGCTATGGATTACAGGAAAACCTATAAGAAGTCTTTGGTATCTAACGTAACATAGGAAATTTCAGATAATCATGTACGGAACGGAACCCGCTCCACGCGAGTTTAACTCGCACTTGTCTGGTTTTTTGACAATAACTCGGCTCTCCGTCGAGATACGAACATTACAATACGATACTTTTTGGTTGCTTTTTTACGCTCAACAATTTAGGTTATATTACATTTTTCACCTACCGTTCCTCGTTGTTAAGATATCAAAGGATTAAGTAAAAAGTAAATTCAGGTAGTGAAACTTGTTTTTTTTTAGTCAAGAATTAACTTTTCTGACTGATTTTTTGATTTTGAGAGTTTCTATTGTTACAAGTTTTTCTTGAAATAAACAATTGCAATTGCCCACGAGCCGCGGTTGTCGAACCCTGGTCTACACATTTCTAGGGCATGAAAAGTGAATATTAATTGAAAATGTTATTAGATTATTATAAAATGATTATCAGAAATGTATACTATGGCTGAGTGTTATAATGATTTGTTGAATGCCAGACCAGTAATTGCCACCAAAAAGTACTGATTAAATGAAATTATAGTCATAATTGGTGCCGTGACCAGGATTGTGTCATATCTTGGTTGCTTTCACTAAATGACAGGTTTTGGTTAAGGCTTTGTTAGGTTTAGGCTGGATTTCGATCATAGGATGATGAAATCTTAATAATCATTCACATACATACAGTACACTACGTTTGACAGGCAAACAGTTGTTAAGCGTTAAATTGTTGGTAAAATCCGTACTACGTATTACTTATTTATTTATTTTTTGAAAGGGATAGTCTGCTTTTATTAGGAAGAGAAAAGGGGGGGAGTCTATATTATAGTCACATTTAGTGTCGTGACCAGGATGTTTGGTATTGATTATTTTACTATAGTATCTATAAGTTTTTGTTTGTTGTGGTTTTAGGTTTTTTTGTATAAGTAACTGCTATAAGAAAGATGTTATAGTTTAGTTTTGTTCTAAAAAATGAAGGAGAGAATGTTATTTTACAATAAACAGAAGTTGGCCTATTGCCATTCAATCAAGCGTAACAAAAACAGCATTACGCCGTCAAGTAATACAAGTTTTCTAAACGTTTACTGCATATCATACAATTAATTGTGATTTTATTATTGGAAAAAAACTGGATCATAGCGTAAAAAACAATGTATAATATATATATAAATATATTATCGGTTTTCTCCGTTGACATACGAGTCAAACCTAAAGTATTGTGTGACAAAATAAAACAAAAAGTCGTCATAAAAACTTTAGTTATTTAATTCACTTCACTCCCGCCCACGACGCAGGCCTCCGTTTACACTTCAATAATAAACTCTATAAAAATAACTTAATTTCCACTACTCCTCTTCAACCTCGTCGTCTGTCGTGAACTCGCTTTCGTTGCCTCCCTGTAGAAACAAACGTGTACAATTAAATAGTGAATGGATTTTCTTTTGTTAAAACTACGAATTTTACGCAGTTTGTATGCTGTAGTTTTCAGTCAGTTGGCCGAGTAACTTTGGCATTTGGCCACTATCATTTTGCCAAAACCTATTTTCTGCCGGAACCTTTGTTTTTCCTCGATATCTAATATGAGGCTCAGCTGAAAGTTACAATCAAATGGGGACTTTCAAGCCAAAGCACACTGAGGCAACGGCAGGGCAGGTCCAGAAGATACGCTTTTTGGAACAACTTTACCCTATAACTACTTACGCATACATATTTATAAATACACTTATAATAATCTAGATCCGACAGGAAATCCTAGTTTATGACTAAATCTGTATTACCTTGGGTGCGCACGAGTCACTTTAGTCTCCGCGACAGTCGGATCTCTCGCTCTTCAGGCGAGGTTGCGAAAGAGAGATTCGTTGGCCGCGACAAAAGTTGCTTATGCGCACTACTGAAGCGGTATAGAATTTAGCAGATAGGTAGCTTGACATCAGCGGCCCTAACATGCAAGTCACAAGGATAAGGTAAACCGTCTTTTCTCTAAGTGCGTCTCTCTCACACTAGTGCCGACGAAGGAGATAGTCATAGAGATAAACGGGTTTAACTTATCTTTGTGTCTTGCATGTTAGGGCCGCTTGGGATGAATATAGGATATTCTCGGGAAACTGCTCAGTTTCCAAAGCGCAATTGCGGTCTCTACGCTACACTACGCGGACAAACACGCGGGGAAAAGCTAGTCCTACGATAAGGAAGTTTTCTGAAAAAATCGAATTAGTCCGTCATTTACATTATAAAAAAATATTGACCACATTTTTTCTTTTGTCGATTAAACAAAAAATGACGAAGATACAGTGCGTTGCAGTTTCGCGTGACGTGACGTCACGACTTTGCAAGCTTTATACCAATAAATGGAGACTCATGACATCATAAATCCCCACACCCGAACTTTGATGCGCGTTATCTTTGTCAATTTTGATTGATTTGATAAAGCAAAAATTACGCGTTCAATATTTTTTGATAATCTAACTGACGGACTAATTAGATTTCAGAAACCTTCCTTATTATAAAAATGAGTGGCCCACCTGATCATTGTTGTCGGTGTCGGTGTCGGAGAGGTCCCACTGCGGGTGCTCGGCGGGCACGGCGGCCGCTTCCTTCACGTCCAGCTTCATGTCCTGTTGCTGGTCCATACCGATGTAAGAATCTACAAACATACGCATTTTAAACATACTTACATAACCTTTAATATTGGCAAAATGCTATGCGACCTTAACCTTTCGAACGCCACAGTCGGCTGTAGTCGACAGCCGATTTCCGTGCCCCTGACACCACAATATGCCGTTTTCCATACATTTGCGTCGGCTACAGCCGTCGTCGAGCACTCGTGAAACGCTTTTTCGCCGTTAGCCGTGGCGTTCAAAAGGATAAAAACACAGCCTTATTAAATAAAGCCTTTATGAACGGAAATCGTGTTCAAAAGGTTTTCTTGAACTAAGACTTTTAATACGAGTTAGGGTCATGATGAAATGCAAGTGTACAATTGCAGTTCATATGCATATGCAGTTATTCATCATCATTTCAGCCGAAAGACGTCCACTGCTGGATATACGACTCCCCCGCCGATCGCAGGACCAATCCTGAAATGGTCGCACAGCTATGCAGTTATTCACTATGTGGTGACTGTATAAGCGATCTGCGGTATTCATTCGGTTTACAACCGTCTGTAGGGTATCAATTCGACGCGTATATTTGTTTTTTATTTTTATTTGATATGTTCATATCATATCCATACCATCGACGAGTCCCAGTTTTACAATAAGATCGTCAAACATTTGAGGGTCAAACAGGTCCGCGCCTTTTTAGAGATGGGCGATTGTGAAAAGTTTGTATTGTGTGAACGTCAATACTGCTAAATTTATTTTAGAGGAGGTTATACATCGGTAAATGTAAAAAGAGCGCTGACGACCATACAAAATGTATCGCCGTCAGCGATCTTTTTACATTGGGCGAAGTATATGCATGCTCGTTTCTTAACTTTTACGAGAGACGGGGGAGGGGAAGCTTTTCTGCCTGGTTTCGGTTCTCTTTGTAATTGTATGTTTCCGTAAGTGTCCCTGATTTCGTCTTATTCCCGTGTACATGCAGTGCTTGTATCGGTCGCGCGGTACCTGAGCGCAGACAGGCGGCGAGCGTGTAGAGGCCGGGCCAGCGCGGCGCCGTGAAGCGCAGCTGCAGCTCGTGCTCGCGCAGCAGCGCCGTGCAGTGCGCCGGCGCCGTCAGCAGCGTGTGCGACTTGCGGTCGCAGATGTAACACCACCAGTACTCTTGCTTATCCTGTTCCACAATAATCATCATATTAAACTGAGGTCTGTTCGCCGAGAGTTGATAAAAAAAGAAAAAGGTCAGGGCTTCTTAACTCATTCCAAATAGCAGCCCGCTAATTATTTTTACCGATGATAATAAAAAAGTAAAGGGAAAAATTATATTTTCTTCACAGAATATTATTATTGAATAGCCTAACTGTATAAACAGAAAACAACACGCGAACACCCAAACGACACACTTGAAGCCAATGACATATTATAGAAAGACACAAGACACGCCATATCCATACTCAACGCGTTTTAAACATGTGTAATAGATACACTTTTTCTTTTTCGTTTCTTCTGCCGAAGCCAGTGCAGATTATTGAATTTATGTGACATTTGACGCGCACATATAAGACATTTTTTTCGGCGCAATCCGTCCGGCGCTTCACCGCACTTGACAACATCTGCGTCCCTCGTATCACGAAACTCAGTGCGCGCGGCGATAAGCGACGCCCGTCATACAGTTTGCGATAGGTAAGCGACAGTCGCTATTTGGAAACGATATCATAATATTTATCAACTCTCGGCTAACAGATTTTAGGAAGACAAAAATACTCAAGACAAACGACACTGTTTTAGAAGCTATTGAAAAACCTACACATTTTTAAAGTCACAGACCTAACGGCGCGCGCGGACACAACACTGAGATACTTCCAAGCTCTCAGAGCCCGACTCGATCCCGAAGGATGACATATTTCTAAAGGGGCTCGTAAGCCCTAGGGGCCAGATTATTGGCAATTTAGACTATTCTCATTAAGATAACAAATATCATCGCTACTGGGAACAAAAAGATACATTGTAACGTTTTGGGGACAGCCCGAATTGCAACAATAAATTGCCAAGAAAGTTGCTGGTTCAGAAGCACCATTACACTCAAATTCACCACAAGTCAAGTGTCAACAGTAATAGCTAAGGGAAATCACAGGAAGATTTATTCTACCTCGCAATAAGCATTAACTTTTCATACAAGATTTTATCCCTGCCTCCCTTTTTTTTTCATTTAACACTACACATTTTTTTTTCATTATACAAACAATCACTACACATATTTTAACGATTATTTTAACATAATATCTTAAATTATGTGTGACCAACACCGTCAACTTTTATTAGCAAGTTGCATTCGGACAATCTAATGGTTTCTAGGAGATATAGTTGAAGGCCTCGTGTTTTACCTGCGGGTAGTACGGACAGTGTACGGGATGCGAGCTCTTCGACCGCCCCTCGAGCCGCTCGCGCTTCTGCAGTCTCTTCTGGAACTTGTCCCACTGGTCGTCATCATCCTCGGCGCCGGACGACTTGCGAGACTCCTCGGAGCCTGATTCGTGCGAGCCTGACTCATCAGAACTGCATTCGTCTGCGGAGTCTTCATCTTTAAAAAAAAGTCACCATGACATGTGACAAAAGTCGAAATTGGCATTTTACACATATATAAGGTCAGTTCGCCGAGAGTTGAAAAAAAGTAAAAAGTCTCATTACAAATAGCGGCACGCTAATTATTTTTACCGATGATAATAAAGAATTAAAGGGAAAAATTATATTATTTTCATAGAATATTATTAATGTAGCCTAACTGTATAATCGAAAGACAACACGCCAACACTCAAATGACACACTCGAAGTCAATGACACATTATTATAGAAAGACACAAGACACGTCATATCCATACTCAACGCGTTTTAAATAATAATGTGTCATAGATATTTTTTCTTTTTCGTTCCTTTTCCGCATGTGCAGATTTATGTGACATTTGACGCGCACATATATATCTAAGACATTAATTTGCAATATGGCGATTGTGTGACGAAAAAAAAAAAGTTTCCATGTCCGCCCTTCTAGACACTGCACTTGACAAATTGAACTAACAGTACCATACAATTTAAATTGCATTGGCAAAATGTATAGTCAGTTGCAAGCTGAGCGCGAGCTGCAAGATAGAGGAACCTCTACCAAACGGAGTCAGTAAGGCGAATGCCTCTTGAGTAGAGCGACAATAACGATAGTCATTTGATAAGGGATATGGATGGAGCTTCTGAGTTGTGTCGTGCATAGAGTTGTCACAAGTTGACACATACAAACATCACCACTACCAAATATGAACTTGCAGCGATAATGTGTAGATATTTTTGACACTGACTGTATCAAACCCTAGGCAGCAACGTCGACTTTAGAAAAAAGAGTACCAATTTTAATAAATATCCTAATTTTTTAATACACATGCGTTTTTAACGGCAGAACCAAAAAGTCGCTAATTAAGACCCTTTTACCACCTTTTTAGGGTTCTGTACCTAAAAAGGAAAAAACTGAACCTTTATAGGATCACTCGTGTGTCTGTCTGTCTGTCTGTCCGTCAGTCACAGCCAATTTGCTCCGAAACTACTGGACCGATTGAGTTGAAATTTGGTACACATATATGTAAGTCAGTGACCGCGGCACGGAATAAATAAATTAATTTTAAACATCGGAGCTTCTTTTAAATTAGAAACGTAAAAAAAAGCTTTGCAAACCTTGGCGTGTGACATATCAAATGAAAGGGCTCGTTGTGAGGATCTTAATATATATTTTTTTATAATTTTAAGATTTAGAGGCAAATAGGCGAAAAGTGACCATTCCCCTCCTCCCCCCTCCCTCCTTCCCCTCTTATGTCCGAAAGTACTGGACCTAAAATTTCGAAAAAAATGCATAAAATAGTTCTTTAGCTATAAATTACAGGAAAACCTACAAGAAGTCTATGGTATTTTAAGTAACATAGAAAATTTCATATAATCACGGAAGTTTAGTTTCTCCACGCGAGTTTAACTCACACTTGCCCGGTTTTATTTTTATAAATTTTATATAATCCCTGGATTTTTTCCATGAATATAATTTCCTATTATAAATCGTCTTTTTGTCCCAAAACACCGCTTTTCTGGGATTTCGTGCAAATTGTTTATGCGATTTTCGATATCTTACCGTCGTCGTCCTTCTTCTTTGGTTCCCTCGCTTTCTTCTCCCTGGGCTCCTTGGGCTCGCCGGGCGGCGGCGTGGGCGGCGCGGCGGGCTTGGCGGGCTGCTTGGCGGCGAGCGGCTTCTTGCTCTTCTTGGCGGGCGCGCGCTTCGCCTGCTTCATCCACACCGGCCTCTTCGGAGCCTCTTTTTTGTCTTTGTCGTTCTCCTCGGTTTTGTTATTCTCTCCCTTTTTCACCTCGCCGCTACCGTCTTCTTCCTCCCTGGTGAATCATTATAGTAGTTAATTGTGAATTACATAATCATTATAGCCAATGAGTTATGACGTACAGTCCGATTAAAATCAGTTAACGTTTCGACTTTTCTCGGCTATTATCGGCTAAATCCGGAGACTAAAATGACACAGTTACATTGCTGCGATTTCTTTTAGGTAGCATTCAACTTAAAGTATCGTAAACGCAATGTATATCACCTGCCATGATTACCAGTAGACCTAAGAAGTTTACAGAAGTGATATGGACATGCATTATTTATCGAACGCCGCACTTCCCTACAGCACTGAAACTACTAAAAAAAGGCGGAAAGATATAGTTTGTCCTAAAAATATAGCCAGAAAACATGCGTTCTCATCCAGATTTTACGTGTTCCTTGGACCACTTTTTTACAATAGATTAAACGCCATATTAGGCATATATCCTCTTAGTTATAACAATACTAAGAAAATTCTCCAAGAAGCACTTCAAAATATGTCCTACGAAGATTGAGATTGAGAGAAATTGATCATTGTTTTAAAATGAATATTGTTTTATGTTTAAGTTCATAACACTGCTTATTGGTATTTTGTTATTGTTATTATTGTTTTTTGTTTTATTTGTACTTGCTTTTTTGTAATTTATCTAACCACTAAGAATATTATTTGTATTTTTCATGTGATTGTTTAACATAGTTATGTAAGTCGTTTTTCACCTGAAATACAGGAACTTCCTAGTTCAGGCACGTGTGTTATGTTTGTCCATCAGTATGTTTAGTCTTTAGATATATTAGGTCAATATTAATGTCAAATAAGTTTATCAATAAAGATTTTATTATTATTATATTATTATTATTGATGTATATAAATGTATCTATAATATAAAAATCATAACATGATTCTTCAATTTTTTGACGTAAAACTGTAACTATTGATTAAGTTATCGTTTTACGTCAAAGAATTGTCACTAATTCTTTTTCTTATTTCAATATAAAGGTTGTGATACTTTAGAGCTATTAGGAGGTTTTGTTGCTCATATCCTCCTGTTGTATTGTGTTTAATAAGATAACGGGTAAAATATTTAAAGGTCATATCTGTAATTTGATATACTCTATGTGAAAAACGAGAGATACCGACAATAACCGAGAATGGCCGAATGGTGAACTTATTTTAATAGTACTGTACTCAATGTCACGGCACATTACACGCGTATTAGACTCGATATTGAAAACTTATTGCTCCTCTGCTACACTGGGAATGAAGAAATAGCATAGAATGCGTGCAGATGCTTTTCATCCTGGCTTGTCGTAAAAGTCGACTAAGGGACGGGTCCTCTCCAACATGGTGGACGATCTGTATGGGCGATGGGCTGACCACCTGTCACCATACTTAATTGTTACTGTTAATCGAACGTGGCCACAAGTAGTCTTGTGGCTCTGCCCACCCCATTAGGGATTTCGGGCGTGATGTGTATGTATGTATGTATGTATTTATTGAAAACTTACTTGATATTATTCTTTTCTCTAATGGTTGTATCACCGAACAGTTCTTTCATGTTTGTTCTTCTAAGCGACACTGTTACAGTGACAATAGCCCCGGCCGTAACAACAGTAGAATTCTCATCATCAATAACTGTAATGATAATTCAAAATGTGTTTACTTGCTCAAATGTAACATCCAATATGTATATTATATTTGCTTACCTTCAGTGTTCACTTGGAAGTGTATATAAGGCATATTTCCTAATACTTTCATGACATCATCATATTGCTTGTCGTTCAAGAACCTCATGACTTGTCTTCTCTCTTCCCCCGGTAACTGAGCTAATTGGAGCAAGGATTTGATGTGCTTTTTCCTGTTTGTAAAATGCTTTAGATGGTCTTCCGTTATGTAAGGCAACTGGAGGAGGGGTGATTTGTACTCCCAAAGACCTTGGACGATCATTGGCGATAACTTCATACAATTTTCTATTGTCTCTATAGTAGGCAGCCGGGGTACTGCAAATACAGGATAAGAATAGTAACTACTAAGTCACCACTATTAGTGTAACTTCAGGACCAGCTAATGATAAGGATGCAAATCGAAGGAACATCATATGTAAAACTAGCTTCTGCCCGCGACTTCGTCAGGAATTCGATAATAGTTATTAAACTGGAATTTTTTAAATTTTTCCAGGATAAAAAGTACCATACCTATTCCAGGACCTTAGATATTATACCAAGTTTGATGAAAATACGCTCAGCCGTTACGGAGATTAACGGTTACAAACTTATACACAAACACACCATACAACAGATACACACAAACTTTCGCATTTATAATATTAGTAATAATATAATCCGTCAAGCCCTTTCATTTGATACAAAAATATCAAGAAACAAAATGGCTTCTATCATCCGCCATACGACGATTTCAGGTTACGTCATTTTTATGCCCAGTATTGCATGTATTCCGGAAATCTAATATTTCGCTATTTCGGAATCTCAAACATTGTTTCCGATATTTCAATTCCGGACCTTAACATCGTAATTCCGGTATTGATAATTAGTTTATTGAAGTTACATTTTATAACTAATTTAAAGTATTATAGCCTGTAAACATCACGGAGTACTAGGTATATCTATCTTACTTATGTATGATAATCAAATACATACATACATATGATAATCACATACATACATATATACAAACTCGCGAAAAACATAACCCTCCTCATTGATTCGCTGCAGTCGGATAAAATGTAACTCTAAAGCGCTTATTACACCTTCCTAAATTTAGTCACTTACGAGAGGGACGCCGCAATACGTTGGAATGTGATTGAGATATCTCTATACGTATCTAACGTATAGCGGCGTCCCTCTCGTAAGTAACTAAATTTAGGAAGGTGTAATAAGCCCATAAACTCACACCATAACTTAACATTGCTAGAATACTGTTCCATATTATTTGCAATTTGTTGTTTTAGCTCCTGAGGTATCGCGTATGAATGACATAAAAATGCTCAATAACAAATTTGTTGCTTGAAATAAATAAATGTAAAGTTCACCACTAAAGCACTTACTTCTCCTTGCATAAGCGAGCGCGATCAGTTGGTTGACGCAATTCACCATCTCCACAATAAGATCGGGGCACCTCGACACGACGTATCTGCGGTCGGCGTCGAGCGTGTCCGAGAGGCGCATGCGCGAGAGGTGCGCGTGCAGCAGCGCGCGCGCCTTGATACTGTACGGCCGGCAGAGCGGCTGCTCCTTGTTTTTCTCGCCTAGGTTGGGCAGGTCGCGGAGAAGCTACAAACATTATTGTATTTTAGAATATTAACATATATCTCAGAATCATGACCATGCTAGATTTTGCTTGCGACTTTGTCTGAGACCCGAGGATAATGTTTGTCTAACTCCATATCACGTGACAATATTAACGTCCCAAAAGAGTGTATACAGGGTGTCTCATTTAAATCGGTCAGTATGGGAAAGTCTGAAACTATAAGACATACGAAGATTTGTTCTTAGGAACCATGTCATCGATTTTAATAAGAAGAAAAACCGCATTCATACACCTAAAAAAAACGTGTTGAATATAGTATTGAAAAAAAAAAAAACGGTGGTGACTTCGAACACCAAAATAGTGTAAGTTTATTCTTTCAAAACAACCAGATTCGATTCCTGAGCTGAGTACAGGCCCCTTTCAAATGTATGAATGCAGTTTTTCTTCCCATTAAAATCGATGACATGGTTCCTAAGAACAGATCTTCATATGTCTTATAGTTTCAGACCTTCCCATACTGACCGAATTAAATGAGACAGCCTGTATATTATTATCAGGGTCCATGCATGTTTATGTTTTTGAAAGTAACTTTTTATCGCTGAACAGAAGTGTCTGAAGTACAGTTATCTAGAGTTCTTACCATCGGCACTTCTTCATTATCAGTGATCCTTTCAATGACTTCAGAGTTATGTCTACGGTCAAATTCACATGAAGCAGCAAGAATCATAAGAGCACGTTTTAGCGGCATTGAAGGGGTTTTGTGACAAAAGTAAAAATACATCTGAGTTGTATCAAGCAATACTTGTTCCCCAGAGTAACGAATTGACCGGTACCACCATGTACCAACCTGAAAATTACAAATTTAATATAAAGTACAACATTATTTAAGGTTGCGCTTTATTTCAGCTTTTATAGACACCGTAAAACACAACTGGAAACATTAAAACACAAAAGATTATATAAAAGATGGAACTTTTACAGGAGTACAAAAGCAATTTTAACTGTTCTCCACTGATTTTAGAAAGTAATCTAAGAATTTTTTAATAATGGTTCTGTAGATATTTGTATAAGTATACATTAGCTAAAGGGTAACATTAGAATATCATACTCATACTCACAACTGTCGGTAAAGCAACCATAAATACAAGGGCATAGAGGCCAAGCACCCAAACACTATTTTCCTTCTCTACAATCCAACTGGGCAGTGCAATACCAAAGCTCATTGCCCCAGGACCATCAGGATTGCCATATTTTTCCCAGTTACGTCGCGCTTCATCATCTGTCAGAGCCTAAAAATTCAAACACAAATTCTTAATAATTTATAATAATAGTAAAATTTACTTTACTCAAATACATCACAGATTAGTTTTAACTAACCATGCTACATTTTATGGAATGTATTAACTCCAAATGTAGGCAACATCCTAATTATGTTAATTTATGCACTATGTGAGCATCCTGCCTACATGTGCAGGTAGAAGAGTTAGGAAGTATGTATGTTGACTATTTATAGCACATAAATGACACGAAAAATAGAACATTTTATGACTTATTATGGAATGTACAAAGACAGTCAAAACTCAAAATTTAAAAAATATTTATTTTGCTAGTAAGCTACATGGGCTCTTTCGCATGTCTGAATCTACCAGGGATTCGAAAGAAGACATCTGCTGAGTGGAGAGCACTGTAAGAAACTCAGCCGTTAAGTCCTTTTTTCAATCAAAACTTTAGTTTCAATTACCAAGTAGTCTATAGAGTAAGATAGAAAATTTCTCTTACCTGATAGGCCTTGGTAAGCCTCATAAAAGCTTTTTCATCACCAGTTTCTTTATCAGGATGGAGTATGAGGGATTGCTTGCGATAAGATTTCTTGATTTCAGCCTGAGTGGCTCCAGGCGGTAATCCCAAAATGTCATAGGGATCAAAATTGGACATTTCATAATCAAATTGTGATACTTTATATGCTAAAAATGCAAGTAACACCCAACCCAAAATAATAGCTAGTTTTATGAAGAAATTCTTTACTGTTTTGTAGGGTTGTGATTGTTCTATTATTGATTGTTTTTTTATACAACTTGGACACTGACATAGTTCTGCTTGTTTTGCTGGATCTGTAATGTATGTTAATGTTTAATTACTTAGATGATTGATTGATCAGTAAACAATGTTTTATTATTGCATTAATGTGAAGTTGACTAAAATAAGTTACTAGGAAGGATTATCGAAATACATTTTCTTGAAACTTGTGATGCGTGGGAATGGCGTAAATTAAATTTTATCACGATAAATGGGGCAGGGTAACCCTATTGTGCGTTAGTAAGTGTTTAACGACAGGTAGCACAGCGCGACCATCCTATTGACATAACGGTACAGATGCCCATCTATGTTCGGCATTCTAGTCACGTAGTTAAATATTTTATATCACAACTACCAGGGAATCATTAATAACCATCATTTAACAATGTATTGCTTAAAAAACATGAGTTGAACCAGTACCTTCTTTTCTCTTCCTCGGCCAATAATAAAACGTTGCTGGTACCAATATGAGCGCAAGGAATGACAGAACAAAATAAAAGAACGTTGATCCACTCTCATCATATTCAAATTTTTGGCCTCCCATCGTAACTATATTAAATCATTTGTGAAGAAAAAGAAAATCACTAGACGCAACACGAGCTCGATAGCGGAGACGTGTCATAAAACGTCATTGTCAAAATTCAGTTGTCATTAGTGACTAGCCTAAGAGCCTACGTTTCAAGGCGCGCTAAAAGCGTGCTCACAGCGCAGAGAGAGCGCTATCTTCCGTTCGTAATAAGCTGTAAGCACGCTTATGGACCGCTACATACATTCTTTTTCCGTATTGGGACATCCCGAACGCAGACATTTCATCTGAATAATTCTACATGGCACACTCGTTCATAATAACTTTTCCGTACCTACAGTATTGGTACGAACGTGTGTGCCATGGAAAACGAATTTATGTGGCGGGCCGTAATAGACAACTTTCAAATTCAATAAAACTTGCAAAATTGGTCGTTTCAAACTATGCCTCAAATGGTTTCGGTTGTTTTGACCTAATTTCTGTACCTATAATCTACGAATCTAAGGCACTAATGTTACTAATGGATTTGATTGACAGTGACGTAGTATCTCTTATTAGTCTGTGGTGACATGATATGCATGACAGACAGGATGAAGAAAATTTGAAATGGTATAAAAGATATATTATTATTAATTGATTAAACTATAAAGAAAATTAAAAACACTGTAAGTATTTATGGTTCTATCAATTTCAGCTAATGAACTAATTTCCATTCTTTAAAGTCATTGTAAAATTACGCAGTGCGCTTGTGGCTAAAAATTTCCTGTTTCGTAAGTAAATTCTTTGGCAATAGATTCACATACGAGCCTTATATTTTGTACAAAACATTGTGAGTCATTAATATCCGTTCCGTGTTCGTAATCGACACATCTTATCCGACTTTCAGCTAGTAAACGTGTGTTATTATACTTTATATTTTTAGATGGCTACCAAAAGTATAGCAAGTGCTACTGTAAGGGCTGTAAAAAAACGAGTGTTACCCTCGCGAGCTGCACTCGTCTTGACTCCCACAGCAGTTAACAAAGTAAAAGAACTAATGGGCAAACAGGAAGGAAATGGGTATATAGGTCTTAAAGTAGGTGTAAGGCAAAGGGGCTGTAATGGACTATCCTACACATTGGATTATGCAAAGACAAAAGATAAATTAGATGAAGAAGTGAAACAAGACGGAGTCACCATTATTATTGATAAGAAGGCGCAGTTGACATTATTAGGTTTGTATTGTTCTCCATCTGCTTACAACATGTATATCTAGATGTAACAAAAAACATAAACGACTTAAAGGCTAATCACATTGATCCAGTGCTAGAATCCAGTGATGCTGGGTTGTTATTTAACCAATTCAAATACATTTAATTCCAGGCCAGCATCCAGTATCCAGCACTGGATTTGAATAGAGCATCATCTAAATAGTTCCATTGCTAATCCAGAATATATCAGTTATTTTACAAAATGGCAATATTCCTATATGCTTGCTTACAATATTTAAGAATGTGTTGATTTATCATAAATCCTATCATCACTCTTTAACTTTGACCGTAAAGAGAACAACCCGGAAGCAGGCACATAGCTAGAGTTGAATTTAAGGTGGGCAGCAGTGGTTATAAGGTAGTATCATAATATGACCAAACAATTTTCGTAGCATATTTAGTTAATGGTATTTTTAAGGTAGGGCATTGGTATTTTATGGTGGGGCATTGCCCAACAATGTGCCTCCTAACTGCAGCCCTGTCTGGAAGTATACAACATTTAAAAAGCAGATGAATTGAGAACCTTTATTTGAAGTCTATTAAAAGATCTTTACTCCATGTCAGATGCGTAGCGTGAGGGTAAGCCGGTGTATCATTTCTCATTCTAAAAAATATATAATTACTCATTAAATTATCTATTTACTTAAAAAAATATTTAATATGTAATTTTTATGTTAATACAAGAAGTAATTAATAATTATAATAATATTTGAGTTCAGAAATTATGCACCGGCTTACCCTCACGCTTCGCCTCTGCTCCATGTCAGATTTTCTTCACCCACTAGTACTTATATCAGAAATATAATTATAAAGAAACTTGTAACAGTGCACCTGATGAAAGTGTTATATTTTTTTTTCAGGCACTGAAATGGACTTTGTAGAGAACAAATTATCAGCTGAGTTTGTGTTTAACAATCCCAACATCAAAGGCACCTGCGGCTGTGGGGAATCATTCAGTATATAGACCAAATTCTATTAGTTTTAAAGGATTCATAGTTTATATGTCACCATAGGCTTGAATTTATAATTGATCTGATGGCTACTGCTGCGCTTTTAAGTTATGTTCATTCCATTTTGGCAACGAAGCTTACCTCCAACTTTTTGAATCAATTTTATCGCTTAATTTTGTAACAATAATTTTCTCCTATTTTTCCAACAAGGTAGTAAAAAATGCTTCAGGTAGTTTATGTTCATTAAAGAAGATTATGAATTTCATGTTGCAAACAGAAAGTAGTCAAATTAAGTCTTATTCAGCTGTATTATGACCTTTGTTATGCTTTTCTTTTATGCACAGTTAACAAAAATTTGAAATTGTATGTCATTATATAATGATTATAAATAACAAAAACATACATGTTTATAAGTATTTTTGGCAACTAAATTGGTAGTATATGAAACAAACATGTATAAGGTGACTTAATGTATATGTTGTAATATAAGTTGTATATTTAGTTGTAGTGAAAAAATATTGTTGATTTTTCGTTTTACCTTTTATGTACATTAAATAAAATAGTTCATTGATCTTGGATATTAATGTTAGGTTTCCATAGTCTAATACTTCTCGTTTTGCCTTGGCTGTTTTCTTTGTCTGTCAGTATGACACAGCCACTTATTCTTGAAGACTATTAACGTTATAAAAATAGTAAAGAAAACAGCATGCACCTGAAAAGTAGTTTAATCATGCGTGTGCAGTCTCCAATCTGCATTGGATTCGCCTGGGGATTAAATCGGTCCTCTTATTATGAAAGGAGTTCTGTGCTCAGAAATGGAACATAATAGAGAAAGAACACTTTCTAAGCTTAACTACCAAAATCACAGAATAGATAATAGTAGGTACTAACACAAAATATAACCAAATCAGTCTTAAGAAAGACTTGCTGTTGTGCACTTATCTTATAATGGACGGCTTTATTCACGCCGCGATGCCCCATGAACGCATACCTGTCTGCTTCACTTGTCGTATGTGTAAAAGAGAAAAATATACGCTTCACGGAGCGTCGCGGTGCGAATGTAATGCACCCATAATAAGGTGGTCTCATAAATACTGCTCCAGTAAAGTCCAGTACAACCATTGTATACTATAGTGCAACCGTCCGGTTTAACTAGACTCTCACTACAACTACAACATGAATGATGGTTTTCCTTATTCTGATCTAGCTTTACTTTACAGAAGTAATGTTTATTATCGTACCAATATTACAATAAAAGAATGAATATATTGCAATACGATTTCACTAAATATTTTTTCAACATAAAGTGTCTATAATTTATTATGTACCGCCGATGTTCCACGTTTGTTTTTTGTGAACGTAGATATTTCTGGTATTCACAACGAACGCACCTGAGAGCAAGGAGTCCTTCCTTCCTACACGAGTATGCCTTTCTCCCTCGCACAAATAACATGGAGGCAGCGCTGTAGAGGTTGACTTGAACGAATTTATGTCTTTGTTTACGTGTTGGATTAATGAAAGCTAAAGATTGTGGATGTAACAAGTATACAAAGAACTATTCTTTGGTGGGTTATGAAATTTCTACAAAGACATTCTTACAGAGTAACTGCGGAAGACTAAAATAGTGAAATGAATAACGGAGACATCGGGGGGTCCAGAGGCAGAGGCCGCGGTTGGCAGCAGCCAGAGAACCAGCCGCGAGAGCTTCGCCGTCCGAGAATTGTCGGGGAAGATGCTAAAGGTAACAGAATGCGTTAAAAAATACACTTTCTCAAACTAATCCGATGCGCGATGACGTCGTCATAGTTGGCCAGTTAACTGCGTTTTTTTTTCATTCAAGACTTCAGGTGAAAGTAAGGATTTCAATTTCTAATGACGTCGACGTTATTTGACAGAAGGAGTTCGGCCGGCCGCCTTACTGCCGCTTACGGTATATTCGTTCTTAGTGTTCCCATTTCATGATTGTTTAAGTTTAGGGTATTTGCTAATTTATTCGATTTTTCCACGTATGTGCCTTGTTAGTAATAGTGTCAGTTTGATCTTAAGATATCTGTGGTTAAAAAAAATTGTTCTTTGAGGGCACATGGACTCAGTTTACTCTGGTCTTTAATTAAAGCAGCTGAGAGATATGAGTAAGCATTCTTTTAAATATTTAGTCTATTTTCATGCTTTTTGAAGTATTCCTACTTTTAATATACTCCAGTGGTCATTTAGTCAATGAAGTGGTGGTCAGCCATAAAATAGTTTCAAATTAGACTTTGAATTAAAGCATGTACTTCTCACTTACTTATAATGAATAACAGTCTTTTTTTTTAACATGTGTGATATTTTTTCATAAAAAGTTTAAAGGTAGATTTTCCCATTCATATCTTTATTATATCCTGATAAATATGTTTGCTGTTTCAAAACCTGCCTAATCAATTGTAAGATTAGACAAATAGTAGATAAACATTTCATATTTGTTAATGTTCTTTTTTACTAGTGGAAGCTCCCAAGTCAAATTTGTCTGCGGAAGCGAAAGAATGGTACCCCCCAAACTACACCCCGCAGGCGATGCAGGCATACGCGCCAAACCCGGCGCCCTACAGGCCCCAAAGGTTCTCAGTGCAAGACCGCCTCCGTCAGGCGCAAGACCAGAACCCGTACAACTTTGACAACATGTCATATTCGCTTGAGGAAGCGGAAAACATGGACTTGAGGGTTTGTATTTTTTCATTTGTGTTTTGTTTGTAGTATTTCCTTTTCAGGATACCAGTACTATGAGAAGATGCATGATTTAAATCCCTATTTACTTTTTAATAGGAAAATATCATGTATTTACTTCTTTTAAATTATAGTTCATATTGTTAAGTACAATGCCAGTAAGAGATATTTAGTAAATTTTATGTTAGTTATAAACACATACTTATTATCATTAAAAATTATAATTAAATACCAAATATATGCCTGTCTATTTAGCATGCAGTACTGATTTAGGATCATGCTTGACTAAGCTGATGTGATTAGGAAGGTTATCTCATCACACTTTCTTAAATGGAACCTATTCCACAGGAGAACATTGGCAACTTGATAACTGTCATGTGTGAGATAACATTCGACCCTGGCAAGTTCGACACTCTGTGCGGCCCGCTTGTGGACTCGTTCGCGACCATGCTGCATGAGAAGAGCTACACCGCGCCTCTCATCGATGCCATTATCAACCAGGTAATATAAAGAAAAAGTCAATGACCTCTACATATTTTCAGGTTATCAGTTATGCTTACACCTACCTATAAGAAATATGGTATGTAATGTGTGTGTAAAGTGATCAAACAGGATTCAGTATTAAGATAATAATATATCAAATAGATTTTATTAATTTACTTTTTTATCCCAAAACACGAAGTATTTGAAGTCACTTCGAAATGAAAGCAAAAAAACTTAGAATCATCATCTATCAAACAACCAAATGTAGGTATTTTAGTTATACTTATCATAGTGGTAAGGCTACTTTCAATCAATATTATTCTTTTAAAACTCTGCTGAATTTACAAAGGCAACTCAAATCAAATTGATCTTTGATTAGAATAATATTCATGTATAGTTGGACTGTGTGGACAAAAATAATCACATGAAAATCGATCCTTAATTAAACTATATCAAGCTCTCAATAATTATAATAATATCAAATAAATAAAGAGGAATAAACAATTTATTTCGACCATCAAGGACCATAATAATTCGGAATAGGTCGGGAAATGTCGCAAGTTAGCATTCATTTGGATATGAAAAGAGTGAACATAATTGTGTGCACAGTCCGTAGGAGAGCCGAACTTCCGCTACAACGGCGCGCGGCTGTGCTCGATGTACGACTCTGTCGCACCACCCGAGGAGTCCACCTTCCGGGCGTGCCTGCTGGAGCGCTGCTCGGCCGAGGAAAATAAGATCATCAGCGGCATCGAGACCTCCGAGGAGAACATGCGCGGCTTCGCCATGTTCCTTGCAGAGATATACACGCAGCTCGAGGATAGCCAGGTAACACAATAGCATTTGCAGAAACGAGTGTACCTTTTACTTTTGCTACTGAAAATCATTAATATTATACAGTTGTGTAAAACTTGGATTTCATGCAACATCATAAATATACATTTTCTTCTTTTATTAGGGTGGAAGAATCAGGTCTCTCGGCGAGAGTCTCTGCAAAGTGCTGCTACATCTGTTGGACTCGGACAACGAAACAAACATCAAATCTGTTTGTCAGCTTCTCAAAGTAAGTTGTTTCATTTGCGCCAATGTGATTTTTCAGAGTTTATATATATATGAATGATTTTTAATTTGATGCATTTATGTTTACAATAAGACAAGTTATAGTTATAAAATATTAAAAAAGTACACTTTTCACCAATTAATTAAGAAAAAAGAAAACCAATAAATAACGAAAAACAGGTGATTGGATACTAAACTTATGTATATGATAAAAAAACACTAAATATCTCTCTAGTCACGTTTATTATCAGAGGAAATGAAAATAATAAGATTAAAATAAATAGTGAATATTTTACAGACCTTTTTACAAAAACCCACAAAACAAACCCACGACTTTTATGAGAAGCCATACATTAAAACCGAACACTTTTTTAGATCAGTTTCATTGGAAAAGCTGATCAATTAGGTTTCTAAATATTTTACTTCAGAACAGGTCACTCTCATTTACATATTATCTGAGTTTCTTTCGGCGTTTCTTCTCAACAGATGTCACCTTTCGAAGCGCTGGTAGCTTCAGACATGTGAAAGAGCCCATGTGGCCTACTTGCAAAATAAATATTTTCATTTTCATAAAAAACCAATTCTCAAAACGATTCACAGCATTTTTTTGCCTTGAGTATTTTTATATATTCTTCGAAACACGTAATTTTTTATTTTTTCCTTTCTTTCCGTGCGGTAATTTGTCTAAGACTTCATCTTATACGTGATTTTGTGTCTCATTTCTGTACCGCTACTCACGCATTCATAAATACTTCGTTGCATTCGTTACTTATTTACTTTGAGACACGTTTATGCATAAAGACGAGATGACGCATATACTGACCCCAATAATAAGGTCGCTCCGAAGTACTGGTTTCTCTTTCAATTATGTATTGGCGATATACTGCTTTTTCCTATTTATAGATTGTATTTGTTAAATAAAGCATTTTAGTTGATTTTAGTACCATTGTCCACTTTAGATATCATTTAAGATATACAAGGTATAAATAAATCTCGTGAAGTGTGCGCTCATGTTATTGTCTTTGATTCTGATTATGTAACTCTGACACACTTTTATAAAGTTGAGTAAATTCTATGAATGTTAATTTTATTTAATATTCGTGCGTTGGTTTATGCCATGTCTAGATGAAAAATAAAGTACTGAGTTGTGCAATAGGGATAAAAAAATCGGTGATGTAATTGATTGTCTATCTATAATTAAGTTCATTATAGACCGATAATTAATTTCATGACCTGATGTTTAGTATATAGGTCACGTTTTCTATTATCTGAGATAGCGTTTATATAAAAACATGCAAAAGTGCATGTCAGACCATTACACAATGTAGGGTTTCGTACTTCTTAGGCATGTTTACCCTTCCGCGGATGTTAATGTATATTTTTTAGGGTTCCGTGCCTGAAAAGGAAAAAATGGAACTCTTAAAAGATCACTCGTGTCTGTATGTCCACCTGTGACAGCCAATTTTCTCCGAAACTACTGGACCGATTGAGTTGAAATTTGGTACACATAAGTAAGTCTGTGACCGCAACACGGACGCGTAACGTAAATAAATGAATTTTAAACATGGGGGCCACTTTTGGGGGTAAATAAGAAAACTTAAAAAAAAAGTTTTGCAAACTATATCGTGTGACATATCAAATGAAAGGGCTCATTGTGAGAATCTTAATTATATTGTCTTTAGATTTTTAAGGTGAATAGTTTGTAAGTTATTCAGGAGGATAGGCGAAAACGACGAAATTTGACTATCCCCCCCCTTATTTCCGAAACTACGGGGCCTAAAATTGAAAAAAAAAATACAGAAAATCTATAAGAAGTCTATGGTATTTAAAGTAACATACGAAATTTCAGATAATCATGTACGAAACGCTACCCACTCCACGCTAGTTTAACTCGCACTCGTCCGGTTTTTTATGATTAGTTGGTATTGAAATAAAACATTATTTTGTGGGTGAATGTTTCAATGTACTTATAACAGTCACATAAACTGTTTAGTAGGTTAGTCAAATTAGTCGTCTATAACTCGTGAACTACTTAAGACAAAACTTGTGTTTCCCATTGTAGCTCTCAAGCGGGTGAACCGATTTGAATGCGGTTTATTTTATTTCAAAAGTAGGTTTAATTGCGGTGGTTCTTGGCTACGTTTGATGAAAATCTGTTCAGCCATTTCAAGACTATCAGCTCTTTATAAGATGTTAGAGATTTCATTGGGGGCCCGCTGATGTCTACCTATGTTTCATCATGATTATCTCAAAAACTTATCTATTGATTTGGGTGATCCTTTGCAGTGTAATTTTCATTATTGAGGGATAGTTTTAGTATATAATGTTACTAGTATTTTAATACTGTTTTTTGTATTTAACTGTATTACTTCACTTCACGTTATTTATAGCTTCCAATAAATATGTTTAACACCCGACAGTATTTATAGAATACTTTTACCGCGTAGCGTACCCCATAAGCGCGCAGCGTGGCAAGGCGAGCTAGCTAATAAAATGTTCAAGATTGATATAATGTTCTTATTTACTTCTGGTTGACTTTGGACATGCCTTTTTTAACGTCGCACACAACGGTCCAATCTAGGATAATCTTGGATCCGTGAACAATGCGTAAAAGACATAAACAACCATACTCTAACCATGGAACCACTAGGCCGACCGGGTGGACGATCGGTATTAAAAATACAATGTTAATTGTCCATAGATAATAAGATAATCATTTTATAAAATGTCCTAATTTAATCAAACTGAGTACAGAGTCCGTCGTTTCTATATATTGTATGTATGTATGTAAACACTTTATTGCACATAAATGAAAACAATAAAATTCAAGCATTATGACATAAACAGTGTATAAGGGCGAGCTTATCCCTAATGGGATCTTTTTCAGCTAACCTTGGAGTTGATGAGAAAAGACAATGCATGGATAGACAAAAATTACAAACAGCCTAATCAAAAACAAACAAATAATAATAATAAAATAAATAAACAATATAAATAAGTGCTATATATCAATGGGGCTAATTCGAAAGTGTGTTCGCTAAATTTAAAATTCGCTAAACTTGAAATAAGAAACGTCAAATTAAATTTTGACAGCTTGGTGCCGTACAGAATTGAGATTGACGTTTCTTATTTTAAGTTTAGGAAATTTTAAATTTAGGCCACATCGTTTCGAATTGAACCCAATATATAAATATATATTTGAAAATTACCTAAATATTAATTAAAATGAAGAGTTGAAGAAGAACAGCCAATTCTAATTCAGTACTAGTCTAATTCAGTAGTAATCAGGACTTTTCATCAAGCCACATGTTACTCAGTCTCTTGTATTAATTAGCGTTTCAATTTTAATTAAATGTGTTGTTTCCCGTAGCTGTCGGGCATCGCGCTGGACGCGGACTGCCCGGCGGGCATGCACGCGGCGTTCGAGCGGCTGAAGCGGCGCGCGCACCTGCCGAGCGTGCGCAACGTGGTGGCGCTGCGCGCCGCGCGCTGGGGGCTGGCCGAGCCCGCGCTGCCCGCGCCCGCGCCCGCGCCCGCGCCGCGCCGCGGTAACTAACCACACACTGCCCATCTCGTGCTCGGCCTCATATGGCCGCTCTACACATTGGGCCAAAATAACGAGTACCAAATGTCGCTGTTTACACAATGGTGCACCGGTCATTCTGCATAGCCGATTGCTACAGACGGTGCTGGCTGAAAATCAGTGTGGGTGTCTGACACCTCAGCATTATGCTGAACCAGTGACCGATTCACTGCCGCGATGACATGCATGCCTCGTTTTTCTTTCTCTATTATTTTGGTTATTTTTTTATTATTGTGTGTGTCTTGTGAAGTGAATAAATGTCCTTCTTCTTCTTCATTGGCTCTTTGATAAAACAGGACGTGAAATCTTGCAGCCTTGCATTATGTAAAAGTGCACCAAAGTAGAGTGATTTAAAAGAAATGGCGCAAAAGATGGTGGATGCTGTAAATGCTTTGGATTCCATATTATTGGTTCGTCTCGGTAGTATTCAATAAATTGTAACACCTCGTTACTAGTCCACGCCATCGTCTTGGGAACTACCGACACTACTGTCTCTGCTGACGAATAAAAACGAACTGAATAACACGCCAACGTGTGAACATTGTTTGCGAAGCGCGCCAAGATCCTTTGATGTGTGCACGAAAAAGTGACACCGTTCGGCTGGCCGGCCTGTGTTGGCGCCAACTACCAACATACAGCCAAGTAGGTCTCTACACGTTGGCCCAACGCGCTGGCCCAATGTGTACAGCGGCCTTTACATTCATCCACGCGCCAACCTCGACGCACGATACTGCAAAATTGTGCTCAGTGGCGCAGTGTCCGATGATCCTAGAAAAGAAAAATAAAATTGGATCATTCCTGCTTAATCGCATAGTATGCCTAAAACAATCTGGCTCGCCTATGTGCTTTAAATTTTTAAGTACTTTATGTTGTAAGGTTTCTTGTTGTAAATAGATAGGCTTTGCTGTGTACTTGGGGTTACACTTATAATTACAGAATTTTTAGAAAACTGAGTTTAATTTAACATCAAATACAGTAACTTAAAGTTCCTCTTTGATACCATCTAGACAGTACTTGATTTGCTACGTGATCAGGTTTGCTAAGATACGTTTAACTATCTCTAGCGATTATATAAAATTCCCGCTCGGGTTTAAATGAAGTGACATATGTGTTGATGAATTTTAACCCTTAAACAGGCCCAAATATACAGATACGCTACGTAAAATTCAAATACAGTTTAATGTTTGTCACTTACTAGGGAATCATTAAAAATCCATTTATATTTTACATAAATACAATTTAATTTGCATCATACAATGAAGTTACTAAGGTTGAAATTCTAAATACAGGTATGTGGTCGATAAAACGCCTCTACCCGGGTAAGGGTTAAACGTACCCAAATCGATAAAGCAATTACGCTCAAAGTTAAGATACAAGATTACTTCATCTCAAAATTCTTCATAATTAAATAAATTTCAAAGTTGGGTTACTTTGTTCCTTAGCTTTAGGCTGCTTTTCCACCGAAGCTGTGCGACGCAGCTAAGGAAAATCCACCATTAGGAATACTTTATTTTGATATTATGACCGCAATTCTATTGGTGAATTTTTTCCCCGCTCACCTCTTAGCTCGCACAGCTCTAGTGGAAACGCATCCTTATTGCTTTATGGACTAGGCCACGGTTTAAATTGATATGTTAAGAGGAGTGTGATCCTACAGCTTTTCATACAAAAAGCGATAACGATTTCCGACCCTTAAATGTTAACCAATGTTGGCCAATGTTTGTTACGTTGTCTTCAGAACAAAATCTAGGTGTATACGTTTTGGTATTTTCACAATAGTTAATAAATATAGTTTTATTGTTGTTTTAGTATTCTCATACAAAACTAATTTGGGCGATTATTTAACATTGTTAATCTTTAATCAATATTCAAAAAACGTATAGACCTAGATTTTGTTCTGACTGATAACCTATCAAAAATTGGTCAAAATCGCTTAACATTTAAGGGATGGAAATCGTTATCGCCTATTGTATGAAAAGGGTGATTATTGCCTTTGTTTCACAGTCCTCTTAAAAGCCAGACTTTCTTGCAGCTGCCACCGGGAATTCTATACATCCAGATGGCTGATTCTATTTTAATTGCGCCTACTGCCATTTAATAATCTGGCTGGCAGTAAGGTTCTTGTTGTTGAATGGGTGAGATTGTTCCAGTGGCGAACGGCGAGGCGGAGCCCGGCGACGGCGGCTACCTGGCCGACGGGCACTCGCTCACGGCCGAGGAGTGCGCCTTCCTGCAGAGCAACCTCGCGCCGCCCAAGAGCGCCGCGCTCGACGACGACATACTGTCAGTATAACCACTATGTGCTCGGAATAAAGTTTGAATATTTGCACTTTTCTCGTCAACTGTACCACTGTCACTAGAATCTATAATCTATTTAAGTGGTTGTAAAAGTAAGACCACTAAAGATCACTTGAGCTCGGGAGCTGGGTGCCAAAATTTCTATATGATTTGTTCGCTTGGCAGACCTAAATTGTTCGATTAATGACAATGTAAAGATCCAAAGAAAAATAGTCTGCCACTATGGCAGCGCTGCGTTTTCAATTGACAGTGTTTCAGAAATTAAAAAAAAAAGTGTGATAAATAATTTGTTCCTGTCTGCCTCTTGAACTGATGGTCAGGATCATCCTCACAACGATGAACATCGAAGAGACAGACGTGCAGGGCTCTGTTTTATAACGGGACGTAGTCGTAAATGTAAATGAAAAAAGCTATACTAAATAATTTGTTCGTCGTTATCGTTGCGTTCATTAGATTCATTAGAACTCCCAGAACAGAATAAAAGTTGGCAGACGTCTAGGTCGCTGATTTTTTAAAGTTGTAATTCAAAAACGCAGGAACATACGACTTTTATTTACTGGACAAAATCGATTTGTATTGACATAAACTTCCATCCCTATCAATATGAAAGACGAACAAATCATGTACCAAAATGGCACCCAGCTCCCTAACTAAATAATTTTAAAATACCAGATAGCTGATATAACTATGTACTTCATTTTGGAAATAACAGATTTGTTTTTTTAATAAAAATAAAATAATATCCTGGATTCTTGAACAGATCTGGTATTTTGGGAGTGTGGTATTATCTGATGTATTGGAAATCTGAATTTTTGGAATGAGCGGACCTTGACATAAGGGTTTTCCGTGACAAATGTTTTGTATTGGTTTTGTGATGATAAATAATAACAGTATGGCGGCAGTTACTTACAACTACGATTACTACGTAGTCACAAACATTATTTCAACATGTCGTTCTATATGAACCCATAGATGTTGCGTGGCAATGGAACCCTAAATTCCATGCAATTTCATACATACATACATAGCATCACGCCCGAAATCCATAATGGGGTGGGCAGAGCCACAAGACTACCTGTGGCCACGTTCGATTAATTAGTCCTAAGATGGTATGATGAACCGTATGATGACAGGTGATCAGCCCATCGCCCATACAGATAGTCCACCATGTTGGAGAGGACCCGTCCCTTAGTCGACTTTTACGACATGCCAGGATGATAAGCATCTGCACGCATTCTATGCTATTTCTTCACTCCCAGTGCAGCAGAGGAGCAATTTGATCGTTATAATAAAATGATGTGAAAGAGTTAAGTTGTTATGTTTATGTGCAGCGAGGAGTTGGAGAACGATGCTTGGGACACGGGCATGGACGCGGAGATGCAGGCCGGCTTCCTGGAGTTCCTCAAGATGTCCAACCAGATCAACCGATAACCGCCCCCGCGCACCCGCGCCTGCACGCTAGGACAATGCTCGAAAACTTATAAAAAAAATATAAAACACAAAACTATAAAAAGATTTATCCTAGAGCTACCAACTTTATAATCACTCTCGAAGGATTCGACGTTAGCCTTACGACTGCCAATACATACGACACGAATCGATCCACGATACCGGTACACAGCAGGCGCTCTTTAAGAGTGATTAAATAATTGGACATAGAATAATTAAGAGCTTTTTAATTTTGAACTTACGTGCTTTTTCTTGAATAGCATAATAGAATAATTATCGATACAATACATACGTTATAATATGTTTAAATAATGAAATATTGGTCTGCTGACGCGTGTTTACGTATAGGTATAATGCATTTGTCATTATTGAACACAATTAGAAAATAGCCCAGCTTTTCGTTTTCTATAGATATTTATACGTAAACATGTGCAACATCTGGTGATAATTGTAAATTCCATGGACTAAATGTAAACAAGCCATTTTAATTAGGGATTTTTGTTAAATTATATGAAGAGTCGGTTTTATGGTGATTATGAGTAGCGACGAGTTCCGTCTCCGGGCGATGGTGCAGTGGCCGTTCTCTGTAAAAGTCCCACAGTACATTGAAAAAGCCATAATTTAAGGATCCGTATTCCTTGTTTACATTTCGTCTAAAAAATAAATAATGTTTATTTTAGTGATCTCATTATATCTCCATTTATTACTTGTCATGACAATACGAGCCCATATGAAAACGTATGTTTCTTGCTTCGCTATTCTATAGACGATACAGAAGGGTTGAAGCAGGTAAGATAATAATTATATGCACTTGACAATGAGTTTAATGTTTCAAGTGAGTCATGATCCTAGGGGCGCATATAAACTGCAGAATTTAATTTCATTATCGGACTAAAGCTGACTGACGACATGAAAGCTAGTTATTTTAACTTATTTAATTTACCCTGATTGATTTTAATAATATTACGATTAATATTTAATTTTGATTGCGTGTAAGTTACATCCATAATGTTAATATCTGAACAATCGATTCAAATAAAGTGTATGTTATTGGTTTTGGTTGCATGTGTTTCCTTTAGCACAAATGTTTGTTCTCCTCGATATTGTCTCCAAAATCATGATTTCGTTTTTCGTAGGCAATTTTTAATACCCATCTTGAACCGCCGCTGTATTTTTGAATGCAGGAAAATTGAATTGGCTAGTTAAAGTGAGTGTAACAATGCGTGATAGTTGCCTTGAGTGTTTGAGGGATTTTGTCATAATTGCCTGCCAATAACACAACTCCTATATGAGAACCGCTGCTAAAGCGAGCCACATCCACCACGGACGCCGACATAGTGCTAATAATATTCAACACCACTTTTTTAACATATTAATGCAGTGCGGGATTTATTTACTTGATGCAATTAGGAGAATGTTTATAATATTCCATTGTATTTTTTTTGCAGTGATATTATGAATGTTATAAGAATAAATGGATATTTTAATAAAAGTCATTTCAATAAAACAACGCCAATGTTTCATTTATTACATTTTTTATTTCGTTAAATCATAAAATCTGTATAAAAAAAATAACAATATTTTGCACCTCCAAAATTATTTACATATTTTGATTATTAGAGTATGACACTTTCACAGTCCACGGTACGGCATGTGTGAGCGTCAAGTTGGCGTACCCGTGGAAGATATCCAGGGTCTGATGATTCCAAAAAATGATATCCAAATACTGCCGTGATAGGTATATATAATGCCAACCAACCAAATGTCGGATAACGACATGATAGTAATATCACGGCAGAATAGTACAGAGTTCAGAAAATTTTTGCTCTGTTTCACGGGTTAGCCAATTTGACGTCAAGCTGGGTCACCCGGTCATTTTGCCTGAATCGTTTGACCCCATTTGATATAATCAGTTCATTCTTTTTACTTTGCTGCAGTTGGGTAAAAACGGATGGATCTGTCCTTAGGCATACCAAGGTTTAAGTCAAGTTTGATGTTCTATACATATTGACAAATAGCCATACTTAAGACTAAAACTAGTTTTTTCTTTTTTGTTGCAAGCGGCTCTTAGTATTTTTTTATTTAGTAGTTATTTTTACTTATATGTATTAACTTACGTCTTCATTATGTAACAAGTTGTACTTACACCAGCAATCAATTCAACATTTTAAAGACTATCGTTCGGGCAATACCTTGTACGGGTTGAGAATACCGTTGGGATCCATCAGGTGCTTGAGATCGTGCATCAGCCCTATCGCGGTCTCTCCCTTGCTGTAGTGTATAAAGTGCGGTTTGCGGAAACCCACTCCGTGCTCCGCACTTATGGAGCCGTTAAGCTTTGCAACCTCCTCGAAAATAAAGGGCTCCAACATAGCAGTCATTTCCTTGCTATATTCTGGTACGGTGATGTTTATGTGGATGTTGCCGTCACCTGAAACATAAGAGTATAATAATAAAAGGTGAAGCCAACCGCCCCCCTTTTAATTATTACTTTAAAGTTTATTATATTTTATTCATCGGACCTAATGTACATCGCACAAATTATCGTTTTTTTTATTTATTTCCTATTCAAACCCTCAACCCCACGCTACGCTAACCTTTTGACCCCTACAACGCAATCAGCGTAAGATATGATGTATAAATAGTATACAGTTCGAGATCAACCTTGTCGCGTTAGCAAATGGTCACAAGATTGAATAATCATGGTGTAGGTATGTAGGTACCTACGTTAACGTTCTGTACATGTGACTGTCTTTGTCTATTATGTATTCACGACTAAACCGCTGAACCGATTTTGATGAAATTTGGTATGGAGATACTTTTTTAAAGGGACAATCAACCCCTGTGGGGTTCAGATAGGGACTGAAACTTTAATTTACGGCAAGTTCGTGCGTGCCCGATGAAGCCCTTTGATTATTTTTATGTAATTATATGCGCGAATGCCGGCTAAATAGCTGAATCGATTTGGATGAAATTTGACAAGGATCTACTTAAGTATAGGAAAGGGGATAAGATACTTTTTATCGCAAAAAAAATCACATAAACGGAATCGCGATAAACGAATTCTACGCGGATGAAGTCAAGTCAGTCATCCTATAAGACAAGTAAAGACTTGGTTAAATGTAGTGGACTAAATGAAAAAGGCCTTATTTAGCAAAGCGTAAATGAAATGAAAATTAGTAAGCTAACCTTAGAGTCTAAAGCCTATTCATTGCCACGTAGCGCAACGCACTTGCAGCATTTTGCCGCTTTATGGCGAAAACTCACAGAACTATATCGAGATAGAAGGAAAGAGTTCGTCGATTTGTATGGAAACTGAGCGTGTAACATTTATGGGTAGTTACTTTGATATCACGAGTGTACTTTAGTGACGGAAACATAAGACACGCGAAAACGATTCAAAAGCATCGATTAGCACGCGGCAAACTGAGTCTAGGCACCGCCGCTCCGCGCCGCGCCGCCGCCGTTGTTACACACAAAGATGATCTCAGGACATCTTTTAGCCCGCGGGAACATACATTCTTTCCTTCTATCTCGATATAGTTCTGTGCGAAAAATCGCTAAGAAAATAAAACCCAGCTGTCAGGTCCTTAGTACAGATATAGTGAATAATATGTTTCCATCGGTTAAACTCGGATCTCAATCGGGAAGACGACTGGACCCAAAGTGTCAATCAATTATTGTTTTAAATGAGTGACATGTTTATATTCATTAATATGAAACTTTAATATTTACTGTCAAATGTCAAAATGAAAAATGAGCATGGTATGATGGCTACTGGCCCCCAATTCTCGGTGTTTTCGAGATATTGTCGATTGCAAGATTAAACGTCAGATTCATACAATTGTGTCAAATGACTGTACATATGCACTGACGTTTAATCTCGAATGCGCCGAGAATTGGGGGCCTGCTGAAGCTAATTGAGAGAGCACGATAAATACGAAATTTTCCGATAAAACACGATGGAAACTAATTATGCATTATATCTGTAAGTGTTAGGCGATCGATACCCACCGACGTGCCCGTAGCCGTAGACGCGCACGGCCCGCGCGCCGAGCCGCGCGCGCAGCGTCGGCACCAGCGCGTAGTAGTGCGCCGCCGGCAGCGACACGTCGTACTTGTACACGTAGCCGTCCAGCAGCCCGGCGCCCGCGATGCTCTCGCGCAGGTTCCAGATCGTCTGACGAATATTTACACTTAAGAGGACTGTTAACCGACGGTAAAAATCACCCTTTTCATACAAAAGGCGATAAAGATTTCCACCCCTTAAATGTTAACCGATTTTGACCAATTTTTGATAGGATGTCAGTCAGAACAAAATCTAGGTCTATACGTTTTTCGAATATTGATTAAATATGAACAAATTCAAATAATCGCCGAAATTAGTTTTGTATGAAAATACTGAAACAACAATAAAAATGAATTTATTGTTTATAGTGAAAAAAACCAAATCGTATAAACCTAGATTTTGTTCTGACTGACAAACTATCAAAATATGGTGAACATCGGTTAAACTTTAAGGAGTGGAAATCGTTATCGCCTTTTATATGAAAAGCCGTAGGTTCATACACCTCTTAACTCCAGAACACGCCCACACTCGTTAATCTAGTCCCAAACTAGGATTCCCTGTACTATGGGTACTAAAACAACGATACCAATACTGAATAGAATAATACATACCTACCTACATATATGACTTAACTAAACCTACTAAAAATCCATGACTCTGGTACATAGCTTTTCACACAAACTTTGCCCCTAGCTCGCCCATTTCTGAAGTATACCTATTTATTAGTGTAATAATATCAGTGTCATGTTTAATTATTTTTTTTCTTTTTATTTAGGACACAAAACTAATATTATATTAGACTAATATGCTTTGAGAAGCCGGCCCCTGTACTACCACTGCGCCACTTATTAATACTCGACTACAAATTAACAATTTAAATGTGCTCGTCAAACATGTTTATCTTTAATTATAACATGTTTATCTACATTTTATTGTTTTCGAGTTGTTAAATTACTTTATAAAATCGGAAATCCGCCATATTGGATTTAATGAGATGTCATATATCCCATGACACGAATTGAAAATTGCCAAAATACGATAAATAGTTCAGGAGGGAGCAGATGAAAATATCCAGATACATACACTGGTAAAAACGAAGATTGAACGATCGGTTGTCCCAGCGGTCTAATTTTTTGGCCTACGAAGCTTGAAATTGCGGTTTCCATTTCCTCTAGTCACATACTGTCCTGTCGTGTGCCTTTATATTCACAACTCAAAATATAAGTTCATCCTAATTTGAGCCATTGAACGTAATGTGATTGTCCAATTGGAACAAAATTCAAAAGTACCAATTAATTGAAATTTAATTTAACCATACTCCACACAAATTGTACCACAAAATAGTAGGAGACTCACCTCCCAAAATACGAGACTAGCCCGCAAGCTCGCGGGTTGGCATTTCTTGTATTGATTAAAAGAGCATAAAATAACTGTGCCAAAAAGATATATAATAGATAGATATAGGTAGATATAAGTCTATAGATACATTATGTATACATTTCCCACCTGCATTTTGGCAGGTTCAGAAGTCACAGTGCCGTCGATGATAAGCCCGCTACTCATCTCGCGCTCCAGAAAGCGAGCCAGCTTCTCCGCGTCGTGCGCTTCGTCACTGCCGTGCGTCTCCACCAGCACGTAGAAAGGGAAGTCCGCTATCGGGTTACTGCAATGAACTTAGGTTTTAGAAGACGCAACAATACGCCTGAATCCTGAAAAATAATGAGTCCGTCTTTTGCATTACAAAAAAATAGGAAGGTATAGTGCGTTGAAGTTCCGCGTGACGTCACGACTTTGCACACTTTTTACCATTAATTGACGTCATGAGCCCCCACTCCCGAACTTTGATGCGCGTTATCTTTGTCAATTATGATCACATTACTAGCTATTATATATAGACTGACAGCAGTGGCGTAGCATGGACTATCTTGTCTTTACTTAAGTGGGCGAAGTCGCATCAGCGAAACTCTTCCTTCAATACCTATTGCCAAGACCAATTCAAAGATCCTACCTACCATTTTTAGGGTTCCGTACCTCAAAAGGAAAAAAGAACATTTATAGTATCACTTTTTTGTCCGTCCGTCTGTCTGTCTGTCTGTCTGTCTGTCCGTCTGTCCGTGACGCCTTTTTCTCAAGAACGCGCGAACGTGCGGAGGTAATACGTTGAAATTAATATCAAATACTCAGATCTATGAAGCTGTGAAAAATTCAACCTTGTAAGTCAACGCAAACAAAAGCTAGACTACTATTACTATTTAGATACGTTCAAGGGAATTCAAAGGGAATCAAAACCTATAGGGTACTTCCCGTTGACCTAGAATCATGAAATTTGGCAGGAAGCAGTGTCTTACAGCACAAGTAAAGGAATAAGTAAGAAAACGGTAAATAAGTAGTTACATCACAAACAAATTTGTTTAACGGAATAACCTTTGCAAGGTCGTATCACACTCGACGGTTGCACGGAGATAGGAGCAAGCGCAAGATTTTTTTTGTCCTATTTCATAGGAAGGTTGTAAATAGTTACCCGGTTGTTAAAAGACATTTTTTTAAATTTTTAGCTTTCCGTACCTACAAGGTGTTGTCTGTTTTGCCAGAGAGAGAGCCAGACTCGCACTTGACCGGCTTTTGTATTTGTTTGTAGGTCTACAACAGTGGCCCTAGCAAGGTTTGACACGGGAATAACTTAACCCCATCTTATCTCTTGACTATCTCTTTCGTCGGCACTAGTGTGAGAGAGACGCACTTAGAGATAAGACGGTGTTAACTTATCCTCGTGTCAACCTTGCTGGGGCCGATGGTGGAGTGATAGTGCAATTGCCAATATGCCGGAGGTAGCGGGAATCCCGCTAGGGACAAACTTTGTGTGATGAGCATGAATGTTGTACTCGCCTCGTGGATTTTTAATATACGTCAGTTATACACCTATTTATCTATTTAGGTATTCGTATCGATGTCTAATAGGTACCCATAACACAGAGGATTCTAGTTTAGGACTTTGGGATCAATGTGTGTTGGTATGCAAAATAAAAAAAATAAAAAAATCGAATTTGAATGACGCTTTAGGTAATTTCATCGCATTACTTTCGAAATACTCAAAATTGACGAAAATCATGATTCAGTTCTTATTTGTAGATATTCTCTTACTGGGTGCGTATGAGATTTTTTTAATAGTAGATACGTAATTCGTGTAGGTAGTGAACACATAATAATCGGTTCAGTTTGTACTTACCAAAGTAAGTATTGTCATAATAATTGCTATCTCAGAATATTTTATGGTAAGCACATAGTGACTTGTCTTATCATTATTTGCTCGAATATATTATATAACTGATAGCTACAATAGTTTTTATAAGTTTTGCTTATCACCTCATCAATGTTTAAAAGGTCATGTCATGGTTTGATAATAGGACAATACTATACAAGGAGTTTGCCATGAAAAAACTAGTTACAAGTCACAAGATATCTATAGAAGAACCACAAAAATTTGTCGTTGTCTAAGTTCTTATGGATTAGATAGATATAGTTGCTTGAATCGAGTTACTTAAAAAATGGTACAATTTTAACAGAGCACCTTAACACACTGCCAGCCCAAAAATCAAGTTCCATACCAATCAGCCACCAAAAGTACTTACTATAGCAAGAACCCGACTAGCGGATCGTCCGGCGTGGCGACAAAGTAATAGAGAACCCAATATCGGGTTCTTGGCACTGAATGTGTTAAAATCAGAATCTTTAGCAGTGTTTGTGCATCTTAACACGGTATTGTCTCTTGAAAAAAATCACTTAGGTTTCAGTCTTAATTATACTTTCCATAAGACCTAACATAGATTGTTGTGTAAACTCTTGCAGAGGTTTGGCTCCCTAAGAAGCCACCATTGGGTTCCACAGTAGTATAAACCGGTAAATAACATGGCAGGGTACAAATGTACCCACGGCTATGATCACAACCGCGATGTCGCAGCTAGGGGCTGGCCAGGCGGGCGGCTACCAGGGGCGCAACCCTCAGGCGGACGCACTTTGCAGATCCACTATTGTTTCTCTTTCTAAAAATAAGTCATGGGGCCGCCGTGACGTCCCTACGACGCCATATGTAAGTACGAGAAGAAATACTTACGGCAATTTAAGGTTTTTCACAGTATAAGTGATCGAGTCATTGTCAGCCATTTCAAAGGCAGACAGAATCTCTCCAAGCGACGACTTGGCGCTCTTGTACAATTCCAGTATACTATTGAAGTCTTTTACACCTAAAAATATTCATCAATGATTATTTTTTGCCACAATGCTATAAATATAGGAGATATCCTAAGCAATTACTGAACTATAAGCATACAGGGTAATTACATAACAAGACTTATGCATGTGCAAATAAATCAAACCCCATTATAAGTGTTAGTGAAGTGTTACGCAATAATATTGACCTTAAGTTTCTTATTTATATTTGTTTTAATTACCAAAGAACCCAAGCGTGACTGCTTTTGGCAGGACAGGGCAGTGTATTGCAACTTTTGTTACGATGCCGAGTGTGCCCTCTGATCCTACGAACAAGTGCTTCAGATGGTATCCAGTATTGTCTTTTTTTAATGTTCTAAGGCAGTCTACTATGGTGCCATCTGCTTTGACCTTTAAATCAGTTTATATTAAAATAGATACCTACATTTCTTGGTATTGTTATAAACAAGTGTGTGCAAAAATGACTTGCTCAATTATTTTTATTATTATTATTACAAAAATAAATATTATTGATAGAGAATAATCAATATAGGTACCTAAAAGCAATTTGATAAATATAGCTTTTACTCTTCTATGTTTTTATATTTATCATAACTTAAGTAATGGTTTGTTTTATGTAAACTATGTGCAACACAAGCTCATAAAATAATCTTATGATTTCACTAAGCCAGTACTCACCGCTTCAATCCCCAGCAGGGATCCATGGAGGTTTCCATATCGTAGGAGGCGGAGACCTCCCGCATTTGTGCTCACATTGCCTCCAATATGACAGGAGCCCTTAGCTCCAAGGTCTAATGGCATGATCAGATTGTGCTCACGCACATGATTGTCCAAAGTTTCTAGTATGCTTCCTGCTTCACAAACTAATGCACCTAAAATAACAAACAATAATACAGTCTTCTGTTTTTATAGATGTCTTCCTGAAGACATATTGAGCAATATATAGTCATAAATATTTGTCACTTTGAAAACAAAATGCTAGAAGTAAATAAGATTCTACCTGATATCTCATCCAAGCTAATGATTTTGTTCATCAATGAGAGGCTCAAAACAATCTCATCAAAGACAGGAACTGAGCCCCCAACAAGGCCAGTGTTGCCCCCTTGAGGACATACTGCAAGTCTTCGTTCATTGCAGTAAGCCAATATTTGAGAAACCTGTTGTGTTGACTTAGGTTTCAAAACCACTTTGGATTGTCCTAAAATATTGAGCTGATTAGGTAAGTAAAAGATATAAAAAAAATATTTTGTTAAAAGTGTCTTCAATTTACCTCTGCAATTTTTTATCCAGTCAATATTATAAGGCAGAACATCATTTTCCTCTGTGAGCACCTGCGCTTCACTCAGTATAGATTTAAAGTAATTTAAATCATCTATTTGCACAGCTCCAAATTCTTTCCTTTTGATATTATACTTGGCCTAAGACGAATTAAATTAAAATAAACAGTTTCATCAATTTTATATTAGTAATAACAACTAAATTAAAGTTGGGTTTGAGTATGCCTAGAGATAATTTTTAATACTTAGAATATTTTTATTTATTAATAGATGTAAGAAGACATTGGTGCATATCATTTATTTATATGATAGTACTTTAAATTAACTTCTAAACTTACTGCTGATAGTTGTGGCAGAGCCTGTGATGCATATCGAATTTGAGTTGAAACTATATCTGGCTTTCCTACAGTCCTAAAGAACAGCGTTAGCGACTTGAGCATCATTGCGAAACAACTTCTTTCAAACAAAACATTAATACTACTAACTAACTAAACTACTGTAATAATGATTGACCTATGGATTGATTGACTAACTTTTGGTGGACTAACGGAACCATAGATTAATGAACCGACGATCACAATGATGATGACATGATGATAGAGATGTTGCCAGGGTAATTTTTTTTTAATTCTAATTAGTCCGTAAATTATCAAAAAATATTGAACACTTATGTTTAGCTTTATCAAATCAATCAAAATTGACAAAGATTAAATAACGTGCACAAAGTTCGGGAGTGGGGGCTAACGACGTCACTTAATGGTGAAAAGTGTACAAAGTCGGTCACGCGGAACTTCAACGCACTATATCTTCGTAATTTTTTGTTTAATTGACTAAAGAAAAAATATGTGTTCAATATTCTTTTATTATGGGAATGACAGACTAATTGAAATTTTTCAGGAAACCAACCTATGATGATGATGGTAAATAAATGAATGTGTGTGTGTGTGTGTTTACACACATACCACACGATACGACAAACACTCATGCGTTCATTTACATACCGGGTTTTAAGCCCCTCCCTAATTTTTGTTTAATGACGATACGAGAAGGAAAAATAAATAAATACAACACCCTGTTTTCCCATAAAATTTTAAGCTTAAAATATATGGTCTCAGCAAAAAATATGCATCTCTATAGTTTTCAACGTTATTTTAGGTACCTCAGATAGCATTAATTTTCTTGAAGCTTTTGACATTTTTGACAGAACAGAATAGCGACACGTGCGGTGCGGTGTGTTGCTGAAACGATTGTGTTGTGCTTTTGCTTTTGTATAACCTATAAAAATTACAATCGTTGTTATTTTAGTTAACGTATCTAATAATTTCTAATAAAAAATGGGTAAAGTAAAAGCCAAAAATGTTAGAAAGAAAGAAATAAAACATCACGAAATAAAGAAAGTGGAAGAAACTGTGGTATTGCCTCCAGTTCGAATGTCTGATGATCCTACTCCTAAACAGGTAAATAATAAAATATCTGGTTGCAGAGGATAGTTGAAATAGTGAAAATATTACGTAAATTCGTTGTGTTGTAGGTAAAATGGATCAATAGGCAAAGGGTATTAGTTTTTGCTGCTCGTGGCATTAACCATCGTCACCGGTACTTGATGGAAGATATTAAGAAACTTATGCCCCACCACAAGACAGAGTCTAAAATGGAAAGAAGCAAAAATCTTTATGTTGTTAATGAAATCAGTGAAATGAAGAACTGCAACAAATGCATCCTGTTTGAGGGAAGGAAAATGAGAGATTTGTACATGTGGATGGCAAACATTCCTAATGGGCCAAGTGTCAAGTTTTTAGTTGAAAACAGTGAGTAGAGTCATATATGTAATACTTACCTTGATGTTACCATTCACACTTTTACAAACATTGATTGTTACAAGTGTTACAACACTCAAAAATCTCAATACATTTTTATTTTTAGCTTTTTTAAAATTTATAAGTTACTAGGTAACAAGCTTCTGCCCGCGACTTCGTTTGCTTGGAATTCAGTTAGTTATTCCCTCGGGACCTTTAAATTTTCCAGGATAAAAAGTAGCCTGTTTTGATCCAGGGCATAGATGCTATCTCCATCCCAAATCAATCCCAGCCCATTGGAGCTGGGAGTAACAAATACTAACTCACACGCACAAACTCACAAACTTTCGCATTTATAATATTAGTTTTTACCAGTGATGTAGATGGGCCTGATATCTAAATTTGTTGAAGGGGGGGCAACTGAAGGGCAAAGATCTTTCACAAAAGAGCCAGTAACCCATTGATACGACTGATATGGCAGTAGCTACGCCTGTGTGTTTTACTCGCCTAATAGATATTTATTAAAAACACATTTCTTGAAAATGCATTTATCTTTGTGGTCTTTTTACAGTTTATACAATGGGAGAACTCAAAATGACTGGAAACTGCTTGAGGGGATCAAGGCCACTGCTTTCTTTTGATCCTCAATTTACTAAAGACCCCCACTACTCTTTACTGAAAGAGCTGCTCATTCAAATATTTGGTGTTCCTAACCATCATCCAAAGAGTCAGCCTTTCTTTGATCATGTATACACCTTCATGGTCCTTGACAATAGGATTTGGTTCAGAAATTACCAAATTCTGTCTGAAGATGGTGCATTAGCTGAAATTGGACCAAGACTTGTACTGAATCCAGTGAGTGTTTGGCAATTGTTCACCAAAAATGTTAAAACACAATTTTCGTGGCTAAAAAGTAGTAGTGAAATTGTTGATGTCATATCATTTATTTTGAACAAATACTTCTAGGTAAAAATATTCTCTGGATCATTTGGTGGAGTCACTATTTGGGAAAATCCAAAATATGTAAGCCCTGCTAAGCTTCGGCAAGCCTACTCTAAGAAAGCTGGTGACAAATATGAGAGGAGGATTGAGAAGAAGGCTGTGTATGAAGCTACAAAGCCAGAAACAGGGTATCCAGATATAGAGGATGCTGATTTCTTTAAAGGAGATGCAATGGATAAGGCTGAAGAAGTACTTGTCAAAGGTACTTGAATTTTAAAATATTTACATGGCTTTACTCACAATCAGAAATGGTCTGACATGTTTCGGACTCTAGAGTCCTTCTTCACAGGTTGAGTGCAGTCATGGTCAAAGCAACCCACACACTCAAGCAGTGTTTATTTCAAATCTTAATAATCTCTCACGGATATTTTAACCCGACTATTTCACCATAGTTACCTTCTTATTTGATGCCACCTAACCTACCAAAAATGCTTAATAACTTGTAGCCACTTGCACCAAAAAGATAAATCTCGTTTTAATCTTAAGTATTGTTTAGTTTTGTCAGAATGTATGAAACTGTCAGGTCAGACTTAAATCAGGTTGAGGTTTGAAGGTGTATGATAAGGATCCATACCCTTACTACTGCTGCCTACTTTTACGCTATTTTATGCCGAATTTTTAAAGTAGGTCTACAATTCTATTTGAAATGATTGGGATCCCAAACAAACAAACACACAACAGGTTAATGACTAAATTAGATATAAGATTTTGATGCAAGCCACTCTTAATTTATTTTCTTTTCATGTTCAGAAGAAGTAAAAGAGGAAGTTGACAATGAAGAAGTCTTCATAAAACCAGTTAAGAAGTCTAAAAGCAAACCAGACATGGCTATCAGACGCAAACAACTCAAAGCCAAGAGCAAGATTATATCAGATCAGATTAAGAAAAGAAAACTAGGCAAACAGTTCAAAAAGAAAAAAGTAAACAAAAATTAAATTGATTGTAATAATTTGTTTATTCAATAAACTAATGTGAAGTGAACCGTTTTATTAAAATAAAACAAACATATTTCACACAAGTACTTTTATTAAATGAGAAAAGCATTTTATTAAACAGGGTACAGTTGGAAGAAATTGAAAGTTCATAGAATCACAAATGAATAATATGTCAAAAAATAAAGGTCATTAACTCTTAACTATTCAGTTTAAATAATTGAGATCCTGAAAATACATAAAAATGGACGGTAGTCATTCACATAACATTATATTACCCATATAATTGAGCTAGTGATCAACAGCATTATGAAATTGTTTGTGCTTATTATGACAGGGCGGGCGTTTTATTAATAAAATCATAATAAAATATTATTTAAGGCGCTGAAATAGTAGTTTATGCAACGGTTGCATAATGATAGGCCTTAAAACACTAGTGCGGTTTTCATGAAACGAGCTTTAGCGAGTTTCATAATAAGATCGCACGTGTGTTTTGAGGTCAAATTATGCAGAGTTGCATACATAACTTTATCTACACACATATTATAAATCCTCTATGATGGGTTCAGAAACAATATTTTCTGGCAACAAGTTATTTGTTGCAATCGTGGCTGCATATTTCCGATATCCGGCGCATTTTCACATCACACACACTCCGAGAAGACTACTATTCATATTTTCAACTAAAATGTAAATTACAAACAACTTTTTCTATTCAATTCAACAACAATTCTACTTTCGTTCAGCAAAACACCAACATAATGGCGGCAATTCGATCCTCCGTCCAGACCATTTTTTTTTAAATCATAGGCAAACGAATGAAGTCTCTATTCTCATGTCACTCGAGATCAAATGTTGTGCTGTTTATATTAAAAAAAAACATACTGAATTGACGTTTCGTATCAATAACTTTTTTAATATCTATGGATACTAGAATAGAGACCCACTTGAGTTTTGACATCTGTTCCAAATTTAATCTCATTTCTATACTAAAAACGATACGGGAATAACATTGCAGCACTCGTTTTACCTAATTGGTTGTCAAAATGGTGGTCATTTCCTACGGTTTTTGATTAAACTATGGAGGTTTTATGATATGGGTGTAGATAAAGCTATTTTAGATTACACGTGCAGCGCGCGTTCCATTCAATTGTGAGCGTACTATGCACTTTTAATAAGATTTCATTTATCCGGTTTCGTAGATATTGACAAAATACAAAAAGTGGGTTAAAATATGGAAATGACCATTCTGTACCTACATTACTTATTCTGTGCTTTTAATAAGATGGTATATTCGAAAGTGACAGCACATTCCTACAACGGGTTTTCCGCCTATGATCAAACGTGCGATTCGTCAAAATACCTTTTTGTCAAAGGATCGCTTGGTCAAAGATGTCGTTTGTCAAAGTCGCGATTCGTCAAACCATTTTCGCTAAAGGAGCTTTTGGTCAAAGATGTCGTTTGCCAAAGTGGCGATTCGTCAAACCATTTTCTTCTGCTTTTTGTCAAAGTTGAGGTTTGCCAAAGGGAGTGATGTCAAACGACCTCCTCGAACGTCCCCGTGGTGGTCGTCAGAAATGAAGCTCACAGACGAGACGGCCACCTACATCTGTTTAGGGTTGTCTTTACAGAAATACTAGTTTTGACGACCACCCTTTAAAGCGGTAGTTAGAAATTAAGCTCACTTATGGCCACCCTCGTGTAGTCTGAGGTGATGTTCCTGGAGAAATAATGAAATAACTTTTTATCACTTAACCTCAAGTATTAAAAAGGTATAAGTATCTATGTACTTGACAATTACGTTATTAATATGACACATTATTTACTATCGACAAACACAATTTGACCAAACGAGCCTTTGACAAAAAGAGTATTTTGATGAATCGCACGTTTGACCATAGGCGGAAAACCCGCTGCAGCGTCGGAAATATCGGAAATCACGAGATTATTTAAATGTTTCGTATCATTTCTGGCAACGTCGGAAATATTTATCAAATTACAAGAGTATTTCTTTTTTTCATATACCTAATTTCTGAATGAAAATTTGAAATGTTGATCTAAGTATAACATTTTAGATTTTTGTTCACAAAATGCTTAAGATATTAACATATTCCTACATACAGGCGTAAGAAAAATCAAAGCAAATATCTATAAAAAAAAAAATATATATGAACAGAATGAAAAAAACTAGAATCGAAATATAATTCAGAAATTATATGAAAAATTTAAATACTCTCTTACTTTGATAACAATATTCCACGTAACCAGCATGTGCTGTCACTGGCAAAAGCTGTTTGCATACACTCTTTAAATATCGATGTAAAATTATTACAGTAACACTCCGCCTTACGCGACTTCGTTAGCGCGAATTTGCTTTAGCGAATTTCAAATTTCGCTCTAAAATTCCTCTTTTTACGCGAATTGTTTACATTTATATAAACAGACAGTGATGATGACCGTGTTTTAACCATGAGTCCAGGTTAACCAGGTGAACCAAAAACTTAAACGAAACTCAACCCAAAAGACGCTTATACATTAGTGTATTGTATAATATAACGCTGTACAGTTTTTTTTTTTTACAGTATTGAGTTGTACTTTATATTGTATTTTGATTGTGCGAACATTTCACTTAAACGCGAGTTTTTGCCGAACGTATTCCTAAAGCGGGGTGTTACTGTATAATAATACCACACTAATATAAGACAAAAATATTACGCAATAATTAAGATATCTTCTTAAATATAATCTTATATTATATGAAAGTGGAAGGAAGTGCCTTAAATATTGAGGAAATAAGGGCGGGTATACACTATTATAATTAGAGATGCAACGGATATTCGGTTAGGTACTATCCGGTATCCGGCCATGATTTTATTATCCGGCTGGATACCAAATAATAAAAACTTGAATCAGAAATAGGATACAAGAAATAAAAAGCCATCAGAAATAAACGAAACCAATGTCAGTTATTAAATTTAGTTACTTTCTTTTTAAGCAGTACCGTGACTCATTTATAGACAACGCACAGCCTAAACGGGTGGTCATAGAGGTTTGAAATATGGAGGAGACATTCCTTGAGTACCCTAGAGGTGCACTACGGAGGGATTTTTTTAAATTCCATCCCTAGAAGGGTGATAAAGTTTGTATGGAAAATACCGCGGGCGGGCGCTGTGGCGGGTCCACTAGTTTAAATATAAAACGTGCTCTACCGAATATTCTCGACTGACTTAATAAAAATTAAACGCGTATCGAACCTCAAAAGGCCTCCCCACGCACTTACAATTCGTAACAGACATGGCAGCGCAAGCTAACATAACTTTAGAGAGAGATCATGAGCAACCGGATATCAGGTAGCCTGATATCCGGCCAATGGCCATGCCGGATATCCGGTATACGGCCAAACCACTATCCGTTACATCTCTAATTATAAGATAAATAATATTATGTGCTATTAAAATATATTCTTAAACACAATCTTATCTTATTATGAAAGTGGAAGGTAGTGCCCTAAAACTTGAAGAAATAAGGGCGAGTATTTAAGGGTGCCAATGACAAGTAAAATTCAAAAGAAAATACCTTAATACTTTTGTAAACGGAGTATTATCTCAACTAAGTTTTACCTGATTATGCTATGTTCATATTAAAGCTTCGTATTATTATAAGTTATACTCAAAAATAAACTCACATCTATGAAAAAGACGCATGTAAACAACTATAAAATAGTAGCAAGTTGTATAATAAATACCATCAAAACTTTATATATTTAAATAAACTATAATATCACTTTTGTTCATTCAAATTGTAAGAATATTGTCGAATGAAAAACAGATCTATATCATTATTATAACGACTAATATCATTAAATTTGCAAAAGACTTGTATAAAATACTTCTGATAATATTTAAAACTTACGCCAAGTGAAATAGAGATTCATTTGATTCGGATTAAAAAAATAAAGCCTCGCAAGTTTATAATCAAAACAATCATAATCTTGGCAGTAGACTAAAATAAGTTAAATCTATAATAAATTAATACTAAAGAAGAATTCGATTCTAATTCGATCTAAAAGCTATTATGCACTTTATCTTATAGTTCTCTGAAAATAAAAAATTGGCCCTGACTGTGCTTGCTGCACTGAGACCTGAAAATTAAAGTTCAGTATTTATCATACATATATTTCAAATATCGTCCCCTTAGTGCAAAAACCGCTTAACTGCATGAAATACTTCATACAGTTAAGCGGTTTTTGTACTAAGGGGATGATATTTATAACAATAACAAAATATTCTTATACAATATTTGTCGGGATTCTTTGCAATATCATTATCGGACTTAATTTGGGCAGGCAGATTATTATTCATTTCTATAGTTTTAGTCAAAGTAAATTGAACAATAAAATACAACAAGCAAAGGGAAAAAATGTAGCCAAGTGATTTAATAAACGACGTTTTCTGACTGGTCGTGTGAGCAGTTCACACATTTTATAAATATTGTTCTTGAGTAGCCAGGAGCAACGTTTGTGGCGCCTTTATTTCTTTCCTTATAGTTTCAATCAATAAATATAAAACAGTACCGTGCCTCACTTATAGACAAAGCACAGCCTAAACGGGTGGTCCTAGAGGTTTGAAATTTGGAGGAGATATTCCTCGAGTACCCTAGAGGTGCACTAAGGAGGGATTTTTTGAAACTCCATCCCTAAAAGGGGTGATAAAGTTTGTATGGAAAATACCGCGGGCGAAGCTGTGGCGGGTCCACTAGTATAAAATATTTTGCGCGGTTAGGTCTGTCTGTTGAAATATTTAGTTTCCAGCCCTTTTTGTTACCTTAAAATCGGTTCTTGATTGGGTCAAGCGTGCCCATCTCGGTGTCGGGCTCGTCCTGCGCCCCGCGCCGGTGCCCGCCCAGCTCCGCCAGGCGCGACTGCGCCCAGCGGCCCTCCTGCCCGTTCATGTTGCGGTCCTCGCACACGCACATGAACAGAGTGTCTACCACCATCTGAAACGTACCTCGGATTCAGTGCCAGTAAGTTTTTGTCAAGGGTAACATTGGAGCAGTGTTTCAAAAAAAAACCCGGCCAAGTGCGAGTCGGACTCGCGCACTAAGGGTTCCATACCATTATCTATAATCAAGCAAACAAAAAAAAAACAGGAGAAAAACTTTGCACTTCATAGTTAATTTCTTACATGAAAAAAATTACAACTCTTACTAAAAAGCAATGGCCATATCCCATGGACTCTGCCAACATTAAACTCAAAAACTATAACGTCGGCGATAGTGCCAACCCGCATATGATCAGTTTTTAAATACCGCGTAAATCCAAAAAGTAGCAAAATAAAATAAGTAGTAAATCTACACGCTGAACTGATTATATTTTACTTCTCATTGATTTTCGTTAAAAAATACACTTACGCGACATTTACAAACTGCTCAAACGCGGTTTAGAACTAACACCGCACCGACGATAAGCGATTACAGGCTGGCAAGGGAACGCATAACCTTGAACACCAATCAAAGCGGTCTAAAACTCCCCTCACCCCGCAAGTTTGTCAGTTTTATTTGCTAGTAAAAGTTATACTAGATTTAATTACTTTGCTATTCCGCGAAAACAGTGGGATTCAATCGTGCAAATAGCGGCGCTTGTGTTGAATATTTACTTATATGTTTGTTTATGCAATTTTCCCACCCTCCCACCGCATATACTCGTAATAACATAAGCAACACAAACGCAACTACAACCACTACCGCCACCACCACCAAAAATACCGCTCGACACGTGTTTCGCCTCTCTACGAGGCATCCTCAGAGAAGTTGATAGTCCGACGCTCGGTTGAAGTCTTTCGAAGCCGCTATTCGCACGATTTAACCCCACTGTTTTTGTTATAATATGGATTTCCGCAAAGTAACGCCTGAATATATTATCTATAGTAGAATCCGGTTATAACGACGGCCAAGGGACCGGTGATATTATGTCGTACTAACCGGACGCCGTACTAAACGAACGGACATTTTTGTTTTTTATTAATCACATATTAATGTATTTATATTTAATTGTGGATATTGTCTTAATTGTGGATATTGTCGAATGATTTACACCGAATTCCTTTGCAATCGTTACATTCGGCTCGCCAGCTTCTATACGTTGTATTATTACACCCTTTTTTCTTCAATAGAGAAACTTTTTCGTTTTGTAGAAGCCATTTTTGTACGCGTACTCACTCGTTACCCGCAAATTAAGTACTGTCGTAAGATAAACAGTCGCATTCCAATCAGCGATGTGCAGGTGATGGCTTCTTACCTACGATTTATTTGTAAACACGTCCACCCTCGTCGTTGTAGCCGGACAATTGTATGAAATTCCGTCGTTAAAAGCGGATAATAAACGGATGTACTTTCATAGTGGCTCATATGAAAACCAAACTTATGCCTATACTTACGTCGCTAAAACGGTTGTTTGTTAAATGCGAAGTCGTACTAAACGGATTCTACTGTAGTAAAACTTAGGCTAAGGTCTTTAGGATATGTTTTCTGCTACAAAGTAAAAATCACTTAAAAAAAGGATGAAACAAACCTCGTAAAGAGACAGTATGCAATGTGAAATGAAGAAAGAGAATACGCAAATGAAGAGTGTGGGCACAGCGAAGAAGTGCAAGTCAGAGTTGCGCTTCAGCAGCAGCAGGCCGATGATGCCCGTGACCGCCGTCACGATGCACTTGCCCAGGAACAGGATGAAGTCGCCCACGCTGTTGATGGTAGCCACTTGCAGCGCGTTATTTACTATCGTGCTAAAAGCCTGGAAACAACCATGCTTATTAATTAACCAGCTTCTGCCCGCGACTTAGCCCGCGAGGAATTCGGTTATAGTTATTCCCCCAGCGGCCCTAACATGCAAGACACAAGGACAAGTTAAACCGTCTTATCTCTAAGTGCGTCTGTGGTCGTCGTCAGAAGCTAGTTTTAAATAAAAGGGGTCAGTAAAGACGGATAAACTCAGTTGAACATCTAATTTTCGTTACGTCTTCTATAGATAAATTCCTCACTATAGACAAATATCACGAATAATTATTAGTAGAAACGAATTAATTCTAAATCATACTCCAACTTTGATCTCAATATAATTGGTTTCGCAGACAAAACGCCATTTCATTCGCACAAGTTACTTTGAAACGGAAAAATATTTCAAAGATAAATACAAAAGTAGCTGCCCTCAGTGTTCCTAGAACGATTTGTTACTTTGAGATTTTTCGTCAACTCACGGATTTAATTCCCGAAAGTGGCCGACGCGTGGCGGCTTACCTCAATACCGCGAATGACTTTACAACCCAGCGGCTCTAGCAAGGTTAACACAAGGATAAGTTAAACCGTCTTATCTCTAAGTGCGCCTCTCTCACACTAGTGCCGACGAAAGAGATAGTTACAGAGATACTGGTTTAATCTATCTTTTGACCGAATTCTGAAACACCACCTAAGCATTTGATTAGAGATTAAATCGTTAAATGTCCGTCGACTAGTTGTCATTCTATACAACGTCACTCAAACGTCACTTTAATTAAAGATTAATTTGAGTGGCCTTTCTGAATTTGGCCATTCGTGTCTTGCAGGTTAGGGCCGAAGGAACTTATGAAATTTTCGTGATACAGAATACCCTACGTCCTATTCCATCCAAGACGTAAGTTACCAAGGGGGTAGGGGATATACAAAGTTTCATGAAAATCTGTTAGTTGGCGTGTGATTGGGATGATTCTTCATACGGAAGTGGGCAGCGCGTGTATGTAAATGGGTCACTTCTGCTCCTGCCGCTGCTACTCGTTGCGGCGCGCAGTGAGTCAGGAAGCAGAATGTAAACACCCACTGCCTTAAAGCAGTATGCGGGAATTATTTCTGGCAGCGCGAGCAGCAGTGGCAGTGGCTGCATGTAATTGAGGTAAAACAGCAGTGTGTAGTGGTGTAGTAGACCTTCACTATCCTAGAAAGTTTCATTTAAACTCATTCAGCAGTTTCGGAGCTTATTCAGAGCAACACAAAAAACATCTATAAACTATAATTTAGACTTACGAATCAGGTGAATAGCATATCCCACTTAGATATTTGTATTAATTTTAACAGACACTTCATTTTTATGTACTTGTACAGATTATTATAAATGTTAAAGTGTGTATCCTTATTTCACGTTAAAACCGAGCAAGTATTGTTTTTTGGCATCGGTAACCTTTCCGGTGCGTTTATCATTTAGATTTAAGTAATTTATTGAATTACTTTCACGCACTACAGAACGAGAGAACCAGCACGTCTAGCACGACACGCCCGCGATTCGTTTGTCGCTCAGTGCGTCTCTGTCAAACTAGTCAAAAACGTTAGAGACGCACTGAGCGACAAACGACTCGCCGGCATGTCGTGCTAGCCCCCCAGGAATGGACGCGTATGAATGAAACTTTGTCTTCAGTTTCACCTGACATAAAAATTATCGCCTTATTTAAAACTAGTGGACCCCCGCCACAGTTTCGCCCGCGGTATTGTCCATAAAAACTTTATCACCCCTTTAGTTCCCTAAAGGAATTTCGAAAAATCCCTCCTCTCCTCTAGGGTACTCGAGGAATGTCTCCTCCAAATTTCAAACCTAGGACCACGCGTTGGCTGTGCGTTGTCTATAAGTGAGTCACGGTACTGTTTTATATGTATAGATGATTGCGGTTACTCACCTTTGCCGCAGCTTTACAGAAATGGCACCTCTCAATCGTGATGATGGTGTATGCGTTGTGGTTCAAGTAGCGAATGAACTTCTCGAGGCAGTAGAAACAACAAATACCGCATTTCAGCCCGCACTTGGCACACTCCGAACCCTTGTCTGCTTTCGCCGAAAGTCTAAAAGAATTACATACATTAGCTATATCAAAACTTTCATATAAGAACAGAAAATTGTATTAGCTGTACCTAGGTTAAGAAAGTATGCAATAAACGTTATTATTATTATTATTTATCAACTTTTAGTCAACTTGATCATCATCATCTGCTGGACATAGGCCTCCCCCAATCACCGATTCTGTGCTACTTCGCATACAGGGAGTTCCGCAGTTCCGTGTGAGTAGACCAATGACATATTAAAGCAAGACACGTCATGTCCATATGCAACGCGCAGAGTTGGGCGTTATTTAGATAATTTCTTATCTAGATAATTATTTCAAATAAAATCATTTCAAATAAATTTATTCGAAGATAAATTCAATCACAAATAGTGTGTTGACAACTTTTTTATTTAAATAAATTATCTAGATGAAGATAACCAACCTCGTTTGTTATTGAAGTAAGCTTAAGCTTTTTTCAACATGCAATAAAATAATTACAAGCCAAAACAGGCTATATACCAATTACATCTCAGTATCGACACGATCAGTCAACAGTGTATGTTTCTTTCGATAAGTGTGTTGTATAGCTATTCAACACACCTATGGAAAGAATATAGTAGCTACTACAGGAGAAAAATGTCCCATATGTTTATATTTCATATAGGTATTTAAGTATGTACAAAACATTCATTACTTTTGTTGTAGGTTATTTTCATTTCATCATGCCCGACCACTTCTAGTTCTACATGACTGTACTACTGACATTCATCTTTTATTTAAAATCCCAACTAATTTATCTAGATAAAAATTAAACTGGTCTAGATAAATTCAAAATAACAAATGACGGATTATTTAGTTACTTCAAATAAAAGATGATTTAGTTATCTTCCCGGTTTTTCGTAAATAGATAATTTTTGCCCAACTCTGGCAACGCGTTTTAAAAACGTGACAGATATTTTTTTTCTTTTTTCGTTTCTTTTCGGCCGGTGTAGCTTTAGGTGACATTTAACGTGCGGATATTACACATCAATTTGGAATATGGCGATCATGTATGAACAAAATAAATGCATTTTAATACTTCTATTTGCGTTGAATGTATCTACAAATGAAATAAAGCATCGGTTCTTGCTTTTAATTTTTTTGTAGTATTATGAAACGACATTTGACACAAGAATGGATTTTTTGAGAACATTTTCATTAGAGCACGACATGTGTCACGCGGCCAAAAGTCCGCGCATGACTAATTGAACTGATCACAATTGGGTTGCGTTCTGGATTAAAATTTTGAGTTTGAAAGACGCATGTTTGTTTTTTTTTAAATATCATTGGAGTAGACTGCTTACGCTGCGCCTTCCAGTACGCGGTCGCCACTCAAGAACTCGTCACCCCATCGGCCATCTGTTCTATGTGCTCGCCCCCTACCACTTAAGTTTAGCAATTCCTTGGACTATGACGGTTAGTCAAGCTAAGACAGTTTAATACCAAAAAGATTTACTTACTTTGCGTGTAAATATGTAAGAATAAGTCGTGGGATTTTGAACAGCGTAATTAAAAAGGAGCCTTTAGCTACAGATCCCAAGTGGTACTTCAGTAGTTTGCCAACTGAGTACAAAACAGGGGAATGCGCATTTGGGCCACTGAAAAAGAAAAAAAACTATAATGAAATATCCTACTATACTATTAAAACTTTTAGAGATTAATGTTGCATATTAATTATTATTATTTATCAACTGTTAAGTAGTGAGTTCTTATATCGATAAACACATTATCGTATAATATCGGTCTCAGTTTCACTTGAATGGACGCGGTCGTGGTTTAAGGATGTGTACTTAATATTTCGATTTGTATATTTTTCGCTGAAATTGAATAGTATGGTAGTATTAGTCGTTTCGCATAAGTGTATTAAAAAAAACACTTTACCGACCTTTTAAAGGAGATAAATGACATTTAAGATTACATTCAAGCCTGTGTTATTTGTACCGGAAGTTGATTAAATTACAAGAAAAAGCGAAAAATGTATTTGTCCCATAGGACTTTTATAATGAGAAAATAAATTTTCTATAACGTGGTACTCTCCTCGATTTTCTGATTAAAAAAAAATGTCGTTACCGTTGTTCCCACGGAAATATTCTTGATTGAATTTCCATGTGTCCGGACCGTTTCAAATACTGCATTTTGATTGACTATGACTCGAGTAGACAAATCAGGTTCTGATTTCATTTCACATACTAAATAATTATTAATCATCACACAATTTGTATATTTTAAATTATTATTCATACAAAATTACTCATTGCCGTTATTTGGTGGAAATGAAAAAAAAATGAAAAATCAAATAGATGTACTGCGGATTTGACGTGGTACACATCCATAAACCGAACATTACCGAAGCCTTTTAGTTTTGACTGGCTTCTGTATACAATTTAATTGTTAAACGTGTCTTCTTAAGATTATGATTGTTACATACCGGAAGTACCAGTGAGACACGGCGCCCGCTATGGTCATCTGCTGGCAGCCGAGGATGAACTCGCTGCCCCACACCAGGCAGATCAGACACATCCACCACATGCTCTGCACCCACATCGGGTCGAACTCTATGGGATCCAGTTTCCACGCTGCAAAACGAACAAACATTATTTCACAACATTTCAGCCACGTCAAGACATCTATCCTTCTGACGCGGAAATGACAATTTATTTCTCATATTCCACTATTTGAAACCCATTCCTAGTAGCCTAATTCAACCCTACCTATATTTCGTTGTCGTAAGGCTGCATTTTCCAATTTCAACTACATGCATGCAAGGGACCGCATAACCTTGAACCAATCACAGCGCTCTATAATCTATAATTTATAAAATAAAAAAACCGACTTCAAATAGCCTTTGAAAAGTACCTATGTTTTTTTGTTCACATTTTATTTATTATCCTGTGATTTAACGACACACATTTACTACATAAGTAACAATAGCATAATGCCAATTGCTCTTCACCATTTACAAACTGTTGCTATCCACGGTGCAAAGATGTCAATCGTTGAGGAGTTCTCCTGGTTCTTCAATTTTACAACATGAATTTTTATGAACATAAGTTGCTTCAGCACTTTATACAGCCATTTAATCGCCAACCGTGAAATACTCAATATTTAGGAGTTCCGGTGATCATCTATGGTCTTCATCAACAGTTCCACTTCACCAAATAATGCTTTTGGAACGTAACTGCTTGAGTTATTACAGAAAATACCAAAATTGCTCTATGCTTGCCTATTATATTTGAAGAGTTCCATCGATTCCTCATAGATCCTCTCATCATAAATCGACTTTGACTACAACGGGACCAAACTGGAGGTATACCCTACCGATTAAAAAAAGAATTAAGTCGGTTAAAAAAGCTCCCGCACCCTGGGCAGATTTATTTGCTAAAAGTTGAGCTAAATGTCTTTAGGATAATGGTCTGTTTAGTATAACCTGTAATATTTTTATTGGATTCATTACATCCCACTTACATTTCCAAACAGCACTGCTATTCACATTTTGAGTACTTCCAGATACATTTTGGAACTGATCTTGCATTTGTGTGCCGTTGATAAAGAAATTGTACTTGTAGGGTATTCCAGGATAACTCGCAGTTGCAAGGCAGGCCTGAAATAGATATTAAAATTACTCAAAAAGATTTAAGCAATAGGGATGTATCCCAGGTAAAAAAATAGTAATTCTAATTAGTCCGTCAGTTAGATTATCAAAAAAGATTGAACACGTCTTTTTTGCTTTATCAAATCAATCAAAATCGACAAAGATAGCGCGCATCAAAGTTCGGGAGTGGGGGCTCATGACGTCACTTAATGGTAAAAAGTGTACAAAGCGGTGACGTCACGCTGAACTTCAGCGCACTATATCTTTGTCATTTTTTGTTTAATTGACAAAAGAAAAAATGTGTTCAATATTTTTTTATAATGTAAATGATGGACTAATTAGTTTTTTTCAGGAAACTGGCCTATTTAAAGGTGTCATGTTTTTTACAGTGACTCTAGCAGGATCGACACAAGGATAAGGTATCCCCATCTTAACACTCAGTTCGTCTCTCTTCTACTAGTAGGGAAGAAAGAGATGCACACTGACAGATATTATGGGGATAACGTATCCTCTTGTAAACCTTGCTAGGGCGGCCGCAGGGTGGAAATTTGAAATGGGGTAGTTAGGGGCAACCTGTACTGTTACAGCTGGAAATCAGTTAAAAAAAAACATGAATACTTCATGATTCCTATGGCCGAATTCAGAAACGCCACTAGCATTTGATTAGAGATTAAACAGTTAAATGGCCCTCAACTAGTTCTCATCCCATACCAAAACGTCACTTTAATTAAATATCAAATTGAGTGGCCTTTCTGAATTTGGCCACTAGTCTCCAATTTTTTTTCTTTTTATTGGTACATCCCAAAGTTTACGAATTTTCATAGATTTCAGGTCGTATCTAGTATCTCTTCAATAATGTCAAAAAAAAGAAACCTGTTCTTCGATGTTTCCTTAACATTCATAAGAGGCAGAATTTTGATATCAATTTTAGTTTTTTTTTTTAACTGCGTAGCAAAAATATTTAAAAATACAAGAAATAATGACTGGGCATTATTGAATTACTTACTTAAACATCAGATAAGTATATTATTATATACAAATTAAATACATCAAAATCGGTGTATCGGTTTTATAACTTATTTATTTAATAAGGCTACAAACATAAGAGCCGGGTTTTTAAAGAATTTTTTGGTTTTCAAGATATGCCAAAAATATTGAAATTTCCATACAAATTGGCATGGCATAGCATAAAGGCCCGGGCATATCAAACGCGGTTGCGACGCGTTTGCTTTGCGAACGCGGGCCCGGGCCGTTGTCGAACGGCGCGAGCGGATTTACCATGCCACACCGCGGCGGCGCGGAACCGCCGCGGTCCTGCGGCTACTTTGGTGTGGCATGGTAAATCCGCCCGAAGCGTTCGACAACGGCGCGGGCCCGCGTTCGCGCCGCAAACGCGTTTGGTGTGCCCGGGCCTTTAGATATAAAATCGTGTTTAGATTTTCATACTTACAACAACAATGGACCAAAATGTGAAGAACAGTATGAGGAAGAAGAACGTTATAATAGGCTGTAGGAAGAGAGAGGGAATGGAACCGAGGCAGTGCGCAGTCTCCTTGAACAAGGCCGCTAAAAACGATACGCGTGACCGCATCACAAACACTAGCAGTAATATGATGACCTGAAAAAAAAAGTAACAAAATATACAATAACCATCCAAAGTCAAAGTAAAATTTTAAAAGGTAAGATTTTACTAAGGTTAATTTTCTAGTTCAATTTTACTTACTGTTATGATGGTAGCAATAATAGAGTACCAAAGGAACGCCTTCTCGTTTTTAAGGGTTTCCTGCAAAATCATCACATTAAATTATAATATGAATTGCGAGCTGCATATAGAGAGGTCCTACAAAAACGTAATTTCCAAAAGTGAGTCTGTATTTTTCACGACTAATTTACTGGACTGGTTTGCATGTAAATTGGAAGAGCTAGTTCTTTTATAGATATGTTTGGTAAAGTCAGCGACAAAACCATCTATACATTTTAGTTATGTATCACTCGACATATAAAATCATAATAGCAACATGGTTCTTAAATGTGTCGATATTTTTGATCAGTGCCGGATCAAGCCAGCGTGGGGCCCGTAGCAAATTTTGTCATAAAGCCCTTGGTTTGCTTTAGTCATTTTTTATTATTTTTGTATATTTTGATACCGAAATCTTAACATTGGCCTCTTGTATTTTAATTATAAAAACGATATATTTAAACGCTCCTATATTAATCGAAAAAAGAAATACGCTCATGCAAGCGTGCGTGCGCGGGGCCCCCCAATGTGCGGGGCCCGTAGCATTTGCTACTCTTGCTAGATGGCTAATCCGGCACTGTTTTTGATGCTGACTGCCAAAATACAAAGGACCATGACTTAAGAATACTTACAGATAAGTACATGGATTCAGCAAAGCTCTGTTTTCCTGATTTAATCTCATAATAAGTGTACCAGAGGAGGGCAGTTCCAGCCACACTGACCAAGGAGACTACTATCATGAAGATCCAGGCTACCACAGTAGCCAGCAAGTGCAGTATTGACACCATGATTAGGGAACATACTGGAAATTGAAGATTAAACAAACATAAAAGTCACAGAATAATAGTGCAGTTAAGTTATGCACGTTTAGTGACTGTGGCTGTATAAAATAATAATAATAATAATAATAATAGAATGAGGAGTTAATGGGTAAATATATTCTAATTTGATCCCACCACTGCTAACTCATTAACTCATTTATTTATAATTATTCAATTACATGTCAGTACATTTCCTTTTTGTTTCTAGAAGGCATCAATGGTAAGGGGGCGTCCATTAATTACGTGAGGTGCTCAGGGAGAGGAGGGGATTGAGACGAATCTTACTAAATCTCTCTTGGTGGAGAGGGGTGGCAAATATCACGTAATTTTTTTTCTAGCAGAAAACAGTGTGAAACTGCGTGAAAGTTAAGTTAAATAAAAGCTAAATGAAAGTAAAAAAGTGTCTTGAATACAATATGGCATTTTTTTTTTAAATAAATTCAACGCTTTTAGAGCCAAAATACAAATTTTGTAAAATCTTACGTGAGATTGGGGCAGGGGGGAGGGAGTCGAGAAAAATCTTACAACATCTCACCAAGGGGGTTAAAGTTTTTTAAGAAATGCCTCACGTAATTAATGGACGCCCCCTAAGTGACCATGAGCTTTTGTAAATAAGGGACACTTCAACACTGCTTATCTATGTATATGGGCCCTTATCAGGAGTTAACTTCGAGCATCGTAGCTAGGGGCTGGCGAGGCAGGCGGGCCCTATTTATCTTTTTTATTTTTATTGCTTCAACCCTTACACCCTTCACATCATGTTGAATGTTATAAATTTTTTACAGCACTTTTTATTTTATTTTTATTAGAGAACCAACAGCTAATACAACATAATAGACATCTTTACAAGTTGTCACTTTACTGGGATGCTATTTACTTTTTTTATTTTTGATTACTAAGGATCAGCAATACATAACATTGTTAAATTGTGACTGTTCTTAACCTTTAGGTGTTATGATTAATGCTATATAAAGCAACATTGACACAAGGTTGTTACTGTGATGTCATGCAAGATTTCAGTGTGCGATGAGTCAGCCTTCCCACACAAATAATTAGAACACTTCTAACTGGTACAAGGAATTTCCAAAATATATTTAAATTATATCTTCTGCTTAATAAAACTTTTAAGCTGACTGACAGACAACACAGCGGACACCAGTGGCGGTGGGTCTAGAAGCATAAACATTTGCCAAGGAGTTTTTTTACATGATGTAGTTAAGCACTAAGAAAGGATTTTTCAAAATGAATCCCGTAAGGGGGTGATATAGAGAGTGAAAGTTTAATTGTAAGTTTGTCTTAATCATTTTGAAGTTAGTTTGAGATGTTGGAAATCCCATCAGGCACTTTGCTAAAAACTAAAGCCTGCTTGAATCCAATATACCAATATCTAGTAACATATCCTGGCTTAACAATGATGTGTGTATTACATAAAACCTTCTCAAGAATTTTTTTCTGTAAGTGATTGTGAACATTTTATCTAAATCGGTGAATTAGTAGAAAAGTTGCAAGCAAATACACTGACTAATAGAATTGGAAACTTCATTTTATACTATTGATAGATGAAACAAAACATATATGGCAGGGTGGCAAACGCCACTACATATTGTTGTTTACATATAAGGCAAATTTTGTATGAAACAGGCAGGGACAGGGGGGGCATATTTTTTTTAACAAACTTATTTTCTTAAACAATTTTACATTTTAAATTGTTTAAGAAAATAAGTTTGTTAGTTTGTGATGTGTGTGTGTGTTTGGGGTTTTAAAATAAAGTAGAAGTTTAAGAAAAAATACAACTTACCGAATGCAATAATAACACATATTGTCATCTCTTTCCAGGATGAATACAGATCAGTTAGCATTTGTTCAATAGTATCCCAGCTATTTAGCAAATTATAGAAATCAGTAAATACTTTGTCTGCCAATTCACGGACAGACTTGGGAAAGCATCTGTTCAGAACTGGAAATGACTCATAGACTGGCAGTTTAGGGCAGGGTCCTGTGGTGCTGTGCAGCTGTGGCGTGCTCACTGCTGTGTTCAAATTAACATCGTATGTGCACAGATTTGAGTCAGTTTCGCGGTAAAACTTCTGAATGTCAGCCAAAGACTCCATTTTTCTATCGGGACATTTTTTAACGCAAACTTTGATTGTTGTCCTCAGTTCTTTCAAGTCCATGAAAAACAGATAGGGCTTGTCCACAGTGCTGATACCGGCCAGAGGGAATTGAATGTGCTTCTGGTTGCTCTTAACGCCGCATGTGTTGCCGAATGAATCAAACCCATTGATTAATCGAAGTGGATTCCCATATACGAAGGATATAGCGGCGATGATAAGCTAAAACAAACCGTATACATAAGATACTTACATTATTCATATTCTCCATGTAAAACGATGGGCTTTTTTTGACATAACTTACCATCAGCACCCAAAATATAATATAAATAACCAGCCAAAGGACATCCGTGCAACTTTTTTTGGGAGTTTCATTTTGGGGTGAAATTTCACTTTGCGCGCAACCCATTATTGAATTATCACTTTTCTATGGAGTTCACTTAAAACTATTCACAATTATATAGGCACTATTCTAGGATTGAGATTATAAAGCGACATTAATAACATATATTTAAAAATTGTGTATACATAGATTCCGTATAAGTAAAACAAATATTGTTCATTTCATGATTTCAAATCAAACAAACAAAAAGTTGTAAGAAGGCAGGCGTCGGTTGGATTTTTGTTTAATATTAAATAGGGTGAAAACAAAGCGGGACATTGACGCGCAAGGTGTGCGCCACAGACTACTAAGGGATACTACGTATCAGACGCACAACTGTCATACCCCCACATTGGCCAATAAGGGATTTGCAAGAATAACCTATGACAGCTTTTTTTTTTTTAAACTGGTTCGATGATGTAAGGCAAAGGTTTTACGCCAAAAGCCTATCGTGAGGGGGTTGTTTCCAAAATATAAATCATATTCTTTATTTTAGCAAAAAAAGACTAATAAATAAAACAACATGTTTAAGCTTACTTATTTTTATTTCTTAACTTTTTTTATACTTATTTAAAGCTTTTTCTTGCATTAACGGTAATCTGTTGCCCAATCTCGAAATATCTGTACCTTTTAAAATTTTGTTGATTGTGCCGCACCAATTAAATACTGTGAACTTAATAGTGATACAAAGAAAATATTCTAGTACAACTCTTTTATGACTGTCGCAGGTGAGAAAATCAAACGAATACTTGGATAAAATAAGCCGCTTGATTTCTTTAGTTATCGAATTCGTATGTGGCTTTCTCTCCAAGTATTCGTTTGATTCCTTTACAATCAAGCCGTAAGTCCTCACTGCGTGTTCTGAGGGGTAGGTCAGTCTTTTCTTTACCATCGAAGTGTATTCTCTGTGACTTATCCACGAGTGGATAGACCCTTCTTTTGTTGTTAGGTTATTAGTACAGTTATCGCACTTTACTTTTTGCAAGATTTTCCTAACCAACCACCCCGCAGTATAAGCACGTGAGTGCACATTTAATCGCTCACGTCTAGCCTGTACTTGAATATTTTCTTGTTCGCATTCAATCGCCACGTTATTGTGAGGGGATATGGTGGTGTCAGGTTCTTTAGAGGTTTTGGGCTCAAATACATTTCTGAGTTTTATTAACTGTTCACCAGAATCCTCCTCACAATTAAAAGCTGTTGAATGAAATTTTATAAATCTAGTAATCAACAGTGATTTGAAGGTGCTTATGAAGTTGTGGCAAGTTGGATCAGTATTGCGATAATTATAAGCACGCACTTGCCCAAAAAATTTCTCTATTGGGTCCGAGTTAAAATATCGTGGGCGCATTATTTTAATATTTTTGTTTTTGAAGAATTGCCACAACCTCATAAAACTTTTAAGTGTCACAATCCAATTTTTTAGCGAAGGCACAGTTACTTCTCCACGTCTTTGATCTACAAATTTCATTTTTTCCAACTTCTGAACTGCTTCCTTCCAAAACTGGTGATGAGGAGAAGTTGCCGTTACTGCTTTAAGTATTGGTTTACCCCGTGATCTTTTCCCGCTTATTGTAGCTCCGTTTGTTGAGTCGAAGAGGTCATCGAAGAACAAAACTGTATCCGCCGTGTTTTTTAAAGTATCGCTGACCTCTTTTCCGTCCGCGTAGTGAGCTAAAAAATACAATGTTAAATTAATTCTTTCTTAATTTTTTGTAACGTTTTTACTTGTACATATTTAGTTCATTTTATTTGTTAATTTTACATATTTATTTCTTAGACTTATAAAATCTATCCTTGACCACTATTCTAATCAGATCATGTTCACTTGTATTTTATAAAATTGACGACACGTTTGACCTAGTTGATAGTGACCCTGCTTCCGAAGCATGCGGTCCCGGGTTCGATTCCCGGTAAGGGCAAATATTTGTGTGATGAGCACGAATGTTTGTTCCCGAGTCTTGGATATTTCCTATGTATTTAAGTATTTATTTAACTATATAAGTATGTATATCGTCGTCTAGTACCCATAACACAAGCCTTTAGAACTTACTTTGGGGCTAGATTGATTTGTGTAAAGATTGTCCCCTGATTTATTTATTTATTTATTTATATCACTCAATACCAAATAGCCCGACCAATATTAAGCATAATTCAGTTTTCCTGTTATGTTTGTTCTATTTTTGCAGCCAAAGCACAACCAACTATGCTAAAAGTTTGCAGATAATTAAGTAGCTGAATATTCATTTGGCTAATTTCCCAGAGCCCTAGAGGCAACAATCTCCACGCCGACGAGGTTGTGTGCAGAACGAAAGCAGATTATAACGATTTAGTCTCAAGTAATCGATATTTTTATATTTGCTACAAGATTATGCTCTATATATGAACATACTTACAAAATTGGGATGTGTACGACAAGGCGGCCGCCACAGTTTTGCTCAGGACTCGCGTACAGGTCTTGACCTGGAATCACATATGCAGTCTGTGTTATAATAGATAGTAATAAAAAAAACATTATTCAGTTTAAATACAACATGACAGAAATCAATCGAAAGATTCTACATACATTACATATGAATGACAAAGTTAAACCTTTGTCAATGGTGAACTTGTTGTAACCGTGACGATGATTTCACATGAGTGATTAATTTACAAACAGTAGTCTCTAATTATGTTGTAATGTGTAACCAAAACGTGAATAATGAAATCTGATACTGTTCATATTTTCAATACTCTCCTGAATCCATTTATATAAATTAGCCCTTTATATAAATGGATTCAAGAGAATTCTTAATACAACAATGGTGTACCTTCATTTTGTTGATCTTTTCAGGAATGACGTGCGCGTCGTTCAATTTGTGCAGTAGCCGAGCCTGGGCATGTCCGCAGTCAGTTTGATAGGCGTCGACAATGTCACTCCACTTGGAAACTTTCTCATCGTACTTAATATTCTTGTTTAAAAAATTATTTCGGATCCCCTTGATCAGATGAGGCGGATCGAAGATAACACTTAAGTTCCGCCCATTTATAGTAATAACTTCGTCTGAAATATACAAAATAATACGAATCTAGTTGTTGCTTTGAATTTTCCACCAAGTAGTAGTTAACTACTATATAAAAAAGAATCTTCCTTTGTAAAATACATTTTCACTCGCTTACTTTGATTCAACATACAATCAGTCTCGAACTTACCAGTCTGTGTGCCAGCGTTTATCTGTTCTCTTCGCGTGTCTTCAAGAAGGCTCTTTAAAGCGGACTGGAATGACTGGCCCTGGTCGCAAATTAAAGCAATGGGTAAAAGACCCGTGTCAATGATGATATTAACGATTTCTTTTAAAATCACTTTCATATCGTCCTTTTTAGTGGCACCTTCGCAAAAATAAAAGACAATAGGCTGTTGCCATTTATGGATGGCGCCTCTGATTATGAACGCCAAAGCGTGGTCGGCAAATTGATTTGTTCTTTTGTTCAAGTGGACAAAACCATTAAGGTTGTCCTTAACTTTGTCATACTCCAACGCGGGTTCTAGTGACACTTCGTCAAATATCAAGGAGCAGTACTTTTTGTTTTCGCTCCAAGTCCCGACCTGAAATGAAAACAAATTAATTTAACTAAATGACTAAGAAATACTTGGCATTGGTATGATGTCTATGCATCAACAGTTACAAAAATCCAATGTTATTTATAGTACTTAAACCCGATTTTGCCCTGTCCGACTACTTCCGCGTACAAACTGTTTATCGATAGAATTGCCACATGCTCTTCCATAGATGTCTGGTTGCCTTTCCCTTATTATAAACAGCAAAATTGATACGGAAATTTAGCCAAGGTAACCAAGAAGATGGATTGATTAACTTTTGCATTTCTAACATTGAAATGGATGACATAAACACCATCATAAACAAATGTAAGACTGTAGGTACTTACCTCTTCCTTAATAGCATCAAAAACTTGTTTATTAACCCCAGGTTGCAGGTTCAACGACGATATCATTTTCGTCAATGTATTCCTGGATGGCAGAATAAAAATCTTTTGTAGAAATTTATAGACCTTGGGGCTTTGTTTCATTATGGCCAATGAAATCATTTTTTCCTCATCCGTAAACCGTCTGCCTTTGAGTTTTTTTGAACTCTGGCTAATTTGCATCCAAATTAGTTTCCTGGCGATCGGATTTATTTTCGATGTCAATTTATCAAAAGTTTGAGTCTTGGAAAATTGTGTAGCTCTTTTAGCTCTTCTACTGAAGTCCAGCTGCTTTTTGGACCGAGAAAACTCTCTATAAATCTTCTGACAGATCGGTGATAAATCTCCTACTCTTGGAATCAAACGTGTTCGGCGCTTTGTAGTTTTGTTGACGGTTTCGGCGGCAATTTCTGAAATGTAGCAAAGGGTTAGACTCAAATAATTTTCAAGCTGTTTTAACACGTAAATTAGGGTTTTTATAATTTAGATTTTTGTATGGTGTTTTTACGACGCTATGCATAATATCGAATTCAACTTGAAATTTGCAGTAGGTACCGACCTATATTTTTAATAAATGAGTATTAATATCGTAACGCTTCGAGATGCCATTATTATGATTCCACGAGCAGAATGAAAAGTATATATCACGATCATCGCCTAGCCGAAACTACCTACTGAAGCTAGAAACATAAATTTAGAATTTGACGTTTCTTATTTTAAGTTTAGGAAGTTTTAAATTTATGGGACACTTTCGAATTGGACTCATTGTCGCACGTTTACTCTCAGTGGCTACTCGCGCGCACTCACTCTGCTAAACTGTCCGTGTAGTGCTCATTTCCACGCGTGGTGCCCTTCTATTAGTATTTATTCTAATGGTAAAGCCTAGTATATTAAATTAAAAATTACTTAATTGTTAGCTGTAAATGTTGAAAGCGTTTCGAATGATGATAAAAATACCTGGTAGAGATCCATGTGGTGGAGGAGATACAGCTTGAATGTTTAAAACAGCCCACCCATCAGTCACTGGTCCTTGGCCTGAAATAAAATAAGTGAGCACATATTATACTACAAGCCTTTTTAACTTATCCAGTGAGTGAAGTACAAAATGTTTTAAATTTTTACTTAAAAAAGTCAACACAAAAAAGTCTTGCTTTAAATACTTTTTTTATAAAATCTGGCCAAGTGCGTGTCTGACCACGCATAGAACAGGGCTCCCTAGCATGTAGGATTTTATACTTAGTATTTCACCTTTTAACCTAACATGCAACAAACCCTTTGACTCGTAGAGTTTGTATAGAAACAGACCAACATGTACTAGCTTTTTTTATCTCAGAAGCGTGTTCACGGACGCGTTCAACCCAATTTTCGTTGATAGTATTAAATTTATTACCTGTTAGAAGTAACTTTTTTCTTCAGAGTTTATTACCTTATCACAGTTGGAAAGAGAGTAAGGGATATCTTATTGACAACTTTAGGAGCTCATATCTCGACAAATATTCACCAAATCAAAAACATAATAAGAAACCTTCATGTAATTTTTGTGGATACCCCCTTTGATAATATCCGTAAGAGTTATTTTGTGTTACTCTCTACAATTATATGTATGGAGTGCCACACCTAAAAACATTTTCTTTTTTCATATTTTCACTATATAATATGTTAGTAAAGCGGTAAACATAGATATACGAGTTAAATTTCAACTTGGTAGCTCCAATAGTATCCGAGTAAAATGGCTGTCACGTACGGACAGACAGACGGACATGATGAATCTATAAGGGTTCAATTTATGCCATTTGACTATGGAACCTAATAAAACGTATTCTTTTAATTTATGACATTCAATATCGTCGCGCCAAATTTCTAGGTTAAATAAAATTCAAAACAAGTTGTGGAACAAATTTTAAAGTGTTCTAGAATGTTGGCGCATCCTGTGCAGTAGATCCATAAACAAGATTACCATTACTTAGATTCTAAGTAATGGTAAAGTTGTTCATGGATCGAATAGCAATGGGCAACCTTTTAAAACACTGTTTATGTTTATATTTGTTTAGGTCAGCCGGCTACTATGCCTCGGTTATACAGTCGGTGGCAGCGCAGAAAGTAACTGAACCGATTTTTTTCGCGGGCTGGTTTATAAACAGTGTCTGTCTGAATGCAGCCTGCCAGTTGCCCACGCGACTTAGAACCTTGTCATTGCAAAGTTTTGAGCGATACCAACATATATTAACATCATTCTTTTAGCATTATAATAAGTGTAATGATAGTATACATTTCAAAATTAAAACAAACCATTTTTAAAATACAGAAAGACAAAAATGGTCTAAATCCGCTAATTTTCTGGTTATCCGTTACATGTGTGAGAGCATCCAAGATTTTTAATTTTGATAAAAAAAACATAGCATAACTGTGCACAATCTATCGAAGCTACCCTTACTGTTTTTGAGATAGACACCTTGGACGGATGGACGGGCAGACTACTTAGACAATGTAAGAAGGGCCCATTGAAGAAGGGACCTTTGATTATGAAACCTTAAGAATAAATTCTTTTCATCACACCATCTTAGGACTAATTAATCGAATGTGACCACAAGTAGTCTTGTGGCTCTGCCCACCCCATTAGGGATTTTGGGCGTGATGTTATGTATGTATGTAAGAATAAAATAATCTGTTCAATTACCTGTTACTCCCTGTTGTGGGAGGTTTTGCGTTTTGCCCAGATTTGACGGTAGTTCAAGTGATGAACCTGAATTAAAATATATTTATGATTAACTTGGGAAATATAACAGTATAATCCACGGCACATAGGTTGAACTGGGGCGGCGGTCGTCCGCGCAGGTACAATTATGGTTTTTTTTTTTCGCGGCACGTAACTTGAATTATAACTATGAATTCGTAGAACACATTTTCGGGTGTCAATCGAAGTGTGGTATGCGGTGCGACGCGACGGGCCGCGCGTAACCATAATTGTACCTGCGCGGATGGCCGCCATTTTGTTTCAACTTATGAAGCGGGGATTATAACACCTTACTCAATACTTTCTATAATAAATAATCATATTGTAGACAAACACACAGAACACAATGCTACATATTTTTAAATAGTACCAAAGTTAAATTAATTTCAGATAAAAATTAAACACAAATAACTAACGTTTCAATTACCTGAGAAAGCAAGTTGTGGTATATTTTGGATTTCCAAGAGTAGCCGTGGTCGCTCGTGTGATGGACCTGAAATAAATAAAAATATAATTTAAGTTTAGTTTAAAGTATGAAATTCATTCAAAAGAAAATTCCATTTATTTATGAATCTTCTAACAAGTTAGTAAAAAGTACCTGCAGCTCCCAATAACACATTGCTTGAGGGGTCTGGCTTGCAGTAGTTATGATCGTCATGCCGGAAGCGTTTACCATAGCAGTGATCAAGTATCACATTTTCTGAAAAGTATAATAATAATTATTAATTAAAGCAAATAGAGAAAAAAATGCAACATTGGAACGAGTTTGCTTGGTATAAGGATATGCTGTGCCCTGATTACAAGTTACAATTAAAGGTCAAACCGCACTTAGGCAAAAATTCCAACACTCCAAATCAAATGCATGGGATTTGTCTTCGATGCTGCCAGTTTTTACCAGTAAAATTGTAACTTGTAACTTAATAAAACAAGCCCTGGGGGCTTTGGTCTCACTTGTATGTGTTGCCCTGGATAAGCTGTCATAAACATGATTTTGATAACATGTACAAGGTATCAAGTTTGTATGTAGGTGAAAAACTTTCTATACATATGTAAAGATCTGCTTGATTGCTATAAGTAATTTTTAATGGAAATTAGATGTCCCCTTGCAAGCTCAGAAACAGCTAACCGGGCTTGTTAAAAAAAGTTCATACTGTATTTACCTATCCCTTTTCAAATTCATTTACTTAGCCTTCTTTATTACAAACAGTCTATACGTCCTTGAAAATAACCATATGTAGGTGTTGAAACACCATATACAAACTAAATACCAGTTGGTATCAGGGGTGCTAGCACGACATGCCCGCGAGCCGTTTGTCGCTCAGTGCGTCTCTGTCAGACTAGTCAAATATGTAAGGGATGCACTGCGCGACAAATGACTCGCGGGCAGGTCGTGCTAGCCGTGCAGGTGTACGTAAAAAATACCACATGCACTAAAAGAAAATTATTTTACTTGATAAACTGTTATTATTAGCCAAAAATAAAAATACCAGTTTTAAAAACTAAAGGAATATCAATGTCTTAGTTTACATTGCAAGTTTTACCTTCAGTACTGTATGTAGGAAAACTCTACTGTACATCCAAAAACCCTAAAACTAAAACAATATAATAAAATTACTAAAAAGAAAGGCCTATCCGTTATAGGAAATTCTACATGCTGAAAGTTACATTCGGCGTGGTATTTTTGGTGCGCCATTTATAAATTGGATTGTAATGAACTAGCAAATACAGAAATATATTTAATATAAAAATTAATGTACATACCAGTGAGCTTGTTTTCATCTGTTAAACTTGGTACACCACTTTTAAGCTCTTCTTCAGAGAATAAAGTGGGATACGCGCCGAGGTGAAGTCGAGATTTCTCCGTAACGAATCTTTGTTCAAAGTGGACGTGACAAACAAACACTTTACGAAGATTTTGGAGGCTTAAACTGCGAAGCCGATCGCTATTAATACACTTTAACCACTTGTGGAGTCCTATCTCCGATGCGGGAAACTGATGCATTTTAACGTCCTGTCGTTTATTCGCACACTTGTCCACACAACACTTATAGAACATTTTGGTTAAATAATATAACCACGGACGAAATATTACTGTTTTAACTCTGAGAGGATAAGCACGGAATGAAATCAACGATACTTCACTCGATCAAGGATGAAACAGTAATGATGGGTACCTAACCTAATGAAATGGAGGCGGCGCGAAACAAGAACTGTCAAAGTTAAAAAATATTTAAAATGGCGTCGATGAGTACACAGTGACAGCTGGCAGGGGTGAAGAGAGCAGGGTAAAAGTCACTATCCATTCTTGTATCGTCTACAATCATAGACACTAATGCCAGCATCTATATGTATGAAGATTATAGGCCGTGGTGTGCGCAAGAATGAGACATGAGATATGTCTCTGTCTCAGTGCTGCCAGTAGAGATTTTATAATTATTCAGCCATGTTTCAGCCATGTGTCAGCCATGCTTCGCTTTTTGTGGATCGAAAAAAGGCAGGCACGATTGTGTATAGACTATAATTCGTCCGTGCGTGGCCAACATGGCCTGTATTCGTGAGTAATCGGTTAGTTGTCGGTACATCAAAGAAATTCGTGCCGATGATGGTACGCGTGCCCGCGTGCCCACACAATCGCCCGACATTCATTCATTTATTCGCCCATTTTGGCCCAATGACTCTTATACTCTTTGGCTATAATGTGCAGGGTAAAAAATTGTGTGCTACGGGGGTAGGCTTACTAACATAGGGGTTTTATCCCTAAATTTGGGGGTAAAACAAGTGACCTGGGGTTTTTATAGGAACAGAACATTCTTAGGATTATTTAGGGGTATTAAAAAAACTTATCGAAAATTATGACAAATTAATCTAAACTTGAAAAATGATAGTAATTTTTGAAAATGTCGTCCGTTCCGAAGAAAAAACGGAACACTTATAGGATCACTCGTGTGTTTGTCTGCCTGGCCGTCTGTCACAGTCACAGCTAATTTGCTCCGAAACTACTGGACCGATTGAGTTGAGGTACACAAATGTAAGTCGGTGACAGCAAAACGGATGTGTAACGTAAATAAATGTATTTTAAGGATGTATACTCAATATATTGTTAGCGTACCCCATTTTATGACTAATTATAATTAAAAAGAATATTGTAAAAAGGTAGAAATCTTAACTTTTAAACGGCAACACCATAACTTTTGTCTTATTGGTCATCGCCAAATTACTCATCGTCGTTATTTGGTGCAAATGAAACAAAACTTGAAAAATAAAATCGATGTACTGCGGATTTGACGTGGTATACATCCTTAAACGTAGGGGCCGATTTTGGCGCAAATTAGAAAATTAAAATTAAAAGTTTTACTAGCTGTGGCGCGTAAAATATCAAATGAAAGGGCTCATTGTGAGGCTTTAAAATATATATTTTTTATAATTTTACAATGAATATTTTTGTATTTATTTAGGAAAATAAGCGAAAATTGAACAAACTAGGCTTTATGGTCTATCACTTTAGCCTATCTGGAGTGATAAATAAAAAAAAATATCACTTGACAAGTTGACATTCTGAATATAACCTACAATTCATTTAAAAAATTATTTAAATAATATTAGTCGGATATTATTCAAAATGAATTTGCAATTGTTATTGAATACTAGGAAACATTTGTTTAATTTTACATTTAACCGATGTTTAAGCAATAATATTCCTGAAGTGACGAAGATACACAGAGAAATTTATACGAGAATGTATCCCACGACGGTAGTTCTATCAGATGGATCCTCGTTCAGTATCAGATATCATGAGCCGAGAAAAATTATAAAGGTGTAATCATTGTAAATCGTGCAATTAAGAGGAGTGTGACCCTATGGCTTTTCATACAAAAGGCGATAACGATTTCCGCCCCTTAAATGTTCACTGATGTTGACCAATTTTTGATAGGTTGTCAGTCAGAACATAATCTAGGTCTATACGTTTTGTTTTTCCACTATAATCAATACATTCAGTTTTATTGTTGTTGTAATGCTAAGGTATTTGACTTTGTTGATACCTATTTAATCGACATTCAAAAACATATAGACCTAGATTTTGTTCTCACTGACGACCTATCAAAAATTGGTCAAAATCGATTAACATTGACGTAGTAGGTACTAATAGGTTTTATTGTGGATTGGATCCTTTTCCCTAAATTATGTCCATTAAGGAGTGGAAATCGTTATTGCCTTTTGTATGAAAAGGGTGATTTTTGCCGTTAATTGACAGTCCTCGTAAGTCATAATCAGTTCAGTTTTCGCCTGGGATTATACACAGAAAATGCAATCCCGAGTCTTAAGCACACTGTCAAATACTATGTAGACAGGAAATCGCCGATTTTTACTTGTTGCCTCGACTTGTCTAAAGCGTTTGACCAGGTTACCTATGAGATCTTATGGAAGAAACTTGAAGCCATAAACCCCCCCTGAAACAGTACATATCTTCAGGTACTGGAATGGAATTCAGGTCAATAGAATTAGATGGGCAGATACACTATCTGAACCATATTGATTGGAGTATTTAATTTGTATATTAATGGGCTAGTCGAGGTACTTGGCAGAATGCATATTGGTTGCTATGTTGATGATGTATTTGTCAACAATATAAGCTGTGCTGATGACATGGTTCTTCTGAGTGCATCAGTGAGTGGCATTGTTGCTAATCATGGGCTTAAATTGTAGCCAAAAATGTTTATCCAGTCTATTTTTAACACTGATAACTGTCTTGAGCAGTGTTCTGCACTTTCACTGTATTTCGGCCATTTAGTTATGCGGGACTTAAAAGATAATACTGATATCAAACAGGGCTCTGTCGGTCAGGGCAAACATGATTGCTTGCAAGTTTTGATAATATATAATTAAATTATTATTATTTTTATTGTTATATAAAATGACTTATTAAGATAAAGAGGTGGACTAGCCTAGCAGTCTTGTCTGCACTAGGCAGGTCATGTGTATCAGCCACCCATTTCCACTGATTTTGCTGCATAAAAGCAACCACTGGTGTAGATTGACCACCTCTTATCTTATGGGCCTTATGAAAAGTCAACATCTGGATATTACATGTACATGTAATAAAAGATAATAACTGTTTTTGTTTGTAGCTTCCACTAGACTTGTCACAACTATCAGAAGAAGAAAGGAAACTTAGAATTGACAAAAGGAAACCAAGGAAAAAGGTGAAAATTACCGAAGATGTTGAAGACAACTTTAATGCCAAAAAATACTTACAGTTTATAAAAAAGAAGTAATATTTTGTGCATGTTATTATTTTTAGCTCTGCATAGTTCTTGTATTAGTTTACTTTTATTAATTCAATATTTTTGATTGGTACACAATATTTTGCACTTAAACCCAAACTGATGCAGATTGTTGATATGGCTTTGTAGGACTGTTCAATGAGGACATAATACATGTATTGTGAAGGGAGCTTAATGATTAAACAATTAAATGAATTTGAATTATGATTTTTATTTTCATTTTCTCTTTATCATTCTATATTTTACTAGCAAACCCGGCGAACTCCGTTTCGCCACCAGATGGCTTCGTTTTATGTAACATTTCGTTTGGTGTAGCTATGTATCAGAGATGGCGCTGTATGTCAAAAAAGATTTTCCCGCTTTTCTTTTGAAATTTTTCCTAAATTTTCTTTGCTATAAACCTCACGGAGCCCGAGACCTTTCCAACGAATGCAAAACCGTGGAAATCGGTTCGTGCGTTCTGGAGTTATAGCGTCAGGAAGGAAAACCCGACTTATTTTTATATAGTAGATGATCATAAGAGACCATGCTAAAGAACAAGTACCACTACCATGTACCTAAAACCAGACTGCGTGTGGAAATCAATATAGCGGTTTATAAATTCATCATCAGCCTATATACATCCCACTGCTGGGCACAGGTTGCTTCTCATTGTCAGCGGAACTGGGTAGGACCCTCCACGCGGGCCTTATGCAGATTGGGCAATTGGGTAGTTGACTATAGTAACAAAATATTAAAATATTTCTGTGGAATGATAGCTTAACCCTCAACAATACATATAGAATAGGAGTCATCACTTCACTTCACTATCATCATCATCATCACTACATAGTATAAAACAAAGTCGCTGTCGCTCTGTCCGTCCTTATGTATGCTTAAATCTTTAAAACTACGCAACGGATTTTGAAGCGGTTTTTTTTAATAGATAAAGTGATTCAAGAGGAACGTTTATATGTATAATACATGCATAATATTGTAGAGAAACACTGTTAAATGAAGAGGTTTCTAATGTGATGTCGTAAATAAATACATTTTTTGCGCTTATATTGCAAACGCTTGCTGAACCCCACAAGAAAAATCAAAATAATGTACTACAGTATTGTACACCTTAAAAAGGTCAACAAAAAAGTCCGTGATGGTATATGTCTATCTCTAAAGGATAACTCACAATAACCATTTTTTATCCTTTACATTTTACGGGAAGAAAATGGCTTATTTACGAAGTGATTTTAAGCAATACAGCATTAATCCTTATCCAATTGAGTACCTGAAATACATTGTCCATTTAATATAGTATATTTAGTATCAGCATTGCACCCGTGCGAAGCCGGGGCAGGTCGCTAGTGTAACAATAAATCAACATTATTTATAATATAATATATAATAAATTTTATATTTTAAGCATTCGTCTCTTTCTCACCCGCACATTGTTTTTATTTTTTTTCGGTTTAACCTAAGCTGGTAGTCTCATACGTAGCCTTGCCATTACTAGTCATCTTCTTTAAAATCTTAGGCTTTCTAAAAATATAAGTAGGTAGGTTTTCAAATAAATATTTTAATAATATTATCTGTCCAGGCTCCCAATTCTCGCTACATTCGAGATAATATCGATTGCGAGATTAAACGTCAGATTCATACAGTTGTGTTAAACGACTGTATGCACTGACGTTTAATCTCGATTGTGAGATTATCTTGAATGCACCGAGAATTGGGGGCCAGGTAGGAAGTGTTGTTAAAACAAATGAATGTGTTTAAGGCTAGCCACTGACCTACAATATAACTGTACAATATCACTGGTTGCACAATTATATTGATCGTCAGTAGTCGTTATTGACTGTCAATTTCATCTACTGACGATCAATATAACTGTGCAACCAGTGACATTGCACAGTTATATTGTAGGTCAGTGGCTAGCCTTATAAAGGGGCGAACTAATCTGTGGGGCAAACGCATCAATAGCGCTCTAAAGACCCCGCGCGCCTTACAGATTTGGCTTCTGCACCGACCCGTCTTGCTTAATTCGGTCAAAAAAAACCAATGATAAATAAACATTGATTTGAACAATCATGTTTCGACTATAATTTTTTGGTTAAATAAAACATTCAATGTCAATAGAATTGTGCATCTAGTGATATTGCACAGTTATATTGTAGGTCAGTGGCTAGCCTAAGTTGTTGTTATCTGTTGTATCTGTCTGATATATACTAGCACAAACTATATAGAGATACTACGTATACTAGTAACCTTCACCGTATAATAATTTGTACATGCAGAATATCAAAGTTTAAAAAATGTAATAAGTTTGTGTAATATAATCTCATTAAGTAATTCTACTTAATTACTGATATTAAATGTGCTGTTCATTAATCTTTTTGTTTTATTTTCAGCAAAACAATGTTTCGTATCCTCATCTAACCTTAAGGTCACCTTACGTAAGATAAAAAAATGGGTAACCAAGTGTCGGCGCAAGCCGGTGTCGAAATAAAGAATCTCTCTAGCGATGTGAACCCGCCACCGGAATGTCCGATGCACAAAAAAGAAGACGGCAAACCCAAAGTTTCAGAATGTCCAGTGCAGCATGGGGAAGAAGTTAACCCATATAATATGGTAAACAATTGATTTCTTACCGAAATTGTAGGGCGGTCAAAAAGAATAGCTGGTATAAGAGTAGCGCCACACCGGGATATTCCCCATTTATTTTAGTAGTTGTTGTTGTAAGTGGGTGGGACGTATTTATATTTCTCATTAGGCCTTGCTGGGTCTCTTTACTGTCATATTTCTTTCACAAATTGTTTTTCTTCATTTAGTCAAAAATTATTAATTTCAGATGCCACCTGCCAATCAGCAACCTGCCCCAGATCAGCCATTTGAGCTACCTATCCAGCGCCAGGTTTCATCTATTCCCCGGGCCATGCCTGATGGCTCTACTGAATTCTGGGTATATCCAAGCCAGCAAATGTTCTGGAATGCAATGCTACGTAAGGGATGGCGCTGGAAGGATGAAGATATTAAACCAAAAGACATGGATGATATTATCAAAATTCACAATGCTAACAATGAACAAGTAAGCCACACCTTACCCTTTTAACCTTTTGAACGCCACAGCTAACGGCGAAAAATCGTGCCACAAGCGCTTGACTACAGTTGTAGCTGATGCAAATGAATGGAAAATGGCATATCGCACCATCAGGGGCACGGAAATATGCCGTTGGCTACTGCCGACTAGGGTGTTCAAAAGGTTAACCAACTTCCAAAACAGGAGGAAGGTCTCAATTCATTTGTATTTATTATTATTATTTGAATGTTTGTTACTTTAGAAGTCAGACATTTGTGAACTGATTTGGATGTCTTTTTTTAATTGATATAATTATTATACCTCCAGATTGGTTGTGTTAAGATGAAAGTTGGAGTCTGATGATGGGATTCATAAGGAATCAATGGAATTCCACAAAACTTGTATGCAAACATACATAAGTAATCAGTGGTAGTGTAACTGCCTACTGGCTCAGAAGTTATGCGTTTGAATCCCATTAGGTGCAGACTGTGTGATAAGCATTAATGTTTGTACCAAAGTCATGTGTTATTTATAAACATGTTTTTATTTATCTAGTATATAAGTATTCATACTGTTGTCTAGAACTCATAGAGGGAGTCATCCTACTTTGGATTAGGGTTTGTTAGGACTTAATCGCATAATGCCTTATTCTTTAATTGAACTTAATTACAAAATGACTTTGTACCTACCGAAATGCCTGAAATTGTGTGAAATTCATACTCAATTTCCAGAATTCCATCATTTTGGTACAAATACATTTTGAAAGAAGTTATATCAAAGAATAAGGCATTATGAAATTAAGTCGTAATGCACCCTACTCCAAGTGCCGGACTAGATCAATGCCTGTTAGTTTTCAGGATATTAGTATTATATAGCGATTTTGATATTTTCTAAGATAGCTGATCTAGTGAAGTGACTAGAGAAGCATTATTTGGTCAAGTGGGAGTACACAGTTGGCTACATGGAATTCTTCAATGATTAGCAGTTATCAGACAGTGATAATGTTTCTTTATCACAAGCAAGTTATTCTCATTAGAACACATCTGATAAATTGGAATGGAACTGAGAGCGGGGTTCACAAAAGAACTCTTTAACAAAACGATATCGTCATCTAGTTGTAGTGGATAAGATGCAGCAACAATAATCAAGTTACATTCACTAAAAATGAAAATAATATGATTTGAAATTAAAGAAAAAAAATCGAGTAGTTTCAGGGCACTTGACCATGACAACTTTTTGCAGTGATGCAGTCATGCATTTCATACCGCTGTAACTTTTACATGTTCAAGTGATGAATTTCAGTAACCAGTATCTGTGAGGTAAAAGTTTGTTGCAAACTAATATTGATTTGTACTTTTTTATTGAAGGCATGGCTGGAAGTTCTCAAATGGGAAGCTCTGCATGCAAAAGAGTGTGGTCATCCCAGGTTGAAGAGTTTTGGAGGAAAAGCAACACAATACAGTCCAAGAGCAAGAATACGCTCCTTGCTTGGGTAAGTAAACATAAGAGCTGTAAACATGGTCAACTAAAACTACATTGCAGGACACCATTCTTAAACTGCTGTTGCTAAACTAAAATTTACTTCAATAATACAACAACTCCAATCTACCTATACCTCGCCCGTTGTAAAAAGAGCGCCGACGGCAATATAAAATGTACTGGCGTCAGCGCTCTTTTTACAACGGGCCAGGTATGGGTACATTACAAAAAAAATGTACCGTAGGCGTAGTTAAGAAAAAGTTAAAAAAGTACCTGTGCGTTACGAAAATTAACCATACAATTGTATGACTAATTTTCGTAACGCACAGGCACTGTTTTTTTTTTACACACAGTACCTGTACGAAAATTAGCCATTAAATTGTATCGTTAATTTTCGTAACGCACATGTACTTTTGTAACTTTTTCTTAACTACGCCTTATTTAGTTATTTTTTTATTTAAATTCACCCGTATACATTACTTTTTTATTTTTTTACAGCTATGAATTACCATTTGACCGCCATGACTGGATTGTAGATAGATGCGGCAAAGACGTTCGTTATATCATTGACTACTATGATGGTGGTGAAATCGACAACAAATACCAATTTGCCTTACTGGATGTGAGGCCTGCTTTCGACTCCATTGATAATGTTTGGGACAGAATGAAAGTAATGTACATGAGGTATCGCTATGAATGGATTGGCAAAGAAGACAGCCCACAGATGACCAATTAAAATAAATTGTAATTTAAGAGTATTATTTTTCCTGCTCCGTCTTAGGTGCTTCACTTTGATCAACTCTGTCGATAGAGTATTAATTTAAATAAAAGTGGGGTCTTTCTGTCGGCAATGGTTGTCACTGTTAAAGCTCTTTGTGATTCATCATTTCCTGTTGTTAAATTATTCATAGTTTGTTAAATAAGGTAAACATTGTTATTTTATTGAAGCTACCACCTTCAAGGAACAGAAATCAATTTAAATTAATACCATGTATTAGAAACTAAAAGTATTTTAAAATTGAATTTGCATGCCTGTGTTTAGCTGATAGCAGTAGATTTAAATTTAAGTTCATAATTATGTACTTACAGGCTATTAAAAGTTATTTAACATTGAACAATCTATTATGGTATGATATGAAATAAAAATCCTACATAAAGTTTCTCTTGTATTATTTTGTCGAGTGAGATAATATTAAAAAAAAAACTGTACAAATCATATTAGTTGTCAACATTTATTACTTGTGAGCATACACCTTTACACTCATTTTTAAAAATCTCTACTTGTTGCTCAATATATCCTTCAAAATTCTTGTAGGGACAGGAGGGCAACACCTTATGCTTGGGTTTGCCTTTACTACTATGATACACTGATCTCAGAGTAAGAACTGGTGGTTTTTCGGGAAATTTTGTACCTGAAAAAAATAAAGAGATCAAACATGTTAGACAATTTTGTAGCTATGTTCTTATGCATAGTGCAAAACTGCAGACTTCTAGTTACCTATATCTATCTGCAATACCCAGTGAAAATCATTCATTTCAAACAGGAATGCTGCATTGTTAGCATCATGCTCCAGAACTGCACCTTCATATTTCACTATTAGTTGTGCCAATAATTCCCTCTTCAATTTTTCATTATTCAAAAGTGCTTGTATCTAAGGAACAACACCATGATTAAAGATTTACTTACAAATAAACAAATGGAGCAAATCCATAGGTACCCTAAAAGCGGGGCTATTCCTAACTTTTACCACTACTTTGTTACCAGGGATAACTACTGGGATTTTTTTTCCAACTGTTACCACTGGTAACTACTGGGAATAAAGTTGCCCAGTAGTTACCACTAAAAGAAACAAGTGATAAATACTGGGATAAATCATCTCCAGTAGTTACCACAACTTTCTTCGAAAAATAAATGTGTTATGAAATTATTACAAGCTTTTAATAACTAGCATTTCATTCGCTCACTCGTACTAAAGTTAATTTAAATTCCTGTTGAGCAGAAAATTTGCAAACATAAATATGTAAGTCACATGACACCTGCAATATTACAGTGTCATCAAGCTGGTTTGGTGTGATGATCGAGCAAGGAGGTGGCCACAGGATCTCCGATATACTTAACGTAGATCCACCGAGATTGAACTCGGACTGGTCTCAATGAGATGTTAATGAAAATTGTGTGCAAAAAATGCTGGTGGCAAAAAATATAATTTTAACAAAATGTATATATTAGGTCCAATTCCAAACTGTGACGTCTAAATTTAAATATATCAGAAATTACATTTAAAAATGAGTATATTTTTTTGTATTAAAAGTTGAAAGAATGTCGTGGTAACTACTGGGAATTCTTATTCCCATAAGTTACCAGAAGTAACTAATGGGAATAACAATTCCCAGTAGTTACCACCAATTAATTTTAGTTGTAACTACTGGGTATTTTCATTATCAGTAGTTATCAGTGGTAACAGGTGGGAACAAAAATAATTCCAGTAGTCACCACTGATAACAAAGTGGTGATTCAAGGTAGGAATAATCCTAAAAACGGAAAAAGAAAATGTGGTAGACAATTTGGATGATGCGACTACGAATTTAAGGCTGTAGCAGGACTGATATGATTGAGGACAGCCAGAGAAAGAGAGGATTGAAAAGAGTTTGAAGAGGCATTGTAACACTCTTTATTATATAACCTTTTGAACGCCATAGTTCATATATGACAGCAGATTTTCGTTCCACTGACGACACGAAACACCGTTTTACACACATTTTCGTCGGCAAATGCCGTTATTGGCGTCCGTGGCTCGTTTTTTTGCATTAGATCATGACATACATACTAAGATCTGAACAAAGGCTATTATTATTATTATTATAGAGTCATAAATGACCCAAACAAGGTAATTATATTATGCACAAAAAAATGCGCAAACTTCTATTTGGCATATTTACCTTATTATTCAAAAGCTCTGTAACCATTGGCACATAATCCATAAGGACTCCAGACTGGTGCATCCTGTAAATTGGACGATATCAATTTTACATACTGCATTTGAAAATAAAAGCTTGCAAAATCTGTTAGTGGCTGTCTTTGACTGCTTATAACGATCTCTATCTAGTTAGTGAAATGATAAATCAAGAATACCAAAAGCGTTCCTTGACTTGCTTTGCATGAAATGTCAATTCTATGCAAAAAATATATTTTTAAAGTTACTTACGGTGGTAGTGAGATGTTGCCCAGTGATTTAGTCAGTAAAGGAGATAAAATCAACTCAGCATTGGTAGAATTAGGGTATCTCACAAGGAGCAGTGCTGTGTCAATGCCTGGATTTTGTTGAATGCTGTAATTAAGTAGACAATCTGGTAATGTAAACATGCAATAGTAGTTTATGCAACAGTTACATAATGAGAGGCCTTAAAACACTAGTGCGGTTTTATGAAACGAGCTTTGCGAGTTTCATAATAAGATCGCACGTGTGTTTTAAGGCGAAATTATGCAGAGTTGCATACATAACTTTATCTACACATATATTATAAACGGCGACACGGCGACGATGGGGCCCCTCCGGCTGCGGCGACGGCGGCGCCGGCCTGTAGCTCATATCGTTATGATCATTACGATACTGTAATAACATTACAGTACAGGTTGTCATAATGGTGGTCATTTCATACGGTTTTTGATTACATTATGGAGGTTTTATGATATGGGTGTAGATATAAGATATTAAGAGTCAAGAATATGCAACAAACAGTTCAATTACAATGAAAATCGTAAATTCATGTTGCAACACTTAATAATATTTGTTATTCATTTAAGAACAGCACATTTTAATAAAAATATATATCTCCGATTGTTTACATTTATTCTAATAAAAAAAAAAACAGGAAAAGAAAGATTGGGCAGGACTGTTTTATTTTTGCAGTATTGGTAACATCCTATCATGTCATATTAGGGTGCAACCATAGTGCTATAGTGAGCAGTCAGTAATGATATGGAACAATGTTCCCTCTGGATCATTACAAAGACTGCTCAGTTTCAGTGAGTTATCTATTACTAAAATTTCCAATTCCACTTTTACTTCACTTGAACTACATAGACACAATTGCAATTACGGAATGCCAAAATTTAACTTACCTTTCATTAAATAGTTCAGGTAATCTTGAAGTATCCACGTTCAACCGTATCAGGAACTCAACAACATGGCTACCCACCAACACCTCTATATCTCTTTCGGTGAGTGCATCTCCAAGTAATGCACTATATTCAAAAAATGCTCGGGAACTTTCATCCTCATTCAACTTTCTTATCTGCAATAACAATTAAAAATTCATGAAAAATAGTATCTACAGAAACTGAAATTACAAATGCATAAATAGAATAATGATTAAATACTAACTTGGTGAATCTTGTACAAGTTAAGTAGCTCTGATATTACACTACTTAGCGATTTTGGGTCATTTTCATTCCATTTGGATAGACTTGGTACTTTATCTTCTAAAAAGTCTTCATCAAGATTATTAAGAAATGACTCATCATCAAATCGAAAGTCTGGTGCAAACCATGGCGTGGAAGCATCAAAGATTACTTCCCACTTTAATTTCTTGGAACAGTATGGCAAAACAAGGCGAAATTGACTCTCCGCTCCTTCTGTTGAACCGGATATTCTTTCGACGTCCACTTTAGTTTTACACAACCCTGAAAAATAACGTTTGTGCCGTAAGTGGTTCATGTAACAATGGAGTCTTCAAAGAGTATAGTCAGTTTAGATGAAGGTTCTTTAAGGACTTCATTAGTAGTTTCAGTTTTTACTTACCTAGTTTCAGATCTTGATATATATTTTGAACATAAGGGCGAAAAACTTGTGCTATATCGTTAATAGCTCCAAAGCTTTCTGTTGCCATTGTCAAGTCTAAGTTAGAATAGGAATAGAGTACGTTCAAATACAATATAAACTCACTTATCTAACATACATTCTACCATGCTATTGTGTGTTTGTGGCCGTTTGTACTTTTACAAACACTTCCTTTTAGTAATATTACTAATACTCTTTGACAAACACTGCTTTGCGTGATGTAGAATTTTTTATTCATTTAGCTGTCAGATTAAAAAGTAGAAAGTAGAATTATCCAAAGCGAGGTAAGATAATTTACCAATATGATTATTACGAATGAAGAAAATGCGTAATGTTTCGTTTTGAAAAGGGCATAAATGAATAATCAAATAAAATACTATATTATTTTATATCATTGAGCAAGACCGGAATGTGTTTGTTACAAAATCTTTTTTGATTCATATCTCAATCGATTATAGGTGCAGTGCTTACTATTTGGACTATAATTAAGTAGTATCGGCGTTTTACCTATTCCCTATTCTTTCTCTGTGCCGATTTTGTGACACTGACATTGATAAACGTTAAGCTAGAGGCGCTTGTGAAGTGTGAATAGAAACCAACAGAAACTAAGAAGTGAGAGAGACTCATATAAAATTAGATACGCAAATAGAAAATTGCATTTAAACTATTCTATTGTTAATTTCTAGTCAATGGTATTAATATTTGGTAAAAGAACATCTGCGATTATGTGTATTCGTTAAGTAATTTGTGTGGTTAACTGCTAGCGGAAGCTTCGTACCTATTGGAAGAAAATTATGGCGAAAAATTGAACGAAAATCTTTTACCTTCTTGGACCTTGAATGAAATCGTGAATCGTGACTGATTCGTGTAATCTATTCATTAAATTATACACCGCACTGCATGCTTTTCATTACGAAATAAAGCTATGAAAAACATGAATTCTCTACAGAACAACATTTCCGAGCTGTTAAAATTAGCTAAAAAATTTAATTGCTTTTACCTTTCAGGTGAGTTTCAGTACTATTATACAAGCGTGCTTTAGTTTTTATTTTATTATGTACTGATCATGTTTCTTTCTGCTCAAGGTTTACATCAAGGAATATGCAAACCCTTCATTGTGGCTGGACACCAAGTGGGATTGATTCGCCCGGATATTATGAAATATCTTCAGAGATTCCCTGAGGTAGCCATCTCTTTTAGAACTGTTCATAGTACCATTGGATTTTTATATAGATGTCACTCACAGGTATTCTACTATTGATATTACAGGTTTTTAGAATCACTGGGAAGTATGTGGAGCTCAATCCCGCATTCAGAGATTATCAGGAAAGAACAGCTAAGGTGGCTGATGTCTTACAGAATTTGCGAAAAGAAGGAGAGCTCTGTGCTCTAAAGGGATGGCGTGATGAAGTAAGACCTTTCTCTACTTTCTTATAAGAATCACATTTATGTAACCATATTTAATAACTGTGTAATTTTTGGGGGCAATTTCAGTGCTTTGGAGTGAGCACCCCTTTTTATTATGAGAGCTTGATGGAGATGGACCGAAGTGCCATCTGTTTGTTTGGCATTAGGAACTACGGTGTCAGTGTATCTGGCTATGTGAACCATCCCACCAAAGGGCTGTGCATCTGGTTGCAACAAAGGAGCTTCACTAAACAGACTTGGCCTGGTAACTGACTAATATCACTAAGATGTTTTCATATAGTAGGTGGGCAGTTTTCAAAAAAGTTGTACGAATTAAGGCTTAGCTAAGAAAAATGTTAAAAACATTCCACTGTGTTATGAAAATTAGCCATACAATTGTATGGTTAATTCAGTAGCGTAGAGGAACTTTTTAAACGTTTTCTTAACTATGCCTTAATTCATACAACTTTTTGAAAACCGCCCAGGTATATTGCCTTGTCAGTTAAAGATAATCGATTTCTATTTATTACCTACCTGACATTTTTAAGTTTTAGGATAGTACATTTTCAATTGGCAAATAAAATTAAACAGTAACCATATCTGGAGTTTGTATGTTAGAAGGTTATGAAATGATCTTGTGCAGTGCAGGCCCCCAATTCTCGGTGCATTCGAGATAATCTCACAATTGAGATTAAACGTCAGTGCATACAGTACAGTTTGACACAACTGTATGAATCTGACGTTTAATCTCGCAATCGACATTATCTCGAATGCAGCGAGAATTGGGGGCCAGATAGGATGATACCTATCTCTATTCTTTTGTGAATTGAAGTTTTCACTTTAAAGACGGGTATATATTTTTTGTTTTTACTCAGGAAAGTGGGACTGTTTTGTGAGTGGCGGGTTGGCAGTGGGCTACGGTGTCCTTGAGACAACTATTAAAGAAGCTGCAGAAGAAGCATCTGTGGAAGGAGATTTGGTCAAGAAGTTGGTTCCTGCTGGATGTGTCAGGTTGGATGTTAGCTAAATATTGCAATTAAAATGTTTTAGAGCTCTGTAGTTAAACTAAGAATCTTTATAGTTTCACGATGGCTGTCCATATGGCCGGATTTAGAGGAGGGCATCCACGACAGCCCTGGGGCCCCACAAAAGAGGGGCAAATTGCTCATTTTATTTGGAAAATAATCGAGGGCCCTGCCTCCACTACTTTGTTGCCCCAGGGCCTCCAGACCTCTAAATCCGGCCCCGTCTGTCCGTTTACTATACACAGTCTTTGTTAATACTAATATTATAAATGCAAAAGTATATTTAGAAAATTAAACAAAAGTATAAGTGTAGTTAAAGGCGGAAACATACTTACGTGTCGTGGTGTGTCGTGACGCGCCAGAAGCATATCGGTTTCATACATTTAATATGGTTAGGGACATATTTGCATGTCGTGTCGTGTCGCAACACGTTCTTTCGTGGCGCCATGCAAATATGTCCCTAACCATATTAAATGTATGAAACCGATACACTTCTGGCGCGTCACGATCCGCCTTTACTCTTTCACCGCCCATGACGCGCTTGTGCGTCATTTTAATGCATCACTCAGCCGCCCATGACACTCAAGTCGTTATATTTCCTTATTGTAGAAGTGTTCTAATTATTTTTGTGGGAAGTCTGACTCATCATACAATTGAAATTCTTGCATGACAACAGTAACAAGTTGTTACTAACAACCCTGTCGCTTTTTATATCATTCATTGTATTAATAACTATCAATGTTATTTATTTAATGTATTTATAATCCATACTAATATTATATATGTGAATGTGGCTTTACCTGATTGCAGCGATGCAAAAAGGAGGGTTATATTTTTTTGCGTCTGTATGTATTTATGTATGTAAGGAATCACTCTATTAGCTACCACCTTAAGCCAAAACGATTGAATTGATTTTAACATATGGGATATCAAATGATCCAAACTAAATGCCCGGGCGACACTGGGCACATGACGTCCCCTCAAATCCAGTGTGGAGAATGCTAGAAAACATTTTGTTTCTTCATATTTTTACATGCATGGGGCATTTTTGGTATCAAATGTAAGGCTTGACGAAGGCACTCCAAAAATATATAATTCGTTTGTATTTATATGTATAGTCGCGACGTTCTAAGAGGCCCGATTTGACAGCCCAAAGCGGTCACAGTACTAAGGTATCAGGCGTAAGATATAACATTGTAATGTCGTACTACGAAAGTATGAATCCTCGATAGATATAGTGTATTTTAACAATATAATGTGAAAATTACTTACATACATACATAGCATCACGCCCGAAATCCCTAATGGGGTGGGCAGAGCCACATTACTACCTACTAGTGGCCACGTTCGATGAATTAGTCCTAAGATGGTATGATGAATGTGAAAATTGATCCTTATAAATGATACTTAGCGTCATAATGTAAAGATAACACCGTAAATACTTCAATTTATAAATAACATTATCGATTTCTTGTGTCGACGTTCGCACAAAGTTAGCTCGGCGTAAAAAGCAACAAACGTCAAATCGGGCCTCTTAGAACGTCCCGACTATAGTTTCTACGTACAAATAATATGTGAAATATATTTAGAATCATTTCTTACTATTGTAACTTTGCTACGTTATGGTCATAATCATAACGTAGCAACAGATTGACGTAATTTATTTGCATAGCGATAGTTGGGCCGGAGAAGGGTATAGGCTACATTTTATCCTGGAAATTGCCCAGTTCCCAAAGGAATAGCGATAAACGAATTCGACGCGGACGAAGTCACATGCAAAAGCTAGGAAAGAAACATTTTAGGGTACCTTTCATACTAGTAAGCAGGCCGGCAACAACATTTCCTGCAGATTGATAAGATATCTAAATTATCTAAACGATATCGCACATAGTAATTAATATAAGGGCCTTTGCTTACAGCGACTGTTACGTGCGCAGTTGATGCGCGTTTTGAAACGCTATCCCTCCATAAAAATAAATCGATATAAAGACAATAATGACGTTGTGTGCTAAAGCTCGAAATTATCGCAGATAATTTTTTTATTATTATGAGTCCACATTGTATTAAAGGGCTGATCCATTGGCGAGTAAGACCGCTGGTACGACAGCGCGCTAGTGACTCAACGAACGGTATAAATCGCCAGTAGAACACCTAGAAAGACCGGAATCTTTAATACTGCGGTCTGGCTCTCTGTGCATGCTCGAAATCCTGTGACCGCGCTCGTGAAGCAACTGTTTTGCTCGTCAATGGATCACCAACGAGAACAGGTTTAGCTCGCTGGCTCGCCAATGTGTCACATCCTTTATATAATATCTTGATTGTATTGCAGTTTTTACTTCGAGAGTGAGAGAGGACTGTTTCCAAACACGGAGTATGTGTATGACCTTGAGTTGCCCTTAGAGTTTGTGCCGCAAAACGCTGATGGGGAGGTAGAAGGTTTTGAGTTGTTAACCGCACAAGAATGCATTCAAAGAGCCCTAACACCGCAGTTCAAAACTACAAGTGCACCAGTTCTGCTAGACTTTTTGATAAGGAAAGGATTCATCAATCCAGAAAATGGTAATAATCATAGTGTTTGGTATGCACAGACCATATCTTATAGTCTCCGCATAGCCGGCCGACCCCGCTGCCGACATTAGAATTAAAAAAACCGTTCACGTGCGAGTCTGACTCGCACGCCGAGGGTTCCGTGATAACCTATGAAAAAGAAACAGTAACTTGTAGGTACGGAACCATAAAAATGAAACCAAGTGCGAGTCGGACTCGCGCACAAAGGGTTCCGTACCATTATCTATAAAAACGGCAAAAAATCATGTCTCTTGTATGGGAGCCTCCCTTAAATATTTGTTTTATTTTAATTTCATTTTTAATTTTTAAAGTGAATATAACTAAATATTCTGTGAATATTTCAAGCGTCTACCTGTTGCCGTTATCAATATCGAACAAAAACGACCCCCCTTAAATATTTATTTTATTTAGTTTTTTAGTATTTGCAACGGCAACAGAAATACATCATCTGTGAAAATTATCACGGTTCATGAGATACAGCCTGGTGACAGACGGACAGCCAGACAGACAGACAGACAGACGGACGGACGGACGTAATAGGGTACGGAACCCTAAAAACTATAAACGGCTGGCTACATGCAGGCAAGTGTAACGCGTAACCCTGAACGGCCAATTTTATTTGCTAGTAAAGGTTAAGCTAAGCGGTGTCTTTAACCTTTTGACCGCCAAGCATGTCTCAGAAGTAACACGAATTTCAACTTTAAGTCAAGGTAATTAAGACCTTTTTTACCCTTTTTCTGCTGACGGCTGCAGCCGACTGTGGCGGTCAAAAGGTTCAGAATATGGTCTGTGTTGGTATGTATTGCAATCAGTAGTATATTATCTAAATGTATAAATGTTTTCAGAACCAAACTTCCGGTACCTCGTGGAGTTACTGCATGTCCCGCTGCAGTCCATTTACGACTGGCCCTTCACTGCCGCCAACATTGTAAACGGAGACGGGCAGGAGTTACAGTTCTCTAATTCATAATTTAAATAACTTTATTGTAAGCCTGTTGCCCCAGGTAATTTTCTAGACATTTTAATTTTTAGATATACTTAATTGAATACTAACGTTTCACAAGTTTTGTGAATATTCCATAATTTCTAACTCTTTTGATGATGCTCGCAAATGGTTCAGATTTAGATAGATTCGTTTGTGTTTACTAGGTTTTTTTCAAATTATGGGGATATGCGTACCTAAACTTTATATGCCCTACCTCTGCTCGTATTCTAGTTTTTTGGTGTTGATCACCATCAAAATATATATTATATATAATTCCATTTGCTAATTTTGAGAGCATATACTGCAGTCTAATATTATTTTATCAGTATTGCTGTAATAGATACTGAAATAGGCTGGTCTTAAGTGTCTTGAAACAATTCGTATAAAGAAGGTAGGCGTGCGTGCGCCCAGTTTCTTCGAATTTGGCTTTTGCACACTATCGTGCACTTCGATAACTACGATATTGCAATGAATTACCAATTGCGCAGTCATAAATAATGGTCTAATGTGAATCGAGGCTAATTCATTTCTTAACCTACTTTTTTGCTTTACTGCTGCATTTATTATAACCAGTGATCGGCAAGACGGTTGCCACATGGTGTTAATGACCTCAATCATTATGTTAATATGGATATTACTCGGGATTCCAGCATTCGAATCGGTAAAGGAAAATAACATATTTTCATTTCAGTAAGTAGGGAAAAGGGTTTTTGTGCACTTCAAATGATTATATTTTAATACTTACTTTATTTTATATGAGTGCACGTAATATTTTACGCAGTATAAAATAAAACCAAAGTTTATCAATATTTTCTTTAATGAAAAATGATACATTTTATGAGTTTATTAAGTATTCTGACTTCTATTTACAAATACATATAACATAACTCTTAATTTTTGCGAATCATGTCATGTCCATATTATTATTTCCTCTTTGAATCCCGCGGTGTGGCAACCGTCTTGCCGATCACTGATTATAACCATTGCATTAGTCGATTTGGAACGCATGCGGGATGTGGGAGATTTTAAAGATTCGTTCCACAAGGCTCGTATGCAAGACGGCGATTTCATAAGTCAATCTAAAACGCATGAGATTTCCGACACGTGAACTAGCCACAGACCATATTATAAAGTAGACTCTGTATAGCTAGGCGACCCCCGCTGCCAACATTAGACGCAAAAAGCGCGGGAGGCTCTAAAAACCCCACGCGCCCCGTTACTTTGGCAGCTTTGTTTGCTAGTAAAAGTTAGCCTCAGTCGTTTTCTTTAGGATATTTGATCTGTGGATCTAGCAGATGACTGGCACTAAGGTATATATTAAAATGCCGCTCTCAGACTGCCGTTTAGTGCTCTCAGTGCATCTCTTTCTTCAATACTAGTAAGACCGAGATGCACTGAGTAATAAGATGGGGATAACTTATCCTCGTGTCAAACATGCTGGGGCCGCTGAGCACAAATGCGTAGGTACCTTTAATTCGCTAAGGTTATCATACGCTGCGTGACGGTCATGCAAGAAAGGGATATAGATACAAAAGCAGCAAGACCGCGCTTTACGTAATGATCCTTTACACCTTCCTAAATGAGTAACTTACGGGGGACGCCGCAATACGTTGGAATGAGATAGAGATATCTCCATACGTATCTAAAGTATTGCGGCGTCCCTCTCGTATGTGACTTATTTAGGAAGGTGTAATAAGCCTTTTGCCGGTCCGCAAGCTTGGTTCGTATCCTTATACGTACTCTTACGCCGCGGGAATCCAAGACACTTGTGGGGCGGAGTGTTGCCTTTTTACGAATTATTTGTTAATATCCTTTGGAACAAGTGACATGGACTAGTCCCTCTCCCGCCTGCGAGATATTAACTGAGGTCGACAGTGAAAATGCGCTTACATATTTCAATTTTCTAACAAAATTCGACCAACTCCAGTAGTGATGTCCAAATGTTACTCAAAACATAGTTTAGCTAGGAATGGTTAATTTCTGTGATACTTTACCAGTTCGGTATAAGGGATTGTAATTTAGTTGAATGTGTAATTACTCAGTTTTAATGATTAATTGTTGTATGCAGACAAAATAGTACCTATGGGAATTTTTAAGTATTTATTGTATTTCTTTTCAGTTTGGCTGTATTGATTTAGATAGAATATAGCTAGATATATTAATGGAATATTTAAATTAGCATCGTCAGTTATACTTATAATTAATCTAGGATATGTTAGCATCTAGGTGCTCTCGTAAGGTCGAGGCGGGGCATTTCGTCAATAAAATAACTCTCGTCTAATGCCAATACTTAATTACCGTTTTCCGCTTTGATCGGAAAGTGTCTTTTCCAACAGCGGCCCTAGCAAGGCTGACACAAGGATAAGTTAGACCGTCTTATCTCTAAGTGCGTCTCTCTCACACTAGTGCCGACGAGAGAGATAGAGAGATAAACGGGTTTAACTTATCCCCGTGTCTGGCATGCTAGGGCTGCAGTACAGAAGATGCTACTATAATATAAAAGCTGTGCATAGGTGGAGACTATTGGATAAGAGTTTATTACATGAGTTATTGTCATAAGACGTAAAGTAGATTCATCCTTACTTGTCTAATTTGGTAAACAAGTTTCTAACCTCAAAATGCACCTGTTTTTGGCTAAAACAGCTATTTCTTAGTAAATAACGCAACCAGAGATAATATTTTGGACTTATCTTTGCCCATTTTTCACCCAGGAATGCTTTACTGAGGATAAAATAGCCGTTTCACACAAAAAAAGTAATTTTTGAGGTTATAAACTTGTTAATCAAATAAGACAAGTTAGGATGAATCGACTTTAATTACCCCCAGCGGCCCTAGCAAGGTTGACACGAGGATAAGTTATCTCCATCTTATCATTCATTGCATCTCTTTCTTCGGTACTAGTATGAGAGACGCACTGACGAATAAGATGAGGATAATTTATCCGCGTGTCAACCTTGCTAGGACTACAGCGGCCCTAACATGAATGACACAAAGATAAATTAAACCCGTTTATCTCTATGACTATTTCGTCGGCACTAGTGTGAGAGAGACACACTCAGAGATAAGACGGTCTATCTTATCTTTGTGTCATTCATGTTAGAGCCGCTGTCTGAATTGCCTCGCTTTCTACTTTCCGTTATTCCTCTATTATATGAAGTAACAATAGAATATGTTGATCAATAGTTATTCTTAATCTGAGGCTTAATATTGCCAAGGCTAAGGTACCTAAGAGCTTCTAACCCTTGGTTTGTCTAGGCACAGATCTGTACTTTGTTTAGACCACTTTTTTCAAGTTTATTTCAAGTTTTTTTGTAATCAGACGCGAATGCCGGTTTTTTTAACCATCGACATACGAAAGGTTACGGGCATAAAATCATGTGTTGCATAAATAACACAGCGGCTCTAACATGAATGACACATAAATATGATAGACCGTCTTATCTCTAAGTGCATATCTCTCACACGACTGCCGACGAAAGAGATAGTCATACAGATTAAGGGGTTTAACGTATCTTGTGGCATTCATGTTAGGGCCGCAGGTCAACAAAAAATAAATGTTTGTTGCCCTGGATATCTCTGCGGATTTCTCTAGTTTCAAGCACACAGTGTACGGATATATTCATGAAAGTACTTACTGAATTGGCTCATGATTTTGGTGTAACTATTTTTGTTACGTAGAGAAAGAACTTTTGATTTAAAGAAAATCAGAGCCATTATACCAAAATCATTCACTGTTTCATGAATGTGTCCTGGGTAAAAAATACTTATTCTAATTAGTCCGTCAATTAGATTATCAAAAAATATTGAACACGTATTTTTTGCTTCATCAAATCAATCAGAATTGACAAAGATAACGCGCGTTCAAGTTCGGGAGTTCGGGAGTGGGGGCTCATGACGTCACTTAATGGTAAAAAGTGTAAAAAGTCGTGACGTCACGCGGAACTTCAACGCACTATATCTTCGTATTTTTTTGTGTAATTGATAAAAGGAAAAAAATGTGGTCAATATTTTTGTATAATGTAAATGACGGACTAATTAGATTTTTTTTAGGAAACTAGCCTATTGTTGGCATCTACTCGTTAATTATTTTAATATCCGTGGCAATAAAACCACTGTTGACCAGTGTAATGATCAGTTATGTTCTCTATAATATATTAGGTAAGTATGTCATAAAATTAAATAGAAAGAACTAACTTTGGGTATGAGTTTGTGGTTTACTTAATATTTTAGTCCTAGGAGGCAAATTGCGTTATTAAAAAGACATTCATGTCAGACATATATACAAATAAATCTACTAGTTTGCATGTGTAACACTATGTTATAAATCTAGTCATGTACCTTTTACTTATCTACAATTAATTGAGACGAATTAAGAACACTTTGCAAATTAACTGTTGAAATAATTATGTATCCCAGTGACAATACGCTGAGAGTATTATAGTTATACACAATACTGTTTAAAATAACATACTCCTGGAAACGAACGATTTTGAAAAACAAGTTTAGGCTCCTTTTTGGGTACCTATATTTGGCGTTAAAGTTCCGGGAGCTTTTTTTTTCACTTATTGTAAAATGTAAAATAAATATTAATTTAAAAGCTGGGTAGTAGGTACCTAAATATAGTACAAGGAAAATATTTGTAACTTTATATGAAATATAATGCTTATGGCTGAATTCACAAACGAAACTAAGCTAATTTCCCGAGATTAAGTTAAGAATCCATCAATCGGACCATTTCTTTCGTTAGTACAAGTGTGAGAGAGACGCACCCAGAGATAACACGATGTTAACTTAACATTAAATTTAATCAAAGATCTTCGAGTGGCCTTTGTGAATCCAGCCATCAGATACAATAATTTTGAGATTAAAAAATTTTGGTGTCCAATATTAATCATACTTATGGCCAAATTCGGAAAGCCCATTTGATCTTTAATTAAAGTGGCGTTTTAGTATAGGATGACAGACAACTAGTTGAGAGCCATTATAAATGTGAAGTATGTGAAAATGTTTGGACGTTTGTCCCTCAGTCTTTTTAGATTTGGATGAAATTTAGCAGACGGATAGACCATATTATCTTGACATATATGATATATCAAACATATGATTACTTTGCATCCAAATCCTACCCGAATGAAGTCGTAGACAGAGCTAGTGTAAGTAAAAGTAAAACTGCTTTTATATTTTTTACATACATTAGTTTTTGGGGTAATACTCATAAATAAAGGTCGGTCAATATTCTTGTCGTTTTCAGACATAAAAAATTTAAGAATGGCGGTTTGGTTTGTTTCGTAACGCTAACCTTTATTCATAACTCTTTGAATAGGTACATAATTAGCGCCTCGGACGCCCAGTTTATATTTTTCCGACGGTTTAAGTCGTGGCTTACAAAAAGCACTGCCTTATCTGTGGTTATTATTTTGATCTTTAAGAAAATCGATAATTTCCAATCCAAGTAACAAAATTCATCTTTGTGAATTAGTATATAACGTTAATTCATAATCATATATATTTTGTCGGCCTTTTTGAGTACAGCGAATAAACTATTTGAAGAGAACGGCTAAGCGTGATTGTAGTGTAAATAATGAAGGGTAAAAATTATTTTTTTAAGTATTTTATTTTTTGACCCCTTCGTTTTCAGTAACATTAGAATAAGTTGATAATGAAACATCTTTTCGCTTAAAGCAATAGTATGGTTTTGCGTTTACATTTGTGGGCATAGGTTGGGCGTTAGGATAATATAATATTATTTTAGGAAAACCATCGAACGTTACGATTCGTGAGGTTTCAGTATTGCGCTAAAATGTCCTACAGAAAGATTTGATCCTTGTCAAGCGTAGACATTGTAAGTAGGCGTAGGTAGTGAATTGTCATGTAGTATTATGTATTCATATTATGAATTGCAGTTTTATACATTTTTACCTCACGTTAGTTGAAATTTTTTGTACTGTGTAACATAGAATTTATCGTAAATTATCATGTAACCATTTACATTTGCAAAATTGAGTGATTACTATAGTGATTAAATACTTATAAAAATGCGAAATTAAAGTTGAGAAGTAGTGATTTTTTATTGTTTTATTTATACTCTACCTCTCGAAATACTTCAGGCAGTTTTTTAACCTTTTGAGCGCCACGGCTAACGGCAAAAAAGCGTGCCACGAGCGCTCGACGACGGCTGTAGCCGACGCAAATCAGCTCTTTCCATTCCACGTGTTTCAAATAATGTTTTTTACAACCGCCCTATCATACGTATGTCTCGCTCTTATAACGAATTGTTAAAGGATAACCCCGACTTGGATATATTTAGTATTAAATTAAGTGCCCTATTAAGAATAGTCAACAAAGATTAATGAATCCTCTAACCTGAAGATTAGTTTAAGTCTATACAAAATGTAATAAACTCCTGCATGTTAGCTTTAGTTGCATGAACTTTACTGTTACAAGAAATTGCTGTGCGTAGTTATAATCGAGATGCAGACTATTGAATTGTTCAAATTATTAGACACGTACGCTAATGTTAAGTTTGTAACTTGTAACTATGCCTATTAAATAAATAAAATAAAATAAATGTATGGAAAATGGCATATCGTGGCGTCAGGGGCACGGAAATCTGCTGTCGGCTACAGCCAACTGGGGCGTTCAAAAGGTAAAAGAAATTGAAATAAAAAAAAGAAAATCTCCAATAAAGTATATTTATTGACAGTTGCGAAATATCGCTTTTAAACATACAGGATAAAACAAGCATGCAAAAAGTAGTTCACTACGGCAGTAGGTGAAACTGTAGTGAAGAGGTTCCCGAAAATGCTCCCCATAGATTATGTTAGGTCAGAATAATTTGCCCCGGGTCTAGGAGGCAAATCAATCATTAAAATCAAATGCTGGAAGAGAGGGTCACCAATGTCAAGTATTTGGCCTGGCTCGGAAAAGTCGTAGATCCGGGACTGCCTTTGTTGCGCCCTCTTTGCTACAGTATAACCCATCAGCACTTCATTCCAAAACCTTTTTAATATGGAACAATCCCCGATTATATCGTAGGTTTCTCTGCACCATCAGCGTTATAAAGAAATGTTAGAATATCAACACAATTTCCAAAAAACACTTATGAAAATAATACAAATTAATGTTAAGTTGATTTTGTTACACGTAAAACATTATTTACTCTACAAAGTACTCATCTTTTCTCTTGCAATGGCGTGCTTAAGACGGTAGTGCCCTTCGGTAAGAATGGTGTCTTAGTGACCTTGGTTCATACTAGACTTAGCCAAATTGGTGCCAGCTGAATCTAATAAACATTGCGTATACATTAGAGATGAAGCGGATAGTGGTTTGGCCGGATACCGGATATCCGGCATGACCATTGGCCGGCTATCCGGCCGCACACGAGCTATCTCTAAAGATGTGTTAGCTTGCGCGGCCTTCACGCGGCGAGCAAGTTTCAACTTGTTACGAATTTTAAGTCCCGGGGGACCCCCTTTAAGGTTAAATACGCGCCTTACGTCAGTTGGGAATATTCGAACGTGCACGACGTGATGTTACGTGATAGTTTTATACTTAAATAAAAGAAATAAGTTTAATAGTAGATTGTTGCACCAAGCAGAGTGATTCATTATCGCGCCGAGTGTTAGTTTGGAGCCCGAACGGAAGTGAGGGCTCTAAAAACACGCGCAATAACACATCACTTGATGCGAGGTGCATAATCTGCTTTTCTTTCTACTAATTCAAAAAGTTGGTAAAAAAAAGTAAAAGTTTAGTTAAACCTGACTAGCGACGTAAAAAGAATTTTTGCTCCTGGTCTGACGCACCCTTAGAATTTTTATATAGCCTATGACACTCGCGCGTTCTCCCCGAATGCTGAGTATTTAAGGTCATAATGATGAAATTAAAGCGTAGTAGGAAGAAAATTTAATTACCGACGTTGATTTTGTTTATTTCTGATGGTATTGATTTGTTTTATCGTATTTCTGATCCGAGTTTTTCCTATCCGGTATCCGGCCGGATAGTAACCGGATATCCGTTGCATCTCTAGTCTACATGTCAGCGAGGCAAACAAGTACTTCATAGTAACGCTTTAGTAATCGTCTCCACGCGAGATGACCTCCTTGCAGGTGGGTCTCAGCAGGATGGTGTGCTCGAACTGCGCCGTGTAGCTGCCCTTGATGTCGCACAGCGGCGGGTAGGCGTCCACCACGCCCTTGTCGCACAGATCTTTGAGGGCCATGGCGTAGCGCGACGCGCCCGCGCGCTCCAGCCAACGCTTGCAGAAAGCGAGCGTGCTGAAGTTCTTGTTGATCAAGTTGAGCAGCTGCTTTGATGATTGTAACCTTCGGACAAAAATTACAATGATTTTTTCATTTAACTACTTAAATCTTGTCCATCAGGAAGGAAGTTAAGAGGAGTGTGAACCTACGGCTTTTCATACAAAAGGCGATAACGGTTTCCACCCCTTAACCTTTTGAACGCCCCAGTCGGCTGTAGCCGACAGCAGATTTCCGTGCCCCTGACGCCACGATATGCGGTTTTCCATACATTTGCGTCAGCTACAGCCGTCGCCGAGCGCTCGTGGCGTCGTTAGCCGTGGCGTTCAAAAGGTTAAATGCTAACCGATTTTGATCATTTTTTGATAGGTTGTCTGTCAGAACAAAATCTAGGTCTAGACATTTTGGTTTATTCACTATAATTAATAAATTCAGTTTTATTGCTGTTTCAGTATTCTCATACAAAACTAAGTTCGGCGATTATTTGACTTAGTGGATCATCATATCAAAAATTGGTCAAAATCGGTTAACATTTAAGGGGTAGAAAGAGTGGTTAGATCAGTTCCCCAAACGCGTTAGTTCCGCGTAGCAGAATTTCCATTCGCGTTTTTCCCCACTCGAGTTTGTTTTTGTTCATGTATGTCACCATTGGCATAGTTCCCCAACGCGTTAGTTCCGCGTACCACCATTTCCAGTCGCATTTTTCCCCACTAGAGTTTTATTTCGTTCATGTATGTCACCATTGGCATGTATTGACTGGCGTTCCCTTCTCTAACAGTTTTTTTCTAAAAGTTTAATTTTACAAACGCAATTAGCACATCACTGTCCATGACTGGTGAGTCTTTAAACTTGGATTAGAAATAAAACGAGGTGAGTACCCAAATATAGTGTACTTATAATGACAATTGCGATGATCAAAGTATTATCCTGTTATGGCCAGCGTCATAGGACAAATAACGTTGTCGAGAGCTGGCACAGAAAAATTAACGGCAGGATTCATGCTACATATAATTTGCTGTATTTCATATCGCAGTTGAAAGCCGAAGCGAAACTCGTGGACTTCAATATATTGCAAAACGAAATGCAACATGATGTATACCGTAAACGAAATAAAAAAATTACATCAATGGATATCAAAATTAAAGCCCTAGTTGATAAGTATCTTGAAGGAACTATAACACTGATGGCGTGTATTCAAAAATTATCGTATTTGAAGTACGACAAGTAGGTTTTAAGTATGAAGTTATTAACAGAAGTTCGTAGTATAGATTAAATTGGTATAATACCTACTTGCAAGCGTGGATAAGTTAAGCGTTTTTTTATTTTGTAAAGTTACAATGTTTGTTTTTTAATTGTCAATATAAGTACACAATATTTGGGTACTCACCTCGTTTTATTTCTAATATAAGTTTAAAGACTCACCAGTCATGGAGAGTGATGTCAGAGATTTTAATAGGACACAAATAATGAGATTATCGATAATTGAATTTAATATATTCAATTCAATCATTAGTTTACATACATATATACATTGCAAATTAAATAAAAGCTTGTAAAAATAACGACAAATATAGATTTTCCGTAACAGCTCTTTTTGGATCAACCTAGTCAAAAGAGCGACTGTTAATATTTGCGTATGAAGAAATCATCAATCGAAAAAAATAAAATGCTATTAGACAAAGGTCGACTAGTGCTAATTTCGTTTGTAAAATTAAACTTTTAGAAAAAAACTGTTAGAGAAGGGAACGCCAGTCAATACATGCCAATGGTGACATACATGAACGAAAACAAACTCGAGTGGGAAAAAACGCGAATGGAAATTCTGCTACGCGGAACTAACGCGTTTGGGGAACTGATCTAACCACTCGGTAGAAATCGTTATCGCCTATTTTTGCCGCTGGTTCACAGTCATCTTAAAAGGGAAGTGCAGACAAAAACGTCATTGGTTAGATGAACGCGAAACAGATGGGCTTGCCTTACAAAGCCACAATCATAAAGGATAATATCTGACGAGTATCTTTTTGGCTAGGTATTGTTCGTATGTTGGATTGACATTAAAATATGCTTACCTTAGAGGCACAAACTGCTGGTCAAAGTTCTTCATGTAGTGAGAGCAATCCATGTCATCATGGACTTGTCCACGGCCTGTGGAGCCAAAAGTCTCGATCGCATAGAACTCGTTCTCTTCCATACGCGTCGTTTCACCACCTTTCACGATTGGCACGGTTTTGCCAGCATGAATTCCTAATCGATAAAATTTTTTTAAGCATCCTTTTGATATCATAACTCTTTTATAGCACCTCTAGAAATGTCAAAAACAAAAACTACCTCGACAATATTGCAATGAAGATAAAATTTAGAGACAAAAGTTGATATTTCATTGCTTTATCGAAGTTTGTACTCACTGTATGGTCCAATAGAATGCCCATTAAGATTGCGAATGGGTTTCACTTGATACACTTGACCGTCCAATTCGACTTCATGTGACTCCATGACCTATTGAAAAAATGCATTTATTTTCATTTAAATTTTCACAATAACAATTTATATAGTAGACTTTATACGGAAGTTAAATCAAGTCGAGTATTATTTATGACAGCGGGATTAGAACAAAATAACAAGTAAAAAATTCCTGTTTCCAGCTTGTATGAAATAGAGCTAAAAACATTAATTAGATCAATGAGTTTTAACTAGAGATGCAACGGATATCCGGTTACTATCCGGTATCTGGCCATGATTTTACTAATCGGCCGGATACCGCATAGTGAGTTGGTATCTGGCCAGATACGGGATAGTAAAAGCTTGGATCAGAAATGGAATAAAACAAATAAAAACCATCAGAAATAAACGAAACTAACGTCAGTTATTCAATTAAAGCTATGTTTCCTTTTATTTAAACATAAGAGTTTACTTAATATCACGTTGGGAACATTCAAATATTACCAATTGACGTAATAAAGCGCGTATTGTACCTTAAAGGGCCTCTCCGCACACTTATAAATTAGTAGTTGAAACTTGCTCGCCGCGCGAAGGCCGCGCAACTTAACACGACTCTAGAGACAGCGCATGCGCAGCCGGATATCCGGCCAATGGCCCTGTCAGATATCCGGTATCCGGCCAAACCACTATCCGTTGCATCTCTAGTTTTAACTCTTTTTCGTTTAACCTTTTGACCGCCCCAGTCGGCTGCAGCCGTCAGCGGATACAGGGTTAAAAAGTCCTTCATTACCTTGACTTAATGTTGAAATTCGTGTTACTTCTCAGACATGCTTGGCGGTCAAAAGGTTAAGCAAATAATGCGTAATGCTTAGCGTTATAGCACTTTAATTCTAAAGGAACTGCTACAGCTACAGGGTACTCCGTTCAAGCGTGAATCAAACCACGAAACGCTGCTACAGTAAAGTGTGACGCGTATGTTATTTGAGTGGTGTTGGTGTTCTGACCTCCTGCACGGCGGCGCCCACGTCGCAGAGGCGCACGTCGACGCCCGAGGCGCGGATGCCGGCCTCCGTGGCCTCCTGCACGCCCTTCACGAGCGGGTCGTAGCGCGGGTTGAAGTGCAGCGTGAACGCGCAGTCGATGATGCGCCCGTTGATGTGCGTGCCGAAGTCTATCTTCACCACGTCGTCGTACTCCAACACTGTTGTGTCACCTAGAGGAAAATTAGCAAGTCTATAATATTTGTAAAATGGGCCCGATACTTTGCCTATGCCAATACATCCCTAAACCGTGGTACCACCAGGTAGTATATATATATTTACGAATAAATAAATAAATATTAAATTGTCGTAGTATATTTTCATGAAATATTACTTCAAATCTTGTAAGTTTTCATTTTATTTATTTGTACTTGGTTCATATTTCTAGTTTAAAAAGTGACTTTAAGTCAGCATGGAGTAAAAAAATGCGTTTAATGTTTTTTGCTTTAAAACATCAAAAACATCCGAAATTCTCGTTCCATAATTTACGTAAATAAATTCATGGGAACATCTCACACTATCCACATCCGTACCCAACCGCGGCGCACTCGCGACTGTTGTGTGCCGAAGTTTACCGAGAAATCAACGCGCGTCGTTTCGGCAGTTTGTATGAAGATGGAATACTGTGTACTTGATTATACTGTACTTTTACAAACGGCCTGTGACTGTGAACAGACTTGATTGTGGGGGGCTATTTTTAAGTTGGTTATAATTTAAATATTTATTTTATAAATGCGTAACTGAGTTTCACGTCAAAACGGAGCAACGTGTTGACATGTATTTTTGCACAAGTCAAAGAGGAACAGAATATAGCAATAAAAGAAATCCATAGTGTATAAGAACGAGCAGGGCAATGCCATCAAGGGGGTAATTAGGTCTAGGTCAATAACTCCCATTATAATCTTTCGACCCAGGCGCGGATACAGCATTTCGTAAAGGTGGGGAGACAATTGTTATGTGTTACTTACTTACCTTCTAGAAGATGCGTTAAAACAAAAAAAAAGCTTCAAATAAGGTGGTATCCGCGCCTGTTTCCTTACTACAGAAAAAGCTACACAAGCTTTGCATGTCTTTTACTAGATTAATGGCCTGTTTCACAATGTCCGAGTAAAATGTATCTGTCGAGTAACTCATACAAAATTCGCCGATATCTGCCAAATAACGCCTTACTTGGACATTGTGAAACAGGCACCTAAGGGATAAAAATTCATACGATAATTAAAATTATCCGAAGTAATTATCACCCTGACAGAATCGTACATTAAACTATTTTAAACTGTCTGTTGCACATCATTGTTTAAAAATAAAGATGTAAGCAAATGCAGATATTTTGTTTCATGATTACCAGTGTTTGGTGTATAATGGGCTGCACAGTGGTTGCGACTGCAGCCAGTAGGGAACGCCAGCCCTGCTTTCAATCCGTCTTCTCCAATGAGACGCCTCGCAGTTGATTCCAGCTCTTCGCATATTTGAATCATGGTCATACCCGGTTTGATCCAGTCACGCATGTATTTCCTTGTCTGCAATTTCATTATTATTAATTATGGTATAGGAACAGTGGCGAAGAAAGGGGAGGGGAAACCATGGCCCCGATCGCCACATTTCAGGGAGGCGTAATTTTGAAAATGTTAACTGAAAATCAGGGCACTTTGTAATTAAAATAATTAATGTATTGTGAATTTATAATATGCCTGTTGTTATTGTACCTATCTATAGAAATAAAGAAATATATATTTCATTTAAGCCCAATGAGATGCACTTGGCTCTGAATAGGTTGAATGAGGATTTGCAACGCATCGCAGCTTGGTCAGAAAATAACTGCTTGGCCCTAAATTCGTCCAAATCTAAGTTTCCTGTACTAGGCACAAAGAAACAGGTAAATCATATAATTAATTCAAATCCTCGCGTCCATATTCTCGGTAATGACCTGGAGCGTGTCTCGGAATGCCGTAACTTGGGGCTTATCATGGACAGCTCGTTACATTTTGAGACTCACATTTCTCAGATTGCACAAAACTGTTTTTACAGATTAAAAGTTCTGTACAGAGTACGAAACTTTCTAAGTGTAGATGTGCGTATTATGTTATGTGATTCGCTCATTTTGTCTAAGCTCAACTATGTGGATTCCGTATACGGGGACTGTTTACTAGCACGTACAAAAAAGTTATCCAGCGTGTCCAGAATGTTTGAATGTTTTTGTTTTCCCGTACCTCCACGGTCACATATTACTCCTTACCTTAATAGCCATAAACTATTAAATATGCAAGCTCGACGTACTTTGCATTTTGCCACTGTTCTTTTTGGTATTGTTAGGCACAGAAAGCCTGTTTATTTATATGACGAACTGATAATCTCCCAACGTCAGCGAATTTTCTCAAGACTCATATGCCCGAGGCACAGTACTGCTGCATTTCGTGGCAGCTTTCGCTATGCCGCCACGAAATGTTGGAATAATCTTCCACCGCCAATAAAACGCTCCAATTCGGTAAGCAGCTTTAAATATAAGCTAAAACTACTTCTTCTCCAACGTACTGTAGCAAGTGGGCAATAAACATCTAATTGACAATTTTATTAACTTAATTCTATTTTCATTCTGAATCCCATCCACAAACCTAGTTATATCTTCTAACTCATATAAGTAGTTTATCTTCTATTATTATTATAAGTCACAAATTACTATTTTTATTATTATTATTATTTACTATTTATTATAATCAACTTATTTCTTTCTATTAAACCACAGCTGTCCCGAACAACTCACTCTGGCTCCACAGAAAACCAGCGTTGTTAGCACTTACATGCTAGCAGCATTGCTGAGTGGAGACCATTTCGGCTTTATATCTTTTATTATGTTGTTGTGTTGATGTTTTCGCCGAATAAATATTATTCTATTCTATTCTATAAATAAAAACTGACTTATTAAGTTTGTGTAGAGTTTTAATTACCACAACCCTCAATTAATAATAAATTCAAGTCTACTTTAGGATTCTTTAGGCAAAGTACCCAGAACCCTTACAGTTTCACTATGTCTGCCTTTTCTTATGTATGTAGGCACCATTTTTTTTATCTTGGTGGTTTTAACAGAGACTTTAGTAAACGCGGGATTTTTTGCTAAAGATAGAGCCTTTAAACGCTAGTTGCCGTTTTGAAACTGGAATTTGTTTATACGTAATTGTATGTTATGTATCATGACATAAAATTTTGTTAATAAAATACAATATGCATTTCAACTAAATAAATAAATAAAATAGGCTTACATTCATGGAAGACTAATCAGAACTTAAATAGTTTATCAACCCTTTGACCACCACAGTCGTCTGTGGCTGTCGGCAGTTTTCCATGCCCCTGACGCTACGATATGCCGTTTTCCATACATTTGCGTGGGCTACAGCCGTCGTTGAGCGCTCGTGGCACGCTTTTTCGCCGTTAGTCGTGGCGTTCAAAAGGTAAATTTTTAATATAATCAAACAAAATTCGATATACTCCACACCTTATTTGAAAGAAACAAACCTGTCTGTGGGCCTCAGCAGCTTGTCTGATCTCCTGATATATGTCTTGATGCATCCTGTCCAAGGCTCGCTTTTCTTCACTGGAGAACCGCTCTTTGGCAGTCCTCTCATCTATACCTTCAGCAGGCCCATGCTCCATTATTTGACCCTCAGGGAAGTTGCCTGAAATAATTTATTTAAAATTTGGCAGCAACCTTTTAACCGCCATTAAATTTTAATCGGATATGTTCGTGTCACCACTTATACAAATTGACACAAACAAAAGGTATCCTCCAATATGCTCCATGTAAGGAGCTGGAGCTCCTTACATGGAGCTGCATGCAGTGCAGTGACATTTTGATTTTATCAGCATTTTAATCGCGCGCTAACCTGTGGGCGAACATGCTAGCTCGCGCCCCCAACACTCTGCTCCCGCTCTAGGTGAGTATAGTTTTTCAAATGTTCCCTTAGAATGTGATAAACATTTGAAACCTTAACCCTATTTTGTGTAGTATCATTAATTAAGTATAAGGGGTGGAACATTCCAAGGACACTAAACTTAATCTCCACTTATGACTATGACTATGTTATCATAGTTTGAAATTGTTATCATAACTTATAAACCTGTTTATGAATAATCAATGTCTGTGTGCAAAAACAGATACAGCAAAATGTGATCATTTTAGGTTATTTGGAACAGGGAAATCCTTCCTGATTACGTTGCAACCTGCAATCCGATGTTAAAATTTTTACTAATATTGTAAACGCCAAAGTGTGTTTCTGTGTTTGTTCCTCTTTTACGTCAAAACAGCAACGGACTTGATTTTTAGGGTTTCATAGCCAAATGATAAAAATGGAACCCTTATTTATACTTAGATTCGACATGTCCATCTGTCTGTCTGCTAGACATTTTACTTGGAAAGTATTGAGGCTACAATGTAAATTTAACTCATATTTATGCGTTCTGTGTGGTCACTATATTAATAAGTAGTAGACATGAAAAGGGGGGCAGTGGGGCGGTGCAAAAGCAAATACTCTCATTGTTCACACACTTGTTGGATAGTTCTACAAAAACCGCCCTCTCTAACATTCCCTGCAATTAAAATTTTTGAAAAATCTATCTCCTAACAGGTAATTACTACAATTAGTGAAAATTTGTATGAACAAGATGCGTGAACGAGCTTATGAGTTAAAGGCTTTTTAAGAATGCCCAGTATATTTTTGTCTCTGTTTTCATACAACCAATACGAGTAAAGGGATCAACTTTGTTCATTATTCAAACAAGTTAGTGACTTTCGTTAAATTAAATCAGGGTCAATGAAGGTGAAATTCTATCTGTTGATTTGTTCACATAAAAGATTCCATCATGGTAGCTTAACCCGTCCCCAACCGCTGACCTACCAGTGCGTCAGAATCCTGACCTACCTTTACATTTGCGAAAAATTACGTCATAGGTCTCTTTTCGCTGACGCAAACTTACGTCAGCGGTAGAGGACGGGTTAATACCTGAACCAATAGAAACTAGTTTGACTCTTGAGCTTCAAAAGGGGTGTGGGCCACTTTTTATTGTTTAAATACACAAAGTTATAAAAGCATTGGAGCAAGGTGGCAGTTATACTTTCTGTTAATACCTTACACTGTAAAAGGGACACTCACCCTGTGGATATAAATCAGCAATGGGTATGGTTGGTGGGTTTGTCTGCTCCTTGGCAGCTCCTTTACCACCCTTGCTTTTATTTTTCTTCTTCTTCTTTTTCTCTTCACCCTCCGGTGAAGTATCTTCCACAGATAAAGATTGAAGTTTCTCTGATGCATTTTTGACTTCAGCATTATCCCCAGTTACTTCAGTTTCTGCTAATTAAATGCACTAAATTCATAATGTACACATCCTACAAATATTAAGTTGTTATAAGAGTGATGAGAGAGTTGATTAAGTAAAGACACAAGTTAATTATTCATGTAATAGTATATTTCCAACAAGAATGCTTAACCTTTATTTTGGTTGCATTTTATCGCTATGGATAAAATTGATAATATAACGCCCAGGAAATCCAGGCTGAAATGACAGTTGCAACGAACTACACTAAGTGCTATAAAATACAGAGTGGGAGGCTACAAATAAGTTATTTTCAAACCGTTCGTAACCTAACCTGTCTTCTTCTTCTTTTTTTTCTTTTTCTTCTTCTTGGCGGCATCCTGTGTTTCCTCTTCTTCTAAATCATCCAAGTCCTCCTCTTGGCCATTTTCAACAACACTTTTCTTCAAAACCTCGTCTTCTTTCTGTACTGAAGCCATTTTGTGTTTTATAAATTTATCTTTCAGAACTTGATAAACTCCATGCGACTTCTCAAAAGTCAATCACGTCAATCTTATTTCATTTCGTTTCATTTATATTTCGTTATATGACATTTAAATATTATTTTACATTGTACGATATTCATCCGTATTGTAACAGTTTAGAGTCGAGTTTGCAATAAAATTTGGGCAAATGTAAAGTGTAAAATAACGAAATCAGCATAACACAGCCCATTTACATGCCTGCATGCAGTCTTTATAACAGGTTTAGGCCGGTCGTATATTCCCATTCGTAATGGAAGATAGTGCGCTCTTTGCGCTGTGAACACGATTTTACCGCGTCTTGATACGTAGGGATTGTAAAGTACAAGTAATTATGTTCTCGCTCATCAACGCGTCGCGAGAGTGGTTTTATCGCAAAAGAAATAATTCATTTACAAATATACGTAAGAATATACAACAAATGCTTAAGACTACATATTAATTATTCTGCACGTTTTCTCGGGTTCCTTAGTCCCATGCCCGGTAATAAGAGTAAGGGAGTAGGTAATGCACTCATACCAAACTCATACTAAAGCGCGTCACACCCAACCCGATACGTCGTGCAGTGTATTACACATCTTGTTTTCAAACTAAAACCTTAAACCATTGGAGCATAAAGAAATTGCTGTCAGAAAATTCATACTATGAGAGCTTTACATTTACACCGTGATAATTGGCAATAATATAATAGCATAGATTATGACCATTCATTCTAATCGCTTAAAACCCTCTCTTAACACAGTTCAGCCTGCAGGCATGTAAATGGGCTGTGCTATGCTGATTTCGTTATTTTATACTTTACGGGTGCGAGCTAAAAGGAAACCGGTATATACAGCCTGTTTTACTCCAAAGTAATCCAATTAATCTGCCATAAATATCAACAAAATATAGTAGGTACTTAGGTAGTGGTAGAGCCAAACAGTAATCCTCACTAGATGATTACTGTTCGAATGGGCTGGCTCGACCGGGGTAGTACCACACTCACAGAATATCGGCGTAAAGTAATAGCTTGCTTTTGCGTTTCGTGCAGTGAGTGACGAGATCTGGAGGCCTATTCCCTCATCCCTATCCCATCCCCATTCCCCATCCTCCCTAGACTGGCAACGCATTGGCATTACCTCTGGTGTTGCAGATGTCCATGGGCGGCGGTGACTACTTTCCATCAGGTGGGCCGTCAGCTCGTTTGTCAGTCAATAGATATAAAAAAAAAAACAATTTTGGTACCTAATGCGATCCTCAAAATCATTAAGTATTAAACTTAAACGATAGATGTACTTACTAGATAGCTATTCTTCAAGGGTAATTTTAAAATAGTAGCACGTGTTGAAAGTTCAGTATACTTATACGACAAGTTTATAGCGCAGTAAAGAATCCTGAAATTGAATCGCAAATCCTGATTTAAGATCAGGCGCCTCATTCGGGAACGCTAAGTGATTCTGTAGTGACTCGTAAGCCAGATCACTCATCTCGCTCTTACGCATTTGGCGTCGTGCGGAAGAGTGGAATGAGAAATCTGGCTTACGAGTCGCTACAGAATCACTTAGCGTTCCCGAATGAGGCGCCAGGGCGCCTTAGTGCTTAATTAGTTCAAGACTTCAAGCGAACGTTGCCTTTTTAGGCATCTTATAAATCTTGCCTTGAAGACAACTTAAAGATCATTACAGTAGGTATAACAAAACACAATATTCTGAATTCGACATTGCCTAAAAGATATCGCAAATTATTTTGGTATATGATTGGTCCAGTAAATGAAAGTCATAATTATGTCCCTGCGTTTTTGAGTTACAACTTAAGAAAACCGTAGATAAAAAATTCAGCGTTCTAGCGACCTAGACGTCTGCAAACTTTTCTTTCTATTCTGGGAGTCCTAATGAATCGAATGGACGGAACGAGAACGACGAACAAACGATTTAGTATAGCTTTTTTCATTTACATTTTTGCAACTTCGTCCCGTTACATAACAGAGCCCTGCACGTCTGCCTCTTCGATGTTCATCGTTTTGAGGATGATTCTGACCATCAGTCCAAGAGGCAGAAACGAAAAAATGGCGAGTGTTTTCTTAAATGTATTTTAAAGTAATACAATAAAATGATATAAATTATAGTTTAGTATATATACGAGTATGAAAGGACATACTTTAAATGTATATAATTTGGAGACATTTCATTTTTACACAATGTACACTTTTTTTGAAATTCACCCGAATACGGAACAAAATGACGAAGTCTTCCGTACGAGTTTATATTGTTACCGCCAAAAAGATTGCCCTGTGAAATAATGGGCGGGGTGTGTAGTTAAGTTATTTATAGCGCGATCTCGGGTGTGTACTTAGTCTATTTTCTCATATGGGGCGCGAGGCAAGACAGACTGCCCCTAATAGCCAAGATAAGCGGCTGCACGTATTATTTTCCACTTTTTTGTACCTTGAGGTCACAGATAAAGATTATCCGTGCTATAATTTTATAAAAGATTCCGACGAATTCACCTCCTCCTTTTTTGACTTCGGTTAATAAATGCGAAAGTGTGTTTGTTTGTTTGTTCTTCTTTTACGTTAAAACAGTGCAACGGATTGACTTGATTTTTTGCATAGCTATATTTGAAAGGCCGGGAAGGGCATTGGTTACTTTTTATCTCGGAAGGAAAATGCACAGGTCCTGAGGGAACAGCGAATTTTGTATGAGTTTATCGACGGATACATTTTACTTGGACATTGTGAAACAGGTGAATTGGTTAAGAACGTTCTTGATTGGTTTAGATGACTGTAACTACTCTTCTATCATTGCATTGTAATAGATATTGTTCAAGTTCGTCTCTAGTTAAAATATGGCCGGCCGCTGAACCGATGAATGGCCTTTGTGAATTCGGATACGACTGGATCAATTTTTAACTCCATCACTGCCGCGTAGTGCTACGCGCTACTCTCGAGGTAACTTGAAGCGTTTTTTAACCCCCAACGCAAACAAAGCGCTGTGTCTAAACTTATACGTCAGTAACATGAAAGTTCGTCATATTTTAAAGATACATGCCACGCAGACGAAGTTGCGGGTAAAAACTAGTATAATATAAACTAGAATAAACTATATGCGCGCGTGCGACATCGTCATTTTAATATTAAAACGCATTTCAAACATGGCGAAGCGTAACAACAACAATTTTTAATTAATTATTTTCACGTCGCACTCCCAACCAATGTTAACGTGTTAAAATGTTACTTTTTATACCGATTTTATATTTAACATTATGTTTTACGACGGTGAAAAGCAAAAATAACTTAGGCACAACGTTCAACGAGAAAGATTTCAGCGTAACCACTCTGAAAGACACCGATCAAGCCAACGAAAATCTAGAACTTACAAAGGTGACTCATAAACAGAACACAGCTAATCCAGAATGCAAAATCAGCCAAAACGAAAAAGAAAGTTTGGTGAAAACTTTAAAAAACGAGGGAAGCCGCGTGAAATACGTCTCTGCCGACGCACTGGCCGTAACCGAGGACGAAATAAAAAAATCACAATGTTTGAAAAAGGAATTGAATGTCAAAATTGATAATGGAACAGTAAACAACGCGACCGGAGATGTGAAACCAAAGAGAAGAGGCAATGAGTATCAGTTTGATACGGTCGAGTATTATGATGAGGAGGTGGTGTTTGATGGCTCCAAATGTCATGGGAAAGTGGATGTGGTAGTTTTGGAGCTGTCTGACCTAAAGCCTTACGACATCGAATGTGAACTCATTTCGGTTTGGACGAGTTTGGAATAGATGTTTAAAACTACCAAATAATTTCCATACAAAAATCTATAATCTACAATAGGTTAGATGTTGTCTGGCGAATGTTCAGTTATTCTCAAAAAATGTGATTAATCCTTTCAGAACTGAAAGATTTTGTCAATAAAGTACGACATTAATCTCTAAATCACAATTTAAACGCCCCTTAAATAGTGCTCTCGTTGATGCGCTGCACTTTCCTGCGTTTTGTAGGGTTCGGGTTCGTACCTCAAAAGGAAAAAATCTGTCTATGTGTCCGTCTGTCACAGCCAATTTGCTCCGAAACTGCTGGACCGATTGAATAGAAATTTGGTATACATGTGTAAGTCAGTGACCGCAACACGGACGCGTGACGTAAATATATGGATTTTAAACATGGGGGCCACTTTTGGTGGGTAAATTAGAAAATTAAAGAAAAAAAAGTTATTCAACCTATATCGTGTGACATATCAAATGAAAGAGCTTATTGTGAGGATTTTAAATATATTTTCTTTTGAATTTCAAGTAAAATCGTTTAGAAATTATTAAGGAAAATAGGCGAAAATTGACCATTGCTCCCCCCTTATTCCCAAAACTACCGGGGCTAAAATTTTGAACAAAATACGGTAAATAGTTATTTACCAATAGATTACAGGAAAACCTATAAGAAGTCTATGGTATATAACGTAGTAAATTTCAGATAATCATGTACGGAACGGAACCCTCTCCACGCGAGTTTAACTCGCACTTGTCCGGTTTTAACGGTTGGTCTCGATCTACGAGTATGGCCTGGTTTACAGCGGGTGCCTACATTTATAGTGCCTATCTGTATATTGAGTAGTACGAAATGTATGCACTCGCAATAATCACTAATCAAAGTGTAAACAGGACTTAAGTCAGAATGTTTCAGTTAAGTCCTACCATACCTCCTTACCCCATTAAAAATAACCGTTCAGGTGCGAGTCTGACTTACCTATAAACAACTTAGTACGGTAAGGTACGGTACGGTCTTGGGTGCGGAAACCTAAAAAGGAAAAATAAATGATTTTAATAACTGGATAATATTTTACACTGTAACCTACATAGGTATGAAATGAAACAATGAATACATTTTGCAAGCTCTTATCTCTATGCAACTATCGAGTGTGGTTTACCTTAGAAAGTCTATTCAGTTTTATTTATTTACTCGAATACCATGTAAATATTCAGAAATTAGTTTTTTTCCTGTAAAATATACCTAAGTTCTTTTCAGCATAAAAAAATCGATTCGGAGATAAGTGGAGAACGGTAATTTTTTACATATAACAAAAATATGCCGACAAAAAACGAAATGTTTTAAACTGCTTAAACATAGATCTTTTATATCATACAACTTTTCACCCCACTTTACGACATGCCAGGATGATAAGCATCTGCACGCATTCTATGCTATTTCTTCACTCCCAGTGCAGCAGAGGAGTATAATTTTTATGGTAGATACTAAAGTACATAGTTGATACAAGAAACACGAGAGCCGTTGATGGGGTGCGCTGGAAGCGGTAGAGATCCAATCTGGGAAAGGGTTAAGAGCCCTATTTGCGACGTTTGTTAGGTAGCGGAGCGGCGGCCCACTAATGGGGCTCACGTTACGACGGCCTACAACACCACACTAATATTATAAATACGAAAGTTTAAGTGAGTAAGTGTGTATGTTACTTTATCTAGCTATAACGACGCAACAGATTTGATTGAAATTTGGAATGGAGATATGGATGCCACTCAAATTGATCTGTAATTAAATTTTGAGTGACGTTTTCGTATAGGATGACAACTAGTTGAGGGACATTTAACTATTTAATCTCTAATCAAATGCTTAGTGGCGTTTCTGAATTCGGTTATTAGGCTACTTTTTATCACGGAAAATTTAAAAGTTCCCGAGAGAATAAGTATAGATAACCAAATTCCACGCGAGCCAAGTCGCGGTGAGCAGCTAGTAATGATATAAGGGATACATGGAGCTAAATATTTTCCATTCTGTGATCGTAAGGTCAGAGGTAGGTTAGAGATCAAACACAGACAGCCGGCTGTGGTCCTTACAGCCTGCTGTCTCTGTTTGAAAAGAAAAAACTTTAAACACACCTCGATTATTTTTATGTTTCGAGAGACATTTTTAATGACGGATTTATATTCTCCGATGACGAAAGAAATAACGAACGAAGGCCCTGCTCACATTCAGTTTAATTCAATTGCGTTTGCATCATATTTAGGTGCTCTAAAAAACTAATAAATTAGTGAATTTTGTATAATACTATACTTATACTTTGCCTGCCGTAAATTTCGTAAATCGTGAGTGGCAGAAAATCTATTCATATGTGTCTCCAGAGCTTTCCCGAGGCTATCATTTATTCGATAAAATTGGCAAAGCCGTGTTTTCTTGCGTAGATAAAAACAAATAATTCTCCAAAGCCTACTGTTTATAAGTGTGGGAAATCGCTCTTTATACCAATGTCGTCGCCGGCCACGAGCTACGTTAGAGAGAATTTATAATATTGTACATAATCGTATTATTAATCGCTAATCTTATAAATGAATACGTTCCGATATTTGGCTATGATTTTCAGTGAATTTTAATTAATTACTTATTAAACTGCACTAGTATGTGCACACGGTAGAACTAAACTAACTTTTTAGGTACTATGATATTTAAACTAACTAGTCTTTTGACATTGCATTACTAACATGTAAAGTAAATAGTTCCCCTCCGTTTGCCCGAATTTCATTTGCCCTAATTCTGTTTACTCGAATTTTTTTAAAGTCCCATTTGTATGTGATCGAATTCTGAATAGACCTATTTCTATTTAATCTATATCCGATTAAATACGCACTATTCATTTGCCCTAATTTCAGATACACGAATTTTTAAAGTCCTAATTACGTGTGACCGAATTCTATGTAGACCTATTTCTATTTCACCTATATACGATTAAAAAAGCAATAGCAATAGGAAATATAAATATTCGGTTAAATACTATTTGAGCATGTAATTATTAGATAACATTAGATGAAGCAATGACGAGGTTATTAAAATTTGAACTTTAGGGCAAATGAATATTACGGTCACACAAGTTTAGATGATTAAGTATCTCAAAAGTTGGAAGCCAAATGAAAAAGCTATAATGAAATTCGGGCAACTGACGAGGATACCAAAATTAATTAGTTAATTCTCTTGCTACTTACCTTTCTCTAATATTAAACTATAATTACCAGTTTTATTGCGCATAAATTAATAATAAAGTTCCATAGCTCACCTTAAACGAAGGTACTAACTCCAAGGCAATTGTTAGCTTAGAAACTTTCATATTAATTCCACCGTTAATATTTCTATCTTAGGACTTTCTGTTTATTCAGTTACGTTCTGTCAGTGGCCCATGATATATTGCGAGAAACTTCGCAGCCCATATTTCTACGAGCCAGAAAGATGAGCACAACTTCCTTTCAATAGAAAATATCGAAATTCTGGCATAACAGGGGATGTAATCGGTAGGGATGGTGCTGAAGCTATTATAAAGCCATATGGTGTTTATTGGGTACAATCAGCGATCGCGTGATAAAAGGCACGCTAGGACGCGGTGCGGTGGTGTTTACAAACGTCGGTAGGTAGATATAGTGGGTCGAGCAGCGAGGCTCACGCCGGCGATACCTCCAGTAGGTGTTTCAGGCACCGGCGACGCGACGTTGCCAGTCGCGCTCCGCGTTCCCGCCCGCCGGTACATCGCGTGCTCGCTACGAATCTGCTACGACATCGCGTCGTAGAGCGATAGCCGCTATAACAACGATACCAACTTTCTTTACATTTAAATAATTAATTAGCGAACTTATTGCAAGTACTTTGAAATTGTTTCAACTATAAATGTTTTATGGTTTCGTGAGCGTGAACTTGGTGTTAACATAATTACAGAGTTGATAACTGTGGAATCGTGTTAGTGTTAAACGCCTAAGTAAACTTTAATATGAGGCACCTTAGAGTGTGATGTGTGACGCCTTAATGTGTGTTTGAGTTTGAGTTTAATAGTGACTGTCACAGGATTGCATTTTGATTGTTCTAGTGAAGTAAGTTGGTTTTTATAATACTACTAGAATATTTTTTTATTATCGGATGAAGAGACAATTTCAAAAGAAACATTCCCATACAATTTACGAGGTTTTAACTATTATACATTGACAATAAGTTATGTTCTAAAGAGCTCTGTAACATAAGTACAGATGTAGGGCATAATTAGTTTCCATCGTGTTTTATAGGAAAAGTTCGTATTATCGTGCTCTCTCAATTAGCTTCAGCAGGCCCCCCCAATTCTCGGTGCATTCGAGATAATCTCACAGTCGAGATTAAACGTCAGTGCATACAGTCATTTGACACAACTGTATGAATCTGACGTTTAATCTCGCAATCGACATTATCTCGAATGCATCGAGAATTGGGGGCCAGTATTCATCATACCATGCTGTCATTTTTCATTTTGACATTTGACAGTAAATAATAAAGTTTCATATGAATGAATATAAACATGTCACTCATTTAATACAATAATTAATTGACACTTCGGGTCCCGTCGTCTTCCCGATTGAGATCCGAGTTTTACCGATGGAAACATATTATTCCCTACGTATATCTGTAAGTGTAGGTTCCTATCCTTTGAGAATTACTTAGATTTGCTATTTAATAAACCCTGTTATTAGAAAAATGCCTTTCCCACGACTCGGCACGACGCAAACTTGGCATTTAAAACTTACCGCTACATTATCTTTCACATTTAATTAGGTGCTTAGTGAATCGTTATTTGGTAAGGGTTTAAGCACTTTTGTCGTTTATATTCATTGATAACTGTTTATAAATCCATACTATCCATACTTTCATAATAATATTGTAATCGCGAAAGTACTTAAATCTCTATATCCCTGTCTGTTATGTTTTGACGGCTAAATCGCTGAACTAGTTTTGATGATATTTATGGTCTGCAGATAGTGTGACTACTAGAAAAGGAGAAAGAATACTTTTAATTAAAGAAATTAACCTCTAGAAGGATGGCGTAGGGTCTGGAATGTTCTACGGAAAGTTCGTGGGGCCCGATCAGAGCCCGTTAATGTCTTATTATGTGTCTGTGTGATTTACGGCTAAACCGCTAAGCCGACTTGAGGATTTTTTTTATGGACATAGGCTACTTTCTTAAGAGAGCCAATCTCTAAACAGATGAAATAGGTATAGGGGCTGGAAAATTAATTAACGGCAAGTCCGTGCGTGCCTTAGAAGGCATTCATTTGAAAATTCGTCATAATTTAAAAATACATTTCCACGCAGACACAGTTGCGGGTAAGAGCTAGTATAATATACACATAGGTGACATTTCTATATCGGTTATTGATACAAATCTGTCACAAGGAATAGTTACGCTTACCTGTATTTACATAATAATAAGCGTATAAACTACAGCTGTTGTACGTGCCATTTTCCAATATCTATCATGTAAATAAATACATAACCCATTTATACCTACGTTGACATTGTTTTCTTTTGCTTTATATGTAGGTCCACATACAAAAGCGAAACAAATACCTATGGTGGTTTACACGCTACAGTACCTTCCATAGTCCTCGTGAGAAAACGGATTCATCTGACATCGACAGAAGTTGTCCTAGGCGATAATTTACAAACCTTATTTAAATTAGGCTTACAGGCCATGGGTACCGCCACTTTAGCTCTATGTCGCTTCTGCGGCTCTAGCGTGCCCGTTAGACCCGTTTATCTCTCTGACTATCTCTTTCGTCGGCAATAGTGTGAGAGAAACGCACTTAGAGATAAGAAGGTTTAACTTATCCTTACTAGGGCCGCTAAGGGCATAGGGAAACTTCTAATTGGATATCATTATTCCTTGCCTAATTTTTTCGGATTATCCGTTATCAATAAATCAATACTCAAATAGAATTGTATATTAATAAAAATAGCTTCTACTATAAAACGAATTGATTATTAGATTATTTATCAGTGATCGGAACTATCATTGTGAATAGATATACTATTATATCATATGTATTATCATATTAAACGTATCTTAATGCCAGCGCCAACGAGATTTGTAGATAATTTATTGAGAATGTATTCGTTTTATCCCTCTGGTAGTAATTGCTATGGACGTTTGTAAGAGCCTAACCATACTGCCAATAATAATTAGCGAATTCGGGTCTTCAATACCTGCCTATAAAACAAATTTAGAAAAAAGTAAGATGAATCCCTCTACTGCACCTCTATTCGGGAACGCTAAGTGATGTTGTAGCGACTCGCGAGTGAGACTCGCATCCCGCTCTTACCCATTACGCATCCTGCGTAAGAGCGAGATACGAGTCTCACTCGCGGGTCGCTGCAGTATCACTTAGACGTTCCCGAATAGGCGCCCTGGAGTCTATTGCCAAACTATCATCAACCATGTGCTTCTAACGAGCGCAGCGGCTGATCAGCGATGAGGGACATATTCAAATTTAGCCGACTGACTTTGTCTTTACAGTCGAATAGGTTCGGATCATCCGCTGATCAGCCGCTGCGCACGTAATAAAATGAAAAATTGAAATTATTTATTTCGGTAACATGCTGGTGACAGATGTAAGCGAGGTTGGAACTTCCTAGGGAGTGACTATCCTTACATATTATAAAACAAAGTTGCCCGCCGCGTCTGTCTGTCTGTCTGTCTGTTACCGCTAATCTCAAAAACCACTGCACGGATTTTCATGCGGTGCACCAATAGATAGAGTGATTCATCGGGAAGGTTTATGTATATAATTTGTCAAGGTTTTGTGTAAATTGGTTGAAATAAAACGAGAATTGTTGGAAGAGTCGGAAAAAATCATGCCGCCTGGGAGCTTTCATCGAAAACGCTGCCTAATCCTTTTTGAGATATAACAAAACAATAAATGGTGGGATATTTATCTTTTATAGATCTACAAAAAAGGCCGCAATGGCATATGTCTATCGTTTAAGGATAACTTACTATACCCATTTATCTTCTAAAAAGATTACGTAAAATGCGGTAATTGGAAAGCTATTTAGACAGACTAAGTATTAATCCTTATCAACTTAAATACGTTAGTTACATTAAGCATTTCATGCAGATTATTATAAGCTTTTACACCATATAATTTAAACGAATATCTTAGGAGTTATCGCAAAAAATTAATGCACGCGGAAATAAATTGCAACCATTTTGAGGCTCGCTTGATGTAATGAAGTTCCATTTGTTTTTTTTTAAACGACTTCAAAAAACCGAAGGAGGAGGTTCTCAATTCGACGCGTCTAATTGTTTTTTTTTTTTATATGTATGTTCACCGATTACTCGGAGATGGCTGGACCGATTTGCATAATTCTTTTTTTAAACAATAGGGTATTTCTCCAAGTTGGTCCCGTTGTGATCGAAGTCGAGGTCTGATGAGAGAATCTATCAGGAATCGAAGGAACTCCTCAAATATTATAGGCACGCATATAGAAATTTTGATATTTTCTTTCATAACTCAAGCAGTTGCGTTTCAAAAACATTATTTGGTGAAGTGGAACTGATGATGAAGACCACGGCTGACCACCGGAACTCTTCAATTATAAGTATTTCACGGGTGGTTCTGTATAAGGTTGGGAAGAAACTTATGCTCATAAAAATTCATGTGGTAAAATAGAACCGGTGGTGAAGAACCAGGAGAACTCCTCAACAACTGACGTCCTTGCATCTTGGATGGCAACATTTTGTAAAGGGTGATAAGCAGTTGGCATTATGCTATTGTTACTTGATGTAGTAAATGTGGGTCGTAAATCACATATGATAATCACTAAAAAAACAAACAAAATACCGACTTCAAAAACCCTTTGAAAAGTAAGAAATAATGGGATACATTAAATATATCGAAGTCGGTGGCAAGTAAATTAGGTAATCCATCCCTCATACCGTGTTCATTTACTTGACACCGATTTCGATGTATTTAATTTATCAGTTAATCAACAATATATCTGACGTTTCTAGGTGATTTAATTACGAAGCGCATTATTTCTTACTTTTCAAAGGGTTTTTGAAGTCGGTTTTTTTGTTTGTTATTATCAGTTTTAAACTTGGTATAAAAGCACCTCAAAACAAAAAATTAGGTAACTGATCCAGGAATAAATGTAAAAGGGGATGCCTGTATTTGTAGTGTATTGATGTATGGGAAGAACATTTATCTATAGGTGTAATAAAATCATGTAGAAAACGTCTCTACGTTGAAAATAACAATAAAAAAATGCTGTGGGGGCTTCAGAATGAGTAACAGAACAAATACCAATCAATAGTTTTTGAATTTCATGTCTGTTTGTCTGATTGTATTTGAGCGATAAACTTTAAAACTACTGGGTGGAAATAAACTAAGTATAGTATGTATTGTTATCCATTTAAATATAGTTAGCTTGGGCATTTAATGTAAATGAACATTGCCTTTGCCTTTATCATTTAATTAACTAAATACTTACTTTAGAATCTTCTAAATTCACTGATTTTTAATTATGCGCAACAAGAAAAAGTTGTTCGCGTAATAATTATGTTTGACTTTTACCGTGCGAAGCCGGGGTGGGTCGCTAGTGAGTATATACACCTGAACCCCAATTCTCGATGCATTCGAGATAATGTCACATTAGAGATTAAATGTCAGTGTACTATGTCACAACTATATGCACTGACGTTTAACGACGTGACATTATCCCGAATGCACCGAGAATTAGGGTCCTGTACCTACTGACCCGTGGCTGCCGATTCGTTTTTCAGTGCTTACTCGTCATTGGCTACCGTACGTTCCAAAAATTCAGTCTGCGGATAGATTTGCTTACTACCAATTCAAAACTGACAGATATTTTGTATGCCGAAAATGTCAAATTTTAACACGTAGTAACCAGATCTATCCGCGGACTGAATAACGGGAACAGCCATAAGTGACAGAAAGTGACAAAACAAAGCGACATATGATAGTAACTAGTAATCTTCTATTCCACTAAGACCAATGTCCACTAGAGTCCTTAAATGTCATATAAAAAGGTCTGAGTTACACTCGACACTCTTCTTCACTGTTACGGCAGTTGATCCAAGAAGTATGTGCGCACATTTGACCCTGATATACGTAGGTACAACGGTAAAAAAAATACCAGCTCTATAAGGACGATCATAAGTACCAGTACAGGGCCTCTATTCGGGAACATCCAAGCGATATTGTTACGGATCGCGAGCAAGACTCGCATCCCGTTCTTACGCATTAGGCATCATGCGGAATAGTGGGATGAGAATCTCGCTAGCGCGTCGCTACAATATGGCTTGGACGTTCCCGAATAGAGGCGCAGTTTGACCCCGATACGAAACGGATATCTCTTTAGGTATATAATTCCACCGAGAAGAGGGACTTTAAAATAACAGCCCAATCCACGTTTGCCATGAAATTGTATAAATTAACGACAATGATAATTAAGTACCCGTACTCTAGTCTTGTATACAAAGAACATTATCACAATATACGATATGCGTCATAACAATCGCAGCTTAATAACTTCGAGTTGTGTAGCTGACGCAGGGATTGGATTACTTTTAGTTAGCAAATCAAATTCAGAATCTATAGGTCCCACTGGACTGATACGTGCAAAATATTATATTATATATATTCTGTAGAATTGGAAAAGCCTTGCAAATTGCCTGCGACCTCTGGTTCTCTACGATATCCCTTTATTTATTTCGTTTCATATTATTTACATCTTATTTTATATAAAGAGTGACTCCTGAGTTATGGGTATATCAGTTTTCCAACGGCAAAGTTAAGTTTGTCGCGAGGTCTACAGCTCACGGAGCCACTAGTACTCTAAAGTATAGGTACTCGTACTAGACAGGACAATGAAGAAAAGATCAATTTTTTTCAGTATACAATAACCCCGACTGCTATTTATCTTTTTTCTTTCTTTTTTAGAGGTCATGCAGTCGGTTTATGTTTTTTATAATGAATACTATGTAATATTTTTAACAAAGTATTGTCACATGTGTCAATCAGTCTTGGGTTCGCGTAGGAACTAATTGCAGTGATCACAGCTTGTTTTTTTTTTTTTGGATAGAAATGGCCCCTTTTTTTAATACCATAGTGGATCGGGATATCGTCAAATGCATCGGTTTGAAATAATGAACTTATGGATAAAAATGTTTACAAAGGTTTTTTCGCTATCTTAACTTTTGCCACTTTATAGGTATATATTCACAATTTTAATAGCAACTAGCAAGTCACGATTCTGTTCAAACGGTACAAGAAAAGCAATATTGTAATAAAAAGAGTTTTTTTTTCAATTAGGTACTTTTTGAATGAATTTTGAAAGGTATTTATCTACACAGTCATGCAGTGAATTGTTAGCATTCAAGATTTCTTTTCCCATTCATCGTCTCTTATTTAGGCCTAATGGTGTTCAATTGTGCTTGAAGCAATCCAAGCGCTGACGCATACCGTTAATAGTACATTGTGCATCTGGGGCCGTAAGAAGGGGATAAGTAACGAGAGTCTGTTAGAAGCCCGACGCCGATAGGCGAGGGCTTTTATGACTCGAGTTTGTTATCCCCTTACTGCCCGTGATACACACAATGTTTTTCATCACATTTGCGAGGAAATGAAATAAAAATTAGACAAAAAAAGTATATATATTAATTTTATTCCCATTTTACATCGTGAATTACCATCAGGTGGGTGTTCATAAACTGTAAGTACGTTGCGATCAGCGCGGGGAGTTATGGATTTTGTATGGTTTATAACTCCCGCTGACGGCGGGGCCCATAGAGGAGTTAAATCGGCTATAGTTGCTCTATACGCTTGCGTATAATAACATCCTTTCCGAGCAAGTGTGATGAAAATACGTGTTAAACAACCTTGCGAGTTTTACGATTATCGTTATAAAATATCGAAGGAAGGAGATTTAATTTGGAACATCAAAGAGTGGAGTATTTGCGAATACCTAATTGGTGCGCAAACACTTTTCAGCTGGTTTAAAATAGACTGTGTATGAACATGCCAGTCTTTGATGATAAGATAGTGTCATAGATATTTATTGTTTTGTCTCCTGTCAAGGCTCTACACAATAGTGTTCGTCGCGAGATTTGAAATAGATCTATAATATCGGTCTTTTCACGTGTAACTCGATTGAATATTGGATTTGATGTAGTGTGGGTGTAGTCTAGATCCCGACGTCTATATTTGTTTATAGATACCATTACATGACAATGAATGATATTGTCAAATTGAATTGTGCTGTATAATGTCCTTTGGTTATGTTACTTCGTTTGGATTTATATGGAATATCTCAGTATCGAAAAAAATTATAATGAATAAAATATGTCAATTTTTCAAATAAGGCCATTGAAAACAATATTATAAGTTCGATCGTACATCAGACTAACACATTGTTATAACGTCCATTTTTAACTAGTACATAATATATAGATAATTTTAATAATTTATTTTAATTAATATACGGAATATGGCATCGTTGCATATTAAAGTTTATTTAAATACCACCCAACTTTATCACTAAACGAGCTTAAATTACTTTGAGAATAAAATCACACGACGAACAACATCATACATTAAAATACATGTTTTTATCATATTTATCAAAAAACTGGTCAAGAGCATGTCGGGCCATGCTCAGTGCAGGGTTCCTTACCCATAATAACTCTGATAATGATAACTTTACCTAGTTTTCTATTCAATGTTACTTCGTATGATTTTCAGTAGGTAAAAACAAGTTAGTGAACTACTTATGAACCAACGAAGCCCAATTAGTTGCCTCGTTATATACCTAAGCTAAATTTCTTATTTAAAAAAAGAAATCCATCAAAAATGACACCTTTGCAGCTCAATATTTTCTAAACGGTCGTCCAAACTTATAACGTTTTTCAAAGACCTATATTTAACGACACCTCACTCAAGGTAATACATATATATGAAAATAAAAAAGAATCCCACTTGGTTTAGGTGTACGGAAGTGACCCTAAAACATCTTTTCTGTGTGCGCGGGGCCATCATCTATACGGCAGTAGTACAAAATTTTAGCTTTGTAACTAGTCTTCGAGAAAAAGTGACTGTGACATACGGACGGACAGACGAACGTGGCGAAACTATAAGGGCTGTTAGTTTTACTACGGAACCCGAAAATGGATGCGCGCTATGGAATAAGTGTTTAATCGACCTTTTAGCGGCGAGGTCCAAGTAATTGACTTTGATAGGGATTTGACACTGAAAATACTCTGGCAAGCAGCATTAGGTAAAGGGGCTTGGAAGCCGGTTGAAAACGAAAATATTTAGGACAGAATTATAGATTTTCTGGAAGAACTGTTAAACGGAAAACCATTTCTAGCAAGTAGGTTTATGACTCTTGTGGGAGCTAAGAGTTATTGGGGTGGCAGTCGAAGTCAAAAATATCTACGCGGTAAAAGTGGTATAAAATATGTGAACAGGACTTTATTGTCAAGGGTTTAAGAGCGCTCAGATATGTTTGCCCCTTTGGTAACGTATATGTATATATAAGTAGGTATGACCTCGACGGTACCTATGTACTGCAGTCTTTTTTATTGTGTTGTTCATTTAATGTATTTTTATGTAACTGTTGTTTTATTACCGTCATATGACTCGCTCCTCTTTCTAATAGGTATGGATGTAAAAGTCTGCAATGAATATTTAACGTAATCAAAAAATTATAATAATAAAGTTCTTATATGTGTTACAAAACAAAGTAAGTTCTTACATAATAAGTCAAGTGAAAGCTTTTGTGAAATATTTCAGAAAGTGAGTCTTTAGTAAAGACTTTTTTTTCAGGTGTCTTATATACTTTTTTGAATAATGTAAGTACTTATAAGAACATGAAAAGTAAATAACAAACTTAATGCACGTTTGTGAAATGATGGCTTATAAATCTGATGTTGAGTTGTTGAAATTTCGTAATAGCATCATAAGAACTTTAATAACATAGTGAACAAACATTGGTCCCGTTCGAGAACTATTGCTTAACTGCTTGTCTTGATTCTATCAATAGCTAAATGGGTAAGTATTAAAAAGTAAGCTTATACAAATTCCAAAACGGCAATTTAATTTAGTAGATGAGACATGCTATACAGTCTAAGGTGACCGGATGCGTGAAAAAGAACGCAAGTGTTTTACGGTAGGAGAAAAGGAGATGCCACTGTTCTCTCGGTTCACGTACCTATTCATAAATATGACGACAGATTATGGTGTCAATTCGATAGTGTGTTCGCTAAATTTAAAAGTCACTAATTTTAAAATAAGAAACGTCAAACGTTTTGACAGATTTGTGATACCTATACAAAATCGAGTGTAGGCAATTTTAAATTAAGAAGAGTTTCGAATTGGCCCCATTGTCGCTGTAAAATCTTATCTATGATTTAAATCTTTGGCATAGACGTAGACGATTATCGTAGCACACTGTGGCTCTGTCGTGGTTGCCTTTCGGTCAGGTCAACCCTAATCTAACCTAGTTACTTGGCAACCGCCACGAGTAACGATTGAGTAAGGACTATTACGATTGAGTAGGAAATTCATCGGCGTATTTATGGAATCAGGTTTTGAAATAACATACAAGCAGACGGAGATTACTCTTCGGGTGTTCTTTTAATCTAAGTCTAATTTTTTTGTTATATTTAATCAATAGATATTTTACAGTTAGATGCAATGTTTATAAAAAACAATCGGTGATTGATCATTTTCGCCTAAAAGCTAATTGTGTTAGTGGGCCATAAACAACACAATTATTTTCCGATAATAATATGAGTAATTGGCCTCGGAATTGTGATTTATTACCTTCACGTTTACAACTTTGTTGAACATACGGACACACAGTTGGTATAACTGCACCAACACCATAGAGAAAGAATGATGAAAGCCCCAACATGATAAAAACTATAAATAATTGCGCTAACGTTTGTGCTGTAATATTTTAGACCATTTATTTATTTATTGAAACAAAATCCACAGCACTTCAAAATCTTAAACAGTTTATACATACAGGTTTAACAGGTTAGGTTAGGTTAGGTTATAGGTTATTTAATTTTGAAAATCTCTCGAATTGTCGTATAAGTACAAAGCATTATTTGTAGCAGCAGCTTCTCCCGCGATATTTTCCATACCAACTTTATCATTCCTTTTCACACCCCTTTAGGAACGGAATTTAAAAAAATCCCTTTATAGTTAGGAGTGTGAACCAACGGCTTTTCATACAAAAAGCGATAACGATTTTCACCCCTTCAATGTTAAACGATGTTGACCAAGTTTAAATAGGTTTTCAGTAGGAACAAAATCTAGTCTATACGTTTTGGTTTTTTCACTATAATCAATAAATGCAGTTTTATTGTTTTTTCAGTATTCTCATATAATACTATGTTCGGCGATTATTTGGCTTTGTTGATCTTTAATCTAAATTCAAAAAACCTATCATAAATTGGTCAAGATCGGCAGCTCAATTACGCAGCACAATTGGTATCGGTTTGGCTCGAAATGCAAACCAATTTAGTCTTAACTCTGTATAAAATTTGTTTGCTTTTCGCGAAAGCGATACCACTTGGTGTTACGTAATTGAGCAGCGGTTAACATAATAAGGGGTGGAAATCGTTATCGCCTTTTGTATAAAAAGGGTGATATTTGCCGTTGCTACACAGTCCTCTTAAGGGGCTTGTAAACGGGTTATTTTTTTGGAAATATATTGCTGTAATTTGGGCTATTCTCAAAATGATTACCTATTTCATCTCTACAGCAGCTCTAACATGTAAGACACAAAGATAAGTTAAACCGTCTTATCTCTAATTGCGTCTCTCTCACACCAGTGCCGACGAAAGGGATAGACATAGAGATAAACGGGTTTGACTTATATTTGTGTCTTGCATGTTAGGGCCGCTGGAAAGAAAAAAATAAACTGTAAGCTTTTGAGGATAGCAAATTACAGCAATTAATTGCCAAAAAACTTGCTCGTTTTCAACCATCTTTAGTGCACCCTTAGGGTACATACTCGAGCAATATTACCTCCAAAATTCAAATATTTAGGACCATCGGTTTAAGCTGGGCATTGTCTGTCAGTCAGTCACGGTACTGTTATAAAGGTGAAAATAGTATCTAATGGGTTTAATGTCTTAGCAATAAAAGTGTGAATTAATAAAGTGTTGGTTTGTGTTTGCAAGTGAACAGTTGGTTCATAGCTTTGATGATAAAGTCAAGGAAAGAAACATTAGCGTTACGCGAAACGGCTTTAAAGCCAAGTCGGATAACGCAATTAAAAAGGTAATGAATTTAATGAACGTGGATCGTTAGATGGCATTTTAGCGGAAAGAAGAGAAAAGATTTCGTTAAGTACAATACCGGCCGTAATGTTAGATTTCATGGGATTATACAAAATTCTCCTGAAAATCTAATCGCCACTTTCTTTGAGGTTTACAAGTACCTAAGTACCTACTTTACAATAAACGCATAAATAGCTCATTACATTATTTAATTACTCATTACGACTACACTAATTTTGATCTCAAACTTTTGGAAAAAATATACCTATTTAAAGTCTACAAGATTATGAAGATTTGAAACAAGTAACTGATGTCATATTCTACTTATTCTACTAATAGGTATTATAAATATGAAAGTTGTGACGATATTTGTATATATGACGGTTTGTGTCTCGATCACGCGCAAACGGCTGGACGGATTTGTATGAAATGTGGCAGAAGATAGCATATGTTGGTATAAAGGCCCGGTCATATCGTAGGCGTGCGCTGCTGCCCCGCCCGCTATGTGACCGGGGCTTAACATAGGATACTTTTTATCCCAATCCCAGGTGAACAGTAAGTGAACCAAGTAAACAGTCGCGGGCACAGCCTGTATTAAATAATGGAAAACTAAATATAATAGCAATGAATTGTGTCGATTTAACTAATCTTTAAGCTTAAATTTTATGTATAGTTTCATCATCGTTAAATTTTATTCCAGAAGCCCTAGCACTCTAACCTTTTGCGCAGACATGAACCGCTTGTCTAAGTGGCTATGTCTTGTGTAAGGAATATAATGGTAAGTATACACTAGCAATAAATGTCAGTGGTTAAGGGCTTTACATAATTTCTTAAAATCGATAAAATTTTACTTTACTCATATTCACGTGTTTAGAAAGAAGACGGTGATAAAAACCATATTTAAATATGACTTTCCTTTTGCATTGTTTTTCTTTTATATGTAGAAACTGCAGCTAAGTCCGACGCTATTGGTGAGAAACCCTCAAAACTTTCTCCACACAACCCTCAACACACACGATCCTAAAGTACCTGCGTGGACTTAAATACTTAGCAGAAACAGAGATAAGTGTCTTCGAAAGTCGTTTGCACACACCAACTGGTGGTACAATGCTCAAATTTTCTGTGTAGCTTCGCTAATGTTATTTCACTAAACTTTGCTTTTTGGCCCGCCAGAATAAGTGACGTGGATCTTTAAAACAAGAGTTCTTGGTAAATTAAACAACGTTCAGTGAGCTCCACTTACCACTTCAGAACTCTGGCGCGTCACAGACGACTTGACTTGTCTTATGTCTGAAGCGTAATTATTTTTTAATGTTTATTGAAGAGTCGCTTGGCTATCTTGAACAGAACACATTAGGTAAAAGAACTGTAGACAGGTAAGTATCCTGAATATTTATGTTTGCTGCATTTATCTTCAATAAGTAAATAGTTCTAAATCATAAACAATGATGATAACCAGTACACATAAGTTTACGTAAAATCGATAACCTTGTACATTAACGGCTGAAAATATGAAATACTAGCTTCTACCTGCGACTTTGTTTGCGTTTAATTCGATTATAGTTATTCCCTCGGCAACTGTTAAATTTTCCGGGATAAAATGTGCCTATTATAACATCAAGAAAATGTTCATAATCTTTAGCTACCAAACATGTTTTGTATCTGTAACTTCGGGTCGTAGAAAATAGTCTAACAATAAAATGGCTACGCAAAGACTTAGATAGTTGAAGTTTTAGCGGAAAAAAAACTAAGGTGAGGCAGCATGCTTGAGCACAACAAAATATTTGCGGAGAAGATTAGAAAACTTTGGTTTTAGACTCACCCACCCGCTTTAGAATCTTGTTGCTTTTATTTATTTATTTTGTTCAATATTTCAGAGCCGTAATATGATATTTCTCAACTGGTATTTGGTAACTGGTTTCAGAAGTTTGTAAATTACTAACTGCATTCAATTGTCACGAACTTTATCGGTTAAGAAATCCTCGTAGAGAAGCCGCAAGGAGTTAATAAAATAAGTGGTTATTTAAATTGATAAGTAACTGAAAATAGTATTAGAAAAGTATCAAAATGCGACGACGATTGCTGTAAAATTAAAATTCTCATCTTATTTGAATAGGCCCTGTAACGATCCTTTAAAGCTTATACGAAACGTGCCGTAAAATATGTATTTGGGCGTAGGTCTGCTGATTTGGAGCCATTCTTTTGTTATTAACGAACAGTATCGTGATTGGCAGGATTACTGACTGAGGGAAAGAGGACCAAAGCCCCGCCTATTTTTAATTGTTCATCAGTCCAATGTGAGCCTGAAAGCCAATAGGCTTAAAAAAGAGAAAAGATCACTTACAATAATTTCTTCAGGGCGTAGGCGTTTTAATTACGTTCTCGTTAGATATTTTTGCTCATAAAACTAAATATACTAACTTAAAAATTCTAAATAGAACTTTATAAGGTGTTCTTATTAAAACTTTCACTAAGACGTTTGAATGCATTATACGGATTATACAAATTACCTTCTATTGATTTGGATTGCTGTTTACTTTTATTGTAGCAAGCATTCGCAAGAAAACTGGACTGTCAGACACGCGAGTGTCAGATAAGGCAGATTCACAAAGGACAGGTCTGAGACAAGTTGTTTTTGTTTGAAAGTAAGTACTTGAAAGATGCATTATTAGCCATACCGAACACTGTCACGTAAAATCAGAATTAACCAATGCCAGCGGCCGTAGCAAGGTTGACACGGGTATAACCCCGTCATCTCCGTGACCATCTTCTTGTCGATACTAGTGTGAGAGAGACGCACTTAGAGATATATGGTGTTAACTTGTCCTCGTGTCAACCTTGCTATGTCCACAAGTCCTATATTCGATTGGTCTCAGAAATACAGATACCGGTCGCTATGTCAACGAAATGTCGCTTTGTTAGTTACTGTCTTTTCAATGCAAACTTTGCGTAAGATAAAGACAGCGCCTCTATTCGGGAATGTTAAGTGATTCTGTAGCAATTCACGAGCGAGATTTATCATCTCGCTCTTACGCATTACGCGTCGTGCGGAGGAGTGGGATGAGAAATCTCGCTTACGAGTCGCTACAACATCACTTTGCGTTCCTGAATAGAGGCACAGGAAAATGCAATGAGAAAAAGTGAGATTACAAAATATGCGCTTATGACTAAATGCGACTAGAAAAACTGAGATTATAAAATGGGAGACTAAGATAAAAATCGATTATACATAAAGCGAACGTGACAAAACACGATCGTGGCAAAATGCGATTAGGGAAAAATTCCTACCGATGAAAAATGCGATCGAGGCACCCATCTACTAAACCGACGTGACGATTTACTATATCGCTTGGACAATGTCAAACTGCCCATACTTGAGACTATACGGCAAGTTGAGTGTCGGTTTGGATTGTCGTTGCTGTATTGTCACATAACCATGCATGGTAGCGTCGTGCATTAAAACCATTTCAGTATGATATCCTCTCCACGGAGAGTAACTTCGTGAGTTGAAAACAGGCAGCTACTTTTTTAATTTGGCTAAAAGCTCAGATATGTCTTTCGAAACATATGTATTTCTTTCTGTTCCACTTTCAACAACGTTTGTAATATAATGTCACTATTATGTGCTATACACATGAATCGCATCGCGTCTAGGTAGACTAATTCCAAAGATTTCTGAAACTGGGGCAAACAATTCGAACCGTGTCTTCTTAATTTAAAATTTCCTAAACTTAAAATAAGAAACGTCAAATTCGATTTTCTATGTCACAAATCGAATTTGACGTTTCTTATTTTAAGTTATGTGACTTTTAAATATAGCGAACACACTTTCGAATTGGCACCACTATTTACTTAAGGTTTCCGAAAACGCATAGCTTGCTTTTCGATGAAAAATTCGGAATATGCACCCCATCAATTTTAAGAAATGCAAATGCTTAGCGTTTGTTGAAAATGTTGATATGTTTTGGCCCTATTATTATTATACAGGTAAAATTAGTTTTTTTTACAAACCTAACAATTTCATTCTAAGAAAACATGATATTCTTTGAATATGAATAGGTGGGTGTAATAAAGTAAGTACATGTATAATATCGTGGAAAGACATTAACTACATATTGCTATCAATGTGTTCAATAGAAGTTCATCCGAGACCGTCACAATAGGCTCGTTCTGTTGATTGCACGACCCAATTTCATTGTACATTTTCACTTCAATGGCTGGACTATTTTCAAGATACATTACTCGAGTGAGCTAAGTCGAATTTTGTTAAACCGAATACATTCATTAAACGCAAGTACTTTCAACCAACGTGTAGGGAAGGTTCATTAGTAAAATAATAATGTTTATTTTTGACCCCCAACGTATAGGTTTAGGTCTGTGTACATAATTGAGCTTGAAATGTTTTCGTTATCCCTGGTTTTTCGGTATTTGTAGCCGTGAAAATTTTAAGTCCATTTGGAATATATATTGTACATCTATATCAACCTGCCGTTAAAGTAAAATACTCGCCCTATGGGGGAAGAGACGAGACATGCGCTATTAGCATTTATATTAACCCTTTTAGAAACCAGGACGGTGTACCTTAATCACATTACGATTTCATTTTGCTTATAAATATAATACAACGAAATAAACTTTGTCACTTTAAAATATAGACCCTGGGCGACCAAGCGTCACTCGGCTTCTTTATTTTTGTCAGGCTTTATTTTTTTAGATAAACTTAGAAAGTCAAACTTTACTTAAATAGAAAATGTCATCCAAATCGTTAGAGCCGTTTCCGAGAAACTAATTACATATACAAAAATTGTTCGCTTAAAGTAATAGGATATATTAAAAGATTGGAAATGATCACGAGGCTCTATCATTAAAAACGTACAATGCCGACTTTTTCTAAAATAAAAGTGACAGTAGATATTTTATGACCGCGCAAAAAATCGTGTTTCTTTGGGCTTACTTTGACCTTTTACCACCATTTGAAAGATGATTCATATATTTAAACTTAGTTCGTCTAGTCTACAGGGCAGAGTTCCTAGAAAATAGGAAGCGTGGCTGGATATGATAAGACAAAAACTTTATTGCAAGAACACGGAAGGTCTTATAATATAAAATTTGCTTATGTTCTACCATACATGGATGCAAAAATATAATGGGTAGGTTAGGTAAATAAAATGTGAACATTATTATAAAAATTGACAAAAACATAAGAAACAAATTAAGGTTAGGTACTCCACATACATTTTAATACAAAGAGAAGCTATGTGCGTAAACTGATGAAATCACCCTTGAACAACACGCAGCAGGGCTATTTTCGCACATGTTTGTTAACTTACAACTCATAAGTTAATAATAAAGTTACCGCAACTAAACGTACGCGCGTGTGGTGCTCGTTTCAGCGACGTACGCGGATTAATTAAGTTAGCTTAATTGCGAAAAAAATGGTAGGTTAGAGGGCAGAAGTTAAGGCACGTTAAGGTTGCAGCTATTAAAATTGAACCTACATTCATTACACATAGTAAACTTCACTAAAATGTAATCATTGATAACTCGGTGTGGTAAAAATCGTAATTTAGCCTACTTTAATAGTTTCAAGTTTAGTCGTTACTACTAAAACTACCGTAAAATACTTTATAATTAAGTACGGATGGCAACCCTAGTAGAGGTTGAACCAGGACCGAATGAGTGAGCAATGGCCTCAAAGGCCATTTGTAATAACTAAATAAATTAGGGATTGCAGAACTTGCTCGTAACAAAAGTAAGAGTAGATTTATCCAATTAGCAGCGATGTAATCCCGTGATAATTAAATTTAAATTGCTTTGTGATACGGAGTTTATGGATTTAAGTACAATTAAGTTGCTGGCGCTATACGGGTATAGGTATTAAGAGAACGTTGTAGTGGCTTCTTATTCGGCCGGCCGGTGAGTTTAAGAGACACGCAAGCTTATAAGAGTCACGTACAAGCTCTGGAGCTGACAACCTTTCATATAAATAGCCGTATAAGCATTTACTCGGTTAGATAACGTTATCTAATTTTGGAATAACATGTTTCGTCTATTAAAATGAAAACGAATGAAAATGAACGGATTTATTTATTTTGCAAGTAGGCCACATGGGCTCTTTCACATGTCTGAATCTACTAGCGCTTCCAAAGGTGATATCGGTATATAACCTATTGGGCACAAATTAATTATAATAAATAACTAATAAGGGAGACGCATAGTCTCCGCGTCTGGACAAGTTAATTTAAGTGACTTAGAGATGTATAAAATCTCTAAGGGTCTTAATAATAAAAATAATACTTAAAACGGCGAAATTAGCAAAAAATGCTGCAGTGATTTTATAATTATAATAAACTAGTTTTTACCTGCAACTTCGTCTAGACTTTTTAAATTTAGATTTAATTTTTTACTTCCAATTACAGGCTCTCACCGGCCACGCAAGAACTTACCGTTCATGAATTTTCCAGCCCTTATGTCAACCTTATGTTTTAGGGATTCGTTGCCTACAAAAAAGTAGCCTATGTCTTTTCCCAAAATTCATCCAAATCGGTTCAGTAGTTAAGTCGTAAATCGCGCAGATGCATAAAATAAAAAGAAATCAACTGGCTCTCATCGGGCTGCAGGAACTTTCCGTTAATCAATTTTCCGGCCTCTATTTAACCCTTTAAGAGGTTGATTTTCTTTTCAAAAAGTAGTTTCTAGTGCTCAAACTATCTCCATACCAAATTTCATCAAAATCCGTTTATTGGTCTAGCCGAGAAAGCGTAACAGACGAACAGAGTTACTTTCGTATTTATGATATTAGTATAGATTATTATAAAAAAAACATCACTTAGAGTACCTTCTTACTTACCATATAGTATTGGAATGACAAATACATTTTGAGTCGAATGAAAAAAAAACATACATACGTAGCATCACGTCCGAAATCCCTAATGGGGTGGGCAGAGTCACAAGACTGCTTGAGGCCACGTTCGATTAATTAGTCCTAAGATGGTATGATGAACCGTATGGTGACAGGTGATCAGCCCATCGCCCATACAGATAGTCCACCATGTTGGAGAGAACTCGTCCCTTAGTCGACTTTTACGACATGCCAGGATGATAAGCATCTGCACGCATTCCATGCTATTTCTTCACTCCCAGTGGAGCAGAGGAGTGCAAAAAAACATACTTATACATACTCGTAATATAGATTGTTTTTGTACGTATACCTAATCCTTTTATAGAGTCTTTTCAGTGGCGACTGGTGACATTAACATGATAAACTATTAAGTTGAACGCTTAAATATTGACTTGTTATAAAACGCATATACGATATTCGAAAGATATTGTGTTTTTCAATTAAAAACGGGATTGTATCCACTAATCGTTTAAGTTGGTCCATGTTGTAATAATTTTCAGTAACAATCTCTTAATCGAGATGATTTCTATTAACGTGACAATGGACCCATTTCCCCCCCTGACAAAGCCTCCCTTCGTCACGCATTCATGCGGAAAAAAAATATCCAGAAAGGAAATTTAAAACAAATTGAACAAAATTCATACCTAATTGAATTTCTATATCGATTCCATGCAAAATTACCCAAGTATATCATATATTTAAACACCATAATAACATCTGAAATCACCGATCAAAAACAAACGTTTAGCATCAGTCATATTGTTATTTCAACTCGATTCGTTGACGGTCCGTGACTTAACTCGGTTACAAGATTTCGGTTGTAACACAGTTGTGCAGTACTTTTATTTATTCTGTGGAATTTCGCTGGTTTCAAATCCTATAAAGTATACTTAGTGTGGTGCAAGAATCTTGAAAAAGATATATATTGTAGTATGGAATCTATTCTTTATTTTCGTCCACTAGAATCTTGAAAAAAGTGATAAATCAAGAGCAAAAAAAAACCGTAAACCCTTTTTTCAAACTACAATCCGTAAAGGCTCCCTTATTATGCGACGCTTATACATGACAGTTTTACTAATCAGAGGACAATAATGTACACTATAATTTCATCCGCCGGTTTTTCAATTTATTTTGTAGTTTTTGAGTAAATTATACTATTCACTGCGGCGCGTGAACTAAGGCAAGTGGGGAAGGACCGAGTTGGAACGCTCAAGGACATCGGCGTGGGGTACGCCCTTAAAACCCTTTCCTTATCTATTATAAATGAAGTTTTACCCTTCGATTAGATATATTTAAGGATATATTACAATTACAATTATTATTGCAAGATAATTATAAATAGAATACCGTTAGTAGCATAAAATAAAAATAAAATACGATATATATAAAAATCTCGTGTCACGGTGTTTGTGGTCTCAATCCTCCCAAACGGCTCGACCGATTTATATGTTTTTATTTTATTTGGTAAGTATGAGAATAGGCCGTAAAGTATATTCATACCGCTAGGTGATTAGGGTGTCCACGTGGATGAAGTCGCGGGTGGAAACCTGTATACCTATAATAATTTACGACCTTACACTCTGCCCGCGACTTTGTTCGACCAATCGTATCGTAACCATTATTAAAATGGATATATAGGCCTGAGGTATAGCGTAAGTTCCAGCGATGTTGCACCGTGATATGCCTTCATATTATTAGCATATGGGGTAGCCCACGCAACCCTTACAATCGATAAGCCATTGACCTATAACTTACTAAAATTACACGAACACAGCCGTCTACATAAATATACCTATGATAGCACTTTTAAGAGGTGAATTACGTTTAAAAAACACGTTCCTTTTCACGCATTTATTGCGGTTGTCCATTCCCGGCTGTGCCTGACGCACCTACCTACTTATAGTGAAGGGTAACATATGCGAGAAGACAAACTAAAATATTCCTATATACGACTATTTCAATAATATATTGAACACGAATCTACTTGATTGATCGGTTGGCGTAGTGGTTCCAATGTTGTACTCTGAAGCTTGCGGTTGTGTTCGGACCGTCAGAGTCAGGTACCGGTATCATAAGACACTTGTATTTTGTCAATGATACTACGAAGTCGAGTAACTAATATTGCAATTTGTGGATTTATGAATTCGGGTGTTATGTGAACTTATATGGACATTGTTAGTTATAGTTTTCTTGACAAATGTGGTTAAGATTTTTTTTTTTGAGTTTTTTGAAGTTTACATCTTAAGAATCGATTTTCATATATAAGCCCGGGGGGTATGAAAAAATATGGGGTGTAAAATCAAACTACGATGTCACACTGTCACACGATACGGAGTCACACGATGTCACACGATGTTAGCCGAACAGTTGTTCGCATTGCATACAGATAAAGTGAATAATAGTTTTCAATCGGTAAAACTCGGATCTCAATCGGAAGACGACGGGACCCGAAGTATCAATTAATTATTGTATTCAATGAGTGACATGATAATATTCATTAACATGAAACTTTATTATTTACTGTCAAATGTCAAAATGAAAAATGACAGCATGGTATGATGGGTACTGGTTTATTTTATAATCGTTCGTAAGGAGTAAACTCCTGTCGTGTGTCGGAGCTGACACACACACAGTTTTTAGGCTTCCATACCTCAAAAGAAAAAAACGAAACCCTTATAGGATCACTTGTGTGTCTGTCTGTCTGTTTGTCTGTCTGTCTGTCTGTCAGTCTGTCTGTCTGTCCGTCGGTCTGTCACAGCCAATTTTCTCCGAAACTACTGGGTGGATTGAGTTGAAATTTGGTATACATATGTAAGTCGGTGACCGCAACACGGACGCATGACGTAAACATATGAATTTTAAACATGGGGGCCACTTTTGTGGGGTAAATTAGAAAATTTTAAAAAAAAGTTCTGCATCCTGTATTGTGTGACATCAAATGAAAGGGAAAAGGGAAATATTGTATGGATCTTAAATATATTTTCTTTTGAATTTTAAGTAAAATAGTTTAGTAGTTATTTAGGAAAATAGGCAAAAATTGACCATTCCCCCCCTTATTCCCGAAACTACTGGGGCTAACATTAAAAAAAAAATACAGAAAATAGTTCTTTACCTTTACATTACAGGAAAACCTATAGGAAGTCTATGGTATTTAAAGTAACGTAGTAAATTTCAGATAATCATGTACGGAACGGATTCGTCTCCACGCGAGTTTAACTCGCACTTGTCCGGTTTTTTTATTTAAAGAATCATTTTACGAAAATCGCATAGTTTTTGCGCGTGCGTATTTTGCGACTTGACTTTGGGTCAGGTCGTTGGTGTTTCTAGTGTTGCTTTTGTTCACCAACCCAAGTTACGTAGGTTATTTTAGATCGGGCGATTGTGTGTGACGTTATTTATAAATAAAAATGTTTTTATTGTGAATTGTAGGTAAATATCATGTTGGAGTCGAAGCATGCATGCAGAAAATAAAGAAGAACCGTTGACTAATGTTTCCCATTAGTATATTACCCACAACAACCATTTGAAACTCGTCGTAACCCTCATTTTATCACCCGACTGCGCAAAGCTAAAAGAAGGTATACACATTAAAAGTCTATGTCTTTAACTTCCGAAGTAATAGGTAATTAGTGTAAGTTTGAGGCATAGCAAACGTTTCGAACGCGTTTGCGTAAAGGTCCATTTCCTTTAGCACCATTACCATGAGTTGCGCAAACCGCTCTCGCTAGCGTAAACTATCGCTTGGTCCCTTTTACTTGTATCGGCAATAAGCAGCATTTCCGATAGATTTCGATAGCGGGAACGGGAAACTCATAGTAAGGGCTCTGGACAAACGTTAACGCGTTTTTGATGGTTCAAACTTACACTATTTAATAAATGGGGTATGAAATGAGTCGTGGAGGACGTGCGAGTACCATAGTCTATATGTGAGTTCTAAAGGTGCTTCATACCAGGAGCACAAAATGCTTTTACGTCGCCACTCGGGTTTTATTTTTATATGTTTTCATGTTACAGAAGGTGAAGGCAAATAATAATAATAATTAATATGTACGTCCATAAAGCAGTCCATGGAGCAAAATGGCGGAGTGAGCCTTCTGTACATAGTGCTATTACTATATATAGATAATAATTCTGTATTTATAATGTTTCGTGGTCATATCGTTCCTAACTACTATACTTGGGGCCAATTCGAACGTGTTTTCACTAAATTTCCTCTGCTGCACTGGGAGTGAAGAAATAGCATAGAATGCGTGCAGATGCTTATCATCCTGGCATGTCGTAAAAGTCGACTAAGGGACGGGTCATCTCCAACATGATGGACTATCTGTATGGGCGATGGGCTGATCACCTGTCACCGTACGGTTCACCATCTTAGGACTAATTAATCGAACGTGGCCACAAGTACTCTTGTGGCTCTGCCCACCCCAATAGGGATTTCGGGCGTGATAATATGTATGTATGTATGTTTCACTAAATTTAGAAGTCACTAAATTTGAAATAAGAATTATTAGACTCGATTTTGAACCTCGGAACTATACAAAATGGAGTTTGTCGTTTTCCTATTTTAAGTTTAGGCAATCTTGAATTTAGCGGACACCGTTTCGAATTGGACCCACTAATTATTTTCACATAATTAACTACCAGCTATTATCCAGAATAACATCGCACAATATTTTGTTTTAAACATTGAAATAATCATAATTAACCTACTTAGTTTCAAAACTATACCCTTTATTAAAATGATTTGTGATCTATCATGAGAAGACGAGAAATGCAAGAATTAATTTGCTCTTACAGCGAGGATTATTTTGGATCTGTTGTGAATTTTTTCGCCCTAGATAACGTTGCAGTTTTGGTTTAATTATAATCATTTGATTTTAGAATTATCATTAAACTTGACTACTCAAGACTAATAAATAGTTATGGTCTGACAGTAAGATTAATAGATGTAATATTCGTTAAATGAAAAACGGATTTCATTCCAAGGGAAGACCCTTTTGGAATATGTCATTATGGATACTTCCGAGGGGCTAGGGCGATCGCGATTAGCGTGAGCTGCTAACCCGCATTAATTCTATTTAAAAAGTACTTATTTACAAGTCGTTAAGAACGGAAGCAAGTCAAACTTATACTTAATAGAAATATAAAATTCACGCCAACAACCATTAGCGTTCAACCTCAGGTAAGATTGGATGTCTTCTGAGTTCACTCAACTGATATTGGATCGATTCTTGATCTAGTTTATATATCATTTAAAAATACACCTGCAGAACTATTGGAAATACCAGTAGGGCTTATTACATATAGTAAAATAAAGGAAGTAGCGCAGCGCATTGCGACATCATTAAACGCCAATTTGCCGTATTTTCCGAAATAAATTGAAATAATATCGCTTTAATTAAGGGAAAAGTAATTCCAGCAAATTCACGAACGTCTCACGAGTATGTACTTAAACTTCTTTCGGGGTTGCTCGGTAAACAACGGATTCAGTGGTGTGATTCTGTAACGGGCACAGCGCTGCGTCAGCGACGAGGGTCACATTTAATTTAGACATAAAGCACTTAAACTCTACATTAAAAGCGTGTCTCGTCGCTGATGCAGCGCCGTGCTCGTGCCAGGATAACACCATAGTACTTACAAGAAATTATTAAACACGGTCGCTCAATATTTTGAAGAGCTTTAGGCACGTAATAGATGGTAGATTAAAAGGGATCCGAAGTCAGTTTGTTGACGTTGTGAAAAGCGAACGTTATATTATAACGAAATAGAACCGAACGTGTAATCAGGTGGCTGTATGTTGGTCCTGCCAGAATGACGATTTATTGTCCAATATTGATTTAATTTCCATAAAAGCCTACTAGCACAGTTCTAACTCCTAAATAAGTGAATGGTGCATTTCTTTCTCTTGGTACGTTTATCACGTAAGACATACTGTCTATCGTGTGTCTATCACCACTCCAGCACACTTGTTTTCTGCACCCAAGATCATTGCTTTTTCGAAAATCAATTATTCGGTACAGTTGATACTTTTTATCTACACACAGAGTAATATAAATAGTTACTATACTAAACGAAATGCTTGAAGACATGTCTTTTCGTCAATCCGTCACATTGCGGGCGGGCAGGAGCGCGGCGCGACCGCAGCGTGATTCCATCTGCTGTCTTCTATTGGAAATCGTAACAGACGTTACACGGCAGAGCGGTAGCGCCAAACAAAGCCGCGTTCGGACAACTAAGCTCGGGCTTCGTTGTGAGGACGCGGTTGTAATGCCAGTCATCAGATAGTGCGGCCACAGTATAATAAAGTAACAGTATTTTGTCTCGGCAGTGTCCTCAAAATAATTACCTACGGCAGCTCGGTATGTAAACACGCAGTAGGGCTGCCCACTGTCTTTCTTGGTCAGCTGGTCTGCTGGACATAGGCCTCCCCCATCGATTTCCAAAAGGGCCGTTTGGAAGCGGCCTGCATCCAGCGTTTTCCTGCCCTCTCTTTCAGGTCGTCTGTCCATCTTGTGGGTGGACGTCCCACGCTGCGCTTACCGGTCCGTGGTCTCCATTCGAGAACTTTTCGGCCCCATCGGCCATCCGTTCTGCGTGCTATGTGCCCTGCCTACTGCCACTTCAACTTGCGTATTTGATAATGCTATATTAAATTGTAGTATTTTTTCATGAAATATTACCTCAAATCTTGTAAGTTGTACTTGGTTCATATTTCTAGTTTCAAAAGTGACTGAAGTATGGAGTAAACAAATGCATTTAATGTACTATGCTTTTAAAATATCAAAAACATCAAAAATTCTCATGTCATAATTTACGTTAATAAATTCATGGGAACATCTAATTCTATCCACGTCCGCGGTTGGGAACCGCGGCGCACTCGCGACTGTTGTGTACTGAAGTTTACCGAGGTTTCAAAGCGCGTCGTTTCGGCCGTTTGTATGAAGATGGAATACTGTATATTTGATTGATTATACTGTGGTGCGGAGAAGCAAGCGTGGCGCGATCAAAAAGCGCGGTGCAAGCGGGATACAAAGTTTGCGGTCGGGACGCGCGTGTCTGTAATTTAGTAGTTATTCGCTCGCTCGCTGGCCACGGACGGCTAAGCACATCAATTGCAATTAGTCGCTTATTCTTGTACAATCCGAGTATAAAACTGGAGAAGAGTTAAGCTTTTACAAATTGTCTCACAGACAACGCTTCACGTGTCAAGTAGAATCAAGTTTTAATAAGTTTGTGGCCGAAGTCGGTGGCAAGTAAATGAACACAGTATGAGAGATTCTGTATACCTAATTTACTTGCCACCGACTTCTATATATTTAATTTATTACTGAATTAACAAATAAATCTGATGTTTGTAGGTAATTTACTAAAGGCCAATCTTTATTTCTTAGTTTTCAAAGGGTTTTTGGAGTCGGTTTTGTTTTTTATTAAAATTAATTTCTTTTTAGTGAATACGATGTAATATTTAGTTTTATTATACCCACTTGTATCAAATGACGATAGCGTTATGTCAACTGCTCATCGAGTTTTGTAAAATATTGCGTTCAGAATGCAAGGACTGTTGACTGTATGGAGTTCTTTTGCGAGCCCCACTATCAGTTCCGATTTACCAGATGCGCTTTAACAAGATCAATTTTCTTCAGGGCCGGATTTAGAGGTCTGCAGGCCCTGAGGCAGCAAAGGAAAGGAGGCCCCCTAGAATATAATATGACGGAGATGATATTGAAGGTCCCTATTGTGGGGGCCCCTCTTTTGTGGAGGCCCGGAGCAGTGGCCCCGGATGCCCTCCCCTAAATCCGGCCCTGAGTTGCTTAGCGACAGCGACAAGGAAATGTCATCATTATTCGTTAACTGTCTATCATTGAAGAGTTCCAAGTAGTAATCCGTGGACTTCATCATCACCCAGCTTGACCAAATGATACTCTTCTTGTGCAAATGCATCAGTTATCTTATAAAATTGCAAAAAAGATATATGCTTGCTTACAAAATTTAAGGAGTTCTGTTGATTCCTCATGGACCCTATCATCAAATTCCGCCATTTTTTCTATGAGATCATTTCTGAACTATGACAATCCCAACAAAAAAATAATTATTGAAATCGGTTCACGGGCCAAAAGTTATACGCGAACATACATAACCTCCTCCTTTTTTTGAAGTCGGTTATAATAGGATTGTCCAAATAAACCCGCAAGGGCTTACAGACTGTATGTACAAACGAACGCGCTCATATATATTTTATTGTTTTTAAAAACGATCTATCCATATAGTTCACTGTCTTTTGGTGTTTTCCGGGTTATAGGTTTTCCCGGATATCGAGCTGCCGCTTGTTTTATCGCTTATAAGCAGTGCGCACACAAAGAAGTACGCTCACATTATTATTATCAAATAAAATCGGAACTATAATTGTAGCTTTTCATGGTAAGCTTTATGGCCACGGATAATCAAATACGGTCGTAAAACTTGTAGTCCGCCGAGAAGTTAATAAAAATATTGGATAGCGAAAGAAATAGGTACTAAGAATACAGTGACGCTCATCCATTTCGCGTATCGCCATTCCCAAGAAAAAAGTCGATTGACCTTCCCTCAAGTTTCAAGCTCAAACTCGTTAAGCTGTTCACTTTAAATACCCTCGCTTATTCTTGCTGAAATAACGTTCTTTGTAATGTGTTTCAATTAAATATGTAATGTTGTCACTTTAGACGCTATTTTGCTTAATATCTTTGATTCTAATTCAGTGTCCAACGTTATTTATGAGACTCGTATTAGGCGCTCTACATTCCCGTCGCGACGTATACCTGTACCTGTCTGGGTCACTTACCCTATGTGTAAAAGAGAAAAGTATACGCTTCACAGGGTCGCGGTGTCGCGGCGGGAATGCCCTAAATAAAGGCTTAGCTATTAGTTCTGTGTGAGTAGTCGAGTACCAAGTAATAAAAAAGACTGCCAATGCTTGCGCTCACTGCGTACTTAATGACTTGTAAAGCACGAACATTAATAGTACGACGACAACCGGCAATACGAATATCAAACGTCAAATAATAATATAATGTATTTATTTTGCAAGTAACGGGTTCTTTCACATGTTTGAATCTAACTATATGAACGGTTATAAGAATATGATTACTTTAGATTTCCTTCACGTAATATATAGTGACATTTTGCTGTAGCATGGCAAATTTCCATGCTACATTCTGCCTTTTACGAAACCGCGGTTGGGTTGCGGTTACGTACAACAATCGACATTGGTTTCGTAAAAGGAAGAATAATGCCTCCATCGAAACTAGTTACGTGCAAGGAAGAATATTCCTTCAGCGAAACCAGTTATGAAACTACAGATTCGGAGACGGCCGAAGGGTTTCGTATAAACAAATTTGATCGATAAAAAAAAGAATACTTCTGTTATCTTTTAGCGCTATTGTACTTTAAAAATAAATTGGCTGGTGAATGTATTTTTAAAAACATAGACGTCACAGGAGACCGTAGAGCTACAATTTCCTCGCTCAACGAATTAAGTAGTTTAGCAATCCAGCGAGGAAACGCTGCCAGCATCTTCGGCACAATGCCGCAGGGGCCATTTTTAGATTTATTTTTGTATTTCATTTAGTTTAATTTTTATGTTTAGTTTAGTTTAACTATATTTTTTATTTATAATGAGGTTTTTACAGATCACGTTGTATCTTCTAGCAGAGATTATTAAAAATTAAATTCGAGGTAGTATCATTTGACAATGCAACAACAAACAACCTCACAAAAAATAATTAAAAACAAATGGTGTAATAAATGTCAGTACCTTTTAAGGTCTAAGGCCAAGAAAGTAAAACATTGCCTGCGTCATACATTTTTACAACACAGTGCAACATTGTATACTTAAGACTTAATACTTGGTACGGTAATAAAATTACAACTTTATCCGAGTAGTGGGTTGTAAATGTTACATTTTCGATTTGATTTGATTGTATTTGTTGAGCAACTTCGAACTTGATAAGTGATAATCCTTTTCTTGTGGGAAATAATATGTGGTTTCTTGTCTTTTTTCCGTGTGGTGTGCAATTGTAAATGTACCTGTATGCCCAGTAGTGGACGTCGCCAGGTCGAAATGATGATTAGTATACTGTAGGTTTTAAGTCGTTTATTAAAGTGAACACAGTAGGTACAGTACATGACTTGTATCGATGAAGGTGGCGGGCGGACTGACAAACGCGGCGCGTGAGTGACCGAGCGCGCGGCGTATGAATGGAATGAGACAACATGCGTTTGCAACGTTCGTATTAGAATAACCGTCTCACGCGCTGTAGGCGCGTAGTTTGATGCGCGTTTGGCGTGGCGTTTAAATTAACGGCCATGCATTCCTACATACTCCCCCTTTTGACTAGGAAAAGTGTCCTCACAACTAGTCAAACATAACAAAACAAAACCTAATGCTTACGAGGTCGGCCTCGACGACGGACAGGAGCAACCGGCTTTGGGACTTCAAGGCACTCACCCTCTCGGCTGTGATAACGTCTCAGATCCGAAATGTGATACTTCCCAACGACCTCATCAGGCTTTTCGGGAAACGCAACAAGGTAAGTAGTAGGGCTCACCTTTTTATTGATAACATAAGGGCCATCACGTTTAGGTGCTAACTTCGACGTGACGCCTTTCGAGGCATTGCTAAGCATGTGAGTCTTCATGAGGACCAAGTCACCGACCAACAGGTCATCAGTTTGACGACGAACATCTTTAGCTGCCTTCTGAAGATCCTGCTGTTTCTCGATGCACTCCTTGCTGGATTTAAGTGTGTCTGCAAGTTTCAGCAGGTACGGAGTAATCTGCGGCACATAGTTTTCAGCCATGATGACAGCACGAAGATCACTATGAGCATCCAGGGGCGACCTTAACTCACGAGCATACGTAAGAAACGCTGGAGTCTGCTGCGTTGACTTCGTTCGCGAAGAGTTCAAGGCGAAACGGATGAAAGGCAGGGACTCTGGCCATTCGTTGTGATGATCCTGGACAAGGATGGCTAGCTGCGTTTTCAAATCGCGGTTCTTTCTTTCTACCGGGTTTGCCTCTGGATGGTATAACGGCACGAGGTTTTGCTTCACGTTTAGAGCGAACATTGCCTTTTGCATAACATCCGCAATGAACTGCACCCCATTGTCGGAAATAAGGCGTCTAGGTACTCCGAAGCGTAAGAAGACCTCCTCTATCAAAATCTTGGAACAAGCTTCAGCCGTGGCTTCAACGAGAGAGAATAGCTCGACCCATTTGCTAGCGGTGTCTTCTACGATAAGCACCCATCTCTCCCCATTGGCACCTTTTGGAAGCGGTCCAAACAGGTCGACTGCCAAGACCTCGAAGCGTTGAGCTGGAACGGGTGTTTGCAGTAGTCCTGTGGGTTTCTCATTAGACGGTTTATACCTCTGGCATTCAATGCATGTCTTCAAATACTCAGCAACATAACGACGCATGCCAGGAAAGTAGAACCGTTGTGAAATACGATGTAGGGTTCTGTCTAGACCGCCGTGACCCGAGATAGCAGAATCGTGACACTCAACCATTACTTGTTTTCTTCTTTTTTCAGGTATAACCAGCTGCGGTTCTTCGGTGTCGGTCTCGGTATACCGGTACAGAACTCCTCGGGACATGTGGTAACCTCTTTCAGTCCATCTACTAATCTCTAATTCCTCTTTTCCTTCCAGGCCGTTGATGATCTTCGATACTTCTGGATCGGCGAGCTGGTCTTCACGAAGAGCGGCGGCCTCCCACCGCGGCGTTTCAATGACGACAGTGCAGATACCGCAAGAATCACGAGCATCGTCTTCACACGGAGGGCGACTGAGTGAATCGGCAATCAAATTTGCTTTTCCAGGAGTATAGTCCACTTGAAGATCAAAGGATTGCAGCTTCATTGCCCAACGAACCAGTCTTCCGGACGGCGATTTCAGGGTAAGTAACCACTTCAAAGGCTGGTGATCACTAGCGACGCGTACAGGGTGTCCATCGATATAGCCACGGAACTTCTCCACAGCCCACACGACTGCGAGAGCTTCTCGTTCTGTAGTCGAGTAGTTCCGCTCCGCAGGCGTGAGCAGACGGCTGGCATACTCGATTGGGCGTTCTTCGCGTTGGGACTCCCCCTGCAGTAGAGCCGCACCCAGAGCATAGTTGCTGGCATCTGTTCTGAGGACAAACGGACGAGTGTAATCCGGCTGAATAAGGATAGGCGATGAGGTAAGTAACCTTTTCAGTTCGTTGAACGCTGTAACCTGAGCCTCTTCCCACAACCACGACTGATCTTTCTTGGTAAGCATAGTCAACGGCTGCGCTACTTGAGAAAAGCCAGGAACGAACTTCCGGAACCAGGAGCATGTCTGTAAGAAACATTTCAAATGCTTCACAGATGTTGGCTCCTTCATCTCTGATATCGCGCTGATCTTGTCTGGGTCTGGTGATACTCCCTGAGGTGTGATGACGTGCCCTAAATACTTGACGCTTTCACGTGCAAAGGCGCACTTGGAACGGTTGGCTCGCAGGTTAAAGACACGTAAGCGGTCGAAGACTGCACGTAGATCTTGAAGATGCTGAGCGAAACTATCGGATATGACGATCAGATCATCGATGTACCCCAGTATAGTCATACCTTGAAGCGAGGATCCAGAACGAAATCGGTCGATTAAGCGTTGGAACGTAGCAGGCGCATTCCGCAATCCGAACGGCATGCGCTTAAATCTGTGGACTCCAAAGGGCGTAACGAATGCGGTCTTGTCTTGGTCCTCCTCCCTGACGCACACTTGCCAGTACCCTGAGCGAAGGTCAATTGTACTCATGTAGCAGCTTTTACCCGTGTACTGCAGCAAGTCGTCGATGACTGGAAGTGGGTAAGAGTCGCTCTTCGTGATAGCGTTTAGCTTCCTGTAGTCCACGCACATTCTGTAAGTCCCATCTTTCTTTGGTACCAGGAGAGCAGGTGCAGCCCATGCAGACTCACATTCTTCAATGATGCCATCCTTCAGCATCTTCTCGAGCTCAGCCTTCATGATGTCCTTCTTGGCTGGCGTAAGTCTGTACGGCGGCACTGCAATGGGTGGATGGTCTCCCGTTTCAATGCGGTGCTCCGCAAACGGTGTTGGCCCTCCCCCTTCTCTGAAGATGTCTTCGTACTCGTTTAAAATCTGAGCGAGTATGGCCCTCTCACCCGGAGACAGCATGGGCCCCACGTTGGGCGCCAGTGTAGGTTTTAAGTCGTTTATTAAAGTGAACACAGTAGGTACAGTACATGACTTGTATCGATGAAGGTGGCGGGCGGACTGACAAACGCGGCGCGTGAGTGACCGAGCGCGCGGCGTATGAATGGAATGAGACAACATGCGTTTGCAACGTTCGTATTAGAATAACCGTCTCACGCGCTGTAGGCGCGTAGTTTGATGCGCGTTTGGCGTGGCGTTTAAATTAACGGCCATGCATTCCTACAATACGTAAAAAACCGGCCAAGTGCGAGTCGGACTCGCGCACAATGGGTTCCGTACCATTATCTATAAAAATGGCAAAAAAATCACGTTTGTTGTATGGGAGCCCCGTTGAATATTGATTTTATTATGTTTTTAGTATTTTTTGTTATAGCGGCAACAGAAATACATCATCAATTTCAACTGTCTATCACGGTTCATGAGATACAGCCTGGTGACAGACGGACGGAAGGACAGACGGACAGACGGACAGACGGACAGACGGACAGACGGACAGACGGACAGACGGACAGATGGACAGACAGACAGTGGAGCCTTACTAATAGACTCCCGTTTTTACCCTTTAGGTACGGAACCTTAAAAAGACACAAAAGTAATGTACTGTAAAATTACGTATATACTTCGCTTGAAAAAGTCGTGTTAAGCTCCAACGTAGCTATTAATATATTGTATTAATTGACTTGAAAAACTTAGCAAATTGCTTTTTACCTCGCTCTCATCGCGCGTCGGACTTAATATTTTCGGGGTTCAGTAAAAAAATAACAACTCCATTTATAAAGTAAATTTTATGATGCAACATAAATAAATTCAATTCAATACAAATTGAACACAGCCGGAATACACATTGCTATACAAATATGCAAGTTTTATATCATAATATCATATGATAATCATTCTGGTTTCTATGAAGCGGCGTTCCGTATTTGAACAATTCTCTATTCAACATTAGTCTAGTGACACTAAACCTAAACCATCTGTTACTCATGTTAACGAAATATGACTTTCATTTGACATTTTCTTTTCAATTAACACTTTTCAAAATAACATAAAGGAAAAATAAAGCATATCGAATGGAGGCCGTATTGTCTTACCGAAGCTGGAACTTAAAAATAACACACACTATACTCTATTCTTCTAGGTAGTTAATTAAATGTAAATAAACTAACCCACGTGACTCAGCTAACCAGCAAATCAAGACATACCATAGATAAAAAATATTGACTGGATTGGCTGAGTCACGTAGGTTAGTTTGTTTAGCATTTTGTTTGTTTAACTACTCAACGAATAGGGATGTTCCCTGGGTAAAAAAAAACAAATTATAATTAGTCCGTCAGTTAGATTATCAAAAAATATTGAACACGTATTTTTTGCTTTATCAAATCAATCAAAATTGGGAAAGATAACGCGCATCAAAGTTCGGGAGTGGGGACTCATGACGTCACTTAATGGTAAAAAGTGTACAAAGTTGTGACGTCATGCCGAACTTCAACGCACTATATCTTTGTAATTTTTTTGTTTAATTGAAAAAAGAAAAAATATGTGTTCAATATTTTTTTTTAATCTAAAAGTCGGACTAATTAGACTTTTTCAGGAAACACGCCTATTATAATGTAGAGTATCGAGAACTAGCACAAAATAGCAATTTACACAATAGCTTATAGTACCAAACACGCGAGTCACGCTTAATTTCCTGCAGCGGCAAAGAAAAATAGCCACCAACGCGCGTCGGGATACGGTTTTAAGAGGGTTCCGTAGAAATTTTGAGTGATGAAATTATTTTCCTAGTGATAAAAGTATCTTTTGATTTTGAGTACCAGAACTGTATAGGTAAGTAAATCAGGGCGTCTATTCGGGAACGTCTAAGTGATACTGCAGTGACCCGCGAGCGAGACTCGCTTCTCGCTCTCACGCATTACGCGTCCTGCGGAAGACTGGGATGAGAAATCTCGCTCGCGAGTCGCTACAACATCATTTAGCGTTCCTGAATAACTCCGTACTGGCACCGATAAGTCTTTTTTGAATGTGTGTGATATGGAAAAGTCTAAATATGAATTACTAAAGTAACACGACCCACTTCATTTACAAACGTCTCATCTAATTTACCTATGTGAATACCCGTGAATATATGAAAATGTCTACTTATTGTCAAGCTAAACATTTTGTTAAGGAACTAAATTATGGAAAAGGTAACATCCAATCAATTATCAAGGCCTTTTTGTTGAAACTCTACTCAAATGATATCTGACGAGCAAGAATGCAAAAGTATTTTTTATATATTTATAATTTTGCTTGTAAGTAGCTATCCGTCCCGAATGTCACAAGACCCTGGGAAATTTCAGATTGAGAGCTTTCAAGCCCTATCCATGAAAATACTGACTGTGACAAAAGTACGATATACTTCGTATAGGTTATCCTGTAATCTATAGGTAAATAACTATTTTCTGTAGGTCCAGTAGTTTCAGAGATAAGGTGGAGAGAATGGTAAATTTTCGCCTATTTTCCTATATAACTACGAAACTATTTATTTTAAAATTCCAGAAAAAAATACCCACAGCCCTTTCATTTGATATGTCACACGATATAGTTTGAATAACTTCTTTTTGTTGAATTTTCTAACTTGCCCCTTAAAGTGACCAAGTTTAAAATTCATTTATTTACGTTACGCGTCCGTGTTGCGGTCACCGACTTACATATGTGTACCAAATTTCAACTCAAACTACTTAGACGGACAGACAGATAGACACACGAATGATCCGAGATAAGTGTTCCGTTTTTTCCTTTTGAGGTACAGAACCCTAAAAACGAAAAGATTTGACGACGCGGTTAGTCTAGTTGGTATTGACCCTGCCTCCGAAGCTAGCGGTCCCGGGTTCGATCCCCGCTAAGGGCAATTATTTGTGTGATGTGCAAGATTTATTTATGTATACTGAGAAAAATTTTGATGCTATACCTGCATTACCGTACGTAATGTATTCGCAGCCAAGTCCAAATAATGTCGAAGCATCCGAAATAATGTTGATTGTTACGTGGCGTTTGTAGTCCGCAACATTATCTATGTAGCCCGCAACATTATATATGTAGCCGAGTCTCTACTTACGTTAGGTACGTTTTTCTCCAGAATTACGTACGTGGCATCCAGAATTACGTATGTCGGTACAGTAATTTTTTCTCAGTGTATGTATTTATTTATCTACACATATAAGTATGCATATCGTTATCTAGTATACGCCCACGCCTATAACACAAGCCTTTAGAGCTTACTTTGGGACTAGATCGATTTGTGTAAAGATCGTGTTTGTGCATTGTGCATCTAGGGCCGTAAGAAGGGGATAACTAACGAGAGTCTGTTAGAAGCCCGACGCCGATAGGCGAGGGCTTTTATGACTCGAGTTTGTTATCCCCTTACTGCCCGTGATACACACAATGTTTTTCATCACATTTGCGAGGAAATAAAATAAAAATTAGACAAAAAAAAGTATATATATTAATTTTATTCCCATTTTACGTCGTGAATTACCATCAGGTGGGTGTTCATAAACTGAGCCTTCGTTGCGATCAGCGCGGGGCAGCTCCGCCGGCTTGCAGTCGTGCGCGCCGCCGGCTGCGGCTCCCGAGCAGCTCCGCCGACCTGGCGCACCTAACAGCCCGCGGGAGTTCGAAACCATACAAAATCCATAACTCCCTAGGGAGTTATGGATTTTGTATGGTTTATAACTCCCGCTGACGGCGGGGCCCGTAGAGGAGCTAAATCGGCTATAGCTGCTCTATACGCCTGCGTATAATAACACCCTTTCCGAGCAAGTGTGATGAAAAGATTATTATTACTTAAGCTACGAAACCCCAAACTACTATTTCTGATTTAAAAGCTTTACGTTTACGAATATACCTAACGCATTTCATTAAAGAGTATATCGTGTTTAAAATGTCTACTTTGGTCTACATAATCTCAACTCAAATGGCGGATCAAGAGTTCTTAATCTTGAAACACTTGATTCTTTATGGTGCGCATATACCTAAGAACCAAAATAAATATAAATTACTCTTATTCGAGTGCAAATACATACCCATTGCTTTTTGTTTTATTTGACAGAATAGGCCATAGATGGCACTGTGATGTTCTCGTATTGTTAAAGTTATTGATCCAACGTGAATGAAAGTTCTAAATTAAAAGGAATTTGTGATCAAAAAGAATCTACAATATTTCAATCGCTACGTAATTTAGGCTTCGAAAATAATAGCTTGCAGCTGTTTGTTGCCGTAATCGCTTATCGGCTTATATCGGCGTATATACGCTGCGTTGTAGTGGTAGAGCCAAACAGTAATCCTCACTAGATGATTACTGTTCGAATGGGACGGCTCGACCGGGATAGTACCACACTCTCACAAAATATGGGCGTCTAGTAATGGCTTGCTATTGCGTTTCGTACGGTGAGTGACGAGATCCGGATTCCCTCATCCCCATCCTCCCTAGACTGGCAACGCATTGGCAGCACCTCTGGTGTTGCAGATGTCCATAGGTGACCGCTTTCCATCAGGTGGGACGTCTGCCTATTTGTCAGCCTACTCCTTTCTCAAAGGGCTGGCAACGCATTCGTGATTCCCCTGGTGTTGCGGGTGTCCATGGGCGGCGGTGATTGCTTACCATCAGGTAACCCGTCTGCTCGTATGCCCCCCCTCTTACTATTAAAAAAAAAAAATACATATTGACCCTACTACGATGCCGCGAACGCCTACTGGCGATGAATGTCCATTAAAAGTTTCATTGTCGGCGTCACAGCAGCTGAACCGACGCAATAAATGTTTCATTACCCACCAACGTAGGTACTATCAAATTCCCACAGTATTTTTATCACTAGATATGTATTTTGCTTTATATTGGGTTTTCGTGCTAAATTCAATATCCATTAATTTCATTTTAGTACCAAGTTCAATCAAAGAGCTTGCCTATATGAGTAAGTGCACAGATAAATCTTGCAAGTCAATTCGAACCATATTTTTCCTTACATATAATAAACTAATGTTGTAATAATAATGTAGAAGAGATGCTATGTAAATATTTCAAATGAATAGTGTAGGAATGAGGGTAATACATATTAAGATATTTGTACGCCATAACGATAAAACAAGAACCAGTCAGCCATTTTGTCACATCCTAATACTCGCTTGTTTGTATGCGAATAAATAAATAATTTCATTTAATTTCAAATTTGTTTGGGCAACTTTCCTTGCAAGTTTGTATGGATTCCCATAAGTACTCCAATTACAACGCAAAATCCCCCCGTTGACGTTTGTAATGAAAGTCGGAGAATCGAAGAGCAGCCCCTCGTCTCTCCATTCTAATTATTTCCTAATCTCTCTTCTTTACATACGCAGCTGTCACTCCACTTAATGATCACTTGATTATATATAATGACTATGTTTTACTAAGCTATGTTCTAATTCGCGTCATTAGTAGTGACTTTTTGAAGAACCAAAATAATAAAAATAAAGGCGAAAGTTGCTCAGAAAGTAGTAATACATACTGATTTAGCACATAATACATTCAGAAATTGGAAATCAGAAATTATTTATTATGTAATAAAATTGTAAAGACTTACAAAAGTTGTTAAAAAATACGCAAAAGAAGACGTGCATCAAAATTATCCGTTAACGTAAGCTTTTAACTAAATCTCAGGCAGTATAAAATTAGCGCACGACACGGTCTTTACTAAAGAAATTAGCGAGACTCGAAGTACAAAAATATAAAGTAAATATAATAAACGGTCACAGAAAAATAATAATATTAAGTTTCATATCAAATCAACTGGCGAGGTTTTAAATACTTTTTATCTACACCCATATCATAAAACCTCCAAAGTGTAATCAAAAATCGTAGGAAATGACCACCATTTTGACAACCAATTAGGTAAAACGAGTGCTGCAATGTTATTCCCGCATCGTTTTTAGTATAGAAATGAGATTAAATTAGGAACAGCTGTCAAAACTCAAGTGGGTCTCTATTCTAGTATCCATAGATATTAAAACATTCAGTATGTTTTTTTAATATAAACTGCACAACATTTGATCTCGAGTGACATGAGAAAATGGTCTTGACGGAGGATCGAATTGCCGCCATTATGTTGGTGTTTTGCTGAACGAAAGTAGAATTGTTGTTGAATTGAATAGAAAAAGTTGTTTGTAATTTACATTTTAGTTGAAAATATGAATAGTAGTCTTCTCGGAGTGTGTGTGATGTGAAAATGCGCCGGATATCGGAAATATGCAGCCACGATTGCAACAAATAACTTGTTGCCAGAAAATATTGTTTCTGAACCCATCATGGAGGATTTATAATATGTGTGTAGATAAAGTTATGTATGCAACTCTGCATAATTTGGCCTTAAAACACTCGTGCGATCTTATTATGAAACTCGCCTATCGGCTCGTTTCATGAAAACCGCACTAGTGTTTTAAGGCCTATCATTATGCAATCGTTGCATAAACTACTAGTTTAACATAGTGTTCATAGCTGACTTGAAACACGAGAGCATTACTATTAAAGCAATCCTTGTTAAAAATTATGATAAGCCTTGTTAATAATTAAGTAGTGGTAGAGCCAAACAGTAATCCTCACTAGATGATTAGTGTTCGAATGGGCCGGCTCGACCGGCGTAGTACCACACTCTCACAGAATATCGGCGTAAAGTAATAGCTTGCTATTGCGTTTCGTACGGTGAGTGACGAGATCCGGTGGCCTATTCCTTCATCCCCATCCCAACGCCATTCCCCATCCTCCCTAGACTGGCAACGCATTGGCAGCACCTCTGGTGTTGCAGATGTCCATGGGCGGCGGTGACCACTTTCCATCAGGTGGGCCGTCAGCTCGTTTGTCAGTCTATAGACATAAAAAAAAGAAAAAAAAGCAAGTTAATGTGTTCATTTATGCCGTCGTCATAACTGAGCGCTTACTATTTTGCATTGAGAAACTCTGCATTTTCATATCAGTACTTTCGTATGGTCCCATACATTTTCTTAAGAGGAGTATCAACCTACGGCTTTTAATACAAAAGGCGATAACGAATCCCAGCCCTAAATGTTAACCGATTTTGACCAATTTTTGATAGTTTGTCAGTCAGAACAGAAGCTAGGTCTATACGTTTTGGTTTATCACTAGAATTAATAAATTCAGTTTTATTGTTGTTTTAGTATTCTCATACAAAACTAATTTCAGCGATTAGGTATATCACTTTGTTGATTTTTATTCGATATTCAAAAAACGTATAAACCTAGATTTTATTCTGACTGACAACTTATCAACAATTGGTCAAAATCGGTTAACATTTAAGGGGTTTAAATTGCTATTGCCTTTTTGTATGAAAAAGGTGATTTTTGCCGTTGGTTCACAGTCCTCTTAAGCCCCTTGCGCTATTTGTGAGATCAAATTGTATTCATTCGTTCCCGCTGCACCAGTGACCGAGATGAATGGTGTTGGCTAGCAATTGTTTATCGCTGTTCAATACGGATACTGCTAGCAGCGTGGCTTTATAATAATTTATCACCTCTGTAGAGTTAGCATCAATATATCCAAGGATGCTTCTGAGCAACCACTTTTCAATAATAAAATAGAGTAGGTACTATGGACGCGGCTTAAACACGATAATCAAAGCCAAGTCCTATCCCTATCCCTTATCACTCCTTAGTCTTTAAATAATAAATGACCAAAAGACAAAAGAACAAAGTTTCGAATTTCACAGCTGTTCGACAAAATCAATAGAATAATAATGCAATCGATCGTTATTGACAGGTGACGGAGTCGTACAGACGAGACGTAACTTTTGCTGGTTTTTAGGGTTCCGTAGCCAAATGGCAAAAAACGGAACCCTTATAGATTCGTCATGTCTGTCTGTCTGTCTGTCTGTCCGTCTGTATGTCTGTCTGTCCGTCCGTATGTACAGCCACTTTTTCCGAAACTATAAGAACTATGCTGTTGAAACTTGGTAAGTAGATGTATTCTGTGAACCGCATTAAGATTTTCACACAAACATAGAAAAAAGAAACAATAAATTTTTGGGGTTCCCCATACTTAGAACTGAAACTCAAAATTTTTAGGTCTTAATGATATTTAAAATGTTGAGGTTTCTAATATAATTTTTTTCTAAACTGAATAGTTTGTGCGAGAGACACTTCCAAAGTGGTAAAATGTGTGTCCCCTGTAACTTCTAAAATAACATACATACATACATAGGCATCACGCCCGAAATCCCTAATGGGGTGGGCAGAGCCAAAAGACTACTGGTGGCCACGTTCGATTAATTAGTCCTAAGATGGTATGATGAACCGTATGGTGACTGGTGATCAGCCCATCGCCCATACAGATAGTCCACCATGTTGGAGAGGACCCGTCCCTTAGTCGACTTTTACGACATGCCAGGATGATAAGCATCTGCACGCATTCATGCTATTTCTTCCCTCCCAGTGCAGCAGAGGAGTTCTAAAATAAGCGAATGATAAAACTAAAAAAATATGTGATGTACATTACCATGTAAACTTCCACCGAAAATTGGTTTGAACGAGATCTAGTAAGTAGTTTTTTTTAATCCGTCATAAATCACGGAACCCTTCATGGGCGAGCCCGACTCGCACTTGGCCGCTTTTGTTATTCTCGAGCGCTGATGTTTGGACTGACTGCATACTTACCATAATAAATTATCATAGGAAATTCGACTACGGTGATTTGCTTCCTGTTTGAATGCAAAATGTAGCGCTCATTTTATAATTAAATCCGTAAGATTTGTGAGAACTCCGCGAGGGATTATTAGTACGGAGGTAAATGCACGGTTCAAAAGTTAATTAAAATAACTTTGTCTTACTCAATTAAGCTGCAAGTTTCCCGACGGTCGAGATTGTAACATTGAAAATTGTGAGGAACTGCTATTAAATGAATGTAGCTAACAAAATTCCATGTACAATTTAAGTTTGATTGGCTTAAGTAATTTCTAATTTTAATTAATTAAGGATGTGTACCCAATATATTGATTTGTATATTTGTCGCTGAAATTGAATAGTATGGTAGTAGTTATACGTCGTTTCGCATAAGTGCAATAGAAATAAAACCACTTTACCGTTCTTTTAAAGGAGATAAATGACATTTAAGATAACATGTGTTATGTGCTGTGCCCTTGTTATTTGTACCGGAAGTTGATTAAATTACAAGAAAAAGCGAAAAATGTTTCTGTCCCATAGTACTTTTATAATCAGAAAATGTATTTTCTATAACTTTGTACTCTCTTCGATTTTTTGATGACAAAAAAATGTCGTTACCGTTGTTCCCACCGAAATATTCTTGATTGAATTTCCATGTGTCCGGGCCGTTTCAAATACTGCATATTGATTGGTTATGACACGAGTAGTCAAATCAGGTTTTGATTTTATTTCACATACTAAATAATTATTAATAATCACACAATTTGTAAATTGTAAATCATTATTCGTACAAAATTACTCATTGCTGTTATTTGGTGCAAATGAAACAAAACTTAAAAAATAAAATTCATGTATTGCGGATTTGACGTGGTACACATCCTTAAACTTTTTTTAGTACTAAATATTTTGGGATAGGTTCGAGGCTCTTAACAAGCCGAGAGATATTCCGTATTTTGGATCGCAACCGTAGCGTAGCGGTACTATCCTCGCAATGCGTTTTCGTGGAGGGTTTTGGACACCGAGAAACCGTGTCACACGTCGCAGACCAGACGTGTCACCTAGTTATTTAAAAATATTATTTTTACTTATGTATGTTAGTCTTTAAGATTTATGTTATGGGCCTTGTTGCCTGAAATAAATGGTATTATTATTATTCCATCTTTATTAAGTACATTTCTGTTTATTTACATTTTAGAAAATATTTATAAAAAAAATACATTTTATAATATAAAAGATAGATAATTAATTAAATTTTAAAATATAACAAAGATATGCCAAAAATAAATTCTAAAATAAATAAAAAAACGGCCAAGTGCGAGTCGGACTTGCACACTCGGGTTCCGTACCATTTTCTTTAAACACGGCAAAAAATCACGTTTTTTGTATGGGAGCCCCCTTAAATATTTATTTTATTCTGTTTTTTAGTATTTGTTGTTATAGCGGCAACAGAAATACATCATCTGTGAAAATCTCAACTGTCTAACTATCACGGTTCATGAGATAAAGCCTGGAGACTGACGGACAGACGGACAGACGGACAGACGGACAGCGGAGCCTTAGTAATAGGGTCCCGTTTTTACCCTTTGGGTATGGAACCCTAAAAACAGCCGTCAACCGCTAGTGAAACGCGGGCCCAGGCTACCGGTGGTTAGAGCTCCAGGGTGAGGAACATCTTGACTATTCGTGCTGTCAAGAAGCACCGCTCTTTGTATCTTTCCCTTGATCCACCAGCCAAGCGAGAGTCTCTCCAGGTGGTCGAGACATTTCGCGATTAGACCATTGGTTGATACGACTGTCGGAACAATGATCGTCCCGTCAACATCCCACATAGCGGTAACCTCATGTGGGGCTAAGTCTAAGTATTTAGTATTATTATTATTATTATTAATGCGGCAGGAACCGCCGATAGCCTTCTTTAAGCACGACCCTTGCATTTTAATTCTAACGTGTTAGGTACTGAAGGGCTAACGATCCGCGTAGCGCCACAATGCGTTTAAAATAAAAACTACATATGAATATTCCAAATCGGTCTACGGTTTGGAAGTGACGGTACGCTAAAGGGCCGGACACTTTTTTTTTTTTATGTCAATTGACGGACAAACGAGCTGACGGCCCACCTGATGGTAAGTGGTCACCGCCGCCCATGGACATCTGCAACACCTGGAGGTGCTGCCAGTGCGCTGCCAGTCTAGGGAGGATGGGGAATGGGGATGGGATGGGGATGAGGGAAAAGGCCTCACACATTATGGAATTCGTTGGGACGCCATTATCTTGTATTGCATTGGTGGGAGCGGGATAGATCGTGCCGCGTCACGCCGCGCCCGCAATGTGACCGGTACCATTACCATGACTTTGCAAACCGTTCTCGGTGTCGGAATCTATCGGAAATACTGCTTGTTGTCGATACAAGTAAAAGGGACCGAGCGATAGTTTTCTATTACGAGAACGGTTTGCATAAACTCATGGTAATGGTTCGTGTCTTCCAGAAACGGAGCAAGCAAGCGGAGTGCTTGTGCAGTTAATAAGAACTTTAGTGTAAGGGCCGATCACCGACCATCATGAAATTTTAAAAACACATATTCTCTAAGGTATATGAGAAGTATATATTAGGATATTTTTTATCTCTGAAAATTTTAAAGTTCCCGAGGGAATAACTATAGCCGAATTCCACGCGGGTAAAAGCTAGTGTATTCATATATTTTCAACTAAAATATTGACGTTATTGTTTTAATGTGAACGGCTTGTAACCAATAAGAAGGGAGAACGTCGTTCCAGTACTTTAAAGACATAACAAATAGATTATACTCGTAATCATGTTCTAATTTTCAACACGCTAAAACTTAATAATATAGCTAGCATTATCGTACAAACTTGGGAATTAACGAATTAGGTAACTCGCGCGCTGACAAACAGAAGTTGTAATACACCATTTTGTAACGGCGACGACAACGGATTTAGCGGCATTCAGATTTAATTTGGTGGCACGGTAGTTGAGTATCTCGTGAACATAACTAACATACCAAAATTGACAAATTTTCATAGATTTCAGCCGCTATCTATTATAAATATAAAGGATATAATTTCCAAAACAGTATACCTATCTGATTCTTCGATCTTTCTATACGAAAAGCTAGGTAGTTAAACGATACAGCGAACTTCTGTTTGCCCATCGCCCGAACCCCCTCGTAGAACTAGGGTTAGGGGCCCGTTGCACAGTTCTACCTGTCTGGGGAAAGGTAGTGTTGGCGAACGCTACCCTTCCTCCTTGGCGGTGGCTCTTCGGAGCAGGCTGGGGGCGTCGTGGTTGCATGCTTCAGCGATCCCATGGCGTCCCCATTTAACAGCCAGAGGGAAACGCCGGAGTGGTTTTAGACGGTATGCCCCTGGGGTGAGTCCGTCATACCGCCCCATTAAAGCCCTGACCCGGGGCTGGGGTGACGATGCATAAAGCAATTCCACTTCGTAAAAAAAAAAGGTAGTTAAACGACGATAATAAACTAATGTAAACGTGACAAGATACGCCAACTTATTCCTAGAAGAGTTTCTAAGTCAACATATATTAATTAAGGGTTTCTTATAGGGACCCGGCTTGCTCGCTCACTTCAAAAATGTTCGCATCACTGGTTTCATTCAATGGTTAAACCGATACGAGGGAAAACGTACAAAATAAAAGGTAAGTATCCCGGGACGCTGGGAGGCCGTATATTATTTTGTATAAAGAGAAATAAATTAATTAATGTTTTGGTAAAATTAGTATTTGGTAGGTATTAAGCCTCCGCATTAAGACTGTGAACCATCTGCAAAAATCACCCTTTTCATTCAAAAGGCGATAACGATTTCCACCCCTTAAATGTTAACCGATTTTGACCAATTTTTGATAGGTATGTGGGTAGTCAGAACGAAATTTAGGTCTATACGTTTTTTGAATATTGATTTAATATCAACAAAGTGAAATAATCGCCAAAATTTGTTTTGTATGAGAATACTAAAACAACAATAAAACTAAATTTATTGATTATAGTGAAAAAAAAATTGCCTTTTCTATGAAAAGCTTTAAGTTAACACTCCTCTTAATGTATAAAAATAAGGACACTAACACACATCTAGCCCCAAGCTATGATTCCCTGTGCTATGGGTACTATACAGCGATCCGAATACTTATATAGTTAGATAGATATGTAGATAGTAATTAGAAAATAGTGGGGAATAAAGCCTTTACGAAAATAATAACCGACTGAATAAGTAAGTTATGTCAGTTGAACTGATAATATAGGTCAACAAGTCCATCGACGTTTTGGAAGCTTTGTTTGTGCTAGTCATAAAAGCGGGTTTGGGAAAAATATTCATTTGTTTGAAGAACTGGATGTGGGCCAGGTTATCGAGCGAGTATTCGCGTGGCTTGCCGTCTCAAGGGGCGCCGGTCACGACCCCGCGACCTACCCAAGGTGCAGTTTTACTTTCAACCTGGACACTCATCATATAGAATTACTAACTTTTATGTGAACTGTCATTGTTTTTATCCCAGCAAAAATCTTCATTACATGGCATGAGCGTTTTGACAGACCACTGAAATCTACTGAAAAGTTGGCATATACCCAAGAATACTAAATATTCTATACCATTCAACAATATCGTTGTTATTAGGGTTCCGTACCTCAAAAGGAAAAAAGGAACCCTTATAGGATCACTCGTGTGTCTGTCTGTCTGTCTGTCTGTCCGTCTGTCACAGCCAATTTGCTCCGAAACTACTGGACCGATTGATTTGAAATTTGGTATACATATGTAAGTCAGTGACCGCAACACGGATGCGTAACGTAAATAAATTAATTTTAAACACGGAGGACACTTTTGGGGGGTAAATTAGATAATTAAAAAAAAAAGTTACGCTAACTATAGCATGTGACATATCAGATGAAAGGGCTTATTGTGAGGATCTTAAATATGTTTTTTTTGGAATTTTAAGATAATTGGTTTGGAAGTTATTTAGGAAAATAAGTGAAAATTGACCATTCCCCCACCCTTATCTCCGAAACTACCGGGCCTAAAATTTTGAAAAAAATACAAAAAATAGTTCTTTGCCTATAGATTACAGGAAAACCTATGAGAAGTCTATGGTGTTAAGAGTAACATAGGAAATTTCGGATAATCATGTATGGAACGGAACCCTCTCCACGCGGGTTTAACTCGCACTTGCCCGGTTTTTTTTATTTAACATCTCCACGTTAAATATACTTTGTTGTTTTGCTTAATCATAAATCCATATTAAGTACTAAATGCGTGTACGTTTATTCATTTGTGTAGTGTGTAGTCAATGTTCCCCACCATCTCTTCCGAATAAATAAAATAGACAAATGTCACAGATTATTCATTATAGTATTTAAGGATATAACGTAGCGAACGCGAATGGGTAAATCTTCTAAATTGCCATCCATATACATTACTTATTAATATTTACTAAGAGATGATTTCTGTTCGAATGGGCCGGGTCGACTGGGGTAGTACTACACTCTCACAGAATATCGGCGTATAGTAATAGCTTGCTATTGCGTTTCGTACGGTGAGTGACGTGATCCGGAGGCCTATTCCTTCATCCCCATCCCCATTCCCCATGCTCCCTATACTGGCAACGCATTGGCAGCACCTCTGGTGTTGCAGATGTCCATAGGCGGCGATGACCACTTTCCATCAGGTGGGCCGTTGGCCGGTTAGTCAGTCAATTGACATAAAAAAAGACATTATATCTATTTAAATATTAATTGCAATGAAGGCATAAATAAACTAAAGGTCCGTCTGACTGAATAACTCAATCAATCAAAATTCAATCCCGTTATCCATTACAGTTCAACTTCAACAGCTCAGGTAAAAAAGCTGCTGATAAAAGCGACCAATTCAAAAATATAAATGTAGTGGTTTGTTTTGCAATGAGTTAGGTACAGTCAGCTGAAATTTTGTCCCTGGTCGCTACAACTGATTGGATAAGTTCGTATGAAAGTCATGCGGTGTTAGAGCGAGAAGATACAAAAGTTTGTTGTATTCATTCACGAAGATGATTGCACGTAACACCCGCCCGGTTTCAGCGACATGGTTAAGGCTGTTTTTCCACTGAAGCGGAGCGGAGCAAAGATCAGCCAAGCTGACCAACCAGCTTGATTAAGTTGAATGCATGAAATATATCATTAGTATGTCATAGAGCGATTGCTTTCGACATACGCCAACGACATAATTATTTCAATATGATATATGAAGGAGCCGCGCAAACGAGGTGACCAGTGCCGAGAACAGCAGCAACAACGTCGTGTGTCCAACAATGGACAATCACACCACAGATTTGGTCAGCTTGGCAAATTTTCGCTCCGCTCTGCTTCAGTTGGAACGCAGCCTTATTCTGTTTACGATACAATACAGTAAAAATACTCTTTATTGAACACCATATATATACAATTTATTATTATTGGAAATAGACAAAGAAATAAGTTACAAGGTAAACCATAGGCGTTCTTATCACTACGTAGCGATATCTTCGAGACAAACGATATTGCTTCAATCTATACATCTATATTTATACATATAATAAAATCGTAAAGGGGAAAAAGTCTGTACATTGAAGATAACAATAAATAAATGCTATGGGGGGCTTCAGAATGAGCAACAGAACAAATCCCAATGGTTTTTGAATTTCATTTCTGTTTGTCTGATTGTATGTGCACTATAAACTTTAAAAATACTGGGTGGATTTCAATTCAGTTTTCGATAATATATCCAGGAACACTTCAGGCAGGCTATAGAAACTTTTGGAAATAAAACTGGAATGTAACCTCCACTTAAAATATGCCTTGGTGTATTGAAAATTTGTATGGGAAGATCTGGTTCCATGCTGACATCTACATAAAATTTGGTACAAATACTCTTCGATATAAACAATCCTACTTCCTACTGATCGAATCGAATCGAGTCGAAACCTACAAGAGTTTGAGTGTGTATGTGTGCGTGTTACCATTCAGCTTCATATGGGTCAACTGATTATCATGAAACGTCGTATATAGTTAGACCTTAGCTCCTGGAATAGGACATAGGGTAATTTTTGTCTCGGATAAGTCAAAAGTTCCCGAGGGAATAATTATAACCGAATTTCACTCGGACGAAGTCGCGGGCGGAAGCTAGTTAAAAATAAAATGCTATGTACGTTCCATCATTCAGCCTTCTTTTACCCATTTCTTTGTGATCCACTAGTTTGCCTCATCTTGTTCTTATACACGGCAGTTTGATCAAGTCGCTAGTGATTTGACGTCACCTTGTTCCATCGCATCACTGGCCCCGACTATGAGCGAGTTGCTTACAAAGCAAGATGCCCTACAGGCAGGATGTCTCAAAAGCAAGATGGCCAAAAAGCAATATGTCTCAGAAGCAAGATGCCTCAGAAGCAAGATGGCAAAAAGCAAGATGCCTAACAAGCTGGATGTCTCAAAAGGAAGATGTCTGAGAAGCAAGATAGCCAAAAAGCAGGACCTTGACCCCGTATATTTGCTTCTATCTTTGTTTTATTTGTTACGTTTACCTACAATAAAAACCATTTTAGGTGTCTTGCTTTGCAGGCTTTTAATTTCAAAGCAATTTGTCTTCAAGACATTCAACTACTTAGACATTTTGCTTGGTAGTCGTTTTAGCAAGTAGGCCATTTGCCTAGACGGCATTTAATCACTTAGACATTTTGCTTTGTAGGCATAATACTTACTTTGTTAGGCATCTTGCTTTGTAGGCAACTCGCTCATAACCCACTGGCCCGAAACTACAGTAAATTTAATAACCCTGCTAGTTAATTAGTAGCCCTGTTCAATAGCAGATTACACAATATCCCACACGGAATGCAACTATCTATGCATCACGTAGTTTCCTTGCATGCGGGTGTTGCACGTGTGACACGTGACTACATTGTAAGTGCTTGTAATTCCTATTTAATGCGTTAGTGTGGAAAATAACAAGGTATTAGATAGCTAGCGTGCAGATGTGTATCTACAAATCATCTTACTTTGGCATCGAAGCTGTCTATGTTATGTATGTATATAGTATGCCGTCCAATAATTAATTATTACTACATTAAACACAATAAACCTTAAACCGCCGTCGCTGGTCATCAGGCTGGCAGCATTCCCCCTTTGCATAGCTAAAATCCCTTTGGTCAAAATAACTGCCAGCCTTCTGAATTTCGATGTTTACACTTAATCATATGTCAAACTTGAAAAAGCCTTACTGCTGAGTTTCTTGCAGCGTTTCTTCTCAGCAGATGTCACCTTTTGAAGGAAGAAATGTGGCCTACTTGCAAAATAAATATTTTCATTTTTATTTGTACGCAAAGGATGGTACGCCACGCAATTACAAACATAATGTCAATTAGTTTCTTAAGTTATATTTTACAATGTGTAAGTGTGTAAGGTCTGCACATGCAGTATATGGGCCTTCACTATACCATATTATTATTTTTAATAATAACTATAAGAATATAACGGCTCTTTACGAAATAATACGTAAACTATAGTCAAATTTAAACTTTCGTGAGACATTACGAATACTTCGGTCGCGGTGTGCGCGGTTTGCCCTGACCGCGACCGCACTCAACCCCTGAAGAAGGACTCCATTCGAGTTCGAAACATATCGGACTATTTCTGGCAATAAATCGTGAGTAAAGCCGAGTGTATTTCAAGTATTAGTAAGTAGGCTTGTTTTTTTACTAAAGGAGAAATTGCGTCGAGTGCATGCTGTGATTCTATCTATCGCGTGTTAACCACCCACTACGTTATTTATTGAACTAATTCTTGGTTACAAAGAGATAACAAAATAATGCTATGATAAGATTGATAAGAAAACTTAAATAAGTAATGTTGCTCACGGAGAAACCTAAGGACGATGAGTCTGTTTGCGGTTGTTATTTGATAAAGATGAAAAATAAAATCCGCTTAAAACTCTAAAAATGCACTGTCAAAACATATCTTCTTATATATAAAATTCTCGTGTCACAATGTTCGTTCCCGTACTCCTCCGAAACGGCTTGACCGATTCTCATGAAATTTTGTGAGCATATTGAGTAGGTCTGAGAATCGGCCATCATCTATTTTTCATACCCCTAAATGATTAGGGTGACTCACCGGGCAGGACGACGTCTGCTGGGTCCGCTAGTAGGTAAATAAAAGTAAACATCATAATATTAGGATCCGTAGTCATTTTCGTAACTACAATTAAAATTCTTTGCTATACGAAATTTGGTTAGGTACCAACGTCATGAATACAAAACTGTCCGTATATTATTTGACTTCCAAGGATCATCACCAACCAAATCAAAACAGAAACCCTTGGGCACAATACATATTGATATCTTTCACGCACGTTTGGTTAGCTCAGATTTGCCGGAAATTATCTACATCGACGATGAAATTTCGGCGAAACATTCGATCGGCCAAATGTTTCTCGGTATTTCAGTAGAGAACAAGGCAAGGTAGAAACATGAATTTTATCCGCATAAAATATTAAAAAACCGGTTAAAAGTATGTCGGGCCAAGCTCAGTATAATTATAGGGTTCCGTATCGTTACTTTTCAAAGGGTCGATTTTTAGGGTTCCGTACCTCAAAAGCAAAAAACGAAACCCTTATAGGATCACTCGTGTGTCTGTGTGTCTGTCTGTCTGTCTGTCTGTCGGACTGCCTGTCTGTCTGTCCGTCTGTCCGTCTGTCACAGCCAATTTGCTCCGAAACTACTGTACCGACTGAGTTGAAATTTGGTATACATATGCAAGACGGTGCCCGCAACACGTACGCATGACGTAAATATATGAATTTTAAACATGGGGGCCACTTTTGGGGGATAAATTAGAAAATTTTAAAAATGATATGCAACCTATGTCGTGTGACATATCAAATGAAAGGGCTTATTGTGAGGATCTTAAATATATATTTTTTTTGAATTCCAAGTAAAATTGTTTGCAAGTTATTTAGAACAACAGGCGAAAAATGACCATTCCCCCCTCTTATTTGAGAAACTATTTGGGCAATTTTTTTTAAAAAATACTGATAATACTTCTGTACCTATAGATTACAGGAAAACTATGAGAAGTATATGGTATTTAAAATAACCTAGTAAATTTCAGATAATCATGTACGGAACGGAACCCTCTCCACGCGAGTTTAACTCGCACTTGCCGGTTTTTTAAAATAGAATCTCAGTTCATCTTTTTGCACAGCTCGATGTGTGCGTCAGCTTTTATGTAGGTATACTTATTTAGTATAGCAAAACACAAGTTAACGCACACAGCACTGCACCCAAAGATGAGTTGAGTCCACGCGAGTTTAACTCGCACTTGTCCGGCTTTTTAATTTGTTGTCAATGATTTTCATTACTCGCCTGTAACTCATGTCATGAATCAGTGAAGCCTACATACACGTGATAGTTTTACTTCTGTCTTTATCAAACAGGGTGGAATGGGACAAATTACCTTCCCGCAAATGTGAGAATCGTTACGTTAGGCTTAGTTCTATATATAACTAAGTATATATTTGTAGACGTTTTCAAGTTACACGGCCGAATCAAAATTCACAAAGGCCACGCATATTCATCTTTAATTAAAATAACGTTTTTATGTACAGATAGTGTGAATAATATGTTTCCATCGGTAAAACTCGGATCTCAATCGGAAGTCGACGGGACCCGAAGTGTCTTTTAATTATTGTATTCAATGAGTGACATGTTTATATTCATTATTAATATGAAACTTTATTATTTACTGTCAAATGCCAAAATGAAAAATGACTGCATGGTATGATGGCTACTGGTCCCCCATTCTCGGTGTTTTCGAGATAATCTAGATTGCAAGATTAAACGTCAGATTCATACAGTTGTGTCAAATGACTGTATGCACTGACGTTTAATCTCGATTGTTAGATTATCTCGAATGCGCCGAGAATCGGGGGCCTGCTGAAGCTAATTGAGAGAGCACGATAAATACGAACTTTTCCGATAAAACACGATGGAAACTAATTATGCACTACATCTGTATAGGTTGACAACTAGTGTAATATTTAACTATTTAATCTCTCACCAAATGCTTAATTAGCGTTTGTGAATTCGGCCATATATTTTGTATTATCAACCTATTTATTTGATGATTCATGAATGACATTGCCATGTCAACAATTATGTCAACTGTTAGACCTTATTAATATTTTGAAATGCCGCTGCTAGAGGCTGGGATTACTTTCCTTTTGGTAATATTACTATACTCTTTGGGATTGCCTCAATCTGTGATTATACGCGCAATGCAATTACAAAAACTTACCTCTGACGCTTTGCGCCAATACAGAGAGAGATGTCCTCCACCACGTCCAACAGGCCGTTAACGATTTTCCGTCCTTTTGATTGCGTCGCTAACAATCGTACCTTGTACTACGAATAGCTCTGGACGATCAACGCAGAGGTAGTGTTGTACAGTGAGTGAGTGGTGCGATTCTTTAACGTGCGCAGCGGCTGATCAGTGGATAAACGAAACTATAAAAGACTGTAAGGACAAAGTCATTCGGTTTAAATTTGAATGTGTCCCTCATCACTGATGCTGCGTTAGTGAGCAGGCCTTGCAGCTGCGAAGAGAATGAAGAGTGTTTTGTTGATCGGTTTCGAATTGAACCCAATATGGGGCTTAGGCTTGCAAAGTAGTACGAGTAGTATGCGGGTGTATAAGGGTTGGCTGGCACCATGTTAAAAAAATACTTTATAGTTTTTATTTTATACTAGCTGGTGCCCGCGACTTCGTCTGCGAAGAATAATAATTTAAGTAACCTATGTACTTTTAAACCTTCCCTAGACCTCCACGAACATTTCAAGACTAAGATAAGATAAATCCGTTCAGCCGTTCTCGAGTTTTAGTGAGACTAACGAACAGCAATTCATTTTTATATATATATAGATTTTTATTAGTTTGTTAGAAACGTTGAATAAAATAAAAATGAAAACTATAATTTTTTTTACATGGTGGCAACCATGTTATTTTTTTTTAATAGTTTTTATTTTATTTTATTTAACGTTTCTAACCATTACAAAGTGATTGTATATCATTTATACGTTACGATATTTTTGGGAAGTGAACTCGTTCCGTTCCGCTCTGTATAAGCTTTTATTTATTTTTCAGATATTTTGAATTTACAGTTACGGCTTTGGTGGGTGGGGACACGAAGCGTAATATTTCCTACGGTCCCCTAAATATAAATATTTGTTACAAAATACTTATAATGTTTTAGAGCTATCCAACGATAGTTCACTCGAGGTTCTATACAAAAATAAAAATAAATCCTCTTGAATGAATGGGAGCCAGAAGAAGGGTTCCTAGTTTGCCTACGGAACCCTAAGAGTACGCGTTTAATAGCTTCACGGTTTATGCAATTAGCTGGTGCGTAATTGTTTGTTTTCAGGAATTTTGTTTGTCCCGGGTATAAGTATGACATGGCGGCCCGTGTCCAGGGATTATTTAATTAATGTAATGAGGTTTCGGCCCACGGTTGTTCCCGATCGATCGTCTGTAAGGGCGTTTGTCCATCGCTGCTATCACAGGGCCGTCATCGAGAAACGAGATTACCTACGGATCAAGTTCAAGATGACGTGACGGCGGTCGTGTGTCCACCGCAAGTATCGCAACCGATCTCGTTGGTTCACTCTGCTCTCGCTGTCGTGCGTAGTAGGCGCGCTTTGTTCGTTCGGTACTAGTGCCTAGTTTTATCCGGCGACCATTTTTGCTTTAGTAAGACGTTTTTTGTCTACAATAACAAAAATCGAGCGATGGCTGGTATGATCAGACGTGTTTTGTATTGCCGGCTCCTCGGCCCATCAGGATCTCGGCTCGAATTCTAGCGGTAGCGCCCAACAGGCAATTTATAGTACTTAGCTCTTTTAGTTATAAAATATGTAACTACTTTATACCTGAGAAATATTATGATATCGTCTCGAAATAGCGACCGTCACTTACAGATCGAAAACTGTATGATGGACGTCGCGTATTGCCGTGCGCACTGAGTTTCGTGGTACGAGACGCGCAGTTGTTTTGAAGCGCGGCGCCATTATTGCCATTCCGTTCTGGAATACGCTTCGAGTGTTCGTGTGTTGGTTTAGACGAAGCAATTGAACGTTTCATAATAAACGTCACTGACTCTGTTTCTTCCTCCGACACTGATACCTCGTCATGGTTATCGTCCGATGATATAATAATAATAATAATACCATTTATTTCAGGCAACAAGGCCCATAACATAAATACCTTAAAGACTAACATACATAAGTAACAATAAAACACTTAAATAACTAGGTGACACGTTTGGTCTGCGACGTGTGACACGGTTTCTCGGTGTCCAATAACCGTCCACGAAAACGACGGAATACGACACCCCTCGGTCAGAATTCCTGCTTAGTGAAGGCCGCAAGTTGATCGGTCGGTATCCCCACCACAAAGGACGTAAAATTGACCTTGTGACGGGACTCCAGCCGCTCGACCCTCAGGGTAAAACTGGTTTTCACTCTGATATACTCTGATATCTCTGATATGCTAGCAATGGTACATTTACAGGTTTGTCATTAATAATATTCTATGAAAAAAAAATAGATTTCCCTTTAACTTTTTATTAATATCGGTAAAAATAATTAATGGCCACTATTTGTAATGAGTTAAGAGCCCTGTTTTTTTTTATCAACTTTCGTCGAACAGACTTTATAAAAAACAAAACATGAGTTTGAGTTTGAACTATCCACAGTCTCGGTGGTCGAGTTGACGGCGCTCAGATGACGGACGTGCGGTGGACAGTTGTCCAACAGTTGGCCATAGTAGGTAATGTATGTATTGTTACTTCGGCAACGTCATCTCGTTCTCGATGACGGCAACGGTGGACAACTGGCCATAGTAATGATGTATTGTTTCTTCGGCAACGTCATCTCGTTCTCGATGACGGCAGCGGTGGACAACTGGCCATAGTAATGATGTATTGTTACTTCGACAACGTCATCTCGTTCTCGATGACGGTAGCGGTGGACAACTGGCCATAGTAATGATGTATTGTTACTTCGGCAACGTCATCTCGTTCTCGATGACGGCAGCGGTGGACAACTGGCCATAGTAATGATGTATTGTTACTTCGGCAACGTCATCTCGTTCTCGATGACGGCGGTGGTGGACAAACGCACTAAGGCCCGACACCGACAGCGACAATATTTGAACTGGCTTGAACCAATAATAGCATTATTCGGTAAACAATAGAAAATTGGACAGGCGGATTTGTGTTTTTCACCGCGCTATTAGGTTGTCGAGAAATGATAAATTTATTTGATTTACCTGTGTAAACAGCAGCGCGGGTATTTTACTTCATCTTTAAGGTTAGTGTGCTCGCCACTTATATCGTATAGAATCAATTCACTTTGTATCCGTCGTTCCGGGATAAAAGTTACGGATTTTATTTCCTTTCTGCCAGTTTTCTTTTAATTTACTCCCTTGACCTTGATAACAAAGCATGATAATTAAAAACACGAAGACAGAGCATGGGAGATGATTGAACAATAATTTGCAAAATATCCCTCGTTTATTTACGCAATAAAATACGCACGGATCGAAGATTAATTATCAGTAACTGGTAAAAAAAAGAGGTGCTCTTTTTGCCCCGTATGTATGTTTTTGTATATGCGCGATCATCTCAAAACCTACTGGACCAATTGCAATGGTTTTTTCGAATATAATCTTCATTCTTCGGGGGTTGTTTTACTATAACACACTAAAACTTTCATGAATAAGGTATTGCTTGCAGTGACCTCAAATTATTTTTGATACAAAGCACTGTCCCATCGTTATAATCTATTAATGTTACAATAATTCGGTGCCGTGTTGGCATAACTTCGACAGCTGATGACAGTTTACAAACAGTAATAATAATTGAATTTGTCCGAAGGTCCCAAACCTCTGCCTAAACTAGTTAGCTGAAGAAAACTTAATTCGGTCAGCGTGCCATTAATGTTTCGCTACAATTTAGAACTTGTCTATAGACTCTCAAACAACTAGCACTATAGGTAATTATAATTAATTATCGTTTCATTTGTTTCAGATTAACATCAAGGTATACTCAGACTGAAGGTGGGTGATAAATTAACAAATGTAAAGTACGCTTTGTTTGTGTCAGTAACAAGCGGTGTGTCGTGTACGTCGTAAAGTGGAGGATTGAAATAGTGATGTCTGCGTGCGTGATGGAGGAGGGTCGGGAGGACGGTGGAGGCGCGCGCGCAGCGGACGAAGGAGACGCGCCGCCCGACCGCGCGCGCAGGGAGGTGCTGCTCAGTGCCCGCGGCCGCCGCGCCTGCTCTGAACAAGGGCCGCATCCTACTCTGCAGATTCGTAAGTGACCGTATGCTTATATTAACAATTAACTGCCTTTGTGACAAAATGAATGCGCCCGGTTACCAGCGCCTTTGTTCAACTTGTTCAGTTGTGATATCTTATCGCTTTTTATTTGTCTTTGTCTTACTTTGCGAAGTTTACATTGAAAAGGAAATGACAAAACAAAGCGAAATTTTGTTACTTATCATATTTGCGATCGGTTTCTGTATCACTTGTAATGTCGAATGTAGGTCCTGCCATATGATTCTCTAAAGGTGCTTGTAAACGAGCAAATTTATTGGCAATTTATTGCTGCAATTCGGCCTATCCCGAAAAGTTTACACTTAAACTTTTTGTTCCCAGTAGTGAATATGTAATATTTTTGGGAATAGCCCAAATTGCAGCAATGAATAGTCAAAATCGTGCACTGCGGCTGATCAGCGATGAGGGTCATATTCAAATTTGAACTGAATGACCTTGTCTTTGCGTCTAAATTAATTGTTTCATTTATCCACTGATCAGCCGCTGCGCACGTTAGATAATCACACCACTGGTTTATTTAGTGCTGTTAATGCTAGACGTCATTGTTCCGTGGAGTCTGTAATTTGGCTTTTGATGTTTTTTAACTAACACGATGTTTTGAATTGCCACACTTTTATTTTCAGCATTGCAATATCTTGTACTCCTAATTTCGACCGTTCTTACGCCGTCCAGTTTACGATTGCGTAAATTATTTATTTTAATGTGTATAACCGGCTCAAGGAAACGCAATTACGTTTATAAACCGTCTATTTTCTAATGCATGAGCGAACGCCGAACATTTGGAGAGTGAACTAGTTTTACTTTTCTTTTATTGGTTCGACCAGAGAAACGCGCGGAGGCATTCAATGACTCGCACTTTCGATTTCGGTGTCTCAGCTGGCGTTATCGGAAAATTGTGTAGAACTTGCACATTCGTTTATGGGTTGAGACTTTCTGGTGGAAATGTCGTGTCAGTACATCATCAAATGCACGTTGTATACCTAGTTAGCTTTTTAGGGTTCCGTAGCCAAACGGCAAAAAACGGAACCCTTTTGGATTCGTCATGTCTGTCTGTCTGTCTGTCCGTCCGTATGTACAGCCACTTTGTTCCGAAACTATAAGAACTATGCTGTTGAGACTTGGTAAGTAGATGTATTCTGTGAACCGCATTAAGATTTTCACACAAAAATAGAAAAAAAACAATAAATCTTGGGGGTTCCCCATACTTAGAACTGAAACTCAATTTTTTTTTTCATCAAACCCATACGTGTGGGGTGTCTATAGATAGGTCTTTAAAAATGATATTGAGGTTTCTAATATCATTTTTTTCTAAACCGAATAGTTTGTGCGAGAGAAACTTCCAAAGTGGTAAAATGTGTCGCCCCCCCCGTGCAACTTCTAAAATAAGCGAATGATAAAACAAAACATATATATGATGTACATTACCATGTAAACTTCCACCGAAGACTCGCACTTGACCGGTTTTTTTTTAGCTTTTTACACTGTGCGTGAAGACACGTAATTAGGATTCTTGCAAACTGGGGAAACAATTTTATGGAGTATTATGTTCCTTCGGGATTTGGTTTCTTAATTTGTATAACAACATGTCAGTTTGTTTTTAATAACGCTATATACAGGGTGTGCCAGAAGTTTTTGCAAATAGCAACACAAATTTCTTTCTAAACTATTAATTATGCGGTACAAAGGATGATGGGGTATTAAACGCCATTTTGTATATTTTTAACTACAACAGACCGTTTCACAGGAAAGCAACGTGGTTATTGTGATAAACCCTTTCCAAAAAAAACCGGAAAAGTGCGAGTTAAACCCCAGTGGAGAGGGTTCCGTGATTATATGAAATTTACTATATTACTTTAAATACCATACACTTTTTGAAGGTTTTCCGGTAATTTTTAGGTAAAGAACAATTTTTTGTACATTTTTCAAAATTTTAGGTCCAGTAGTTTCGGTGATAAGGAGGGGAGGGGGGAATGGTAATTTTTGCCTATTTTCCTAAATAACTTCAAAACCGTTTATGCTAAAATTATAAAAAAAAAAATTAAGATCCTTATAACGATCCCTTCCATTTGATATGTCACACAGCTTTGGCACAGCCATATTTTGCAAATCGTACGTACCAGAAGTGATGATTGATAAAAAAATACTGATATTTTCATACAATTCCGTAGTCGGTTGCAGGAGTGCCAGCAACAAGACGGAGCTCATTTAGGCGACAGTGTTTATACTAATAAAAAATATATTTTATGCTTATTACTTATAATAAATACCTAATAAAATAGCATTTGTAGTTTTGCCTCTATCATGTTTCTAAAAGTGCAAAAACTTATGGCCCACCCTGTACATCCTTGTATTGAAATATATTAATTTCTACGCTGTCTCGAAGATATCTGATATCAGACGGCCCAGGGCTTACATTAGTGACGTTGGGATTATTATATTTCTACACTAACAAACCCGACTATTATAAATTACAAATCTTCAGAATTCGAAATTTGAATCCAGACATCTCGACGGAGTACAGCAGCATAGTATAAGGAGGGGAAGTAGGCTATCTCCGGCCCAATCCGCGATATAATTGCCTACTGTCGCAGGGTTGTCTCTGTTCAATAGGTAATCTGAACAGAGACAATTCTGGAATCGATGAATTATTAAGACAACCAAACACACAGCAATACGTTCTCCTGCGATTATCACTCATTTTTCATTCATTTAGCGGTGCCGAAAAGCCGTGACGCGTGAACCTCGTGCGGTGTTAGCCCCGACTGGCGCACTGAGAAACGGGTCGAGATTTTGTTTAAGTGTGCGTACGGCGACGCATAGATACTTTGGCGCACACATACAAACCGCGCGCGGTGCGCTTGTATGAAGATAACTTACTTCCCCCCTCTTTATCCTATGACAGCAGTGTAGAATAAATTTCTCTGTCTATCATACGACGTGTTTTTTATATTCTCACGTACTTTTAATATATTCTTTCAGTTATGTAATTTGTGTGAGAATCTCTATAAATATTGCATGTGTATGACTATTAAGGTGCTTCTTTTTGTATACCTCACACTAGCAATAAAGCAATAAGTTGGCCAACAAATCGGCGAAACCGCGCCGGCGATTGGGTCATTACCCAAATTTGAGGACAAATTAAATGTTTCTGTTTTATGGAACAAAAATTCCACAGTTTCAGTTCGAGAACAAGTGCATGTATTAAATGTGTAGAAAACTCGCGTCTGTAATTAAACCACTTTTGGAGAAAAAAGACAGAGTGACGGACTATTTGAGAGATACTGAACCAAAATCAATTATCGACCGAGCGAGCGATGCGTCTCCGTTTCAGGGCAAAAATGCTTTCGTATGTCCGGCCGGCGGCTGTCTGTCCGGCTGTCCATTTGTTCTCGTCTACAGCGCCTCTATTCGGGAACGGCTAAGCGATATTGTAGGGACGCGCTAGCGAGATTCTAATTCAGACTCAGATGTCTTCCGCACGATGCGTAAGAGTGGGATGCAAGTCTCACTGGCGAGCCGCAACAATATCGCTTGGACGTTCCCGAATAGAGGCCCAGCGGCCCTAACATGAATGACACAAAGATAAGATAGACCGTCTTATCTCTAAGTGCGTCTCTCTCACACTAGTGGCTCAAAATGGCGGAGATATGGGGGTTTTTTCACCTTACATTAGTTTTATCTAAGACTACTACATAAAAAACCTAATGGGTACAAATTAATTATAATAAAAAACTAATAAGGGAGATGTATACTCTCCACGTCTGGACAAGTGTACTTTTTATCCGACTCTGCTGGTGTCTAAAGGAACCTTCCTTCAACAGAACCTTCCTTCCTGGAACAGGGTTGTTTTGTATCGGTTATCTGGGGTATATCGTGTTTTCAAAGAACCTAAAGGCCTACGGCAATTTATAGCCAGCAACTGTATCTTGTCTTACTCTAACTGCGTACGTTAGAGGAAGACGCCTATAGTTGCCCGCCACAATAATGCCGTGAAAATGTTGCTCGTGTAACTGCACTTCGGAGCATTACCGGATTCCAGAAATTATGGCGAATTTCTGAACGATTTCAGTGACATTTATTATACCTACATAGTGGATTGGCCTACTCCATTGGTATAAAAATGAGGGTTGTGGTATATCTTGTAGTTTATCAGTCCCAAAATATTTCCCGAATTTAAATATGTATACAAAAATCTGATTCCGCGTCTTAATTACTGAGTCGCGCGAATATTTTTAATCTGTGCACGGGATATTTTAATCTCAAATAAATATTTATCGTATATACATAAAATGATCAACTCAACTTACTCTATTTCGTTTAATCATTGATATATTTAACTACATGACATATTTAGACATTAACTGCATAAACGCCTCGCGGCGCAACATAGTGATACTTCCTCTATGAACAAGACCTTATGTGTATATTTATTGTACCCACCTGTGTTGAACAAATTAAACTATTTCTATTTCTATTTCTATTTCAAATTAATTCCTTTGAACAAACACAACATTGAACATTGAACATAGGTACCACACTCAGCCAGGAGCGGAGCCTGACCCGGACAAGCCGGATAAACCAAGGGGCACAGATTTTTTAGGAGTGACACAAGTCTGTTGGCTTGTTTGTCCTAGATTGGATGAGGTTGGTTCGCTCTCTTCTTCGGTTTCGCTGTCCGTTGCTTCGAGGTCGTATATTTCTCGCGCTGCAGATATGTAACTTTCTTTGTCCGCTGCCAGTTCTGTCCATTCAGTGAGGCTTCGGGGGTATGTCATGTCTAGTAAAAGGGAGTCTTTCCAAGTGAAGAGCGGGCGTCCTACTTTAAGCTTCTTGGCTTTGTATCGGTAGGCATCATGTAGTAGGTGTGCTCCCGTTCGTCTGAAAATGTGTCCGAGGTAGCATATACGGAGGCATTTTATCCTTTTAGTAATTGTTTTCCCGTCCAATATGTCGCGAACTTTCTTGGGGCCGGGAGATGATCCTGCTTGATTTATCATGTCTTTAAGTACTAGTCTTTCGTATCCTTGCCTTTGTGAGGGCAGTACATTTGATACCGTAGGTCATAGTGGGCTCTATTACCATTTTGTAGAGAAGTCGAGCGATCTGCCATTGCATGCGAGATGTTTTTATGAATTAATTTAGTATTTTTGCGTTACGGACCGCCTGCTTGCATCTAGCGTTCACTGTTTTTCCGGCTAAGCGTGGATGTGATGTACGTTCCCAGGTACTTGATCTCATCAACGGGGGTAGCGTTATTTCCATCCAGATTTATACAATTTCTGTGCGTCTGGTTGATCGGGTCGCGTATTAGAATTTTGCTCAAATTAATTCATTTGAACAAAGACTAAGTAAATAATTTTATTGGCTAACGAGTCTTCGTAATTTGTTTGATAATAGTCGTTTGGCTGGCGCCATCTGTTAACGCCCACAATGCACAAATCATTTGTTTATTTTTGTTTCGCTGGCAGATTTCGCTGCACGGTGCGCGAACTAGCTAATGTTGTGTCGTTTTAAAATCACTAAAATTAAAGTTTTGATGCACATTCATCATCACATTTATGTGTTTTGAACACGGTTTTACATACAGGTCTTGAAACTGGGCAAAATTCCAGTTGCAGTGAATTCACTATTGAAGTAAAATCAAGATGGCGCTGGTTATGGTTGATATTTTTGATGAAGATGCATTAGACATCGTTTGTCGCCCGCCATAAATGAGACCAGTACCATTATTATGAGTTGTGCAAACCGCTCTCGCTGGCATTAACTATCGCTCGGTCCCTTTTACTAGTAGCGGCGACAAGCAGCGCTTCCGATAGATATCGTTAGCGAGAACTTAGCGAGTTAGGTAAGGGCTCAGGGCCGCCCTTGACCATCTAGGCGCCTCGGTCATGCATTTGGCGCTATTTTGTCGATAGAGATAGATATTAAAATTAAGTGTTGAAGTTACGCCGGGCCGCGCGGGGCTCTGTAGATACTGACGCTGCGGGCGGTCGCCCAGGCCGCCCGAACCTATATCCGGCCCTAAAAGTGGCGATCCAACCAGCAGTATTGTTAGTTCAGATTATTTTTCATCAGTAGGGCGAGACTGAAAAATTCGCAGAATTCCGTAGGTTGTCTTAAGAAAAATCCATAGGTCTACAGATTTTTATTCCAAAACCGGTAAAGAAATTAAAAAATCAGAATCAACTTAACCCTTTCAATACCAACATGAACATGAACATGAACAAGGTACGACGCTTAATCGCGTCATGAGATGTCGTGCTTACCACGCCACCGACGCTTATAGTTGTCGGAGCTACAAGTCAAAAGAGACCTTTTTTCGTATGAATGAGTTGATTTTTGCATAGCTTTTGAAACTCGCTTGGCGTGTGAGCGACACATTTGCATTTGACGTAAGGCGTTAAAATGGTTAAGAACGTTTTCAGATTATCCGATACGATATCGGTATCGGACGCTGATACGATATCAGAGCCAGTAAAATGTATGAAATATGTACCTGCCTTTCACATTGTCTGATCCGATATCGGATATCGCTTCCGATACCGATATATCGGCGGTCCTTTTGGACCCCCGTGGATATCGGACGGTAATACTTGTAGGTGTGCTGTAATTATACATTTTCTCGCGGTGGCCAAATCGGAACGATATTATCGGACGCTCCTTGACCACTAGCAACCTCAGGCGCCACTTCCTATCAAACTGCATAGTAAAAGTGTGGAACTGTTTTCCCGAGAGAGTGATAAGAGCACCTTCAGTTAACTCTTTTAAAAATAGACTTGATAAACATTTAAAATGAATAAATACAAGTGGACACTGATTATGCAAGTATTAGCTATAAGCTGCCTGTGCATAAAATCTATAATAATAATAATATTATGAAGACACGAAACAGTATATATTGGCTATTGGCATTCAGCGTCCTTCGTCATCATCACCACATCGATATCGTATCGGATAATGTGAAAACGCTTTAAGCGAAACATAAGGAAAATCAATAAAAGTTATATCTGTTTTAAGTTTTCTTATTCCTTGATTAGGTCATTATTGTCACTGTCGGTCTCAGTCTGCCCGTCCTTTTTATTAAATGAATACTTATGCTACGAGTATATACTCATAGGAGGCTCTTTCTTTTATTCCGCTTTTAGTGTGCTGTTAATGCAGTCGAACTATACCACGTTAAGAATCTCTTGATTTTGCACTGAAATACTTTATTTACACGCATATGATTCATTTGCGACATTAATCCACGTTCTGCTTGTAAAGCATCAACTATAAAACTGTTTTTATTACCAAGCATTTATGTAATTACGCGTCAAAAGACACCACTTATTTTTTACATAATTATCTAAATATCTTTCCTATCCAGCAATTCTCCTTGGACTGCTATTCGTATTCACTGATTTTCGTTTACGTTCTTACGTCACACAACAACACCACAATTTAATTAATGTATTATATATTTGTTTTGCAGAGCACAGCACAGCCCACCTGTGGGGTCAAGGCGGCGGTGGTCGTCGCGGGTGGAGCCGCAAGCGCACGTCCGCGCCGCAGATGAGCAACCCGCACGGATCCACGCCGCGCGTGGCGCTGGTGCTGCGCTCGCGCCGAAGCTGGCCCGTCGCGCCGCAGTCATACCGCAGGTATAGCAGAATCACTAATAGCTTAAAAGATCTTATGTCGCTATTAAAAAGGTATTGTTGCTCGAATCATCTAACTTATTATCAAAATAGACCACACTCACACACCTAACACGATCAATCTGTGTCGATAGTCTCAGATTCAACTGTGGTAGCTGCACGTATCAACTATTCAGTGAGACCCTTTAACACCTTATTATGCTGACTACTGTTAATTTATAATGAATCAATCAATCATCAATCAATACTTATAAAACGTACCGTGATTCACTTATAGACAACGCACAGTCTAAACGGGTTGCCCTAGAGGTTTGAAATTTGGAGGAGACATTCCTCGAGTACCCTAGAAGTGCAATAAGGAGGGATTTATTGAAATTCCATCCCTAAAGGGGTGAAAAGGGTGAGAAAGTTTGTATGGAAAATACCGCGGGCGAAGCTGTGGCGGGTCCACTAGTACAGAATATGATGCGATTAGATAAAATCCACTAATAAGATTTGTTAAATATGTCTTTATATGACTATAATTTTCTCCACTCACTTTCCTTGCACTACTTGGGTGGATAGCCAGCCTTTCCCGACGTTCCTCAATTACAATATAAGGCCTTTTCTAGCCATATTAAACGTCAGATATTAGTCCCACGCACGTTTTGTGGTGTAGGATTTAATATCGTAGGGGATTTTATTAGTGCTGTGGCGGGACTAACGACAGATAAGGAGAGAGGAATCCAGTAGTGCCGTATTGTGAAAACTACCTTCTATTACATTTTTAACTGTGTCTTCAACTTGAGTTCCTTCTCATGGCCGGAGCTTGCCGGGTGAGGTTTTCAGATCAAAATACTTAAATAAATAACACATTAAACATGTGAAATAAAATTTAAAACACACTTAATATAAACCCAATAATACCTTAATAGCATTTCGTAACTAAATTGCAAATTGACGACTTCTATAAAGAAACGATTTACGCAAGGATATAATAAAATTATATCTACTGGACGGGGCACCTAAAATGTTGGTCTCCTCGCTAGGAAACGTACATAAACTTTGATGAAGAGAAATGGGATAGGTGCGTCAGGGTTCTTAAAGTAGGGTGACGTATTATATTATAAATGACGGATGTGTATCTTTGTTTAAATCCTTCTATTGAACTGTGCGCTAGTTACCCCGTTTTGGATGAGTTTAACAGGATTGTTCTTTGACAAATCTTATGGTTTTCGTAACATTTTTTCAAACGTTAGTCAATCACTATAAAATGCTAAATGATATAACTTCAAAAAAGAAATTCTAGCTGTTAAAAACATTTGCTCATTGCGTAGTTTTTTTTACAAGCTTTTGTACTTGCCGTGGTAATTAATAAATACCATCGGTCCCTTTTACGAGTATGTTCTGAATATGGTTTCTAAGGTTTTCTTCTCGTTACCAGTGGCATGGTGTTACGCAGTATTTTACACAGAATTACATTACATGTTATATCGGAGTAAACGAGGTCTCTCCTCAATTTGAAGATGCGGCAAATTACCTATCAATAAATCTCCTTTAAGTTCTTAATGAAATTTGCATTTTGATATAGAATTGCTTTTTCTTTATAACATTAAATCTATATGTAACACATATTTTTCTAACTGCATGTTCTGATTTGTCAGTCCTGTTTACAAACATATCGTGACTAAAATTTACAGTTCGACCCTCAAGTGTATTTAAAATAAATATAAGCAGAGCACGTGGCACCAAAAACAACCAATTATCTTTAATCCTCCTCCTCTGCTGCACTAGGAGTGAAGAAATAGCATAGAATGCGCGCAGATGCTTATCATCCTGGCATGTCGTAAAAGTCGACTAAGGGACGGGTCCTCTCCAACATGGTGGACTATCTGTATAGGCGATGGGCTGATCACCTGTCACCATACGGTTCATCATACCATCTTAGGACAAATTAATCGAACGTGGCTACAAGTAGTCTTGTGGCTCTGCCCACCCCATTAGGGATTTCGGGCGTGATGCTATGTATGTATGTATGTATCTTTAATCACTGATTTTTTTTATGATTCAAAGAAATCTTACAATGAATACCGCGCGTGGTTAACCGCAGGTACGGCCTGGGCTTTAGTTAATTTTCCTATTATATCCGCAGAGGCACACTAACTTTTATAGCGCACATGAAGCATCTGTCTATTTTTAACTAATTCGCGGGTGTGAAATGGACGAATGGTTTATGTTCGCGATAAAATTAGTGTGCTACGGGGGCAGGGCAACAAATACACAACGTGGATGTTTTCTATCCAAATCCCGACGGTGATGTGCTTACAAAAAATTTGCAGACAACGCGTGTAAAAAATATCAGTTAGTAATGAAATATTTGTTTGAGTATATGATTTATTTCTTCATTTAAGTACCTACTAAAGTGGATTCATCCATACTTGTCTTATTTGGTAAACAAGTTTCTAACCTCAAAATGCACCTTTTTTGGCTTAAACAGCTGTTTCATGCAAATAAAGTGACGGAGACAATATTTTAGGCGTCACTTTGCCAATTTTTGGCCTACGTTTGCTTTATTTAGGATAATATAGCTGTTTCACCCAAAAATTGCACAATTTTGAGTTTAGAAACTTGTTTACCAAATAAGAAAAGCAGGGATGAATTCACTGTATATAAATTGTTTTATTATGAAATTACGTAGTAAACCAACCAATTTTTTAAATAATCTAAAAGTACTGAATTCCCCCCGGGATTGGCTGGTTTACCGGTCCTGTCCAACTTCGAAGTTAGTCAGAACTTGTTCGTACATTAAGCAATCGAAAGTTGTAGCAAAGTGACAGGGAGACGAATGTGGTTTGAAGCCTTTTCCGTTCCCTATTGATGGATCGTACTGTCACTTTTGTTGTACTTCCTAAAGTAAACAGTACCCGGGTTTGTTGGTCGGACTGGTATTTAAAAAAGATATAAAAAGAGTTTAGTTTAGTTTGTTTATTACTCAATATAATATACAGTTTAAATTACATGTCATGTCAAATTAAAAGAAATTACATTGAGATCGTCAAGCAAGTACATATAAGCATTCAAAATAATTAAATTATTAACAGTTTGATATTCAATAATGAAGAAATAATAATATAAATAGGATGTCATATTGGGTTTCCTCTAGGGATCGTCATTTCAAAGTAAATTTTAGTGTAAAATAACAAAAAAACAAATAGATAACAAAGCAATAGTACATAACAATGTCACAATACAATAAAAACCAAAATCAGTAATGTCAAATGAACCAACTTACAACTTAAGGTCCATATACTCATTTAATGAGTATAATGGATTATCCAATAGAAGGTTTCTCAGCCGGCGCCTAAATGTTTTGTCAGATGACTCAAGCTTAAGATCAGTGGGAAGATGCTCGTAATAAGTCGGCCCGATAACACGCGGGTTCTTCCTTGCAAGTGCCATGCGACGGGGGACTGTCCTCAAACGCCCGGTATGGCGGAGCTGCTTGCCGAGTTTAACGAGATAATCGCTCATTATAATATACAAGTAAAAAGATACAGAAAGTTTCATTCTCTCGGGGCTGAAAACTGTACGATGTTAGGTAAAATTGAAGCCCTGTTACATTCAGTGACAGTTTGATATAACTTTGACATCTTTTCTCTTTTTAGGCAGAGGGCCTCGGGTGGCTTTAGATCCCGAATATAAAGTAACCAGTCATATTTTGGTTAGATTATCAGCCTATATGCAATTTCTCTCCAATTGTATACCAACCAGATTTCATCGCGGACATTAAGACCTTTGTCATTTTTAATTAATTGGCTCGCTTGGGATGATTATGAAGTATGATGAAATGTTCAATTTCGGATGTGAAGCTATCTTCCTACCAATATTAATATGTTTACACTGAACAGCAATTAACAATGGAACCAACAAACAAAGAGGCATACTCTCTGTTATATGTAAAATATTATGTAGAAATATGGATAAAGACAATATTGTGCTGTAACAACACGGCTAAGATTCTTTTTTTTTTTCTAAAAATAGACGTGGTTTCGTGGTTTGCCTTATTATCAAAAGACAAATCAGTTCGATTCAGTTCGATTCGAACCTCCTCCCTCTCCACTTGAACTCGTCGTTCGGCGGGACGATCGCTTTCCTACAAGAATTTTTGACGATTGTGACTTGTTTCTATATATGGTTTTGGTTTGGGACGTAAGATATTGTTTTAGGCGAAGAACGTCAAGTGACTTTTGTTAGAAAATATACTAGTCTAGAATTGATCTATGTAGTGTGCTGGCGTGTCATAGGCTATATAAAAAATCTACCAGGTCTAATCTACCAGTCATACCAGGTGCAAAAATCTTTTTATGTCGTTAATCGGGTTTAACCATACTTTTACCAACTCTTTGCAGTAGTTGAAAGAAAAGCAGATTGTGCACCTCGCATCAAGTGATGTATTATTGCGCTCGTGTTTTTAGAGCCCTCACTTGCATTCGGGCTCCAAAGTAACACTCGGCGCAATAATGAATCACTTTATGCTTGGTGCAGCAATCTACTATTAAAGCAGTCATTTGTTTCTTCGTCATTAATTCCGCACAATCCAATTATTCTATCAATTACCTGATTCGATTGTCTAGTCACCAATTAAAATAAGATCCTACATCTATATACTACCTACAGGAGGAATATATTACTAATATTATAAATGTGAAAGTGTGTGATCATGTTTGGATGTTTGTTCCTTAATCACTCATAAACAGCTGGACGGATTTGGATGAAATTTGCCATTTTTTTAAAGAAAAATATCAATTATCTGGGACATACCATTGACAAAAACGGCTTACATAAGAACCAAGACAAGAGTAAAGCTACCTTGGACACTGAACGTCCTAAAAACGTCAATGAACTAAGGGCATTTTTGTGTATGGCTAATTACTACAATAAGTTTATAAAGAACTTTGCGTCAATATCTAATCCTTTGAATAATCTACTGAGGAAGGAAACAGAATATGTATGGTCCGTCAAATGCGAAGAAAGCTTCAATACAATAAAAAAATAAATCTTAAGCGAACGAGTACTTATGCACTTTGACTCCAACAAGCCGGTAGTTCTCGCTACAGACGCAGCGCCCGCCGGGCTCGGCGCCGTGCTCTCGCACAGGCTGCCCGACGGCTCCGACCGACCGATCGCCTTCACATCACGCTCACTCGCAACCAGTGAAAAAAAATACAGTCAGATCGACAAAGAAGCAACTGCTATTTTCTGGGGTTTAAAAAAGTTCTTCCACTACTGCTATGCACTGCTGCTATAAATGATCTATCTATCTATCTATCGAAGAAAAATCATACTCGTTACGGACCACAAACCGCTCACTACAATATTTCACCCGCACAAAACATTACCGGCGATGAGTACAATGAGGCTCTTCCATTACGCTCATTTCCTCTCCGGTTTTGACTGCACTATCGAATATAGGACATCTATCCAAAACAGCAACGCAGACTACCTATCACGCTTCCCAGTTGACAAGATGGATATGAACGTTATCGATACCATTAGTGCCTTCCAAAGAAACCAGATTAACACTATCACAGTCGACCGGAGAAAGATAGCTCTAGAAACTACCAAGGACATTGAATACGAAACATTAATGCATGCGCTAATGACAGGTACGAGTGTTAAAAGAACAACGAACTGACCCTTCAGGACGGGTGCATTTTAAAGGGAAACAGAGTCATGATTCCAAAAATCTTGAGACGTTTAGTTCATCGACGTCATTTAGGAATTGTCAAAATGAAACTTCTCGCCCGGGGATACGTCTATTGGAAAAATATTGATAAGGACATGGAAGATCTAGTAAAAGAATGCCGTGAATGCAGATTAAATCAAAACCAATCTACGGCAGCACCATTACACCACTGGGAAGTACCAATGGGCCCCTGGCAAAGAATACACGTCGATTTCGCGGGTCCTATCAAAGGTTAATTCCTGTTTATAATCGTTGATGCGCTCAGCAAGTGGGTGGAAGTCATACCAACAAGGGTCACCACAAGCTCAGGTGTATTGATAAACTAAAAGATATATTAACGACATTCGGAGTACCCTATACTTTAGTCTCAGACAACGGTCGCCAATTCGTTTCGAACTAATTCGAAACCTTCCTCAAGGAAGCTGGAGTAACACACAAGACGTCGGCACCCTATCATCCCGCCACCAACGGACAAGCAGAGAGAGCCGTGCAGACGGTTAAGAGAGCGCTACGCTGCACTACCACGTCACCGGGCACGCTGCAGGACCAGCTACGAACCATCAAAGAGCGCCTACGGAGAACACCCAGCACCAGCACCGGGAAGAGCCCTTACGAGCTGATGTTCGGCCGGGAGGTGCGCACTGCACTACACGTCGCATTCAGGGGGAGGGTGGCTCACTTGACATGACAGCAGGTCCACTTAGAAGTTTTACAGTGGGACAACGAGTACAAATCCGGAGCTACTCAAATAAGCATGTAACATAGGAATTTGGTACCGTACAGAAGGTCCTAGGCTGGTTACATTATGAAATCAAGACGGACTCGGGTGAACTGTGGAAGAGGCACCTAGACCAGATCTTGGCAGTTTGAGATAGCGCCAAATTTACGTGGGCGGACTGTTATGTCTATGGTCATAAAAAGAAATGATTTGTCAATATTATTCACAGTCATAAAATATATATTACTATAAACGGAAATGTTTTAATGTTATCATTATAAACTCAACAGAAATAAGAAACATACGATATTCTTGGCGATACTAGAAGGAATAGCTAGTAATAAATATAGTCTGATTAAAGTTGAAGTTGAATACGTATATTCGACATTATCTGGAAAACGGTCGCGCGGCACTTGTGACAACACGCTGTCAGTAGATAACCCGAAGGAGACAGCGCTGAAATTAACGTGATGATGACGTGACAGAAATTTGCCTGAACTTTGACATGTTTCAATTATTAGTTAATTAAACACATTAAATCGCGGTATAACGAGTAAACAAACGTTAGGAGAATTCTGAAATTCTGATGTATTTGTGTAAAACGACGGCTCCTAAAAGCACTGTCAGATTAATTTGTCTTAACAAAATAAACAAAGTGATTTGTGGACTCGTAAACAACTTAGAAATGTTCAAATTTGGCGAAGTTCTTATCTCTCAACATAGTTTTAATTGCAGTTTCCTTGGAATTGAAACAAGCCAGGGTAGGCCGTCCATTTGTATTGATTACCTATCAGTACTAGTCGTATCTCCATTTTAGAAGCTACAAGGCAAGGATGCCTTGCGAATGTCTCGCTACACATGCCCTGAGCCTTGTGGATGGGGGTGCGTACTTGATCATTCTGTGCGTTCATTCGTGGTGGGGTGACAAGCATTTGCGTGCGACGCATGCCTTGCGTTATCTGTACGTCCCTATTGAACCTTCCCGTCTCCACACACATCGTTGAGTTACTTCGCAGTTGTGTGCACTCCCCAACAATCGAAAACATCTTATAATTGTAGTCTTATACGACTTCAATTTATGTAAAACTCATAATAATTATCTATAATGACTGTTGTTACATTACTTGATGTCGAATAACTGGAATTAAACGACGATTTTGCTTGTTGGGTTAGGTCTAGTGACCCGGCGGTGTAGAATATATTATCGTAATTCCGACAAAACAAAAACAATTTCGGCAGGTTCTCAATAAAAAGTTTGAAATCCATCAATTCTGAAATAAAAATGTTTATAAATAGGTAATGAACCTTCACCAAAGTATCGATCAGAGTTCTTAAACTAATACAGCGTTCTGATTTAAACTTATTATTAGATACAAGGTTGTGCTCGCGACTTTGTACGCGTGGAATTCATTTATCGATATTCCATCGGGAACTTTATAATTTTTTTGATAAAAAGTAGCATTCTGCACTTTCCGACTCTTCAGCCACTTATCTTTCTACAAACACAGTCATCACAGTCATCTGTTCGTCCGTTTTGACGTGAAATAAGGACAAAGAACCAAACAAACTTTGACATTTAAAATATCAGTAAAGAAATTAGGATAAAAATACATTAACTAGAGGACGCGCCACAGCTTCGCCCGCGGCGCGGTATTTTCAATAAAAAAATTATCAGCCCTTTTCACCCCTATAGGGATGGAATTTCAAAAAAGCCCTCCTTAGTGCACCTCAAGGGTACTCGAGGAATGTCTCCTACAAATTTCAAACCTCTAGGACCACCCGTTTAGGCTGTGTGTTGTTTGTATATAAGTAAGTCACGGTACTGTTTTATATGTATTGATTAAACTTGTAGAGTATTATGAGTATACTTTCGTCTCTCCTGGCTTCGTCTGGCTTTCACTGGGTACTGTTGGGAATAAATCGAGTATAAAAAGTCTGCTTTTACAACTGTGCGGCGTTCGTTAACAGCCAGCCCGACAATTCGCTACCCGGAATGGCTGCGCGAATGTCCGGACACGTGCTACGAAATTACCACATTTCAGATTTACGCCTTGATGGCATTTTTCATTCACGACGTCGTCCATAAAACAGAATAATGGTACGGGTTTTATAATCGACTTGATATAATCTCGTTATACTCGACATGATTTGAGACCATTCTCTTCAGAATTTATGCCTATTGGTATTGTTATGACATCTAAGGCTTTTTCCCGCACTGCGGAAATGTGTTTAACTTTTGCTGAACAACGTTTTCATTTACTGGACATATTGAATGAAAAGTAATGTTTTATCAAGCAATACAAATGATTACGTCTGATAAACATTTTTGCAAGTGAGTCAAAGTCAAAGTCAAAATATCTTTATTAAATTTAGGCTTTTACAAGCTCTTCTGAAGGGAAAGGAATTATCTACCACCTGTTCGGAAAAAAACCCTCTACTGAGAAGAGCCAGCAAGAAACTAATCATATCATCATATTACTGTACACACATAAGTTAAAAATCATGTCTATAGTTTCGTTCAAATCTAAGTAGTTATATACCACAGTAGGTACGCCCATCGAGACCCAGGGATTGCCGGTGCAGGTCAGGATTTATCCCGAACATCCCTGTCCATGATGTAGTCTTTTACTGCGTAATATGAGTGAAAAATATTACAAAGGCTCAGGTCATATCGAAACTACCGGGCCTAAAATGTTGAAAAAAATACTTAAAATAGTTCTTTACCTATAGATCACAGGATAACCTATAGTCTATGGTATTTAAAGTAATATAGGAAATCTCATATAGTCACGGAAACCTCTCCATGCGAGCTTAACTCGCACTTTCGGTTTTCGTAAATTTAACTAACCTTACCTGATTTTTTTAAAAACGTTAATGCTTGTATTTTTAACAGTGAAACACATTTATTAGCTTCCGTCAACCGTACAATAAATTATTCACAACGCTCGGAATAAAATTTTGTTGTGTGCCTATAACAGGCTGATTCATATACATATTTCCATACTTAACTCCGCGTTTAAAGTACTTGTAACAAATATGTTTGTATCTGCTTCCCATTTAGACAAACTTATTGCGTTCTTTTATTGCGTTTGGGTCGGATATAATCTTTCAATATTCAAAGAGGAAATAGGGGACTACGTTTGTATTGAGCCGGTTTGGCCTGCGTTTCCCTTTGACGTTAAAGTGGATAGCTTTTCAGCAAAATGCAAGGTTTTCTTTGAAAATTCATTGTTCTCATAAAAATGCGCAATTTGCCTAAATTGTAAAAATTAAATCATGGACGTATTAAGACTGGGAAGCAAATATTGTTAGGGAAATACCTAGTACCTAAAATTATTTATAAAAGATATTTCATGTTCATTCAATTTTGTAAATTGATGGAGACTATCATTGTGAACCTCTCTATTCAACATTGGGTTGAACGGGAACGCAGTCTACCTCTATTATGGGCCCGATGATTGATAAATGATTTATTCCCTCTTTAAACCTGCAAACTTGTCAATTTGTACTTCTATAAAGAGATTAAAAGAGTAATCTCTTTTTAAAATATCAATATACTTACTTAAGAGGTCGCGACCACTTCTTTAGACGACGCCAACGCAAACCATGTACATCCTGCGCCGGACTTCAAGTTCGCTCTGAAGTTGTTGCGCAATAGTAGTTTATGCAACGGTTGCATAATGGTAGGCCTTAAAACACTAGTGCGGTTTTCATGAAACGAGCCGATAGGCGAGTTCCATAATAAGATCGCACGAGTGTTTTAAGGCCAAATTATGCAGAGTTGCATACATAACTTTATCTACACACATATTATAAATCCTCCATGATGGGTTCAGAAACAATATTTCCTGGCAACAAGTTATTTGTTGCAATCGTGGCTGTATATTTCCGATATCCGGCGCATTTTCACATCACACACACTCCGAGAAGACTACTATTCATATTTTCAACTAAAATGTAAATTACAAACAACTTTTTCTATTCAATTCAACAACAATTCTACTTTCGTTCAGCAAAACGTCAACATAATGGCGGCAATTCGATCCTCCGTCAAGACCATTTTTTAAAAAATCATAGACAAACGAATGCCGTCTCTATTCTCATGTCACTCGAGATCAAATGTTGTGCAGTTTATATTAAACAAACATACTGAATTGACGTTTCGTATCAATAACTGTTTTAATATCTATGGATACTAGAATAGAGACCCACTTGAGTTTTGACAGCTGTTCCAAATTTAATCTCATTTCTTTACTAAAAACGATAGAGAAATAACATTGCAGCACTGGTTTTTCCTAATTGGTTGTCAAAATGGTGGTCATTTCCTACGGTTTTTGATTGAACAATGGAGGTTTTATGATATGGGTGTAGATAAAATACTTTATTTAACTTTTACCACGTGTATGTTAGCGCGTGTATTAGCCATGACGATGCAAATTGTCTCGTGTTCAGAGCGTGCTTCAAGTTTGGCGCGGCCTGTAGTAAGGAATTAATTTCAGCAGCATTTTATCCGCTCCGTCAAAAATCTCATTAGTTCCTAGGGTTTCAATGGTCGTTATTCTGCGATTGATAAAAACAATTTTTATTCCGAAACCAATTTCTTCTCTTGTACCTAATGAGATTTTACAGATAATTCGCCAATATTCCCCGATATTTAAAGAGCGAAAGTCAAGCACTCAAATCTGTTAGAATCATGTTAAAATGACATTTTAAATGTCATAAATTTTAGATACCTACATCTCACGTAGGTTAACAACGCATGCACTTTCCTGCAGTGCTGGAATTAAGAAATCCACCTCTTATTGATTTAACATTTATACTTATTAATTTCTTTTAAAAAATGTCACTTATTATTAATTATTTACGTTGATACTGGTTAAACTTAGCAAGTATTGCCAATCAGCTACTTGTTGTAGGGGGACAATATTAGGGGAATCTTTTTTTTTTTGTGTAAACTAGCTACATTTAATACGTTATTTCTAACGTCGGAGTTATTGCATTAGTGGCTATCTTCATCTGTGGCGGAAACATTGGTTATGTATTATGTCTTACAAGTCACCCTGTATAACATCAATGTCAATTTCTAAAATTAATATGTTACTTTGGGTGCGACAGGGTCCCGATCCGTTCGCTTCTTGTTCGTGAAGGAATCTTCATAAAAATATGAGCACCCAACCCAAGGAAACGTCGCAGAATGTGACATATCTTCACTGTAGGTAGTACGATTTTATATTTCCTGGTAAATTGATTTTGTCTGGTGCTACGATTTTCAGATTACCAATTTAATTATTTATTAAGCATAAGAGCGCTTTCGCACTACGTCCGATCCGTATCCGATCCGAACCTATGGAAAATATGGATCTAGAAATCACGGACCGAATTCGGATATTACTTACGCACTAGTCCGGTCAATACGGATGTAGAAATCTCGGACCGAATTCGGATGTTGCTTAAGGATTAGTCCGATCTCTGATCCAAATCCGAGCATACGTACGAAGATTATAGACGGACCGAATGGCTACTTCGGTCTGTCAATAGTCTTCTCTGAAATGGAGATTCACTGATGACAGAGAGAAATCGGATGACGCAAGTCGGATCTAGTGTGTAAACTACTATAGAAATAGTTCTACGACTACTTCGGACCGTATTTTCACGGGTTCTCATGGAATTCACTTTTTCTATAAGTAGGTAGCATTTTCTTAATTTAAATGTGAACAACAAATGCATATTTCTTAAGAGGATCGTAAACGGGCAATTTTTTCGGCAATTAATTACTGCAATTCAGGCTGTCCTCAAAAGTTTACATTCAAACTTTTTGTCCCCATTAGTGTTGTCAAATGGGGATAATTGGGGAATAATGGGGAATCTTTTTGGGGATAGCCTGAATTGCAGCAATAAATTGCCGAAAAATTTGCCCGCTAACGAGCCATTTAAGAAATATAAATTTTGTTGTTCACATTTAAATTAAGAAAATGCTACCTAATTATAATAAAAAAAGAATTCCATCGCCACAAGTTAGGTAGGTATAACGATACAATGTAGAGCTTCTGTTTAGTCTTCATACAATTTTCACACCGGCTTTTACTTCTGAGCGAAATAATTTGAATAACAGTAGCGAACACTTCGCTACTTAATAATATTCTTTTATTGCCGGCTGAAACGCTTCGGCACGCGTTGCGTTACAGTTACTCGTATAGGAATACATTATTTTTACACTTAAAACTTAATATGTAAGACACAATTATTTCTAAGATCGTATACTCATGGCTAATACGCAATGCTTTATTGGTATTTTCGTTTCGGCACGGTCCCGTACTCCCAAAACGATTGCTAGAAAAAATACTGCAACTCTACCACGATATATTATTGCTCAGTACCATAGAATTACAAACCATAGAAGGATAGTTTATATACAACCGCCCTGACAAAGTGAAGCACCGAATGCATCTCAGTTTATTAACTGAGATGCATTCGGTGCGCTTTGACATTTGACACTACGGAGCGTCCCGGCGTTTGGAGCCATAAATGTCTCCGATTTTGTTGCTTCAAATTGTGCGCGCGGACTTGGTTTCTATTGCGTTATTTATTCTAAACTCAGTACATTAATAGTAGTTTATGCAACGGTTGCATAATGATAGGCCTTAAAACACTAGTGCGGTTTTCATGAAACGAGCCGATAGGCGAGTTTCATAATAAGATCGCACGAGTGTTTTAAGGCCAAATTATGCAGAGTTGCATACATAACTTTATCTACACACATATTATAAATCCTCCATGATGGGTTCAGAAACAATATTTTCTGGCAACAAGTTATTTGTTGCAATCGTGGCTGCATATTTCCGATATCCGGCGCATTTTCACATCACACACATTCCGAGAAGACTACTATTCATATTTTCAACTAAAATGTAAATTACAAACAACTTTTTCTATTCAATTCAACAACAATTCTACTTTCGTTCAGCAAAACACCAACATAATGGCGCCAATTCGATCCTCTGTCAAGACCATTTTTTTTTAAATCATAGACAAACGAATGAAGTCTCTATTCTCATGTCACTCGAGATCAAATGTTGTGCAGTTTATATTAAAAAAACATACTGAATTGACGTTTCGTATCAATAACTGTTTAATATCTATGGATACTAGAATAGATACCCACTTGAGTTTTGACAGCTGTTCCAAATTTAATCTCATTTCTTTACTAAAAACGATAAAGAAATAACATTGCAGCACTGGTTTTTCCTAATTGGTTGTCAAAATGGTGGTCATTTCCTACGGTTTTTGATTAAACAATGGAGGTTTTATGATATGGGTGTAGATAAACTTTGTACATTGTTCGAAAAATCGAACGAGGTTTACCTCCTCACAGCGGCTCTCAAGAAACTTATAAAGTTTGACGTCACCATGAAACCACTTCAAAGTTTATATATAAGCTTTAACGTTGTATAGATGAACAAAATTCATCACTTTTATCAAGAAATTCCCGTAACACTCACAATCTGTTTGTTTATTAGCCCAGTCAATATTGATTGATCGGTTAGCTTGCAGATAATTAATTATATTTACCTTTTTAACGCCAGCTTAAGCCTTCCTTTTATGCGCTGCAAGTGGGTAACAGCGGCCCTAGTATACCAGACACGGGGAGAAGTTAAACCCGTTTATCTCTTTGACTAATCTCTTTCGTCGGCACTAGTGTGAGAGAGACGCACTTAGGGATAAGACGGTTTACCTTATCCTGTGTCAACCTTGCTAGAGCCGCTGGTAAAGTCATTCGCGGTATTGAGGTAAGCCGCCACGCGTCGGGCACTTTTGGGAATTAAATCCGTGAGTTGACGAAAAATCTCAAAGTAACAAATCGTTCTAGGAACACTGAGGGCAGCTACTTTTGTATTTATCGTTGAAATATTTTTCGGCTTCAAAGTAACTTGTGCGAATGAAACGGCGCTTTGTCTGCGAAACCAATTATATTGAGATCAAAGTTGGAGTATGATTCAGAATTAATTCGTTTCTACTAATAATTATTCGTGATATTAGTTTTATATTTCTTATACCAATAGATACAGACATAGTGAGGAATGTATCTATAGAAGACATAACGAAAAAAACTATTTTACTTAAAATATATATTTAAGATCCTCACAATAAGCCTTTCATTTGACATGTCACACGTTATAGGTGGCATAACTATTTTTTTTAATTTTCTAATTTACCCCCAAAAAGTGGCCCCTATGTTTAAAATGCATATATTCACGTCACGCGTCCGTGTTGCGGTCACCAACTGACATATGAATACCAAATTTCAACTCAATTGGTCCAGTAGTTTCGGAGCAAATTGGCTGTGACAGACGGACAGACAGACAGACAGACAGACACACGAGTGATCCTATAAGGGTTTCGTTTTTCCTTTTGAGATACGGAACCCTAATTAGCTGTTCAACTGAGTTTATCCGTCTTTACTGACCCCTTTTATTTAATACTAGCTTCTTATCAGATATTTATTATTAGAAATTATATCTTGAGAAACAAGACTAAATACGCCTTGAAGTCTATGAAAATTCGTCTTTTTTGGGATGTAGCCTCTTAAGAGAAGAAGATAAATCTTATACTGAGCAGCAATTCATAGAACAAGACAATATAATGATATGCGGTCGTGACCTCGTGAAACCAATAGGGTAGGTATTGATATTCTCGCTCGCAGTTGGTTTCAATCGAACTCATTTCAGAATGTGTTTGGTATTAAGTCGAGGATGAAATTGCGCGAAACAAGCTCGCGCGAGCGAAACTCGTAGATCACACCTACGAGTAGCTTTTATGCAGACAAGGCCTTGGAACGTATAGATAGATAGATAGATAGATAGATCATTGATATTTGTACTAAGCATACATTTTGTCAACAAGGGTATATCCCTTAAATTACATTCATCGGTTCAACAATAAAATTACAAATTAAATCACATTACATTATAACAAATTAATTACACATATAATTGCACTAACCTAAATTGTATTGAATTAAATAATAATAATATACGGGATGCTGGTGGATGGAGGAAGTAAGAACACTTGATATGGTATCGGTAATTTATTTTATAAATACGAGGCACTCTGTAACAATAGTATAAACACTGATGAATATAGGTAGGTAAGGCTATAAAATGAGATGATTTGGAGGCTTTGTGTGACACTCTACTTACGATTAAGTGCCTCACTGGTAAATCCTTGGTTTATAACAGGATAACGGGTACGTAAATATGATTAGGTTATTTTATAGATGGCACTGCACTTTTCAACTGATTATTTCTATAGTTCTGGTTGGTACTTAATAATATGTAGGTACTAAAATAAAGCTCTATTTGTAGCAGTCCAAGGCCTTTCTAGGCCGAGATCTCTTATGAAGTGATGATCAATTGTACGAATCGATCTACCGATCTAAATTTTTTGGAATTTGGAGAGAAATTGAAAGAAGAATAAAAGAAGAAGAAGTTGTCAGTATTGAAGGAGTTATGTACGTTACAGCCTGCATAAAAGCTAGTTTACTTCCAAAGAATAAGCAGTGTTTATTTTTAGATGCTTTGTTCTTGTTTCTACTGTATTTTCAAAGTTTTAAAGCGTGTTGGCCATAAGAAGTCGCAGCAGTAGCGCGACTAAAATTATCCCGTGTGTACAGATCCTTACTTAACCCTCGTTCTACGAATCGTCGCTTGCCACAGTCATTCGATTAACCCATCATTTCCACGACATGTGTCTGCGCCCCGAGGCCGTCAAAGGATTGTCTATGAGAATCAAAAACGGAGATGGTGTTAGCTCTGTTAGGTAAATATGCGCTTGGGTTTTAACATACAGTATCTGTCCTTATTTAAAATTCAAAAGTAATTTCTTATTGTAATTACATTAAACATTATGTGGTAAATTTTTTACTAATATTGAATCCACAATATATCAAACGTTAACAACGATAATCCGCAACAGGCTTCGTCAGCTGTAAACAAGTAAACAAACAAAAAATTTAAATTAAAAACATTGTACACAAAGTCTTCAAAAGGTACGCCTCGGATCGAACCTGGCGCAAAAGTCCCCATCACACTAGCCGCATTGCCGCGTTGGATGGCCAAAGATATTCTTTGTACCAGGTACGATCTGGAGCGGGGATCGCAGCCCCTCTCTCAGACGACGTCCCACCTCCCTAATGAAATCCTTGGCTTCTGCACCCCAAGGACCAGCAGTTTCAACAGCTACCGGAACGAAGTCGTAAGTTGGTTTTAGGGCAGTGTACTTCGTATGTTTTTGCCTTGCCGCAGTTTCCGCTGCGGATCCGGCCGATCTAAGCGTCTGGCTCAAATGGGAAGGAGCAAAGTGCTAGTACAACACTGAGAAAAAATACATACGTAATTCTGGATGCCACGTACGTAATTCTGGACAAAAACGTACCTAACGTAAGTAGAGACTCGGCTACATGGATAATGTTGCGGACTTCAAACGCGCGTATAAGTTTTTACATTACCACGTAACAATCAACATTATTTCGGATGTTTCGACATTATTCTGGGCTTGGCTGCGAATACATTACGGTAATGTAGGTACAGCATCAAAAATTTTCTCCGTGAAGGTGCATCCCACAAGAGACAGCGACCCTTCTGCCATGGAACCAATGTCAGACCGTCTTTCGCGTTTTTGCATCCGTACGGCTCAATCCTGGGGGCTCTGAGACACAAGGCACATTACACAAAACCAAAGCCCGACGATTTTATTTTTATTTTATAGAAGATAGATGTGCATTTGACCTCTATCTCACCTGATGGAAAGTGATGATGAGGCCGACGATGGAGCATGCACACCTAGATAATGCCTATTCACTCTCTCCTTGAAAAGACCCAAGTTGTAGCGTTCTGGGAACAAGTCTGCAGGCAGGGAATTCCACTCCCTAGCCGTCAATAATATAATCATATATAATATAATCATATTTAATATAATAATAATATAATAATATCATCGATCACGTGATGACGAGATAACCGGGCACACTACAAATGTATGTTGCACCGCACTTATTTGTACTTGGGTGTAATTTTTATGTTGTTATAATATACGTAAGTTTAGCAATCGTATATAAATAGCTTTGTTATATACATCATCATTACCATCATTCATGATCATCAGCCAATCTACGTCCCACTACTGGGTACAGGCCGCTTCTCATTAAGAGTATATAGTCTAGAGAGAGAGACTATATACTTGGTAGTATATAGTCTCTACACGGTTATGAAAATACGTAAATTTTGCAATGCAATAAGAAGTAATATATTTTATTATATTTATCACAAAAACATAATAATCTAATTAAATATCCATCGGTTCCAAACTATTCTGAGGCTGTTTCTTGGGAACCAGGAGTAACTAGTGTTTACCAAGAGGAATGTATGTAACCTGGCTGTTTAATAAATTTTGGTCTGACTTAAATTCCAATTTCATAGTATACAATAATTGTGCTACCATAATTATACATAATTGTAATATTGTACAATTATATACAAGCTATTTGTGACTTGGTTACAATCAGGATAAGTCAAGGGCTCAGCGGCCCTAGCATGCCAGACACGGGAATAAATTAAGCCCGTTTATCTCTCTGACTATCACTTTCGTCGGCACTAGTGTGAGAGAGACGCACTTAGAGATAAGACGGTGTAACTTATCCTTGTGTCAACCTTGCTACGGCCGCAGGGTCAAGGGCAGTAGAAATGTATTCGAAGTATAAGTTACATACTCGTCGATGCGTACATGCGTGTTTCATTCTTGAAGGAAAGAGTATTTACATTCCTTTCAAACGATATTACGATTGGTGCCAAAAGTTTTTCTATCTGATCTGACGTCATTTAGCTTAGCTAGTGTATGGTTATTTTTATTTGATTACATTCCTGGTAAAAACCTTTGTCAGGGCACAGCGAGTCCACTGCAAACTTCATATTTAATATATCGCTATGACATGGTTCTACTTTAGGCTAAAAATAGTTTGCCCGACTCTTTTGAAAAAAAAAAGAAGGATGGCAATCGTCTTGAATAGGGTACACTCGAAATTTGGCAATTCTCAGGATAATTCGACCCGTACTTTTCTCTACTGTAAACGATTTATCAGTTTGATTTACAATGCCCCTGGCGGAGATGGCGGACGTAGCTCAACGCCTTCCGAAAGGAAGGAATTCAGCGGATGTGTCGCAACAGACAGGGATGCGGGGAAGGAGGGGTCAGCCAGCGCAAAGAGTAAAACTACATATTTCAGTTTGAAAAATATATAGGATGTTATCTTAGGCATAATTTCAAATTTATAAGGAATCTGAACATATTAAGTATAGTTAACTACTAAAAGACAAACTACCGCACCGAAGATGACTGTCACTGGAACAGGCGGCTAATTCCAGTTCAACTGAGACCACAACCGTTGCAACTCGGTCGAAACGTCGAGGTAAAAATAAAAAGTTTTCACTTGCTTATTATTTGTTATCGTGTGTTAAGATCCTTTATAATTTTAAATTAAGTGGTATAAATATGTACGTATAAAGTACCTATAGTTTCTCCTCTGCTGCACTGGGAGTGAAGAAATAGCATAGAATGCGTGCAGATGCTTATCATCCTGGCATGTCGTAAAAGTCGACTAAGGGACGGGTCCAAGCATAGAATGCGTGCAGATGCTTATCATCCTGGCATGTCGTAAAAGTCGACTAAGGGACGGGTCCACTCCAACATGGTGGACTATCTGTATGGGCGATGGGCTGATCACCTGTCACCATACGGTTCATCATACCATCTTAGGACTAATTAATTAATCGAACGTGGCCACAAGTAATCTTGTGGCTCTGCCCACCCCATTAGGGATTTCGGGCGTGATGCTATGTATGTATAAAGTATAGGTACTATTATATTAATCTCACGCATTTGCACACTTTCATCGCCAATGAACTAACTAATAGCAGAGTTCTGTGGTCGAAAAGTTTAAAAAAAGGAGAAAAGAAAAAAGCGCTACAAAAAATAAGACTGTAACTCATTAACAGTGGGCAATTGGGCATTCACGTTTTTGGCTAATTATTTCCACGTGATTAGGTTTTTCATGAATCTTTATGTAAGGCTAACGTTAGATTTTATCAACATCAATTTGCAAACCCTAAATCCATACACCTCGTATTCATATAGGATAAGTCATTCCACCCCCAATAAAACGAGGGTTTACCTTAATTTTATTTATAAAGTATCATTAACTTTAACGTGAGTTATCGCGCAATCCAAGTAGAAATGCCGCATAAAATATGGCCTGAACTAAATAAACAAAGCTGGGATTTAATTATAATGAATTGCCCCCAACAAAACCCTCTGAATAAGTCCTAGGTGACCTACAAAAATATCGATATAAAATTGTTAAGTATAGAAGATTATTATTTTATAAAAAAACATACTCATAATTTTAGTAGGGTTCGTTACAACTTAATTTTATAATGCCGTTATTCTTTGATTTGACTAAATCTAAAAAAGGCCTTTTTCCAAAACTGAAAATGACGTTTGATGAAGGTTTTAACCTAATACTTATAAGTTCACAATTCATGCATTTTGGTACAAAGTCGTTTTGAAATGAAGTCAAATCAAAGAATAAGGCATTATAAAATTAATTCTTAACGAAGACCTCTATTCATAATTTCCAATACAAAATCATGTATTGTGTTTTTCCCCCGTCTCCTAGATTGTTCGTTACTTGCGCTTTTTTCTATCAACGCCATCTAAAGCTAACTACTTGTACTAGAAAGTGCTTCTTTCAGGAAAATAGTACGCGAACGAGTAGGTGAACTCTCATTGTCGTGCTGGGAAATGCCAATAGATGGCGTTAGAAATATGATAAGCATTTGTTTCAATCGTCGTGAAAATGGTAGCAAAGGAGGTGTTATTCTCACACAGAGATGTCGCAGAACAAAATTTTTGCACTTGTCAATAGTACGATGAGACGAATGAAACCAACAGATTTAAATAGAGGCATTGTTAATATTTTATTTTTAAAACTTTTACCCCATTAGTGATGTAATTATGTAAACTTTTGAGGATAGCTCGAATTGCAGTACTAAATTGCCGAAAATTTGCCCGTTTATGAGCCCCTTCAGTATTTTTTTTCACTGATTCTGATAATCGATTTATTCGTATTATTGTTCTTTAATTTTGTCTAAAAGCACGTTTGACGATACACATTTACATGCTTTACAGGCTTTACATATTTTTAGGATTCCGTATTTAATATAATTATTAGTTTTTTCTGCCTTTCTTTATAACTTTCAACATTTATGATTTAGTTTTAAACATAATATGGTTTGAGGGTCCAAAGGCAAGTAATAGGTACTTAGTACACCCCATTCATTTTTATTACGAGTATTAGGTACATTCGTACCCATTATAGTACTTTCATCAGTTTATGTTCGTATCCACAGCTCCCTCATGATGAAACTGTTGCTCATCACAAAAGTTAGCTTCTAAAGAAAACTGTAGCAGGTTGCATCATCACCGGCCTACATACGTCCAACTGTTAGGACAAATAGTGAGAGGTGCGGATTGGAAACTTAACATACATCTTAAATTACTTTGCAGGTATGTGAAGTTTTCCTCACGATGTTTTCATTCACCAAAATGCTATTGGTAATTGAATTCTATACATAAGTTCCATAAAACAGAGAAAAAGTTTGAATCTTATTCAACTATCACATTTATTCCTTTTGTTGGAGAAACTTCAAGACGATTACTAAAAAAAGTACTTACGTAGTTATTTTATAAACTCCCTGCCTACCCCTACGGGAAAGGGGCGTGATTATATATATGTATGTATGTAGTATGTTTGTTATTTTATAAAATGATAATTATATTGACAATGGTCAGACATTTAAATTATGCATATTAATTTGTATAAATAGGTAGTATTTAGGGCAATATATATGTAGAGCATTCGTTGAAAGTTGATAGCTGATAAGAAAATTCAGTTAATAAACACTTATAGTTCGGCCAGGATGGATACTGGTGGAGACGGGACCTGTGAACGTGCACTGTTGATTCTTCAGGGAACTAAATGGTGTTAGCGTGGTTGCCGAGGCAGCTAAAAACAGAACTAATATGATCAACACAAATCAGTAAGCATCACGAAATAATATCTAAGAATAAGTTTTTTTAGGGTTCCGTACCTCAAAAGGAAAAAAACGAAACCCTTATAGGATCACTCGTGTGTCTGTCTGTCTGTTTGTCACAGCCAATTTGCTCCGAAACTACTAAGCCGATTGAGTTGAAATACACATATGTATATCGGTGACCGAAACACGGACGCGTAATGCAAATAAATGAATTTTAAACATGGCGGCTACTTTTAGTAGTTACTTACTTGTTACTTGGGTAAAGAAGAAAACGAAAAAAAAAGTTATGCAAAATATATCTTGTGACATATCAAATGAAAGGACTTATTGTGAGGATTTTAAATATATTTTTATTGGCATTTTAAGATAAATATTTTGGAAGTTATTTAGGAAAATAAGCGAAAAATGACCATTCCCCCTTATTTCCGAAACTACTGGGCCTACAATTTTGAAAAAAAAAAGAAAATTCTTCTTTACCTATAGATTACAGGAAAACCTATAAGAAGTCAAGGGTATTTAAAATAACATAGGAAATTTCAGATAATCATGTATGGAACGGAACCCTCTCCACGCGAGTTCAACTGTCGCTTGTCCGGTTTTGGGCACCTAACCAAATACGGAAACAAGGTAGGGATATCTCCTTTATTCCCAAATACCAAAATGGTATAAGTATTCGAACCACATTGATATTATACCAAATATACCAAATTCCAAAAACACAAGAGAATTCCAACACTTCTTTTTCCATTCCAATTTATATATAACAAATGCAAAAGCTACGCCATTTATTCCAAAAATCTGCGCAATTCTCTAGCGAAAAATTATGAATGAATTTTATGTAGACGGAATATCGGACAATAACTACCTACTTAAAGTTAAATAAACGCTTAAGGAATAGTGATTAGGGTTACACAATAAGGTTTGACGGTGACTTATTATGTAGAGACAGGAAGGCTTCAAAGATACTGCTGACGGTGAGGCGCACCATTAATCATGATGATCACTACTTTTATATTTCGCGGCTTTTTGCTCCGAGTTACAAGTGTCGGCTTGCGTTTCGTTGTCACCATAATGTTTCAGCAGATATTGCTGCGTAATTTATTTGGCCTTTTCAAAGGCCTTTTTTATACGTGAGTTGGTCGTTGTGAATGTTTTTGTTTTTAACATTCTATTGAATACATTAATTGGCAGAAAACCTTGCAAAAACGATCAGAGCTTTAATTAAATCAGGTATGACGACGCGGATAGCCTAGTTGGTAGTGACCCGGCCTCCGAAGCTAGCGTCCCGGGTTCGATCCCCGGTAAGGGCAAATATTTGTGTGATGAGCACGAATGTTTGTTCCTGAGTCTTGGATGTTTCCTATGTATTTAAGTATTTATTTCTCTATATAAGTATTTACAACACAAGATATATATATATATATATATATATATATATATATATATATAAGAAAACATATGACTTCTGTTAGGATGTATTCAAATCAGCTATCCTCGGGGCATCAACGGTGAACGTCATAGTCACAACAACGTACGTCTGCAAAATGTAATTATACCCGCTCGTGCCCGAAATACCAGAATTCCAAAATACCTGATTCCTCACAATACCACACTCCCAAAATACCAATTCTGTTAAACAATATCGGATGTTATTTTAATTTTATTACTCAATCTGGTGTTTTGGGAGTGTGGTGTTATGAGTAAACCGGTATTTGGAATTCTGGTATTTTGGGAACGAGCGTAATTACCTATAAATTTTCCACACATGTAACTTTGTACTTAAGAAGTATGTGTATAAAAAAGCCTTACTCGATATGCGACTACTGTATAAGTCGCATATCGACGGGTCTCTGATTCAACCACGTATATGAAGTTTTACGAAACCCGAATATCTACTTTAGGTACACGTCTTAAAGTAGATATTCCAATTTCATAAATTTTCATATACGAGGTTGAGTCAGAGACCCGTCGATATGACGTGTAACAACTGACATCTCACCTTGGTAATAAGCAAAATTAACATTATATCCTAAAACTAGGTAGGTAATTTCTATTTCGATTTGCTTGATACAGCTAGTAAAAACTAGACGTTGTAAAACAACTATGATTTTGTATATTATAGAAAAACATTGTTAAGTATACGCGTTTCTTATACATCATAAAGCGACAGAACTTAACTTTAAAATTGAATAGGCTTAATACTCAAATGTTTATTCGAATAAATTATTCATTAATACTTGAAAAACACACGGCTTTACTCACGATTTATTGTCAGAAATAGTCCGACATGTTTCGAACCCTGAAGAAGGACTCCAATCGAGTTCGAAACATGTCGGACTATTTCTGACAATAAATCGTGAGTAAAGCCGTGTGTTTTTCAAGTATTCATAATGTCTCACGAAAGTTTTAATTTGACTAAATTATTCATCATTACTCACTTGCATTTTTCATCATTGATCCGCACTTTTTTCAGACACTTATTATCAACAGTAGGTAGATAATAGTAGATTGTAGCACCAAGCAGAAAGTGATTCATTATTGCGCCGAGTGTTGGTTTGGAGCCCGAACGCAAGTGAGGGCTCTAAAAACACGAGCGCAATAACATCACTTGATGCGAGGTGCATAATCTGCTTTTCTTTCTACTACTGCTAAAAGTTGGTAAAAAAACGTAAAGGTACAGTTAAACCCAACTAGCGAAGTAAAAAGGATTTTGGCACCTGTTATGACGCACCCTTAGAATTTTTATATAGCCTATGACACTCGCACGTTCTCCCCGAATCTTAAGATACCCTATTTATTAAAATCGGTCTATTGGTTCTGAAGTCGAAAACCCGAAAATTTTCACAGAAATCTTGTATCTAGTCTATTAATTGTCATATTACGCCATTTTTTTAAAAATCTTTTTGTAACCCATACTATCTTATCAGCCAGTACTTTGAGCATAACATTTTAGACGAGACAATCACAGTTCGATATGACCGCCGATATGTGGCCTGTTTTTTTTTTTTGTTTACAGTAAGTCCACAAAAGAGTGGTCGGCTGTCCCGTCGGACTGTGAATGGGCGGATTGGGTAGCTGTTGGTGTAAACATCTTGATCAAACAACCAAATTTATAAAAAAAACAAAACAGTGCAATAATGAAATTTGTATGCAACTTTATTTGCTCTAGAGCAAATAAGGGCTGCTTTGTGCTGATTATTTAGGGCCATTATGATGAAATTAAAGCGTAGTAGGAAGAAAATACATTTATTAATGTAGTTTCTCATCGCACACACGCCCACAATGTTGGCTGACAGTACCCACCTCTCGGAAAATGGGTTGGTACCATCTGACGGCCAACTCTACCACCGCGCGCGCTTATAAATCTAATAGCGCGCGCTTTCCCGGCTTCCTGTACACACTTCCGTCCCTTTCCCTTCTCACGAAATCACACAGATTGCAGGAAAGCGAGAGGATAGACATCAAACAGTGATCAGCGGCCCTAACATGCATGCCACAAAGATAAATTAGACCTGTCTATCTCTATGACTATCTTTTTCGTCGGCACTAGTGTGAGAGAGACGCACTTAAGGATAAAATGGTCTATCTTATCTTTGTGTCATGCATGTTAGGGCCACAAGTCAGGGTTCTTTTTAGTCCTTTCTATAACTTAGGTATGACTAGATTTTATATAGGATACACAAGTATTCAGACGATATCGACAGCACAAAGACACACTCGCACACATAGACTTGCATTACATTGGGTACAACACGCGCCGACAACGAAGTGAATTGAAAAGAAATCCTTTGCAAGTGAACACAAGTGTATCCGATCGTGACGTAAGGGTTATTTCAAGGGACATTAATGTAGTCCCTTTTATCTCTTAAGCCAGGGTAAATTGTATATAATCACTGATTTATTTTACGGGTATTTAAAATTAAAGTCGTTGCCGAAATACTTTGCTAATTATAGGACCATTGTCTTAACGTCGGCTGTTTGTTTTGTAGGGAATGAAATATTAATTAAAGTTGTTTGTAACTGTTTGTTTTCAAAGTTAAGTATTTCATTTTATAAAATGCCCAAGTAACCACCCTCCCAATATGAGATAAACAAGGTAGAAAAGCTATGTCATTCTCTAACAAATCTCGTCGGTCTTTTCGTCTCTCATTTCGTAATCATTTGACCCGCGCATGGCCAGCTGCGTTGAAATAAGACCAAGGTAGAAGACACGTACATCCATGTAGTTTATACGCAGTGACGGGTCAAGATAAGCTCGCCGATGAGTTCTTGAACGAAGTGTCATTCAAGAGAATCGTACTCCTGGGGTCCGTTGCCACCGTTGTAGGTACCTTACTCCGCATAATGCTTACGAGCGTGCAGGTCAATTTATGATTGTCGAATGAAAATGAGAGACGAAATGAGCGAAGGTTTGTTAGAGAATAATAACATGCAGGCAACAAAAGATAAGCTCGGTCGATGTTTAAAATTGTGTGCATGGTGAGTAATATTTACCAAATTACTTTATAAAGTTATGCAGGGCCAACGAACGGTGTTTTTTCTTTAAATAAATGAAGCACTGAAAAGTTTGATGGACAAAAAAAAACAATCTATATTATTTTTATTTTTCGTAGACGTAATTTAATCTGAACGAAGAATTTAAAAATATGGTTAACTTCTTGCAACTTTGAGAGAGATTGAGGTCAAACAACAAACTTTGCTAAAAAACAGAAAGTTCAAATATTCAGTTACAAAGATTAACTTGCTCAAATTGAAGTCGGACAAATTGAGTCAACAGTCTATTTGTTATTGGCAGGAAATATTTCGATTTGTTAACATAAGAGATATTTTCAGAAAGTTATCTGTAACTTGACAATCCGATATTTATTTCCAAATCGATTTTGAAGAAATGGGCACTCGAAAGCATAAATAAAATTGCCAGCGAATGAACAAAGGGAGAAATATGGGTTCATCACACGACCGTAATGCTTAGTGTCCTGTGGCAGGCTAATGTTAAAATATCGACATTGCACGTTCCTATTTTAGGCACGTGAAAAGTGGTCGGTATGGGGTAGCTCCCCTGTACACTGCTCACCACGCCGTTGAACGACAGACACCCAAATTGACGGTCCGTCAAACGTTTATTTTCTATTGTAGGTATATATTGCCATCTGCCCTCCTATAGAACATATTTTTTAACGTGAACATAAAGCGTTCATGCCTCTTAGCATCTTACACCAGCAATCATCCTTTTAAGAAAATAAACGGTTCCGTGGCGCAACGACCAACAGAATCAGAGATATAAAGATTTTAGAACCTATCATGAACCACTGCTGGCTGCAGATAAAAGTGACGTGGTGCGCATTTGTGTAGGAACGCATGGCAGTCGAGGCTAGAGAAAAAAATATCCCTTAGTGCGTCTCTCTTATACTAATATCGAAAAAGGACGCTCCGTGAGATAGATGAAGATCAAAGAAACAAAAGCTAATCGTAATTAAAACAGTTTCATTGGTTAGTTCGAGTTCTCTAAAAATAGTAACGTGTATAAACTGGACACACAACACAAACATGGAGGGCTAGCAGAACATGCCCGCGACACGTTTATCGCTCAGTCAGTGCGTCCCTTATTTATATATATTTGAATAGTTTTGACAGTGACGCACTGAGCGACAAACGAGTCGTGGGCATGTTGTACTGGCCCCCATGAGGTAGAACTAGATCCAGTTTGTGGTAGCTTGAAGCGCAATAAACACTACGTTGAGCTAAAGATTTATTAAAATTAAATTAAGTATAACGAACTGGCCGCTTCAACGGTATGGTATGCTTGCTGATAACTTTGAATACGTAATTAATGCAGAACCATTGTTTGAAGGCACATCTCACCTATGTTACCAACGCCGCATTTTGTTCTTTCTTTTCTATTGCTTTTACATTTATATGAATTTATTTCCTTAAAAATGGAAACCTCGCTCGAATTGAATTGACGTTTAAAAATATTAACTTAGGCAAGAGCAGATGACATTGGTTAAACTTAGGGTGTCTATTGACTTACTTTTTACTATTATAAAGTAAATTTGCTGCAGTAAAATACGCTTTTTTAACGTCGGAGTTATTGCACTATATTGGCCGTCTTCAACTGAGCCGGGAAAATTGGTTTTGTAAACGTTTTCAAAGTCCCTCCGTATAACGGACTTGCCGTTTTAATTGCAACAGTATACCTGCCGTTTTTAGTCTTCCGATATCGTAGCAATTTCAGGTAATAGTCAACAGAGTAGGCAGTGCATGCGTACCGTGTCTTGGGGTGGGTGGTGGCGGGGGGCATTCAACAGGCGGCGGTCGATACGGCCGGCGCCGCGCACGGCTCTACCTAGGTACCTACGAGCGGAGCCATCCATCCATCGGCACGCCGCGCCAGCTCCCATCCTTATAACTTAGTTTCGGACCGCAGTTTCATGGTTTTCAACTTATTACTTAATAATATACTTTTCGCGATATTAATAGATACATGAGTTATGGATCTAGTTTTATTTAACATTACCTAGTTTTGGAATCAGTCGCATATTTTAATGGATGACTTCGCATACCTATTAATAAAACAACCCGATAAAGTTTTTGCAGTGAATAAAGCGAGCGCTCAAATCTAGGTCACCACTTAATGGATTATGTGTATATATTATGCAGAAAGCAGTAAATCTCCAAAGGCAAATTCATTCTTAAACAAACGAAAAAGCAAGTGTAGGAGGTGATCGTGCACTTTAATACGGTATATCTCGTGAAAAATCCGCGGCCTGGTAGATTTAAGCCGTAGATTGCGCGAAGTCTCCTCGATGCGTATCTCGGGCGTCTTTGTGCGGGGCAGAAAAGATACAAGACGTATAAACTTTGCTCCTAACATGATTTTTCTCGAAGCACTCGCGGCGTAGACAAATGCAAAGAAATAACTTCGGACTTAGACATTTGTTTCGTAAATTGTTGAAGCCCTATCTTGTTTGATATTTGCGAGATCATGGTACACATTCATCTCAGTTGCGGTTTATTTCTCTAGTGTATCTGGCATGTATTTTTTGTACTTTGTACGCGTATATAATTTTGAGCTTTTTATAGAATATAAATATTCAACAGAAAAACCAATATTATTAATTCGAAAGAGTATGTTGGCTTGTTGGTTTGTCTTTCTTTCACTCAGCAATGTTGCAACGGTTCGATGTGATTTTTTTACACAGAGATTGTATTTGGGTCGGAGAGTGACAGGATAAATATTTTATGCCGAAAAAAAAAGCAGTTCCCGACGGAACAGTGATAAACGAATTCCACGCGGTTGTCGACGTCGCGCGAAATAATTTTGAACATAAAGATAGTATTACGAATGAAATTGTTTCATCAAGTCCAAAAATTTTCATTATGAATGCGTTTCGTGATTAAATAATACCCTACGTTACGTAAAGGTGTTTTCAACTGATCGCAATTAGCGTTATTCTCTATGATATGATATAGTGATGTAATATTCAAAGCCAGCTCTGTATTTATTAGGAAGATGAGATATGCCACTGATATAGGTATATCCTCACAGTTAGCTACATATTAATAGGGCACAATATTCCGCTTGATAGAAGCTCAATCTAGTAGTGCCAAGATGAGATGCAAATGAATCTGTGGCACGCTTCAGCCAAATAATCCGGCTAAATAGGGATGTAGCATATATAATCCTGACAAGAAAAAATTCAAAACTAAAACATGACCGGCGACGTAAAAGCATTTATGCTCCTAATATGACACACCCTTAGAATTCTTATATAGCCTATGACACTCGCAAGTTCTCGACAATTTATATGATACCCCATTTATTAAAATCAGTTCAGTAGTTCAGAAGCTAAAGCGGAACATTCAATTTCTGGTCATATGCATACATACATACATACTGTATACGGGTTCGTGCAGTCAAGTAATGAAAAAATTATGCATCCAAAACAAGCGAAATAACTAGAAACCATTGCAGGATTAGAATTAGAATTTCATATTTCATGAAAGGTGATGATGTTCCAAACGAAAGTAGTTACTTGTCTCAACCAAACTAGACCTCTATTCGGGAACGTCCAAGCGATATTGTTGCGGCGAGCGCGCGAGACTCGCATCTCACTCTTACGCATTACGCAGGCAATCAGATGTACTCCAAGGGTAAAACTATCGAGAGAGAGAGAGAGATAGGGATACGCATCGTGCGGAAGAGTAGGATGAGAATCTCGGTAGCCCGTCGCTATAATATCGCTTGGACGTTCCCGAATAGAGGCGCTGTTCTATATTTCTAAGGGTCATACTATACGGGCGGTTTTCCCGCCGCGAGAATCCGCTTCTGAACCGCACTAGTCACAATTTAATATGGCGACGGAAAACCGCGCAGTGTAGTATGCAGCATTCAACTTTCATATTAAATTGTGACTAGTGCGGTTCAGAAGCGGATTCCCACGGCGAGAAAACCGCCCGTATAGTATGACCCTAAGATAGAATGTTTGAGAGCGGTATGTGAGCGCACCTGAGGGAACTTGTTGGATGCAGGCAGTGATGAGTTATCGTCTATTATTCATTTCACATTTCTTTAATATCATGGTTAGTTTTTTGTACATTGTTTGAACTCTTGTTTAACGTAGGTCTATTCCAAAAACTGCTCTGATATGGCATGTTCATTTGGTTGCCGTAAAACCAACGCCTCTATTCGGGAACGCTAAGTGATGTTGTAGCGACTCGACAGCGAGATTTCTCATCCCACTCTTTTGCACGATGCGTAATGCGTAAGAGTGAGATGCGAGTCTCGCTCCCGGGTCGCTGCAGTATCACTTAGACGTTCCCAAGTAGACGCCCTGGTCTTGGTATCACAGCAACGAACTGTAAGTAGCGTACCGTATACTAAGAGAACTGCTTTCAACACATGGTTGAGGCGCGCTTATCAACTTCTGCTGTCGTAAAGTATGTCTTGTACGGAAACGTATCTATACCCAACATGAGGGCTGTTTTTAAATTTAAATTAAGTGTATTTCTGTTCTTTGTGTATTTTTTCTAAATGTGGCAATAACACCTCACCTCACCTGCACCTGCAAGTTTTCTATCGAACAGAATCCAGTCGTATTTTAGTCGATTACAGTGTTGGGACACCCCAGAAAATCACGCTACTTATGACTTTGAAAACGTCGGCGGTCGATAGCTATATCTACGGACCCTGCCGGTCTCGCCGCTCAAAAGTAACATTAAAATTATGCTAATAAAGGCCAAGGTTTACTATGGACTCGCAGGTACCGTGAAAATTTAAATTTTGAACAGAATAGACAAGTCCAGAGAATTCAATAATGTTATACTTCTTCCATTACACGCGTTTAGCGTCAGATACGAAAATAAAGTAGTTAATTTGCAGATGTTTGCAACTAGGCGCTTCTTAACAGTAGAGGTCAAATTTGCAACGAAAAACTACTTTAACTTTAAGCTTTTGACTTAATATTTTTGAAAAATTGTTCTGGAAATACATATTTTTGCAAAAGCCGACCTGACTTCCAGACGCGGAGACTATACATCTCCCTTATTAGTTATTTAAGTATTAGAATTACTTTGTACCCATTAGGTTTGTTTGTTGCACTTTTTGTGTTAGTTTTTAGATAAAACTCTAATGTCAAAGTTGAAAGACTTACTGCTGAGTTTCTTGCGGCGTTCCTTCTCAACAGATATCACCTTGCGAAGCGCTGATAGCTTCAGACATGTGAAAGAGCCCATGTGGCCTACTTGCAAAATAAATATTTTTCATTTTCATTTTTCATTTTTGACTGTACAAAAGTTGTAGGCGTTGCTGTTAATCAAAAAGTTGACGGCGACGTGAAAAATATTGTGACCATAGATGAGGTAAAGTCTTTAGGCTTCAACTGGCTTCAACCGACTGCGGCGCACTTTGTGCACAGACACGTAGCTTTCGGTGATATCTCCTACATTTTGATACAAAGCGAAGCTAAGTATATAAGCGTGAACTGATGAAATCACTCAAAACCACGTCTCCTTGCAGAGCGTGCGCTACAGTCGGCTTCCAGCGTTTAGGAGCGCGTGTGGACAAACGAAATCGCAAGACGGCGAGAGGGCGGTGGCGGCAGATGGCGGCAGAGATCGATACTGCCATGAATAATTAAAATGGATGTGCCGCTTTTTTGAACTTAACCTCTTTAATAAACTGTTTGTACAGAATTCGTTCACTGTGAACGACGGTGTAAAGTGATGTCACGTTTTATTGAATGAAACGAGCGTCTCCAGTTGAAGTAAAATTATTTAGGTGCTGTACGTTGTTAAATAAATCTTCAGCTATATGTACTTTCGTGTGCGTTCCAGTATTTCTTCTATCAATTAAAAAACTTATTAGATTAATCATAATCATCATTTCAGCCGAAAGATGTCCACTGCTGGACATATGCCTGCCCAAACGATCGCTACGACCACAGCGACGACCTGTCCTAAGCTGCTCGCATCTAGCGGAGTCTAGCACTTTTCAGAAATTACAATCTGCAATTCGATTTATCTCTCATCAAAATTTAAAAATGCTTTTTGAGTTTCATTCTTTTTAGGGTTCCGTACCTCAAAGGAAAAAAGGAACCCTTATAGGATCACTCGTGTGTCTGTCTGTCTGTCTGTCTGTCCGTCTGTCACAGCCAATTTGCTGCGAAACTACTGGACCGATTGATTTGAAATTTGGTATACATATGTAAATTGGTGACCGCAACAGGGATGCGTAACGTAAATTAATTAATTTTGAACATGGGGCCCACTTTTGGGGGATAAATTAGAAAATTAAAAAAAAAGTTGTGCAACTGAAATCGTGTGACATATCAAATAAAAGGGCTTATTGTGAGGAACTTAAATGTATTTTTTTTTTAATTTTAAGTAAAATAGTTTAGAAGTTATTTAGGAAAATAGGTGAAAATTTACCATTCCCCCCTTATCTCCGAAACTACCGGGCCTAAAATTTTGAAAAAAATACAGAACATAGTTCTTTACCTATAGATTACAGGAAAACCTATAAGAAGTCTATGGTATTTAAAGTAAAATAGGAAATTTCAGTTTATCATGTATGTAACGGAACCCTCTCCACGCGGGTTTCACTCGAACTTGACCGGTTTTTTTATCAGTTTATTAATTCATCGTAGTTTGCTATTAGAATGCTGCTGGTTAAGGCACGCTTTTGTCGATTTGAATGACAAGTTAACCTCGGTTGCCGACCGTGCTACGGCGTAGAGCTACGTAGGAATTATGCAGTGCGGTCCACTCGCATCCAGTGAAAGTGAAAGGCATCTCGGGCAGTGCTCACTTTCGAATATCTAAGTTTAAATCAATGTGAATGTAACCTTGTGTTCCTTATAGAGACGCATTGCATGCATATTGAAAAGAATGTTTTTTTTTAGGGTTCCGTACCTCAAAAGGAAAATGCGAAACCCTTATAGGATCACTCGTGCGTCTGTCTGTCTGTCTCTCTGTCTGTCCGTCTGTCACAGCCAATTTGCTCCGAAACTACTGGACCGATTGGGCTGAAATTTAGTATACATATGTAAGTCGGTGACCGCAACACGGACGCGTGACGTAAATATATGAATTTTAAACATGGGGGCCACTTTTGGGGGGTAAATCAGAAAATTAAAAAAAAAAAGTTATGCAACCTATATCGTGTGACATATTAAATGAAAGGGCTTATTGTGAGGACTTTAAATATATTTTTTTCTGAATATTAAATAAAATAGTTTGGAAGTTATTTAGGAAAATAGGCGAAAATTGACCATCCCCCCCCCCCTTATTTCCGAAACTACTGGGGCTAAAATTATGAAAAAAATACAGAAAATAGTTCTTTACCTATAGATTACAAGAAAATCTATAAGAAGTCTATGGTATTTAAAGTAACCTAGTAAATTGCAGATAATCCTGTACGGAACGGAACCCTCTCCACGCGAGTTTAACTCGCACTTGTCCGGTTTTTTATGAAAGAACAGATTATTGTCACGCGTCAAGATCATGCGGAATGCCCTAGCATGCAAGACACGGGGATAAGTTAAACCCGTTTATCGCTCTGACTATCTCCTTCGTCGGCACTAGTGTGAGAGAGACGCACTTAGAGATAAAACGGTTTAATTTATCCTTGTGTCCTTGCTCGGGCCGCAGGGTGTTGTAATCAACACTTGAAATTTTATATCCATTTTCTTTCTTTGAGATTGTTAGTGCGAAGATACCTTATTATTTTACATAGAAAACTCATTTCTCTCTTTGCTTTTGCTTGAAATAAAGTTTTAATGAATCTAATTAATTGATAACTAGTTTTAATTGTTTACTCGAGGGTTCTGCTGAGTCTTCTGAGGAGCTTCATAAAAAGTTGTGCCCTGTAATATGCATATTAATTCATTAACTATGTTTTTTTCTTGATAAAAATACAACGGTGAGTCTTCATCTTTCCAATTTATATTAATAAATTGAAAAATATATAAATGGGACAGCGTAAAAGCAGCGTTAATTAAAATAGGACGCTGACGTCATGCAGTAAATCCGGTGGAATCGGCTTAGCAATGTAGGGAGATACTGATTTATGATAATTACAACATCGCTTTATTTTCGGTACATAATACCAACGTATAGTACTAGCCGCGTGCTCGATGTCCCATCGGCAACACCAAATAACTTGAAAATATACGAACTTCCCTACTAACTTTTATCCTCTATTTAATCACAGAGGGTGAATTTTTAAAATCCCTTCGTGCTCATCTTCGTTATAAGTATAAGGAAATCCTGTAAAAAATTATTATTTTCTGGACCCACCGGTTTAGGTTGTGCGTTGTCTGTCAGTCAGTGTTAAGAATTTTATTAAGTAGATGTGAACTGCTTGTAACGACGTATTGAAGAGTGGACTGTATTGTAATGTAATGGTATATATAGGTAAAACTGGATTAAAATAAATAATGCGTATATCGACAAGGACGATTTATTAGCCACTGCAAAGAAACAAAATAACACGCACGCCATAGTGCATAAAATAAAAAAAAACCTCAGTATTGAGGTTGGTTATGTTGCAAACACTGCTTGAATCTTTCCTATTTTGACGTTTCGGCTAAATGATTGCCATAAGAATAACAACAAGAACCAAGGACGGAAGTCGAAGACAGTGACACCTTTCCCTTCTTCAGGCGTGTGATTCTCTAACTTGGTGAGCGTCGAAAACGAGTCCCATACTTACTAGTAAGAATCGATTATCTATTTGGAAGGCGAGTTTTCGTCGGCCAGTGAAGCTATGTAGAAAACATCTGCGCCTCCATTCGGGAACGTCCAAACGATATTGTAGCGACGATATCGTACGATAGAGATGCGTAATGCGTAAGAGTGGGATGCGTCTCGCTCGCGCGCCGCAACAATATCGCTGGGACGCTCCCGAATAGCAAAATACAAGTAAACCATTAAATTTCATCATTAAGTTCCATAAGCATGTTGCTGATACGTATGGCGAAAGCCACACCGGACGTGGCACGATTAGAGGCAAGATTACTTAATAGGAGCGCGTGTAGCATATCGCTAAGCGCGCGGTGTGGCTAGCGCCACAGATTATCGTAAGTTCGTTCAATAGGATATGTTATCTAAGCACTCAGCGAAGCGCTTGCCGCTAGCGGCCTTAGTTAGTACTACCTTCCGCCCGCGACTTCGTCCGCGTGGGATTCGGTCGTAAATATACTCTCGACAACTTTTGAGTTATTTGGGACAAAAATGACCCTATTTTCCATTCCAGAAGCTAAGGTCTAACTATATACGACGTTGCATGAAAATACGTTCAGCCATATGGAGCTAAGTTGTAACAAACATACACAAACACACACACCAAATAATTTATTTAAGAAACGGTTACCTACCTAATTGTTTGTTTTGAACTGCATATATACCAAGTTTCAAGTTGATAAACAAATGGAATCGGTTTTTCCAATACAAAGTTTAACGCCCCAAGGCCCCCTTTTTAGGGGTAGTTTCATATTGTCTTATACCGCATACCTATTTTTCTATTTTGAACTCATCCAAACAGTTTTTCGCATACTAAATTCCACCCCGTCTTTTACCCCCTTCCACTTTTATTTCCAAAAGTTTCTATAGCCTATCCTATCCTGCCTGAAGTGTTCCTGGATATATTATCGAAAACCGCATTGAAATCCATCCAGTAGTTTTAATGTTTATCGCGAACATATAATCAGACAAACAGACAAACATAAGCCCCCCATAGCATTTTTTCATTGTTATCTTCAATGTACAGACTTTTTCCACTTTACGATTTTATTATATGTATAGATTTACTCTTATAATTAGCCAAGTGTATACCTTCCTTAAACAATGCGCTGTTATCGCACCTAATTTGATTTGATCGCCGTGCGTGTCCTAGTGTGGCTGAATATGGCCCGCGGCGCGCCGACCCATAGTTGCGCGCGTATTGTGCGAATCTCTTAAGGTAACGCTCATATTTTAACATACCAACTAAAACACATGCCAATGACATTTGGTTATGAATACTGAGCATATGCTTGAGATCTGATTTGATAAAATATTTAATCGGAAATTAAATACATTTAATGATATACTTTTTACACTGTTGTAAGAGTGTTAATTATACGCACACCCAATTAAAAATATTTTAATGATTAAAGGAATGGCATATGTACGCATATTTTGTTATTACAGAAATTCTAGTAATTTCATGTTCTTTTTAAAGTTTTCAAAGATATGTAATGTTTGAAAGAGGTTATGGAAAGTAAAAATGACAGTTAATGTAAATAGTCAAAATATAATTCGTATTTAGCAAAATTATTCGTTGCTTTGGATTTTTATGCCTATACACCCACACATATTTATGCGATTCTTATTTGTAGTTCTTTGCAAAAGCTATAGTTTTCAATAACATTGTATAAAAAATAATAATGAAGCTTACGTTACACTACTTACCGATTTGGTTTGCATTCGTAACTTTTATAAGGCATTTTTGAGGCATTATAAATGAAACTTAATGTTTGAAAAATAATTCACAGTTAAATTATTAATAAAAGTTTTGTGTTTTGTAATTGCTTTCCCATTTAATTAAAAAAAAACTAGCAGTGTTATCCAGAAAGTTGATAGAGCGTAGGATGGCTGTATAATATTTTTCAAAGTGCCATTTCAGGTCCGCCGAATGAAATATTACCTTCAGTTATTCACGGTACACTGAATAAACACGCCCACCGTTTTCATTAAATTTATTTTATCTCAGACCTTAACAAACTCCATTTCAATGTCTTTATTTGTCAAAGTTATGAGTACGCAATCCCGTCGAAACATTTAAATTCGAAAACTTTCCTCCTACTTTATTTGCCCTATTTTATTGGGACTATTGTTAAATTCTTGCCTCGATTCATCATTATATTGTAAGCAATCCTTCATCAAATTAAATCATCCAATTATTGTTACGATTATAAGATTTTGACTATTTGGATAAAGCGGAAATGTTTTATAAACAATTCGTGTATTGTGAGTTTTATTCACCAGTGTATAACACGGTTTAACTCTAGTTATCGAATTTAAAAAAATCAAGTATAGAATAAACGACGTTAAAAACCCTTTTAAATTTTACCTATTTATCCACGCGGATGAAGCTGGTTGGAGGTTCGTAACTCAAATAAGTTTTGACAGGGAATAAGTCTAGTTAGATTTAATGAAATGGTATATTACTAACAAGTGTGCTCATAATGATTCCACCCAGCTCATGGCACGCGCGATGCAGCTCCATCGAGTAGTGGTTTGCTTCTATGATCAAAGCGTCACTCTCGATGGCTAGTTCGCTGGTGACGCTTTAGTAAGGTATTGACCGGGGGCATTCGCTTGTAATGTAACAGCTCGGATTTTCTGTGAGTACGTCCCTTTGCGCTTTATCCTCAAAGTCGAATCCAAGCCGTTACTTTCATTACAGGCGCATGCTCCCGGTCAATACCCCCCCTTAGGAAACTTAGCCTGAGCGTCTACTCGGGAACGTCTAAGTGATATTGTAGCGACTCGTGAGCGAGATTCGAGAGCGCATTACGCGTCGTGCGGAAGAGGGAAATAAGAATCTCGCTCGCGAGTCTCTACAATATCACTTACGTTCCTGAATAAAGGCGCTGAGGTATGATTATTAAACTCCCCGGAAATTCAGACACCGTCAAACTAAAGAATATTAACTTTTTTGTTTGTTGTTAGTTATTTTACTTATACTGTATTGTTCTTTGACTTGCCATTATTACGTTAATAAAGTCGTTATCTATCTGTCTATCTATCTAACCATACTACTGCCAAGCCCAATAGTGGCACAAATGCACAAACCGTTTTACTATACGACAGAAATTAGTTCGCCGACGAGCCAAGTGCTTTGCACGTAGGAGAATCGCATGGTTCGTTTTGTGCTGGTGTGGTACAAAGTCATGCTCCTACGTTATGCAGAGCGCTCGGGAGTGAGATAATCATACCCCTGCTCAAGAATAGTTTACGAAAAGTCAGGATGAGTGAGCGTGACGACTACTGCGCTCGCAATTGCAATTCTATGATAAGATAATGAATTGACTTAAATAACATGCTTGAGTGCTTAACTTGCATGCATGCCGGCTAACAAACATTTTATAAAACAAAATGAATGATAGATTAGACGTTTAATAACACGGGCCAATTAAAATCTCAGAGAACAAAAAAAAACACACACATACACACAGCATCACGCCCGAAATCCCTAATGGGGTGGGCAGAGCCACAAGACTACTTGTAGCCACGTTCGATTTATTAGTCATAAGATGGTATGATGAACCGTATAGTGACAGGTGATCAGCCCATCGCCCATACAGATAGTCCACCATGTTGGAGAGGACCCGTCCCTTAGTCGACTTTTACGACATGCCAGGATGATAAGCATCTGCACGCATTCTAAACTATTTCTTAACTCCCAGTGCAGCAGAGGAGCAAAAAAATAACAACACTAATAAAATAAAACCAGCAAGAAAGTTAAGTTGTTTGGGGAGTGCACATTTTAAGGTTCGATCTATCACAGTGAGTTCTAAAGAAAAGATACTGTTGTTTGAAATACGTAATTACGAGGTTTTTTGTGCATTTTTTTTACTTTTGAACGAGAACTCGGTGTGCGAGTTCCCTGTTCTGTGGAGTAGAGTACCCTGGTTTTGTGGTCATGTCCTATCTAATATATGTGGTGTTCAGTGCTATTCCATGCTTAAACATCTGTTATGTCTTGTCTTAAGTTTGAATTTAGCGTGGGTTATATATTCCAGTTGCTAAATAAAACATGTTGCTTGGTTCCAAAGTGTAAAAGAACTGAACACATATCTACATATATAATAGGCATACATATTTCTCAAATGGAAGACTCATTAATACATTCGTGAGTCATCAAATATGAAACACATTAGGCAACTTGTTTAACAAAGTTAAATATTCATGAAAAGTTTCGTAAAACCTTTCAAACAGGCAAATGTATACAGTAAATTAAATTAATTTTGTTTGTAGATTACTCGTATGTAGGCCAAGACAGGTGCTTCTACTTATTTGTTGTTGGAGTAAGAAGAAAAACGTAGATTTAATCAACGAGATTTTTTTAATGAACCCTGTCACATATCGCGTAATTAGCTTTGAACTAAAAATATATTTCTCACCAGTTGCTTGTTCTGATTCCACGAACTGCCGCTCAATTACGCAACACCAAGTGGTATCGCTTTTGCGAAAAGTAAACCAATTGTGCCCTTATTTACACAGAGTTAAGACTAAATTGGTTTGCATTTCGAGCCAAACCGATACCAATTGTGCTGCGTAATTGAGCTGCTGAGTCTTTGTAAAATATAAAGTCTGTATAGAGAAAGAACCCGGTGTAATTCTTAGCGACGCAACTGTGCGTGCATTTTTGGATAGATTTAGCCATTTAAAATCGATATTTGGTGCAAAATCGCATTATTTTGTGTCAAAAATCTCTGTGGCATCACTATTGACTATGCTAACAGCTTTTAGTATAGTCAAGCGTTTTATATCATGCGATACAATAATAACCCATTATTTGACTATGACCTGTTTAATGCCATAGACAGTTTATCCAATTTGTTTTAAATGTGTTTTGTAATACAAAGAGCCACTAGTGCAATCAGTGAATATTTCACAACTAAGTTTATATGGAGTTAATACTTTAGTATTTAAGAACCATTATTATTTATTTTATTCACAGCCATCTATATTGTTTGTTTGGCGTGACGAAGATAGATGGTAATGTGGTTTTAGATTAAAAATATAATGAAGGCTTTTGTGGAAAAAACTGGCAACGAAAGCCATATTTTACAGTCTGCCTTTCAATGTCCAGGAAAACGGTAAATTTAAAATATTTGCTTTTGTATTTATTTCTGTGTTTAAACCCTAAGATAACAAGTTAGTTAAGCTGATGGGGGGAGGGGCAGGGAGCCGTGTAGGGGCACTATTGCCTCTCGTAGACGACATCGCTTTAATCCACTTAGCAGGGTGATGGGACCGCCTTGCGAATCTTGCTCCAAGATATCAGAAAATCTTTTGTTACAACATATGGACGTCCCTTTAAAACCCTGAGATATTCACGTCAATTGTCCAGCTAAATTTGAGCATCAATATATGAAAACTCATACAGAACTATTCGTTCGGACTTCTTAAATAGCTCGGAATAAATTCCGCTTATATGTATATAAACGAGTTATCGTTCAATTGTGAAAAGCAGCGGCTTTTAGAAATTATGGATAATGACCGCTAGTTGCTAGGCTAGTTGATTTATTGTTTCGATTGTTCTGGCATCAGACGGTTACGCCATTTTGAATAAAAGCATCTTAAACTACGTGAATCATAATACGCTTTTATGTCGGCAGTTAAAAATAATCAATAAAAGCGTTTAATTTTATACATATTTGATCAAATTAGGTACTTGACAAAAGCATTTTATCGATATTCGTGACACTGCCTCGACAAGGGTTACGTAGGTTACAAATTCTGAACATAATGTCAATTTATTTTTGACGACGCGGATAGCCTAGTTGGTAGTGACCCTGCCTCCGACGCAAGCGTCCCGGGTTCGATCCCCGGTATGGGCAAATATTTGTGTGATGAGCATGAATGTTTGTTCCTGAGTCTTGGATGTTTCCTATGTATTTAAGTATTTATTTCTCTATATAAGTATTTATATCGTCGTCTAGTACTCATAACACAAGCCTTTACAGCTTACTTTGGGACTAGATCGATTTGTGTAAAGATTGTCCCCTGATTTATTTATTTATTTATTTATCATTTGTGCCCGATATACATGCGCCTCTATTCGGGAACGTTAAGTGATGTTGTAGCGACTCGCGAGCGAGATTTCTCATCCTACTCTTCCGCACGACGCGTAAGGCTTCATTTCCACTTGCGCGACTAGTCGCGCGCGACCGCTGTCGCTAGCGGCTAGAAATGAAGCTACTGCACGCGCGACTGGTCGCGCGCGACTGTAGGTATTCTACCAAAACGACCTCTCATAGCTCATTTTTGAATGCCGGTCATGTGCGAGTCTGACTCGCGCGCCGAGGGTCCCGTACTTACCTATGAATGAAGTCAGTTAAAAATAAAAATAAACAGTACCTTGTTGTAAAATTACTTTCGCAAGCTCCTATCTCCGTGCAATCGTCGTTTAACATTTTTTTTATGTGATGAAATTACAAATTTACTGTTTCCTTTACTTGTGCTGTAAGACACTGCTTCTTGCCAAATGTCATGATTCTAGGTCAACGAGAAGTACCCTATAGGTATCGATTCCCTTTGGATTCCCTTGAAAGTATCAAAATATGTGGCATAAACGGCCGTATATCTCGGCCGGATCTCTTGAAGCTGTGAAAAAATCAACCTTCTAAGTCACCGCAATCCTTGTGATTGCGGTGACTTAGAAGGTTGATTTTTGACCTGATTGCACACCTGAGTATTTGATATTAATCTCAACTTGATACCTCCACGTGTTCCTGAAAAAAGGTCTTGACAGACAGATAGACAGACAGACAGACGTACAGACAGACGGACGGACAAACAAGTGATCCTATGAGGTTTCCTATTTTCCTTTTGAGATACGGAACCCTAAAAATTGACGTCGGTAAATTAACATGTCTTTACTTGTTAACAAAAAGAACATGATAACCTTACGTTTTGTATAGGTTAGGTACTCATTGTTAAGAGAATTTAATAGAAAAGGAGCGTTTTATTTGTTTTATAATGAGTTATGGGAATACGTCACAAATATTTTCAATTACCTACACACGAATGTCGGTGAATTCTTTTGAGACTTTCAATCTCGCCACGCTGCGTACTGACAATTAAAATGGCACCGGCGGCCGCTAGTCGCGCGCGGCTAGCCGCGCAGTGGGCATTGCGCATTGATTTTACGTTGATTTCGAGTCGCGCGCGGCTGCTCGAGTCGCGTCATAGTCGCGTGCTCTTTTGCAGTCGCGGTCGCGTCAGTGGGTATGGTATATGACATATCTGTAGAAATAGAGTCGCGCGCGACTAGTTGTGCAGTGGAAATGAGGCCTAATCCGAGATGCGAGTATCGCTCGCGATTCGCTGCAGTATCACTTAGACGTTCCCGAATAGACTCCCTGTGTTAGTTAACGTATATTTATAGTGTTATAAGAATAAATATAACCTGCTGGTTGGTAAGGATAATGATTACAGATATAATTTATAAAAAAAAACCTTACATTTACCTGTATCATAACTTTAGAAAGCAGATTACCTGAGTAATTGAATAATTAATCACAGAACGGTGGAAAATAGAGAAGCTATTCATTAATATTAATTATGAGAATGTAGAAGACATATCTAAGCTGCGCTCATTACGTTACTGTCTAGGGAGTTTAAAGCTCTAGCGTTGTACTAATAGATATTCTATGGCTCTGTTCCAACAGACTCCAAGGCGTCCTCTGGTACACTGCAATAAGCATGTTTAAGAACTTGAAGGTTGCAATTCCCGACACAAACTCACGCACTTTATTCTATAAACAGGTGGTTCATAATAATGTGTTGATTGCGATTCAATTGCAATTATTGCCCCGCGCTTGCAATAAACATCTTTTATCATAAGTTGATGCGATGTCAACTGCAGCTCAATTACGCAGCACAATTGGTATCGGTTTGGCTCGAAATGCAAACCAATTTAGTCTTAACACAGTGTAAATAAGGGCACAATTGGTTTACTTTTCGCGAAAGCGATACCACTTGGTGTTGCGTAATTGAGCGGCGGGTCCTTCGTCAACGTTTGATAATGGCTAATAACGGATATTAAAAATTTGGTTAAATAGCCATGACACAATCTCGAATTACTCGTATTTATTCCTCGGTGACAGCTCCCACATGACGTCAAGCACTGGGACACGTTTTAGCAAAAATTTAAAACATGTAAACGGTCTTGTCTTTTAATTTCTTTTAATTTCCTATGGAATTTATTTAAAACGATAAGGTTTTGGTTCTGCATAAGTATTATAAAAATTTCGATTGTTTATCGAACATTTTATTTTGCGAAGTTTACATTGAAAAGAAAGTGACAAAACAAACGAACATTTCAAGCATAGGTACACACACATACTCACGCGCACACGCACACACACACACACTTTCGTTCTTAGTTTCTACTTTTAAGCCACGCATTGTTTCAGCCCTATTCAGGAAGTTCTGTAATTGGCCCTCAATTTGTCATATCCTATCACTGTAAAAATGTACTAATACCGCTGTTGAACTTCTTAATAAATTAATAACTTCAATATTTTTTCTTGTTTCAGGTACCTACTTTCTTCGAGCATCCTAGATATTCAGTTTGGGGTTAACAATAGCATAATTTATTTGATTCGCACATGTTAGGGTTATTTTTGAAAATAAAAGCAATCTTTTTTCTACATTGTGTTTAAAAAAAAAATTACTACCGTTTAGGGTGACAACACATAGTTTTGTCTTTATCTATATTAATCGCAAGTCCGCTCTTAGGACATAACTCTTCCTTTGCCCATTAATAATAATAATTATTATTAACAAAAGGCTACAGCCTATTTCGTCCAAATTAGTCAATCTGACATAATCAGATTTAGATTATTTACGACGTCAACTTATAATATCGTAAAGCTTTTAACGCTCTATCCAATAATACATTGATTTACTTATGGACTGCCATTCCTGACTTTTGACGCAGGTTCATGCTCCTTTTAATTTAATTTGAGTGTTACTTTGTCAAAACGTTTCCTCGTTGAACAGCAAGTGCATGACAAAGACGTCTTACGAACGTTTGCAATTAAGTGTTGAGTGAGCGAGCGATGTTAGACGAGACGAGATAAAATAAGCAACACCCAAAAACATGCTTGTTAAAAACGAGGAAAATACTTTGCATACCTACGACATTTGCTTCCAATTGTTGTTTAACAAAACATCACGTAATATTTCTTTTAGAAAATGTTCCAGTCTAATGCGGTAAGATCTAAATAACATTTGTATCCTCCGAATAGATTCAAGAATATTCACTTCTGTCGTATTTTTTTAAAGATTCGTTTTAAAATTTGTAGTAATTAAAAACGTTGGTTGGTTGCTTGGGGACTATTCTACAAAAGGGTTAGTTGTTTTGATGCGTTGCAATGCTTTTTTGATCATAAACCTTCCGAAGCGCTGGTAGATTCAGACATGTAAAAGAGCCCGTGTGGCCTACTTGCAAAATAAATATTTTCATTTTCATTTACATGATTATCTGAAATTTACTAGGTTACTTTAAATACCATAGATTTCTTATAGGTTTTCCTGTAATCTTTAGGTAAAAACTAAATTCTGTAGCTTTTTTAAAATTTTAGCGCCATTACTTTTCGGAAAGAAGGGGGGGGATGGTCAATTTTCGCCTATTTTCCTAAATAACTTCCAAACTATTTTATATGTCACACGATATAGGTTGCATAACTTTTCTTTTTTAATTTTCTAATTTACCCCCCATAAGTGGCCCCCTTGTTTAAAATTCATATATTTACGTCACGCGTCCGTGTTGCGGTCACCGAATTACATATTTATACCAAATTTCAACTCAATCGGTCGAGTAGTTTCGGAGCAAATTGGCTGTTACAGACGGACAGACAGACAGACAGACACACGAGTGATCCTATAAGGGTTTCGTTTTTTCCTTTTGAGGAACGGAACACTAAAAATACATTAATTTTTTTACAGTAAAAAAATTGTGTGCTCATCGCATCCATGATTCGAGACGGATCAAATTCTTTGTCACAATCTGGATCTACACGTGGATCATGCCGTACCTCCATTTTTACGTACGTACACATTACAGTCATAACTATATCCCTTTTTATTGATATCGGAAAAGGAGGGTGTACCAAGATCGAGCAAATACGAAATGTATATGTTTTGGAGGATACAGCTGAACACTCCCATGCGTCCATGCCTTTGCGTCGCATATACTCACACAGTATTAGTGCACACAGGCGTGAAGAGTAAGTTGCGTACAAAGGCGTGCCTAATATTTACAACAAGCTATTGTCCGTACAATTAACCACAGCGATATTGTGCTAAGATTAGTTTAGTTAATGCTAGAACGACGGTAATTAACGACATTAGTTTCCGAACGTTGATATACTATTATATAAAGAATGGAAACGAGGAGAGTAATCTATATATATAAAAGAAGAAGCTAACTGACTGACTGATCGGGTGACATATCAACGCACAGCCAAAACTACTGGAGCTAGAAGTCTGAAATTTGGTACAGGTATTCTTTAGGTAATGTAGGCGCCCGCTAAGAAAGGATTTTACGAAAATCAATCCCTAAAGAGGTGAAAAAGGAATTAAAACAATTTGTATTGAAATCCGTCGTTTTTTAGCTTATTAACATGAAAATGAGAATTTAGGCTTCTGAATAAAAACAAAGGAGCACTGCAAAAGCATTTTGAAAAAATCAACCCCTGTAGGGGTGAAAGTTTTGTAAATTGATTTTGGGGAAGTTTTTAAATTCCATCCCGTAAGGGGCAAAGTTTATATGGAAAATACCGCGAGCGAAGCTGTGGCGGGTTCTCTTGTTAGTATATATGGTAGTATTGAATATTGATTGTAGTATTGAATTTACTATGAGCCGTGCTAAGCGGTGCACAAAATCGTCTTTGTTTCGCACTTCTAATATTTGGAATAGTCTCCTTACTGCTGTATTTCCGGAATTATACAATCTTGGTGTCTTCAAGGTAAGAGTGAATAGGTGTTTTCTGGGCAAGAATGTTCCATCCTAGATAGAACCTGTCTTCGCTTTCCGTCATGTGAGACTACACGGAAAAAATATATTTTGATTCAAGAATATGATGATTCTTGGAAATATTGTTTAAATGTAATAATATATTTACTTAACCTCAGAATAATATCTTGAGCCAAAAAAACCAATTACTTCAAACAAGAATATATTCTTCATTCAAGAAAATATTATGTTCCGTTATATGGAAATCACGTAGTGTCTTGACCTAGGCGATATTGTCTGTATTCAAGACATTTTTTTTCCGTGTAGGGTCATTGCGTGTTCAATCCTTCACAAAATAATAAAAGTAACATGAGAAGCATTAGCGTAAATAGAAACCCAGGGTGGACATCGGCTCAAAACCTACAAATTAAATCACGTATTTCTGTATGGCCCTCAAAATTACATCTTTAGGCAACATGAATGGTCTTAGCTATCATCGATTGATAGCAGAATGGGATCAGCACGTCTAGCACGACCTGCCCGCGAGTCGTTTGTCGCTCAGTGCTTCCCTTACATACTTGACTAGTTAGACAGAGACGCACTGAGCGACAAACGACTCGCGGGCGTGTCTTGCTAGCCCCCCACGTCGATTGAGAGCTTTTCAGTAGTAGGAACTGTCGCTCAACATCGATCAATCCAATTTAAATTTTGATCGCTAGCATCGATACACGTCGATCGATTGATGTGTAAACACTCTTAGACTATATCAAAATCTGTCGGTTGTTTTTATATAGGTAGTAATTAAGTACGTTTACATAAAATCTTTTTAGTGTTCCGTACCCAAAGGGAAAAACGGGACCCTATTACTAAGGCTTCGCTGTCCGTCTGTCACCAGGCTGTATCTCATGAACCATGATAATTAGACAGTTGAAATTTTCACAGATGATGTATTTCTGTTGCCGCTATAACAACAAATAGTAAAAAACCGAATAAAATAAATATTGTAGGGGGCTCCCATACAAAAAACGTGATTTTTTTGCCGTTTTTATAGAACCATTTATTTAACCAACCAATGTACGGAACCCTTTGTGTACCCGCACTTGGTTTTTTCTTTCTATTATGCTTTTAATTTCATCATTGTGGCCTTAAATACTCAGCACAAAGCAGCCCTTATTTCCTCTAGAGCAATAAAGTTTCATACAAAAATTCATTGTTGCACTGTTTTGTATTTTTTTTATTTGGTTAGCTGATCAAGAAGTTTATACCACCAGCCACCCAATCCATTCACGTCCGATGGGACAGCTGACCACTTTTCTGTGGACTGACTGTTAGCAAGACAGTCCACATGTCGGCGGCCATATCGAACTGTGATTGCCCCGTCTAAAATGTAATGCTCAAAGTACTGGCTGATAAGATAGTATAGGTTACTAAAACGTACGTATTTTACGTGTTCTACTGATGTTATTGTATGTTAATTGTTGTGAATAAATTTATTTTATTTTTTATTTTCTTTCTACCAAAAAGATTTAAAAAAAATTGGCATAATATGAAAATGAATTGACTAGATACAAGTTTTCTGTGAAAATTTTCGGATGTTCTGCTTAAGCTTCGGAACCAATACACCGATTTCAATAAATAGTGTATCTTAAGATTCGGGGAAAACGTGCTAGTGTCATAGGCTATATAAAAATTGTAAGGGTGCGTCATACCAGGTGCAAAAATCCTGTTTACGTGGCTAGTCGGGTTTAACTATACTTTTAATTTTTTTACTAACTTTATGCAGTAGTAAAAATAAAAACAGATTATGCACCTCGCATCAAGTGATGTGTTATTGCGCTCGTGTTTTTAAAGCCCTCACTTGCGTTCGGGCTCCAAACTAACACTCAGCACAATAATGAATCACTTTCTGCTTGGTGCAACAATCTACTATTCTTATTTATTAAATAGACATAATAAAAAGGACTGCGAACCAGTTAGTCAGTATCAGGTCATATTTGATGAAATTTTTCCGTTGTATTAAATAAGTTGAATTGGCATTAGAATTTTGACAGTAAGAAAAAAATCATCATATAGGTATATCACTCCTTTGCCTGATCCGTTTGCGGTCGGATTACAATGTCTTAATAGCTTATGCGGTAATAATAACCGTATAGTCGGGACGTTCTAAGAGGCCCGATTTGACGTTTGTTGCTTTTCACGCCGCGAAAACTTTGTGCGAATGTCGACGCAAGCAATCGATTATTTTATTTATAAATTGAAGTATTTACGGTGTTATCTATACATTATGACGCTAAGTATCATTTATAAGGAACAACTTTCACATTATATTGTTAAAATACACTCCGAAACATGAATCTATCGGGATTCATACTTTCGTAGTACGACATTACAGTGTTATATCTTACGCCTGATACGTTAGTACTGTGACCGCTTCGGAACCAAAAGTAACCGATTATTCGAAAAAATCGAATCAGTTATTTACATGTTAGACATTTTAGATTACTGAATCTAAACTATATAACATGTAAATAAATGTTATACATTTTAGATTCATTATTGTTATATATATTGTGTATATTTTTCATTTTTAAATATAATTTAAACGAAAAATCCTATTATGTATTATAATGATTGAACAAAATTTACATAAATAAATAAAATGCCCATTAAAAACAAAACATTAACATAGTTTATCGTGACTGTAATTAAAGCCATTTAATACTCATTCTAATAATTTAAACGAACGTCGAAATAAATTCGACTTAAAATATGCGACTTTATAAGTAATCAATAACAAAGCCTTAGTGATATAAATCAATAAATCTTGAAAATCGTTTTTTGCTGCTACCGATTTTTTTATCTCATTCCTTCACGAGTGATTTTGGCAGCTATCAAATCGGGCCTTTTAGAACGTCGCGACTATAGCTACATAACACATGCGCAGTTAAATAATAATAAATCTAATTTCAATTATTTTATGGCTTTTAGTTATGTAAATAGTTAACCAAGGGGGCGATTTTTGATATCCAAGCGTTAGAAAGTTTCGGTCAAAAGCGATGGAAAACAATGACAAGGACCCCTACCTAAATATTTTGTGAAATTCGAGCGTAGAATTTATAGATAATTAACATCCGGACATTTTTCTTTGCTATCGCGCCTATCGCGTGGATTCTAAAACAATGGTTTCAGTTATCATTTTCAAGGGTAACTTTCGAGCGTTCGAAATTTAAAGAATCCGCCGCCTGGTCAAGATATAAATTTCTTGAAGTTATAGGATACATAAAAGCATGTATCGGGGCCGCACCCTCTTCACCTACACAAGTTGAGATTCCAAAGCACATTCAACGGACGTTTAATACTGTCTACACAGCCAGAAATGCCTTAGCCACATTCCTAAAATGTAGGGGTTATATTTGCACGTTACTGATTAAAATATTTCCTGAGCCCGAGTACAGGACGCACGTCTGAATGTGCTCGGCGGAATGTCGGCAGGTCGAGTAATATCAGTTATGAAGACAGAAGTCAACAAACGTTTGTGTGGCCATCATATTTAAGGGGATATCTTGTGAAATCTGCTGTTATAGTAATTTTTTATGCCAAATAATTGAGATACCCTTGCTGGTCCGGTTACTTGAAAGTAGTCATAGTCGTAGTCGCAAAATGTTAAGTTTGACCTAATTTTTATAATTCAGCTATTTCATGCTGCAAAAGTAAACTTTTCAGGATATATGACATTTTAATCAGTAAGTAATCTCATCATCATCATTTCATCCCAAAGACGTCCACTGCTGGACATAGGCCTTCTCCAATGATCACAACGACCGATTCTGTGCTGCTGCTCGCATCCAGCGGAGTCCCGCAACCTTCACCAGCGGCCCTAACATGCAACCGTTTATCTCTAAGTGCGTCGCTCTCACACTAGTGCCGACGAAAGAGATAGTCATAGAGATAAACGGTTCTAATTTATCTTTGTGCCATGCATCTTAGGGCCGCAGGTCGCAAGTCACCGTGTGGGTGGTCTGCATACGCTGTGCCTTCCAGTACCGCCTTTCAGTGCCGCTAGCGCCTTTCAGTAACTATATCTGAAGGGAATTAATACGGTTCTGAGGTTCTGAGTAAGGTTCCGACCAAACGGAGCAGAACCTGAACATTAGTCTATACTAGTGGCTCCGTGAGCTGTAGACCTCGCGACAAACTTAACTTTGACGTTGGAAAACTGTATATCCGCTAACTCCTCCTAAACCACGCAACTCATTTAGATGCGGTTTTCACCAATAGACGACCTGGTTCATTGGAAAGGATTATATGTACATAGAATTCTAAATAAGTTTTAATATAGTAGAGAAAATCCAATGTTTTTTTAAATAGCTGACGCCTGTTTAACCCTTAAGAAATATATCAAATTAATGTACTAAATAATTGTAGTTCTTTAAAAAGCCTAGAGAAAAGTTCGCGATGGCATATGTCTATCTCGTGAGATCGCAGTGACCATTTCTATGTTTAAAAATTTATTAAACATTATTAGATTATTTGCGTAGCTATTTTCTCCTATTGAGTATTAATCCTTATCCATACAGTATTATGTAATGTGTCCATACAAATACATTTTCTACCTTGGGCATTTAATGAAGATTAAAATTGTCCTTTACACTATATGATTTAAATAAATACTTCAGAAGATATCAAATATTAAAGAAAACTAAAAAGTAATTTACGAACCGCGAGCTCGCGACACACTTAACTTTGCCGTTGGAAAACTGGATATCGCCATACATCGACATACGTTGGGTCAGTTTACCAACACCGCAAATAGGTTTGTAATTGCAAAAACCCCCATATCTCCGCCATTTTGAAAAATTTCGAAAAACTGAATCGACAAAAAAATTCTATATAATCATTAAACCTGCTCACAAAATTTCACGAGAATCGGTTGAGAATTGCAACCTGCAGACGAGAACAAATGGACAGACAGACAGCCGCCGGACATCCGCTGGACATTGGAAAGCATTTTTGCCCAAGCTGAAACGGAGACGCTTCGCTCGCTTCGCTCGCTCGGTCGATAAGCAGAATGTTAGTATATTTAGTTTTTATGAAAATAAATAAATGCAAGAGTAAGTTTCCACGTATCAAGTCTGAAAAGTTTCCAAGATACCCCTGAAGCAAATTATAACAGAGGATTTTAAACAAATTGCGGGTAAAAAGAGATACTAAACTGCCTAGCTCAAGCAACGTGAATTACTTTATTGTACAAGGCTGTAGTAGCAGTCGAGGCCTTTATTTAATTAATGTGACAATAAATATATTTAAGATTCTCAAAATGAGCCATTTCATTTGATATATTACAAGATATACTTTGCAAAACTTTTTTTTAAATTTGCTAGTTTGGTCTTGCAAAGTGGCCTCCATCTTTAAAAATCATTTATTTACGTCCTTGTCCGTGTTGCGGTCACCGACTTCCATATGTATACCAAATTTCAACTCAATCGGTCCAGTAGTTATGGAGCAAATTGGCTGTAGCAGACGGACAGACAGACAGACAGACAGACAGACACAAGAGTGATCATGTAAGGGTTCCGTTTTTTCAATTTGATGTACGGAACCCTAAAAGAGTGAAATACCTTATTGCCTAGCCAATGTCGAACAGAGGCTCTGGCCCCCATATCTCGGTGCATTCGAGATAATGCCGATTACGAGATTATACGTCGTTCTTTTTTGCGTCGAGGTTAATTATTAAAATGAAAAATATTTTACAAAATAAACCAATCACAACTATTTAACCTAAATATTACACACTGTGTTACTGTTTTGTAAACAAAAAAGTGAAAATAAAATAATTGTTTTATAATAACAGCGTGCAAATAAAATTAAAAATTCACATCTGATTTATAAAATAATAAATACAAAAAGCATTCTCCAAGTCGTGACGCGGCACTTGTTGAGTGGGGTAGCTTTCAGCTTATCAGAGGTAGGCAGGTGTGCCCTTTATGGGGCCGCTCGAGGGACAGGCGGAAGCGGCCGGTAAAGTAATCATTGCGAATTCTAATTATGAAATGGAATTAAAGCAATGGTTATGGTTATATGAGAGTTTTTTGTTTATTGTACCTAAAATCGAAGGCTAATCGAGAGACCTTGGACCAGAAGACGCAGTGGGGTCGGCTCCTCCACAAGATGGAACGACGACCTGGCGCCTCATTCGGGAACGCTAAGTGATTCTGTAGCGACTCATAAGCCAGATTTCTCATCCCACTCTTCCGCCCGGCGCGTAATGCGTAAGAACGAGATGAGAAATCTGGCTTACGAGTCGCTACAGAATCACTTAGCGTTCCCGAATGAGGCGCCTGGATTATTAATACTAATAAACTTATTTTTTTTTACAAAACTAAAATATCCATGAAAGACGCTGTCGTTTAGCGGCGCCAAAGTAAAATGTGAAAAGTTAGAGGTGACTTTAAAAACCGGCCAAGTGCGAGTCGGACTCGCGCACGAAGGGTTCCGTACCATTATCTATAAAACGGCAAAAAAATTACGTTTGTTGTATGGGAGCCCCCTTAAATATTAATTTTATTTGAATTTTTAATATTTGTGGTTCTAGCGGCAATAGAAATACATCATCTGTGAAAATTTCAACTGTCTAATTATCATGGTTCATGAGTTACATAGCCTGGTGACAGACGGACGGACGGACGGACGGACAGACGGATAGATGGACAGCGGAGCCTTAGTAATAGGGTCCCGTTTTTACCCTTTGGGTATGGAACCTTAAAAAATTACCGAGTGAACTTGATAGAGTTAATCGCGTTTTCGTACAACCAGATTGTTGATTACCTATATAGTCAAAATACATATTGTATACTTAAAAATTGGTCGCCTTTGTCTTGTAAACTCGCATAGCCAATGGAATGAGATCGCTTTTTTCGATGCAGCAGCCCTTTAAACTGTAGTCGCATCGGTCGGTTTGGACCACAGCCGCGGGGCGCTTGCAGACAGACGTCTCGGCCCCGCCGTCCAGCGCCCCCCGTTGTAAACAAAATTAAGAAATTGAATCGATTTGGTAATTTAGAACGATTGTTATTACAGTTACCGTTGTTTTAGAACGCCCTGAATAGCTTTACTTTACTTCATTTAGTAGCGAATCAGTAGAAGTTGGTTTTAATTGAAGATTCTAGCGGGACAAACTTTTGTTTTTAGAGAATCATAATAATTATTATATTTGTATCTACTTGCAGATAAGAAAACTTTACATCAAATAATAAACGATTCCGACGAATTGAGAAACTCCTTTTTTGAAGTCGGTTAAAATGCGGCTAAATTAATGCTACTAATTAATTTGTTCACTCCTCTGCTGCACTGGGAGTGAAGAAATAGCATAGAATGCGTGCAGATGCTTATCATACTGGCATGTCGTAAACGCCGACTATGGGACGGGTCCTCTCCAACATGGTGGACTATCTGTATGGGCGATGGGCTGATCACCTGTCACCATACTGTTCATCATACCATCTTAGGACTAATTAATCGAACGTGGCCACAAGTAGTCTTCTGGCTCTGCCCACCCCATTAGGGATTTCGGGCTTGATAATATGTATGTATGTATGTAATTAATTTGTTTGTCACCTAAAATCATTATCACGGAAACATTATTCAGTTTGTTTTATTTATTGCCAAGCCAATTGTAATGAGGTCAATAAATAACTGTCTTGGGAGACGCGGAAATATGTCTCAACCCAATGCTTCCGTTCCCGAGAGCTACCGTCGCTGGCCATCTATTAAAACGAGACATACATACATACATATTATCACGCCCGAAATCCCTAATGGGGTGGGCAGAGCCACAAGACTACTTGTGGCCACGTTCGATTAATTAGTCCTAAGATGGTATGATGAACCGTATGGTGACAGGTGATCAGCCCATCGCCCATACAGATAGTCCACCATGTTGGAGAGGGCCCGTCCCTTAGTCGACTTTTACGACATGCCAGGATGATAAGCATCTGCACGCATTCTATGCTATTTCTTCACTCCCAGTGCAGCAGAGGAGTCCAAACGAGAATCAGTGCTAAATCTTAGCAAACTAATGATATTTATTTCTTACTAAAAACAATGAGGCGTGCAATATTTCTATTGCTAAACTCGATTTGTTCGCTTATTTTTTAACACTCATAATTTATTACGCTCGCCTGTCATAACCAGAAGTCTGGCACTAGAAATGCTACGGTCTCCAATCCTTTTGAGTTTAAATACGTCGAATCGATTCATTTTCAAATGAGTCTAACATATTTGTTAAGATATGGAAAGCAGATGTAGATGTAGCTCGCCTGCATGCGACAAGGTAGTCGAAAATAAACGTAACCGATACGCGCGGGACCGTCATTATTAACGCGTTGTGCACAGGTGTGGCACTTATTTCATTTACCGGCAACGAGTGCCAAAGTAAACTTTGTTCCAGATACACTATTAACCGCATCAAGCGACAATTTCCCTTTAATCTCTTGACATATGAGGTGTCACAAAAATTATGTTACATGCCTAATTGCAGATTATTTGTCACGTGTTTGTTTACAATAATAGAAAAAATGAGCTTAGTTTTTTGGCTGATGATTGTGTTTACATGACGCTATGTTTATTTTTCATTTAAATATTCTACATTAGCTTCATCTGAAGAACACAGTTGTAATCTTGTCTTAAATAAGTATATGAGAATAATAATAATAAATGATTTATTGAGAAACCAAGCACAAGATAACATTATATAGAGGCATTGTCCAGTGGATCCCAAACTAGGCTGAGCCTGATCTTGGGACCCGCTTTTGAGTCGGTTTACAGTTTATGTGAGTGCAAGTTGAACTTAAAAGAGACAAACAATAAATATTTAAGTAAAAATTGTTGTTGTTGTATTGTTGACAAGCTAATAAAATTGAATAAGGTATATCCAAAAAGTGTAAGATCATGTAAGAGATAATGTATGTGTACCTAGTGAAAAGAGTTTGTGTGTGTTTCATTCAAAGAAGAAATTAAACGTTGAAGCCTTGGTCATTCGTCTAAGGTAAGTAGTGAAACCGTGTGCTAATATTTTACTAACTTTTGATTCGGCACACGCCAATTTCGCTACAAAATGGCGGCCCTCCCGCTCAACCAATAACCGCACTTGTTGCAGCTTAATTTTTTCTAGATAAATTTCATGTAATCAATAGAATAGAAAACAATACTGTTGTGTACGTTTTGTTAAATAAAGTCGTTTATATACACATTTTAATAAAAAAAAAAAGTACATTAACTTTGTTTTAAATGCAAATAAATGAAATTATAATTAAAAAAAAAGAGTTTGTGTGTGTGTGTGGATGAGCAACACGTACAATATTATACTCGTACGTTTTCGTTTATCGTTTTCTTACTCATTTTCTTGGGAAATCTAGTTAGTTGTCAATAACACTATCGTTTGGATCGGCTCTTATTCTCCTCAGGAGATTTCACGTTAAGTGCACTTATCAGACAAAACGTGCCGAGACAGCTCTTCACCCCAGGGACGATAACGTACGTTAAGTAACCCTCACATTGAATTTAATCTAGATCATCGTTAATCTAAAAGATTGTAGAACGACAATTATGCTCACCAGTGTTTTTTGTGAATAATCTTGATTGAACCAACCCAACTAGTTAAGTGTGAGGTACCCTTGGTTAGGTCCCGAGGGTTTCAACTTTAAAGTTTCAATGTACGTGTGGAAACGCAATACGATCCTTACGGACCGCAAGCCAATGCCTGATGTCGATAGTATCTCGGCTGCGAAGTTTGCTGCCCCACGCGACCTGCCTCCTACTGATAACCCCTCTTCTGGAGTAATCATATCTATAATAGTTTGATTTCATTAAAATCCCTTATGAATCATAAGAAAATAGGTACGTTGGAATATAGTTTCTACACTCTATCGATAGGGTGTGTTGAGGCGATTTATCTGGGAAAAATCGTGTCTTGGGCTTGTTCGACATCGGCTGCACGATGCGTATCACTTGCTATGGTTTTGTCTTTATCTTACTTTTCGAAGTTAACAATGAAAAGAAAAAGACTTTCGTTGCCATAGTATCGATCGGTTTACCAATGTTGAGTACAGACCCCGATCTCTCTGAAATATAAAACATACCTTATTATATAAAAAAAGTGTTTTTCTCTTAAAATTAACTCAGCGTTAATTTAAAATAACATTGGAATAAAAAATGTGCGGCCGGTGGCTTGTTTGTATTATCCTCTGACATTATCACTTCTAACAGCCGGAATTATTAAAATAAATTTCATCAAGTTATAAAAAGACGTACAATCGAGAGGGGACCATGTTCAGCGAACAAAGAAAGATCGTTTTAAATTGGAGAAAACTTATACGTTCATTGTGTGGTATATTGAAAAGTCCAATAATGTAATTGGCGAGCGGACGGACAGTGTGCGGCGCCCCTTCAGACGTGTGAGATTTTAAAAAATTCACAATGAGAGCACAGCACACGGCGCTTGCGTTTCATTCAGCGCTCAATGGAAGCAGCCGTTCTGTAACCAATGAGTCTGATCTCGGCTATTTATAGTAATCGATTTGGCGTGCAAATTGATATCCACGATGAGTGCTCGGTCCAAATGCTATGCTAGACGCGGGGCCTGCAAGTGACGGATAGACCGACCGGTCTATATCCCACTTTTGATTTTGTTTTGCAGATCGATCGGAACTGCAGTTGCTGTTAAAATTGGCAGACGAAAGTTATTCTTAACTGCCGGCCGTTGAAATATATAGTAAGGAACTGCTCAAAGCACTTCTGGCGATGCTTACTTTTGAGGTGTCAGAACGCGAATCTGACACCATCGCATGTTCAGTCGCATGTCAACCACCATCCATGACACCCGTTTAACTGACACTATTATAATTAAGTATCTAGTACAATTCCACAACCTGTGAGACAGCAGCACCGACCTCACCGTCTACAATGATATGATAGCGTGTGAATCAAGCTATATTAGCCTTTTATATGTATGTCGTAAGAACTAAGACATCAGCAGTAGGGTGTGGTTAAGCCATGGCGCTGGCGTTTGACAACCTTCTATGAGACTTGTTACACGAAATTGTACTGATAGGCATATCCTTCTTTTGAGATCTCTGCTGCCTGCTGTTTAAAACTAATCTACTAAAATGTACTGTTAACAGGCTCCTCTCATAAAGTGCACTTGAAATCTTTCAGGTTATGATTGCAGCTATTTAAGTAAGTATTCAGCCAATTTAAACTTACTTCTCTTAATATCCTAATAGACGTAGCAGTCTCTAGCATAAGCTTGGATCACATTATAATACAGTTACAAGTTAAATTGGCATTTATAGGAGTGCAAGGTAGCGTTACTGAAAGAGTTGGTAACTACTTAAAACTTGTTACTTTTGCTATTTGTTACTTTTTCGTGTAACAAAAATACATACACAATGGTTGTGATGCAACTCATTGGGCGGTACAATCTGTTTTTAAAATCAATGATGTGACCGATGTTTTATTTCACTTGTGACGCGAGCAGGTCCTATGCAGCTTTTCTGAAAGGTCCTTATCTACATAAGCTGATGCTGAAATTTCCCAGATGTACAGTTTCTGAGTACTTGGTTGTCGTGGAGACAGGGAGTACTCGGAAATTGCCTAAGTAGCTTGAAGAGGAAACGGCTTTCTATTTCTTTGTAATAAAAATAAATATTACAATTCGTATTCAAGTGTAAACAAGAAAATCAAGGTGCTGCTTGTAGATGCTTTGCGATATTAATGTTTAGTGTGTACAGTATTATTAGCTGAAATATATTTTTAATATACCTCAAAGTAATACGTGACTTTTTTAAATAAAGCCATTTTAAATAATAAAGGATTGCTAATTGCTCTGGATGTACAATATCACGCGAGTCCCAATGGAGTTGCATGTACAATTCGCGTAATGAACATAACGAGTGCAGGGTTAAAACATGTTCACGGCCAAACAATAAGGCCTCGGTTCGTTCAATAGTGTCATAACAACGGAACGACCCGTAGGAACCAGCACGCAGCATCTCTATCTCCAGCGCCTACGTAACACCGCTACGCCGGCGGACGCTTCGTGAGGTGAAAACCCTTTTGCGGTCGCGCAAAAAACGTAAGTGACACGCCCTGGATAAAGTAAATGAGAGTTAAAATGGAGGGTTCAAGGGCTAGAATCGTGGTTCAGCTGACGGAGCTGGTACGAGTATGTTCGTCCTGCTCTCGCGGCGCCGTAGGCTGCGGCGCGCAGTGACGCTCCATCCAGTCGCGGTCTGCCGGCCGTCGCGACGCTCGGGGCCTGCCGCCGCGCCGCCTATGCCCGCCGTCATGTGGGGACTGTATGAGATGCACTGCTGATACTACGCCGCTGTGTGCCCGCTCGGCCCGCGCCCGAGCCGGTTGATCAAGCCGTGTCCGCGAGCCGCCTCGAGCGGCTCCCAACCCCTGTGTACAGTGCAGTGTGCTATCCGACCCTTGTTTTGTGTTTGTGTTGCTCTGTGGTATAGCAATACGTTACTATAAATCACTTATGCGATAACATTTATGAAATCTGATCAATTATAAGTGACGTTTATGAATAGTTCGATTTCAAGGTGTTATCGAATCACTTCTGCGTTGATTTTCCTGAAAGGTTTTGTTTTGTGTGTCGGTAGCATGTCACTTCTGATTTAAAGATTCCTACTCAAACAATCCGTTGACGCGAAGCGAACACGGTTACACCAGAGATAAGCGTTTAATCTGAATATCATGTTGTAATAAACATGCATTAGCGCTTTACGTTGCGGTAGTTTTGTGAGTAATTTGTAGATCCAACATTACATACCCATCTGCCTAAATGCACAATGAGTTATGACTGAGTCAAGGACTCTTGGTACACGCTCATCTGAACATACGTCAAATTCTATTATGCTTTAAATACCTAAACCATCGATTCCTTTATTAGCAAATATTATAGTTATCATCATGTTAGGTAGAACGACCTTAGTCAGCACGTTTATGTGACGCCTAAATTTGAAAACATTTAATGTTTTTATTACAGTTCCTTACAGACAACCTGTGGCTTTGTTCATGTTCCCGTATTTTATGATTTTTGTTGAAACAAAATAAACGTACTCGCACAATACATAAATAATAAAAAAATAATGTTAAATAAAGTTCAAAATTATAATAACCGAGAAACTATAAAATATATAAAAATACTGACGCTACGTGCGGTTGCAACTTTATGTATTATAATTAGACTCCATTTTATTTTTAACCTAACCTACTATTCGTTTTCCTACGCGTGAATGACGTTGCGTTTGTAGCGTTACAAAACAAAGATAAATACAGTGTCCGTAATTAGTTGTATTGAATGGAGGCGTAATGTTTGGCCAGGCATGACAATAGTGCTAACAATCTAATCGCATCTTCTTGAAACAATGGTTGGCGATTCTATTTCACGAGTATAATTATGCTCGTATTAATAACGTCCTACAATCAGGCTTTAGCTATCTAATCAACTCGGTAACGACAAAAGACAGCATGTAGCCAATGGATTTTATATTTTCTGCTTGCACGTTCCGTGGAATGCTACTTATATCTATGAACGAACATTGCGTAATTTGTTATGTGCAATCCAATCTTACTATATCACTAGTTAATTTAAAACAATTAATGTCAAATGACAACTAACAAATGAAAGTAATATAATTGACAAAAACGACAATTAAGGCAACAAAAACTCCTTTTTTAAAGGTAAATCAGATGAGGGAGTCCTTTCTGAATGTGTGAGTGACACTCAAAAGTATAAGTGTATGCGTGTTTTGTTTCTGTGCTTTAAATAAGAACATTCAAAGAACACTGCACCACTACATACACATATGACTCCCTCATCTGATTTACCACAATGTTATTAGATTCAAGAGGATCTGAAAGAGTTCACACGAGCTACCTTTAATAGTGGGACCGGCACGAATACACAATTACCTAGTTAGTAGTTCCGGGTAGAAAACCGAGTCCACAATTGAACCACACGACCGCTCAACGAGTAGTAATTGATTGTAACCATCGCAACGTATCGCAATTCCTTATAAAATCCATATATCAATTATTCGAATAACTGCCTAGCCCATTAGAATAAATTAGCATGCCTTTCAATCAACAGGTATTTTTGTAGTTGAGTTTCTCTCAATGAGAAAAGCGAAAGCACGTCACAAACTGTCAGTGATGGTTTCTATCTGAAGACCTTGACATGACAACAGATTAAAAAGTATACCTTTTGAGTAGTATGGTTCGGTAGATTAGCCATGATTAGCTTGTCGTGTCAGTAAAAGTAGGTTCCCAAGGCATAAAACCCACTGATGTAAATGGCAGTCTCTTCAATTTAGTAAATTGCGTTCTATTGTTTCATAGGCAATTAGTTTGTCAATAAAACAAAGCGAGCTGAACATTAATATACTTGAGTGTTATTAATAACTCAAAATTATAAGCATGTTCGATTCGTTGATTGAAATTGTACAAAATCGTTTATACACTTCATAATATACCTACAGAGACATAGCTGGGCACAAGAACGTTAATCCGTTAATCGTTAATTAACGAAGTTAACATTTCGAGTAACGGATTAACTTAAAAGTTAACTTTCAAAAATGTTAACGGACTCATTACCTTCCGTTAAAATAATTATAGTCCGTTAAATTTTAATTAAGTACCTAATTTTGGCAAAAGGACACCGCGCGGCTTATGTCAGATAGCTTTTGATTTGAATTTGATCTCTAAATAATTAGGTATTATTACAAACTCTAAATCTCACACTTGTGTTATTTTATTAATTTTTCTTTCTTGCCTAAAGTTTCCATAGCCTATACCAACGTTTTTAATAAGTAAAACACTAACGCAAATATAAAATACAATTTCTATCACGGATTAACGATTAACGTTAACTTCCGTTAAATCTTCCGAAATTCGCTTTAACGTTTAACGAAGTTAACTTTTTTAGTAACAGATCAGCGATTAACGAAGTTAACTATTTGATTAACGGTGCCCAGCTATGTACAGAGATATGGCAATATTTCATTCTCGCTGTATGAATCTAGCCTACAGTGCTCGCTCTCTCCGTAAACAATTGAAGAAATATTAACTTCGCCGAGTGATTGCGATCGTAGAGTCTCGGCCGCGCTCTGGCTATCTGTGGTAGGTATTGTTCTATTGTTCCAGCCAGGCTAGCTTTATGCTTAACTTTGGAGCGGTTCACCCTATCTATAGCCTTCCAGCCAAGATCAACTGTGTTCCCCAATTAAGTTATTTCACACGCAACATCCACCTTTCAACTATTTTCTTGAGCTAACGAGTAAAAGTAAGTATCAAAAACATCGGTAATCGTTTATAAATAGCGATTTTATTAATGTCACCAAAATAATACATTCTGATTGAAGACATACGAAGTATTAACTCTTAATTTTGAAAATATGCTTTGATTTTTAATACTTATTTAAATAACTAGTGTGTTTTTTCATGTTCATGTGTGTGCGACATCGTCGTGACAAAGAGCATCAATCAAGACACGTTGATGTCATGGACTATTTACACATACATAGCATCACGCCCAAAATCCCTAATGGGGTGGGCAGAGCCACAAGAATTGTGGCCACGTTCGATTAATTAGTCCTAAGATGGTATGATGAACCGTATGGTGACAGGTGATCAGCCCATCGCCCATACAGATAGTCCACCATGTTGGAGAGGACCCGTCCCTAAGTCGACTTTTACGCCATGCCAGGATGATAAGCATCTGCACGCATTCTATGCTATTTCTTGACTCCCATTGCAGCAGAGGAGGAGGACTATTTAGGTCGAGAAATATAAATTTTATTAGACCTTAATATTACTAGGTACTGTAGTAAGCATAACCTAGTCCTTATTCCGTGGTCTTGTGATCATCTTTTCTGTAATCGCGAAGAGTGACATCACTTGGACTACGCTTGAAAAACGGCTGGAATCTTAAAGATGTACCTACGTTTTGGTTGATCACACAATTTAATGACTTGTTATGCTCAACTGCAATTGTTAACATCTTAACTAATGGTTTGAATTTCAATTAATAGAACTGTTTAAGTAAAAAGCATGTTAGAAAAATACGACTGCAAAAACATGAACGTTATACCAATATCATTTTAGAATTCCATTCAGACCCCATGATTTTGATAGCTCACCCTTATGATGTTGTAGATTTTTACATTGGTTTTCACGATATATTTTGTTAATGCCGCCAACTTGCATTTTCGACTTGTAAATTATTTAGGAATTGAATACATATGCGACGTAGCGTAACGTAATAAAAACTATTTTATTTATTTATCTATTTAATTCAGGCAGCGATGGCCTATATAATGTATTAGAACGTCGTCGTCGTTCCTCCTCTGCGGCACTGGGAGTGAAGAAATAGCATAGAATGCGTGCAGATGCCTATCATCCTGGCATGTCGTAAAAGTCGACTAAGGGACGGGTCCTCTCCAACATGGTGGACTATCTGTATGGGCGATGGGCTGATCACCTGTCACCATACGGTTCATCATACCATCTTAGGACTAATTAATCGAACGTGGCCACAAGTAGTCTTGTGGCTCTGCCCACCCCATTAGGGGTATCGGGCGTGATGCTATGTAGAACGTCATTGACCTTTATGCAAATCGAGTTGAAGCGTTTTCATGCACTGTGCAGGTAAACGCTCGTCTATTAGGTCTATAAGTTTCTCTTTATAATAGGCTTACCTCTGTTTCAGTAAAATTAAACCATTATTTATAGTTATTTCTCAAGATACTTTTAATGTTAGTTCGTAGCTTCCCTCAGTCTATTTCGGTTTGTGAAAAAATAGAATTATAACCGGAGCTAATTCAATCAGTCTTCTCTTTCTATGATTTTTTTATAGCGGTATATATTATATATATGATATCTACAACTAAGCGTTGCAGCAAAGCAATTTAATCGTTTCTGTTTCATTAATTTCATGCGAAGCTTATTTTTAACTTTCTGCACTGTTTCCTGTTAAAACACTAGATATATTTCTTTGAATTACGCCATGTTATTAATTTCCTGAGAAGTTTCATTAAACATTTAGGGTCTGCTCAAGATTACCTGTTATTATTTAAAAAATAAGTATCAAAATATATTAAATTCTCATCATTATATGTTATATAATCCGCAAATATAGAAAGTGTAGCGGTTGATTACCCCCTGTAACCTACTTACCTAAATACGTATATAAAAGTTCTAAAACAGATTCCCCGGAAACGTGCAAATTGGTTTATCCATCTCAAGACGCGAATCAAAAGATTTATGCACACACAGCTGAAGTGGATCCGTCTCGACCCAGGATTTTCACAACAAGATTAGGTACTTTGCTCCGACCATTTCAGCAAACTTATAATTATGTAGAGCCATACGATTATCGCAAAACGCCACATAGAAAAAAAAGGTCTGTCATCGAGCTTTCACCCTACAAGGTGGAAAATCACCCACAGTTTCCACAAATTTCGACCTTAAATGTTACGGCACTAGAGTTATTTTTTTACGAAACATGTACCTACCAATGCCTATTAGGAATCAAATAAAAACGTATATCAAAATATAAATAATTCGTGTTTGTGTAACATTTTACGTGTGTGAAGCAGAACAGTAAATAATGGGCCGAGTAAGGCGTCACGTTGCGGCTCCGTTTTTCTGCGCGACGCGCCGCGTCACAATCATTTAACCTCTTAATATGAAGGATGAGGCAGGTCTTGACAGGAACTGTTAAGGAAATATTAAGAAATATGTAGAAATAAATAAACGAATTCGTTAAATGTTTAGGTTCAAAATGCTGGGTTATTTTCTTTCACTTAAATTGTAGTCATGATTTTCTTACTTGGAACCGAAGGTGGAACCAAAATGCGGTTAAATAGTACCCACGGAAATACTTAAATATTCGTACATTAATGCACTTTGTAAAGATTATTTTTTAAAGTTCCAATTGTATTCTAGCTCCTTCTTATATGTCTTCAAATTCGTTCGGAACATGCTAAACTCACTAAGTGCAGTAACTCATATGCATTTTCACAATACCGTCTTTCCTCCTTCTGCTTTTAATTTTACATGTCTATATTTCTGAAAATCCAAATATTACCTAGTACTAGTCCACTTCGACTACAGAATACAGTCGACAGACAATTCACTGTTTACACCGCATAGCATACTCTCTTCGACGAGCAAGCCAAGGCGACCTGCCCGCGAGTAATTTCTCGTTTAGTGCGTCTCTGTCAAACTAGTCAAATACGTAAGGGACGCACTGAGCGACAAACGACTCGCGGGCATGTCGTGCTAGACGTGCTGAGGTTCTTACCAATTCTACATTGCAATTCTTTGTATTATTGAAATCGAACTACACGTCAATGTAGCAACTAGCCGGATGTATGTTTATATTCTTTTATCTACACCCATATCATAAAACCTCCATAGTGTAATCAAAAACCGTAGGAAATGACCACCATTGTGACAACCAATTAGGTAAAACCAGTGCTGCAATGTTATTACAGTATCGATTTTAGTATCGAAATGAGATTTAATTTGGAACAGCTGTCAAAACTCAAGTGGGTCTCTATTCTAATATCTATAGATATTAAACAGTTATTGATACGAAACATCAATTCAGTATGTTTTTTTTAATATAAACCGAACGACATTTGATCTCGAGTGACGTGAGAATAGGGACTTCATTCGTTTGTCTATGATTTAAATAAAATATGGTCTTGACGGAGGATCGAATTGCCGCAATTATGTTGGTTTTTTGCTGAACGAAAGTCGAATTGTTGTTGAATTGAATAGAAAAAGTTGTTTGTAATTTACATTTTAGTTGAAAATATGAATAGTAAGTAGTCTTCTCGGAGTGTGTGTGATGTGAAAATGCGCCGGATATCGGAAATATGCAGCCACGATTGCAACAAATAACTTGTTGCCAGAAAATATTGTTTCTGAACACATCATGGAGGATTTATAATATGTGTGTAGATAAAGTTATGTATGCAACTCTGCATAATTTGGCCTTAAAACACACGTGCGATCTTATTATGAAACTCGCCTATCGGCTCGTTTCATGAAAACCGAGCTAGTGTTTTAAGGCCTATCATTATGCAACCGTTGCATAAACTACTGTTTTGTGATTTGTCCTTTGAAACTGTTTTACTGATACCATGGAGGTCGTTAATGTCTAAATGTTTTACTGTGGTCGATACAGTAACATTCAGCTTTTACGTCACCATGGTATTTAATATTATTAATACGAAGGTGCGTACCATTCAACATTCATTATCTTAATCAGATTATCATTCATTATCTTGTACTTTATCTTTGTACAGGTAAAATATTTTAAATTAGTTTCAGTCATAGTTTTGTGGTTGGACGGTACCTACTATTTTTATAGCTTTTTGAAAGTCATCCTATTAGAAACGTAGGTAACCGATATGGTATCCGCTCACTTATTCAAAAAAATGTTTGACCAAATGTGTCATTTTACAAATATTCATTTCGCAAACTTCTTATACCTCATTTACATGCAGCCACTGGCACTGCTGCTCGCGCTGCCAGAAATAATTCCCACATACTGGTTTAAGGCAGTGGGTTTTAACATGCTGCTTCCTGACTCACTGGGCGCCAGGCAACGCCAGTAGCAGCGGCAGGAGCAGGAGAAGTGACACATTTACATACTGGCACTGCCCACTTCCATGCCCACTTCCCTGCTCACAAATGGGCTGCATGTAAATGAGGCATTATATTCACATGGAACTCTTCAGAATATATTATACCCCAAACGGTAAATGAGTTTAGGTTTGATTTATGACAATCCCGAAACGTTAGGTTCCAGTAGCCAATTTTTGTAAAAAGGACTACTTTGCGAAAAACTGAATTGTCAGTCTATACATATAAAATAGTAGGTACCCTGACTCACTTATAGACAACGCACAGTCCTAACGGGTGGTCCTAGAGGTTTGAAATTTAGAGGAAACATTCCTCGAGTACCCTAGAGGTGCACAAAGGAGGGATTTTTTGAAATTCTATCTCTAAAGGGGTGAAAAGGGGTGATAAAGTTTGTATGGAAAATACCGCGGGCGAAGCTGTGGCGGGTCCACTAGTCATTACTAAACAGGACCACAGCGCTGCTTGTCTCAATGAATAACGGTTCCGACTTCAGCGACATTCTGGGGTGTAATTCTCTAACTTGCCGGATGCTCGACGACGAATGCTGCTACAAACCAGTTTTTATTTTTAAAACGAATCTTCGTCGGCGAGTGAAGCGCTTGTGTTAGCGTGTTTAATTACACCTGCATGTCTAGCACGACCTGCCCGCGAGTCATTTGTCGCTCAGTACGTCCCTTACATATTTGACTAGTTGGACAGAGACGCACTAAGCGAGAAATTACTCGCGGGCAGGTCGCCTTCGCGTGCTCGTCGAAGAGAGTAAGCTATGCGGTGTAAACAGTGAATTGTATGTCGACTGTATTCTGTAGTCGAAGTGGACCGAGTTGGACTTAGGTGTAAACTCTGTGGAAAGGCGGCAATGGACTTGATGTACCTAAACAAACGTTCGACTGCGTCGCCTTCGACAAGGCGAAGTCGTCTGTAAATTTGATAGTCGACCCGGTGTATACACGTCATTCAAGAACCACACGGCAGTTCGTTGTACTCAGTCTTGCCAAACATTAACTTTCTTCGCTCTTGAACTGAACAAACATGCAATATGCACAAATCGATAGAACTAATTTACTGATGCATTGTGATGACCGATGAACGATTGACCATTTGGTAGTTTGCCAACGCAAAGTTATAAATCTTTATATCAGTGTGAATCATGCTCGTGGCATGACGTTTTAATTCAGTTATAAAAATAAACAGTATTTTATAAGGCACATAACCAATCCGCATTTAAAAAAAGAAAGGTAAACCAGAAAATCAGTTTAAAGTGATTCGATAACAAAACATTTTTTTATAGATTTCAAATAAATGGGTTAATTAAAATGAAATACATAGTAAACTGACAACAATACATACTCTTGATAAATCAATCAAAGTGCAACAAGTGAAAGAAAAAGTGATAGAACTGACTTATCAAAATTGAATCTTCACATCCTACCTAAAATAATCCTTAAAAACAAACTTCTTTTCTTATAACGAACTTTTACTTACATTGTTGATTCGACTGACATATCGATACTTATCTACTAAGCTAACTTCCAAGACTGAACTTGTTATAAATTTTTCACTGTTATCTTCAAGTGCCAAAAGTGTTTTGTTAAGAGGGTGTGAGGTGTATTGATGGTTATTGTCGCGCGTGCGAGTGGCGCGGCCGTGTCCCAGTGTACGCGTGCAGGCGTGATCGGCGCGGGCGCCTTGGCTTGGTCGTCGGCGGGCACGGCAGCACGGTGGTCGGAGGCGGGGTGTTCCGTTGCTGCGTGCCCTGGTGCGGGGCGCGCGCGGCGGCGCCCGCCGACGAGGCCGACTATGCGCTGCGGGGGGAATCTCCGCCGACCCCTCTCGAAGAATACGGTAAGTAACACTCCAGTTCACTTTGATTTATAATTTAGGTACAGGCAACTTTGAACCATGTCGCTGATTGGTTGATTAGCTGATCAGCTGATCAGGGATTATTTGACAACAGCAGCCGCCATAATTATGCATATCTATAAATGGAAAAATTTATGAGATTGAGTATTTAACTCCTTGATTTCAGTACCTAATCAGATGCTGATTCCGATGCAGCTTCTGCTTTTGTCAAAAGTCAATGTTAGTACCTTTGGGCAATATATCGTAAAAGCATGAAAACAATGGCGGCGATTGGAACGCCTGTGGCCCGTTTCACGAAGCTACAAGTTTAATTTTACAAGAAAAATCTGGCAACACTGCTTATCTGATGTATGGGATCTGACATCGGTGTTGCCAGGTTTTGCTTCTTAAATTGTAACTTATAGCTTTGTGAAATGGGCCACTGATCGTTTACCTGTCTACGTAGTTTGCTCGTGCCTTTAGTCGGTCTACTTAATGAAACCCCTACCTAAAATTATTCCATTATACCCAGCCAACCCACGCTCAACAAAAATATAACATTCCTTAGCTACCTTGACCTTAATAAATACGTAATCTTACCTATTTATTATTCAACCGCAACTGTAAGTAATTTAAAGTGCGATATTATTTATGAAAATAGTTTCTATTTTGATACAGAATGAATGATTAAAAGATATATTACAAAGCAGAGCTGGCAACGTCTCATTTGTCGCGGTATTCTATTCTATAGTTAGGGATTTAAGTCAAATTGAGTGAAATTCTCTAATGTAGTCTATTAACATTGTTGTCTGGTGTGTATATGTATTTATGTGATGCAATGTTTTGTCATGATGAGGCATGTGATTGTGTATTTATGACAAAGGTGTATCTTTTGAGTAAATGTCACTCAAATTCAATTATTTCATTTAAACAATCAAGAAAATCGAATGCGACTTTGCCAGTTCTACTTTGTAATATGCCTCTTAAATGTTATGAGTTACCTACCGTTGAACAATGTTTAAAAATACCATGAACTTAATTTAACTTTATTATTTATAATGAAAGTAATTACTTTGTCACTATTCCAATACTAATGGATTGAAAGTTTTGCTAAGCAACACTTAAAAGCACTTAAAGTTAGTCTAATTTGAAACTCTACCCTTTAGTTTCTAGACAAATGTTAATATTATTAGATAATTGAAGATTTCATTGTATCTTGTTTTTATAGTGAAATTGTCTCTTGCTCTTCTTGTTACTTATAATATGAAATAACAACGAAAAATTCAGATGAAATTTTTGCAGAATAAGGTTGGTTACTTGTGTAATTTTCATATACAAATGCCAGTAAAATACCTATGTATTACTGAAACAATTTTATTGATAAATATTTGATCCTTGGCATAATTAAACTAGTGAAAAAAGGGGAAAAAACAAATACGAGTATACGCGTCGAATCGAGAACCTCCTCCTTCGGTTTTTTGAAATAGGTTAAAAAGTAACAAATCAATACATTACAGTAACATTCAATAAGTATTTTAAAACGAACAGTTCTTAAACCTGTCACACACCGATGATCCTTAACTTTCGCCGCTGAAACATATCCACTTCCACCCTGTTCCACTTTTGAAAAAAGGGTAGACTTCATTTGATAACGCGGCGTGCCTATGCAACGTAATATCTGGGAGCGGTGGTGTTTTACACAAATATTGAACAAAGGGGAGGATCGAACCGAGCCACCATCGAACCTAGGCTTACTTTGGTTTCGTTTGTACGTTGATTCAACGTAAAAACAAGCAAATTTGCTAAAAGCTGATGGACAGCTCTATCAATATTAAGGCATAATTACCTTATTATTGGAAGCTGTGGAGATAATTGCGGCTTGAATTGAATTACATTCCAACACCTGTAAGCTGTAATTAACGGACCTGCTCAACTACAGTTAAATGCATTTAAAATCTTAAAAATATCACTGATCATATTGTATGAACACTTTACCATTTTAAGTCCCATTTCAGGGACTAAAGTATTATTATACCAAGTTTCATGAAAATCCGTTCAGCCGTTAAGGAAAGGAGTGTTAATAAATATACACACAAACATGCACATACACACACGCAAACTTTCACATTTTATAATATTAGTAGCATATCAGTGAAACTACTCCTCTGCTGCACTGGGAGTGAAGAAATAGTATAGAATGCGTGCAGATGCTTATCATCCTGGCATGTCGTAAAAGTCGACTAAGGGACGGGTCCTCTCCAACATGGTGGACTATCTGTATGGGCGATGGGGTGATCACCTGTCACCATACGGTTCATCATACCATCTTAGGACTAATTAATCGAACGTGGCCACAAGTAGTCTTGTGGCTCAGCCCACCCCATTAGGGATTTCGGGCGTGATGCTATGTATGCATGTATCAGTAAAAATGATCAATATACCTAGCGTCAATTTGCTTAATTGTCTTCCAATGACGAATATTTATACATAATTAATGACGACATCGATCGTTGGAACGACTGATTGTTGGTTTCCATCCAATGCGAGTTAGGTAGTTCGTATTGTGGAAACACTCTCTGCTCCGTTATGAATTGCGAAAATTTGTTATGCCTTGTAATTTGTACAGAGTCATCAAGACTGTAAATTTTATTATTCCTTAATCTTCTACCATCTCACTGCTCGACTAGACGAGGTAGATTTTTATCGCACGGTGCTAAAAATAACAGAGACGCGGCAAAATAGCAGACACTTAAACAATTTTGGAAGAACATTCTTATATTTGTGGCACGAAATAAATCTATATTTATATGTACTACCTGTACCCGCGACTTCGTCCGCGTAGAGTTGGATTATCATTTTTTCCTCAGGATTTTTCAATTTTCCGGGATAAAAAGTAGCCTATGTGTTAATCCAGGGTATAAGCTATCTCCATTCCAAATTTCATCATAATCCGTCCAGCCGTTTTAACGGGAAGAGGTAACAAACATACACTCACGCACACACACACACACACACACACAAACTTGCGCATTTATAATATTAGTAGGATATATAAAAAATGGATCCCTGTTTCCCTTGGTCACGCCATAACATGAGAACGACTTTACCGGTATCATTCATCTTTTTTTTAAGTATTCTAATACTTTATAGAAGGTTCTTACGGAAAGAATAAAAATAAGAAACTTGCGCAGAAAATGGTATAATATCAGAAAACTTACCGACTATTTTGACCTCGCGCGTAAGGCTACTTTTTCTTGGAAAATGAACAGTTCCCGAGTTCTACGCGGACAAAGTCGCGGGGAAAAGCTAGTAAGACAATTTTAACTAGTATACTGAAAAAAAAAATATGGACTGCGTAGTAAAAAAGATTTTTCAATGTAGCTCGACCAATTTGTGCCAATTAAAATGTGTTAGACAATTCATATTTTGTTTTGACTCTTCTAAATTTCAAATCGATTTCCTAGTTTATTGTATGGTAATGGCATTTGAGTACTACCATTTGTATCTTCTTGTGCAATAAGGTTTGAAAAATTAAAAATAAATATTTCTTGTTTAATACGTTGAGAAATAAATGATACAGTTGGTGAAGTTAATTATACAGTATTCATCTTACCAGGTGTTGTTAAGTTGGCTTTATTCTTAATATTATGTCATATTTTTCGTGGCACAAAAAGGTCGACGTCTGCACATGATTTATGATAAAAGTCACCTTCGTTTCACGCGTTCGGCAATTTGCTTCGTGAATTTTCACAAGTATTACCTCAATGATAAAATTTTCACCCCATTGATCCTTGAATTGGTTGGCGTATGCAAAGGGAAAGTTGCTTCTTTCGAAAATAAAAAGAGCCCTAAGTACATAAAGGGCCTTAATATACGGGATATTAGTATTTAAAATAATCATGCCTATCGTGGTCTTAAGATGTTTAAATTTTAATTTTAATTTTGCAATGTCCAATATTCCTCAACACATTCTACGTATTTTTATAAGGGACAACTTTTAGTAAAGATCTACGTTTGTGTGACCTAAATAACATAAACGCAGTATACATATCAATTTCTGTACCTGTATCGTAATTGATTCACGAGTACAAAGCATCGGGCATGCCCAACAATAATTGGAGTGGAGGCACAAAATATGTTTTATTGAGTTATTCGCTTTGTTACGAGAATTACGTAAAGGAAAATGAAATAGTTTTTTTAGAAGTTCTTTTTACTTATATAAAAAGCACGTTTCGTGTCTGCCCGGCGAAGGCGGCGGTAAATATCATACAGATATAGTGAATAATATGTTTCCATCGGTAAAACTCGGATCTCAATCGGAAGACGACGGGACCCGAAGTGTCAATTAATTATTGTATTCGATGAGTGACATGTTTATGTTCATTAATATAAAACTTTATTAAAATGTCAAAATGAAAAATGACAGCATATGGCACTGCATATGATGGGTACTGAAGCTAATTGAGATAGCCCGATAAATACGAACATTTCCAATAAAACACGATGGAAACTAATTATGCACTACATCTGTACCTAGGAAATGGTCAAATCTTATCATTAAAACCCTTGTATTTAGCCAGAAAAAATATGTCATATTGGTCAGAGTCTGGCATTTTATTTTTATTTAGTATGTAATATCGACCAGGAAAATGATTATAAAATTATGCACGGCAATGTTTCACCGCCTCCCCTGCTGCACTGGGAGTGAAGAAATAGCATAGAATGCATGCAGATGCTTACCTATCATCCTGGCATGTCGTAAAAGTCAACTAAGGGACGGGTCCTCTCCAACATGGTGGACTATCTGTATGGGCGATGGGCTGATCACCTGTCACCATACGGTTCATCATACCATCTTAGGACTAATTAATCGAACGTGGCCACAAGTAATCTTGTGGCTCTGCCCACCCCATTAGGGATTTCGGGCGTGATGCTATGTATGTATGTATGTGTAGTATTTTACCGTTGGCGGTATTCGATATCACCTTAAACAACGCGATGGTTTGCGCCAGTACTTTTTTACCATTAGTTGAAACTCAGGAAATTAAAACGAATGTTACTAAAAAGTATAATGTTTATTTTGCTTTTACCCTTGCAAGGTCACGATACCTAAACAAACGACTTACACAGACTTGTCCTTGACAGCTGGCGAGCCCTGCCCTACTATTGCTAACGGTCGGCGCTTTGAAACAGTATATTTAGCTAAGGGATCCTCATAACTAACAATAAAGTTGTGATTATCTTTATGTGCGTAACATTGTTACCGTGACTAAGCGAGATATATGCGAGTCCAGCCGGGATATATTTCATTCGTAGAGGTATCAGAGCCCACGTAATACAATTCTAAGGGGTTAAAATAAACAAAATGGATTTGACCTTTCAAATATGTAAGGAGTTTATTATTTAATGTATAACTACTTGAAGTGGTTTCCTTTTTGTATGCACTTTACGTAGATTGCATGAAAAATGGTTATTCCATTTCATAAAAGTAAAATTTTTGATCAATAACTTATGTAAATGAGTATTTAGGTTCTTGAAAAATATCTTGAATAATGGATCTTTTAATCTAGATAATACCCTGTTCTTTTAACTAAGAACTCGGAGGATTTACTCTAAATTTAATGAGTTGTTATTTTGCTGTCGCTGTTTTTCTTAGTTTCAGTACTTATATTTGCATAATAAATATCACCGATTCCAATTTTTCAAGCTGCTAGCCTTCATTTTAAATTTAAATGATATGCTGTTTTTGTATTGAAGTGCTCGATGGTTTCAGTCATTTAAGTACCTGATATAAAATTCTAATCACACTTCCTGCCGCAGAAAGACGGCAATTACCGTTAAAACTGTGTCGTTCTCGAGACGTAAGCGCAACGAGCGACGAATACGTAATTTCAATTGGGCCTACGTTCACTTAATAATTCTCGCACCATAATGAGTAATGCTCAGTGGCGCGTAGAAAGCGTTGCTTAGCAAAACTTCGGTTCTTTACGACTTGCTACGACCGTAGCTGCCTGTGAAGCGGAATCATCGCTACGAATATGTTTGCTTAGCGCTCTTTGCTTTATTTACAGTTGCGCCGGAGCCAGTAATAAGCTCGCCGAGACCTCTCGGCCAACAATCGCCTCTGCCCGGTATTGAAGAGGAGGACGATTCCGATTGGCCACTGGAAGACGCGACAGACGCGACTCTCACACCCTCGTATAAGAGTACTCGAAGTAGCACGGATACTTACACGTCGTCCCGCAGTTCGGGGAAGAAGCGTTTCGGCAGCCCCTCGGCCGTGAAGATATGTATATCGGCTGCGGCTAGGAAGTCGGGTATAGCGCGGAAGCGTGGCTCGGGGTCGGGGGGAGTGGGGGGCGTGTCGCCGTCCACGCCGGGCCCGGGCGAGGAGCCGGCGCCCGCGCCGCACGGCAGGATGCAGGCGGAGCAGGGCAGCATCGGCGAGCTGCAGAAGTACCATGGCAGGTACCTCAAGAGCCGACGACACACGCTCGCTAATGTTCGGTAAGTCCCACCCCACGACTAGCACATACAACGTGCCTGTCAGTGCATCCATTTCAAACTATTTAAATACGCAAGGGACCCACTGCTCGATGAATGACACGCGTGCAGATACTTCTAGAAGCACATTTACATTCGCATAGAGTTACTTAAAAGTAGGAATGAATTGATCCGCTCCATATTGGATTTCAGTATTCATGATACGCTGAATTACTTATGGCTATACATTACTTATAAGTCATTACATGCACTGGAACCTGCGTGAGCGAATATAACTTTCATAAAGATATCTGATTATTTTTTATTGATTATCGATTTACTAAGGCCCAATTCACCCAAACTATTTATCAAGTCTTATACCTAGAGTAAATGCCATATATCTTGGTATAAATCCTTTGCTAGTCTTATAAAATTTTGTCCGAATATGTAGATATTATACTATTTGCATCCGTAAAAATGCAAAAGGTAAAATAATTACTGGTCAATAAATTGTTTACTAATCAATTATTATCAGCATAGGGTGTGTATTCGGCATTGCCTAGATGATATCGCAAATTATATCGCAACTCGTCTATGTCGCATTTGGTCTAAATATCTGTTGGTCTAAAAAGCAACTGGTCTACAATTTTTTTTGAGTACCAATTGGACGTCTGTGTGTCACCAGGCTGTATATCATGAACCGTGATAGTTAGTTGAAATTTTCACAGATGTATTTCTGTTGCCGCTATAACAAGAAATACTAAAACAACTACACAATAAAATAAATATTTAAGTGGGCTCCCATACAACAAACGTGATGTACCTAGTCAAGTAACTAATTAGGCCAGTTGCTACTCAAAAAAAATTGTAGACCAGTTGCTTTTTAGACCAGCAGATAATTAGACCAAATGCGACATAGACGAGTTGCTAGTTAGACCCCATGATCCTATCCCAAATTACTTTGCTACGATATGGTAGCTCTTAGTAATTAATTTGACGGCTAAGGCGGCCGCATTGTAAAGTGATCGCGATATTTATCGCTTAGGCAATGTCGAATAGACCCTGGTTCTCTATTCGGGGACGTCCAAGTGATATTGTTGCGGCTCGCGAGGGAGACTCGCATCCCACTCGTGCATCGTGCGGAAGAGTGGGATGAGAATCTCGCTAGCGCGTCGCTACAATATCGCTTGGACGTTCCTGAATAGAGGCGCAGGTTCGCTGTGATAATGAAACCATTATAATACTACAGATTGATTTACGATCCACATCAAATATTATAACAATTTAATAATGTTAAACACGTTCTTATTATGAAAATGATTAATTAATTAACATGCACACGTGTTGCCGTATTAACTACATTGTTTATCTTAACCACTCCAGCGCCTCTATTCGGGAACGCTAAGTGATTCTGTAGCGATTCGTAAGCGAGATTTCTCGTCCCATTCTTCTCGTCGCACGACGCGTAATGCGTAAGAGCGAGGTGAGAAATCTCGCTCGCGAATCGCTACAGAATCATTTAGCGTTCCCGAATAGAGGCGCAAGTACCACTACCATACGACTTCTATGCTTATACAGATAAGTTATAGCAGAATATCACTTTCCCGTATTTACCGGTCGACTGTACCAAACAATGGCAACAGAAACTTTAAAAGAATGGCTTATTACGACGCGATTATTGCATGCCTACTAGATATTACCCACGCAGATGCATTGTGATGGGTCATAATAAAAACTGTCAATTATAATTTAATTTACAGCCACGATCTTGAAGGAACATGATTTAAACTTGTACAGTCTGTCGTTACACAATTTGTTGGAAAAACAGCAGGGTCTCGTTTGAAATTAAAAGAAAATATTTTCGCTGCAGACTTGTTCGAGAGCTGTAGATAAGGGCGCAGAAACAAGGGTAACTGGCGTTAAGGAACTGCGGTTACAGTATACTGTAACATTATAATATAATATACATATACTGTATACTTGCTGGATTATATATATATTTTTGTAATAAATGGAACTGCAGACCCGGCTTCGTCCCTTGCTACTCCGTTTCATCATTTTTCTGATTGTTAATTTAATATTTGGTTGATACCACAGCTGTAATTTTTAATTAAGGGAAATCAAGTTAAGTCCCTAAACACTTAAATTGTGAATATTAGCCAGTTAAGGTGATTTTCAAATTGGACGTAGTTTAGCAAGAAGGATCCAAACCAAAATAATTGCCATTAATAATTAAGTTCTATGTCATCGATATAATGTCTAAAATCCTAATAGGTTTTATTGTGGATTGGATCCTTTTCCCTAAATTACGTCTAATTATGTTCAATACTTAGCCGTTATTATTCAGTTCTAATGTATTCAAAATTAATTCTAGCAATAGGTAGTCGTTGGTCAATGTGTTTTCGCTGGTATTTCAATATTGTATTGAACGAAGCGATTAACGATTCACTCGCGCGGCGTGGCGACGGATAACTAGTTCCATTATTATTATATTTTTAAAAAGGCTGTTTTTATGGGATTTACCTGTATCATTCCAGTGTACTTTTCAAAATATTATCGTTACTGTTCACTAAAATAATTAAAACAAATAAAGAAGCTTTAGCTTTGACCATTTTCTTTTGTTTCCGTTTTCTTCGTTACACAAGTATTATGACATTTTAATACACGTTTAGTTCAACGGTATATAATAAACACAATATCAAAATTAGAGGAGAGAAATGCGACGTATTTCACTGCTTCCATCGCGCATCTATTTGTGAAATTTGGGTACTAAATCAATCGAGGTATCGCGACGTTCTCGAACAAAGTCCCGATCGCCCGAACCATTCTGTACGCGGGTGATGATTGATCGCCGACCTCATGATTGATTCTCGAATATTACCTGATGGATGCGTGCCACATTACGTACCATTAGGGGGCCCGTGGCATATTTCACAATATTCGTAATATTTTTGATAGAAACATCCTACCGTATCAGACCAGTATTTGCCCGCAACTTCGTCCATTTACTTTTTTTATATATATTTTTTTTAAATCTATGTTTTTATTTCATTATTGAATACAAATTTTCAGCACTTAAAAATCTTATAAAGGTTATCGTACTTGCTGCTTACTCCCAAAACTTACTACCAATTACGGATTTCTTTATACTACCAAACTTCATAGGATCACCCTAATCTAAAGATTGCCTGAAAATTTGACCAAAATCGCTCTAGCCGTTTTGGAGTCCATAGGGAAGATACATACCATAGACATCGATATTAGATAAGCATTTCAATGGTTGGAACCATTGGTGCCAAATGAAATAAGGTTTTTTTTTTTTTACCATAAGCCAGTACCTAGTTTGACTTTGGGGCCAGCGGCCCTAACATGCATGGCACAGAGATAAATTAGAAGCGTTTATCTCTAAGTGCGTCTCTCGCACACTAGTGCCGACGAAAAAGATAGTCATAGAGATATACGGTTCTAATTTATCTTTGTGCCATGCATGTTAGGGCCGCTGAGTTGACTGTTGACTTAATTTGCTTAATGTTGGCATTATTTCAAAGATAGGTCGTTAGTTTGCTGTAAAAAGTCGCAATCTTAACTTGGTAGTGTATTGTATAAGATACATTCTTTCACGTGGTCATTTCGTATTGCTATTTTTAATTTAAAAAATGGACGGAAATCAGACGAGACTCGAGTCGAGGGTTCTTTTCAAAGAAGTTAAGGGTTAAACCCGGTTACCACTGTTCATTTAGTTTCAACATACATACCTTAAATCAAATGAAGCACAAGGAAGAATAAAAAGTCAAAACCAGGTTCGGAATAAAATAGCCACAAGGGACCTTCAGGGGTGGCCTTAGCCATTGGCTAAGAGGCTCCGGGCGGGTAGATCTTTGCGAGGCCCTTGTCTTTGAGGAATTAATGATGATGCTACAGATATCAGCGCGATAACTACCGCGCAAGAGAGCGCGAGTGGCATGATGTGAGTTGTGTAATGCGCGGCGTAAGGCGCGAAATTCAAATAAACATTATATTATTAGTACCTAATATTTTTAGACTTTGGTTGTTGCGCGAGTGCGCGAGGCCACCTGCGGTTGCCCTGCTCGCCACCCCCAAAGGCCGCCCCTGGCCAGGCCACCTTTTTATTCCGCCATCATCTTGTTTTTTTATTTTTCGCCAACAAGTTTTTTTGTATTATAATGGGGTCATTTAGAAAGTGGGCTCGCTAAATTTAAAAGTCGCTAAACATAACGTCGAATTCGATTTTGACAGCTTGCTATACAATTTTGCTATACAAAATTCAGTTTGAAATTTCCTATTTTAAGTTTAAGAAATTTTTAATCTCGGCGACTCTCTTTCGAATCGGACCCAATTTATCATTTGAATGTGAGAAAAGTATGTTTTAAGCAGTCTTCGTAATTCAATAAAAACTTAAATGACACTCACATTTCCTACCGTCTCCTGCTACCCAACCTTTGTTTTCAATAAAAGAAAACATTCAAAAGCCCGTACTGAAAAGGACTCTATCAAAGACATCAAACATACCGTTTTGCTGGATGGATTTCCCTTGAGAACTTGAAAGTGACACGGAATGACTTCCTTGGGTATATGCCCCAGGCTCTCGCCGTGGGCCCTCGGCCCGGTCACTGCATAAAGAGACGCAAAATCTATTACCGATCATGAACGTTCATATGAAAACATTATCTCCTTATTGCTATGATATAAGCTAATATTAAATAAATATTCGTCTTCACGACTGTACTGTTTCTATTTACTGGTAGTGGTAGATGCTCTGCTCTACTTTGGTGTTCTGGATGTGTTTATGCGATGAAACGGGCCGAGTGCCAGTCGCGCTCTTGTGAAATTACTGTATCGTACTCTCACTAAGTCGCAAACGTTAACAAATAAAGCACGGGAAAAGCTTTATTGAGTTTTCAAAAATCAAATTAACGCAAATATATACATATAAAAACAACAATAAAATAATTTAGATTTATTTTGTGCTTCAATCTGATGACAACTGGCGGCTGCTTTTACAATCAAATTCGTGTCTTGTCTGTTGACGATTCGGGTACGGATTACCAAAACATATATCGAGACACAAATTGATTTGGTTGAAATATGGTAGCAAGACTTGAGACTTGTGCAGATAAGGTTCTGACAAGGTTCGGCCCTTAATCCTCGAGGGCCTCGCTTACACCCACCTCCAAATAGAAAATATCGTTTTACAATATTTCGTCTGGCATATGAATATCAGTAGTAATACGAAAATCTGATTTTGTCGTCGTTATAAAAACGCATCATTATGTACAATACAATACAAATACTCTTTATTGAACACCACATAAAACATATTGGAAAAAGACAAAGAAATAGGTAACACGGTATACAATAGGCGGTCTTATTGCTAAGTAGCGACCTCTTCCAGAAAACCTTTTGAAAGAAGAGATGGCATAACAGACTTGCAAAGGCAGGTGGTGAATACTAAAGTAAACATTTAAAGTACACAAAACCACTAACATACATAAGCACATACTATACACAGATAAATATATACTACACTGAAAAAACACTACACGTTGATTTAACAAAATGTCTCGGTTGACTATTATTTCGGTTGAATTTACGACAAATTGGTTAATTTAACAAAATTGTTTTGTACCGGTTTTGTTAAATTAACCAATTTGTAGTAAATTCAACCGAAAAAAAATCAACCGAGAAAATTTTGTTAAATCAACGTGTAGTGTTTTTTTCAGTGTATATAATAAGAGGGAAGTTGATAACAAACTAGCTTGCAACTAAAAAAAAAGAACTTTAATTCAATAATTAAATAATACAATATCATTTTGTTGTGGCATTGTTAAATAATTGGGATGATTGTGTAACCTAATTTTTTTTTGCTTACAAGCGAATTGGGAAACTGCGGTTCTTATATTGTTTCTTCTAATTCAAAGATGAGGTGAAAATACATAAACTTTGTAGTATTGTTTACGTTGTGTTTATGGATGATCTGCGGATGCGTAAACGAAGCGCCGCGTAAACAATCGCGATCATAGCTGTCCGCCAACAATCTAGGCCCGATTACGAAATTTTACTCACAAGATTTAGCCTGCCACTCTGTTGCACCATGTCCTGCCTGTTGAAATGTTTAATCGGATATCTCCGATGAAATTAACAGCATTTAATAGAAACCTAGTTGCTCTCTCTGAAGGAATCTGAGATATTTCTCTCGTCACTTCGATGTTTGTGCATGTGGTGCTACAGTTCAATCTGAGGCTTCAAAAGGTTGATTCAAACTAAGTCTGTAATAAAATTACGTAATTTTGTGTGAAATTAAAGTGATTATGGTAGGGCATTTTTGTGTTAATGGTGACGGGATATCGGCGATGGATGCGGAATAAAATTGTCTGGAATTCAATCGTCGTGGGAATATACGTGGATATTTTAGTAGTATTTCACGCCAATTTGAACACCTACAGATGATCAAAGCAAACATTATGTTTTCCATTACACACCATATTGGAATAACGGCTGCAAACGTTACCGATTTAGGATGGGATAAATTTACACTTTGAGCCGGCGTGCTTCGAATATTCGATTAATTGAGTTCGATAGTAAACAAACTCGCTCGCATACATATTGTACTCGGTATAAGTAACAGGATTTACATAGTCACAATACATACCCCTTTTCAAACCCTTTACATAGTTTAAACTGTGTAACAAAACTGATGAACGGTATTTTAAGTGACTCATAAACATAACCTTTATTTTTGCAGTGGTACGTTTAAGAAAATGTCAGTGTGGAAATAAACTTGTTATAAACTCTTTACTATTAATCTTTACGATACGATCACTAATGTCACCACTAATAACTTAGTTAGAGTACCCGTAAAAAGAAAATGCGAGCAGTGCTAAGCGAGTGCACTCATTAATTTTTCATGGAACCAGCGGAGCTTTATTTTACCCGACTTTCTTTCCTCGGCCACATATACTCTCTTTTTAATGAAACGCTACTAACGGGTGGAGGAACAGGACATCCAGTGTGTGGACATTTCAAAGGGAATGCGGTGTGTAGTGTGCATCACATGCGCTTTGAGTGTGTGCAAGATATCATGCCTCAAGCGATGTATATTACCCACTTATGAGCGGAGTGATGAATAATATCTTAACAGCTGCTCGTTGTCAAGAGTTATCACATTCTACTATTGGCGCTGAGAAGTGTTCTATGGTTGTTGTATCGGTTATGTATAGTCAAGCTTTAACCAGTAGTTTTTAATTGTAACAAGAAGAAGTCGATGAATTGAGGTGAAAAGATTTACGATGGCCCTTAAAATTGTTAAATGATGATAATTTATTTATATCAAAATAAATTGCAATTGACAAAGACCCGCAGCTCAATTACGCGACAAAATTGGTATCGGTTTGGCTCGAAATGCAAACCAATTTAGTCATCACTCGATGTAAATAAGGGTACAATTGGTTTACTTTTCGCGAAAGCGATACCAATTTTTGTTACGTAATTGCGCAGCAGCACTGATTTTTGGAAGATGTGTTACTTTTAATAAGCGATGTATCAATATAATTAAAAGGAAATGGCACACTTTATACTTTTAAAATGCAGGTATTAATTTCCTGTAAGTGTGCAGGAGAATGAGTCAGGGGATGACAAGCGGTTGGCATTCGTTTTCCTCACTGCGGTCGTAATTGCTTTGCGTTTGTTTTATGCTAGAAATGTTTACGGAAGTCACGTTTATTAACAGATTAAAGAGCTCACTCTGTTCTCGAGTTCTTAAGAGGCAGGGTTTATTATGCATTAACTTTATGCCTTCAAATTGTAAAGTAACTGAATTCATTGGTTTCTGCTTACAATTAAATTATCGTTGGACAAGAATTTGTTTAAATTTATCTTGTGTAAAGTCGATTTATCCTTACTTGTCTTATTTGGTATACAAGTTTCTAACCTCAAAATGCACCTTTTTTGGCTAAAACAGCTATTTCTTCGTAAATAAAGTAACCGGAGATAACATTTTTGGAAATCACTTTACCAATTTTTTACCTAGAATTGCTTAAATTAGGATAAAATAGCTGTTTCACCCACAAAAGGTACATTTTGAGGTTATTAACTTGTTTACCAAATAAGACAAGGAAGGATGAATCGACTTTATGTATGTAAATGTTTAATTGTCAGTCAAGCATGTCAAAAAGCTTTATAATATTAATAATTTTAGTAGAAATGCTAATGATAAGATCCGTGACATACACCGGTCAATTTCTCTTTTCCTTGTACCTGATGTTCATTGTCTGTTCTAGTGTATCTGGGGTCAGATTTCCTTGGACATCGGCTCTAGGTTCCCTGTCCGGGGTTGTCTTTGTTCAAATGTTCTGGGCTGTGATGTCCATTTCTTCATTGGAACACCATATCCTCGGGGGTCTATTTCTTTCACGGGATGCATAGGGATATCCGGCACTGTTTTTACGGAGAAGTCAGTCCTTAAAGAAACCTCTGACGTATACGTTTCTTATACAAACGTGTCACCTTGCTAGTCCAGCGTAGTATCTTAATTTCAGCTGACCAATTTCAAAGGGTTAAACATGCCTTCGATAAACGATTAAAAATTGACGTTATTGACATAAATGGGTTCAGTAAACGCAAAAGTTATACCGTAAATAAATAAAAGTACGCTTTGTTGTTTGCAAAGTTCATAGTCTGAGGCATAAAGAGTGAACTGGAAAGGCATGTAATGGTTTTAAGAATAGAATAATGTGTTGTGAGTATGTTGATTTATGCCCAGTGAGAGCGGTCAGCGGCAAACAGGCGAGGCGCGAGCGATGGTAAACAGACGCTAATGGCTCGGGGTTGTCTTGTAACATCGGGATTCACAGTGCCATCGGTTTTTCCCTGGTTAATATCGGACTGAAGGTATACGTTGTCTGACCATGACTGTCTGGTCTTAAACGGGTACCGGAGTCTACGCTAATTTTTGTTCAGACCTGTTTTAATTATTGAAAGAAAATATTGTAATTATTCTACTCAATGAAGAATAGAATATTGACTTATCAAAGACAGTTTAGTTATTTAACAATTTGCAATTCTTCTTATGAAAGTCTACTTTAATTAGTCTTGTTACACAAAAGAGGTTAGCTATAATGAAATGACGCCTGCAACAAGCAAGGTTCGTTTACCACCCGGCTTACACAAGTGCGGTAACCTATTTATGCCGCAATGTGAAGCGCCGTGCCCCTGCATTCTCTGATATTGAAATTTATTTAGATACTTTACCTTACCTTATCTGAGAGTAAATGCAGGACTGAGAGCGCTTCACATTATCCGATCCATACAAGCAAGCTTTTGTCAATGTTGATACAACTTATTGAAGCCTTAATGTACACTGGGCCGTTTGAGCATACAACTTTGTAATAAGTTTGATTGGCTATATCAGGAATCAAACACGAACGGTTCTCTTTTTCGCGTATTCTAACGAGAGATGAACTGGAGCAAATGTCATGTAGGGAATGTAATAAGTGTTTTATTTTTCGTAGCGTATCGGTAAGCTCATACGCCATAATATTCTGTAAGCTCAGAATAATAAGTCTCTAGTAAGGTTATTTAGAGAACAAAGAACATAATGGCAAAACAGATTGTGAACCAATTATTGATGTGACAACGTCTTACTTTACATTAGCCTCGCATTTGAAAAGTAAGCTTTACAAACATTTGACATATCTTGCTGGCAATACCTCTTGCATCGTACACGGTATCTTAAATCTAAAATATAGAATTTGAAAGATCGGTCTCTTATTGAATATTGAATCTTCAATCAAAAATGTATTGCGCTGAGTTCTACATGCTGTGTTAAGCGGTTGTTTGTTTACTCTGTTTTACGAGAATCCTTATTAATTGAGCTTGCATTAGTTATAATAGTCTTAACGTGGTGCATCCCAAATAACCTTCAAAAAAAAGTTTGATTTATTATATTTTAACAATAGTTATATAGTTAATATAATGAAATTAACAATAATGTTTTAAAAATGAAATTTTCACACAAGTAAGGCTTTTTGACGCATTGTTTTTATTACTCATTAAAATACCTACTACAAAGTATTGAGTCGGCACAATTTATCTAAAATATTTAGAAAACGACTGGACCAAACGCCGACGCCATCATTTTATAAGGGTCTTATCAAGCTGGCAATTCAGATAAATAATTTTATTACGAATAATACAAGGAGTCTGCTTTAATTTTTTAATAGTCAACGGTGATAGGTACCCAAAAAAATCCCTTAGAGCCCTTCAAATCTTCTAAGGTCATTTTAGCACGCATTTAGCATTTTAGATATGCACATGTTATAAGTTATGCCAATAATGTTAAAATTGTGTTTTTTTTCTAACATCCTTTGAGATAAATGAAAACCGGCCAAGTGCGAGTCGGACTCGCGCACGAAGGGTTCCGTACCATTATCTATAAAACGGGAAATAAAATCACGTTTGTTGTATGGGAGCCCCCTTCATTATTTATTTTATTCTGTATTTTTAGTATTTGTTGTTGTAGCGGCAACAGAAATACATCATCTGTGAAAATTTCAACTGTCTAACTATCACGGTTCATGAGATACAGCCTGGTGACAGACGGACCGACGGACAGACGGACAGACGGACAGCGGAGCCTGAGTAATAGAGTCCCGTTTTTACCCTTTGGGTACGGCACCCTAAAAAGGAGAGAGTTTACGATGAAACTTTCTCTTGAACTTTAGTCTATCGTCTTGCTCGTGAAGATACTTGGGTAACCAGGATACGGTAAAAAACAGGAAAGAAAAAAAAAGTCCTTTTACTCAATTGAACAACGAGAGACCTAGCAGAGGTTTAAGTTTTGGTGAGCTGTAAGTACATACGATTTTGCATTATGGCTCCGAAATAACTCCTTTATCCACTAATATGATGATCCCGGTACTTATTTTATTTATTTATTTATTTCAGATCTCCATATATAATGATCCATATACAATAGTATTAGTAAACACTCAGAGCTTATACATTAAAAGTTAGTACATCTAGGACACAACACACACACAAAAAACAAAAGATAAAACAATAATAAATAATACTAAACTCGGGCACTGCAAGAGGAAAGAGGAAAGAGCTATTGGTAGGATAATTCAATGTCACTTACATTAACTTATCCTACCAATAGCAATGTCAATCCAAAACTTGACCACTGGGCAGTCGAGGCGTTCCGCCAACGTCCTCAGGAGGTTGTTACCGCTGTTCCGAACTCGTATAAGCAGCGAGGCGACTCTCTTGCGCCGGATGGCGTGAAATCCGTCGTCGACTTAAAATGACGATATTATCTCATGGGTAAACATCATCGAATCCAAAGCAAATACAGATCCACCCATTAACATCGTATAGGGTATACTGGCATACTTTATTTCTTGATATTAACCGGTTTCTGATAATAGAACTGAAATTCCAAAACATCATCCGGCTTCCTATCACCATAAAGGCTTCCACACCAGTGGCGATGCGTCTAATATTTCCTAAGGGAAGCCGGATAAATTAGAACCGTACATGCGAGTCTGACATTTAGTTACAGTAACATGGACTACACTGACAGCTAGCCGTAGCTTCTAGCTTGTTAAAGCCATCAGGAATCGGCTTGTAGGCAGGCTGCGCCACTGTTCCACACACCGGAACGGAAGCGGAGCGGGTCGGAAGCGGGACAACGTAAGTAGTGTCATAGGGACTAAAATGGAAGCTTTCACATCAATCCGCGCAGCTCATCCATTTCGATGTGTGGAAGCTTTGAATGTTGTCACACAAATACCTACTTACGGCCGTGTGAAACGACACAGCCCACCCTCCTTTCATTTAATAGCCAACTTATAGTAACAATAGTTACTTTAAAAAAAAACATCAAAATCGCTGCTTGAAAAACTTTCTGTTTGTTGACATTTAAACTTTTTTTCGTTTGTGAACAGAAAAATGGGTGGCCCCGCGTCGTCCGTAGTTAAAGTTATCCGAAAATCAATACAATACAATACAAATACTCTTTATTGAACACCACATAAAACATATTGGAAAAAGACACAGAAATAGGTAAAACGGTGTACAATAGGCGGTCTTATCGCTAAGTAGCGATCTCTTCCAGACAACCTTTTGAAAGAAGAGATGGCATAACAGACTTGCAAAGGCAGGTGGTGAATATAGCAAATAGCAAACATTTGAAGTACACAAAACCGCTAACATACAAAACACTTACATAAGCACATACTATACACAGATACATAAATACATACATACATAATATAAATATACATAATTATAATAGAAAGAAAACCTAGTCAACTACACAAAAGAGAGATAGATAAAAGCAAGAAAAAATGGTGGAAAAGAATGGGCAGACTCCAAAGTTCAAAACCATACCGGGCAGGGCGACAGATCCCGCATGTGTTGTTTTATTCTTTTGTACACTGTTCGTTTTTTTCCATGTATTTTATTCTGACATAATTTTGTATAATCTACTTTAATATTGATGCTAAATGGCGGTCGAAATTAAGGAACATTGAAATCCGATATATGTAATATTTCGTCAACTCCACTAAATCGATTCGATTCATATAGGTACATCGTCGAAGTCGTAACTAAACGATGACGTGCTTCACAAGGTCTACACAGATCTTACCAATCAAGGAGACATAGGAGTTGCATTCTATATGCTCTGCAATTGTGTATTACCTAACTAATCTTACGATGTACTAAGAATGTCAACAGAACTATCAACCTCATGTTTACCTATTAACTGGTTACACATATTTAATATACATTTACGTATGTATCTGTTTAAATTGCTTTCATGCTGCCTTCCGTCTCCTAGAGAGTTGGATATAAAAAAGCCAAAAGCTTCAAGAGCCAAATTTTTAGGTCACTGCAGAGGCTAGCTGTGTGAATATGATTTAAGATTTTCTTCTTTGTTATCGCGTTAGTGAACTTTGTTATTATATTGAACAAATAAATTAGATCAGTAAGACATAAAGAAAATATAACGATATTATATTTTATATACTAAAACCAGAAATATACTGAAATATGATTGCTACGTGCCTAGGTATTTTCATAATCTAATAATATATTAAAATGCTAATGATAAATGATTTATTTGCTTTAAGTGTGGGTATACGGTATCTTAATCTTTTTTCGCCTATTATTTACCAGAATCAATGTATGTATTATGACGCTATAAGTTATAACTCCGTTTTGATATTTTATTTATTTAGTAAAGTATCGTATCATATACATATACATATGTTACATGTAACAGGTATCAGACTTTTCCTCATTCCAATAAAAAGGGATCTATCAGTAAGAAATTCTCCGCTGGCTCAACGTTTGGACGATATTGCACGTTTATTGGATTACTGCTCAGATCACTGTCTAACGTAGGTTTCCGCAGCGCGGACAGCATTTGTATGGAGTTCCACTAAATTTTCCTGGGTTTGATTTATAATATACTACCGACCTGCTACGGCTTCACCCAGTAAAGCTCTGAAGAGGGATGTTTTTTTTCGCCTTGATCGACAACCATCATTATAGCATAGTCCAGCCAATATGTTTTTATGTTTATTAATTATAAAGACACCTTCTCACGTGAATTAGTCTATCTATTACTGAAAACCGTATCAAAATCATTACAGTCAGTTCTGAGATATGCCTATTCAGACAGACTGGATGACAGAAGAATGCAACGGGGGAGTTTAGTTTATAATTTGTAAGTATGTATAGGTAAATTACCATGTGAATAATTGATTTTTTGTGCATGGAAACAATCCGAATATATCCCGTTGTAAAAGTACATTTTAACTTGAGTATGGTTCAATTTTCGTGGTGTGTTTTGACCCAGGCAACGCACCTTGAATTTTAATCCACTTTTCCTTGGATGTAGATGTAACATGACATATATAAAGTTATTAGATAAGTAAAAGGATGTAACGATAAAGGCAGATTTTCGGTCAAAGATGAAACTCAATAGGCCTTCATACTCGAAGGAAGAGCGCCCCAGGCGTTGCAAGCGGCAGGCTAGTTCCGCTTGAAATTTTAGAATCTGAAGCGGCGTAGTTCAAACGTTGAATAAAGATCGATCGCTTGAGAAGGGGACGAATTGGGTGGGCAATAAAACTCACGAAGACTTTGATTTGGGAATTCCTTGCAATTCCTTTGGCAATGGCGAATGTTGCCTAACCACGGTGTATTTCAAAACACGAGACTGCAACCTCACAAACCAGTAGTGCAGTCATGCCAGAATTAAGAGGTAGAAACAAAATGTTCGAAATGAGATTTTGAGCGTAGGGTCCCTGTACATTTTTGTCTACTAATGCCTTGTTTCTCTCTTCCCTCCCTCCCCCTCCAGTCTCCCATGTTGCTTTCTCATATTTATATTAATCATAAGATATGCTTTATCTATTGTCCAACCGTTTGGCTCAATAGTTCGACTGTTAGTCTGCGAAGCTTGAAGTCGGTGGATCGATTTCCGCTAGCAGCAGGTCTCGTATCATAATTCATAACATTTAGGTGCTTACCTATGAAATTGCCGTTTTTCAATACTGGCCACTTTGAAAGAGGCTAACTTTTGTTTGCCCTATAGCCATGTTATTCCTTTTTCAAAATTCATTTAAGTATTCACTTGATTTTTTGTCGTTTGTTTTTGCTTGAATAGTCTTGTTTTTATTCAATTCATCCAAAAGCTTTTTAAGTGATTTTTCGTTTGGGACATGATCTGGCTTAAGCCCCTTTGTCAAACCACTGTGATATAAGTTTACGATTATCGTACAAGATCCATTTTTCATCACAAGTCACAATCTGGCTCAGAATTCCCTCATCATAGGGACGGCTCAGCAGTACAATGCAGGTATCGATACGTGTTTGCAGTTAGCATTCATTCACCTTATTTTGTATCCTGTTTACATTTTAGGCATTTTCACATGACCAAATTCACGTAAGTGACTCAATATTATTTTGCCACTTACGTTGAAAATTGCTGCTAGATAAGAGCTAGTTTGAGATGGATCATCTTCTACGATGCCTTTCAATTCTTTATCATCAACAAAGGGCTCGTCCTAGTGGATCATTCCTGAGGTTGAAATTTTCCGGAAAGGAACAGTTTAACCTTTTGAACCGCCACGGCTTACGGCGAAAAAGCGTGCCACAAGCGCTTGATGATGGCTGTAGCTGACGCAAATGTCTGAAAAACGGCATATTGTGGCGTCAGGGGCAAGGAAATCTGCTGTCGGCTACAGCCGACTGGGGCGTTCAAAAGTTTAAGCAAAATCGTGTTCATTGGCAGTGCTATACCTACGTATCATTGATGTCGAAAAACTGCGAATTTTCAAATGGTCCATCATTAAATTTACAAGTAGGCCGGAAGAGGATTTTCTTGTGCATAATATGAGGACCGTGGTTTGACTCTTGTTATGTATTCTTTGGGTTAAAAAGAATATATAATTCTGATGATGCCAGCAAGTTTTGTGACCCTTCATTTTTTATGACGTTATCGGGTGTGTCGAAGCTCATATATATAATACAGAACGTCATTTACTAGAAAAATGAATGGAGAAGTATATTCAAAGACGCCATTTACCTGCTGTATACACTCAGTTTTATATAAGGAGATCGCTTTGTATGTAGTGGTTTTGTTAAATGACACATCTCTTACAACGCCCGTTGACACACACATTTATGATCTGACCATGCACTCACTTTATTAGACAGATTGTTGATATTGGTTTCGAATTTCACGTGATACTCGTATGTGAAGTTAACAAATGCGCAGTGGCCAGAGTGCAGATTTCACCGGATCAATCCAGATGAAGGCGCACTAGTAACGGTTTCCATTAGACGTCGGCTGAATTGAAAGCGCGAAGCCGAGACATCCAATTATATTTTACGAACATTTCACTGGATTTACGTCGACATCGGCCCGTGAGTTATGTGGAAGGCTCAGGGAACTCATTACCATACCATAAAATGCTTTAAAGGATCAAGTTAACTGAAAAAAAAAAACTTTCATTCTTATATTATGACTGATATTTTATCTTTTTGTATAGGTTACTAGTGGACCCGCCACAGCTTCACACGCGGTATTTTCTATACAAACTTTGTCATCCCTTTTCACCCCTTTAGGGATGGAATTTTAAGAAATCCCTCCTTAGTACCTCTAGGGTACTGGAGGAATATGTGCGTTGTCTATAAGTGAGTCACGGTACTGCGCCTCTATTCGGGAACACTACGTGATGTTGTAGCGAATCGAGAGCGAGCTTTCTCATCTCACTCTTCCGCACGACGCGTAATGCGTAAGAGCGAGATGCGAGTCTCGCTCACAGGTCGCTGCAGTAGCACTTAGACGTTCCCGAATAGACGCCCTGTTTTATATGTATTGATTATTTATCCACTTTTGACATGTGTTAGCGAAAAATTTCTATTTAAATTAATGTCAAAAGGTAAGATAAAAACGCGTTTAGTTTATCCGTCAGTCACATTAAACGTGATGTTTCCATTTATCTGACTTTAGTCGATTTCAATAAATCTGTGTTTCGGGTTAATAAAACTTGTATTCGACGAGAGCGCAAATGGGAAAGTATATTCAATTCGTCCGTTAATAGGAGCTACTGGATAAATAAAACCTATTTAATGGCAATATGGAGCATGAAGGCGTGGCAGCTGTTTTCCATTAATGGAGTTATCCGTTATAGGTACGCTTCATCGTTTTTAAAAGCATTTATAAACGTCTATGACTAAGTTTATTATATGGAAAATAATTTATATTTAGCTGTTTATTTGACGAAACAATTATGGGGACTGATGCTTAAAATATATAAATGGAAAAATATTTGACAAATTAAAATATTTAGTCCTTTTTGAAGAAGGACGCAAAGAAGAACTTATTAATCATATAAACTTATCTCTGTATCTTATGACCAATTGGTAAATTTAATTCTTGATTTTTATAGATACAGCTTGGATACAGAACCGATGTCGATGATATAAAGTATCTTCTTCAAAGAAAATACCTGCCATATATCATAGTTCTGATTAATTCTTTACTTACACCTTAGAAAATAAAACACAAATAAACCTTCACATTTATAAAATAAGTCAGGATTAAAGCAGTCGGAAACACATGCCCTGCCATGGTATTTTTTTCGGATAAACTTCATAAAACTTAAGTACCTCTTTTACAAAGGACGTCTGCTCGAAGCTCAGGCTAATTAAAAACTTAAAGAAGACGCAAACAATAACGTTAATTTGACTCATTAAGAAAACAGCGCTCGTCTTTACCTCGTAAAAACGGCCATGGTATACACTTTGCTCGTTTAAAAGTACGCGGGTCTCCTGGTGATATCAAACAATTAAAGAGGCCCAGATAGCTTTGACTGAAGAAACAAAGTAAAAGTTTCACTGTGACATAAATAGTAAAATAAATGCTTAAAAAAATTACATATGTAACATTAACTTGCATGTAATCAGTTAAAAATATCGTGGTGATAGGAAATACATATTAGTCGTGAATAAGTTGAATTGGAAGTAGTTCGAAAGCCACTTGTCACGTAACTGCAGATCGTGTCGCTAATTTTCAGCCATCATCAATTCACGAACCAAATGAGGATCCCAGTCTCGATAATGTTTTTAATTGGACTAATGATCAAAATGATAGGGCCATTCGATTTGAGCTCGAAAATACAATGCTTTTAAACAGACACACCTCAAATGGACTTAATTTAGGGAAAAGGATCCAATCCACAATAAAACCTATTAGGATTTTAGACATTATATCGATGACATAGAACTTAATTATTAATGGCAATTATTTTGGTTTGGATCCTTTTTTGGAAAAAAAAAACCTTCAAAAAAAAAGGAGGAGGTTCTCAATTCGGTAGTTTTTTTTTATGTTTGTTACTTCAGAACTCCGTCATTTATAAACCGATTTTGAAAATTCTTTTTTTAATCGGTAGGGTATACCTCCAGTTTGGTCCCGTTGTCATCAAAGTCGAGTTATGATGAGAGGATCTATGAGGAATCGATGGAACTCTTCAAATATTATAGGCAAGCATATAGCAATTTTAGTATTTTCTGTAATAACTCAAGCAGTTACGTTCCAAAAACATTATTTGGTGAAGTGGAACTGTTGATGAAGACCATAGATGATCACCGGGACTCCTAAGTGTTGAGTATTTCACGGTTGGCAATTAAATTGCTGTATAAAATTCTGAAGCAACTTAAGTCCATGAAAATTCATGTAGTAAAATTGGAGAACCAGGAGAACTCCTCAACGATTGACATCCTTGCACCGTGGATAGCAACAGTTTGTAAAGGTTGATGAGGAATTGGCATTATGCTATTGTTACTTGATGTAGTAAATGTGTGTCGTTAAATCACAGGATAATAAATAAAATGTGCAAAAAGCTTAGGTACTTTTCAAAGGCTATTTGAAGACGGTTTTTTATTTTATAAATTATAGATTATGCTAAACTTAGTCCGTCCCTTGAAAATCTTATTACCTGAAATAACTAATGAATGTATAATAATATATAAAAATAACAATATATGCTGCAAAGCTTTTCTAACTTCCTCACTGAGTAGTTAATAAAAAGTCGCGAGACACAACTTGGTGATTAATAAAGTAGTGTTTCAGGCTAATAGCTGTTTTTGTATCTCGGGCGAGTTTATGACGCACTAAACCGGAAGCGCTTTATTTTAACAAGTTTTTCGCCATACACGGCAAACGTGAATATTACGACGTAAAAAAGGCTTGAACTGTCTTAAACACTAGTATTTCAGACCTCCTGTAAGCTGGTTTAAAAAATAAGAAGTTTCTATAAAATCTACGATCAAGATCAAACTCTTAAGTGTTTTTGTACATTCGTTTTATGAACGCGGTTTTATGCCAAGGTCTGACTGTGTGTGTCCACCTTAAGCTGGATATTTGTACTCTGGCAAGTATCGTCGGTATCGCATCATTACGAAACTGTGAATGAATGAAATTGTCAAATTGTTTCCCTCTGAGGAGATCGTCAAGCGTGGCTAATCAAGGTACGAAAAGGTGAGGTTTCTGGTTTTTAAATTCCCGTTTAAAAGTATGTTTATCCTTTATTTTACATATTAAAATTACACTTTAAAAAAGCACTGCTGCACCCGCATCAATGCGTAAATTGTGTTGTTTCTGCACCAGTAAGGGTAATAATACCGTTAGATTATTAAAAACCGTGTCGTCTCTATGTGTTACAGGCTTCGCTGCAAGTTTTTGGCTACAACTCATGTATCCGTGTCAAATAAGTTTATTTTATAAATCCGTTTTAGTATTATTTTCTTTAAATTGGTACTCGGAAGTTTATTTTAAAATGTATGTGATGTATATTGAAGGAAATCGGTAAGTTCGTCTAAGTATCCTAACTCGTTAGTCAAATTATTTGTGTCAAAACTTTGTGTAAACAAGTGAGGCGGCCGTCAATAACGTACACAAATCAATCAGGATTAAGAACTCCGACCACCTGCGGCGCGGCAGGTTGTTTGAGATACCGAACCACCCGTCTAATCAATTTGGAGTTTAAAATATATTAGCAAAACTAGAGTAACACAAATAACTAACTGCCAAGGGGATATTATTAATTTCGGACTTCTGGTTATTTCAGACTGATTTAAAATAACGTTTAGCGGAAATACGTACAGAGAAATGAGATTTTTTTTTGTTCCGTAACCTCTTCGATAACAACCTTAAAACCACCTCATGCTAATGCACGATGATAGGTACAGTCAATAAATAATTAGAACATTTAAGAAGTTTGTAGGTCGTGTTGGATCACCTTTCACAAATTTAATTTAAAAAACCGGACAAGTGTGAGTTAAACCCGCGTGGAGAGAGTTCCGTTCCATACATGATTATCTGAAATTTCCTATGTTATTTTAAATACCATAGACTTCTTATAGGTTTTCCTGTAATCTATAGGTAAAGAACAATTTTTTGTATTTTTTTCAAAATTTTAGGCCCGGTAGTTTCGGACGTAATGGGGGGGATGGTCAATTTTCGCCTATTTTCCTAAATAACTTCCAAACCATTTATTTTAAAACTCCAAAAAAAATATATTTAAGATCCTCATAATAAGACCTTTCATTTGATATGTAACATAATATAAGTAGCTTAACTTTTTTTTAAAATTTTCTAATGTACCCCCTAAAAGTGGGTCCAATGTTTAAAATTCATATATTTACGTCACGCGTCCGTGTTGCGGTCACCGATTTACATTATGTATACAAAATTTCAAATCCATCGGTCCAGTAGTTTCGGAGCAAATTGGCTGTGACAGACGGACAGACAGACAGACACACGAGTAATCTTATAAGGGTTCCTTTTTCCTTTTGAGGTACGGAACCCTAAAAAAACTTAATTTAGTGCACCTACATCCATCAAGAAACCTTTTCCTTCAGACTTCTAGTTTAAACAGTTTGAATTGCAAATAAATCAGTTTTTGATATTATATACATAATAATAGTAGATTTAAAATCGAATAATTTTGCTTATGCGACTAAAATGAAAAGTAAATCGAAGTCTGTCAATTTCACATGGTTCACAGATCAGAGGGCTCGGGGGCTCCCTCGACGGAAGGGTTGGTTACAATGTTTCTATAGCCACTTGTCTACAAATAAATAAAAGGTGGGTTGATAGGTATTAATGGCTTATGGATCTGACAAACACAAATATCCTGTGTAATATAGCTGCCAGTGTAATCATTAGCGAAACGTCTTTTGTTTCCATATTAATCAAACTATACTGTTACTAATGGAACTTAACAAATATAGGAGTAGATATAGGCTCTTTTATTTGAACAGAAACGACTTCATATCTTCTAAAAACTTACATCTCATGGTAAAATGGAAACGGGGAAATTGCTAACGTGGTGTCAACTTCACCATGTATTTTAAGGTCTGCACGCTTAGTTACAGTTAGTGTCCGACCGAAATCTATACATATAATAAAATCGTAAAGTGGAAAGTCTGTACATTGAAGATAACAATGAAAAAATGCTATGGGGGGCTTCAGAATGAGCAGCAGAACAAATCCCAATGGTTTTTGAATTTCATGTCTGTTTGTCTGTTTGTCTGATTGTATGTTCGCGATAAACTGGAAAACTACTGGATTTTCGATAATATATCCAGGAACACTTCAGGCAGAACATAGGCTATAGAAACTTTTGGAAATAAAAGTGGAAGGGGGTAAAAGAGGGGGTGGATGTTAGTCTGCGAAAAACTGTTTGGATGAGTTTATTAACTTAAAACTTGGTATAAATACTCTTCAAAATAGAAAAATAGGTATGCGGTATAAGACAATATGAAACTGCTGCTAAAAAGGGGGCCTTGGGGCGTTGTTAAACTTTGTATTGGAAAAACCGATTCCATTTGTTTATCGACTTGAAACTTGGTATATATATATGCAGTTCAAAACAAACAATTATGTAGGTAACCGTTTCTAAAATAAATTATTGTGTGTGTGTGTGTTTGTGTATGTTTGTTACAACTTATCTCCAGATGGCTGAACGACTGAACGTATTTTCATGAAACGTCGTATATTGTTAGACCTTAGCTTCTGGAATAGAAAATACGGTCATTTTTGTCCCAAATAACTCAAAAGTTGTCGAGAGTATAATTACAACTGAATTCCACGCGGAAGAAGTCGCGGGCGGAAAATATAAATATATTCCGTGTGTATGGATGGATATGTTGATCCGGAGGCCTATTCCGTTATCCCCATCCCATGCCCATTCCCCATCCTCCCTAGACTGGCAACGCATTGGCAGCACCTCTGGTGTTGCAGATGTCAATAGGCGGCGGTGACCACTTTCCATCAGGTGGGCCGTCTGCCTGTTTGTCAGCCTACTCCTTTCTCTAAGGGCCGGCAACGCATCCGTGATTCCACTGGTTTTGCGGGTGTCCATGGGCGGCGCTGTTTACCATCAGGTAACCCGGCTGCTCGTTTACCCCCTCTTATTATATTTTTTTTTTGTCAAAACCGAAACCGATGGCATCTATAGTCCAGTTTGTCTAGTATAAGTCAATATGATTTTCGACATGAACCATTTTTTAATAATTGGATCATAGTTATTTGATAAACCATCGGGACTTATATTATACTCGTTTGGTACACTTCTTTCCACCATTTTTACTTCGCAACACAATACAACTAGGAAACATACATTAACATTTGTATACATGTGTATGAAATGAAACGAGTACGTCCGGGCTAAACGGAGAATTAAATTACCAACGCTTTGAGCTGCGGCTCATGAAGCGAGCTCCATCAGATCGGAGATCAAACTATCTAATAACTATCTAACTAGCAAATGCGCTCGCTTCCTGTGCACTCCTTTTGCGATTGCCAGCTGGATATGTATCTGAGTGGCCAGGGTTTAGCTTCAAAATTGGCAATTGTCAACAATTTTAAACTGTTTTTCACTGTACTATCGAATTAGTATACTTACAACTTGGAAGACTTATCTGCAATCACAATACAACATTCTTGTGACAAACTTCAATGTTCCATGGAGCTGTAACGCTGGGTAACTAATAGAACATATCATTACAAAACATGTACGCACACTTAGTATAATCTTGTTTAGTATAACATTCGAATGGTATAATGAACGTAACGTATAATGATAAAATGCATAATTTTATAAGATATAATATAATGCACTAATGATACAATTACTTTTATACATACATACATAGCATCACGCCTGAAATTCCTAATGGGGTGGGCAGAGCCACAAGCCTACTTGTGGCCACGTTCGATTAATTAGTCCTAAGATGGTATGATGAACCGTATGGTGACAGGTGATCAGCCCATCGCCCATACAGATAGTCCACCATGTTGGAGAGGACCCGTCCCTTAGTCGACTTTTACGACATGCCAGGATGATAAGCATCTGCACGCATTCTATGCTATTCCTTCACTCCCAGTGCAGCAGAGGAGTTACTTATTACTTTTATACCGATCAAATAGTATAATATTCACATTAGTTAATAACCAAAACATAATATCCATTTTATCTAAAAAATATAAAGCTCAAAATATATACTCGTAAATGCCTACAATTTCACATACATTATTAAGCAGAATAATTACAACCAAGCAAGATTTTCCGGGCTAATTAAAAAAAAAAATAACTTACGTCAAAGCTAAGGCGGGAGCAAAGCGAAACGAAGAACTTAACCTATCCGAGTCGCATCAGGCCCCCAATTCTTGCTGCGTTCGAGATTATGTCGATTGCGAGATTGAACGTCAGATTCATACAGTTGTGTCAAATGCGCTGACGTTTAATCTTGATTGTGAGATTATCTCGAATGCATCGAGAATTGGGGGCCCGCTCCGAACCATCTTGCAAGCTCTCTTCACTCGCTCGCTGCCATTTACCATTTTTAGTATGTCATATCGTTTTTTTCATAATGTTATGGAATATAACTTTTAATATACCTATAATGTATGTTATATGAAATCAAATAAATCCATGTGAACGTTATACCACATAATAGAGATTATAGAAAATAAGTGTTATACTAATTAAACGTTATACTTAATGAAATTATGGTTTTGGTTGTTATAAAAACGTTACATATTATGAGACGTCCCCGTAACAGTAGCAAGACATGATCGAGTGATCTAGTTAAGTAAGTTGTTATGAGTATTTAAATTAGGTATTTGTCATATAAGTACATATACTTTTTCTGTGAGCCTTTTTTTGCATTATAGCAGTCGTTTTTTATATTGTGCATTATTATTTACTATCTATTATTGAACACATAATATCCAGAAAGCTACCTAAGAATACCCCGTATTGTGCATTATACATCTAGGTAATGCCAAGTTTAAACTGTCGCCCTTTTAATAAATTAACAGACATTGTATCTACAACTTTTATTACGTATAAAATACGCTTTATGTTACTTAAACCACTTAAATGTACTTTCGATGATGCTGATGATTGGCCAATGATAGAATCTTCTGTCTCACATTGAGAGGTATGGTAGGTATGGAATTGTTAGCTCAAATTGAACCATAGCAGTGATTTATGACACGGAAAGCAGACAGGCAATTCTAAAAATATTCAAAAGTTTTGAAATTGAAAACTTTCTAAAATGCGTAGATTTGTTTCAAGCACCACTGGCGTTCCACGTCGTCCCTTCTCAAACAGAAGTAAAACTAATTCACCTGAAATCGTTAAACGTTTATTGCAAGCTGTTCCGAGAATTCTTCCTAAATGAATAGGGAAACGCAGCATTCATTATCGGATCATTTTTGAAACCATTAACCCTTTTCAGTTATGTTTTTTAAGAAGAAAAAGAAATGCCTTGGTCCTGGAGAGTTGCTATAAAATGTGATTTAATCTTATCACTTTCCATTGAATTTAACTCTACGCTAATAAATTATTGAAGCTAAGCATCATCAATAAGATACATTGATAACGCTTTTATTATGTCCTTATGCGAGTACTCTCGCTGACCTTTGGAATTTAGGTAAGCAATGTTTAAGTCAAGTATAGCTATCTTAGTCATCAATATTGATAGTTTTTCATATTCGTATATTTGTATTATTAGGACATGAAATGTTATATTTCAAATTGTTGCTTTTGTTATTTGGAGACCTTACATCTCCATCTTTATACTTGACCGTGGAGACTGTCTACACCTCCATTTAACCTAGATTAATTGATTTAGATGTTTCTTTGCTTCAATTTTTATTTTTATTATTATGACCCTTAGAGATTTTATACATCTCTAAGTCACTTAACTTTTCCAGACGCGGAGACTATACATCTCCCTTATTAGTTATATATTAGAATTAATTTGTACCCATTAGGTTTTTATGTTGCACATTTTGTGTTAGTTTCTAGATAAAACTGTATTGCCAAAGTTGAAAAAAGACTTACTGCTGAGTTTCTTGCGGCGTTTCTTCTAAGCAGATGTCACCTTTCGAAGCGCTGGTAGATTCAGACATGTAAGCCGGAGCCCAGGTGGCCTACTTGCCAAATAAATATTTTCATTTTCATTTTTCATTTTCATTGTCATCATCGTTTCAGCCGAAAGACGTCCACTGCTGACCGATCCTGTGCTGCTCGCATCCAGCGGAGTCCCGCAATCTTCACCATGTCATCAGTCCACCGTGTGGATGGTCTCTCCGCGCTGCGCCTTTCAGTATGAAGTTGCTACTCAGGAACAAAGAGGATATCTCAACAACTCTTCGGCCCAATCGGTCATCTACAAGCAATGTGCCCTATCTACTGCCATTCAAGTTTAGCAATTCTTTGGGCTGTGTCGGTTACTCTTATTACGTTGTGGAGCTCTTCATTTCTAATTCGTTCTCTCATAGCTCTCTCCATTAGTCTTTCCGTGACCTAAGCCTTCCTATGAGGCCCATAGTAAGCAACCACGTCCCAGTACCGTCAGTCATCACTTCAGCTTCTTTAGTAGTCTGAGTGATTGAGGGATTTGCATACTAAGGCTGTTTTTTGTTATAAAATCAACCCCTAATCGGATTCATCCCATTAGGGGCTGGGTTTCAACCCAGAATCAGGCCAACGAAGCTGCTGGCAAAAACTGCCCTTTGATAATCAACGGCTCGCTAAAATGCTTTAATCTCCAACTGGTGTGGGTTAATTGCTATCTATTGTTTACTTATAGTTTACGAGGCGTAAACCTAATTTTGAAGTTTTGACATTTGACTAATGGACAGAGTTTAGACAACGTGGGATATAATCGTGTCTGTCTAACTTTAGTTTACTTCCTGGTTTTTAGGGTTCCGTACCCGAAGGACCCTACTACTAAGACTCCGTTGTCCGTCTGTCTTTCTGTCCGTCTGTCCGTCTTTCACCACGCTGTATCGCATAAACCGTGATAGTTAGACAGTTGAAATGTTCACAGATGATGTATTTCTGTTGCCGCTATAACAACAAATACTAAAAAATAGAATAAAACAAATATTTAAGGGGGCTCCCATACAACAAACGTGGTTCTTTTTGCTTGATTATAGATAATGGAACTGACACCCTTCGTGCGCTAGTCTGACTCGCACTTGGCCGGTTTTTTTTTATATTTAAGTTTATTGTTTTGTGGTAAAGATGTGGGTAAAGACTCCAATCCGAACTGGGTCTATCTATGTTTTGTTGTAACGCATCGTGACAAATATTTGTGATCCGTATTTCCGATATTTAGTGTCATTTGATTATATTTGTCGGCAGGATGTGAGCGTTCTGATAGTTATTTATAGGACGCAACCCAAATTTTGTTTGGGGTCAACTTTGTCTATATTTTAGTCATATAATCAGTACATACTGATGCAAATGCTAAGCGTGAAAAATAGACGTTACGCGCATTTGACCGTCCGCTAACTTTAGCTTTGAAATTGATTTTATGTTAAAACTTATTTTAGGTAGAAGTCGAACTTTCTGTCTGCCGCTATTTCCACTACAGTTGTTTCAATAGAGGGTTGGCCTTGGGGGTAATTCAAACAGTCCCCGACGGGTTCGACAGCACAAATCACAATAACGTTGGCAAACATAATTTGAAATAACAATATTTGTCTGCTTGCATCAATTTCTCGCCAAATTTGCGTCTTGTTTGCCTATATTGTGACTCCAATACATAAAAAGTTAATCCGATGACGTAAGTGTCTGCTCTCTTTTATGTCAGTGTGCAGTGTAAGTATATTGATGAGTCCCTTTACGGCATTGTTCGTATTTAGTATCGACGTAATGTCATTCCCGTCTCACACGATTACGGGGCGTCGTCGGGTTTTACTGTGTGTGTATTATGTTAATGGGGTAAGACGCCTGCTTAACGAGATCGTATTTGACTGGTTAAGTTTAAACCACTCATTACTTTTTTTGAAATGTTTAAATTAATTATGTGTACAGTTTTTCCTGGGAATGCTCCATTTCAAAGGTAAACTGCGTACCCACAGTTAACAAAATAAACCCAAACAATTTCCGAACCATTCGGTTTAACAGTGAACGTTAGTTATTAAACTATTATTATTTGGAACAATAATTTTGTCTTCAGCCATAAACGGTTAACATTGAGTAAATTTGCTTTTTTGATTATTTATAATCAAAATATCTTTCCTAAGAACCTTATCGGTAGTTTCCACACACATAATGTTACATTTCGTAATTTATTTATATTCAGAATCTGTCAGATGTATGTCCTGAACTCGAAACATAAAATTGTAAGGTTCTAAGTTATTTTCGGACTTTCTTTTTTCAGCATGTCTCCACTCTGTCGTATAAGAGTCGTATACTTACTAGATTGTATCGTAAAAGTTTATAGTGCCAATGTTTGTTACACTTTTATAACCAAGAAGTATTACCGGTGGCTTTAAATTAACCATGGTAGTGTTTGTTTACCTTTTTTAGGGTTCCGTACCTCAAAAGGAAAAAAGGAACCCTTATAGGATCACTCGTGTGTCTGTCTGTCTGTCTGTCTGTCTGTCTGTCTGTCTGTCTGTCTGTCTGTCTGTCTGTCTGTCTGTCTGTCTGTCTGTCTGTCTGTCTGTCTGTCTGTCTGTCTGTCTGTCCGTCTGTCACAGCCAATTTGCTCCGAAACTACTGGGCCGATTGATTTGAAATTTGGTATACATATGTAAGTCGGTGACCGCAACATGGATGCGTAACGTAAACAAATTAATTTTAAACATGGAGGCCACTTTTGGAGGGTAAATTTGAAAATTTAAAAACAAAGTTACGCTAACTATATCATGTGACATATCAAATGAAAGGGTTCATTGTGAGGATCTTAAATATGTTTTATTTGGAATTTTAAGATAAATAGTTTGGAAGTTATTTAGGAAAATAGGCGAAAATTGACCATTCCCCACCCACTCATCTCCGAAACTACCGTGCCTAAAATTTTGAAAAAAATACAGAGAATAGTTCTTTACTTATAGATTACAGGAAAACCTATGAGAAGTCTATGGTATTTAAAGCAACATAGGAAATTTCAGATAATCTTGTATGGAACGGAACCCTCTCCACGCGGGTTTAACTCGCACTTGCTCGGTTTTTGTTAGCACAATAATTCGTTTCATAATGAAATGCCTCCCATGTTCCATTTTATTTGAAAAGTTAAATATCCTTTAGTAAAAGGCTAATGCTACAGCGTTGGAACAGAATTGCTAGACTTACTAGAATTGCTTTTATGGTGTTTTTCAATTTAAACCAATAATTTAAACGACATTAATTGCATTGCATTCCATTTTACCGAACTTTATTATTAATTGACTCTTATTTTATTTATTAGTTTAGTTAACCATGAGATTTATCGTTTTAGTTAACCTTTAGTTTTTTGCTGGAGAGCTTTTATTATTGTGCAGAAGAAGAAAGGAGAAAATAAATTTATTCACAACAATTAACATAGCAGTAGAACACATATAAGAAACAATAAAGAAAAAAAAAAGAATTGTTGCGAAACGGTCCCAACTCAGCATCTGCTGGCTGTGAGGCCAACGCTGGTCTTCCGTCGGGACCGCTCGGTGAATACACGGAAGGTGACACGGACATATTATACCCTACACTATGACGACAAATAAACAAAAAAAAAAGCACAAAGGACTGAAAAACTCAGCAAAACAAAACAGATGGCAGCAAACGCTGACGAGCAATATTACGTATATACATTTTTTTGTTTGCTTGTGGCAACATTAACTACCATGGTTATTTCTAATCTTGGCGTAAAGGTCTCGAAGCCAGGCCATAGAATCCAACAAAAAATAAATTCTTTCTAATCTAAGACAATCTAAACTAACCTAAAACAATAACAATGACTAAAACGACATAATAATAATAAAACCTCATGTAGGTACTGACGATGAGCTGAATTCGTCATCAGTTTGTTAAATTGATTAACATTTTAAAAGTAAATAAATATCTGTTCGCCGAGAGTTGATAAATATTATGATGTCGTTTCGAAATAGCGACTGTCGCTTAACTATCGCAAACTGTATGAGTTTCGTGGTACGAGGGACGCAGATGTTGTCAACTGCGGTTTTGCGCCGGGCGGACGGCGGCGAAAGAAATATATTTGTTTTGTTCATATACACAATCGCTATATTGCAAATGAATGTCTTATATGTCCGCGTCAAATGTCATATAAATTCAATAATCTGCACTGGCTTCGGCCAAAGAAACGAAAAAGAAAAAAAATATCTATGACACATGTTTAAAACGCGTTGAGTATGGATATGACGTGTGTTGTTTCTTTCTACATATAATAATGTCATTGGCTTCGAGTGTTGGGTTGGGGTGTTCTGTTCGCGTGTTGCTTTCTTTTTATACAGTTAGGCTATTCAATAATAATATTCTATGAAAAAAATATAATTTTACTCTTTAATTTTTTATTATCATCGTTAAAAACAATTAGCGGGCCGCTATTTGTAATGAGTTAAGAAGCCCTGACTTTTTACTTTTTTATCAACTCTCGCTGAACAGACCTTAATAGTCTCTATAATCTAGTTCGTTATGCTTACAACGAGACAAGAAAGCATAATATCTTATTAATTTACAGAAACTTGCTTTTATCGGATGCATTAGGTACTTAGGATTTAAACTTTTAACATGCACGGTGAAAGGCAGCGTTCTCCTGAGGTGCAGTGGTATGTCAAAAGGTATTTTAAAACACGTAAGCACTAGTAAGCAGCATGCGCTGGCCAAAGAGATTCATAAAAAGCGTGCCCCTTTAAAAAAAATCTTTAAATTAATAACCGATGTAATAACCCGTTTATTTATGTTTAAAATCTTCTAATAACTCAGGGATTTTGTAATTACAACACAGTCAAACGGTGAAGGCGTAACTACTTTTTTAACTTATCTGTCTAACATAAGCATAAAATATCAGTGTAATCTAAATCATTACGAATACACAATAGGTATATTTTTTAAACTGGATGTTACATTAGGCTGGACAGGCTACGCAATAGTAATAATAATAATAATAATAAAATCATTTAATTCAGAAATAAATCCATACACATTTGATAATAAAATACAATGAAAATAAATAAAATAAAATAAAATAAAATTTACATTAAAAATTAGATTAAAATTATAATTAAAATTAAAATTAATTCAAAATAAATAGGGCTGTGCAGACGAATGAAGAGTTATCCACCTCTTCAGTATTGGTGAATCCCACCGGTCAGCCAGCACATTCAGGATGCCGTTCGTACTAGCGCGCATGCGACTTAGCATGGAGGCACACCGCTTCCTCATGATGGCATGGAACCCGTCGGTCCTAGCCTCAGCGAACATGCCCGACGCGCTGCAGTGCAGCGGTAGCCCAAACAGCATCCTGAATGCGTTGTTGTACTGCACGCGCAGTGCGCTGTATGCCCGCTGCGTATAGTTAACCCATAGGCTGCACGTGTAGAAGGACTGGCAGTACGCCTTGAAGAGCGTCACCTTAACCTCATCGCTACAACGTACAAACCTACGTGCCAGCATATTGCAACGGACAGCCAGCGCCCTGCGCTGCCTCTCAATGTCCATGACATCGCTCAGATCCTCGGAGACCCAGTGGCCCAAGTACTTAAAATGCTTCACCTGCTTTAGGGGAGTCCCACATAGAGTGACAGGGGGCAAGTCTATGTAGGTTTTATTTCCTGCCTTGAAGACCATGAACTCGCTTTTGCTCACATTATATTTAAGCCCATGCGCCTCCGCGTAGGACTCACAGACTTGCAGCAGTCTCCGCAGCGCACCTAACGAGGGGCTCAGCAACACCATGTCATCCGCGTAGCTGATGTTATTAATAAATACACCATCTATCGAACATCCAACATTGGTGGTACTGAGCTCCCCGAGAAGTCGGTTAATATATAGGTTGAAAAGGCGGGGCGAGCTCAACCCCCCCTGCCTCACCCCACATTCCAACCCGTATACATCCGAGAGCGCACCCGCCCACCTCACACTATTGTTCTGTTTTCCATACCAGTACCTGAGTATAGCCATGATCTCATGCGGTACGTCCGTTTCACAATGTATTTTTTGCCACAGGGTGTTATATGATACCGTGTCGAATGCTTTTGACAGGTCCAAGTAACAGGCAAACACAGGCGTTCTTCTGGCTGTATAGTACTGAACAGTCTGCTTGAGACCGAGGATAGCACTTTCGGTAGATAGGCCCGGTCTGAATCCAAATTGTGTATCATGCAGTTCGATGTGCTTATCCAGCTGTGTATCAAGCAAACTGTCCAGGACTTTAGCAATAACATTAGCAAGGGAAATGGGCCTATAATTAGATATGTCAGAAACATCACCTGTTTTGTTCTTGGTTATAGGAACAACCACTGTGTACATAAGGTCATCTGGTAGGTAACAATGGCTTATACACAAATTATACAATAGTGCGAGGACTCTGGGCAGATGACCACCAGCGTATTTTAAGTGCTCAATGCTAAGGCCATCCTTCCCAGGGGACTTTCCTCTTACCATCTTTTTAATAACATCATCCACCTCTTTGACTGAGAACCGCACATTTATGTCGGGAGGGTAGATCTCAGCATCAGGCACTTGACACAATTGCGTGTTATTCAACTGCACCTTGAAATGTTGCCTAAAAGCATTCGCTATGTCAGTTGGCTCATAAAAACCAGCTACGCTCACGGGAAGGCTCGGCTTAGGACATAGTTTATTAGTGGTTTTCCAGAATTTACCAAATTGTTTATCAGCGTGAAGCTGCGCAATTATATCCATTTTAATTTTGTCTTCATTATTTTGACAGTACTTTAATTTAGACTTAAAAATACGTCTAGACTCGCACATTTTGTTGTAAAAATCGCCAGAAACCGGTTTGCCGTATGACAACCACGTTTGATACCAAAGCCGAGCCTCTCCATGAGCGCGACTAACGTGCTTGTTCCATCCTGGTACATACTTGCGTTTATTGCCTTTCTTAGCGGAGCTACAACTACGTTCCGCGGCTCTCGCTAATATACACGTAATATTGGTATACAAGGCGTCCAGTAGTAACCTGTGATTTATATTTACACACTGCTTATCAGCGCATGAAACAAGCTCGTCAGGCATATGTACATCACTCAGTTCAGAATTACAATACTCATAAAACAAGCAAATCTGTCTACCGTCCCTTTCGCCCCACAGCACTTTATTGCTTGAAAGAGGGGGGGCTACAATTTTTGGTGTAATACAATTAATATTGAACTCCACCATCAACGGATAATGATCTGACCAGTAAACATCCTGTAACACAGCAACGCTCAATACTGAGTGACGCGCCGCGCTCGTCACTATGCAATGATCAAGCCAGCGACGGGAGCCGTGCGCATCGCTCACGAACGTATAAGTATCCGCGGGTAATACATGTCGATTATAACACATCCATAATTTAAAAAAAATCTTTTCTCATGGGAGAGTCTAGGTATCGTATCATTTGAAAATGAGAATAAATAATCAGACTGTTTAGTCCCGAAGAATTTACAGTAGGTACGCCTACACAATCTCGACCTCTGCGAATGTAATATAAAACACTATGAGCACTTCTCAAATTCATGTAAATCACTCTTATTCCACTGATAGGGAAAATGAAATAAATATGAGTTATTGGACTAATTTCAGCAAAATTTGACCTTGACGTTTGAAAAAGTGGCATCGTTCGATTGTGGTTACACGAGCTGTAGTGGTGCGTCCACATCTGACAGATGTGGACGCACCTTAGCAGACAAAAAAAACCAATTTTCAAGTATGTAAGGAATTATTCTTAAAGTAACTCAAAAGAGCAATATACAATATTATACATATAAATTACTTAGCATTAATTATCACTAAGTACATACCATAATGTAAATTGACCTATAATAATTATTATGAATAAAAATATGAATATGAATATGAATATGAGTATTTTGACTATATAATCAACTATATGCTATATATATAGTATGAAAACACGATTAGATCAATTCCGCTCGATACTGAATTTTCAAAGACACCTCTAACTTTCCACATTTTACTTTGGCGTCGGTTAACGATAACGTCTTTCATGTTGATTTTTTTTTTTCAAAATGATAATTATCATTTTTAAATGTAGCCAACTTTTACAATTCATCCGTACAGTCATTTATTTTTAATTGGCGCTCACGCAAAGTAAAGAAGGCTACAGTTAGTAAAGTTCGTCTTGCAAATTATATTCATTTCAATCCACTAAATGATTTCCACCTTGACGATTGTCAGTGGTACATATTTAAATAGAAAGCAGTAATCGATTTTAGCACGATTTGTTTGCGATTGAAGCTCTAGTTTTTTGCCTAAAATTAAATCGTTCAATACTTTTAGCGAGCCATAGCCATTCTATTTTCTAAAAACCAATTTTAGTTAGATGATAACCTGATCTTTGGCTAATATGAAACGTTTCTGCACCGAAAATGCTGGTCTTTGGATATGACACATATGTAATTTGACGGCCGTAGAAAATACAATGCCGGGCTTCGTAAACCAGATGAAAAAATGATGAGGGGTCAAAGGCAGATCCGGAAAATATTCTTAAGTGTATTATTTTTCCGGAAATGTCGCGCAACGTTTGTTTTTGGACGCGTCCGAGAATTTGGGGTTATGTACAAGTACCTACATAACCCGGTATCTAAGTCACGTACTGAACAAACTTTGTTTGAACTTTATACGGCCAAGTTGTGTTTAAGGCCAAGTTTAAATAAAGCTTATTTAAAAACCGGACAAGTGCGAGTTAAACTCGCGTGGAGAGGGTTCCGTTCCGTACATGATTATCTGAAATTTACTACGTTACTTTAAATACCATAGACTTCTTATAGGTTTTCCAGTAATCTATAGATAAAGAACTATTTTCTGTATTTTTTTCAAAATGTTAGCCCCAGTAGGTTCGGAAATAAGGGGGGATGGTCAATTTTCGCCTATTTTCCTAAATAACTTCCAAACTATTTTACTTGAAATTCAAAAGAACTTAAGAAGAGAATTTAAGATCCTTACAATAAGCCCTTTCATTTGATATGTCACACGATATAGGTGACATAACTTTCTTTTTTAATTTTATTATTTACCCCCAAGAGTGGCCCCCATTTTTAAAATTCATATATTTACGTCACGTGTCCTTGTTGCGGTCACCAACTTACATTATCTATACCAAATTTCAACTCAATCGGTCCAGTAGTTTCGGAGCAAATTGGCTGTGACAGACAGACAGACACACGAGTGATCCTATAAGGGTTTCGTTTTTTCCTTTTGAGGTCCGGAACCCTAAAAAGGATCTAAATAATCTGTTTTGGACTCGTTATTTTATTTTAAGGTTTATGGTCTGTAGAAATAGATTGTAGCAAGAGATATATAAAAACAATACCTACCTTTTTTATTGAAATTGCATGTCTACTGGTTTATATTGGTTCTCAGCCTCTGTCCTAAAACAGTATCGAAGATTTCCGCAACAAGCTAAAATCTATTTGCCCTTCCTTAATCTGTACAATATTCAGAAGACTAATCTGATTGCTTATTTAGAGACAACATTATGTTTTCTTTACATAAGTTTTCTGCGATTTCTTAATATTTGTATTTCTTTCCTGTTTAATTCTAGCCTGTTTATTGCTTATGTTCTGTGAGAAAAACAGTGAGAAACGGGGTGTGCGTGCGATGAAAGGTCCATATAACCGACCAGCGCCATAATCCCCGGATATATCGTTCATAACGTTTGACAGCCCTGTATGAATGGCGGAATATTACTTATTTTTATTACGTATCTTCCCCAAACGCCATAGAACAAAGCAACCCTATATTCTTTGCGGCGATCGAGTGAAGTAAAAATGTAATTTGATAGATTTTTTTACCTTTTTCGCAATTTGTTCACGGTCCCGCGAGGATACTGATTTATTACCAGTTTGTTAATGTTTGAACGTTTTATTTTCTCCGCCCAAGCTCGGGCAAGAGGAAATCCGGATGTTGTCAAAGTTGGACCGCGTCACCTGTGACGATATCGGTCGATTGCGTCATTCGCCTTAACGAAGCGGGTTCGCGACAGGTGACCTATTATCCCTCCCCGCCCGACGTAAAATTTGCGCGCATACGGGCTTAACACCCACCACTTGCACCCATGTGATTCGATTAATCACTTGCAATCCCGGCATCGTTAACCAATACATCGACTTGTCGGGACAAATGATTGGATTTGTCTAAATCTGGGGCGCCATTTGACATGAATTTAAAATAAAGTGACTAAAAGTCACATAGCCACCGGTCAGTTTCTCAATGAATTAGAGCATGTCAAAAAGAGGGCATGATCGGCGCGTAAATTTGGATCCTTTTTATGTAATAAAAAGGCAAAAGAACGCAAAATCAGACGGCAAAGTGGGATAGCAAAATTATTTTAAACGGTATGAGTGTGTCTCTATATCGTGCTTTCATTGCCTGCAAAATATTTTAATAATTTGTCGCTCCGATTTAGCCGCACTTACGAGTATACCGCAAACGTATGACGGAACCACGCAGTGGCGCCGCGAGGCGCCTTCGGTTCTTGTTTTATTTATTTCTGGATCAAGGGAAGCCAATAAATAATCAACTGACTTTTACATTTATTATCATAAGCAACAATACTGACTAGCGTCATCAAGGGTTACTTTGAAATTTCAAGTTGTTCACATTTATTTTTTCGCACGTTTGCTTTTAGTTCCATGGTTTTGCTGCTAAGGTTGCCAGCTTCACAAATAGACGCGTTAACGAATTTATAGCGGCCCCACGTAATAATATGTGAAAACTCATTCATTTATTGCACGTTCGCGATAGCGCTTCATTCGCTTATTAGTTAGCCGACAGATATTTATTTCCGGTACCATTTTATATAAAACTATCGCTTTCTTCCCCGGGACAAAGCGGTGGCTTCTACTTCTAATATTATAGTCCAATAATGCGATAAATAATGTTATAGTATTGGAATAATGATATATTTTCTCCGTGAAGCGTTGTTTCAGAACAGCTTCAATGAAACAAGTTTAAATGAAATTGGAAAGATGAAAATGAAAATAGTTACATAGTTTTAGGGTTAGCCCGGTTGTTGTACATTAAAATAAAGCTTTTTTTCCGCATCACCTCTCATATAATAATCTTTAAATATTTCCCGTCGTTTCGAAGACTTTCCAGTTTTTATTTCAATTAAAATATTTATGTTCCAACAAGGCCTCACGAGCTCTTTCACATGTCTGAATCTGTCAGCTCTCCAAATGGTAGCATGAAGTTACTTAGCATAGAATGCGTGCAGATGCTTCTCATCCTGGCATGTCGTAAAAGTCGACTAAGGGACGGGTCCTCTCCAACATGGTGGACTATCCGTATGGGCGATGGGCTGATCTCCTGTCACTATACGGTTCATCATACCATCTTAGGACTAATTAATCGAACAAGTAGTCTTGTGACTCTGCCCACCCCATTAGGGATTTCGGGCGTGATAATATGTATGTATGTATTTCTTAAAACATGGAAGTTTAGAATCATTCGTTATTTTTGCTTTTGACCTACATTTTAAAGAGATGGTGATGACATCATTCATGGGACATGCTTGTTTGAGGTGCCTACTCAGTCTAAATGTGGAGAGTGTTATTCTGTTCGCTAAAATTGCTTATTGCTGCCGCGACAGATAAATATTTGTTCGTGTTTACCCACTATAACCCCGAAGAATTCTTGCGAACAGACCCAGCGCAAACCGTGACTTTTATATAAAATCATCGTGTTCAGTTCTGTTACGTGCCGCAATAAACCTTTATTGCCCACCAACCGTCAAGAGCAGTCTCGCAGCTGTATCAAAATAATAAAATATAAATTAATTTTACGATGTAAATAATGTTCACAGCGATGTCCGAATGTTGGACATTAATTCTCAACTATGCCCGCAGCCAGATTGTGAAACGCCGCACGCACAAGTCGTCAACTGAAAAATAATTAATAAGGTGATATGTTCCGTCTTTCTTATTTATCAGCTTAAACATTTGAAGCAGTAATGTTTATTTTTTAGAAGAAACTTTAAATAGCATAGTTTTGAATACGGGCGCATAGATTTCAGTTTGGTTCATTCAACATAGTTGCTAATGGACGTGAATCACGAGGCATGGTACGTTACGGTTGGCAATTAACAGTCCAAATAAACATTTGTTCGCGGCCTGCGTCACTTCCAGGTCACTCTCCTTCTGGCTCTTGTTTGCTCGTAACTCGCGCTTATTACAAACATTGCCACTGCTTACTGTAGAGGCTTTGGTAATAGTGTTATTTGGTGTTGACAGGATTTACGTTTATCGGACGGCTTAAATCAGACGGCATGAAGCATAAACTCTACATCGATGACTTGCGATTTTTATAGTCTGATTTTTTGTGAGCGATTAACTACTGGCAATCCAGAAATATTTTGTGTTAATTTGGAAAGTTGGCTACTTAGTTGAGTTTTGTCGTTGTCTTGTAAAGGGGATAGGAGCATTTTTTTAAAACTGCAGATACGCTGATTTAAAACCGGTTTAAACCTAGGCGGTATCAATTACGTTAACTTCTTTTTATTTTGGTTTTGTTCTAATTTAAAGTAATATTTCGGTTTATTTTGCTGTCATTCCAGTAATGAAAATAGACAATAGTTTTAATGTAGATGTAGAATGTTCTTGATCTGCCCGTATGTCATGACTGAAAAAACAGACTTAAAGTTTTTGCTATAATTTTATCATAAATTTAGAAATAACAACATTCTTGCGGTGTGTTGGGGAAGCACTTGCCGTATTCATTCCCTGGATGTTAGCAAAGCATGTAACGGCGAGAATACGATCAATCGTAATCGCCCGAAGCAATTACATCGGCAGCCGTAAAATGCTCTTTCTTCCTTTCCATCAATTAACTCCAAATGAAAAACAATTTGATTTCATTTATCTGGATTCCGGGCTTGAGACGTTTAAATCTATTCAGCGATATGAAATCGGTATTTCGTTAAAGGATTTTTAAAAGAAATACAGCGCCTCTATTAGGGAACGCTAAGTGATTCTGTAGCGACTCGTGAGCGAGATTTCTCATCCCACTCTTTCGCATTACGCGTCGTGCGGAAGAGTGGGATGAGAAATCTCGCTCACGAGTCGCTACAGAATCACTTAGCGTTCCTGAATAGAGGCGCAGTAATGCTTCGCCCTATTTCACTAATATTTGTAAGCTTTAAGTCTACATCGTACTTAAGGTATCGTGACTATTAATGCGGAAGCATCCGAGCTCCTTTGACGTCGTTACGCACGTAACACTAATTGCTAGATCTATTTCATTTCATTCGCTGATTACTCCTAATTACTAATTCACACGCGTCTGTCTGCTCTTCGAGTGACGCGACAGTCAAGTCTAGCGACTTGCTTTATTCGAAAAGTTTCTCATTACTGCGGAATGTAGATAAACCGATCGTCTTCCTCTCTCCGTCTCAGCAGTTATTTTATTTGCCAGCACGGAGCAGGCTTTATACCGGCCGTAATGTGATTAGTTAGTTAGCATGTTAGAGAATCCTAATTACTCCAAAGTACCAAAATTCGAATTCGGATGCTTTGTCTCTCGCTGATGTTTCATACTTCGAGAGCAAAAATGATAACAAAAATCGAAGTTCCAATTACTTTTTTCAGAGTACAGGGCGTGTTCTAAACATGCGATATAAAACAAGACTGTAAAGTTATTATAAATCGTCAGGTGAGAAGGCAAACCTGAAAACCGTGTAAGTGAACTGAAATGCCATTAGTAAAATTGAACAGTACCTTTATTCGGGAACGCTAAGTGATTTTGTGTCGATTCGCGATCGAGATTTCTCATCTCGCTCTTACGCATTACGCGTCGTGCGGAAAAGTGGGATGAGAAATCTCGCTTACGAGGCGCTGGTTTAATTGTCTGTAGCAAAAAATACAGTTTTACTTAAATAACACGTAACGTTAATTACTACATAGCTCTAAAAACGGTACTGTTGTACCGTAAGTTCTTATGACTTGGCATAAAGGTGCAATGGTAACGGAACTGATATCGCCCAGATAAAACTGAATCTACAGGAACTGTTTTAAACGACCGTAAAGAAAGGTATGGCATGGTAACATTTAGGCGCCGGCTGAGAAACCTTCTATTGGATAATCCATTATACTCAGTAAATGAGTATATGGACCTTAAGTTGTAAGTTGGTTCATTTGACATTACTGATTTTGGTTTTTATTGTATTTTGACATTGTTATATATTATTGCTTTGTTACCTATTTGTTTTTTGTTATTTAACACTAAAATTTACTTTGTAATGACGATCCCTAGAGGAGACCCAATATGACATCCTATTTATATTATTATTTCTTCATTATTGAATATCAAACTGTTAATTATTTAATTATTTTGAATGCTTATATGTACTTGCTTGACGATCTCAATGTAATTTCTTTTAATTTGACATGACATGTAATTTAAACTGTATATTATATTGAGTAATAAACAAACTAAACTAAACTAAACTATGTAGCCCATTAACTGAGAGAATATAGATTGTACACGAATGATTAACTTGAACAGTCAAATATACCGTCCGATCGCTCGGTTAAAACTAAACAAGTTTTGTACAAAAAGGATACCTTGTTCGTACGTAGCTTCTATAGAAGGAAATCCCGGTAAAATTTCATAACTTTCGTCATTTGACCAAATCTTTATTAGATTTATTTACAAATATGTCATCTAGTCAAATTAAAAGTTTCGTGAGAAATTATGAATACTTGAAAAACACACGGCTTTACTCACGATTTATTGTCAGAAATAGTCCGACATGTTTCGAACTCGATTGGAGTCCTTCTTCAGGGTTTGAGTGCGGTCCCGGTCAGATCAACCCGCGCACTGCTCTGCGAGCTGCGCGTTGCGCCCGTGCAGAGGGTGCGGGCGCGGGGGCGGCGGGGGGCGGCGCCGGCGCTGCTGACGCGCCCGGCTGCGGCTGGTCGTTGTTGGTGGTGAACGGCGACAAACATGCCGAGCTCACGGTGTCCACAAGAGTATCAACACGTACCGTATCCCGAATGGCTGGGACAACGGGCTTCCACGCTGGTGGCAATTCCCACCCCATATCGCGGTTGAAATTGGGGCGTCGTCTGATCTCAATCGCCTCGCGAATCTTGCGTTGAACGAAGCATTTCTCCCTAACAAGCAGCCTCGCCTTATCGAAGCGAATGAAATGCGACGTACCAGCGTCCAGGGCGTGCTCTGCCACCGCGGAGCTATTGGTGTCCATCTTCAACTCCAATCGAGTTCGAAACATGTCGGACTATTTCTGACAATAAATCGTGAGTAAAGCCGTGTGTTTTTCAAGTATTCATAATGTCATCTAATAAAAAGTCTGGTTGTAGGATATAAAAAAGCATGAGTTGAGTAAACACACAACCCAGTGTTACTCCCTGAAACGTCGTCGCCGGTCACAAAATGAAGTTATCCTTCATTACCCTTGATGGAGGTCGTTAAATAATAAAATTGTACTTGAGTGAGGTGTACTTTATAGAGACTGTGGTAATTAAGCTAGAGCCTTGATGGAATCTTTGCTAAGGTCTGCCCAATTGTTGATTAATATAATTAACTGCGTCCACGCTTACCCTATGTCAGATTCAAGGACTTCCAAGGGATGGACATGAAATTAGGCCAATAATCATGTCAGTCTCACTGTCACCCTTTTCATCGTTTAGAAATGAAATTGAGAAACCAAATAAGGTTTTGAAAGCTTTATTTTAAAGTTCGCTCATTACACTCATCCGACCTCTGTATATGAGTATACTAGCTGTGCCGGCGACTTCGTCCGCGTGGAGTAGTGTCTTTGGGTAGCATTTTTAATTATTTAGGCTTATTATTTTACAAATAATACGTATGTCTTATTAGACATATATAGCATAGCTCTAATATTTTATCTCTGGTTGCAAACTTATACAACATTCACATATTATATTTCCATACAAACTTTCATCCCCTATTCCCTATTGTTATTTTACACCCTTGAGGGTAAAACTTTTACAAACTTTGAATGTCATATTTATTTATATTGCATCAACAACCTAAAAAATTAGTTTCAAGCTTCTAGCTCTAAATTGACGATACTTCCATACAACTTTTCATCCCCCCTTTTCAACCCTTTACACCCCTTTTTTCGCATTAAAAAGTAGCCTATGTCCTTTTTCAGGCTCTAGAATATCTGTGTACCAAATTACATTTAAATCGGTTCAGTCGTTTCGGCGTGAAAGCGCAACAGACAGACAGACAGACAGACAGACAGACATAGTTACTTTCGCTTTTATAATATTAATATTAAAGTATTAATATTAAGTTTTATAGTATTAAGTATTATAATATTAGTATACTAGCTTCCGCCCGCGACTTCGTCCGCGTGGAATTCGGTTGTAATTATACTCTCGACAACTTTTAAGTTATTTGGGACAAAAATGACCCTATTTTCTATTCCAGAAGCTAAGCTCTAACTATATACGACGTTTCATGAACATACGTTCAGCCATATGGAGCTAAGTTGTAACAAACATACACAAACACACACACACAATAATTTATTTTAGAAACGGTTACCTACCTAATTGTTTGTTTTGAACTATGCAGTTTATGCATATACCAAGTTTCAAGTCGATAAACAAATGGAATCGGTTTTTCCAATACAAAGTTTAACGCCCCAAGGCCCCCTTTTTAGGGGTAGTTTCATATCGTCTTATACCGCATACCTATTTTTCTATTTTGAATTTTGAAGTGTATTTATACCAAGTTTTAAGTTAATAAACTCATCCAAACAGTTTTTCGCATACTAACTTCCACCCCCTCTTTTACCCCCTTCCACTTTTATTTCCAAAAGTTTCTATAGCCTATGTCCTACCTGAAGTGTTCCTGGATATATTATCGAAAACCGCATTGAAATCCATCTAGTAGTTTTAAAGTTTATCGCGAACATACAATCAGACAAACAGACAAACAGACAAACAGACATGAAATTTAAAAACCATTGGGATTTGTCCTGCTGCTCATTCTGAAGCCCCCCATAGCATTTTTTCATTGTTATCTTCAATGTACATACTTTTTCCACTTTACGATTTTATTATATGTAATTATATGTATATATTAGTATACAGTATATAATATTACTATATGCATGATTAAGTTAAGTACCTAACCGTACGACCAGGCTGAACTAACTAGTGAACTTGAGTAATAATCTTAAAAAAAGGTTTCAGAATCCGAACATCTTTTGGGTAAAGAAGAAACAATCTTTTATAAGGACATTAAACTTCGTGCGTACGAGTATAACCCGTTTAGGTAACACTATTTACTCACAAGACTAAAATTGTCATCTATTTGAATTCAACCTAAGTTTGACACGATTGCCAATCTAATCGATTTCCCACTGGAGAATTTGAAGGTTCTTGTGATATGAAGGCATGTAAGGCAGGCGCTTATGTGCCCAGACGACGCTGGGATTAATCCGTAATGGCGGCGTCGGAATTGCACGACCACGTCACGTATAGCGTCACGGGCTTTTCGGTCAAATACTTACGTAGACATAAGTGGGCCATGTAATGAAGGAATGTAATATAATATTTATATGGTGGCTTTATGTATTTTTAAGCAGTAAAGGCTGGTTAGTGAATTTTTTCCAGCGTTAGAGCACTTCAGAGACGCAATTGGTTGCGCCTGGATTGGCCCGGTCAGCGAGAGGTATGCGCTTCGAATACTTTCGAAATTATAGAATTTTAAGGTAGGCTTTTGTTGAACATTTTCATGGCTCAGTCTTATAATTGTTGCTAGAACTTTGCTGTTTAATAAATAAAAAACGGAATAATGCGAGTTTTAAACTCGTGTGGAGAGGGTTCCGTTCCGTACATGATTATCTGAAATTTCCTATGTTACTTAAAATACCATAGACTTTTTATAGAATTTCCTGTAATCTATAGGTAAAGAACTATTTACTGTAATTTTTTCAAACTTTTAGGCCCAGTAGTTTCGGAGATAAGGTGTGGAAATGGTCGATTTTCGCCTATTTTTTTAATTTTCTAATTGACCCCCCCTGAAAAGTGAAAAGTGGCCCCTATATTTAAAATTCATTTATTTACGTTACACGTCCGTGTTGCGGTCACCGACTTACATGTGTGTACCAAATTTAAACTCATTCAATTTAGTAGTTTCGGAGCAAATTGACTGTGACAGGCGGACAGACAAACAGATAGACCTGACGGACCGACAAACAGACAGAATACCCCCAAGAGCCTGGCAACTGGGTCTAGCATTCGTGATTTATTATTTGAACTTTACATGCTTAAATTTGAACTAGGCAAATTTTAGACAAATTGGCGCTGGAATGGATTAACTGCATTCATCGGATTGCAGTATATTAGAAGAGGGGGTTCAAGTAGAAGGCCCAACCCCAAGACTTGATCATAGACAGCCTGTTGTGGACATCTATGAGAAAATTATATGAAAAAACTCCAATCTTGAAAATCAATACATGCTAATTAAACTAAAGATAAAAAGAAGAGTTTAATAAGCATTAACGTTGCTCCGGTTTATCCGTGTCATTTGAAATTGTCGCAAAATGGCATTTCCTTCTATATTCCTAATCATAATCACATTCCGAGGGCATTCAGATCCCATGACGATTTTAGAAGATAGGTAGATTTTGGGGAAGGTTCTCCGGAGATTTGCGTTCCAGGAAAATTGCGGTCTCACATATAAACCTAACATCAAATTGAGTTGAAAATAAGTTTTCGAGCAATTTTGGGTACTCGCCGAAGTGAATGGAAATTTTCTTTGAGATAATAAAATTCTTTATCTGGAAGTTTTGCTACGTTGATAGAACCGGAATCTATTTTTACTCGCTTATCTAGAATTTTGTGAATACATCTATATATATAAAAATGAATTGCTGTTCGTTAGTCTCGCTAAAACTCGAGAACGGCTGAACGGATTTATCTTATCTTAGTCTTGAAATGTTCGTGGAGGTCTAGGGAAGGCTTAAAAGTACAAAGGTTACTTAAATTATTATTCTTCGCAGACGAAGTCGCGGGCACCAGCTAGTCTATATATATAAAAATGAATTGCTGTTCGTTAGTCTCGCTAAAACTCGAGAACGGCTGAACGGATTTATCTTATCTTAGTCTTGAAATGTTCGTGGAGGTCTAGGGAGGGTTTAAAAGTACATAGGTTACTTAAATTATTATTCTTCGCAGACGAAGTCGTGGGCACCAGCTAGTCTATATATATAAAAATGAATTGCTGTTCGTTAGTCTCGCTAAAACTCGAGAACGGCTGAACGGATTTATCTTATCTTAGTCTTGAAATGTTCGTGGAGGTCTAGGGAGGGTTTAAAAGTACATAGGTTACTTAAATTATTATTCTTCGCAGACGAAGTCGCGGGCACCAGCTAGTTTACAATAAATGCTCGATATTCAAATAAGTATACAAACATTTGTAAGTACGCCAGCATAAAAGGCAGCTATTAAAAGTAAAACCAATAAATTTGGAACTCTAAAGACAACTCGTTAGTCGTGGCTTATTTTAATTATTCTACCAATACAAATCTTATAATTAAGATAAGTTTATTGAAAGGCCTGCCTTTTGCAAATTGATATTCATTATTATTGGATTGGTTTTAAAGCTGAGTGCACTCAGGCCTATAGATTTTACTGAACGCTGCCCGTGCGGTACCGCATCGCGGGAAAGCTTTCACGGTTAGATAATCATTCGCCATTTTACCAACTCGTAATTATTCGATCGTTAAACAATAAAACCAAATGGGTTTTTGCTTTAAGGGCGATTATGCACTACAACGATTCAAATTCGTATTTTCGAGTCGTGAAAAGTGTAACGAGGCGCTATCGCGACTCGTACAAAACTCCTTCGTCTGACAACTTCTTCTACTTCTTCTTTCAATTTCTTTCCCAATTCCAAATTCCAAATTCCAAATTGAGATCGATAGATCGATTCGGACAATTGATTTTCACTACATAAGAGAGCTCGGCCTAGAAAGGTCTTAGACTTATAAAGAAATAAACCTTTATTTTATTACACACATATTGTAAAATACCTAACTACTTAGAATCATTATAACCACAGTTAAAAAGTGCAGTGTTAGTTATAAAGGAAGCACAATTGATTACGTACCCGTTATCCTGCTATAAATAAGGATTCACCAGTGAGGCACTTAATTGTAAGTAGAGTGTCACACAAAGCCTCCAAATCATCTCATTCTATAGCCTTACCTACCTATATTCATCAGTGTTTATACCATTGTTCCAGAGTGCCTCGTATTTATAAAATAAATTACCTCTACCCTGATACCTGTTTTATCTCCATCATCCACCTACATCCAACCTGTCTACGTTCCAAAAGTATGTATGACGCTTATGCACTGCGATAGGCGTCGTCCTAATAGAATGCGGTTGCGCGATCTTCGCTAGTTCGCGTGAACTTTGTTCGTATGAATGCGCGATCAAACATACTGACGTTGAACGGGGTGTCCTAATTGATCGCGCGAATGTCATTTAGGTCATCTGTTCGACATCAGTATGTTTGATCGCGCGTTCGTGCAAACAAAATTCGCGCGAACTAGCGATGATCGCGCAATCGCGTTCTATTAGGACGACGCCATAGACAATTCGAATCGGAATTATTTGGATCTTTGTAGTGCACAAACGCCCTAATACCATTACGAGCATTACATTATCTGATCCATATATTATCGAAAGTTCCCCAAGGTAAGTGGAAAAGAGATTGGTAAAAACTTTTGTAAGACCATGAAAGTTGGACCGCGCTGTGTTATGTGACAAACTTTACATTAAGGAGGTATGTTTATGGGAAAGGGATTTCGCTCCCCTAGGTTGTGTAGGCAAGTAATGGACGGAGTTTGTATGTTAACATTAACTCAGATATATATACGAGTATATCTCTTCACCTTGTATTCGCTTTTCAAGTTATTCGGCGTTGTCGTACATAAATGATAGCAAAATTAGTATTATCACTAAAAGTAGGTAATCGATTTTCGTTTTCAATTTAGGAACTTGTAAACAGTTTATTTTTTGTAATCATCGTGAATACACAAATCATCTTTTACTATTTAAATAACAGATAGTAACTGCATCACTGTTCACTAGTTTTTACAAGCTTTTTATAAACTTGCAATGGTCAAAATCTCGCAAGCTGAATTAGAACCATTTCCATGAATAATTATCCTACGAAGCTGAGTTTTTACATATTGGTTCAGTTCCGGTGACAATGCATTTTTATGGTAAGCATGACCTGAATCAACATTCAGGGTTAGCTTCAGATAAAGGAACTCCTCAACGGTCAACAGCACAGACACGAAATTTCGTGTACGCATTTTATTGCAATATTAAAGTGCAATGGGCAAAAAAGCTTGTCATATAAATGCAATAAAAAAATATGTACTTGATAGACTTTGCGACTTTATCCACGTAGAATATTTTAGTGAGATTCTCTCGGCTACTGTGTTTTTCAACATCAGCCTATATACGTATCGTTGCTGAGCACGCTGGGTAGTAATCCACACGCAGGCCCTGTGCGGATTGGGGACTTCACATATATCTTTGAAATACTACGCAGATGTATGCAACTATGCAGGTTGCCTCGCAATATTTTCCTGCACCCAAATGCTCGTAGTATATCTCAAATTCAATAAACAACTTTCATTCTCGTGAGTCAAGCTAAATAGGCAGAAGAGAGACTGACTCACTTTTGCTGTACAACGATACAAATACTTATATAGTTAAATAAAATGCATATGTACATACCTACAAATATATAAACACTTTACTTCCATGACGATTTTAAAATTATCGTACAATTGGTTCAGAAATGGTGAAGAAATGATGTACCCTAAAATTAAAAAAAAGAACGCGACAAATTAAAACAAACTTTTATTTAAGTCGGCTAAAAATACATAGGAAGGAAGAAATAATTACTCTTAAAGAGGGATTTTGTTAAATCTTATGAATTTGCGTAGGTACGGAACCATCTGTAAGCGAGTTTTTTTAAGGTCCAGTAAATGCAATCTACCAATCTTCTTTGATCAGCCTAACTCAAAACTAACGGTACTAAGGGTGCAACTAACAAAATAAGCGACTTCATACCAGCAAACCAGTTTACCTTCATTATTCGGAAGACATCGCCATATTCGATATAAACTCTGGCGTATGCTGTGCGTAAAACCATAGGACAAAATTAACCCACGTTCCATATTTGAAATTTTCACATTTCCGTTGGCAGACGTTACTTACAATTTACTTAAGGTCTGTTCGCCGAGAGTTGATAAAAAAAGTAAAAAGTCAGGGCATCTTAACTCATTGCAAATAGCGGCCCGCTTATTTTTTTTACCTATGATAATATAAAAATATAGGCTTTTTTTCATAGATTATTATAACTGTATAAATAGAAAGCAACACGTGAACACCCGAACGACACACTCGAACCCAATGACATATTATAGAATGAATCAAGACACGTCATATCCATACTCAACGCGTTTTAAACATGTGTCAAGATACGTTTTTTCTTTTTCATTTCTTTGGCCGAAGCCAGTGCTGATTATTGAATTTATGTGATTTATGATGATTATTACATTTGACGAGCACCTATAAGACATTAATTTGCAATATGGCGATTGTGTATATGAACAAAACAAATATATATTTTTCGCCGCACTTGGCAACATCTGCGTCCTTCGTACCACGAAACTCAGTGCGCGTGGCGATAAGCGACGCTCGTCATACAGTTTGCGATAGTTAAGCGACAGTCGCTAGTTCGAAACGATATCATAATATTTATCAACTCTCGGCGAACAGACCTTACGTAATTAAGTCTCTACATCGCGATTCCCAATCCATGGATGTGGTTCTCTAGCATTCGCAGCGGCTGATCAGCGGAGAAACGTAACTATTCTTTAAGACTGTAAGGACAAAGTCATTCAGTCTAAATTTGAATGTGTCCGTCGTGGCTGATCAGCCGCTGCACACGTTGAGAATCACACGGCTTATTCTCGAGTGGAGCAGCGTTGGATAGTGATGGTATATATAACTCCCGCGCATAAACAAAAGGGATAGCGAAGGCTTTGTTTGCTTTAAGAAAGCGCCAAATTAATTAAATGTTTGTAAGGAAGTAACCAAGGGAGGAATTCTTAAAGTGGACTATATACCAATACATTTAAAGGATTAATTATCATTTTGCGAAAGTTAAATCTCCATGAAAGACACTGTCGTTTAGCAACGCCAAAATAAATTAAGAAGTTATAGGCGACTTTAAAAAAAGTTTCGATTGAAGTTGATCTAGTCGTTTTTTTGTGTTACCAGAGAATTTATTATAGTATTCAAAATACATTATAAGTATTTCAAAATTGGTATTTTATAGCTCGCGTAGCCACAATCGAACGATGCCGCTTATTCCGATACAGTGTCTCAAGAAGCCTCTACTTATGAATCATAATAGGCTTCTTAATAAGCTTCCATTAATTATAACTGACTTACTCTTTAATTTACTCGAATTAGTGGGTTTCAACGGCTGGACGGATTTGGATAAAATTTGGAATTAAGATAGCTTATACTCTGAATTCACACATAGGCTATTTTTATAGCGGAAAATACAAAACTTACCGAGGGAATTATACGGTACGGACGCGCGGGCAGAAGCAAATATTTCATAAAATACTTTAGTACCCAAAACTAAAGAGGTAATTGGGGAAAACGGTATAATATGGAAAACGCTAGTCTTTCTTCTGAAATGTACCCCACAGTCCCCACGCAATAGTAAAAATTTTCTTTAATCGATGCAAACTCGATTACGACACATCCTCACAAACAACCGGTGATATTTTTAAAGATCGTAGCTTGTTACATTTCACGTGTAATATTAGCTTCCGAATGACGCACTGCCAAAGTGACGACAACCTAAGGTTATCAAAATTTCTTTTCCAAATTTAAACCCCTCACATGTCATAAATGTTGCAATATTATTAAAAAAAATGCTTGGCACCGAGCCGCACGCGGCAAAGAAACGACGAAGCGTAATGATTTCGGGCTGTCTCCATATTAATATTATAAAGTGCGTTTGTGTATTTTCATGGCCAATCGGCTCAACAGATTTCCATAAAAATTGGCATAAATGTAACGCGTTATATGTAGATGGTCATGGATACTTTTTATCTCAGTATCCTAAAAGGATTTTCAGAAATCTTTATACATACATATAGCATCACGCCCGAAATCCCTAATGGGGTGGGCAGAGCCACAAGACTACTTGTGGCCACGTTCGATTGATTAGTCCTAAGATGGTATGGAATCTTTATAAATACAGTAAATATGAGAAATGCTACTCCTCTGTAGATGGTTCAACGTGTGATAAACAAATTCTACGCGGACGAAGTCATCAGATCAATCAGAAATCTAAATAAAGTGCGCTTCAGACCAGAAAATTGGTCACTCTTGAAAAAACTATTTACTGTTATTATTGTTATTCACGAAGCTCAATGGTACATTTTTGCTCTGATTAAATGTAATTCTCATCGTCAAGGTACATAGCTTTGCTAATACATTATATGCGATGTATATACATATTGAATTGTTCTTGGATTAACTCGCGTGTAATAATTTGATTTGTTAATATTTCTCGACGTATCAGCGGCCCTAACATGCATGGCACAAAGATAAGATAGACTGTCTTATCTCTAAGTGCGTCTCTCTCACACTAGTGCCGACGATTGAGATAGTCATAGAGATAAACGGGTTTAATTTATCTTTATGGCATGCACGTTAGGGCCGCAGGCTCCACGTCTTCCCGTGACAATAAGAACTGCAAAGGACCTAAAAAGTTGAGAAATGGTTTTCAAATAACACGTGGACACTGGAGTAAATCCAAAAAAAAAATTTGCTTAATATCAATGAACTATCGAGTGGCTTAACATTTCAAATCTGCGTTTAAAGAGGTAAGTGAACATTACTGCAACGAAGCAAATAAACGATATGGCGACTCTTGACTTTTAATAACTTTGCAAGACTTTTCAAATCTGGAAACGGAGAAGAACTAAGATAAACTGAAACTAGGTAATTCCTCGCTCACTGACTTCATAAATAGTGCACTAAGGCCGGGTTTTATAACAGTCGTCCGTGAGACCAAATGTCAGATAAAAGACTTTGGTGACCGTATCGAATAACCCTTTATAAAACCCAGCGTAAAACTGCAGTTACATGACAACTTTTTTACGGCAATGTGTGGCTGGCAACTATATCTTTCTTCAACGTACGAAGTTAGAGTAAGACAACTATAGTTGCCGGCTGTAAATTGACGTGAAAAGTTGTTCGTGTAACTGCACTTTAAGAGTATTGGCGCTACTCAGTCACTTAATGATTGATTAAAATGTTCCTTAGTTTAGATTTTGTACATTAGGGCCAATGCGAAAATATTTGCTAAATTTTGAAATGGCTTATCTTGATATGTACATGAATTTGTAGTCAATTGGGAAATCATACTGTTAGTTTTTTTTCCACCACTGTAATCAGTTTTCCCTGTGGTCAACAAATAAAACACTGACTTTAAGAAACGTCAAACTCGAGTTTGACAGCTCTGTGCTGTATAAAATCGAGTTTGAATTTTAATTTTAATTTTAAATTTAGAAGACTCCGTTTTGAATTGGCCTCATTATCATAGACTATGAGTGCGGCGGTTAGAGTGCATTTCCGCTAACATACGACCGGCAAACAGGGCAAACGGCTTACCGATATTTTTTAAATTTATTTATTCACTATCAATGATTAACAAAAGGCCTACAGAAACCTGTTGAAGGTTTATTCGTGGCGTTTAAATGTATCACTGCTCACGTTGCTACTAACATTAAATATTATCACAGCTTATAACTAACACTGTCATAAATAACCCTTCGATAATATCTCTTAACTGCGTTAATTGAAAGTGGCCATCGCTGCCCATTGCCATATGCCACACACATGGGCCAGGAGGATGGGAGGATAGGAAATGCGGGGATGGGGTATGGAGGGATAAGGGATGGGGGCTGGGTCTCCAGATCTTGTCACTCACCGTACAAAACGCTATAGCTAGCTAATACTTTACACCGGTATTCTGTGAGAGCGTGGTGCTACCCAGTTCGAACCGCCCAGTGGTCAGCACTGAACATGCAAACCCTTAAAAGAAAAATTACTTATTGTAAATTGATTTATAATAATTATTATGAATAAATATGAATATGAATATGAATATGAAGTGACCCGATTTCGTGTGTTGTGTAGTGTAACGAGTCATGTGTATCGTGTTCTTCTTACGAACTCTTGCAAGACCTTGCAGTGTATACCGCTGGCCGGTCGATGCGATCTGTAGCGATGAGCACGTAGGATTCCAGGTTCCAGGTTGTGCCAGTTAGACTGAATAAAATGAAAACAAACTTTAGTGTTGATGGAATTTATATTTTTAAGGGATGTTGTTATAAAAAATTCTATTTGTTATCTACATAATAAAATTCTTAACACTGACTAACAGCAACGCATAGCCTAAATCAGTGGGTAAGCATGAAATGCACAAGAGTTCCTTATATGACGTAAACGAGACAATGGGAAAGGATTTTTGAAAATTCCTCCCCTACGGGCATTAAATAGGGGATGAAAGTTCGTATGGCACTTCGTCGTTTGTGAAGTTAGTTATAGTAAGAAATGTTTCGAATAACAATAAAAACTCATAATTCGCACATAATAATTATTACGTCATATTACATTTTTGCATATCTCTAACGTGTTTAGCACCAACGCCATCTATTGAAAAAGTAATACACCAGCTATTACGAAGCAGAAGTTCAGCCATTAATTTCGTGGTGCTTGAACAGAGCAGTTCAACAGGTTGCCGACAGATGTCACTGTAACAGGTGCTCGTAGCTGTAGCTTGCGTAGACAACTTGGGAAATGTTCAGTTAACAGGTTGCTGTAGTAACACTTAGTTCAAGGTTCTGCCACAGTGTGCCCTACTTGATGTTTTCTTGTCACATATTTTTATCAGCATTACTCAGCTTTTGACAGTTTCACTCGATTGCGCCAAGCCAAAAGATGGGTATTGAGTTTAACAGTCTATGTATGTATGTGACCAAATGTTTGCACACAAGCATTCAATAAGACAATAATATGTATTTATTATCTGTAGTAAAATTGGGAATAATTATCTGCTGACGGATTACAAAAACAATATACCTAAGAGGTCGAAATTGAGTACCTAACCTATATCTCATTCATTGGCCTCCGACTGTGAATTAAAATTATTTTTTATTTACTACTTTTATGTTGTCGTTTTTAACTTTACTTTCTTCTTACTATATCTATAATAAAGGTAAATTTTGACAAATTAATATAAGTACTAACAATAACCTCATGATGCGTCCCATGCCTGCGCATTCAGGACTTTACTAGGAATTTAGGACTGTTCAGAAAAATCTCATATGATATTTAATTTATTTATATTTTGTGGTATTACAGTCCAACGAAGTAGATATATGGAATTACGCATCCAGCCACTTGCGCGCTCTACAACTCGTCCGCGTAACGGCTTAAAGGATTTTCATAAAACTTGATGAAACTGTAAGAAACCTTAGATGAAACCTTAGGTACAACATAGGGATCCCCCGGATAATTTTAAAGTCCCCGAGGGAATAATACATACAAAGTCGGAGGCTGAAGGTAGTTTTTTACAACAATCATATTTTGTAAACTTCTCTAATTTCAGTTATCTTTACGTTCGTTTTGTTTCCCGTATTTGTTTTTGTATTAATAATTACCAGGGATGACCTGGAAGAAAGGGGAGGCCCAACAGAAAAATACTCCAGCAGGCTATAAAAATTATGATTAAAAACAATTTCAAAAAAAATCTATATCCATTTCAGTTTTCGTGAACTATAATCACATTCTGTACGCAAAGTAGGACAAATTGGAAACGGTAAATAACGAGTAAGTATGTCTGCCACGGGAGCTGTCAGACCGGAGACATGTCGCGACATTTTGGGGTGGGTCTGCGCAAAATAAAAACAGTAGAATTCTGCGCTAATATTACGTTAGTAGATATAGCAGGGTGAAATTCTTTTAAAAACAGACTGTGAGACTGCGCTCTCGACGTTGACTACACAAATTAGAGTGCCATTGTTCAATGTTTAGACGGCCAATTAAAAAGTTGACCTTATTTCCAAAGGCCAATCAGCAGTGAATTGACAACTGATATTCTCAAGAATATCTGCTAGCGCGTTCGGCTGTAAACCGAAAGGTTGGTGGTTCAAGCCCACCCGGGGGCGGACATTTTGTCATTTTTATTTTACTTTATTTTATTTATTATTGGCTTTACTTTTTTGTAACCAACTAAATAACAAACGACGTAGTAAAACCTGGTAAGTAAATTTTAACCTGCTTCTAATTGTCGTATTATAGGTAATGACAACGCAATCTCGAAATATCCGAAGTTTTCGATTTTAGCCTAGTCAACGAGGAGTTTGACTCTGGCACTAATTCCCTCGTTCGTGAAATTTGCAGTATGATTAAGTAGAGTGTATAGATGATAGTTTTCAAATCATCCAAAATGTTGGATGCATACTGTGTATACCATAAGTAGTCATATTACAAAATTTCACGCATAGAAGAATTAGTGTCAGAGCTCTATACAAAATAAATCCCTATTGACTAGCCTTTACCAAAGTACGCATCCATGAATACATTGAATTTTTGAAGTCAAATGGGAGCTGTTTAAGACGCTGACAAGCGCCAATGACCTTGAATGATCGGTCACTGTCTGTTTGCACCGGGGTGAACGAGAAGCACTTTGCGGTTATTTGTATGCGGAAAATAATAAACTGATGCATTATATAAGTAAACACACTAGACGTATAACATAAATTAGTCAAGTTTTTAGTATAGGCGTGATGTAATGTTGTTATTAATTATAGACCCATAAGTTAAAAAAAATAAGACATAGAACTGTTTAAAGACGATTTCGCACGTAACTTCACTTTTTTTTATCGTATCGATCTCATAAAATCATAATTTTGAAATAGCTAGGTTTTTAATAATGTAAAGAATATAAACATATAAGTACCTATTTTTTCGCTTTGCTTTTTGGTTTTGTCAAAAAACTGTTTAATTAAGCTGATTTAGGGCTCGTCAGCGCCTTAACTGCGAAGCATGGTATTGTGTATCTGATTGACACCGAATAGGTTCTGCGTACATTCAAAACGGATTTGAATATTTTATACGGATGACAAATGCTTTTTACCTGTCTCTGAAACAGACGTTAGTAACAAACTGACTTACACACTTGACATCGGCTAGTAGTTTCAGAAAAGAAAGAATGTACAAGGTTTTACCCCTATGGTAACATGAATACTTATTACAATTACGAAAAGTAACAGTTAATTTATATATATATGTATATATATATATATATATATATATATATATATATATACGTATTTTATCAAGTTCTAAGCAAAACTAAACAGGCCTTTGCTTTGCACAGGACGGCATTTGTATCACGTCGCATCGCTTTAATATTTCAAAACTAGCTTTGTCCCCGCGACTTCATCCGAATTCGGTTATCGTTGTCCCTCTCCTCGCCTCCCTATGTCGCTAGGATAGTGTAGCTTTCTATTAGTGGAAGTTTTTTAGAATAGGTTAAGCAGTTCACTTCTTCTCACTTCATAGTGTTCTCTATACTATATTCTATAGTGTTTCATATTCGATATTTGAATTATTAGGGCGTGAAATATTTTTATTTTCAATTATTAGGAGACATTACATCTCCTTCTTTATACTTGACCGTGGAGACTGTCTACATCTCCATTTGACCTAGATTTGGTAAACAATTTAGATGTTTCTTTGTTTCTTTATTTTTATTATTATTATGACCCTTAGAGGCTTTATACATCTCTAAGTCACTTAACTTGTCCAGACGCGGAGACTGTACATCTCCCTTATTAGTTATTCATTGTAATTATTAATTTGTACCCATTAGGTTTGTATGCTGCCCTTTTAATGTGTTAGTTTTAGTTAAAACTCTAATGTAAAAGTTGGAAAAAAAGACTTACTGCTGAGTTTCTTGCGGCGTTTCTTCTCAGCAGATGTCACCTTTAGAAGCGCTGGTAGCTTCAGACATGTAAAAGAGCCCATGTGGCCTACATGCAAAATAAATATTTTCATTTTCATTTCATTTTCATTTTCACGATATTACCCCCTACATACAAACACACAAACAAATTAACCTCTTTCAAATAATAGGTTAGACAAATAAATAGAGACAAATGATACTAAATAAGAAAATCTCGCAACATAAAATCAAAACAAACATGTTGCCCCTCCCCTTGTACCCGGATAGGTTGTGTTAGTAACCCTTTCATCCCTCAGAGCGAAAAAAATCCGGGCTCCGTTGACCCGCCCACGGTTCATAGTTGTCTTGCGATGTACAAGGAATGAGTTAGGTACAGTCGAGGTCATAAATAATATACGTTACCAATGGGGCAAAAATATGAGAGCGCTCTTACGCCCTTGACAATTAAGTCGTATTCAAATATTTTTGACCACTTTGTCTGCGTAGATATTTTTGATCTCGATTGTACGTAACTATTTTACGTATGATATGTTACATCTGCAAAAATGTAATATCGACATGATTGTCTAGGGAATGTGTTTCAATTGATTGAATACCTACATAGTGAAAAATCTCGATTCGTTTTTCTGTGATACGAGCAATCGATCGATTAACTATCATTTCTACCAATAATAAATTTTCGGCGAGTTTGTCGATATTTCAATGGTAAACCGAAAACTTGCCTTTAACAAACGCAAATATGAGTAATTAAGTAACCAATTAAATCTATTAACTCATACGTCTATTTGATATAAGTACCTAAACATTAGCCTAAGAGGTTAACGACTTTAGCCAAAAGGTAAGTTGTACGAAACTACCTATCTTTGTCTGATAAAAGTATTTGAAATATTGAAGCCCTTTTCACAGATAATATTTATAAATCAGGGGACAATCTTTACACAAATCGAGTCCCAAAATAAGCTCTAAAGGCTTGTTGTTATGGGTACTAGACGACGCTATACATGCTTACATTGATAAATAAATAATTAAATACATAGGAAGCATCCAAGACTCAGTAACAAAGATTCGTCCTTGTCACTTCGATATTTGCCCATACCAGGGGTCAAACCCGGGCCCGCAAGCTTCGGAGGCAGAGTCACTATCAACTAGCCTTTTTTTTTTTTTTTTTCTTCACGAAGTGGAAATGCTTTATGCATCGTCACCCCAGCCCCGGGTCAGGGCTTATATGGGGCGGTATGACGGACTCACCCCAGGGGCATACCGTCTAAAACCACTCCGGCGTTTCCCTCACGGCTGTTAAGTGGGGATGCCATGGGATCGCCGAAGCATGCAACCACGACACCCCCCAGCCTGCTCCGAAGAGCCACCGCCAAGGAGGAAGCGTAGCGTTCGCCAACACTACCTTTCCCCAGACAGGTAGAACTGTGCAATGGGCCCCTAACCCTAGTTCTACGAGGGGGTTCGGGCGATGGGCAAACAGAAGTTCGCCCGATTCGCCTTCTCCCCCAGCCGTCTGCGTGCAGCGGGAAAGCTTTCCAGGATCAGCTCAGTCGGCTCGCCACCGACTTTACCTTCCCTTCAAACGACCCCGGCTGCACCCGTCCCATATCAGCAGTGTCCTCTGGTATTCCAGAGGAACACGCTGAGGGACCCTCACAGAGTGGAAGGGAATAGTTTCCGGGAGCGGGTCACAGGCCCTCTGCCTATCCGCATCCCTTCAACCATACCGATAAGTAAGCAAAGGCTAGCAGAGTCGCCCGCAACGACAGTTCTAGCCGATGCCCATACCCAAGTACTGTCCATCACTCCGATTACTTGGGGCTACGCGAAAGGGGTACGCACTCAACCCTAGAAACCACGAGAGATCTACAGCACCCAGACATGACTTCAACCACTCTCCCTCTCCCAACCGAGTATTAGCCATAGACCCGGAGAGTCCTTGAGCGGGTCACCGGCCCTCTGCCTATCCGCAGCAAGAACAGTCCCAATCTATGCCCAGGGTGCACCAGCTCAGATACTGCCCTTCTTCTCGACTTCGCGGGATGGTTCAACGTTCCAAAGTATCCCCCTCTCCCACCAACCTCAGAATTCGGGAAGAACTGCAGTGTCCAAGCCAACGTGGAGGAACTCGGCTTGCACCCCACTATCAACTAGCCTAACCTAACCTAACCCCCTCGTCTTACAGATATCTGTATATGTGTGATATGTATAAATAGTTACAACACAGGCTCCCTGTGTTCCAGACTTCATTATCATGACAAATTCTGTAAATTGGCCAAAAGCTTAGCTTACTTTGTAAGAAAGTTTAAATTTAAGTTCTAACAGCTCAAGTAGTTTTCACTTTATTTCCAGTTCAAAGAAATGCCACCAATCAATCTTCATTTAGGAAGCAAGTTTTCGGAGCAGCTTTTGTTTACACCTTCGTGATAAATGGAGTATTGATAACGTATTTTCTAATGTCGAAAAGCTGGTATATTTATATTAAGATTTACTTTGTAATGACGATCCCTGCGGCCCTAATATGCAAGACACAGGGATAAGTTAAACCGTCTTATCTCTAAGTGTGTCTCTCTCACACTAGTGCCGACGAAAGAGATAGTCATAGAGATAAATGGGTTTCATTTATCATTGCTGGTGGAGAACCAATAAGACATCCTATTTCATTATAATTTATTCAATATTGATTATGTAAGAACTACCTTTTAATAACATTATTATTTAGAATGCTTATATATACTTTGTTAGACGATCCCAATGTAATTTCTTTTAATTTGACATAACATTGTAATTTAAAGTGTATTTTATAGTGCGTAATAATAGAGATGCAACGGATAGTGGTTTAACCGGATAGCCGGATATCCGACTGCAAATGAGCTATCATGTCAGTCATGTTAGTTCGTGCGGTGAGTGAGTTTCAACTTTTTACGAATTGTAAGTGTGCGGAGAGGCCCCTTGAGATACAGTTGGGAATATTCGAACGTGCACGACGTGATGTTAAGAGAAGTTGTTTGTTTAAACATAAATAAACTAAGCTTTAATTTAATAACTAACGTTGATTTCGTTTATTTATAATGGCTTTTTATTTGTTTTATCCTATTTCTGATCCAACCCAGGTAGCAAACAAGCTATATAAGCGGAAACTAGACATAATGGCTGTATGAAAATGCTTAAACAAGACTTATAATGGCTGTATAAACACTTATACAGCTGGAGTGTTGCTTGGGAAGCTCTCATATACCGACTCAATACAATACAGTACAAATACTCTTTATTGAACACCACATAAGACATATTGGAAAAAGACATAGAAATAGGTAACAAGGTATACAATAGGCGGTCTTATCGCTAAGTAGCGATCTCTTCCAGACAACCTTTTAAAAGAAGAGATGGCATAACAGACTTGCAAAGACTCACTATCCGGTATCCAACCAGATAGTAAAATCATGGCCAGATAGGCCGGATACCAGAAATTAACCGAATATCCGTTGCATCTCTGGTCATAAATAAACTAAACTAAACTATCAATAGCCACTGAATTGACATGCTCTAATTAAGTTGTAGAAGAAAGCTCAACTGCACCGTCAGTTCGAAAGTTTACTAAAAGAGTAGATAAGATTCAGTAAATTTCTCTCAAAAAACCTGTGAATTGTGTGACACAAGCGAGCTATTTCAATAAATATTTTTGTTTTCCTATATAATACCAATCAAATCTTGAAAACTTAATCAATTAAAAGAAATAGAATTTGTATGTGTAATTCTTAAATGTAAACATCAGAGCTCATGTTTAACTTCGAAACAAAGAGTTTGCAAAACGACAACTCCTAACTAGCACAAAGAGTGATATATTTAAATATATTATTCCAGTTGTGCTCGACACACGTGACCGGAGTCCTGATACGTCGAATGGGCTTAACCCTCTACAAGTTTATATCGTACACTCCATGTTTCTTCTAGAATTTTTAACTAGGTCTAGCGCAAGAAATTGGTTTCGCGTGGAGGCGTCGCCTTCATTTGGAAGTCTCCCGCAAAATTGCAAACCACAGAGATGAAAACGGAGCGGGGAAAATGAATAGGCACTAGACGAGATGCGGAATCTAGCATAGCGATGGGAATATTTAGTAGAGAATGCTTTATTTACCACTGCTTTAGAACCGAATTATTTGGAAGCAGTCAGTACTCGAGTTACAATGATTACCGTTGAGAACTTCTCCGAGTTTATATTTGGTTGCACAGAAATCTGGACATTTGTTTTTGAAGGCAAACATAAATGTTCTGAATAAAATAAAACCTATTTTCAGTACTGAAAGATTGTAGAATTTAATTTGATATTTACCACGAGCAGTTTCGTGAAGGAAAACATTGTGAGGAAACGAGATGCCAGAAGGGTCTTCATCATTATTTCATTGAGTTTCCTATGAGCCGTACCCAGGTGCGCGAAATCCTTTTTGGTTCGCACCACTTAGGTTTGGAACACTCTCCCTGAGTCTGTATTTCTGCCCTCCTTTAAGGGATTAATTTTCTTAAAAGTACTCTATGTCCTTTTTTAGTATTCAAACTATCTCCATACCAAATTTCATCAAAATTGGTTCAGCGGTTTTGCTGTGAAAACAGACAGACGGACAGAGAGAGTTACTTTCGCATTTATAATATTAGTATGGATGTTGATATAACTTGAAGAGGAATCCATATGTCATCTACGCCGGTCGTTACAGACGGTTCATGGTCACAAGGACCAATGAAATTTGTTATTATTTACATGATTATTTTTGTGTGATGTCTGAACCTGACTAGAGAGACTCACAGACCATGTATCCTATGGTCAGTGGAGAGACTACATAGTGATCTTGTTCTACTTCTTATTGATTATTCAACAATAGATTTTTATGTTTATTCGTCTTAGTAATCATCATTTATTGCTTTATTACTTTGTTATGTTTCTACTTAATCTTTTGGAGTTTTTTTATATATGATGTAAAAACAATGTTTTGACCGGAGAACATGACTTTCTGCTGAGTTTCTTGCGGCGTATCTTCTCAGTAATGATGGTCTTGTTCGAAGCGCTGGTAGATTTCATTTAATGTGACAAGTAAAAGCCCACAGGTGGCCAATTTGCTGAATAAATGAATTGATTTGATTTGATTAAGTGAGTACTCCTCTGCTGCACTAGGAGTGAAGAAATAGCATAGAATGCGTGTAGATGCTTATCATCCTGGCATGTCGTAAAAGTCGACTAAGGGACGGGTCCTCTCCAACATGGTGGACTATCTGAATGGGCGATGGGCTTATCACCTGTCACCATACGGTTCATCATACCATCTGAGGACTAATTAATCGAACGTGGCCTCAAGTAGTCTTGTGGCTCTGCCTACCCCATTAGGGATTTTGGGCGTGATGCTATGTATGTATGTATTAAGGGACGATTCCATTCGCAATGATGACTGTATAATATTATTTGTAGATGTATATTTACAAATGACTAGGTGTCGGTGTGCCAGAGGACATAAAGCGCTGGTGGAGAATGTTAACGACCCGCTCGACAATTGCTGGTGTCTGCGGTGAATACAGATTAATGCCCTTTGTTTATCTGTAATTATGTTGTTACAAATTAAAAACAAAGCTTTATAATTTTATTACCCGGTTCAGTGTCAAGCTCTTTTATGGGCTGCTCAGGTTTTCCTATGACTGCAAATGTACTGATAAGAAAAATACAAATAAAATGCATACTTTTTGTGGTTTAATCAGTACCATTGTATTTAACATTTGTTTATTATGTCAAGTTAGAGTATTTGATCTACACAATGTATATCATTCAATACGCTATTCAATACAGTCTCATTTTCAAACGACGCATGTAGTACTAAACAAACAACGAAACGAAACCAACTCAGCATTTACGAAATAATAACAGCCAGAACAATAAAATAACTTAGAAATAGTACAACACAAAGGAAAAGTGCGTTCCAGGGAGTTAAACACCGCATAACGTGCGTAGCCGTAAAATAACAATTCCGTCATCCTCGTCATAAAGCAGTTTATAACTCGCTCGTGTGGGTCATCGATTGCGTTTACAGCCGTACACATAATGTAGACATAATGTTTCTGGACCGTAACGGTTATTGTACATCACTAAGCTTGCCATGTGATTCTCTAATATCATCCAATTGGTGAATGCGCCGCGAATATGCCTGTTTGCTAAAGACTTGCGAGCTACATTGCGTAATGCGATCTGTTCGCGCCGAACATACCACGGTTCGTGCATGAAGGGCGCGAACGCTGCACGCTAGCATCTCGCGTGCAGATCGCGCGCATCATGCGTCGACTGCATGCCTACAATCTGCACGAGATCGCGAGCAACTCGCAAGCAGGTCGCAAGCAGATCGAGAGCAGATTGCGCCCATTTTACGAACCTTACGTGTGTTGCGCTAAAGTGACACTTAGAACTCTCTGCGAGCAATTACTGTAACAGTTGCAGTAACTGCTCACAAGTGACATTATTCGCGACTCATTCGCCAATGTGGATGCACCCTGATGTACACTTGGAGTAACTTTAGAGAATTTCGCCCATTTCAACATACAGTGAAATTTCGTCAGGATTTTGTTTTAAAATATGCAACAAATGTCTCTTTTCGATGAGTAAGGAAAAAAAGGAAAATAAGTACCTAATCTGAATTGAAATGGATATCGAATTAAAGTAGTGTTACTTTTTTGTTGCGTTAAATTTATATATTTGAAAATAAAAAGAATACATGCAACAACAGGGCCAATTCGTAACGGTGCCTTAATTTAAAATGCCATAAAACAAAAATAAGAAACGTCATACTCGATATTAAAAACAAGTTTGACATTTTTGACATTTGTTATTTTAAGTCTAGCGACTTTTAAATAAGCGAACGCACTTTCGAATTGGCCTCAAATTAATTAAAAAATAAAACTTAAACCTTACTGGCAGCTTACAAAAAGGCTAGCCCCGATAGTGCTCCAATCCATCACTGTACGGCGAGGCACATTTCAACCTGCTTCAGCAAAATAAGTTGAAACACTTGCAAAATACGTAGATTCTAATAAAAATGCTCACGTCTCTGAATCTGGTGGAGCATTTGTCACACGCAGACGTTCTGAATCTCAGTGACTTGTTCTATAGGAAGATAAGATGAAAACAGTGTTGATGGATGGCAGATTGAAAATAGTAGTGCAAGTGAATATGTCAAAGATTTCTGCATAGGTATTGCATACGCATACAGGTAAAGGATGAGTTTCCAAAGGACTCCAAGACGTAAGTCTCGGTACTTGTATCGTTGTATTTGGAGTACTCCTTCCCAAGACGTAACGTAATTGGAGGGAAAAATCACGGTATTAACAAAATTGTTTATTAGATGTGTATGTAAAGTTATAGAAATACGTCGTCACTTGAAATAGGCGAAGCAGCTGGATATATTTCATGAGTTAATTTAGCGTAGCGCCTACCTGGCTGCCTCCCATCTCCATTGGCGTCAATATTCGTTAGTGTTTTTATGCAGAATCCAGTTTGATGACTCTCGGGAAATTTATTATAATTTATGCAGCAGCTGGTCTTTTTAAAGCAAAATAAGGTCATTTGGGACTTTTAGAATATAACTTCGATATTTTTTAACCCATCGTATAACCTTGATTTACTCAGTGAACTCTATTGTTTATTTGATAGATGACATTATTTAATGATTTACATAGTTGATACTAGGGCGCTCTACGGGTTAAGCTACTATTGCAAGTGTTGTTTCTTGCTTAACAATATAAATGACGCGACAGTTAGACAGACTACAGAAATGTTTGAACTTTGGGATTTAGCAAACTTTACAGGATAGATTATAAAATTCGAAACGTGCACCGTAAAGCCCCATAGCAATGTAAATAAAGTATAATTTAACGTTGAAGTGCGCTAGCATCAGCAAGGCAATGCAAATGTAGCCGGGAAAGCTCAGCGCACGTTACATAACCGTGTCCGCCGGTCGATAGCCGCTTACGCTCCAATCATCCCGCTTTACACGACATAATAAAATGGAACTTATTGTATATCTATATGTAGAAGTAACTGAAGTGCACAAAGTGTGTAAATATATATATAAAACTTGCGATAAACCACTTTTACACGTTGAATTTTACGGGTGTGTAATGATCGGTATAACAACTTTTGATATGTTTTCACTAGATATAACAACATTTGATATAATTTCATAGAATATAATGACTCAAGGGGCACAATAAACTTTTGATATAACAACAAAGTAGATATTTTTATGGTGTATAATGTTCAATATGTATAATAGATGTTTGATATAATTTTTACTTAATATAATGAACGTATGTAGTATAGTATTATAAAAAAAATACTCTGATCTGGCGCTTCGCCGGCCTCTGCCGCGGCATCGTCGCTTCGCTCCCTCGTCTCGCGCGCTGTGGGGTCGCAGTTCTTTTTAACACTCCTCCTCGTTCGTCGTCGTACCTAACGGAGACCTGCCTTAACGCGATAGGTAGGCTATTATAATAGTAGTACGTATTCCAGATTATACCAGTACTACATTACACCCACTGAGTGTAAGATTAATAGTTGTTATATTACAAGTTCATTATACCTGATGATAGTGAGATCATATTAGAATATGCCAAATATTGTTATACCAAAAGTGAACTATATCCCTTAATCGTTATATCGACCAATAACATATCAAAAGTTGTTATAGCGACCGTATAGGTTAGTTTCCTAAAAACATTCTAACTACTCCGTCATTAACATTATAAAAAAATATTTAACACATATTTTTTCTTTTGTCAGGTAAATAAAAAATGACGAAGATATAGTGCGTTGAAGTTCCGCCTGACTTCATGACTTTGTACACTTTTTACCATTAAGGGACGTCATTAGCCCCCACTCCCGAACTTTGAGGCGCGTTATATTGTCAATTTAGATTAATTTGATAAAGCAAAACATACATGCTCAATATTTTTTGTTAATCTAACTGACGGACTCATTATAAGTACTATTTTTTTACCCAAGAAACATACCCATTTTACCAGCGCTGTGTTAATTACGTCTTTATGTTATTATTTTATTTTTAACGGACAATGTTGTTTTTTGTTTTATGTTTTCAAAACATGCCTCCTCTGCCTTTTTCCTTTAATAGGGGTTTTAGGATGAGCAACACAACAAGTAATAAAAACAATGTAATAAAATAAAGCCGTTTTTATTTTATTATACTCGATTGTGGGCATTTAGTAAAAAATACTTTATATTATAGTATCAGCTTCACTTTCAAAACTTTGCGGTTATTTAAATTGAACGTACTTTTTACTGCTGTTAGTTAAATAATTTAACTTATTGAGTGCAGCAATCGACCAATATAATGCTATTCGTACCGCCCAAAGAAGTTGACAAATGTTCAGGAATATCGAAAACGTATTTCATGACTCGATTAACTAGTTTTTCGCCCTTTAAATCGCTTCAAATCATTCGATTCTAATGGAGAATTCATCCATACAGTGTTGTATTTAAGCATCTACGAAGAATGCCTTTTCCAGGAATAACTGAATCATTTTTTAAGATAACATTGGATCCAATTTGAAACTGTGTCTTCTTAATTTAAAATTTACGAAACTGAAAATAAAAATAACTTTTATCTACACCCATATCATAAAACCTCCATTGGTTAATCAAAAACCGTAGGAAATAACCACCATTTTGACAACCAATTAGGAAAAACCAGTGCTGCGATGAAGAAATAACATGACTTCTTTATCGTTTTTAGTAAAGAAATGAGATTAAATTTGGAACAGCTGTCAAACTCAAGTGGGTCTCTATTCTAGTATCCATAGATATTAAAACAGTTATTGATACGAAACGTCAATTCAGTATGTTTTTTTAATATAAACTGCACAATATTTGATCTCGAGTGACGTGAGAATAGCGACTTCATCCGTTTGTCTATGATTTAAAAAAAAAATGGTCTTGACGGACGGCCGCCATTATGTTGACGTTTTGCTGAACGAAAGTAGAATTTTGTTGAATTGAATAGAAAAAGTTGTTTGTAATTTACATTTTAGTTGAAAATATGAATAGTAAGTAGTCTTCTCGGAGTGTGTGTGATGTGAAAATGCGCCGGATATCGGAAATATGCAGCCACGATTGCAACAAATAACTTGTTGCCAGAAAATATCGTTTCTGAACCCATCATGGAGGATTTATAATATGTGTGTAGATAAAGTTATGTATGCAGCTCTGCATAATTTGGCCTTAAAACACACGTGCGATCGTATTATGACACTCGCTAAAAGCTCGTTTCATAAAACCGCACTAGTGTTTTAAGGCCTATCATTATACAACCGTTGTATAAACTACTATTCTTAGTTTAAATTTAGTGACTTTCAAATTTGCGAACACTTTTCGAATTGGCCCCATTGTCTACATTTTTTGTTCATCGAGTTACAAGTGGACAAAGCCGCATGTGGCCCTAGCTTTCAATGAGAATATTCCCAAGTGGCTCTATTATGCAAGAATGAACTTGCAATCTTGCATTCTTGCCCGATAACCGTTTAAATCCGTCGGTCTTCGTTCAATTTCTCGCATATTCTGTAGAGGAAATTTTGTTTAAGGTTGGCTTTATTGTTATAGAGAAATCAAAATCGGAATCGAATAATCCGATGAAAAAATTTAAAATATATTTTTTCTGCATCAAAATTCTGCATGCTCAGGTCAAAGTTTAATCTGACTGAACGGTGTACGTTGTAATAGCTGGATTTGTTATTTTAATTGGTAAAACAAATAGCGCCACCTCGATCGTCTATCCGGTTACATGATACAGTTCGTTTCCCTGGATTACCTGGTATTAAAAAAAATGCATATGAACCATTCAATCGGTGCTATTGGTAGGGAGCTCAAAAGGAGTTAACGAAACTACAATTAAAAAAGCAGATACAGGTCCATATAGTGTTAGTAAACATGATAAAAAGGTGTTGCCATTAGCGAGGGGCACCTCTTTTTTATTAATAAGTATTATTGTGTTTTTGGTTCACTTTGTAATCTCGAGTCATACGTACTTCTATTAAAGTTAATGAATTTCCGAAGTTGAATGCCTTCGGGCCATAGCCCTCATCCAAAAACGAAGACAGTTTGGTGAGTATTTGCTGGTGAGTATTACGTATTTGTTAATCCCAATCACTCTTACCATGAGAGGAGGCCTGTTCCCAGCCGTGGGATATATATATGCTGATAATGATGATGATGGTAAAATACGTAAATGTAAACGTATTACAAAAATCTAATGCACAATTAATGAGAAAGTAGAAGACATGACTCTTCCTAATCATCATCATCATTTCAGCCATAGGACGTCCACTGCTGGACATAAGCCTCCCCCATCGATTTCCAAAAAGGCCCGTTAGAAGCAGCCTGCATCCAGCGTTTTCCTGCCGTCTCTTTTAGGTCGTCTGTCCATCTTGTGGGTGAACGTCCTACGCTGCGCTTACCGGTCCGTGGTCTCCATTCGAGAACCTTTCGGCCCCATTGACCATCTGTTCTGCGTACTATGTGCTTTGCCCACTGATATTTCAACTTGCTAACCCGGTGGGCTATGTTTGTAACTTTCGTTTGTGTACGGATCTCCTCATTTCTGATTCGATCTCGCAGACATAGCTTCGAACATGGCCCTCTCCATAGGTCGTTGTGCGACTTTGAGCTTGCTAATGAGGCTCATAGTGAGAGACCACGTTTCAGTGCCGTATGTCATCACTGGCAACACGCACTGGTTGAAGACTTTCGTCTTAAGGGACGGAGGTATTTTGGACGAGAAGACGTTGCGAAGTTTACCGAACGCTGCCCAGCCGAGTTGAATTCGTCGATTGACCTCTTTCTTGAAGTTGGACCTGCCTAGTTGGACTGTCAACAACTTCTAGAACAGAGTTCCCAACTGATACGCTTCCTAATAATTAAAATGAAACGGTTTAATTTGTTGTTTTATAAATCAACTCAAAATTATTTTAAAAACATGTTATTAATAAGATGAAGTGGCCAAGAATTCCTCAGATGTTTTGACGATCATGGCGAACATTAATATCACTGTACGTACAACGATACGAACAGATCGTAAATTCAAATATATTTCTTCGCATATAAAAATATTATTATTACGCAATTAAATATAATAAATACGTCATATTTTCTTTTTGTAAATTTTATTATCATAATCATGACGCAATTAAATTGTTTATAACCCGAGCACATGATCTCTTTAATTGTGACGTCTCGGGGCCAAAGTCTTTTGTTTTGATTAATTGCACTTGTCCATTGCACTGGTGTAGTCATATCATTGAATTGTTCAGTTGAATAATTTCTATAAAGTTCTACACTGAGTAATGTACGTACATACGTAATGCGTAGGTACGTTACTTTTTCTCAGTACAGTGGATTTAAAAAGGGATCTATTGACCGAAACATGAGGCATCCAACCTTTACAACAAAGGTTCGCAAAGTGTCGTAATCGAAGTGATCTTTATTAAACCCACCAGATACTGGCATTAACCTCAGTTTAGCTCCGTGCATTCATTATTCATTACCTGGGCGATCGAGCGACACTTGGTGTCTTTCTTTCTTTCTCAGGTGTTACACCTATCTAGATAAACTTGGAAAGTAAAACATTATCTAAATACAAAATTTCATCCACATCATTAGAGCCGTTTCCGAGAAATCTATTACATGTATGTAATACTAGCCCGCGGCCCGTATGGCAGTCACGAAAACTCACACGAAGAGTCAAGCTTAAGATTTTCGGCTCCAATGTGAAGTCGGTACTGTTATACGGCTGCGAAACGTGGAAAGTAACTAAGCACATCTCGCATCAGCTCCAGGTTGTCGTAAATCGATGTCTCCACCAAATTCTCGGTATTTACTGGCCCGAGAAAATCTCAAATGTGGCACTACTAGAGCGCTGCCATGAAACCCCGGTCGACCAGCAGATCAAGCGACGCAAGTGGAACTGGATTGGTCATACGCTCAGAAGGGATCCTGACCATATACCAAAACAGGCAATGGATTGGAACCCCCAAGGAAAGCGAAAGCGGGGCCGTCCCAAACAAACCTGGCGTCGCACTGTGCTAGATGAAGCGAAGAAGATCGGCAAGACTTGGAGTGAAATCAAGCGCGAAGCTCAAGACCGAACGGGATGGCGAGTCACTGTGGATGCCCTCTGCCCCATCTAGGGGACCTAGGATCATAAGTCAAGTAAGTGAATACTAGTCTTGTGCAACACCATTCTTGACTGACTGACGGATAACGCACAGCCTAAACTGGTGGGTCCAGACGAATGAATTCGGCAGTCAGTCAAGAATTGTATTTATTTACTCGTAAAGTACATAATACTCGTACAAGAATTTCTCGCTTAAAGTAATAAGATACGCATTCAATTTAAACTAATATAGGAAAGGTATGGAGGAATAAATTATGATATAGGTCCCCTAGTTAAACACCGCGGGATGGAAAAGCGCCAAAGCAATTAAACCGTGAAGCGACGCGCGCCCGGCCGCCTCACCCAACCTCAGAACTGTAGCAATCTTCCTACATTCTTACCAACTTATATTTAATAGCAGCTTCCTGTGACTTTATCGTTGAATTTGTTTGCCTGCGGCCCTAACATGCAAGACACAAGGATAAGTTAACCCATCTTATTTATAAGTGCGTCTCTCTCACACTAGTGCCGACGAAAGAGATAGTCATAGACATAAACGGGTTTAACTTATCTTTGTGTCTTGCATGTTAGGGCCGCTGCTGCCGAGTTGTGAAATTTTGGAATGAAAAACCCTGTCTTTTTAGCACCCAAAAATACAATATTAAGTGTTCGATTTACTCACGTCCATGTTACAATTCACTAATCTTGTTTTTTAAGCGTTAACTTTTTGTCTATCATCAGAATACGTTTTGATAAATGACTTCATAGTTGGACGAAGTTCAGCAAAAAAGATCTAAATTAAAAGAAATGCCATTAATAATTAAGTTCTATGTCATCGAAATAATGTCTAAAATCCTAAAAGGTTTTATTGTTCATTGGATCCGTTTCCCTAAATAACGTCAAGTTTACCTATGTGATAACTAGCAGTTTCGCCACAGCTTCGCCGCGGTATCCCACACAAACTTTGAACCCCCATTTCACTCCCTTAGAGTATGAATTTCGAAAATTGGTAAGTTCGTTCCTTATTTTATAATCATTAAGGTTACTATGCGCGTTATTATTACATAGGGGATGTTATAAAAAATACCTTTCATTGTAAGACTACGTTACAAAAGGAAGTTTTTTCTCATGTTTCTTTATGACTTCAGAATTTTTAGCTAAGCGATGATGAATCAGTTAATTTAGTGAGGCCATGCATTTTTATGTAGATAGATAATAATTCAAAATGAAATAAAACTTGGTGAAATCAAAAGCGCAACTCATTTTAAAAACGAAATTAAAAGTAGTACGTATACTGTTCCCAAACTCACTGTGAAGCGGTGGCGGTGAAGGCTGCGGCTCCGCCCTACTCTCAACAAATTGCTCTTCTTACTTGCACTTTTTTGAAAATAATTGTATCCGACCATGTAGACGATAATTATATCTTAATCGATGTACTAGACTTAAGAAAAATAATGGTATCTGTTTACATTTCTAATAAATAAGATGATCTTCACTGGTACTATTATGACAAATGGTTGTATTGAAATCGTGGAGACAGTGCTCACCTTAGATGATAACTTTTCCCATAAGTTGTAAATGGATTTTATATAAATAATCGCCCGAGTTTCTTCGCAGAAATAACAAAACTCGTACATACATAGCATCACGCCCGAAATCCCTAATGGGGTGGGCAGACCCACAAGCCTACTTGTAGCCACGTTCAATTAATTAGTCCTAAGATGGTATGATGAACCGTATGGTGACAGGTGATCAGCCCATCGCCCATACAGATAGTCCACCATGTTGGAGGGGACCCGTCCCTTAGTCGTCTTTTACGACATGCCAGGATGATAAGCATCTGCACGCATTCTATGCTATTTCTTCACTCCCAGTGCAGCAGAGGAGTAAAAATGCTGCCATTCAAGAATTCTTGTATTAGTATAATGATAAAACACATTTAGCTATAAAATTAGGAGATATTCAAGAGCATAATAATATTACTAAAATGTTCAATAGGTAATTGAAGTTTAGTTATTTATATTGCGACTTGCTCAGATATAAATTACGTTACAAATCATTGTTAAGATAGATTAATGCCGGTAATTTATTTTCCTGCTGTTGTTGCCGTATTTTGTTATAAAAATATGTAAAAGTTCGGCGATTGATGGTGTTGTATTATATAGTTGACTGTTTAATAAATATAAAAAATGTTTCGTCGTGCATTTTTATTTTCACCTGACTGCGTAAATAGATTAGGCGCCAAGAAACCACAAACATACGAGTTAAGCTATCTCGTTATTTTTTATGTAAGGTAGTACCCACAATAACATTGTAAATCATTAAGTGTGCTAAGACAGAGTCTGACGGGTTTTGCGATAGCGCCTGGTTTAGGATCCAAATGACGTAAGCATAAGCTACTGTTGTGAAACCTGATAATTATAAAAAAAATACCTAATTCTACCAACCTGTAGCCTACCGGGTTTTGTGGTCAGACCAAGAGGCTGTGATAGGTTATCTTAACGTCATCGCCGCGAGAAGAAAACGAACCTGAAAATGCTACGTAAAAAATACTCTTTATAAAGTCTTGGGTCAGCCATAGCCAACAAGGTCTCACGAGTTTGTACTTTGTGTGCTGTATTGTTTTTTCTAGAGTTAACCAAACGGCATAATGGAGCTAAAATTATCGTAATAATAGTTCACTATTAATCTAAATTAAAATAGTTAGAGGCTGTCCTTATTACTGAAGAGTTCGGAAAAAATGTAAAGTTTAAATTTTTATTTTCTTGGACGTTTTTATTTCAAGATGGATACGCATCCAATAAGATTCACCATGTTAAACAGGTTTGTCTGTCAAAGATTGTTAAAAATTGAATATTTTTAGTAGCGCCACAATAGTGTGTGGTTGATTAAAAATGTGTATAGTCGTTTTGAAATAACTAAATTTTAGAAGTTTTACGCAACACGAATGGTAAATGAATTGCAATGGAATAAATTTGAACACGCCTTGAAAACAACCTGTTTTGAACAAAGGCTAATGGCTATCAATTAGGAGACGTCGCATGTGTTTTAGTCTTGACAAGTAATTATTTCAAACGGCTTTTAAAGTCGCACCTTGTTTGTTCTAAGCCCGGTCTCAAAGACTGCCTGCTATACCCCGCGTCAAAAGAAAACTGGCTGTGTGCGAGATGACGGCATGTGCTCCGCAGAGGTTTTCATAATCATTTCCTTTCATACATGAGTGCAGATAATTCAACTCATGTTTGCGCGCCGCGCTATGTGTGCGTCAGCTTGCGTGCCCGGATGACGCCTGGCCTGCCACGTCACAGCCACATATAAGCATACACAGAGCGCGCGAAGATGAGTTGTAATTTCTGTAACTAGCTGTAACTAAAGTAAGATGTAACAAAAATTTTGGATACAAAAGATTAGTTTTTTTAGGCATGTTTTACATACCCATACGAAGACAACTGAAAGCTTGAGTAAGCTGAAACAGAAATTCTTTTATGTACTTAAACTAATGTTTCGAAGCGAGCCGAATGTGCATTTTTTTTTAGACTATCCATCGAAGCGACGACGGCATCGCTCAGGTCTTTCATTTCAAACTCCAAACGTCCCATTTTGAAACACGAATGCAAATACCATTTCGTAGCGTAGCTTAGGGTATTCATGTTCCATTTCGTTGCGTAGCGTCGCTGTAGCGTATTCGAATCAGTATTAGTGTTGTCGAGATTCATATTTTCTGCCTTAAGGTTAACAATGTGGTATATTTTTAGAACAGATATTATAAAGATAATGTATTCCTTTATCTTTAGAACAGTAATGGCCGCGCATAGCATCATTTCGCGCCTCGAATGGGAATGGATCATCGGAATGGTCTTTTTATGCGGATAGAACGAGACGCTATTTACAGGGTTAGACGGAAATGATATTACCTTCGCCTCTATGGGGAATAGAAATAAAAAATATATATTAAATAACTAAAATAATAAAGTGAGCAGTTTACCGAATACTAAAGAAACAAGAGCGGCATGTTAAGAATGGTGAGGTGTTTCTTTCAGAAACTCATCAAGTCATCAACATTCGAGTAAAAACTACAATCTGCGGGCAAACGTTTGGAGACCCTAATGAATCTTGAATGAAGTTTGATGGAAGCGAGAATTTTACATCATTTATATGATTATTACGTTATCTCGAAACTTTTACGTCTTAAAGTTAATACGAAATGGTTCTTTGTATGTTTAATAGTTTATGGAAAATTATTGCTTCTTTTTGACGCAGTGTGTATTGTGTATTCATTACAGCTTTAACGTCTAATTACCAAACCCCCTTCTTATGTACAGTTCAAACAATTTTAAGCACTCTACATAGCTGCACATACGAAACCATTTATGCTAAAAAGACAACGAAAGTAAAATTATTTACGGTACCTACTATACTTGATAGATGACCCTACAGAATTTAGGACGATTGAATGTGATCATAAATCGTCAATTGGCTCTGCTGATCAAGAGCTTTAATAAAATGAAGTAAGGATGGAGTCGCTTAATCAAAGATTATAGAATATCAAGACCCCAGATCCAATGACAAAGTAGCTATTTCATTGTTCGTAACTGGGGCGATCGTGAGTGCCCATCACGCTTTTATACTGTGACTTCAAGAATTTAAAATTTTTGGGTGTTTATTTACTACAATATTGCACCAAAGCTTCCTGTTTATTAAAAAAAAGTTTCCCAATTCCTTTTTATGGTTAAATTTTAGGATGAACACTAAGTCACACTGATGTGTAGCGCATTTAAGCGGAATTTTTCAAATTAGTAATGCGTTATACAAAACACTAAAAGGTACAATGCCGCGTAAATCTCGGGCTATTCGTAGTGTTAATTATCTTCTTATTCTTAATTAAAAATCGGCTTAGACTAGATACAATAAATGCTCTACTATTTGTCTCATTCTCTCCCTATTCATCTCTCGACTCATCAGTTGTTATATTGGCAATTTAAAATATACCACGTAAATGTGTTTAACCTTAACTTGATTATTTGTAACCTACAATTTCGTTTTCGTAGTGGTAGAGCCAAACAGTAATCCTCACTATATGATTACTGTTCGAATGGGCCGGCTCGACCGGGGTAGTACCACACTCTCACAGAATATCGGCGTAAAGTAATAGCTTGCTATTGCGTTTCGTACGGTGAGTGACGAGATCCAGAGGCCTATTCCCTCATCCCTATCCCATCCCCATTCCCCATCCTCCTTAGACTGGCAACGCATTGGCAGTACCTCTGGTGTTGCAGATGTCCATGGGCGGCGGTGACCACTTTCCATCAGGTGGGCCGTCAGCTCGTTTGCCAGTCAACTGACATAAAAAAAAAAAACAATTACTTCGGAGCAAAGTGTTAAAATGCTGAAAAGTGATTCACCGAGTTACAAGTAGGTACATAAATCACGACAATTTTCATTTAAGAGAACCCTTTTTCATAAATCTTTTTAACCCAATTCTAAAGAACGTAAAAGAAAACCTGTTGTGAAGACTTTTGGACGGAATTGTATTTTATGCGAGACCGTTTCAGAGTTTGACAGCTAATAAAAGTTATGCGACAGGAGTCAAGTTTACTGTAACATATTCGTTACATTGTTCGGCACGGAACAGGATTATACGGTGAGCATGCAAGCCTAACTTTTCCATTTGTGGGCAGTTGACTGCCTTGCTGAATTTGAGCGTTGTTGCTAGTTCCCTGGGTTCTAGACTTCACCATGGTCAACCAACTTTCCGGGGCGAAGTATTCACAAATTCCTTAGCAAAATTAGGGTCCGCTTTAATGTGGCGTCCCACAGCTCGGTGTTACATCACGGGCGGTCGATACTCGCAGCCCGCGGCTGCAACCGGAACACAGCTCGACGACGACAAATTCTACAACTTTTTATTACTTTCTTTAACAAGGTTCTTGTTAACGTCCCTTTTTTCTGCTAATGTCGGCTTAAAATGTTAAGCCTTGTATTCAGTATTAGCTAACTTACCCTGGTGCCCTCTAAGGATTACCGGGCGGGATTTTTCAAGAAACACCCACTCAATCTTTCCTCTTTATTATACATTTTTTATAGTGATAATTCTACTTTCAATTGACTTATTTGCGTTTTGATTTGTGGTTATAAAATTATCAATATAATTCGGCCAATTCGAAAGTGTGTTTGCTAAATTTAAAAGAGACTAACCTTGAAATAAGAAACGTCAAACTCGATTTTTACAGCGTGGTGCTATAGAAAATCAAGTTTTATGTTTTTTTATAGATTAGGGAACTTTAAATTTAGGCGACACCGTTTCGAATTGGATCCAATATTTTACTGTAAAAAAAAAACACAAAAAAACGAGACGGGTGTACTATCTACAAAATTCATGATCCTATTTATTTCAATAGTAACTGCAATTTTAACATTAATTAATGTCAGTCGAGATCAGCATTTTAGTGGTAATTTTTAATGTTCTTGATACGTAATCGATATCGAACAAGTATCGCTTATTTGTGATGTTATATAACTCCCTGTAGAGTAGAGTTTCCGTTTGACCATCTAAGCTGCCTGGTGTTTAATCTTTCGTAGAACCGCCTTTACCTTCGAGAGATTTGGTCATTTACCTGAGATGATGCGAAGTTATTTTGATTACTACCTATTGGATTCTGGTCACGCCAACTTAACTGTGTTCCTCGAATACCTACCTCAGACACTTTATAATACTGGTATATTGTCCGAGTGACCCATTTATGTGAATGAATCTCTATAGTTTGTGAAATTAATTCTTAATTATCCGTTTTTTTTTTCAGGTAAGTCGCGCTGGAGCTTGTGAAGCCACGGAATAAAAGAGTGAGCAAGTTTGTGCATGAGACTTTTTAGTCATAATCTATGATTATTCTCAAATAAAACTTGGTTTAGTCGTAAATATCAATCTTCCATTAGAAATCATATACTCGTAATAAATATATTTTTCCATGGATTCAAATCAGGTTGCATACCAATAAATTGAAATTACGGTGGCTGGCATTGGCAGTTGGCTCAATGTGGAGAAGTGCTTTAATGTGACATGACAAATAATTCTCCATTTTGTTCCCCGGTTTTTGTGAGAGGAGTGTAGGTGCAAAATTCGGTTGCTTCGGTTGCAAAATTCGTCCGATGTCGTGAACGGAATTCATTTTCCGATATGATATATAGGTAAAAGGATACATTTACATTTAGTGTATGAATGGTATTTATAATTTGAATGATATCGAACCCTTTTTCGGCCAACATTGGCATAAATATTGTAGCTATAAATAATTGGGAATTTGGGAATCCCCTTTACAAATCCCCTGACCGTGGCAGTGAGCTCTAGTGCATCAGTGTATTTACCATGAGTTTATGCAAACCGTTCTTGTAAAACTATCACTCTGTCTCTTTTACTGGTATCGGCAACTAGTAGTATTTCCGATAGCGAGAACTGTTCCTTTACCATGTAGGAATAAAATCAGCAGATATAAATTTGCCTTGCCAATAACTAACTATTTATAAGGGATAGTGAAATAAATAATTTCTAAGTCAGAGTTTGAAAGACCGGGTGAAATATGCGGAGCTGACTGCCAGCCTTCACTAGTTGGAGAGGCACTGGAAGAAGAAGAAGAAGTCAGAGTTTACCGCAGGTCATTCAGTCACTTGTCGAGCATGTGTAAACAGCTTATTGGATACTATCTGTAAAAGCTTTGACTAGTAAGTAAGCGAGACCATGAAAAACTAAATCACTTGCAAACGCGTACACAGGTCAGTTAAGGACCTTGGGGCTTGATTTTTTAACCGACTTAAAAAAAAGGAGGAGGTTCTCAATTCGGTTGTTTTTTTTTAAATGTTTATTACTTCAGAACTCTGTCATTTATAAACCATTTGAAAAATTATTTTTTTAATCAGTAATTACCTCCAGTTTAGTCCCGTTGTATTTAAAGTCGAGTTCTGATGAGAGGATCTATGAGGAATCGATGGAACTCTTAAATATTATAGGCACGCATATAGCAAGCATTAGTATTTTCTGTAATAACTTAAGCAGGTACGTTCCAAAAACATTATTTGGTGAAGTGGAACTGTTAATGAAGACCATAGATGATCACTGGAACTCTTAAATGATGAGTAATTCACGGTTGGTGATTAAATTGTTGTATAAAGTTCTGAAGCAACTTATGTCTATGAAAATTCATGCAGTAAAATTGCAAATCCAGGAGAACTCCTCAACGATTGACATCTATGCACCGTGGATAGCAACAGTTTGTAAATGGTGATGAGCAATTGGCATTATGCTATTTGTTACTTGATGTAGTAAATGTGTTTCGTTAAATCACAAGATAATAAATAAAATGGAAAAAAACTTACTTTTCAAAGGCTATATGAAGTCGGTTTTTTATTTTATAAATTTAATGATTATTTTGTTTTAACTATAACCTCATGTAAAAAATCAGGCATAGTATTGGTGTGGAAGAAGAAACTGTGAAGTTAACTTATTTTTTGTGTACAGAAGGGACACATTTTTTTCCTTGTGTAAGTATGTGTATTAGGCAAACATTGTCCTTAGAAATATTTTTGAAAAAATATAAAGTAAAATCATTCGCAAGGAATAAATTTTACTTGATTGTCTTAGATTAAAGTCCCTTTTAGTCAAACATCTGTTTTTATTGATACTGACCATTCGTATATAATAAATTTAAGTAATGTTTCGGTTTTGCGATCAGTTGCGAATATAATGGGAGGAAGACACCCTGATAACGAGATTGGAAATAGGCGATCGGAAGATTGAATGGATATTGGTCGGGGAAGAACAGGAAGGTGCCTTTAATACCTATTAAGGAATAATGGTTTTGGGCTACACTGGTTGAAATTAAAATACGGAAGAACATTTGGCCGCATTTAATAGGTATTCGGCCGGATTCCATTTTGCTTATTTGTGGTTTTTACCAAGGTCGGTCATGCTTTTCAATCTAAACTAATCTATTTGGTAGGCATATATCATATATCCCGAAAGGCAAATGGTTTAGCAGATCATAGCTTTCAGCGAAATTAAACACATACAGACTACGTAAACAAAGATGTGCGAAAAACCAGCTTATGTCTACATATCCTCCTACTGACCTTTTTTCCCTAACCGCATGAATCTTTTCAATTCGAGGGTGAAATGGTACTATATAAGTAAGCATATTTCATGTGAGATTCTGGTCGAATGCTTACCTATTCTAAATTTCAAACAACAAACTAAATAAAAAATGCAAAATCGTCTAAATAGTTAAACAATAATATTATTTTACGATTATTTTTAAAAGTGAAAAGGAACCCTTATGCGGTGTCATATATGAAAGAAGCAAAGCTTTCTTTTTTTAGGGTTCCGTACCCAAAGGGTAAAACGGGACCCTATTACTAAGTCTGCGCTGTCCGTCCGTCCGGCTGTCTGTCTGTCTGTCACCAGACTGTATCTCATGAACCGTGATAATTAGACAGTTGAAATTTTCACAGATAATGTATTTCTGTTGCAGCTATAAAAACAAATAATAAAAAGTAGAATAAAATTAATATTTAAGGGGGCTCCCATACATCAAAACTGATTTGTTTGCTCGTTTTTGCTCGAGATTGATACCGGCAACAGGTAGACGCTTGAAATATTCACAGAATATTTAGTTCTATATAACTTTTAAAAAAAAAGAATTAATTTAAAATATAACTAATATTTAAGGGGGGATCCCATACAACAGACATGATTTTATTGCCGTTTGTACTTGGCCGGTTTTAAATAAAATCAAAAAATTCCAGAATAGACTGCTAGGTCATCTCCGAAACATGCCAACCCTAAAATCTTAAATGATTCATGCTTTTACAAGATAATTAAAAAAAAATAAAAAAAAGTAAAATGATCTCTTTGTGTTATTGTTGCTTAAATATGTTGCAAGAGATAGGAATTAACGAATATTATTTCACGTTTCATTTCACAGGTAGGTACGGGACCTTCAGTGCACGTGTATGTTTTTTTTTATAAGGATATATTGACCTTCATTATAAAATAAACAAACACTAACCTCGGTATAATAAGTAATTACGTTTTTTTTTATATTTAGGATCCATCATTTCGGACTAATCGAATCAACAATTCGTTAGTGTATGGTATTTCACAAATTGTTAACGGTATAACCATACACTAACGATTTCGTAACGGATTGTGAAGATAAACCGTACCGTATATGGAACCCTATAAGAATCGTGTGTGTGTCATCTAAACACCGTTGGAACGCGACGAACTTACCACCCGGGCGAGACGATTGGGGTAGAACGTGTGACCATAATTGTGTTGTCTTCTGAAATGCAAAACGCCTATGTAGCAAAATTCCTAAAACGAATGTCTAGAAGCTCAATACCTAATAAGCAAAATGCGTTTAAATAAATTTAGCCTAAGATTTAAATCATCTAAAACGCAAAATGTCTGAATAGCAGAATGATTAAATCTCTGGTTCAAACAAACAAAACAAACAAACGTTCAGGTAATTAAAATAGCAGATCGATATGCTTTCATTTACACACTCAAACAATACAGGCGAAATATACACATACATACATACATACATAGCATCACGCCCGAAATTTTTAATGGAGTGGGCAGAGCCACAAGACTACTTGTGGCCACGTTCGATTAATTAGTCCTAAGATGGTATGATGAACCGTATGGTGACAGGTGATCAGCCCATCGCCCATACAGATAGTCCACCATGTTGGAGAGGACCCGTCCCTTAGTCGACTTTTACGACATGCCAGTATGATAAGCATCTGCACGCATTCTATGCTATTTCTTCACTCCCAGTGCAGCAAAGGAGCGAGGCGAAAAATCAAAATATATTATTGCTTTAAGAATAGCGTAATAGTCTTAATCGCTTATGCTGTACTTTCTGAGTAGGTGTCGAGTCTTGACGCGTTCGATTTGTTTGTTTTAAGTGAACACGATAACCGACCGTACGTGCTGAAAGCTGAAAACATAACAAAATCAACACGCTGTAATAAAAATAAACATATCGATTTAAATAGTCTAAACACCTTAATATCTGTACAATGTTATAATGGTTATTTTAGTAAAATATGAAGGCCTACCTTTATCATGAATGAAATTAAACTTACCCAGAGTTAGAAACTTAGTCGTTTCGTAACCCATTAGTAATGATATTGTATGAATTTGTGGATGGTGATCAGGTTAATGAGCCACTAAGTATTCGTGATTTTGAAGACGTAATACAAAACCAATGTTTTCGACTCAGTTGAAGACAGCCAATATGAGGCAATAACGTCGAAGTTACCAATTTTCGTATATATTGTAGTTAATTTACTTATAAGAATAATAATAATAAGAACAGCCTAGTATTGTCATTATCAACCTACTAACGAGTAGTTCTTTGATGTCATATTTGCCCAGTTTAACCAATGTCATCTGTCAAAGTTAATAACATGTGCAGGAACGTGCAGGCGTTGTGTTAACAACCTACCACCTACCTAGGTTACTAGGCGAGTTGTATTTAAAACCCTCTCCTCCTCCACTCCTCTGCTGCACTGGGAGTGAAGAAATAGCATAGAATGCGTGCAGATGCTTATCATCCTGGCATGTCGTAAAAGTCGACTAAGGGACGGGTCCTCTCCAACATGGTGGACTATCTGTATGGGCGATGGGCTGATCACCTGTCACCATACGGTTCATCATACCATCTTAGGACTAATTAATCGAACGTGGCCACAAGTAGTTTTGTGGCTCTGCCCGCCCCATTAGGGATTTCGGGCGTGATAATATGTATGTATGTATTGTATTTAAAACAATGGTCTTGCATCACGTCTTCACGTCTTCAAAGTCACCTATATTTCAACTGTTAAAAATCCCTTACAAGGGAAAGGTGAGCTCCGGCCTTTTACCGCCGTTGTTCTTTTTATAAGTTATGGTTTTTTTTAACCATGAACTATTGTCGAAGTCAAGTGTATTGATGTCACCTTTCGAAGCGCTGGTAACTTCAGATCAGACATATAAAAGAGCCCATGTGGCCTACTTGCAAAATAAATATTTTCATTATTATAAATATAAATACACAGTGCTGGAATAACGATTTACCTTGTTTATTCGTGAACATTTAACGGAGCAGGTCGCTTAGAGGAAATGGTCGTTATCATTTATTGTGACGTATACATAAAATGAACTAATTGTTATGATATACTCCGACGTCGGTACATTAGGTAATCAAATGTTTTGTTTAATTGATAGTATTTTGTGGTTTACATATTTGTCTACAGCGTGGTAACGAAAATAAAACAAGATAGAAGCTACGAAGCTAGTTTGGGATTCTAACCCAAGACTCTGAGTGAACGCAATCCTAATTGAGCTAGTAGGCCACTTTTCTTAACGTCGATGTTTCCTTTCATGTATTGGGTATTATTTACTACTTATTGTAAGTTATTCTCATTTTTACAAAAGACAAATCGGACATTTTGTCACTTTGTTTTTCTTATTTGTGATCTACCTATCATGAAATAAATCATTTTAGAGTGCATCAATAAATTTTCGCTTTTGTATAATTTAGTCAACAAAGTCAAGGGCAACAGAAATAACAACCGGGAGTGAAAGGTTGCGCGCCGGCTGTGACGTCAGCTCAAACCCCATAAAATGTCAGAAGCAGGAGGTTATGTGCTCGGCGGGTCGTCAATACGGAGGTTGTACAAAAAGGGTCATAAGAGGGTAAGTGAATTCGCATACAATTCTGAGGTGTGTCAAATAGTTAGGTGCGTTTTCGTTTGAACGTCTGTCTAGGGCGAGTTTATGTGACGGGACAATTTCACCTTTCTTGATCTCATTTAATTTCAGTTTAGCTTTTTTGTCGGTTTAGTGGTCGCAGTATTTTCGTTATCACTTTGATAAAAAAGACGCAAAAAACCTTCGAGTTTCTATGTTGTCAACGATTCATTGCTGTAGTACACGGAGAATTTTTTTGATGCTATACCTACATTACCGTAAGAATAATGTCGAAGCATCCGAAATAATGTTGATTGTTACGTGGTATTGTAAAAACGTATACGCGTGTTTAAAGTCCGCAACATTATCCATGTAGCCGAGTCTCTACTTACGTTAGGTACGTTTTTCTCCAGATTTACGTACGTGGCATCCAGAATTACGTATGTATTTTTTCTCAGTGTAGTAATAGTATTTCATATTTAGGATGATGATATTTTTTTCCCAGTGCTAGCTGTTTATCAAAGCAATCTCAATAAGAAGTTCTTCTGGTACGTAATACTTAAGAATGTCATCGGGAAGTCAACTCCGGGAAGATTGTGAAACGAGCTCGAAAGTCGCGGAAGGAGTGGAAGGAGGGCCTTGCAGTGAGACAGTTTAGGCTGATGAATACGGAAAAATAGGGGCCCATCCATACGATGCAGTAATTGAAATTATCAGTTAAACAATCTTCGTTCTCATACATGGGTTTCGGCAGTGAGGCACCGCGCACGGCGGGTCCGCTCGGCCGCCGCGGCCGCGCCGCCGCGCTCCGCTGCCGCGCGCTCGCCGCTCCAGCGGGCTCGGGCCACACGCACAGTCCTCTTCTAGCCGCGAGTGAGCGCGCAGCCTGCCGCGGCTCGCGCACCGCTCGACCTCCCAGGCACATGCCTACGAAATGTCACCTACCTTCATAAACCTACCTGATAACGCCCGATTAGCAATTAGTACCGCCAAATAGCATGCATAGTGCGCGGCGTTGTTAAACACGAGTTATCAAGTAGCATTTTTTTTATAGTGAAGTTTATAAAAGTAAGTTTCCCATGTGTATTTTTAGGTAAGCACGTGAACGTTGTGTGTTGTTTAGCCTAACCTTGACAGTGGAGTCATTTTTTTTGTGTTTTTGGTGGCGATAGTAATTAGCGGCGTGGTGTGTATGTTGTGCTCGCGGACGCGGTTCGTTTGGTTCTTCAACTAAAACAGGAAATTACGGCGAACGCAACGCATGCTTCACTTTGTTACGACAGAAGCCGGTCGCATGTACCGATAAAATATTCATACATAATTAAATTTAAATGTGAGGTCCTCAATCCGGTTTTTGTTTACGGTTCGGAACTGATATTGACCTTGACGGTAAGTCTCGCATCACTTGAAAAACTACATTATTATAAACTTATATTATAATGATGTTATTTATATGCAAAGCTTGGTTTTCAAATGGTCAAATGATAATAATACATTCGCACTCAATGGGTTCATAATAATAAAACCTACTTGCGAATAATAAATGCGTGTGAGAATATTGACTAGGACAGATTGGTAAACAAATGACTACTAGGTAAAACTATTGTCGTTGAACAGGATGGAAAAAAATGTTGTTTATGTTTTGTTTCATGCGCGGTAATATAACGTGAATATCCGCTACAGCACTGTTTCCAAAAAATCACCATTTTATGATCTACTAATTTAGTTTTACAATCAATAAAACTAAATCTGTACACCATAATATTGAAGTTCTTATCGAGTGACCGGATGAAAAACATTCTAATCAACGCGTGCTACACTATCAGCCTATTAGTACTAGCAGCGTCAAGTAATTAAATGATCGTGGTCACATAAAAATTAATACATATCTTGAAACCTATTACACTATTGACCGAAATTTAACTATTCTTGTAAACTTCTATAACACGTATGTCTGCAAAATGATGAGCATTCTATGAATTCCGGAAAATGAATTTACTTATTCCCTGTCCGTGGCAAAAATGGTAGTATGTACAAAAAGGAAGAATCTTTGATCAAAATTACGATTATTAACATTTACTTTTCAAAAAGGTATTTAAAAGGACTATTTGTTTACATTATCAAATAAAACATATTTTTACTGCTCTAGGTAATTTCTAAAGTACCTACGTAAATTACTAAACATATTACAGGAAGTGATGATATTTGATACGTCTCGACGCACCCAATCCGCTCCAGATATTTCTGGAACCGTTTTCATACGTTTGAATCGTTTGATAAATATTCATCGATTAAATTAGCTGGAACAAACAAACATTGGACATAATTAAACCCAATTCGGACACAATACCTAACTTTTTCGTCACTAGTGAAATTGAGACAAGACAGTCCATAATGAAATACAAATGCATGTTGATAAAAAAGGCACCAGCGCAAACAAATATTCATATCCATCGTTAGAAGATTGTCACTAAAAATCGTAGTTGTTTCAAAGCAAATCGGTATTAACTGATGAATTCCTATCCTGGTGATTATAAATCTCCGTAAAAGAACCGCATCGATTGAAAAGAATTAGGTTTGGAGTTAATTTAAGACGTAGGAAGCGTCCCGTGAAAGAAGTTATCATGATGATTTAAGCTTTTAATCACTATGACTAGTAGTTTAGGTCAATTTATACTACTACAAGTATATTGATGGGCCAGGTGCCTTGCGTGGTGTCAGTTTTGTCAAGCTGTTCTAAGTTGAGAGACAATCAGATGTACTCGAAGAGTACTATCGAGAGGGAAATATAAATACAAGTCAAACTATGCAAATGAAAAATGATGACGTGAGAACCGATTTAATTGCATTAGAATTTATAGGTCTGTAGAGACACGAAGATTCTACAATCTTTATTTCGAAGCTTATGAAAGTCATAGCGCAACTCGTAAAAGGCATGAAAAAGTAGAATATAAACTTGAGTAAAATGGGGTTGCCACAAGAAATTATTTTTTGCTGAGCAAAATTCAAACCCCACGTAGCAGATGTCTAGCCTCTGCCGTTTTTTGGCATTTCAGATCCGTTGTTTTAGAGCAGCGCCTCTATTCGGGAATGCTAAGTGATGTCGTAGCGACTCGTAAGCGAGATTTCTCATCCCACTCTTCCACACGACGAGTAATACGTAAGAGCGAGATGAGAAATCTCGCTCGCGAATCGCTACAGAATCACTTGGCGATCCCGAATAGAGGCGCTGAACAAGATCTTAATTAATTAGTGTAAGTAGTAGTAGGCCTGCTTAATCCTTAAAAACCTTATCGTAAAATTATGATCTGAAATTTTGCATTTAAATTTTAAGTAGTGTTAAAACTTAATGCTATATGCTATGCTGACATTTTCGTTTTATCAACAGCACCTGGAGTGCGGAAGCGGATTGTGAGACATTGTGCATACTTCGAGACTTGCAACTTGCTCTAACTTTATCCGATTTTTTCCAATATTTTTGCCGGCCGGCGGACGTGCTTGAATTGAAAATGTCTCGGAAACTTGTAAAATTTTACTGCTATCGTTTTGGTTGGTTGGCTGAAAAGAAATTAGATCCGAGCAATAAAAAGTAACGTGAAGTATTATTTTATATTGTAGGCAATTCGTATTATCCGAATTGTATTGAGTAACAGAAAGTAAGCATTTTTTTATAATGAATGAATTATATTGGAATTCATTTTATTACTGTACAAAATTGCAAAGCTAAAATGCTAATAAGATGCTCGAATTCGGAAAGTTACAAGGGCGCACGCTGCAAAATTTACAAATTAGCTTCGAAACTGCAATTTTTACTGTGAACACAATCGCTGAGAAAACTAGATTTTCGGGAGGATTTTTTGTGCCAATTAGAACGGGTTCAAAGCAAAAAGCAAGGATGTAAATTGGGCTACCGAGCAATTAATGGAGACGCTTAAAGCCAAGACAGTTTTCGAGGCAATAAAATTGGTGTAATAAATCGATTCCTTGATTGATAAGCGGAATGCGCGGCTGGTGCTCGTCACGACGTAAATCAGCCAGATACTTTGACGCGTCCCGCTCAAGCCGATATACGTGTCGGGTCGCTTCACATCTCCCCTTTGAAACTTGCCAGCTATGTGTCAACGTCCGGATTCTTTGCGTTGAAGTAATCCACACGGCTACACTCGGCCTTCAAAAGATGCCTACCTTAAATTAAAGATACTCTTCACTTTTAAATTTAGGTTAAATTGTTTTGGCCGGATGTATTTACCTAAATTTAGCGAAGTCATGTGTGCAATATAGAATATTGCCTATCCTTTAGCTAACTTTCCTTATAAATACTCTTTTTATTTACTGATACAAGACCTGTTGAATATTTACGAAGGGTGGGTTTAACTTAGATTTATTTGCTCGGATTAATTTAGACGGGTATAAGTACAGGTCAGGAATGCCGCTGATCAGAAAGGAGTGGATGGTCATAAATCAGAATCATACAAACGTATTTTGAAAAAAAAAAGATGTCTGTACGTTCGCTCGTTTGAACCCTTATCAAAGTCGCGCCAAATCATACGAAAACTTATGTTTTATAAAATCGTTTTTTTTTCTATTATGGTTAGATATAAAGCAACAAACAATTATTCTCCCCGCATAACCGATGATAAGACAATGGACCTAAGTGAATGCCGTCTTCAATGGAGCTGAGTAACTGGGACCGAACAAGATATATGGCTACGATAATCTCCTCCAAGGTTCGAAGTAAAATCGCCGAGCAACCCCGAACTGTCCAAACAGCAATTTCCAGTCAAGGGGATTAGAAATAAATTGACTAAAAACCCAAAACCGTGACTTGGAAGCTGAGCGTAAACTTAAAAGACGGGCAGGGAAATCCGGTTACAATTAATTGTTACTGGGGTCAAGTCGGTCAGACACGTCCCTAATCGAAATACTCTACTAATATGTTTTTACTTCAAGAAAGCGACTTTGAAGATATTTTTGTATATTTCCATACGGTGTCGTCCAGTTATTTACAGAATGGAAATGTAATGGGCTTGTAAATGGGCTAGATTATTGGCAATTCATTTCTACAAGTTCGGTTGTTCCAAAAATAATTACGTTTTTCATCACAACTAGCAACAGAAATTTCCTGTGTACACTTTTGGGGATATCCCGAATAGCAGCAATAAATTGCCAAAAAAATTGCTCGATGATAAACACGTTTACGGTATTAATTTAATGCCATAGGTCAATTACATCACATGATATCGCGTTACATACTGGCAAAATTTGCCTATGTAATAGCCTTTGAAATTTATTTAAGAGGACTGTGAACCAGCGGCTAAAATCACCCTTTTCATACAACAGGTGATAATGATTCCTCCCCCTGAAATGTTAACAGATTTTGACCAATTTTTGGTAGGTTGTCAGAGAGAACAAAATGGAGGTCTATACGTTTTTGAATTTTGATTTAAGATGAACAAACTCAAATAATCGCGGAAATTAGTTTTGTATGAGAATACTGAAAATGCACGACTGTGACTTTATTAACTACTTATAGTGAAAAAACCAAAACGTATATACCTAGATTTTGTTCTGACTGATAACCTATCAAAAATTCGTCAAAATCTGTTAGCATTTAACCCGAATTAAAATTTTAACTGATTTTGACCAATTTTTGATGGGTTGAGTCAGAACAAAATCTATGTTTATATATACGTTTTTGAATATTGATTCAATATCAACAAAGTCAAATAATCGCCGAAATTTGTTTTATATTAGAATACTTAAACAACAATAAAATTGAATTTATTAATTATAGTCAAAAAACCAAAACGTATTGACCTACATTTTGTTCTGACTGACAATCTATCAAAAATTGGCCAACGTCGGGTAACATTTAAGGGGTGGAGATCGTTATCGCCTTTTGTATGAAAAGCAGTAGGTTCACACTCCTCTTCTCGTCCTCCTGACGGTTCGAATATTGAAATATCTTTTCAAATTTGAAATAAAACGGTAAAGGGTCTTATCAAGGGTGTGATACGGGACGTATGCGAACCCTTTGAATTCATAGACAATGAGGTCCGGCTAGCAGGGCTCATTGGTTTCTACATTTAAGTATTATAAGCTCAAAGGCGCAACAGCTATTAAAGGCACACATTTGGGAGGCTCCAGAAAGATCTTGGAACTTTGTTCGACAACTTAAGAAATCCTAATGAAATATTCCCTTTGTAAGCTGGATCTCATTGTGTCACGTATTGTGCTTTAACAATAATTTAAATGTGCAATTATGTTGAAAAGATAACATACGTCCTTGTTAGTGCAAAGATTTTAACCACACAATAATTGGCATTAGCTTTGAAAGGATAGGATATCTTAGTAATGTTACTTCAGGTGAGAATCGTTTAAAATTAAATAATAAATAAATTGCGGGACAATCTTTACACAAATCGATCTAGTCCCAATGTAAGCTCTAAAGGCTTGTGTTATGGGTACTAGACGACCGATATACATACTTAAATAGATCAATAAATACTTAAGCGTGTTTTACTCAGATAATGGCTTTTATCTTATTTTGATATTGAAAGGGTTTCGGAAATATGATATCGTCCCAATGCAACGCCAACAAAGTCACGGCACAGCTAGTCTAACATATTAGAACAGTCTGTATTTATAAATAAGATGAAGTGGACATGCATGACATGTTCTATCACGAATAGTATTTCTTTTCTTAAAGAGAAATTGCGTTGTAACACAGTCTCTGCAAAGCAATAAACACGCGGGTAGTATTTGAGAAAAACAAATTTAGTCGAGTGCTCGTCTCAAACACGAGCGTGGGTAGTTGTAGGTTTCGAACACCTCGTAAATGTCGTGCTGCTGGAATTTCTAGCCAGACACATTTTGAACACGTCTGCAAAGACCAAAACAGAATTATGTCATCCTAAATTTATAATGTTGTGGAAATTTCTTTTATGTGCGACAGGATATATTAATTCTGTGCAAGTGAAAGTTCATGCGTGGGTATAAGGTTATACTAGGATCATGGGTCTAGACGTAATAAAATGTCGATGTCACGTAGTAGGCGGTGTCATTTGTTGGAGAACGCCGTGCTGGTACTAAGTGCCTCCTGCACCCAATATCTTATCTTTTATCTGAGGGTCAATTGGTTATCTTACTACGTTTTAATTTAGAGTTAAACGAGTTACGTTAAAATCATGCTCTGACCAAAGAAACAAACTAACAACGATATATAGGCAATTGAGAGGAAAATATCGTATGCAAGATACTTAATAACTAGCTAACTAACTAAGCTAGTTCCATTCAACGTCATAGAAAATAATTGATAATAATATAGTACTTATACTAATAATAATCCGAAAAATGAAATCGATTCGAATGACTTCTGAGTTTCTTGCGGTGTTTCTTCTCAGCAGATGTCACCTTTCGAAGCGCTGCTAGCTTCAGACATGTAAAAGAGCCCATGTGGCCTACTTGCAAAATAAACATTTTCATTTTCATTTTCAAAGAAGTCACTCGTCGAATCTGACTCGGCTGGGCAGCGTTCGGGAAGCTGCGCCATAAGCGAGCAAATATACCGCAGTGTCTCAAGAGGAAAGTCTTTGACCTGTATGCGTTGCCAGTGATAACTTACATGAGACGTGGTCACTCACTATCGGCTTCATAAGAGCATTCTTTCATTCAAGGTCACCCAAAGGGCAATGGAGAGGGCAATGCCCGGAGTTTCACTGCGAGATCGAATTAGAAATGTGGAGACCCGTAAAAGAACTAAGTAGATAAACCGACATAGCCTAAAGAATTTCTAGACTTTAGTGGCAGTGGGCGGGGCACATTGCTCATAGAATACATGGCCGATGGGACCGAAGAGTTCTTGGGTGGCGAACCGTGCACTGGCAAGCATAGAGTGCGCAGCCCACCCACACGGTGGATTGACGATCTGGTGAGGATTGCTCGACTGGGCTGGATGCGAGCAGCACAGGATCGGTCGTAGCCAACATTGTGGACTATGGCCAGCAGTGTTCATCTTTCAGCTAAAATGATGATACATACATACATACACTTCACGTCCGAAATCCCTTATGGGGTGGGCAGAGCCACAAGACTACTTGTGGCCACGTTCGATTAATTAGTCCTAAGATGGTATGATGAACCGTATGGTGACAGGTGATCAGCCCATCGCCCATACAGATAGTCCACCATGTTGGAGAGGACCCGTCCCTTAGTCGACTTTTACGACATGCCAGGATGATAAGCATCTGCACGCATTCTATGTTATTTCTTCACTCCCAGTGCAGCAGAGGAGGTTTCTTCACTCCCTCCTTAAAATGATGATGATGAATAAATATCCATTTGTAACAGAGTTTTGTGGTCAATCTTCAGGCAGTTTTATTCAGTTGAGTTCGATATTCAATACCTTTTAGAATGCATTATTTGGTGATGAAAATGGTGGCACCTTTCATAAATATCACGTGTCAGTGTTACTGTATTATTCAGCATTTCACTGCCGTTAACTAAAATAGTTCAAATTGAAATTTGTTTTCTAACATATCTTTTAATGTATATCCTTTTAAAATTGTGACGTGACATTGTTTTGGTCATTAATTTACTAAAAGAAGTTACACTTTCTTGTAAACAAAAACTAGATACTAAAAATCTGATGATATTCTCAACCTCAACAGAAATTTTATTTCAGTTTTGTCACAAACCTCTAAATATCTTTATTTATTGCGTACTTACTGTACGGGACTGTTTCTCAAATCTCTCAATGATTGCATAAGCGTTATGGAGCTCATGAATTTATGGAAGATGGTTTAAGAAAGATATTCAGTGTATTATAATAGTGACCAGTGAGAAGATAAAAAAAAATTCACTGTGAAAATCTCATTTCGTATTATATTTCTTTTGATATTGAAGGTTCCACGAGAGTTCACATGCGTCGTATAAAAGTCGTTCTCTTCATTTTACATACATTTTCAAAATTTCTCAATAATTTGATACAATTATTTAGTTTTAGGTTTCAAGTCACAACATATAGTATTTATGATCATGTCATATTTTATTCAACATTTCCTACCTTTCCCCATATCAGTATGTCATTTATCATAACATGATTGAGCTACTGAATTTTTTTTAGAACCTCATCATTTTATTTGTTATTGTCATGATTCAACTTTTTCGTTGAACGCACAAAATTGTCATACGGTACGGATTTATTACATTAATGTAGATCAAACATAATTCAAGTACATGCTTGACTGATATCCGATATACTCGCATGTATATATTATAGGGTATGTTTGATATACGATGTAAAGATAACCTGTAATCGAATATCGTGCGAAGCCTTCTATGCTATAAAGTACATACGTTTTATCGCCGGCTCCTTCATTTGTTTGTTATTATAGTGTAGGTATCAAAACACTTGGCTTGTCATATCAGCACGGGCAAAAGGACTGTTGGATGCCATGTAGTAATAAATAATAATAAATAAGTCAGGGGGACAATCTTTACACAAATCGATATAGTCCCAAAGTAAGCTCTAGAGGCTTGTGTAATGGGTACTAGACGACGATATACATACTTATATAGAGAAACAAATACTTAAATACATAGGAAACATCCAAGTACACATTGGCCACACGTACTCTTGTGGCTCTGCCCACCCCATTAGGGATTTCGAGCGTGATGCTATGTACGAGTATGTATGTATGTAAATATCCAAGACTCAGGAACAAACATTCGTGCTCATCACACAAATATTTGCCCTTACCGGGGATCGAACCCGGGGCGCTAGCTTCGGAGGCAGGGTCACTCCCAACTAGGCTAACCGCGTCCTCGTCGTAGTGTATGAAATACGGTTGAAGTCAATTGTTTTCTTGGAAATAGATGTATTAATTTATTATTTATTAATTAAAGATGTAAAAATTGTTTGAATAAAATGTGAAATATGAACGGTAGCATACATGAATCAAAAGGTGAACTTTCTGCCGATGGCGAGCGGTAAGATGGTAGTAAGTGGCCGCGATGATGTCAAACAATTCCTCGGAACATACTTAATCCATTATACAAGCGGTAGAACACACACACAAGGAGGCGAAGTCCGCTTGTGAGTATGGGAATCAGTTTTAATAAATTCTAACGCAGAATTGTGGAATCCATCACTAGAGTGAAATATGCGACTAAACTTAGTAGAACTGTGTCCCCCGGGCTACTCCGTACTACAAAACGTAGTAACGTTGTTCCGGTCTCTTTCTCGTGACTGTTCACGTCAAGAGCAAAAGAGATAGCACTAATTAAGTCTCGGATTTCGATATTTGCAGAGTAGGTGCAAAATAAATCGTAAGAATAACGTAGGTCCTTTACTAAAACTGCGAATATCTCGTTTATTTCAGAAACATGCCCGGAAATTGTTTACCGTTGAATTATTTATATCTTTGACATTTCTCAACAACGTTATTCGTTCACAGAGAAAGTTAATAAGTAGGTCCACTTTGTTATAATGAGATACTAAAAGTATTCCTCTTCATAAACATAAATTTAGGTTTTGACGTTACTTTTAAGAAGTTTAAGTAAAATTTTGAAGCGGTCCCATTGATTGTAAATACCTACATTATTTTAATGTTGTACAATAGAAATCTAAGAAGCGTGTTCGCGAGTAACATATAGACAGACTGTTGCACAGACATGGCGAAAATACGAGGGTTCCTAGTTGGACTACGGAACCCTAAGAATGTACGTACGTTCAAAGCATTATTTCAGGCTATATTAATTAAACGGCACTGCAATTGAATAGTATCAGATAGAATGGAGTTCGAATTAGTTGGTATATAATTACAATTTTGGTAGAATCATTCGTCAGAACTTTAGTTGGGTAAATTCAATTCTCAATGTGTCCTTATTCTAAGAGACAACTCATTATGAAAAGGGAATCGTGGAGCTCGTCCTAAGTGGCAAAAGTTTTCAATTTAGCCGTATTTTCAACAACAGAACGCCTTGAGTTTAAAGCAATTGTGAGTTCATGAATAAAACCCTTCTCTTACCTTTATTACAACCTATTTAAAGTGTCTAGCTGATTAAGTTGCTTGAATTATTATCTCTTAGGACAGCTTTTTTATCTAAAAGCAAAATAAAAACAGCTCAACTATTGAAGCTTAAAATCATATGATATACACAAAGAGGCTGTTTTTTCTCGGAGACAGTTTGAAGATATTGCCATCATCGTTCGCGTGGTGAATTTCTGATAGGGGTATTTTATGGACCATTTAAAGCAGCGTTTCTCTGAACAATATTTGTGGCCGTATCGTATAGGCGGGAGCGGCAAAACCCATCGCATTATCCGCGGTATATATTTAGGCTATTTCTCGTGTTGATTACGACCCTCTTTCCTTCGATTCTCGAGGCCTTATCAACTTATTTTATTGGAATCAAGCGAAACTTTTTTCAGTCATATTTACTTACCTAAGGCTGGCTGACTACCAGAGATTTTAGAAAGTAGAAATATAAACCGATTGTTTGGGCAGAATGCTTTACAAGTTCACGATGAGCGCATCTGCCATCCATCCAAAAGAGGCTATACAATCTTTTTGTAATTCAAGCATAACTTTTTAATAAAAAAAATATCTATGTATTGAATGATAATTTATTGTATCATTCAAGCATATTATCATCTGCACCATTACCATGAGTTGCGCAAAACTTACTCGCTAGCGTAAAGTATCGGAAATACTGCTTGTTGCCGATACAAGTAAAAGGGACCGAGCGACAGTTTACGCTAGCGAGAACGGTTTGCGCAACGCATGGTAATGGTACAGCTCATGAAACACTTTTAATAATCGCAAGGGTCAACAAAATGTGTGGCTAGTCGAGTCAGCAAAAATAACATTAGCAACATCGAAAATTGCTGCGGCCGTCTGTAAATAATTTTAATGGTTATTTCACACACATATGTGTATGAACCAGGTAGAACGGGTCCTGTTTGCGGAGCTTACTGATTCAGTGTAATCCCAAACAAATATTAACAATTTATTTCACGAAAAGGTTGCGCTTGCGACTTGTTACGTCGTATCTTACAGGTAGCATGAATCTGATTTTATATATTTATTAGATAACACTAATTAAAATATTTTAATGTAGAATAGAGCAAAACATTAAATAATAAAAATTCTGGAGGAGTAAGAATTCGTAATCGTAATAAAATACCTTTTTACATATTTTAATATAAACTAATATTTTGGAATTATATATACTAAACCAGCAAGCTACGTCTTCGGCTTCATCATCACTTGGTCAGTTTTACAATAAAAAAATAACAAAATTTGCTTCCGCAAACAACAATAATGAAAACACATTACCTAAAGATACGCATCATTTTATTTTAGCACAGAGACGCTTAAAGAGTTGTAAATACCGTTTCTTACGCTCTCTTTGCAAAAACGTGTGAATGTAACTAAGTAACTAAGTGCAATTCACATGCAGTGTTTTGCGGGAAAATAATCCCACTAGAGATAGCAGCCCGAAGCGGGGACAACGGCCCCGTTCAGTAGCAGATTAAGTATTTGAATAAGATAAAGCCAAACGCAGCTAGTTTTCCTCAACGACTGCATCGTCTCAAGAGCCATTGAGTTTATTCTCTACGATATCAAATGACGAAAGGTCTTCAGGTCATATTAACTTTATTAAATTATGGTAATATAATCTATCTTTTTTGGAGTTTACTCCTTAAAAATCGATTTTCATATATGTATAAGCCCGGCGTATGCAAAATTATGGGGAGTAAAATCAAACTACGATGGCACACTGTCACACGGTACTGAGTCACACGATGTTAGCCGAAGATGCGTCGGTCGCTTCGCATTGCATACAGATATAGTGAATAATATGTTTCCATCGGTAAAACTGGGATCTCAATCGGAAGACGATGGGACCCGAAGTGTCAATTAATTATTGTATTCAATGAGTGCCATGTTTATATTGATGCTTGATGTTGTGATGCTTATCATCCTGGCATGTCGTAAAAGTCGACGAAGGGACGGGACGGGTCCTCTCCAACATGGTGGACTATCTGTATGGGCGATGGGCTGATCACCTGTCACCGGGTGCGCCTTTTTTCACATAACTTTTTAAATCCTATTATCGGAAGTCCGAAAATATTTCTCATACCATTTTACATCATAATGATCATTCTTCATAAAAATATTTTATACTAACGATCGAAACTCATAATCATCAGAATTCATAATATCACTAATCATACAACTTGTTAATACTAATATTTGTCTTCATATATTTTCTTATACTAGCGATCGAAACTCCTAATCATTGTAATTCATAACGTCAATATTCATATATTTTTTTATACTAATATTTGTGTTCATACGTTTCTTAATCATAAGTATTATTTATCCGCATTATTGAAATTCATAATTTCAATAATCATACAACTGTTTTATACTAATATTTATTTTAATATATTTTTTAATCATAAGTGTAAATGAAACTGGATAGCCACTTAAGAAAATTTCTGAGCGAGCGAGCGAAGCGAGCGAGCAAAATTGGTCAGAGCAGAAGCGACTCAGATAGGTTAGGTTCAGAAGGTTAAGGCGGGAGCGAAGCGAAGCGAAGCTCCCGCCTTAGCCTTCGATGTTAGGTCTTTTTTTTGTAACAGTCCAGAAAATCTTGCTTATTTGTAAGATTTTATGCTAAATAGGTTCATGCTATTATATTAATTTGCTTAAATCCATAGGGTTGCCATCTTGAAAGTGAAGTTGTAGGTAGGGATACCCTGCCCTACCTACAACTTCACTTTCGTATTTTCGAATTAAATCTTATTTTGAATAGTTAAGTTACTGTTGTAAAAATCCTTATTATGAGTTCAAATATTTTCTTAGCAATGTCATGATTAATAAGAAAATTATGAGAATTGTCTGTTATGAAGGAAACTATTCTGAAAAACAAAATTATGAGTTGAAGTATGTTCTTGGTAATAAAATTATTAATAAAAAAAATATGATCACAGTATGTTATGAAGCAAAAAGTTATGAAAAAAAAAATTATGAATTCAAACATGTTCTAAGTAATGACAGTATTAATAAAAAAAATATGACAACTGTCTGTTATGAGTTCCGTTGTTAGGAATAAAAATGTATGAACAAAAAAAGTATGAGGAAAAAAATTATGAAGAGTGATTATTATGAATACAAATCGGTAGTGAAATAAAAAATAGGAATAAGAATTTTATGTGAGCCAATATGGACCCCCTGTCACCATACGGTTCATCATACCATCTTGGGACTAATTAATCGAACGTGGCCACAAGTAGTCTTGTGGCTCTGCCCACCCCATTAGGGATTTCGGGCGTGATAATATGTATGTATGTATGCATGTTTATATTCAATAATATGTAACCTTATTATTTACTGTCAAATGTTAAAATTAAAAATGACAGCATGGTATGATGGGTACTGGTTCATTTTATAATCGTTCGTAAGGAGTAAACTCCTTGCGTCGGAGCTGACGCACACACACTTTTTTTTCTTCCCTTCCTTATAACTCTGCCTTTAACAATGTTAGCATTTTACCCCGGTGCACAACCCGTTGTGATTAAGTTTTCACGTAAAACGTATTTTCGGGACAAAGAATTATCGAACCCATGTGTTATAATTACCTTTTAATTATGTCTACGTGTCTGCTCGCCGACGTTCTAGCAAGTTCAATTTTCCCTTAACACAGACTTTTGCATAGTAGGAAACCTTGCATTTAATAACAATATAATTAGTCCATCGGTTTAGGTAAATAATAAAAGGTAAACAAAACAAATGACTTACTTAAACAGCCAATGAAGCCAATATTTTGTATCGCTAGTCTGGATTTGATGTTCTAATAAATCACGCAATTTGACCTGGTTTCCATTCATTTAATATCCTCGACCGAGCATCATCATCATTATTCCAACCTGGGGACGTCGACAGCTGGACATAGGACTCCTCACTAGGGGTCATCCATAAAGTACGTCACAGCTTATGGGGGGGGGAGGGGGTCGACGAAGTGTGACATTGTGTGACAAGGGGTGGGAGGGGGTCATAAGTTTTGTGACGTCACATTTCAGTGTACGAGCTAGTGTAGTAAAAAAAATTGCTAAATGTAATTAATGTAAGTGCTACTTGATAAAGAACACAAGAACGTAGTGTCTTCCCCTTAACTAGAGACTGTAAGAAAAGTGCTATTGGACACATTCTTATTTCAATTTATTTTATAAAACTAAGTTAAAATAAAATTACTCATTAGCCTACCCGGCTAGATTGTAATTTTATAATTAAAAAAAAAAAACAAATTCGAATACATTTAAGTGCTAAAATGCCAAAATTGGTTTAAATTGTTTTGTTGGCGAGTTCACACTCTCTCTACTAGTGTAACGCGCGGGTCCCGTTTTTACAAATGTTTCATTTGATGTTGATTATATTAAAACATAATTTACGAGTAAATGGAAATAAAACTGTTTTCGGAACTGCTGTTTTAGTTTAATAATTTCTAGATGTAAAATTGCAAAATATGTGACGTCACACTAGGGAGGGGGGTCTCTCACAAATGTGACCAACTGTGACAAGGACGGGGGAGGGGTCAAAAAATCACGAAATTAGCGTGACGTACTTTATGGATGACCCCCTAGGAACGGCATGCTTTTTGTGTCCATCAGCTTCAGCCATTTTTCTGTTACAGTAGTAAGTACTTACCTCTGGTTTGTCTCTTGTTTGTTGCAAAATCAGGAACTTGTCAGGCTTAGTCGTTTGTTTCCCTGTAATTGTGACGTCGCAGATTCACCACTAATCATTACCTCGTTGCGTGACAACTCACATTATTACGACCACTCGATTATTAACTTGCCAATAAAATGAGATTTACTGCAATGTTATTTAGAAGGTCGGACTTTGTATTTGTAACGCATTGTCTTGTGTCATGTCACGCACTTTTTGTTACCTAGAACAGTATTAAAACATTATTTTCAAAGCATAATAAAAGGATGTTTTTAAATGATTGGCGCAGGCTAATTCAAGGCATATTATATATGCACTACAATTGCTACGATTCGTGAGTTGCGTATCAGCTATGTTTTATTTTCATCTGTTTCGCGATATCTACTATTCTTAACGCTCAGCTCATGGCCGTTCCCATATTCAACCTGCGGATCGATTTGGTTACTACGGGTTAAATTTGTCATTTTTTGCATACGAGAATATTTCAATTTTTTATTGGTAAGTAGTAAGCAAATCTATTCACGGATTGTATATTGAGAACGGGCGTCGGCTACATTTGTAACGTGAGCCGCTCACAATTCCGGACGACGCCATTTATGTCACACAAGTTTGAAGAAAATATCGAAACATAAAATCCTTACCTATTTATTAAATATGTTATTTATTTAACCTCTATTATTTATGTTAAGTCTCCTTGCGGTAACGGAAACCTAAGCAAGGTCCGGGCTTGTGTTCAGGACCTTTAATTATTTCTTGATCTGCCTGGGAATTTGTGCGCACTATCGGCGCCATTAGAAAAGCTGTTTTCGTGGTCGGTCCATTATCTACCATGAAACTAAAATTTTATGCACCCTTGGGCGTTACCGATGTCATCAAATTGCTTTCAGGTATAGAGTATTGTTTTTAAATTTTGCGTTTCCTTAAGTTTTATTATACATTATGTTGCTATAATTATACAAGCCATTCTACACAAGGTACCTACAACTATTTCTGAATATTCTATTAAAACTAGAAAACCATAATTGGGAATCCTTTAAGCCGGAAGGCATTTTCCTAATAGAACGCGACCGTGCGATCATCGCTAGTTCGCGCGAATTTCGTTCACGCGTTCGCGCAAACAATATTCGCGCGAAATGGCGATGATCCCGAAATCGCGTTCTTTTAGGACGACGCCTGCGCCTCTATTCGGGAACGCTAAGTGATTCTGTAGCGACTCGTAAGCCAGATTTCGCATTCCACTCTTCCGCACGACGCGAAATGCGTAAGAGCGAGATGAGAGATCTGGCTTACGAGTCGCTACAGAATCACTTAGCGTTCCCGAATGAGGCGCCTGAAAGTGACAGCGATACGAAATGCGCGACTGCAGCGGTGCAAAAAAACGCCGTGTTAATCAGCCTTCTACGAAAAGTTATTCTAAATAACGGCGATGAAAGCTGTTTTAAAACATGTAAAGAGCGTCGCTGGCTGTTGTTTTCTCCAGCAACAGAAGAATGATGATTCCTGTCAAAAATAATAATTTAGTGATGCTACAATCTAAGCAGTTTTCGCCAGGTGCGTTAACAAATGGCTTCGCGAATAACAGTTCGCAGCGGCCCCTAGCGATGGCGCTTGTTTTGACGCTTATCGCTCGATCTGTGAGAACCAATTATTCTTTGACATAAAAATAAATGCGGAATTAAAATGACGTCACAGTTCCGAGCGAGGCCCATTGTCCTTTATCTCGCTGTCGCCTGTTTGTTAAATACACTCCGCACTGGGCTCGTATGAATACATCAGGATTAGGTATGATTTATTATATGGTTATTTGTAATCACTAGTGAATAATCCCGTTGCCTCCCTGCGAGTCTCTGATAGCTCGTATCACCATTTTTTTCCTCGGAAGATAAATTAAACCCCTTTATCTCTATGACTATCTCTTTCGTCGGCACTAGTGTGAGAGAGACGCACTTAGAGATAAGACGGTCTATCTTATCTTTGTGTCATGCATGTTAGGGCCGCAGCATCAAGTCCTGTTTTCCCATTATTTTGATAAACTGCCGGCCAGATAAATGAAGTTATTTCATAGAGCTGCGAATGCAGTCTCCATTTATACATAGGTATAGCATTTATACCACTATTCGATTCTAGCTTTTGTTCGCGACTTCGTTCGCGTAGAATTCGTTTATATATGTACATGTTTAGAGATTAAAATAGCCTATATCCTTCTCCTGTCCTCCAACTATCGCAATGCAAAAAATCAAGCCAATCTGCTGCTCCATTTTGACGTGAAAGAGGAAGAAACAAACATAAAAAACTCACTTTTGTTTAAAGATTTAAGCTTTAAGGGTTCGAACCCCACACCTGACAAACTTATTGCTACTCTTTCCTTTTTTAATCATAATTCTCCTTCTTTAAATTTGTTATGATTTTCATGCGGTTTATACTTTTCAAATACTCGAATTAAGTAAGGACGCCTTATGCTTTTAGGGAAATAACTGTAGCCGTTGGTAAAAAAGAAAATGAGTGGTTCTTACAAAAACATAACTGGGTATCCATTCGACTTATTATTTTACTATATGGTAGCTCGCATTAGCTTGACAGCAAAAGCGGCCTCATCGTAAAACGAACAATAAGTTAAATCGCTCAGGCAATGTAGAATAGAAGCGCATACTATGATATATTCTGTGCGTATTAAACAATAGAAATAACGTAGTACTTGTGCAGCAACATTCAATTTTAACAGTGTCATTGAACGAAGAACAAATAAATTAGCACGCTGCCTAATCTTTCGGCGCGTAAATGTAAAAACTGTTGATGTATGCAATTGAAGAGGTTCCGTGCGGTAATAAAATGAAACGAGGGCCTTCGGTGAGCTGGCGTGAGCACTGACGTCAGCAAATTATGTGGGCTTGCCCCTTGTACGTTAAGATTATTGCGAGCCGGGCCTCGCTTACGCTGGAAGTGATTAGGGGTTTTATTGCATTGCTCACATCCTAACCTTCGAAATATATGTTTTGTCGACGCTCCGAAAAAATATTTTTAAATCCAGCATTTATCTTCCTATAAATCTTGTTTTTTATTTATTTATTTTTACTGTGTCAAAAATGCTTAATGCTGCTGTAACAAGTGATATACTTATATGTATTCCTTTTTTGTTATTTTACTTTTTTATTTGTCCGAACAGTCCGAAGACACTATCACTAATAATATACTAAAGTATATATGTATGACCAATCCATTTAAATACAAGTAAATGGTTTCGTATTCGTGTGTAGAATTTATGTAGGTATAACGCTCCACTAGTCACAGTTAGTGCTGGCTGAAAATCATCGCTGCAGGTGTCTTACACCTCAAGTGTCCCATTCACTGCCGCGAGAACACACACACATTTTCTTAATTTATATTACTCTGTGATAGTGAATAATATTTTATCTACACCCATATTATAAAACCTCCATAGTGTAATCAAAAACCGTAGGAAATGACCACCATTGTGACAACCAATTAGGTAAAACCAGTGCTGCAATGTTATTACAGTATCGACTTTAGTATCGAAATGAGATTAAATTTGGAACAGCTGTTAAAACTCAAGTGGGTCATTCTAGTATCCATAGATTTTAAACAGTTATTGAAACATCAATTCAGTATGTTCTTTTAATATAAACCGAACGACATTTGATCTCGAGTGACGTGAGAATAGAGACTTCATTCGTTTGTCTATGATTTAAAAAAAAAATGGTCTTGACGGTGGATCGAATTGCCGCCATTATGTTGCTTTTTTACTGAACGAAAGTAGAATTGTTGTTGAATTGAATAGAAAAAGTTGTTTGTGTTTTAAGGCCTATCATTATGCAACCGTTGCATAAACTACTATTTCTTTCATTTATTTGTAGTCAGTATTCACTTAGGTGTAGACACTAGATCAGATGTGGTATGCATTGCGATAGATTGAAGATATTGTTGTGCAACAAAGTTGATTTATAATCAAATAGACATTGAATTTTTAATGTTCTAGAATATTGCTGAAGCAGCCAAAATACCTTTACATGTAAAAGATTGCTCTTTCCGTGTGGTCTTCATACAATACCCATCTCTTCAATAAAAGAGCAATGAATTTAATGTGGCATTGTTCTAATACGATTTTTATTACTTTATATTGAGTTTTCAATTACTTGGCTAGGTGGTCTTTACTATTTTGTAAAGAAAGCGTGCTGCCTAAAACTTTACTTCAATAATTAGGTTGTGATTTGTGATAATGAATGTTACTCTTTATGTTATGTCAATATTACGTCTATTTGTTATTTCTTGCAGTAAGTTAAATGATTGTTTGCTTTTAACTTGTATATCGTCTATAAATTATTTCTCTTATAATGATAGGCACTTCTAGTAAGATCTGTTGACGGTTAGTGATTAATCATGAATCTCCGTGTCGTTTATTATAATTAAATCATAGCACGTATCTGCTCACAGTTAGTGTCACTTGACACCCAATTTAGGAGGTCCTTATCTATTTAGCTGACAAGGTACTAAGTACGTATTTACTGGTACCGTTTTTATACAGATATCCAACTTTGGTCCACGCGATATCGTAATGTGATAAGTGCTTTTTGTAAATGCGGTGTTATAATCCTCAAATTTGAAGTTTAAAAATGTGAAAACATTAACGTTTCAAACTCGCTATTAAAAACATCTGTAAATAAACACTTCATTCATTGCTCTGTGGAATACGAAAACATCTCATTCCAGCGGGCAGCATTGTACTTACATTAGGTGCTTTAATAACGTTAGCCATATTATTTCGAATAGGCCATTTAATAGGAGTATCATTGTTCATTGTTTCTGTTGAGTTCATTTGGAATTTTTAAGCGCTACCTTATGCAGCCGACCCCTGTGCGACTGATCTTTGTTTGTATTGTGTAAGCCCCGTTAAAATTTAAACGAAACCTAGAGTACCTTCATAATAATGGGAGTTATCTTCTGTCTTTAAAAGGTTCAGTTATATTTATTGAGAATATTAATTATTGTCATTGATTATTTTGAACCGACTTCATGAAAGGAATTCGTTTCGTTCGTCATCATAGGGTCGTTATGCCGGATAACGGCCACTTAGCTGAGTTGCCTACTTCAGACCCTTGAAAATATGTGTTCTTTATGGGCAAAATAGTTGTTGTTTGCATAAATATGTTAAGAATATAGTCTTTTCGAGAAAATATAATGGTACCTTGTTATCTTGCATGTGACAACTAATTAAATCCAAGAAAAGTAAAAAAGTAGTCAAAATGCCGGTTAGCGGCCACATTTGTCAGTTAACGGCCACGGTAATGCCGGTTGGCGGCCACTCCGGTTTTTGCAAAATAGGTATTCGATAAAATAAATCTGTAAATTACCGATTAGATCAGTGTAAAACCAGTTAACCTGTAAATTAACGTTAAGAAAAAAAAAGCGGCCAAGTGCGAGTCGGACTCGCCCATCAAGGGTTCCGTAATTTATGACGTATTAAAAAAACTACATACTTACTAGATCTCGTTTAAACTAATTTTTGGTGGAAGTTTACATGGTAATGTACATCATATATTTTTTTTAGTTTTATGATTCTCTTATTTTAGAAGTTACAGGGGGGGGGACATATTTTACCACTTTGGAAGTGTCTCTCGTGCAAACTATTCAGTTTAAAAAAAAATATGCTTGAAACCTCAATATCATTTTTGAAGACCTATCCATAGATACACCACACGTATGGGTTTGATGAAAAAAAAAAATTTTGGGTTTCAGTTCTAAGTATGGGGAACCCCCAAAACTTATTGGTTTTTTTTTTCTATTTTTGTATGAAAATCTCAATGCGGTTCACAGAATACATCTACTTACCAAGTTTCAAGAGCATAGTTCTTATAGTTTCGGAAAAAAGTGGCTGTGACATACGGACGGACAGACAGACAGACAGACAGACGTGACGAATCCATAAGGGTTCCGTTTTTTGCCATTTGGCTACGGAGCCCTAAAAATCGCTAGCTGATTTCTATTAACGGCCGCGTGGCCGCCAACTAGAATAAATGAATAAAATGCAAACCGGTAACCGGCCACTGGATTTATAGGAAAATAAAGTACAAAACATGAAAAAATCCATAAACGGACATTTCAAATTGAATATTAGACTTATTCATTGATATGTAACGTTCATATGAAATAGATAAAAACTAATTAACCCTGGCCGAGAAACTGGCACACCGCTCCTGTACGAAGTGTCGGTTTCCGGACACACATTTGTACACAATTTTGAAGTTCCATTTAACAAGGTTTTATCAAAAAAAAAGTGGCCGCAAACTAAACCATACATTATTTATCACTTAATAACAACATATTTAAAATTTTGCAACCCCTAATTAATATACTTTAACTACCAATTTAAAAACAATATTCACATGATCATGTCAGTCAACGGCCACGTGGCCGCATACTGGAATAAATGAAAAGAAGCATGCCGGTAAGCCGGCCACTGCTTTTATAGGAAAAATAAAACATAAATCATATAAAAAACCATAAAAGAACGTTTAGTAGTCTTTATTAGACCTCATCAACATCTAACGTTCATGATTAATAAATAAGAATGACCACAGTTAATTTTACGCCGAGCACCGCGTCGTTATTTTTCTTCTAGATTATTGCACGTTCTCACACCACTGACTAAAAGCCAAAACTGAACGGCTAATTCCCAGCTTTGAGTAGACTCTTCCGTTTTAAATTTGGTGTATTGTTATCACACGGCTACTTAAGAATCGCATACCACAAACATTTTATTATTATTGGCCGTATTAATTCTATTATCTTAATTTTAAGAGACGTTGCCGGCCAAGTGGCCGGTAACTGACCCTGGCCGCGCTACCGGCATACTTACCCTATACCATTATGAAGTTGAGTTTTTAGCTATTTGTTTAATATTTACAGTACTACTGTTTTAAATTATTAAAAATCTTTCAATTGCGAGATCGCAACGTAGGACCTTTCTTTGAGTCGAATGTCAACTTGAACTTAAATGAAAAGTACTTACTCTTATCGTGAATAAGAAACATTGGCACACTATAAAGTCCAACAAACAGCTTATTGGCATTGAATATTTTTCAGCATTATATTTCGAGAAAACGATCTTTAAAACTATTACTACTAAAGGTGGAAAATCGAGCGCCTGCCGGTTACGAACGGCAAAATAGTTTTGTTGGTGTGCGTGCTGCGAGTCCGTCAGGCGCGCCGCGCACGCAAAGGTCGGGATCGACGATTAATCGCAATTCATGCTTACCCTGCCCTGGCTTTATTGCCTCTCCGTCTTCCCTGGCAACTCCAGTGCAAAAGCCTTAAGGCGATGACTTTTGGGTGATTCCACCTTGATGATGATAAAAAGCGAAGTCTTAGTTAGTCTAATTGTGTTAGATGTATGAAATCAGTGAAAGCTTCGTCCGCACACAGCGTGCATCACAGTGGGCCGTTATCTTTTGGGCAGTAAAACTGTGTAGAACTGCATCGTCATGACCTTATCTCCTGGCATAATCTTTGGGATAGCATCAGGTAAATTTTCTATCGATGGCCGTTGACTGTGAATCGAATTGGCGGAATATTTTTTCGCATTTAGATACCTACTGTTTTATTGCCTTTCGTGTCTGTAGTTGTACCATGCTTCTATGGTGATAAACCGATTTGCAAAAAATCTTATGAATGCGAAAATGAAGTCGGTTCGTTTGATTTTCACCAATAATATAGCAATATTGATACCTACGAAAACATTTAGCTTAGGTACATGAAGTACTTTTGAGTGAGAGAAAGAAAAAAAATCCGAAACTTTTCTTTAACATTAAACGGTGATGAAAGGATTCCGCGTTATAATAGTTAAATGTCACCTGCACATCTAGCACGACCTGCCCGCGAGTCCTTTGTCGCTCAGTGCATCCCTTACATATTTGACTAATTTGACAGAGACTCACTACGCGACAAACGACTCGCGGGCTTGTCGTACTAGCCCCCCTGGCATGATAGATCCTAAAAGAACCTGGGTGTCTGAAACTAGGTAGGTACAGGTCATTAAAGCATCTTGTCGTGCCCTAATCGGGTATCGGGTTCTTAAACGATGGGGTTATTACACTTTGTTAAATCAAAACGATATCGTAACAGTCATCCGACTTGCCGCCATGCCTACAACAGGTGAACTCGGTTGTATAAAAGTCATAAAAACGTAGCGTTGTGGGCAGGGCCCTCTCAAGGTTTATTATTTTCAGGGTGGGTTGTACATTATGCTTCATTTCAATTAAAACTTAAACCAGATATGAGACCTGATTATACGAAATATATTAATAAAATGTTCAAGTGAAGGTGAAGATGTTATTTAAATCTGACCCAATTGATTTGAACTAAATATATCAGCGTTGTAAAATAGAACAGTATACGATAGGTACACGTAGGTCACGTAGCCAGGTGTTTGGCGCTTGATATTCTACCAAAGCGATACAAGTTCCATTAGGTACGACATATGTATGTACAAGTTTGTTCTCAACGTGAGGAAACGGACACGCTCAGGGTACCAAATTTCCGATGAAACGTCCTAAAAGGGAAGGTCCCTTGTCACACTGGGCACAAGGGTGTGTCCTTGTTTGTAGCTCGAACTAACGTTTACATAATCTCAAAATTGTATCCTTTACTTCACACTTCACTGAAAAACGTTTGACCAAATGTTCAACTGGACTGTTCACGTTTTAGGTTATATTATACCCCAAAAGATAGATAAGGAAAGGTTGGATTTATGACAATCCTGCCATTAAGGCTTAAGCAGGAAATAAGAAGTTTTCCAAATTAATATTTTTTTAAATATACATTTGCGATACGTTGAGTTGCCAATCATCTCTCAGAATAATGAATAAATCTAATAAATGACCGAAAACCATTTGTAACAGCTTCAGCATTAAAGATAACTGTTCTTGGCAGAAAATGAGGACAACATGAATTTGATTATAATATGAATTTGGTGGCTTTGGCGGACAGATAAAGGTAAGAAGTAACGTTATAGTATTTTAAGAGGACTGTGAACCAAAGGCAAAATTACCCTTTTCATACAACAGGCGATAACGATTTTCACCACTTAAATGTAACCGATTTTGACCAATTTTTGATAGGTTGTCAGTCAGCACAAAATCTGGGTCTATAAGTTTTTTGAATATTGATTAAAGATCAAGAAAGTAAAATAATGCCGAAATTAGTTTGGTATGAGAATACTGAAACCACAATATAACTGAATTTGTTGATTATAGTGAAAAAATCAAAACGTACAGACCTAGATTTTGTTCTGCCTGAAAACCTATAAAAAATTGGTGAACATCGGTTAACATTTAAGGGGTGGAAATCGTTATCGCATTTTGTATGAAAAGCCGTAGGTTCACACACCTCTTAAATGTAATTTCGTTATACCTACGGTAATCTTTCTCAGTTAAAGTGAGGTGAAATATGCTAGCCTTGAGGGCGGGGTCGACGCAGATTTCGGCAGACAGCCAACAGATGGCACAGTTGTTACGGTCGAGTCAAAAAATGTTATTGTGTGAGATCTTTCCTTTCTCGCCGTTACTCTTTATTTGCAGAAACATGTTATATTACGTTTAGGCCACTTCAAGGCCATCATCTTTGATAAAATTTCAACGATATTGCTTATAACGTAATAAAAATGTCGTATATAGTACAAAGATATGTTATTCTTATACGAATTACGTCTTACGGCCTATAATAATTTTGGATTAAAGTGTTCACATTGAATGCGTCTATACTATAATACGGTGAAAAAAATTCAAGGGTAAATTGTTTAACCAAATCTCGCTGTATTTAACAGCGTCGCTCGTAAGCGGATGAACCGGTATGGCTTCCTGGACAAAGCCGTCCGTCGCCGTCAATGCGCCCGAACGGGTATTCTCGGAATTACCCTCGTTTCCTACCTTTTTAAATAGTTAAATTTAAACATACTTTATTGGAGCAGGAAACAGAACGACTGACGCTGCAATCCCCGGCACAACACACACTTTAAAGCAACACACGACGTTCATGTTTAAAAATCTGGCCGTCCACCAGACATAGACGAGGAAAATGCGATGTTCGAGGTAAAAGCCACCCAATAAATATTTTCATATTTTTTCGTATTTCATATTTTCATTACAACTTTGAACCGTACTGTACCTATAAATTCCCTTTTTTCGCATGCACATCTTCCTCGGACGTCTTTGGTTGTCAGCCAAAAAGTCAAAAAGTACGTAGGTTATTAAATACTCCTTTTCTATCTTGTAGGTAGTGCATTAATAAAAAAGCCGTTTCCGGTACAAAAATCAACAAGAGGTACAGCCTAGTATAATAAACCAAGCTCGATAGGCGAGGTATGGGGTTTGTTGAGAAAGCGTCATGATGAGCGGTCGGCATCTGCGCGTTCCCGAGCTGCGCGTGAGTGGGGCGCAGGAGGAGCAGGATGACCCGCCCAGTGCGCTCCCGCAACATCCCGGGCTCACCCTCGCTAACATCCCGAGACGACGGCACTCCTGGATCTGTGGGTAAGTTGTTGGAAATACTGTCTGATTCCTCGAAGCTTAACCAAGGAGCTAAGCTAAGCCAACCAGGTTAAATGATGATACAAATTTAACCTAGAGTAACAATCAAATTCTCATCTTAATACTTTCACAAGGGTGAACGGTCTCATGATTATTTATGTTAAAACCGTGTATAAATTTCAGATATAAAAACAAGTGCGAGTTAAACTCGCGAGGAGAGGGTTCCGTTATTATATGAAATTTCCTATATTACTTCAAATACCATAGACTTCTTATATGTTTTCCTGTAATCTATAGGTAAAGAACTATTTTCGGTATTTTAATCGAAATTTTGGGCCCAGTACTTTCTAAGATCTTTAGGTAAATTTTTGCCTATTATCGTAAATAACTTTAAAACCATTTATCATAAAATTATAAAAAAATATATATTTAAAATCTTCACAATAAGTTCTTTTATTTGATATGTCACTCGCTAAGGTATGCAAATCTTTTTTTTTTATTTTCTAATTTATCCATAAGTGGCGCCTATGTTTATAATTTATTTATTTAGGTACGTTACACGTCCGTACACCGATTTACATATGTGTACCAAATTTCAACTCAATTGGTCCAGTAGTTTTGGAGAAAATTAGCTGTGACAGACGGACAGACAGAAACAGACACACGAGTGATCCTATAAGGGATCTTTTTTTTTCCTTTTGAGTACGGAACCCTAAAAATATATTTTTTTAACCCCATAATTGGGGTTTGTAAGGGTTCGAAACAAATTATTAAAAATTTAATAAATCGTGTCTTCAACTTCAAATATAAATAAATACAATAATTAACATTGTCCCACCAAAATGAAAAGAGTCTATAATCATGTTTCCACTGGTTTGCCAAAACCACAAACTGCGGGCGCGAAGACTCGACTCAACCAAACAAATTAAATCCTACCGGTGGACTACGCAACAGACGGTTACCGCGAGGTTTATTTTAAACTCTTGGCTTGAACGGGACGAAACTGTCTTTTACATTTTGGTTAATTTGTTAACTAAGATTTTATGACTGCGATACGAACACATCTACTAGTAGCACCGAAATATCACGAGAAAGAAGCGAATATAACTCTAACTGCGGCCCTAGCAATGTGACACAAGGATAAGTTAAACCGTCTTATCTCTAAGTGCGTCTCGCTCAAACTAATGCCAATGAAGAGATAGTCAGAGAGATAAACGGGTTTAATTTATCCCCGTGCTAAATGCTACTTATTTCAACCCAAAACAATACTTAAAATAAGTTTTTTTAAACCCCTAATGTAGTGAAACTATACGTTATTAGATTTATAGATATATTATTAAATTATCATTCACAACTCTTTTATTTTGATAACTTCCATGATGGGTTTGGATATTAAATATATAATATTATTATCCGGCCAAAAAATTTAAAACACCGCCATTTTGTTTCCATTTCAATCATTATATTCTTTAACACTTTCGGAATAAAGACAAAAACTACAAATCTCATTTTATCGAAATCCACCCAGCCAAACAGTTTTAGTAGGGCATGAAGAAACAGACGTACATCATAAATATATCTACACGTAGATTTGTAGAATTACCCTCCTCTTCTTGTGCACTGGGCCTGTATTCGGGACTGCTAAGTGATTCACTATATCGCGAATAAAATACCAAAACCGCGAATGTGAACGTCAAACACGTACAGAACAACGACACTTTCGCGGTTTTGGCATTTTATTCGCGATATAGTGAATCACTTAGCAGTCCTGAATAGAGGCCCTGAGCGATGGTATATTTTCATTTTCAATTCTAGTAGTTTACAGTTTTTCCTTATCTAAACATAAAACAGTACCGTAACTCACTTATAGACAACGCACAGCCTAAACGGGTGTCCTAGAGGTTTGCAATTTGCAGACTTTCCTCGAGTAGGTACCCTAGAGGTACACTAAGGAGGGATTTTTTGAAATTCTGTCCCTAAAGGGGTGAAAAGGGGCGGTAAAGTTTGTATGGAAAATCCCGCGGGCGAAGCTGTGGCGGGTCCACTAGTTAGATATAAAGTCACCGAAGCAGCGTTACTCGCTAGTGCATTATTATATGCAATGCTACATGCATAAATATCGTAAATCTGTGCCGAATGTCAAGAGACAACAGTATTTCAGCAGCAGACGGCTACTGAATCCCGGTGTAATGGGAACTTCAACTGTGTATTATAAATTCTACTTGACTCACTTGTTTGCGTGGGTTTCAAATGCAGAGGGATTGAATAAATCCACCATGTAACTTACTACCGACTTGTATGTTATTGTACGAGAAACAAGTTATATCTGGATTTAAATTTTGGGTGATATAATAATATGTGATTGCCTGCAAAAAAATATAGACTAAGAAAGTATGCCGAAAACTTTTATTACCTCGACAAAATTTTACAACTCACTGTTTATAATAGAATCAAATGTCATGGATACACTTTCAATCAGAAGAAATAATCCAAATCGGTTCATAGGGTAAAGTCACCAGTGGTCAGCCAGGATCCTGTAGTCAGCCTTTTGCCTCTTTTATTGCCTTGAAATAGCAGTCTATTTGAAATTAATAAATTATATGCCTCTTAATTGATTCCTTGATTCCTTATTAATCATTATATTTATCGATCGGTGCGGGGAAACGGCAGGGGGGAAAGTAAAAAAAGTTTATTCGAGTGCTCTCGGTCGAGAAGGGCAATTTTTCGATGTCCGCCATATTTTTTTTTGTACTTAGTGTTTTCAAATCAGGTAGGAAAGATAGACTTGTGTTAACATTATATGATATATTTGTATATTTCTGTGAATGCATATAGTTGCTTAAACCGAAAATGGTAATAAAATAAGCGTATTTCATTGATTTCTTAATAATTTACGGAGGCTGACTATTGGGAACCACTTTTTTATGTGATTTCCAGTAGTCAGCCACCAGCGGCTGACTTCTGGATATTGGTGGTATCGTTCGAAATTGAAATAAAATCGATCCGTTAAGATCGTTATTTTTTAAGATTCAAATTTACCCTAACATTCCCTATAATATTTTTAGAAAAACCCAGTAGTCAGCCGCTTTTTAAAGTATTTTTTTGGTATGGCTGACTAATGGGAATTGCAGCTCCAGTACTCAGTCACTTAATAAAGTATGAAAAAAACCTTTATAGGGCTTTATTTAGGTACTTATTAGTCTTTTTACTGTTTCATGAATAAAAACGTAATGTTATGTTCAGTAAAGCATGTCACAAAAACCAATACACAAACAAAAGCATCCACCAGAAAAACTATCTTCTGCAAAGGAAGCTATACGAAAGGAATGCGTATTAGAGGAGCATGTAGAACTTTTGTTGGTCTCCGAGGCACATTGCAAGACCGGCATCACCTATGGATTCCTCAAGGCCTACGTAATATGCGTCTTTATTCAGTTGTAACTAATGCCAACGACCCAAAACCTAGATCGATCCGTCACTATACCGAAAACATCTCGGATGTCAACCTGTACGAGATTAGTGTGGCTCTCAAACAGCTTAAATACAATAAGGTGATGATGGAATCACAGCCGAATTTCTGAAAGCAGTTGGAAAACCGGTCCTTAAAGCCCTTCAGACGTTATTCGTTTCCACATGAGGGGTAAACACTGCACGCATGGAAAAGAAGTGTGGTGTTGCTCTTCTTCGAAACAGGGCAATAATGCCCCGCTAAAGGATTTCCGGAAGTCGGCTTGTTCGGGAGACTGGAAGTTATGAAACCTGCGTGCAAGACGGTTCGTAATTACTCTCAAAAACAGCTTGTAAACATGACTCAAAAGTGAGAAGGGTACTATAGTAAGAACTATAGTGCCCTATGGTAAACTTCCAGTCTCCCGAACAGGCCGGTTTCCGGAAATGCTTCAGCACCGGTAGACCACATACATTCGCTACAGCAGTTTATATAGAAGACCGAAGAGTTTAATCTGCCTCTTTGCTCAGCGTTTGTGGACTACGAGAAAGCCTTCGATACGATTGAGACTGTACTGCAGTCTCTCCAGCGCTACCAAGTCGACAACAGGTACATCGGAGTGTTGAAGTGTTTGTACGAAAACGCCACTATATTAGTCTAACTATAGAACCAGAACTCAAAACCTACTGCAGTATTGCAGTGGGAAGCCAGACAGCGAGATGTTATCTCTCTAAATCTGTTCACCGCTGCCCTGGAATGCGTTTTCAAGGTTCTGAATGAGCAAGGGCTTGGCATCAACATAATCGGCGAGACCTCGGAGAACCTTAATGCTCGATGACCACAGTAGAACCTCCGAATGAGCTGGCCTTAAAATGAACATGGACAAGACAAATATCATGCCAAATGTCCCTGTACTTGCAAACTCACTTGGAAATTGGAGATTTTACGCTCAAAGAAGTTGACGATTATATGTACCTGGGGACATAGGTACTGTCCAATAAGGTTCGTCCATCTTCGAGAAAGAGGTCTATCGTGGAATCCGGCTTGCAACGTTCGGGAAGCTGTCTTATCTATCTTATCTTGTGTTGTATCTTCTGGACCAATATGCCGCAGTGTCTCAAGATGAAAAACGAGTCTGAACCTTGTAACTATAAGATAATATTATTCAACTAAAAGCATGTCTATTGTAATTTTAACGATTATTAATTGTCTATTAATTATTCATTAAATATTGTTGATTTTTACTCAAATTTTAACAAATAATTTAGAGGCCGAGTACTGGGCTTAAAGTGGCTGACTATTAGATTTTGGAGGCTGACTACTAGAGAAATGTGTATGTTTTGGTTTAAACTTTTTTTTCTATTTTATAGAAAGATTCTATATGTTTGCCTTAAATTGTAATAAAACTAGAATAAATTATTGATCGAACAGTAAAAAAAGTTTATTTTTTAGTCAAATCCTGAATAAATAACTGTGGTTTCAAATCTCAAACGTCGTTAAAAGGCTGACTACTGGTGCCTTTACCCTATTTGACGTACGGGGAGAATACATAAAATAATACAAACGCGACGAATTGAAAACCTCCTCCTTTTTTGAAGTCGGTTAATAATAGTGGCGTCAGAATTTGCTTCTAGACCGTAAACAAAAGTGAAAAAAAAATAAAAAAATGGCTGAAAATACATGAGATTATCACAACCATACACAGCGAGTGTTTTGACTGCATAAATTGCCATGACAGTAGTTAAATCGGCTTGGAATTGTTCAAATAACTTTTAATAATTCGTCGTCTTTTGTTGTTATAAGCCACTGTGAAAGGTCCTGAAGCTCATTTCATATCGGATTGCTTGTCCGACCGAACACTCGAGTAGTTTTTAATCAAGCTTGTCCGAGCGCAACTTATCTGGTGATATTAGCTTCATTGAATTCAAAGAACTCTAAGAGAATCATGTTTTTTGTTCGAATGTCTCTGGTTTATTTTTTCGCGTTTAATTAGAAAATCTACAGCAATAAATCTTGTTTGTAAATAAAACATACCGAGACTGAAATCGATACGGGCTAATGTTGGCTTTTAAAGGAAAATATATTGAACGTATCTAATGTACCCCATTCTATTGCACCTAGATTTGATTCTTTATGGATAATATTCGGCATTAAGAGGCTCTCCGCGACTCGAAGTGAGTTTTCACCCAGAAAAGATGGTAGGTATTTTATTGATGGAACGTGACGTACATCTTTATTTCGCGATATAGATACCTACTTGAGTAAAATGCTATCCTCGACTTGTTTTCAGCCGACAGAATAGCCGTTGGTAAGACAATATCAGTTAATATTCATGAGAGGCTCTCATCGTTTAAACAGTGGCCTGTCTTAAGCATTAGCACAACAATGGCAGCCACGTGAATGTTCATTCCGACTGGCCTTGCCTATTGTATTGTGATCTCTACCTTCAGTCGTTTTTGCCCATCGTTTTGGTATGCTTTCATTCGAATGTCTCCGATTTAAGGGAGGGCAGCGAAACGTTGTCCCAGATAAGACACATGCGCCCTGACTCAGAAATTTAATATTATACAAGTTATATTATTAAGTAATTTAAAATACACTTTTTTTTTCATGATTTTATGTAATTTAATGACAAATTAAAATACGAGTGTTCCTAAATTTAGAAAACGAAGCAGAGCAGAGGCATGCATATTTTAAGATGGATTATTTACAAAAAGTATCAACGAAGTAGAGAAGTACCATGTAAAAAATATGACTTTCTTCATGCTTTTACTTTCGCAACTAAGCCCAAGAAGACGTAACAAGGGGTGCACGTCACATTACCCGGGCATTTTTAAAGAGATGTCGTGCTGGTATTCAAATTAATGGCAAGTAATTCGAACATTTACTTTAGTTTTAATAAAACAGATTTACTTTTCGACCACCGAAACCATTATTACCATTTATTTTTAACCATTTTGAAAACTACACTAAATTTCGGTTTTTCTAAAATGTTATGTGCCAGGTTAGTGTATTGTGTTGTAGTATTGTATTCTTAAATTGTTTAAAAGTATTTCTTACGTTAAATTAACAAAAGATGATTCAATCTAAATCAAATGTGACCTCATTAAGTCTTAATTACGGAGGCTTCTAACACTCTCCATATGTCACCGGAAATGTGTAATGTGCGGTAGTCAAGTTAAATAGGAATGTAATCCTGGGTTAATAGGGGATGAGGGATGAGTGTTGAAGAAAGGACATTGAAACAGAGCCCGATAATCCTTCTGTCTACTAAGAGAAATCCCCGTTTGACATCTTTATACTGTTTATTAGGTAGATCATTCCTCATTCGGATTCTGATGTGAAGGCAGGCTTTCTGGCCACCTTTTTAAACATTCGCGATTTCGTGATTTGGGTGATAGCGACGAGTTCCAAAAAGTTTAAAGTTCGGGGGCTTTCAAATACTTTAAACTGCGGTAAGTAAGAACTTGTATCGATACATATGGTCCTAGATGTTTGAAATTTGGAGGAGACATTCCTCGACTACCCCAGAAGTGCACTAAGGAGGGATTTTTTAAATTCCATCCCTAACGGGGTGAAAAGGGGTGATAAAGTTTGTATGTAAAATACCGCGGGCGAAGCTATGGCGGATCCATTAGTAAGTAATAAAAACTCGTTCATTCATAAACAATCATAATACAAGGTATCATCATTATCATAGGCCTCTCTATAAATAAATTAGGGGACCACCTTTACACAAATCGATCTAGTCCCAAAGTAAGCTCTTAAGGCTTGTGTTATGAGTACTAGACGACGATATAAATACTTATATAGAGAAATAAATACTTAAATACATAGGAAACATCCAAGACTCAGGAACAAACATTCGTGCTCATCACACAAATATTTGCCCTTACCGGGGATCGAACCCGGGACGCTAGCTTCGGAGGCAGGGTCACTCCCAACTAGGCTATCCGCGTCGTCTCTATGCATCCCAATGCTGGGCACAGGCCTCCCCTCGTAGTAAGGCAGTATCTCCACGCGGGACCAGTGCAAATTGGGGACTAGACACACATCTTTGCATTACTTCCCACGCATGCAGGTTTCCCATTTTTTTTTACATTCACTGAAATGCTCGTTGTAAATATAAATAAAAAGCAAAATATATAAATAAACATAAATTTCAATAACGCACAGGAGATCCGAAGATCGCAGAGGTGCAAGCCGGGATTTTACCTAGCGACCAAATAAATGCACTGTTAGAATAACAATGGGGCCAATTCGAAAGTGTGTTCGCTAAATTTAAATACACTAAATTTAAAATAACAATTGTCAAACTTTAATTTGACAGCATTATGCTGTACAAAATTGAGTTTGACATTTCGTAAGTTATGTTTAGGAAATTTTAAATTTAGAAGACACAGTTTCTAATTGGACCCAATATATTAGCAAAAGCATAGCTTAGCTAAAGATTCAGAGGACAAAAACACATCTAGTTATAAAGTACTAAACTAGGCATCTGTTTGGTCCGCTAATGTATGGTGAGTTCATTTGGCAAACTTCTTATTTCCTGCTAAAGCCTAACTTTTCAGGATTGTCTCAAATCTAACCTAACCTACCTTTTGGAGTATTAAAGTGAATAGGTCATATGAAAATAAGAACTTTGCGAAATGATAATTTGCTAAATAGACAGGCCAACAAACAGAAAGACGGGCAGACAAACAGAATTACTTTCGTATTTATAATATATATCTTAGAATTATGGATATAGTGTACTCACTATAACTCAAAACCGCGCTACGAACCTGATTGTAATGTTTACTTTATTCGTTTCTGTATTTAATGTCGAATATGATTTACAAAATCAGAGCGCTAGCAAAGCACGTTTGTTAAAAAAAAATGCGCGGCCTACAACGTACATTATTTAAATGGCGTCTAAGAAGAGATGCCAAGAAATAAATTACTATTTTACACATGTGCGTATAAGTGCGCGTTTCACTTTCCCGTGACACAAAGATGGGATAAGTGGGCCACGTACTGCATCCAGTGCCTGCGTGAGAAGAGTGAATTGGGTTTAGTATCTCTTTACGCAATTTTTATTATAAAAGTAAGTAAAAACAACTAATTTGTCTCCGAGAAAAAAACCTTCTGTGACTACATGTCACAGTCATAGGATTCTTTAAAATAAATTCAACAAACGTCATGAGAAATCGTTGAATCAATCAATATTATGCAAACCAATATGGGGAAAATATGGAAGCGATATGCAAACTTGATCAGAAGGAAATTGAACAATCTCGGGAACAGGAAATCACCCTTTGACGCCAATTACAGTTTTGATGTCCTCCAACGTTCGAACCCTCGTTGAAATAGGTTTACAGGTCATGTGTAGCTGATATTCTTGTAGAAATTATTCAAATTTATTTATTTCCCTTAATATTATAAACTGATGTCCGAGTTTCAAATCTGTTTCTTTTTCATGTACCAAAATAAAACAAATTTGGCGAGGTATACTATTCATAATCTTCTTTCTTTTAGATCGTTATCTTATTTTTGGTGGTTTTACGAGGATAAAATAGAGTTTGTTAGGTTTTACGAGAGAGCGTCAATTGAAGCTTAAGAATAAAAATTACGTGATGGATTTGAATATTAAAAGACGACGTCAGTCGTGATAAACTTAAAGAATAAGGGATGGCAAGTTGTTTCCTAACTCCAATTCCATATTTTCTTAGAATACGGATCTTTGTTTCTAAAGCAGTTTGTAGCTGTGGACCACTTTCAAAATTACAAAATAGAATTCGCAAAATTAATCTTAATGATATAAGGCACCTTATAATGAATCGTGTAGCCATGGACTCGGGGCACACATGACATGGACCCATGGAGTTTATTTACGGACCCAGGTAAAAGAGTCTGGTTGCGACTTCGTCCGCGTGGAGTTTATTTATTTCAGCGCCATCTAACGAGGAGTAGCATTACTCATATTTCCCGTATTTATAAAGATTACTGAAAACCGTTCCAGGATATCGGGATAAACAGTATCCTCCTCCAGTATCCAGTATGTATCTCCATATAACAAAATAAGTACATTTGTGCCAATATTTATGGAATTCTGTAAAGCTGTTTGTTTGGCTGCGAAAACAGAACAAACAAACAAAAAACACACTTTCGCATTTATAATATTAGAAAGATTAAGGATTGTAAATTTGGCAGTTTTAATTCTACATATTTAGTTTAAGTGCAAGTAGTCCACAGGGTATAAAAAATATTAATTACATAATACATATCAATTAAAAACTAAACTTAAAAATAGCTATAAATAAAAAAATTGGCCCAAATCGCTGTCAGTTGGTAGCGTGCCCAAAAGGCTGGCATTGTAGGGATTGTAAATTTATTCGCAGTTTATAGTAAGTCTTTTATTTTATTTAGGCTCCGTTATTTTTGATGTAGTAAATTACCTTTGGTGTCATGAGCTCAACCGTAAGTTTCTGAAAGGGGGATGTCAAATTGTATTATGTCTGAAAAAAATTTATTTTGTTGTTACTATCCTGTGTGGGTTGGGTAAGTATAAAAGGAGGTAAAGAAAATAGAAAATACTATCTATTACAATGGTCAGTGCGATTTTTGACCAATAACCACTCGGGATCGATCACGAGAAAATGATTGATTACTTTGTTGAGTAATATCTACTACAGGAATAGCTTTGTGGGTACGACATTTCATAAGTTTTATCATGATTTTTTTTATAAAATCTTTGAATTTATAGAAACATCAGAAGTTTTCATCTGCACTATGACTGCCTTGAGAATGCCACAATATACTTACCAATTCTAATTATTCCCGCCCGACCCCGCGCAATTCGATTTCAGACGAATAAAATATTCCAAAGGTTTCCGGAATCAGGAATACAGTTAAATTGAGGTATTATCGTGATTTACGGGAAAACTGCGATAAGGTTTAAAAGGTCTAAGCGTGGGCAATCTCGTTACATGGATTAGGGCTGATGAAAGGGAAGCGACGGTGGCCCGTACTAATTAGGTTTGTCGTACCGTCGTACTTTGTGGAGCTAGTTGCTTTCGGAAGTTGTAGAGGTGCGGCGCGAGCAATCATTAGTAATAGTGGACATCGCAACTAACCCTTATTAATGGCGAACAATTTTTAAGGTCTTTTCTTTTCTTTTACTTGATTTTTTAATGTCAGAAAAAATCAAACACAAGGTTTGTCAAAGAAAGAGTTAGGCGATGGAAATGGTACCTACAACAGTCGAGAAGCAAACAGATAAGGGTTATGTAAATAGATTACAAGAAATCTATTAGGTTTATTTTATATTAAGCAAACGACCTTTTCAAGTTACCGTAAACACAAACGAAGTTAGGCTTTTTTGGTAAAACGTCTATCTATTATTTTGCTTGTATCCAAAACAAATTGGCTTAATCTTGATTTTGCTTTTATTTATTTCAAAGTCATGTTACATGTTGATATAAAATATAGAAGAGTCTAGTTTATTGTAGTACCTACTAGTAGCGCTTTTCAAGGCATCAGAAACACTTAGGCTTCCACATACCGAAACGAAGAACGGAAGCGGAGGTGTCGGATGGAAACCGTACAATTACAGGATAATATTAATTAGGATTTGTGGGTTGAGACAAAGTCGAATATTCGAGATATTTGTTTCATTAGAGTAAAATATTCTGAACAAGAATAAATTAAAAAATTGAAAACCCCCAGCTGACGAATTGGGGAACCTGCAGTCTGCAAGTAATGCTGCAGCATTAGATCAAGGTTATCAGTTTCTTGCAATAGCACTGAAGTAATATGATACCCAATTTCGAATTTATCATTCCAGTGGAAGTTGTTCACATCCCTTCATCAACTAGAAAAATCAAGAATTCAGAATCAAAGATTCAGACGGAAGAACAGATTTTCTTAAATCATACCTAATAACACTATCGATTAAGTCACCTTTCAAACAAAAAATCTGAATCAAAATCGGTTCATCCGTCTGGGAGCTACAACGCCACAGATAGATACCTGTGTATCTGTATTATACGGCGTTTTTACTTTCACATCGCCCTAGATAATGATAATTTTATTTTATTGTGTGTAACAAATAAACAGTGCACACCATTTTATCTTTTTTAGGGTTCCGTACCTCAAAAGGAAAAAAGGAACCCTTATAGTTAGGATCCCTTCTTTGTCCGTCTGTTTGTCTGTCCGTCTGTCTGTGTGTTAAGGCCTTTTTCTCAAGAACGCGTAAAGGTATCAAGTTGAAATTAATATCAAATACTCAGGTCTGCAATCTCTTGGAGCTGTGAAAAAATCAACCTTTTAAGTCACCGCAATGAAAAGATACGGCCGTTGATGCCACATATTTTGATACTTTCAAGGAAAACCAAAGGGAATCAAAACCTTACGGAATTTCCCGTTGACCCTAGAATCATGAAATTTGGGAAGAAGCAGTGTCTTAAAGCACAAGTAAAGGAAAAAGCCCTAAAACCGTTTTGTAATCGGAAAAAAATTTGTTAAACGGAATAACCTTTGCAAAGTCGTATCACACTCGACGATTGCACGGAGATAGGAGCCTGCGAACGTAATTTTTTGTCTTATTTCATAGGTAGGTTGTATAGTATACCTACGTAAATACTTACCCCGTTGTTAAAACCTACTTTTTTAATTTTTAGGGGTACCTACAAGTTACTGACATTATTGTTTCTTTTTCATAAGTAAGTACGGAATACTCGGCGCGCGGGACAGACTCGCACTTGACCAGTTTTTTTATGTACAAATAAATCTTCAAACAATCTTTGTTACTGTCCTTTCGCTTTATCGGGATGCTAAGAAAAAACTTGATTGTCATATCTAAAGTCCTCGAGCCGCGGGCTCAAAAGATTCATAAGTGAATCTTGAATCAACCCCTATTCATTGGCAACAGATCGATTTTTACTAAATCGGTCTTATCTCATGCGCTGAGTTTTGTGTGAAGAACGGATTTCAGTAAGAACTCATTAATCAAAAGGATGTTTACATTGTATCTTGAAATGTTTTATTGGGGTTGTTAAGAATGTGGAACTTATATGGTTCTAGCTGTGCCCGCGACTTCGTCCGCATGGAATAGTGTCTTTGGGTAGCATTTTGTAATTATTTAGGCTAATTTGTCTCTTGTCACAAACTTATAAAACATTCACATAAACCTTAATTATTTCCATACAAACTTTCATCCCCTATTCCCTATTATTATTTTACACCCTTGAGGATAATTTTTTTACAAACTTTGAATGTCACATTTATTTTTATCGAATCAAACCCTAAAAATAAGTTTCAAGCTTCTAGCTCTAAAAATGACGATACTTCCATACAACTTTTCATCCCCCCCTTTCAAACCCTTACAATCCTTTTTTCGCATTTAAAAGTAGCCTATGTCCTTTCTCAGGCTCTAGACTATCTGTGTACCAAAAAATTCCATTTAAATCGGTTCAGTAGTTTTGGCGTGAAAGCGCGACAGACAGACATTTAGACAGAGTTACTTTCGCATTTATAATATTAGTATGGAAGTATGGATGTTGAATTTCTGTAATAGTCTTATAGTTGTGTTGTCAAAGAAGAATCTAAAACCTTTATATTAAGCCCTTGATTACCTCCAATCTAACGCGGTGCATAACGCATCTCATAAGTAGACTTAAATGTAATCTATTTCTGAATATCGTGACCGGATTATTCATTCGGGTTCATATGAGGACGTTGTTTTTTCTTTGTTCTTTTGTGTAGTATACACTACGGTTTTCATTTACAAATAAAGATATTTGAATCGATAGTCTAATTTGCACATGCTTTTGGTCAACCTTATTATCGTCCCATTTTTAATTAAGCCCTTTTTCTTATAATTGTAAATTGATTTTTAAGATTGTGATGCATGTGATGCAATTGAGATGCTTTAGTCAGACGTTTGAGAGAACTTTTGAAGCTGGAAGACGCATGGAAAATACATACAAACATACATAGGCTGATAAACACATTACCCTCTTTTACGTTGCGCAGTCGGGTAAAAACGAGACGTTTGTCCAGCAGTGGGATATTTAAGGCTAAAAATAACTATAATCCAGGTATAAATTGACGATGCCCGCGTCACTCGGATGGGCTGGGATAGTGGGACATATTTGAAACCCTGCCACAAGCTATTCCTGTCGCGCGCGTAAACACCACCGATATTAAATATTATATAGCATTATTAATACTTACAGCAATGCGCATGTGATTTTCACAAGATCTTGCTTGTATCTGATGTAATGGTAATAGGAGTAATTAACCTCTTAAACCGGCACCACATTCGATCTGGTTTGATAATTATCTAGTTTATTGTCATTATATTAGTCTATGAGCAATTGGGCATACGTTTAAATCGCGGTTCTTATGTTGAACACAGCAATGTTACCTCAACATTTTGCTAACGTTATGTAGTGCGAAAAAATCCGTTTATTAAATAAAAAAGTACAGAATTCGGAACGCGAGCATTGCAAGAGCGGGGTCTTAATTGTCACAGCTAGTTAAGCAAGCCGTGCAGAGGAATGTAGACTTACATGTTAAAGTCGCTTGAAGTATTCCCAACAGTTTGCTGTTTCAAACGAGCTGCACTTTTAAAAGAACATAATTGTAGCTGGTTTAGGTGTTAATGATTGTTTTATCTTGTTTGCCTTACATGTGTGTGCACGATAATAAACTGCACACGAAACGTGTATAAGCGTCGTATAATTTAATTCACGAGCCACATGTCTAATTACCTACTTATTTGAAAAAAACTATATTGTCACAATATGATGTTCATAGTTGCTGTCAGGGTTTTTGAACGGACCTGAAATTAACAGCTTCACTGGAAACGGAGCGATGTGAAGGTGGGCCCACATTTGTATCATTTTGGTGTATTGTATCTCCGTCGCGTATCACCGACGTGTATAATGGTCGCTAGTTTGGACGTGAAATAATACGCGAGCATGTAACACGCCGAATCTGATACGTCGCGATCCGTGCTTCAACGCGTATCTTCAATACCCCAAATTCGTGATCGGTAATTAAGGACTTGTTTTGATACTGTATCATGATACGAAGTTGCGATATGATACGTGATATGCGGCGTCGCATTTCAAGCCGGTTATTCCTCGATCATCATAGGGGATACGATACGGTCTTTAAGTATGCACGTTATGGTCAAAGTGGGCGTCCGTGCAAAGGATACAAGTACTCGACATGATTGATACGCCTGATCGTTTTACATCAGTATAGTCAGGCGGGTTTCACTTGGAACTTTAGGTACGCTCGGCCGTCGGGCACCGCGGCGGTGTAAATCGCAGTAGGTTGCCCCTCGCCCGCTCGCAGCGTCGCGCGTCGTCATAGCGATTACTCTACTTAAAGCGACCCTAGCGTACGTGAAAGAGAAAGTGTTACGCGGCAGAGAGAGAAGGCATGAGTAGGCATATTTTCACGCCTAATCACCGGTTTTGTTAGAGAGTGATTCTTCTGTACGTTAGTACTATTATCTATTCTGTGGTATAGTACAAGTGTGAACTAAGCTTAAGGCGATTTATCAATGAATACTTTTAACTAAGCATGGCTAGGAGTCCGGCCTGACCTAGGCTACGCGATTTTCAACGCAAATCCGTCATATAGTTCATACTAACTTACTTAGACTCTAGTGTATCCATCATGTATCTTATAACTAATATTGTATGTCCCAAATTGTTTATTTCATTGATTTATTACAGTTAAAGTTTATATTATAAGTCAAATAAATACATAAAGTAATATTAAAATTAAGGACTAAATCGCGTCTCAGTCATAGCGAAAAAATGCAATTTTGAACAAAAACTCATTTAACTCCACTTATTTAGTATGATGTCGTCAAATGTTGGAAGTTAATTTGAATGGATGAATGGGGTATGGGGCTTAAATATGAAAGCCATATTGAAACTCCGATGACATTACGATATTAAAGTGTTATTGGCAGAAAACATTGTTATAAAAATGTATTTTTTCTCTGAAACTTAAAATCCATTGTTTGAAAGGAAGTAATGCAGCTCAGTATTAAACGCTAGCTCAATTTCAAAGGTAAAGTATCAACTACAGGCTTCTCCAGAGTTCGCTCATAGCAGTTAAAAGAAGATGTTTTTATCCGCCCAATTTAGTTGTTTATTATTTTAGCAGGCCGATTTAAAAATAATTATATATTTTCGTCGTTCGTATTGAGTCACACTGCGCCCCGTCTCCCGTCATGTGCGGTAGACAGTGAGTTATCTTCGTCAATATCTTTGAGAGACATGGTATATTCATAAAAACGTACAAGCCAGTTGTCATCGTGTCCAAGAGTATTTAGAATATGTGCGGAGCCGGCGCTTGCGATGGTCTACGCGCCAACACTCATGCGCAGTCCACGCGGCGGTGCGACCGATATAAACGTCGATTCGATTTAAATATATAGAGAAAGTGGACTTGACACTTGTTATCACGAGTGTAGTAGAGTCATGTGTTCCGCGGGTGATGAGTGAGCGTCGAACGATGTGATTCAGAAACCTGGTGTAAAAAAGTAATAGTGAAATGACAACGTGTTCCTTTCTTAAAAAAACGAAGCGTAATTAAGTTAGTAAAGTAGCAAAGAAGGTAATAAAAGCAAAGATCTATTGGAGTGTTTATGAAACAAATACTTAATTATGTTCATTAAAAAACAAACTTCAATAAATACCTATTAATTTATGGAAACAATATTTGTTTAGCTGCCTTTGCATTTGATTTAAATGAACTTTGTGTACAATCTACCGTAGATTTCGAAATGTTGGCGAAGTCTTAGATCTTGATCAAAGAGGATACATGAGTTTTGGAATACAGCTGTCTTTTATATTAACCCTTTTCCAGGCATAGTACGTTTCATCGACCACATGTTTTTTTTTTTAGTTTTTTAGAGATGCTGAGCATTTTTAAAATTAACGTTCAGTCTATTTCATTCCCTTTTTGTTTAGCTTTTATTATAAGCTTTATAAATAAATATTTCACCTTTTTATAAAAACCGTATTCAAAGTATGTGGTCATATAATGCCCTACGCCTGGCTAGGGGGATAAGATATGGGAACTGTTTCCATTAGACCCTTATTTAATGCTCTATTAGTACAGATATTAAAAACATTAAAAACCATATAACTGTGATGTGACACTATGACATTGCATGGTTAAAATTATGAAATAAAATAACATATAACGACAACTAAAACATGTATTGAAAAATTCTTCCGCAGTTAAAAACACATTCTTATTGTACTTTTTAAAAACGCTGTCTATTTATAGTATTTTATGCAACGGTTGCATAATGATATGCCTTAAAACACTAGTGCGGTTTTCATGAAACGAGCCGATAGGCGAGTTTCATAATAAGATCGCACGAGTGTTTTAAGGCCAAATTATGCAGAGTTGCATACATAACTTTATCTACACACATATTATAAATCCTCCATGATGGGTTCAGAAACAATATTTTCTGGCAACAAGTTATTTGTTGCAATTGTGGCTGCATATTTCCGATATCCGGCGCATTTTCACATCACACACATTCCGAGAAGACTACTATTCATATTTTCAACTAAAATGTAAATTACAAACAACTTTTTCTAATCAATTCAACAACAATTCTACTTTCGTTCAGCAAAACACCAACATAATGGCGCCAATTCGATCCTCTGTCAAGACCATTTTAAAAAAAAATCATCGACAAACAAATGAAGTCTCTATTCTCATGTCACTCGAGATCAAATGTTGTGCAGTTTATATTAAAAAAAAACATACTGCATTGACGTTACGTATCAATAACTGTTTAATATCTATGGATACTAGAATAGAGACCCACTTGAGTTTTGACAGCTGTTCCAAATTTAATCTCATTTCTTTACTAAAAACGATAAAGAAATAACATTGCAGCACTGGTTTTTCCTAATTGGTTGTCAAAATGGTGGTCATTTCCTAAGGTTTTTGATTAACCAATGGAGGTTTTATGATATGGGTGTAGATAAATATAATTCTGTAACTCTGGTGAATAAGTCACCCCCACATCTTTCCTATTAATAAATAGGTTTAATGGAAACAGTAACATACCGCTACACATCTGCACCAATAGGCATAGGGCATATAATGACCACATCATTTTTTTTGTATTATTTATATTTGTTATAAATAAACATTAGAAATACATTCATTAGGTTAAAATAAGGGTGGTGTGATAAATAAATAGAATTTGTAACCTTTGTGTTAATGGGGCCTGGAACAGGGTTAAATGTTCTTTCGTGCACCTTTACTCGAGTAAAACACAAGTAGAATGTTCAATCACAACTCGTTTTTGATATTGATCAAGGTCAACGAACTGCAATACGACCAGTAAATAACTGCACCAAAGTTGAGAAGAAGTCATTTACATTTTGACGATGATAAACAGTTTTCAGAAACGGGCATAAAATCCGTTAGGTTAAGAAGTGAATAATATTTCAATTTAATTTCACCAAGTTGTGGGGAAAGTTTATGAAAATTTCAGATTTCCAACTTTATCGTCCCTAACGAGAAAAAATGTATTCGGGCGAAAAACTTGCGAACTATTCAAAAATATTTTGCCGGCCCATTTGTCTCGTGACACTATAGTGCTTGATGATCCACGCTTCTAGAAACTCATTAATCATGAATACAAATTTGTACTTCTAGGTAACAAACCTTACAGACTCTTTTTAACATATAATATCTGCGCGCATAATGGATGATTGTGGATATTTATTAAATAAAAAATCACAAAACTTTTCCTACCTTACGCTTACGCAGTACATCCGTTCCGTATCCGATCCGTATCCGTGAATATACGAATGTTGACATCTCGGACCGAATGACGGATGACGGAAGCCGGACGTAGTGCGTAAGCTACCATAGAAATAGTTCTACGACCACTCCGGACCGTGTTTTCACGGATACGGATCGGATACGGAACGAACTTAGTGCGTAAGCGCTCTTAGGCAACTCCTTACGAAAAGTAATAAAATTAGATAAAAAATACTTCGCATTAGAAAACGAACTAGGGGCAATTCGTTTCAATTTCTACTTTTTGTACTCTGAAGTCTTTATTAATATCTTCTCTCATGTTTTGTTTTTTTAGTACAATTACAAGTCATTAAGTAAAACGTACATTAAAATTAGATGCTGAATGGCAAGTGTGACGGCAGTCAGCATGTCATCGCAACTGTGAATATGATAAATTGCTTTACGTAGGAGGCATAATTATAATTGGACTGTAGTTGTGTCAATGCTCCTCTGCTGCACTGGGAGTGAAGAAATAGCATAGAATGCGTGCAGATCCTTATCATACTGGCATGTCGTACAAGTCGACTAAGGGACGGGTCCCCTCCAACATGGTGGACTTTCTGTATGGGTGATGGGCTGATCACCTGTCACCATACGGTTCATCATATCATCTTAGGACTAATTAATCAAACGTGGCCACAAGTAGTCTTGTGACTCTGCTCACCCCATTAGGGATTTCGGGCGTGATGCTATGTATGTGCAATAAATATTGATCATAAAATTGATCAATCGTCTTTATTGTTGTTAAACTTAAAGTTAAAATGTGCCGGACATACCAACGATTAACATTTTATTTGTATTATTTTAAAGTCCTTTCACTCCTTCCCGATATTTTATTACTTAGCTAGGGAGATTCGTGAAAACTATAAATCTAAGAGTATTTGCAAACGCATTTACTTCGAAGAGGTTGGACAGATTGTCAAATATATTGTCTTTGACAATATATTCAAGCATATCTAATAGGAATTGCATGGAAATGTCCTGATTATTTATTTAAAAAATGCAACATGGTCGGAATGCCAAATTTTCAGAGACAAGAGATTGGCGAGTCTTTGTACCAAATTGGATTCGCATCGCAGTATCGTCACCACTTCGTCGAAGTCTGTTGCAGTAAACAAAACTATGTCATGCTCTTTACAGTTTATTCTCATTCATCTTAGAAAAATTAGAAAAATTAACTACCGAAAATCTGTATTATATGTAAAGTGCCTCGGGTGAGCCCAGTTGTGTACTCCATTATAAGTCGTTACATAGTATTCCCAAGGCCCCGAAGTAAACAATATTGTTAGCAAGTAATAAATTAGTTTAGGGAATTGTCATACTTCAATTAACCTCGCTCAATCATTGGCAATTATTATTGAACTGCTTTCAAATCAGTCAAGCGAATATAAGCGAAGTGTAATGAGCTTTATCGATGTTGTTACAATATGAAATGCTTACGGTATGATGTTCTGTATCATGTTTGACTATTTGCAGGCTACTTACTATTTAGCCAAGCTTTTCACATTTCTGGTGAAAAGGACTAAAATAATACTATTCTCTTATTACTTTTTTGCTACTTTACTCTAGAGGGTGAAAAGTTAGAATGTGATTGAACAGCGACATCTGTGTGTTTGGATCAACATTTTTTTGTATATGACTACGCTCTTGGCGCCGCAATGTTACCCATCGCTGAAACCGAAGAGGGCGCTGCAACGCGAACCACAACGAGCGGTTCGCGTCTTCGGAAAACGCGGGATCGAGTTGTTACAGCTGAAATGCGCGCCGTTCGAAGGAGGCGTGGGTGGACTGTAGTCGGCTCTGAAACTAGGCAAGTTCTTACTATACCGCTAGATGACGCTTTAATAAATAATTAATTCTTATTTTTAATTTCTGAACCACACAGACTACGGAAATCATCCTGATTGTCGATTTTTGTAGAGCATTTTCCAGGAAAAAGGACAACAGTACATTAGGTAACCTTGTTTCGTTTTGCGGATGATTCATTTTCTATCGTATTTCAGATATTATGTATGTTGTCTATGAATGACATGCCTATTATCTGTGCTATTTTTTAATCCAACTTATGCCTTCTTAATTTAATTTTAATCGAAAATGTATTTTCAACTCGTAAGTTGCAGGGTTTGCAAATTAGGTTGCTAATGCGTTGTTTCGATTTTCGTATTTTCTTTTAATCCTACGACATAATTTGAACTTTGCAACGTAGGTAAGCAAAGTTGTTTTAGGAAAATTTATATAATGGTTTACATACAAATCTGAGAAAGTAAACCAACGAAACAAAGACGGGCGTCGAAGAGTTGTATTTGAGTTAACCGCAAGTTAACCCCTGAATTTCCATTAATGACAAATGACCTTACCGAGTTAAACCATTCGTAAACAATTTGAAAAGACCGATATCGACCTCTTTGAACATTCGAAGTTTTTACTACGATGCTTGAGCTACACCTTCTTCCGATCCTACCAGACTTCAGGAACATGCACCTGTACCACTAGCTATATAAGCTACTAAGGTTGAAAAAGCTGTTGTGATAGAAGTGTTCACCCCTTTTCAGAACGAAAGGTTAGAAGGTTAATAGGTTAGTGTTCGTTGTACCCATGTATTCAACCTTTAGATATTTGAGCAATTTGAACTGGTAACCACGTGCATGGCTGAATGATGAATGTAAAATGCAAATCCAACATTGGATATGTTGGAAGGTTTTATTCTGTAAAACGCCTTATAATACTTGTATAATCACATAACTACAAAACTTAAAAAAATGCCAAATCGCAATCGCAAGTTTCTATGGCAATACAAAACCTAAAGTCTGTTCGCCGAGAGTTGATAAAAAAAATAAAAAAATAGGGAATCTTAACTCATTACAAATAGCGGCCCGCTAATTATTTTAACCGATGATAATAAAAAATTAAAGGGAAAACTAAATTTTTTACATAGAATATTATTATCGAATAGACTGTATATGTCCCGTCGCTGGCATGTCATTAGATGACGACCATGACGAAGTCTCAGAGTCGGAGGAAGAATGAGAGTCGGTGACGTTTATTATGAAACGTTCAATTGTTTCGTCTAAAATAACACACGAACACCGAAATGACACATTCGAAGCGTATCCCAGAACGGAATGGCATTATACGGCGGTCGCCCACCCGGCGCGGCGCTGCGCTTAACAAAAACTGCGTGCCTCGTACGACGAAACTCAGTGCACGCGGCGATAAGCGAAGCCCGTCATACAGTTTGCGATAGGTAAGCGACAGTCGCTATTTCGAGACGATATCATAATATTTATCAACTCTCGGCGAACAGACTTTAGGAACTGAAGCACACCAACATAATTAGCAATAACCGCCTTACTCGTAATTGAACTTGAATCTTTACAAAATACTACTGTACTTATCTACCGTACTCTACTGAGTTTTTTTCCGTATTTTCACCCCAAATTTTGTGCGCTCAGCGAATTGAGAATGTAACCGAAAGCAGCATGATGCCACCCCAATTTCCAAATGATTAACCACTTTATTGTGGCCTGAAACGTTTACATTTTAGACTTCTGTTTTCCACGAGTCTGGGTTCAAACAGACTCTTGCACTGATACTGACAGCCGTTAATTGGTAGACTGGTACTTGACATGAATGCCTGGAAAGTTTAACGTTCATTAAATATTATAAATTCAAATTCCACTATTACTACAATATTAATTACAATTGTTAGTATAGTACTAATTACACAGTAAGTTAACAGTCATACATTAAGCAATATTCTCTGTGTATATGCGCGCTCAAAATTTAATGTTGCTCTATCTATATATGACTAGCATCCTACTGTAATAAACTTATTAGTCACCAGTGGCGAAGCGTCACATATTTCCTAAGGGAAGCCGGAAGAATTAGAACCGTACGTGCGAGTTTGACATTTAGTTAGAGTAACATGGACTTCACTGACAGCTAGCCGTAGCATCTAGCTTGGTAAAGCCGCCAGGAATCGGCTTGTAGGCAGGCTTCGCCACTATTGGTCACTCTACGCAGTTGATTTATTGTGAGCGGAATGGATCATTGTTTCAAGGAGCAGGCCTCAATTTTATTTCTATTTAATTCAGATTTAATTATTATCGAAAATGATCTGTGTGGCTTATGGCTGAATTCAGAAACGCCACTTAAGCATGTGACTAGATATTAAGTAGTTAAATGTCCCTCAACTAGTTGTCAACTTATACAGAAACGTCACTGAAACGTTACTTTAATTAAAGCTCAATTTGAGTGGCCTTTCTGAATTCTTTTTTCGTTTAAAAGTTTTTTTGTTTTATATTGTTGTAGTTTTAGTATATTTTCGGATTTGGTTACCAAGATAAAGCTTGTACACAAAATATTATCAGAAATGTTCTCCCTATCGCAATTTTGCGACACACGACAGGTGTCCGCTAAGTTCGGAAGAAAACTCCAGCGCACTGACTGTTTTTACACTAACCATTTAGAGCGCCTTTTGTCCCCACCCGTAATTAATGATCTACTCGACCTACAGACTTTACAAATTTCGAGTGTCTATTGAGACCCTCCCAATTACCACGAATCCCAAATATCATGAATTAATCTTTTACAAGTCTTTAGATATTGATGTTAGAAAATCCCGTTTTTTATTACTGACTGACTAATTTACTGATCAAAAACCTAAATCACTTGTAGGTGGCAAGAAATTTGAAATTTGGAGAAGATAGGTAACTTGCAAAGTTTAAGAATAAGTAAAAAATTAAATATGACAAAGCACAATGTTATATTTTTACATCTGCATACTTCATGATCATTTGAGCATGTAAAAACTTGCAAAGTAACAAGTGTTTTGAAACAAGAAATAATAAAAATGTTCTTTTGAAGATTTTTTATTTTTTAGTTTTTTTATGTCAATTGACTGACAAACGAGCTGACGGCCCACCTGATGGAAAGTGGTCACCGCCGCTCATGGACATCTGCAACGCCAGAGGTGCTGCCAATGCGTTGCCAGTCTAGGGAGGATGGGGAATGGGGAGAGCGATGGTTCTTTTAGACCTCAATTATTTTCAGCAAAACCAACCATATCATTAGTCCTTTTTACGGAGCAAAAGAGGGCAATGTGTTTATCAGCTTATGTATGTATGTATGTTTTGTTCCTTTGTGCCCTCTAGAGACCAAACGTGTACGCCGATTTTGATGATTTTTACGTCAATTGATTTGTCTTAATCTTGCGAGTGTCACTAAAGAAATGACAGTAATCAAAATTCAATATGGCAACAATAAGACGCCACATTGTGAAAAAGAAAAAAAAAATACGACGTACTATGTTAAGTGGGGTATCATTGAATAGGTATTTGAAAATCATTTTTAGGTTTCTCTTATCATGTTTCATTTCGAATGACCTTTAAGGATCTTGAACGAATTAAAGTTGGTTAGCAACTATACTCACTTAAATTTTCAATAATTATAATAAAGCTGTGATAAAGTGTTTATATAATCGCATAATAGGTCTTATTAACGTGAAAAATAAAACATAACGCAACATAAACTAAAAAGATGAAAATAAAAATTATTAATTGAAACAAATAAAAAACCCGACTGCATAAGTTCAAAAAGAAATAAACAATAAATTGATTCTGCCAGGCTCGTGGGGCCGATATGGAAATAGCAGTCGGTGACTCTCCATTAAATCCTATAATACCTATTTGAAGTCACCGACTGCTATTTCCATATCGTCCCCACGAGCCTGGCAGAATCAATTTCTTGTTTATTTCTTTTTGAACTTATCACATTTATGTCTTGGTTGTTACATGACCCGAAGACAAACATGACATTGACAAAGAACTACACAGAAAGCCGCACAGGAAAACTATGACATAGCAAATGATACTTAATTTACGTCTGCATTTCGTACATCTATCTGCCTTTAAATCTTACTAAGCTTCATTTATTCCACAATTCGTTAATGTCCGACTTGAAGCCGATAAAAGCCCAAAGTAATGTTCGTGGGTTTTTCTACCTACAATACCTACTAGTATATTAATAGTTCCAGGAGAAACGTGTCCAGAAGGCTAATGAATAGATATTGGAAAACATTTCTTCCAATGCAAGCAAAGTCTTCGTCTTAATAGCATCTGCCATATTTATTAGCAAATACGGGCCTCTATTCGACATTGGCTAAGTAAGGTATACTTATTATGTCGCTTCGCTTTGCCTTTAGCTTACTTTCCAAAGTTTACATTGAAAAGAAAGATACAACACATAGTGCCGTTTCGTTACCATAGTAACGATCGGTTTCTGTACCCTATATCTTGAACGCTTATGACGACGCGGTTAGCCTAGTTGGGAGTGAACCTGCCTCCGAAGCTAGCGTCCCGGGTTCGATCCCCGGTAAGGGCAAATATTTGTGTGATGAGCACGAATGTTTGTTCCTGAGTCTTGGATGTTTCCTATGTATTTAAGTATTTATTTCTCTATATAAGTATGTATATCGTCGTCTAGTACCCATAACACAAGCCTTTAGAGCTTACTTTGGGTTTAGATCGATTTGCGTAAAGATTGTCCCCTGATTATTATTATTATCCATTCACAATATTCAATCCGTAGATAGATTTGCTTGCTACCAGTTAAAATTTACATATTTTTGTATGCCGCAAATATCAAATTTTAAACCATAGTAACCAAATCTATCTGCGGATTGAATATTGAGAACGGGCCATAAGTCAATATTATATCCAATGTTAGTCCCCTTTACCACAATTTAAACTATTCATTGGTAGAGGAGCTAAATTATGACAGATGACAGCTATAATAAAAAAAAGATTCCGAAGAATTGAGATCCTCCTCCTTTTTTGAAGTCGGTTAATGACACGTCCCAATACAGGCTATACATGTTGGTATATAACAGAATAGCGATACAGCTAATTTTAAAACGTAACTCTGAATCGTATTACGAGGTCGTGGCTTTCAGAATTCAAGTTACATGGAGCAATAAAGTGTAGATCTGGACCTTCGCTTTTTTCCTAATATTTCGACCTCTTTGGGACAACTGTTTTCGACCCCTGTTTAATTAAAGGGAAGTAAGCCGCTAAGCAGACAGTTAGAATTAATGGATGGGTGTGTGACTATTGATTTATGTATTTAGTAAGTAGTATTGTAGCATTTTCGTTAGAAGTTTCACGGGTAAGCTTTGTCAGGAAATTTGTTTAAACATATCTGGGTAATTCATTTTGTGGGAGATGTATGTAAACTTTATATTATGTAATAAATTCTCATAGAATACCAGCGTAAACGTAACGAGATCTGAAGGCCCATCCCCCTATTCTCCATCCCTCCATTCTCCATCCCCTATCCCCTATCCACCGTCCCCCTAGACTGGCAATGCATTGGCAGCGTCACTGGTGTTGCAAATGTCCATATCGGTGACCAGTTTCCATCAGTTGGATTCCAACTGCTGGACCGTCTGCCAATTCGTTTTGCCTATTTACATATCTGTGACAATAAATAAATAGTAGTTTATGCAACGGTTGCATAATGATAGGCCTTAAAACACTAGTGCGGTTTTATGAAACGAGCTTTTAAGCGAGTTTCATAATAAGATCGCACGTGTGTTTTAAGGCCAAATTATGCAGAGTTGCATACATAACTTTATCTACACACATATTATAAATCTTCCATGATGGGTTCAGAAACAATTTTTTCTGGCAACAAGTTATTTGTTGCAATCGTGGCTGCATATTTCCGATATCCGGCGCATTTTCACATCACACACACTCCGAGAAGACTACTTACTATTCATATTTTCAACTAAAATGTAAATTACAAACAACTTTTTCTATTCAATACAAAAACAATTCTACTTTCGTTCAGCAAAACGCCAACATGGCGATCCTCCGTCAAGACCATTTTTTTTTAAATCATAGACAAACGGATGAAGTCTCTATTCTCACGTCACTCGAAATCAAATATTGTGCAGTTTATATTAAAAAAACATACTGAATTGACGTTTCGTATCAATAACTGTTTTAATATCTATGGATACTAGAATAGAGACCACTTGAGTTTTGACAGCTGTTCCAAATTTAATCTCATTTCTTTACTAAAAACGATAAAGAAGTCATGTTATTTCTTTATCGCAGCACTGGTTTTTCCTAATTGGTTGTCAAAATGGTGGCCATTTCCTAAGGTTTTTGATTAACCAATGGAGGTTTTATGATATGGGTGTAGATAAACAATATATTCAATGGCATCCTTGCTTGCTGGCTTATGAGCGTAAAGGTAACCCAATTCACATATCTTGATTGTACCTCACTACACTACTCTAATAACTCAGGTCAAGCCGGACTTATGATACCTACGTCTATGATATAAATAAAGCTTTGAGGCAATTTTACTGAAGATTTTAACTAAATCTTCAGTAAATATATTTAAATTTAAATTTAAATTGATTTAAAATAAGCTCGTTCTTGCCTAAGATATATTTCTAAGTACAATCGTACCAGTTTGATGTCGGTCTACGCCTGCCCTACATACAGGGCAGTCGTAGACTCAGATTAATTTTATTCTAATTGCAATATTCGGTCCAATTCAAAAGTATGGTCGCCTCAATTTATAAGTAACGTATAACTTGAATTAGGATAGGTCAAAATCGATTCATTGGATAGCTTGGTGCCATACCTAAATCGAATTTGACGTTCCTTATTTTAAGTTTAGGAAGTTTTTAATTTGGGCGATACTATTTCGAATTGGACCCATTATCTTTCTATATATAAATCTACTGTACGTGTGTATGTCACTGAACTCCTCTTAAACGGCTGGACCGATATAAATGTTTTTTTTTTCATGTGTTTGGATGGTTTAGATTCACAAATCAGCCCGGAAGATGGCGCTGCAGTCGGTACAAATACCGCGGGCGAAGTTGTGGCGGGTCCACTAGAATATTATATGTATGAATAAATACATATCAAAAAACTTTACGTATAGGTAACTGGTTGTTTGGATGCTCCTACTATTTACAAAATTATAAACATAGCTTGTTTAATAGTATTTATAGGATAGTTGATTAGATAGCAGCTGAGAGAAGGACAATACGTTCGTTAGGTTTAACAAAGATCCGAGCTACATCATAACATAATTGGGCAATTTAGCATAGCAATCATAACATAACTAACGACATAACTTATTGTAAAGGTTTACTTTGTGTCATTTTAATATGATGTTACAAAACTATTTTGTTAATTTCGAAATTGGTTACTAATTTGTCTTCAGAATAATCAAAGTGCGTTCAGCATGTTATGACCTAAGCTAACCTAAGCTAATTTTGTCACTGACTGTACTTAGGCGAGCAGTATAATTTAACTAGAGAACCCGCCACAGCTTCGCCCGCGGTATTTTCCATATAAACTTTGCCCCTTATGGGATGGAATTTCAAAACTACCCCAAAATCAATTTACTAAATTTTCACCCCTACACGGGTTGATTTTTCAAAATGCTTTTGCTGTGCGCCTTTGTTTTTATTCAGAAGCCCAAATTCTCATTTTCATGTTAATAAGCTAAAAAATTACGGATTTCCATATACATTGTTAACTCCTTTTTCACCCCGTTAGGGATTGATTTTCGTAAGATCCTTTCTTAGCGGGCACCTACATTACCTAAAGAATCATCATCATCATTTCAGCTGCAGGACATCCACTGCTGGACATAGGCCTCCCCCACCTAAAGAATACCTGTACCAAATTTTAGACTTCTAGCTCCAGTAGTTTTGGCTGTGCGTCGATATGTCACCCGATCAGTCAGTCAGTCAGCTTAGTTCTTCTTTTATATATTTTAATTAGAAACTCTTCGATATCATCATCTGACGTGGATTTTTCCTCGTATAAGTGAGTCATCGGACAGCGAAACTTTTTTAATGTTTTTCAGGTGACTTGCGAAGTCCCGGGCATTGGCAGCATGCCCTTACGGATATAGCTGGGGACGCGACGTGTCACATATTCGGTTTGCCGGTGGGAACAAGCGGCAAGCTTAAGCGATATACTTTGGTTTTTTTTAATTAATAACACTGTAAACAATCTTGATAAGCCTTTTTATTGAAAAGTGCTTTTAATAAATATATAATAGCATTTAATAAACATATTACAATTCAATTACACAAATTATTAATTTAATATCCACAGAACTATATCTCGATATAGTTCTGTGGTAATATCTTTATTGGCGATTATTTTGTAATCAAAATTGTTTACATTACTATACTTCGTTATTTTAGAAAAAGAGATATTTTTAAAATAATGAAGTATAGTTTGATTTAAATCGGTTTAAATGTTATAGTGTCTACCCTGAACATACGGGAAAAGTTAATTAAATTGCATTTTAAACATATTTGGATCGGCGCCAAAATGCTATCCTACTGCACCTTGGGGACTTTGCAAATATTGGACTTACTTAGTTAATTGAAAACTCTGACACAAATTTCTCAACTCTAAATTAAAGTAAGCCTTCACTTGAACTCTTAATTAGTTTGAATATTCGCAAGATTGGGACTTATCTTTTTGACAGTTTAAGCTTTGTCACTTAGACTTTTTAGTATTATAAAGCAGGCAAGTTCAAGTTGAGGATGTTTTTAATTAACCATCGAAAGAAACGATTGAACTAAAAAATATATATTTACGTAATTAGAAGTGTAAATTGTGAAGTGACCCTCCTCTGCTGCACTGGGAGTGAAGAAATAGCATAGAATGCGTGCTGATGCTTATCATCCTGGCATGTCGTAAAAGTCGACTAAGGGACGGGTCTTCTCCAACATGGTGGACTATCTGTATGGGCGATGGGCTGATCACCTGTCACCATACGGTTCATCATACCATCTTAGGACTAATTAATCGAACGTGGCCACAAGTAGTCTTGTGGCTCTGCCCACCCCATTAGGGATTTCGGGCGTGATAATATGTATGTATGTATGTAGAAGTGTAAATTATTCACTTAACTTGCAAAATTATCCTTATAAAAACTGTAATCTGATGAAGTAAGGCTTAAAGTGATTTTTTGTCAAATTAATTGTGTTTCAGACACGAGTGTTCATTAAAAAAAATACTGCATTAGTCTGTATAGTTAATTTCTTAAGATAAATGTTTGTGTCACAAGATATAAGAGTTTGAGTCACAACACTGAACTACAATGCAATACAAATACTCAATATACACACATAAAACATATTGAAAAAAGACAAGGTGGACAATAGGCGGACAACATTCCAAGGGTCAAACCATCAATTACAAATAATTACCCGGGTCGATCTAGCTTCATCCCTGTGACATTTTCATTAATTGAACTCTGATAAAACTTTGTCATGACGCTCTCTAATCGCTGTCACATCAACGTGCTTATATGCCTCGCTTGCACGTTACAGCACGTGCTTTTGTGTTAAATCATAACACTAATATTATAGTAGTGGTAGTAGTGGTAGAGCTAAACAGTAATCATCACTAGATGAGATGATAACTGTTCGAATGGGCCGGTTCGACCGGGGTAGTACCACACTCACAGAATATCGGCGTAGAGTAATAGCTTGCTATTGCGTTTCGGACGGTGAGTGACGAGATCCGGAGGCCTATTCCCTCATCCCCATCCTATCCCTATTCCCCATCCTTCCTAGACTGGCAACGCATTGGCATAATGTATACAATTAATTTCAAATTAGCTGAAATAGGCAGTCTGTATCGACTACCTAAGGAAGAGGTATATCCATAAAAAGATTTCGATTATTTAATTGAATATAAGGAACCATGTTTTTAATAGTGATGTGTATAACTGAAAACCTGCTAATAATGAATTAATGACTGACAAAAAACAACAACAATAACAAGTAGATTAACAGTAACAAGGCCCAGATCAGCAGGAAACACGGCGCATATACATAAGGTACTCGTTCTAATTAGGCTGATGATTCAGAGGTGTTTTTTTAACTTTTGTAAACCAAGTAAGTAGAATGCAATTGTCTAATAAAAACGGGACTGTAATAAATCGAAAACTAAAGACGTTATTACGCTAAAAATACACCGGAAAATAGTAAACAGTAGTAATATAACTTGGCACTATTGTGACACATAAAATCTACTTTAAAATTTTATTTATTAAATAAAAATAAAAAAATAATGATAAAGCCAGATCGAATCGGGTATAAATAAAACCACATGCACCAATTGCTTTAAAAGACGACATAATTTCACCTATTTCACCCCATGGGGTGGTTTTTTATAAAATTCTTTCTTAGTGGATGTTTACTCCCTAAAAGAAACCTACTTGCCAAATTCTAAGTTTGTGGGTTTTATAGTTTCTGAGATTTCGTGATAGGTGAGTGAGTGAGAACGTGAAGTATTTCGCTTTTAAATAAGTGTATGTGTATTATTTTGCAATTATTTCAAGTTAATGTGTGTTTTAATGTATATCAACAATTAAATCGCTATCTCTTGTAACTTGCAGACTCGTACGTAGAAAACCATAAGTCCACGCGGCTGTTCCGCATTCTTTGTTTATTATTATTAAAGCAGTGAGTTACCTAGCTAGTTAGAGGTGGGGTAGTGACCTATTCTTATAATATTTCTAAACTAGTCCATTTTGCGAAAGCTAAATGATTTAAAAGTGTTAAGCGCCCTGTGAAACAATCGCATGAAAATATGCCTTATTTAAAGACGCTTGCAATTATTTTTAAAAACTTATCCAATTAGTTGCTATTTTGGGACCATGATAGTTTGTAAGTAAAGCCAGTCGGTGTTGAATCCTTTAAGAAATCGCAAGCTCGGTTTTTAGTGATCAATATTACCCCATTAAATATTTTAAAATTTAAATTATTCGCGTCCTTAAATCCAATTTATTGCGGAGAAATACGAGCATTACATAATGGCAATGAGCAATATTATGTGGTCAGACACACAAAACAGCGGAAATATTTATCTACTTAGAACGATAAATAAAGACGCTTCCACAACAAAATATCAAAGGGAGTATAAAGGTATTGACTGTCAAATACACTTACAACTGATACAAGCCGACTGTACCTGCGACCTTTGGGAGTTGGGCGGAAATTGAACTTATGGTGTCCGTTTCCAGAGACGTCAAACCTGTAAATAAATTCTTTGTAGGTGTTTAAGGTCCCTTGATACCTTGTTAAGGAAATGTTTTATATTGAAAACAGTTTTTATCCTGGAGTCCTGAGTACGATTTTGTTTTGTTTCTATGTGCAATACCTTTACAACAATTTGAATAGAACAATTTGATTTAGGCGACTAATATCGATAAGGATGACAATGAATACGACTGACTATGAATGATGAGGTATAAAAATGTCTAATGACAATAAATAAAAATGACGAAATGAATGAGAAATGTAAAAAGCCGAACAATAAACAGGTCGGTTAGGAAAAATGACGAAGTATTATTTAGTTAAAATATAAAAATGTCGAGAAATGAACAAGACCTAATATAAAAATGACGAAGTATAGGTGGAACACGGGCTAGGTAGGTTTAGGTTATATTAGTTTTGCAACAGGCCCGGAGGGCCAAACCATCCAGAAACAGGAGCTCCGCTTTAGCGGAGCTCCGTCAACACTGTCTAATTGATTTGAAATAAAAGTGTCGACGGAGCTCGGCTCACGCGGAGCTACTATTCCTGGGTGGTTTCGCCCTCCGGGCCTACTGCAATACTAACATAACCTTAACCTACCTGTCGTCATTTTTATATTAGGTCTTTTTTACATCTCAACATTTTTATACTCCGTCTATTTTCATTTTCGACTTTTTTATTTCTTGACAGTAAACATCATTTCGACATTTTTATACCTAGTAACTTTTCCTTACCGACATTAGTCGCCTAAATCAACAATTTTACCGTCAGTGTAATAGTAGTGAACGTTACCATAAAATAAATATTCCAACACAATCACAAGATTGCTGACAAATTCCAAGTGAACTACTATTAGTAACACAACGTGTGATTAAAACTACGTGTTTTATTGCCTGGGTTTGTTAATTAACATTATGTACCATTGCGAAATGGGGTCTACATAATATGGGTGATGACTTGTTTAAGCTATCTCTATAACATTTCTACGTAAAGTATTGCAGCAGCTTCGTCTGCGTTGAAATTTATCTTTCATAACGAATTTTATGTTGCTGACTTTAAATGAAGCTCTTTTCCTCTCAAATCATTGGGCTTTCATCAGGCAAACTTGCCATTAATACAAAGTCATCAACAGGCTCACATCGAGCAAACACAAAATTCCCGTAAATCAATTTTCTAGCTCATATTTCATCCTTTTAGGGGTTGAATCTCTTTAAAAAAGTAGCTTATGTCTTTTCCTAGGGCTCAAACTATAATCCTTACTAAATTCGTTGAAAATGGGTTGAGCAGTTTAGCCGTGAAAATGTTATAGACAGACAGACAGACAGAGCTATTCTCGCATGTATAATATTAGTATGGATAATCAGCGTAATTTTCGAGAATTTGTCCGTGTAAAATTCGTCTATAGCTGGTTCTCTGAAAGTGCAACAATATCTGTGATGAAAGTATCCTCTACGTATATCTGAGACTGTCATACAAAATTGGTCAAATGTTATCTATCGTAATTGGTTTGACGGAAGACTTTTGCGAAAAGGACTTTTTAAGACTAGAAATAAGCACGGCTTTACTCACGATTTATTGTCAGAAATAGTCCGACATGTTTTGGGACTCATTATGGAGTCCTTCTTCAGGGGTTGAGTACGGTCGCGCTCACTGCAACCCACGCACTGCCGGCATCCGCGCCGAGGGCGCGGGGGCGGCGGGGGGCTGCACCGGTGTTGCTGAAGCACCAGGCTGCGGCTCGTTGTTGGTGGTGAACGGCAGCAAACATGCCGAACTCACAGTGTCCACAAGAATGTCAACACGTCCAGTATTCCGAATCGCTGGTCTTAGTAATGGTCTCACGAAAGTTTTAATCTGATTATAGGACTTTTTTAAGTGTAAAATTGTCTAAAGGATTCACATAAATCTAAACTCAAAAGATAGGTAACCTTTTACATTACGGTATCCGGATAAGATATCAGATTTGAATCAGGGCGTCTATTCGAGAACGTCTAAGTGATACTGCAGCGACCCGCGAGCGAGACTCGCATCTCGCTCTTACGCATTAAGCCTGGCGTCCACTAGACTCGCCGAGGCGAATTGAATCGAATCGCAATATTTCGCTTCCTATATTTTCTAATGCAACTGCGTCCATTGACGAAGAGCCGCGGCGCGCCGATTCAATAGACGCAGTTGCATTAGAAAATATAGGAGGCGAATTATTGCGATTAGATTCAATTCGTCTCGGCGAGTCTAGTGGACGCCAGGCTTTACGCGTCGTGCGGAAGAGTGGGATGAGAAATCTCGCTCATGAGTCGCTACAACATCACTTAGAGTTCCCGAATAGAGGCGCAAAACATTAGTGTCACACAGATCGATTATAATTCGCGACGTTTGAATTTTGAATATTTGAAAATATCGATGGAGATTAGTAAAAAAATTATAATATTACACTTATACATAATATAACTTACAGGCTTTATTTTTCATATTTTAACAGCGATATCTTGACATAAAATAATAGAGTCACAATTTCACAACCATTGGTAAATTTGTCGTTCTATTTTATTTTATTAGCTTTCGAAATGTTATACTAATAAAAGGGCACAATCGTTTATTAAATCTAAAATTTTAAAGTCAGTCGTGTCCAGTACTTTGCTTTTCAAATGTTTGTAAATTCTCTGAATAAATTGGTTAATCCTCGACCTTTTGTTTCAGGTAAGTGTCGGCTGAAAAGGACCCGCTGCACGCCAAATCGAATTAATTCATTCGATGCGAGTATACTTTAAATAGCCTAGGTAGGTGTACGTACAAAGGTAAACCGATTAAGGTTGAGCAATAAAAGTTATTGTTTTGTATCATGCGCACAGTCTTATTTCCAAAGGTTGTCTAAGGGTGCTCCAACATAGTAGTTATGTAAACGTCTTAGCGTTATATAAAGTGTTTTGGGATTAACGCATAATGTGATTGATACACGCCAATTAGGGTACCCTTTATTTGTTACCCTAAAAAAATCATAGAGCATAGTTACACATTGACCTTGAGACTTACGCGGTCACATTGTTGAGAATTTGTTGATAAGAATACGATGTTTATATTCCAATAAATTTTTGCTTATAAAGTTCATTAACTTCTTTATAAAGCTTACCTGCTTTTTAGTAGTAGGACAGGAGTTTGGTGCAAGCCACCGCGGTCACTTGCAACCAAAATCACGCAACCGTTGCGTTGCGCCCGGCATGGTCCAATGGGAAACAGAAAATCCGAAATCTTCACCGGCGAACCGTGTAGCGGAACGTTCCGACGAAACATCTCTGGACCGCGCTAAGGTCCGCACCATTTCGGTATATTCAATACTAGCTGTGCCCGCGACTTCGTCCGCGTGGAATAGATAAAACATCACATAAACCTTACATATTTCCATACAGACTTTCACCCCCAACTTTCACCAACAACACAAACTTTGAATGTCATATTTATTTATATCGAATCAACAGCCTAAAAAATAAGTTTCAAGCTTCTAGCTCTAAAAATGATGACAATTCCATACAACTTTTCATCCCCCCTTTCAACCCCTTACAACCCTTTTTTCGCATTAAAAAGTAGCTTATGTCCTTTCTCAAGCTCTAAACTATCTGTGTACCAAATTTCATTTAAATCGGTTCAGTAGTTTGGGCGTGAAAGCACGACATACAAACAGACAGACAGACACAGAGAGTTACTTTCGCATTTATAATATTAGTAAGAAAGGATTGGTGAAGCGAAACGCCATTTTCAATAGAACTTCAAAAGAACAAAGCAAAATTAAATTTACTTAAATCCTGTAGCGCGGAAAAGGCAAGTGACATTGTCAAAAAAGTTTAAGTTTTGTCACGAATAATGTTTATTTATTACAATCCGGCTCCTTCCTTAGGAATGCGTGCATGTTGGCGCCAATTTGTGATTACAGAAACTTTATTATTGATTCGACGTGTAACTTTACGCATCCGTTTGACCACACGTTAAGATAAAATAAAAATAAATTGAAATAAAAAAGAAATGCCTATGATAAAAACAAGTGGAATGGATTCAACTCACGATTCTGAACAAAGTAACTTCTAGTTTTGCGTTTATTAGAAAACACGTTGCATTTGTAACATGTTATAATTTATTGCAATTAAGACAAATGAAAGAAAAGTTACAAATTGTAACAAAATGTAACGTGTTATGTAGCTGTTGTGTGGGAGCACCATATTATTGGCCATAAACTGAAACGGTTTTCTAGACCACTTACAAAAGCAACCTAACTTTATCTTATTTAAGTGTGATGTTCTGAAAATTATTTAGCGAAAAGGTTACGATCCTCCTATATGGAACCTCCAACACGTTCCACTTGGCGTTCGAGAGCCAAGGCGCTTTTCGTCTCGATCATTGTGCTTACTTTTTTGCTCTACCTATGCTTCACCAAATCTGGACTTGGTTCCATTTGTAGTCCGAGTTTGCATTTAAGGCTCAAAGTCATGGACCGCCTTGTTATTATGGTAATCTGCTGAGGTTCTTCGTGTGAGTTCTCTATCATGTAAGATATAACACTCATACGTATGAGGATTTTCATATTTTATTCTATTTTAAGGGATCCGTACCACAAAAGGAAAAAACAGAACCCTTATAGGATCACTCGTGTGTCTGTCTGTCTGTCCGTCTGTCACAGCCAATTTGCTCCGGAACTACAGGAGTGATTGAGTTGAAATTTGGTACACATACGTAAGTCAGTGCCCGCAACACGGACGCGTAATGCAAATAAATGAATTTTAAACATGGGAGCTAGTTTTGGGGGGTAAAGAAGAAAATTAAAAAGAAAAGTCATGCAAACTATATCTTGTGACATATCAAATGAAAGGGCTTATTGTGAGGATCTTTTAGAATTTTGAGATAAAGAGTTTGAAAGTTATTTAGGAAAATAAGCGCAAAATGACCATTCCCCCCTTATTTCCAAAACGACTGGTCCTACAATTTTGAAAAAAATACAGGAAATAGTTCTTTACCTATAGATTACAGGAAAACCTATAAGAAGTCTATGGTATTTAAAATAACATAGGAAATTCCAGATAATCATGTATGGAACGGAACCCTCTCCACGCGGGTTCAACTCGCACATGTCCGGTTCTAGTTTATGTCCATTCCACAAATTTATGTTCCGTTATACAAGCGAAACGTTATCTTCCACCGACAGAATGTTATTTTCTGCTGCAGTTCATGCTTGATGCGATGGCAAAGGTCAGTATAGCATACATATAACAGTGCGACTGACCCCTGACTTTTCTATTTTTATCCACCAAATTGCTCAGATCGTTGAATACAGTTCCCTCGTGTTTTACTATTACGACACTCGAGCGCAATTTTATCGGAGCTCATTTAGATGTTACTATAACAGCTTTCAAGAAATATAAGTAAAGGAAAGAAGAAGAAAATTTTAGAAATTTAAACATTTTTATCATTCATTTTATAACACCCCGACTTTTATTATGATCTTTTCATGGTAATCGGACGAATGGCTTATGCTGTTCAGAATACAATTTGACTAAATTATCTCTGCACAAAATATACACAAATGTAGATAGTTTTTATTGACGTCTTGCCACCGTCGAGGTTGGTAAGTAATAGCTAAGTATGTTAATTATTAATTAGCTCAGAATATTTTTTACGAACTTCATCGTTTAGTTTCGCTTATCTCTTCATTACACTCATTCCATAATTGTTATTGCTATTGTATGTTACCTGCCGACTCTACGGCAACTAGTTTTTTCTGATAGTAAATTGTTCTTGTTACAGTGATAGTGACTACTATAATCATATATTAATCGTTCCTGAAACAAAGGTTACGGTCTTTAGTTTTGGTCGTTTTACTAGCTACATCAAAACTTAAAAAAGGTCAAAGCGATAATCAGCAACATTTTCCCTTAAACCGTATGTACAAGCTTTTGCAAACTTTTGAAATAAGTTCCATGCGATAATCGGCAATATTTTTAGGGTTCCGTACCCAAAGTGTAAAACGGGACCGTATTACTAAGACTGCGCTGTCCGCCCGTCTGTCACCAGGCTGTATCTCATGAACCGTTATAGTTACCGGCCAAGTGCGAGTCGGACTAGCGCACGAAGGCGAGTCCGGCTCGCACTTGGCCGGTTTTTTCCTTAAATCTTGCGTACAAGTTTTAGCAAACATTTAAAAAAGCTCAAGACGCTAATCGGTAACATTTTCCCTTAAATCTTATGTAAGCTGAAAACGTAATAAGTTTCTCGTGTTATGAATTTTGTGAATAATTCATGTCGCATAAAGTAGTTTTTTAGATCGGTCTCTTTCTTTGAAATACTCAGAGAAATGCAAAACTGCATTGCCCATTAAAATAAATAACGTTGGAAAATAAAGGAAACTTTATTTTTGAAGCGAGTTATTTCAAGTGCTTAAAAGCTGGTCTCCATTTTATGAGTTTGGGAAATAATAGCTAACTTTAAAAATCAATTACGAACAGGTCTGTGTCACTCATGTATCAATACAAACATCAGGCTATCTCCAGAATAGACCGGCAAAGGCGTATACGACCTTTAGTGGTGAGCCAGTAATTCCTTGCAATGTCAGGAGCAGACAGCTTGTCGGCATGTCTCTGAAAATCGCTGGAGCTGAAGCCTGGCTCACTGAGCATTCCGATATTCGTAGTCATTACGACTACGACTCCAATAGGATTGACTAAGTTCTGACACGCTAGCTAGACATTTTGCAAAGGCGCTCCTTACAGCTAGGAGAAGCTGTACAAGATTTATCTAACATTGCGTCTGTACTTGGCTACACCTACTTATTTGACTGTTCTAATAAGATGCCATTTATTAAATTAATATATTGTTAAACAATCTGGAAGACGGAGCGTTGATAATGCTCGTACCTACTTAAAGCACGAAATAAGTATTAAGAAGAGTGTGAACCTACGGCTTTTGATACAATAGACGATAACGATTTCCACCCCTTAAATTTCAACCGATGTTCACCAATTTTTGTTAGGTTGTCAGTCGGAACAAAATCTAGGTCTATACGTTTTGGTTTCTCTACTATAATTCAAATAAATTCAATTTATTGTTGTTTTAGTATTCTCATATAAAACTAATTTCGGCGATTGTTAGACTTTGTTGATCTTTATTCAATATTTAAAAAACGTATAAACCTAGATTGTGTCTGACTGACAACCCATCAAAAATTGGTCAAAATCAGTAAACATTCAAAGGGTGGAAATCTTTATCGCCTTTTGTATGAAAAAACATGGTTTGTCCTCTTAATGCTCAGTAGCTACTAACACTTTCATAGTTTATATACTCGTACGCTGCATTAAATTTGCAATATTAAATAATAGTCCTGCAAAAGTAACTGGAAACTAAAAAATTGCTTGTGAAATTAAAGTAAAGTTATTAAAGGCCTTGTATTTATCAAATTGTAAATATATCAGCAAAGAAAGCGATGTTTGGCGGAGTAAACTGCGGGTTATCAGATGTCGAAATGTACCAATAATACAGAAAGAGCGTTCATGCGAAGTGAGGCGGAACTCATTCGGGAAACGTCCTCGCATACGATTCAAACAAGTTGAAAGCCAAGCGCCGTTTTCACAATTTCTTCACACATTTAAAGGTTCACTTAACAGGAGGCAAAGCGACTGAAATTATATGTAAATGTGATCTCGTGGAAGGTTTTCATCTTTTGCATAAACGAAATATTAAAACTTGATATTTTCCCGGAATATGATTTGCAGACTAGTTTAGTGTTTCATTGCATCGGGGAAATGGAATACTGCGGAATCACATCGGGGTTGTTATTTTGCGTCATTGAATGAAATGTTCGAATTTCCATTTGAAGGTTATTTGATGTGGATCGTTAAAAATGAAATCCGTAAGTGTACTTTCATATAAACAATACTCCTTTATCTACACCCATATCATAAAACCTCCATTGTTTAATCAAAAACCATAGGAAATGACCACCATTTTGACAACCAATTAGGAAAAACCAGTGCTGCAATGTTATTTCTTTATCGTTTTTAGTAAAGAAATGAGATTAAATTTGGAACAGCTGTCAAAACTCAAGTGGGTCTCTATTCTAGTAGCCATAGATATTAAACAGTTATTGATACGAAACATCAATTCAGTATGTTTTTTTTAAATAAACCGAACGAAATTTGATCTCGAGTGACATGAGAATAGAGACTTCATTCGCTTGTCTATGATTTAAAAAAAATGGTCTTGACGGAGGATCGAATTGCCGCCATGTTGGTGTTTTGCTGAACGAAAGTAGAATTGTTGTTGAATTGAATAGTAAAAGTTGTTTGTAATTTACATTTTAGTTGAAAATATGAATAGTAGTCTTCTCGGAGTGTGTGTGATGTGAAAATGCGCCGGATATCGGAAATATGCAGCCACGATTGCAACAAATAACTTGTTGCCAGAAAATATTGTTTCTGAACCCATCATGGAGGATTTATAATATGTGTGTAGATAAAGTTATGTATGCAACTCTGCATAATTTGGCCTTAAAACACACGTGCGATCTTATTATGAAACTCGCCTATCGGCTCGTTTCATGAAAACCGCACTAGTGTTTTAAGGCCTATCATTATGCAACCGTTGCATAAACTACTATTATCTACACCCATATCATAAAACCTCCATTGGTTAATCAAAAACCGTAGGAAATGACCACCATTTTGACAACCAATTAGGAAGAACCAGTGCTGCGATGAAGAAATAACATGACTTCTTTATCGTTTTTAGTAAAGAAATGAGATTAAATTTGGAACAGCTGTCAAACTCAAGTGGGTCTCTATTCTAGTATCCATAGATATTAAAACAGTTATTGATACGAAACGTCAATTCAGTATGTTTTTTTAATACTAACTGCACAATATTTGATATCGAGTGACGTGAGAATAGAGACTTCATCCGTTTGTCTATGATTTAAAAAAAAAATGGTCTTGACGGACGGCCGCCATTATTCTGAAGTTTTGCTGAACGAAAGTAGAATTTTGTTGAATTGAATAGAAAAAGTTGTTTGTAATTTACATTTTAGTTGAAAGTATGAATAGTAAGTAGTCTTCTCGGAGTGTGTGTGATGTGAAAATGCGCCGGATATCGGAAATATGCAGCCACGATTGCAACAAATAACTTGTTGCCAGAAAATATTGTTTCTGAACCCATCATGGAGGATTTATAATATGTGTGTAGATAAAGTTATGTATGCAACTCTGCATAATTTGGCCTTAAAACACACGTGCGATCTTATTATGAAACTCGCTAAAAGCTCGTTTCATAAAACCGCACTAGTGTTTTAAGGCCTATCATTATGCAACCGTTGCATAAACTACTAATTTTATTATTCATTATTATTTTTGTGACTTGTCTAGATTGCAACCAAATAGGTCAATGATAAGTAACAAATCTTTATAATGATTATAATCAGCTTATACCAGGACTCCCGTTGTATGCAAATATACTTACGTCACTTTGCTACATGTATCATTTATCTTGATTTGGGGAGAGCAGATCTGTCATGTCTAACAACATAATAAAGACATATATGGATATTACTTACCATTGATCTCTTTAGCTTCAATCTAGATCAGTCATATCGAATTATTATACTTTTATAGATAATACTGTAATAAACTGTAAGAGCATAGAAAATAATGCTGATTTCCACTAGAATTAAGTCGTTAAATCGTATGTAATCGAACTAGAAATGCATTAGAGCATCACTAATGTCATCTCTAATGAAGAACATAAGCGCTTGAACCCAAGGTAAGTCTTTAGATTTCCAGTCCCAAAAATCATTTTACCGGTAACATGTTATGTGATGGATAGTTTTCGTGTCAAAAGTATCATCATCATTATTTGGCCTCTCACAATGATCGCCACAACGACCAATGCTGTGCTGCTCGCATCCAGTTGAGGCCCGCAATCTTCATCAGGTGGTCAGTCGACTGTGTGGCTGATCAGCCCACGCTGCACCTTCTACTACGTGTTCGATGCTCAAGAACTCTTCGGCTACATCGGCCATCTGTTCTACGAGCAACGAGCAAAAGTAAAATCATCAATTAATAACTTGGTGATGTCGTGGCTCCATATTACATTATCTTTTAACCATTTTATCACACGCAATGAAACTCCTCTGTCTAAAGATCACATTTCATATAACAACTCTATTGAAAAAATAAAATTACACAATGTAAAGCTTCCTAAATAAGGCTATGCCGAAATAATACTTAAAGAGCAACGGGATCGACCCTTTTCCCCAAACAAAGCAATCGTGTTTTCGTATAAAATGGCGCTCTACTAAAAATATGTCAGAATTTGATTGTTTTCTCTGTTTTGTTCTTTCCATTAAGTAAGCACAGTTGCTACGAACACGAAAAATGATGAGAGAATAAAGATGTTTCCACACTTCGTAGATCCAAGTTGATCGAGGTGTTAAGAAATAATACAAAAAGTTAAGAATAATTAATTAATTATCGACCTTTTCTAACCTTAGATGTTTATTGAATAGAATTGTAAGTGTGCGGGGAGGCCCCTAGAGATACAATACGCGTTTTATTACACGACGACGCGGATAGCCTAGTTGGTAGTGCCCCTGCCTCCGAAGCTAGCGTCCCGGGTTCGATCCCCGGTAAGGGCAAATATTTGTGTGAGCACTAATGTTTGTTCCTGAGTCTTGGATGTTTCCTATGTATTTAAGTATTTATTTCTCTATATAAGTATTTTTATCGTCGTCTAGTACTCATAACACAAGCCTTTAGAGCTTACTTTGGAACTAGATCGATTTGTGTAAGATTGTCCCCAGATTTATTTAAAAAAAAAAAATATTGTCTAGCTAACTGGGCAATAATAAATAGATTTGGCTGCATCGACTATGCTATGCTCACACAGAACATCGTCTTTGTAATTCCACCTAAGCTAGTAAGCTATACTAATAACATTCCTATATTATACCATTAATATTGTCGCATTTAAATTGAAAGTCTCTTTCTCCAACCGCTATCGCCTAATAACAAGGTCAGTATAGTAGAGGCCTTCACTCCTCGCCTTCTTAATGTCGCCTTCGCAGAGCGACTTAAAAATACCAATACCGTAATAAACAAACCCTGCAACATTCTTTCTCATTGGAGTGAAAGGAGCGTATGGACTGTTGAATTTGCTCGATAACAGTATGTGTTTGAAGTTAAAAATAATGATTTCGATGAAACTTGAAGATTTAACACGATGTCGACGACACGACGACACAGTCGAGGTCGATCGAGTCGATCTTGAGCGATCTTACGCTCCTGACAATAAACTCGTGTTTACATAGGTTTGAGCAAAGCGGACAAAGGTCCGCGTAGTTATTTTTGACCTCAGCTGTGCCTAACACTAATCATTTGATGGTGTTGGGCCGTTTTACATAAGCATTTAATGCGGACTATCTTTATGAAAGTATTCAATGAGATAAAATCACTTCTGATAATATACCTATTATAAATAAACAAATGAATCTCGATTCCAACCACAACTTTGTTCCTTTTGGAGTCGAGACCCATGGTCCGTGGGGTCCCGGTGCACTACGCCTCTTTGAGGAAATCTGAAATAGGCAGATGGAGTTAACCGTAGACCGAAGACCTTTCAGCGTACTCGCTCGACGCATTAGTATTGTAGTACACCGAGGAAATACTGCCATCATCTTCGGAAGAATGCCTCTGGGACCCTTTTTATTAGATTTAGTTTATTTAGATCATTATATTAATAGGTCTACCTATTGTGTTTTTTAAATGAAGGTTTGATAGTCTAGTGTCATAAAGGCGAAAATGAACATATAAGGTCCATGCGTACCATCGACATTTACATAAATCAGGAATACTTTATACTGAGTAAGAAAATCTAGGCATGTGATTAACTTTATAGAGCATCATTATCTCAGCCGAAAGACGTTCACTACTGGACAAAGGCCTTTCTCAAAGATCGCCTAGGTCTAAACGTTTATGTGAAATATTACTATTACTATTGTGTTCAAGTTTTATGTGTTTGCGTACATATAATAATTTAATCGCATATTACCGCTTTGTGCATCTGTTACGATCGCAGTAAGTAAGTGAAGGTATTAGTTATGATTCAATAATAATAATTATATCTAGGATAATAACACACAAGTCCCAAACTAGGATATCCCTGTGCTTAATGGGTACCTACTAGACAACGATACCATTACATATAGACAAATACAAACAAATTATAGATACTAAATATCCAGGAGTTGGGTACAAATAACAAAGTTCGCTCCTACCGGGATTCTAAACCGCCACCGCAACTGATAATTGATTTTAGATCATGAATTATTCTGATTCATTGTTTACTCATTTATTATTTAACTACAAACTTACCAATAAATCTAAATTGTTATTTAATATACAATATGTTACATCTTAAAACCAATAAAAATAACACTATGATCGGAATAAATAAAAACAGAATAATTACAAGTACTTACCTGTAATGATCAACCGATGCCACATCCATTTCGCCACCTATGTTTTTCCATGTTACTTTAGCGTCGTAGCTCTGTCCACCGCACCATGAACACAACGAAAAATAACAAAATGTATAAATTGCATGTGCAATATTTACTCACTTACCCTTACCTTTATTATATTTTTTAATTTTAATTTACTACCACTGTACGTTTAAGTCTAAATTTTATCAAAAACATAAATGTTCTCATTTAAGTGAATTATGTAATTCTTATGAGAATAAACATCTTAACCTATATTATGGAATGCATACTGCAACTGCTTTGCGAACATCTGTTAGTAGTAAGCTTTTTGTCACTTGCAACAAGGCAGCGTTTAGTTAAGTCTTCATTAGATACAGTTGATTCAGTTTTACTTTGGCTTTTTATATTCCTGCCAGCTAACGTTGTGTTTGTTCTCAGAGTACCGTACCCGAAAGTTTCAACGGGCACCTATTTATTACTGAGCTTACGATATCCGTCTGTGTGTCGGAGGCCTCGCAGGTTCTAGCAAGTAGCAATTTCCACAGATTATGGTGTAGTGACAGCATAAATACTGGCAAATAATATAAATATTAAAAAGTGCCTAGGTAACTCCCTCTACTGATACCCTTAAATTGGCTTATTATTTCTAAAACGGCTAATATTTGTTGTGAAATTTATTTTAAGTATAGCTTATAAAATAAATGTACCATTGTATGTGATAGATAATTTAAATAACCTGGGAATGGCGTGTTATTATGAACGAAATAAAATTATTAAAGCGACCACGAGCGTTTCGGTGAAGGAAAACATCGTGATGAAAATTTGCATCCACCTGCAAAGCAATTGAAAGATGTGTGTGAAGTCCCAATCATATCAAAAACATAAATGTGAAAAAAGGGCCAAGTTCGGTACAAAAACGTCTGGAGTTGACGGGTATCGCCGATAAAAGAGTTGAGATCTGAACGAGTGCCAAATTCCTTTGAACTTTCTTGAATGATACCTTAAAAAAGGTACTACAACGTTCTTAAATAATTTCAAAGAAAATTGGTTATTTTCACTGATATTGAATTTATAACTTGGCAAGTTTCATATCCATCCAAAATTGTAAATTGTAAGTATTAACAAAATAAATTCAACGCTCGTATTAAAATATGTTCTATATGCCATAAGAGGCAGATACTTTTGAAGTATTCGATGTCAGATTAAAACTTGTGTGGTAAAAATAACAAATTTTCTTTGAAAGAATTTAAGAACGCTGTAGTACCTTTGTCTTGTATACTAACCCTGAATGCTATTAGATTTTTGATTTTTTCCTATGCCTACAACCAATAACCTACCTCCACGCCAAGTTTAACTTCCTCGGTGATCTGGAAGTAGTCTAAACTTTTGATCTATATGTCAGTCAGTCAGTGATAAAAATTGTTATTTACGGACGTCATTAGAGGCTTTTTTATTGAAATTTGGGATTTTAGCAATAAGAAGACGGTCTACGGACTACGAAATTGCAAGTGTGTCGGTAAATTAGAAGGAGGAGTCGGTGATTTTTAAATATGGGTCGAAAATGGCCCGAAATGGTTCGTGTAATATAACCTACGGCCGGTGTGTCGCGAACTTTGGCTGACACACTGCCGTGTGTCTAGATCCTCACTAGACTCGCGTGGGGACTACTGCCCAGTCCCTCTCACTATGACAGGAGGCCTGTACCCAGTAGTGGCTATATAGGCTGACGATGATGATAAGTAAAGCTAAGTGAGATAGTACGATGGCAAGGAACCCTCTGTGCGCAACTACAACTCTCACATGACCCGTTTTTTTTTTCATTTGCTTTGTACCTTAAACTAAACCTAGTTTACAAACCTTATATATTTAAGTGGACTTGCGTATGTTAATGGTACCCTAGCGAGTCTAACATTTAGAACTAAATTCTTGTTCCAGCTAAATTAATTGTTCCGTCTAGTTCTTTGCAAACTTCAAATAAAATCCCAACTTTCCTAGTCGGCAGGTAGGGAGGGGTGCCATATCGGGGCAGTTTATTCTCAGCATAGACATAATAAGAATGCATAGACCCACAATATTCACTCGTGCACGACGGATAATTCACTCTTGCGCGCCGTTCTTTTGGAAGCATTACGAAAGAGTTAACTAACATAACATAATCCAATAAAGTCCAAGTTAGTTAATAGAGTTGACTTTTACTCTTAATTAGCCTCGTACAAGTCACTGTCGCAGTCCAATTATTTTAATTCCGAGATAAAAAAGGCGCTGCAAGCCTATCTCAGATATGAGTCAATCTTAAGGTCACCATTCACCGTACAGTAAAGGGATAGTGCAATGTCATATTTTTTACTCGATGCTTTAGCATCGCGTGATAAAGATCAGACGACACGTAATGGAATAACAAAAGATACAACGTGTGATAGGCCGTTATCTTATCAGGTCTGAAAAACATCAATATAGATTTACAATCGCCCTAAAGTTTGTTGATGAGATATTGTAGTAATTCAACGTGGAGCTGTGTCGTGCGAGTGCATGGCGGTAGCGCGGGCGATAAGCACCGCGCTCGCCGGGCCGGGCGCAGCGCCGGCGGCGGCGGCCGCGGCAGTCGCAACCGGCTGGCTCGCGCGGCCACACGCGCTCGGCTCGAAGCCCGCGCCCGCGTCCGCGCCCGCGCCGCTCCCGCGTAACCCACCTCCCAACCCCGCCAACTGCCCTCAGGTAAGGGCCGCAGCCGCTGCTACACTACATCTCCTCAAATCCCTTTCATTATCATTTCAACACAGGCCCTGCGCTTTCATAATACGTTATCTAATTTTAAATGACAACTAGCCAATTTATTTTTAGTGCAAACAAAACAAAGTAATCATCGTGTTTCTCACATTGGGTGAGATTACGTTTTAGTGACAGACAGGCGTCTTCTGTCAAGCGACAGAATTAAAAGTGGATACAATCGGCCGCCCATTATACGACCCTGCTAATGTGAAATATGATATTGTAAAATACTTTAACGTCGTATAACTTACAATTTGCTAAGGAACAATTAAGAGGTGACCGCAGCGGCAAATCAAAATATTTATCTTCATTTTGCGGGACAGTCTTAATTGTAACGAAAACTTAATTAAGCCGCAAAACAGCCCTGGTAACCAAAAAAAGTGTCATTAAATTTCGAGAGTGACTTTAGTTTTCGTAATTAAATTCATTATCCAAGAAGTTTATCTGTTATCTGGCACTGGCCTTGAGATGAGCCGGACTCTCATTCGCTTATCAAGATTAGCGAGGTGTTGTTTGAGCTATAATTATTATATTATCAAATCGTGGACGATCCCCAGTAAGCGTAGGTTTTATCAAATGTAGCAGGAGAAATGACCTTCTGAAAACGTCTTGATCTTCGATTATGGATAACGGGGATTTTCCCATTTGAATATCTCTCATTTCCCATTTCGCAATGTCTGTCGAATACACGAGAATTTATCGCTGACATATGTTATTCGCCGCACATACCAAGTTATTCGAGAGCATTTATTCGTCAATGTCATTATAGAAACTTTGTTAAGTAACTCACTTAATATAACTTATACAATAATACTTTTCTCATGCCGTTAGCACTCTATCGACTCGATTCAATGACGTGATATATAGCCGAACTCCGTTTAAACCACATACAATCCCTTTGAGAGCCTAACATTTATTACAAAAAGGTAACGGTTTTCGTTTTGTATAGGTACCTTTAAAAGAGTGGGGTCAAACAGAAATAAACATCGCATGAACATGTTGTATATCAGTTTTACACTTGTCATTTGTAAATATTAAATAATTATTAAAACTTATTAGACCAGCGACGTTTATGAAAAGGTACCCGAACCATAAACTAAGTACGTGCTTGCTTGCGGTATATCATAACTCCACATGCGGGAAAATTGAGTCTTGAGGTTATCTCATACATTTTCAATGGGTAAATACATCCTTTCGGCAGCGCTCAACTACAAGATAAGGTTTTAGATGGAAAGCTAACCCCATATTTCAATAATGTTAAGATTAAACCGACTAACTTTTGTAGAAACTGCAATAAAAACTTCTTGTGGCTAAGCAGTGTTTATCCACGGTAATTCTTTGTTTATTATTCCTTATTCATTTCCATTCGCCTCGGTTCGTAGATTACTCGACCTTTTTTGTTCAAAAAGTCAAGTAGGTGTATGGCTGCTTAAATATTAATGTGGCTCGAGGATTGTCGCAATACCTTCGAGGCATCCAATTCTGGAGTCCGCGGAATTAGATTAGAAGTAGAATTTTTATTTTTACAGGAATTCCAAATTTGATAATTCATTTTATTGTATTACCAGCAAATGGGGGTTTCTAATGTAATATTTCACAGAAGTTATAGATGGAAGTTATGAAAAAAAACCCGGACAAGTGCGAGTTAAACTCGCGTGGAGAGGGTTCCGTTCCGAACATGATTATCTGAATTTTACTAGGTTACCTTAAATACCATAGACTTCTTATAGGTTTTCCTGTAATCTATAGGCAAAGATCTATTTTTTTTATTTTTTTCAAAATTTCATTGGGAATGGTCATTTTTCGCCTATTTTCCTGAATAACTTCTAAACTGTTTTACATAAAATACAAAAAAATATATATTTAAAATCCTCACAATAAGTCCTTTCATTTGATATGTCACACGATATAGGTGGCATAACTTTTTTTTTTTAATTTTCTAGTTTACCCCTAAAAGTGGCACCTATGTTTAAAATTCATATATTTACGTCACGCGTCCGTGTTGCGGTCACCAACTTACATATGAATACCAAATTTCAACTCAATCGGTCCAGTAGTTTCGGAGCAAATTGGCTGTGACAGACGGACAGACAGACAGACAGACAGACAGACAGACACAGACAGACAGACAGACACACGAGTGATCTTATAAGGGTTCCTTTTTTCCTTTTGAGGTACTGAACCCTAAAAAAACAATGTCATCGTCAAATTATGACATAAACTTAAGTGAACGTGAACGCTTCTTTTTATATTTAGATCTGGGATTTAAAATACTTGGGTTCATTATCGATTTTTAATATAGATCTTTACAAGTTTTAAATAGTGACAGTGATTGATTAAAACTATACGTAAAATGTAAACTATAGTAAATAAATATTAAATTTTTCTTTCATTTGCATTCAAATATAACTTGTTAAACTTATTTTGGATTTGCATGTCAACGGTACACCAATTACATATGCGATTCATGAAATATTATAATGATCTTAAAAGGGCTTATAACTTTACATAAAGTCCTCGCTCATCTTATCCGTGTTCAGGAGTCGCTCATTCGAAATAAGTAGAAATATGGACGAATTCAGAAAGGCCACTCAAATTGATCTTTAATTAAAGTGATGTTTCAGTGACGTTTCTATATAGGTTGACAACTAGTTGAGGGACATTTAACTACATAATATCTAATCAAATGCCTAAGTGGCGTTTCTGAATTCGGCCATAGTGTTTAATTAGCCTAACCCAGTCAATGTACGGGGTTTTCTAAGATAAACATTTTATAAAACCAATTCCTTTTTGCTTTTGTTTTTTGTTTTTTAAGTAATGAAGTCGCCGTTTAAGAAGTTATGCCAGCGGCACATAATTGGCATAGTTCGTGGTATTTTACCATTGATAGGTGTAATAATGACGACGTGTATAGCCTAGTTGGTAGTGACCCTGCCTCCGACGCAAGCGCCCCGGGTTCGATCGCCGGTAAGGGTAAATATTTGTGTGATGAGCACGAATGTTTGTTCCTGAGTCTTGGATGTTTCCTATGTATTTAAGTATTTATTTCTCTATATAAGTATTTATATCGTCGTCTAGTACTCATAACACAAGCGTTTAGAGCTTACTTTGGGACTAGATCGATTTGGGTAAAGATTGTCCCCTGATTTATTATTTTATTAATAATATAAATATCTTAGACGCTAATACAGCTTGTCTCAAACAAGGACTCCCCTGTGTGATGGGTACAAGACAACGATACGAATACTTATACTGATAAATACATTAATAACGTACATACTTAGTTACTAAGCATCCAGGATTGTTAGGTAATTATTAAGATAATGATGGACGAATTTCAAAGATTTTTTTCGTATTTTCGTTTTTATTGAAGCCGAGTGACGGATTATTTCCGTTCACATCAACCTGCAAAATATGTCCCAACCTTTCTAGTTTTGTTGAAGTGTGTTATTTAGTGAAGCGAATATACACTTAGTGTAAAGAGTGTGCTTAGTGTAGGTTCTTACCAGAAAGTGTGCTTTTACGTTATAAAATATTCCTAAACGAAAACCAAACATAAACCACTGACAGAAACAGTACTAATAAATTCACTTTTATACTTTTTTTCCTGAATAAATAATTCTCTTGTTATAAATTAAACACCTGCAGATACCAAGGCATTCTTATTATTGGCGGCTCTTTTTTCTTCTAGGCAGTTTTTGTTTATCCGAGAATTATGTCCAGATTTATCGAAATCCAATATCTCTGGTATGTTGGGCTAAGCCGCGGCATCGGCATTACCTGCCCCTCCTCGCCAGTATGCTTTAGTTTATTTTTCTAACGAAGCTGTTGTTTACAATTTCTTAACAGACTTAAATATTTCCTGTCTATCACGTGTACAACGTACACATTGACTAATCATGGTATTCAAAATTGTAATATCTTCAAATGTAATAATTTCTATTTAATACACGTGGTTTTTTTAATGGACAGATTTTTTTTTAATGTCGCTGGTAAACATTTGCCAGCCACTATACTACATTAATGTAAATTAAATTAATTCAATCACATCTGCTTAAATAGGTGTCACTATAATGAGTATTGATTACGCATGAAACTTCAAAGCGTATTTTACATACATACATACATAGCATCACGCCCGAAATCCCTAATGGGGTGGGCAGAGCCACAAGACTACTTGTGGCCACGTTCGATTAATTAGTCCTAAGATGGTATGATGAACCGTATAGTGACAGGTGATCAGCCCATCGCCCATACAGATAGTCCACCATGTTGGAAAGGACCCGTCGCTTAGTCGACTTTTACGACATGCCAGGATGATAAGCATCTGCACACATTCTATGCTATTTCTTCACTCCCAGTGCAGCAGAGGATAAGCGTATTTTAATAGGCCCTTAAAAATAAGGAAATCGAGGCGATACGAGTATCCAGTATTATTACCAATAAATGATGTCTATGTATACGACTACTTAATCTCATTACAAAGCCATTAAACAAAGTTTTTAAATTGGAAATTTCCATAATGTGAATGAATATTTATTAATTTATTTCAACTTAATTATTGACGACGCGGATAGCCTAGTCGGTAGTGACCCTGCCTCCCACGCAAGCATCCCGGGTTCGATCCCCGGTACGGACAAATATTTGTGTGATAAGCACGAATGTTTGTTCCTGAGTCTTGGATGTTTCCTATGTATTTAAGTATTTATTTCTCTATATAAGTATTTATATCGTCGTCTAGTACCCATAACACAAGCCTTTAGAGCTCGCTTTGGGACTAGATCGATTTGTGTAAAGATTGTCCCCTGATTTATTTATTTTATTATTTATTGATTTATATCTTGTACAATACTATACATGATAGTACAAGCGGAGAACTTGATCCCTAAGGCATTCTATACCAGTCAACCATTGGGCCCAACAGAAAATTTAGGTTCATGCTAAACATAATAGTGATTATTTCAAGCAAAACATATTTTTACTAAGTTAATAGTATATGAATGCATGAAATGAACACTACCGTGATTTAAAAACACTCTTTCAAAACTCCTTTAATTCATAGTTTTATGCAAAATATAGCAGCTATCGATGAAATTATAATTCATATATGAAGAAGTATTTAAAGAAAATCTCATAAAAGGGCGGTTTTCAAAAAAAAATGTATGAATTAAGGCGTAGTTAAGAAAAAGTTAAAAAGTTCCTCTACGCTACAAAAATTAACCATACAATTGTATGGCTACTTTTCGTAACACAGTGGAACTTTTTTAACATTTTTCTTAACTACGCCTTAATAACGTACAATTTTTTTGAAATTCACCCAAGTGCGTCTCTCTCACTCACTGTGCTACGAAAATACAATTATATGGTTAATTTAGTAGCGTAGAGGAACTTTATTCACTTTTTCTTAGCTACGCCTTAATTTGTTTTTTTTTTTAAAAACCTCCCTAAAACCAAAATCAAAGAAATATTCCAATACAATCTACAAGAGGAGCCCACATGTGGTAATGAAAATGAATCTTGGAACATAAAGGTATGTTAATATCTTTAACAGCTCCCCTGTGCGCGGCCTTTGATAAATTCAACTTGAGATTCCCTCGACTTAAGCACGTTTCATGTCACGTAGGTACGAACCTATGCCTGATGCGTTGATTATTTTAAATTTTAAATTATAATCTGTTACAATCAGTACAGCTGTTTGATAACCAATCATCGTGTCACGATCATGCTGACGCATAATGAAGAAGTAAGTATTAGGTTTACTTGCACCAAAATCTTAAATCTGATTTCAGTCATTACCTGATTTAAGTTTGACAGTTCCAACCATTTTGACACAACCCAACCGTTATTAAGATGGCGCCGACCGTCCAGTGGCGCCCTCATCACTGTTATTGTGTTTTCTATTAAAGAAAAGTATTTTATTAAAATTGAAGCCATATAAGTTGTTACGCAACTTAATACACGACGTATATGCTATGTAATATAGCTTTGCAAAGTATAACCATCATCTAATCAATTTAATAGAAAATAGTGGCCGCTTTTTTCTGTTAAAATGATGACGTACCGTTTATACTTTGTAAAGATATATTACATGGCATATAAATTGTGTATTAAACGGCGCAACGGTTCGATTTTGATAAATAACTTTAGTTTAATAGAAAACACAATAACAGTGATGAGGGCGCCACTGGACGGTCGGTGCCCTCTTAACACTAAAAGTAGGTTTACATTTCTAAAACAAATTTAAATCGTTAAACGTGTTTAAGTTCTGTCAAAATTTTAGAATTGTCTGTCGTTAAATCCAACGGGGATGATGATTGGGTAAAAAAAAATGCTTTATCAAATCAATCAAAATTGACAAAGATAACGCGCATCAAAGTTTGGGAGTGGGGGCTTTAAAAAATTTACCTGGGCGTGAAGTCACGAGGAACTTCAACGCACTATATCTTCGTAATTTTATGTTTAATTGACAAAAGAAAAAATAAGTGTTAAATATTTTTTGATAATGTAAATGACGCACTAATTATTCAGTCATATTTATGATGAAATGTACGCTAAAATAAAAGAACCCCGGTTCGATAGGTTTGTATATCACAGTTTGGGGCCCCGTGATGATTACGAAACCGTTTTCATTTACGCTGCTTTGACCGTCGTCGATATTTTCACCATATTAAAATATTTGAATAAAACAATGGTATTTAGTTACAGATATAGTGAATAATATGTTTCCATCGGTAAAACTCGGGTCACAATCGGAAGACGACGGGACCCGAAGTGTCAATTAATTATTGTGTTAAATGAGTGACATGTTTATATTCATTAATATGAAACTTTATTATTTACTGTCAAATGTCAACATGAAAAATGACACCATATGGCACTGTTATTTTGCATGTTGACATTTGACACTAAATAATAAAGTTTCATATTTATGAATATAAACATGACACTCATTTAATACAATAATTAAATGACACTTCGGGTCCTGTCTTCTTCCGATTGAGATCCGAGTTTTACCGATGGAAACATATTCACTATATCTGTATTCTGCTGTAAAACGCTGTTCCGCATTATTGGCTTCACATTTGTGATGGTTAACCGAAATATTATTACATCTTATACATATATCCTAAATCCAAACTTATGTTACTTTTGTATTAGGAGGGAAAATATTAAGCTTTACTAGAAAAATTAAAAGTGCTATGAAATCTAGTTAGATAGAGTCATTTAACCCTGCTGTTAATGTGCGCTAATTAGAATCTGTTCTTTAAAATAATGATACTACTATGATACTTGATAGTAAATTAAATATCTTACAAAATGTTCTTAGTCAGTATTCGGATTTAAGTTAAGTCATATGAATGTTAATTTTTGTAAAATAACACAATCTTTGGACTCCTGGGAAATTCTAACTAACATTGTAACTCTGTGTCATTCTTGCTTGGTTAAAATTTCCATAATTTTAAATTCGCCTGGAGTCCTTGAAAACCATATGGTATTCAGTGATCAATAACAATTAATTTTAATCGCTACTCAAGTTAAAAAAAACCCACAAGTTTATTGTTACCGACACAATAGAGGCCCATAAAATAGCAGTTAATAAATTAGCAACGTGCCTATTTTCGGTCGCAATAAAATATTTATGTGTGCAATTGTGCCGAAAATTCTCCAACAATTCATTTGTCGTTGAAGAACAATTATGCTCAAAAGGCACTTCCCTGGCTCTTTGTTATATACATTTTCTCTGTGACTGCAAAATTACCTGCTCTTGAGGAGAACACGGAAAAACGACCACTAAATTACATAAACCCTAACATTTTAATTATGGAATTTAAAACTAGAAAAATTAAATTTTTCAACATTGGCAGCGTGTCATTATTAACAGTGCTTGCGAACTTGTGCTCCGATATCCTGTGAATCTAAACTACCAGAGAAGTAATTATATGTTAAATATAGATTATTACTAACCTTCAATTAAGGCTGAATTAAAAAAAATACAAAATTAGAAAACGTTAAAAAACGTTCCTCTGTGTACTTAACGAAACTTAACCATACAATTGTAAAAGTTGACAAGCATAAGAACTTATAAGTTAAGGTGTCGATAAAGTAAAATGTTCATCAAATGTTTACGATAGTTTTGAATGAACTAACAAACAGGTAATGCCATGGTATTTAAAATCAAAAGTATTATTATGTATTAGCTTTTAACGACTTGATGCGTTTAAACGTAGGTATCGATAATTTTTGGGGACCTGCGCCTCTATTCGGGAACGCTAAATGATGTTGTAGCGACTCGCGAGCGAGATTTCTCATCCCACTCTTCTGCACGGCGCGTAATGCGTAAGAGCGAGATGCGAGTCTCGCTCGCGGATCGCTGCAGTGTCACTAAGACGTTCTCGAATAGACGCCCTGTTCATATTTCCGGGGTAATTTTGAATTTGAAATAATTTTGTGATGTGTAATTTTGTAGCAATCTTGTTCGAATCATTTCGAACTGTTAAAAGACCAAACTTTCGCATTAATAATTACTTGGATATAATGTTTTATCTAATCGACAATGTCATATCATATGTAATTTGAGCTGTCATTTGCAATTTCATAGCAGTTACGCGATTAACGGTCGCATAAAGGTGGTGTGTTCTTGGCAAGGACAATGCATACAATTTGTTGTCACATAAATGCAACTTGGATTTGGATGCAGCGACATCAATTTCAGAATAAACAATGTTTTGAATAAGAATCTTGTAATGATGGACAACAATAAAAAAAATCTGCACAATTAATCGATTGTTGTTGATTTTAATTCTTCCGCGACATTTAATGAGTCTAAATCGAAATACGGGGGCCAAACTGAAATGATCGGGAATAAGAACCACATGCAGGGTATTTTATTGTTTTTCGAAGTATTTTCCGTTCAATTTAATGCACTTTTCTATTCGTGCAAACCAATCATTAAAACAGTAATTCCAGTCTGAAGTTGATGTTGACAAAATGGCTGATTTGTACGGCTGCACCGGGGTCTTGAAGCCGTCGACCGCATATTAAATCTTTCATTCTAGGGAATGTGAACAAATCGTTCGCGCTTAGGTCAGGACTGTACGGAGGATGGCTCATCAACTCAACGTCTTCCTGCTTCAAAAAATCATTTGTCTTCCGAGCCGTATGGGGGCTGACATTATCGTGATGTAAGATGATGCGACATTTCGGGTTATTTTTCGGAGTTTGGCTATCATTTCTGGCTAACAAACCGTGACATACCAATCAGCGCTAACCATTTTGCGTTCAAGGAATTGTGGCAACATGCCCCTTTTTCGAAACAAACGTAGCGACCATTTTCTTTGACAAGCTGCGGGAGCGAACCACTTTCGTTGATTTGACCTCGTCTTCGAAGACCCAAACTGCCGACTGATGTTTTCTTTCAGGTTCGTAAGAATAAATCCATGATTCGAGACGATATTATAAACGGCATTCGACTTCCCTCCATTGAAGCGTTCTAGAGCGTTGCAGCTCAATACGCTAAATCGACTGAATTGCAGTCATTCCAATACCGATATCCCGACTTTGCTCGTATGTCACATGACGGTCATTTAATAGTATAGTTCGCATAGCAGCGATTTTTTCAGGCGTAACCGCTGTTCTTAGTTGACCTGCAGAAGTAACGGTGCTGAGTGTCACACGACCGCGTCGGAAATCGGCATACCAGCGGTAAGTATATTGTCGTTTGAGTTGGTGCATCACCGTGATTTCGATTGTCTTAGACTTACAAGTAGCTGAAGTATTATGTACAATCTGTAGTTTGTTTGTTTGTTCTTCGTGACCGCGTCATTGCATAAAAGTAGGCAAATAACAAAACAGTGACTACTCAAGGTCTTGTAATCACGACGAGGAGACAGTTCATTTACATGTTTGCCTAATGTCGATAGGGCAAGTTTGAACAAAATGACGTCATTACATACTCTTTACTGAGTAGCAATAAGATACCACGTATAAAATTGAACGTAGCAGACATTCCAGAAATCCCATTCCTCAGCCTATTTGTACAAATTATAATCCTCATTTTCAATTCCATATTGACAGAATATTTTTCATAATAAATCATCAGAATTCAAATCATATTTTTAAAGGTTTTTCTACCTTTCTTATGTAAATAGTTTTCGTCGTTCAGTAGGTTTTCCCATTTACAAACTTCATTTGAAATTCGTCTAGTCTAAATGAAAATAAACGCTGCTGTTCTGCAATGCTACTTCTAAAATAAATTTAATATACGAATATACGCTTTTGATAGTCGAGCAGAATACGCTGAAGCAGAATCAAGAACTATCATCCATGTAACCGGGCTGCTACAGTTGAAAAATATTACAGTGACTTCGCAATTTTTGCATTTCCTAATGAAATATCTACTATGCCATGCGATGAAATTTAAAACATTTTTAATTTGACCACGTGCGTCCTTGTGTCCTTGTCTAGTACCCATTGCACAGCGAAATCCTAGTTTGGGATTAGATCAATGTGTATCCAAAGTATTATTTATTTTTAGGGTTCCGTACCTCAAAAAGAAAAAAATGGAACCCTTATAGGATTATCTCGTGTGTTTGTCTGTCCGTCTGTCATAGCCAGTTTGCTCCGAAACTAGGTTCACATAATATAAGTCGGTGACCGCAACACGGACGTGTAACGTAAATAAATGAATTTTAAACACGGGGGTCACTTTTGGGGAGCCAATTTTTAAAATAATGTTTTGCAATATCAGGCGTGTGACATATCAAATGAAAGGGCTCGTTGTGAGAATCTTATTTTTTTTTTGTAATTTCAATATAAATGATTTTGAAGTTATTTAGGAAAATTGGCGTAAAATTTACCATTCCCCACCTTATCTCTTCAACTACTGGGCCTAAAATTTTGAAAACGTACAAAATGTAATTCCTTGCCTGTAGATTACAGGAAAACATTTCAGAAGTATTATGGTATTTAAAGTAACATAGGAAATTTCATATAATCACGGAAGCCTCTCCACGCGTGTTTAACTCGCTTTTTATTATAATTCAGCGGAAATGCCTTCAGAATTCAGTAATTCGATAGAATATTGACATTTCTTGATAGATATTGACGTATACGAAGAACATTGTTTACGATGGTTTCCGCTGTTACTTTCACATATGGGGCGAAAACAAATGAAAAACGTTAAATTACTTGATTACAACGGACATGCCTGTTTTTAGCTTCAGGCATAATTCAGTCCACGTGAATACCAATACGCTGTGCGTAATTAATTCACCAATCTCATTCTAAATGGTAATCACAAGATGTGACCGGCCTGTAAATGCTATTAATTTGAGTCGATGAGAATTTCGATCAATTGAGTTGTGGACGTGCGAGCTAAAATAGTTCGTAAGTATGATATAAATTAAGTGCAGCTGAGTGGGCGCCCGGGCCGGCTGGCACTGGATCGATACAAAATACATTAGCCCACTCACCGTGCCGGAGCAGGAAGTGATTTGAATTCAACTCATCCCTTTACTCATTGGTATAATTATAAACATTCCGTCTTGTTTAAATTTCAAATTTTACCTTTTGTCGAGAAAATAACTGGCCTTTTGACTTGAAAACATGCACAGGTTATGGCACCGTCTATAATTAAATTAATAATGAAGGCATTTAGATATTCATCTGGGTTGAGTTATCCTGAATAAGCAACACAAGTTTAACTCAATATTATTTTCACTAGCACAAGCGAGAGTTAGGCCAGCATACCCAAAGAAAATGTGGTAATAGTAGTTTATGCAACGGTTGCATAATGATAGGCCTTAAAACACTAGTGCGGTTTTATGAAACGAGCTTTTAGCGAGTTTCATAATAAGATCGCACGTGTGCAACCGTTGCATAAACTACTATTACCACATTTTCTTTGGGTATGCTGGCCTAACTCTACTTTTTGACATTTTGAATTTGAATTTTAGGACATATATATTTTGATTATTCCTAGAATTAGTTCTAGACGGTATTTTTATATTATTCTATTTCAACTGACGATCTTTTTGTGAATTCATTATCTTTAACATGTAATTTTTGTAATGTAATCTTCATAAAGAAATAAATGACCTACCTACCTACCTACTGACTCTTGTACGGATTGTATTTCTGACCTTTCTGATGTATTATTTGCCAATTCAGTGGTTTAGACTTGACTTCGACTAGCAGTAGTAGCAATAGCAACTGAGATTTTCATGTGTTCCGGTAGCTTCATTGCAACCCGATATGGGAGGAATCCTTGCCGTTGTCTCAGTCCACCACGTTTGAAGCGTGCCCGCTAACCGAGAGTTTCCGCACTCAATCACTTCATAAAAAAATCGATTTTCCTCCGACATATAACACAGGTTGCTATTTTTAACCCCCGACACCCACAAAAGAGGGATGTTGTTAAAACCGTGCTCTTTGATGTTGCCTGTCTTAGGCATGTAGGGCCCGATTACAATAAAGTTTTATATTTAAAAGATGGGTAGTTCCAGATTGGGTATTCCAGACGATTTCCTGGAAATTTAATAAAGCATATTTGTACACTTTTTGAAAACACCACCGGGTTATTTTAATTAGTAATTTATCGTAGATTTAAGAAATGTGCGCTTCTATGTAGTCTAAAAAATTTAAAATGTCACCGTTTTAATCTATAGAATGTTTTGTAAACCTTTGGCTTGGAAATGCTTAAGCACATACTTACCATTCTCAGACATCGACGAAGTGAATCAATTTGTACTGTGCGTCGAGAATGATATAGAATCAATCAAAACGTCTGATACGTCGTGGTTACTGTGTTCGGCCTTCTCAACTGAAACATGACGTACTGCGTTATATTGATGACTAAAGCGTATTCATATTTGTTTAGTTGTGAAACGAAGAACGGTCAATAAACAGGTGTCTTTTACACACTTAACTGTGCTATTTCTGAGCCTTCTCTCATTTCTAGTTGAAGCAAGTAATTTAAATAAATAAAAAAGAGAAGTTGATGTCTCTAATGTGGTTGAGTTTTTAAAAAGTTATAACAATCTGACTAGAATATTAGGCAAGTTTTGATAGTAGTTAGTACTAACGAACCACAAACGTTGTACCGTAAACGTTGAACAATTAGTTTGATATGCCTTTTTTCAAACTGCTTTCTTTATCGTATATCGCATAACATGACACTTCACACAACACTTCCTTATATAATCACAAACTAACTGTTACTTTAATTAAATATCTAAACAAAGTGTCCCTGGCTGTGGGGCATTCCTTAACACAAAATGCTCAGTAGTGCATGTCTGATCAATGTGCAAATTATGAATACAATCACTCAAATCGAAAAAAAAACTGTTTGTTGTAGGTACACTTTATCACCTTGGAGCAACCTGTATATACACTCACTGGCACCGACACGTGCTGCATAGGTCCTGTCACTTAATGTGCCACTAATTCTTGGCATAAACGGTAGTTTTCGTGTGGGTTAAAAAAGCCGGTCAAGTGCGAGTTTAACTCGCGCGCCGATGGTCCCGTACGTACTTACGAAAAACAGAAAGTACCTTGTAGGTTCGGAACCCTTAAAATAAAAAATAAAAAATTGCTTTTTACAACCGGATAACCATTTACAACCTACCTATGAAATAAGACAAAAATAACTTTCCCAAGCTCCTATCTCTGTGCAACCGTCGAGTGCAAAACCATCTTGCAAAGGTTATTCCGTTTAACAATTTTTTTTATGTGATTTAACTACAATTTTACGGTTTTCGGACTTTTTCCAAGATTTGTGTTATAACACATTGCTTTTTGCAAAATTTCATGATTCTAGGTCAACGGGAAGTACCTTGTAGGTTTTGATTCCCTTGCGAGTATCAAAATATGTGGCATAAACGGCCGTCTTTTGGTTGCAGTGACTTAGAAGGTTGATTCTTTCACAGCTCCAAGAGATTTAGGACCTGATACCTCCACGCTTTCCTGAGAAAAAGGTCTTGACACAAAGACAGAAGGACAGATAGATGAACAAAGAAGTTTTCCATGTGCGGTGCGAACTACGATCGGCTTGGCTTAGTGCAACAGCATCTGTTACGATTTCCGATACATGACAACAGATGGCGTCTCGCTGCGGTCGCAACACGCCCTGACCAGGCCTCTTTAAAGTAACAATGATCGTTTCATATTTGCAATAACCAAGCAACGTTTTGATGTTGTATATATTTTAATTGTAGCTTAAAGAGATAAAATCGGTTCAACATGTACAATCGATAGGTTACTGGGTCAAATAAACATTGGACTATGAATCTTGTGACGTGCTCTGACAAAGTAGGACTTACATGATTATTGGTTTATGAAACCAGAATAAATATTACTTCCAAACAGTTTCCTTGGCTTTACAAAGAAGATAACATAGACTTTTTGGAATTTAGGCAACATAAACAGTTTGGTTTCGAATGTCGGCTCTGGTTTTCTTTAAATCAAAAGTTGTTTCTCTACGTAACAAAAATAGTTACACCAAAGTCATGAAAATAAAATGAGCCAATTCAGCACTTTCATGAATATATCCGTAAACTGTGTACTTGAAACTAGAGAAATCCGCAAAGATACCCAAGGCAAGTTATTTTTTTGAATATTTAATTTATGCGAGCCCTATGCCCCTTGGGACCGTCCAATGTTAGACCAATGGCCGAATTCGAGATTAAATACTTAAATGTCCGTCAACTAGTTGTCAACCTTTGATTTGAATGGCCTTTGTGAATTAAGCCACAAATGTCAAATCTTGTAATAAAAAGCCTCTATTCGATATTGGGTCTAAGTGAAACCGGTCGTTACTATAAAAATGAAATGTTGCTTTGTTTTGTTTGTCATTTAATTTTATTTGGGTTTTTATATAATGATGTAAAAACGATGTTTTGATTTGAAAAGATGATTTTCTGCTGAGTTTCTTGCGGCACTTCGCAGTAATGATGGTTCCGGCCGAAGCGCTGGTAGATTCAATCACTTGTAATTTATTCATGTGACGAGTAAAAGAGCCCACAGGTGGCCAATTTCGTGAAAAAATTTATTGAATTTGAATTTGTCACTTTCTGTTCAATGTAAACTGTACAAAATTAGATAAAGACAGAGTAAAGTAATTTTATATAACTCGGATTTCACTTGGGTAGTGTGGAATAGAACCCACCCCATGTACAAATTTCGGCATTCGTGACCGTTGTTTGATCGAACGGATTTTTATAAAACCCATCCAAGTTCAATGTTGGACTAAACATCTGGGCTTGGAAGTTTTCGAAGGTTTTGTAGAGGAAAGTTTTCGCCGCTACATCAACTTTATATCGTAATACTTTAGTTATTTTTGAGCGCCATTTTTTTGCTGTTGCGTCAAACCTCAAAGGATTTACCAATTAATTAATAGGTGCTGTGGAATATAGATTTTCCTTATTAACTCTTTCATCGCCACGTAGCAGCATTTTCCATTTTGTAGCTACAAACACGAAAACCCGGCTATATGCTTGAGTTGCTTCATTTGTAGTTTGTTGGTTTAGGGTCCGCGGTCAATTCTGATTGAGGTAACAATTTGTTTTATTGTTAATTATAATTCATATTAAATTGATAACGGACTTAATTGTGAGCAAATAGATTTCGAATTGATGTCATCTCCAGATTATTAAACCCATTCTGAGACGATTTCCTTAGTAATCCATTTTAAGGTTTGATGTTGGTATTCCAATTATTACAAAACATGCGTGGCTATACTATATGAAAGCAATGACGTGTTACTAACTTTAAATGTCATGAAAGGTCACAGAAAATTCGACAAAAGTAATAAAACTCCTAAGCAGCACCTTAATTTGAACGAAATCACTGTGCGTGCACTGAGGTCGATTTGTGGAAGGTCCCATATACCATTACCGCCGCCCAAGCAAGCTCAAGTTCAACAATTTTATATTGAGACATGAATTCCTACGTAGCACGCTAGAGGTGGCCTTGAAATTTGATTTTATCGATACGTACTCTGATATTGTACAAATCGTATAAGCAAAACAGAATTTCTTACGAAATGTTACACTTTTTCATGAAAAGCTCAGATCGTCAAATTAAAACTTTCGTGGGACATTATTAACATTACGAAGAAACTCGGCTTTACTCACAAATTCTATTACTGATAATAATTCGTGAGTAAAGCCGAGTTTATTTCTAGTGTTAAAAGCTCAGATGTTTACTGTGTGCGTTAAAGGCGAGCTTAAGATAAATATTACAATCTGACAATCGTTCAGGATAATCTGGGTTATACGTACTTACTGCTTTGTGATTTTTATTGTGGTTTAAGACAATAAAATAGCGGTATTTCTTATAACACAGAGTCAGACTCAGATTTCGACTCTTTCACTGTCTCATTAACTACCGCAAGGACACACACACCACCATTCGAGGCGTCAGACCCACAGTATTATGCTGAGCCAGTATTATCTGATTAATTGTAGCGATAGCACACACCACCCCTTTCTTCTTATGTTGTTGACCTCATTTTCAGTGTGTGTTCTGTATAATGTAGGGAAAAGATGTTTTTCATTCTTTCTCTATTTCTATCTTTAACGCAACTTATACACCTCCCTTTACGCTCCCATGCCCTTAACGAGCATTTAACTAGGACAAGATAGGGCTGGCGGCTCTAAGTCCCCCGTAGCATGTCAGAGATAGCAAATGAATAGGCACGCGCGCGGTGAGGTCATCCGAAGCAGGGTGGGTACAGCATTAGGCAGATAGATAGGCATCGCCGGGACGGAAACCGTTACCTTCGCGTGCCTGCACTATTACCATGCACCGTCGTCGAACTATTCTTACCTAAAGGTCTTGACATAATAATAGGTCAGGTTATGTAAATGTTGCTGATAATTTTCAGGCCAAGCAAGCATAGGATGTACCAACAATGTATATAAGGATTTCTCAGAACTTCTTCGCTGATACTGAAATTGGGCCGTTTGACTTTAGGAGTTCTTCGAAGTTTTTGTTATCATACGTCTTGCCATTATATTCCGTCTCGTTATGATTCTTTACTCTGTGATTCTTCAATTTCATCCATACGTACATCTTTGATTCAATATAGGTATATGACTTTTTGATGAGCGTATAATTTAAACGCATACGACCCCTCGTCGCACACTGCAGTGATGGGAAATATAATATTTCGGATTGAGTTACAATAAAACCTTTTTTAGAATTTACTGGCCTCTTGGAACATGAATGATATTCACAAAATAAAAAAAAGACTATATTGGTTTTAAGTTGACACAGCGTTATCAGAAATGAAGCTCATGCGTGAAAAAATTCTGCTATAATTTATCACAATTTTCATCGCGGCTTATCTCAAAACGAATGTCTTAGCGAACTGATTTCGATTTATGATGCTGAAGCACCAAGCCAAACGACAATGTACTGCTGGTATGCAGAGTTCGACGCGGTCATGTGTCGCTCAGCACCTTTCCTTCTGCAGGTCGACCAAGAACAGCGGTCACGCCCGAAAACATCGCTGCTGTGCGAACTTATTATATTAGATGACTGTCATGTGACATACGAGCAGATGGTGGCTGTTATCCCTATTGAAATGACTGCAATTCAGTCGATTTTGCATAATGAGCCCTGTGTAAGAAAGCTAGTTTCCTGCTGGGTTTCCCACAATTTTTCCAAAGAGCAAAAGGCAGCTTGATTTGTGCCGGGATACTCTGCAACGCTTTAATGAAGGGAAGTCAAATGCCGTTTATAATACCGTCTCAGCTGACGAATCATGGATTTATTCATACGATCCTGAAAGAAGACACAGCTAGCATATTGAGTCTTCGAAGACGAGGTCAAAACAACGAAAGTGGTTCGCACCCGCAGCTTGTCAAAGAAAGTGGTCGCTACGTTTGTCTCGAGAAAGGGGCATGTTGCCACAATAAGGAAGTTTTCTGAAAAATTCTAATAAGTCCGTCATTTACATTATAAAAAAATATTGAACACATATTTTTGCCTTTTGTCAATTAAACAAAAAATGACGAAGATATACCTAGTGCGTTGAAGTTTCGCGTGCCGTCACGACTTTGCACACTTTGTACCAATAAGTGGGGACTTATGACGTCATAAGTCCCCACACCTGAACTTTGATACGCGTTATCTTTTTTAATTTTGATTGATTTGATAAAGCAAAAATACGTGTTCATGCGTGCGAATCGTTCTGCGTTCTTGCGTGTATAGGACACGCAAGAACGCAGAACGATTAGCGCTGATTAGTATGTCACGGTTTGTTTGCCAGAAATTAAGGCAAAACTCCAAAACATAACCCGAAACGTCGCATCATCTTACATCACGATAATGCGAGCTCCCATACGGCTCTGAAGACAAATGAGTTTTTGAAGCAGGAAAACGTTGAGTTGATGAGCCTTCCTCCGTACAGTCCTGACCTGAACCCGAACGATTTGTTCACATTCCCTAGAATGAAATATTTATAACGCGGTCAGCGGTTTGAAGACCCCTAAGCAGCCGTAGAAGCTTACAAATCAGCCATTTCGTCAACATCAACTTCAGACTGGAATTACTGTTTTAATCATTGGTTTGCACGAATGGAAACGTACATTAAATTGAACGGAGAATACTTCGAAAAATAATAAAATACAATTTAGCTATACCCTGCATGTGATTTTTCTTATTCCCGATCATTTCAGTTTGTCCCTCGTATTATTATTCAGGTTTGTATTATTCAGAAAATCATGTTGCTCTATTCCCGACCTCCGAATAAACATGAAGATTTCAGAATGGTTGCAAGGGCTCTTAAATAAATAAATGAAAAGTAAGTAGGTAATACGAATATTTTTGCTTACCTGTTTACAATTCCCAGTGAAAACGATGTAATTTTTATTTATGATGTTTATTCTTCCCGAGTCAGACGTTTAAACAATAGCCCTGTGTTGGGACTTGGAACAATTAGATAAATAAAGCGCTCTATTTACTCGAGTTATTTACTTTGTTACCGACACTCCCAGCTATTTGTGGAGCGTACAGCACCTGTGAACCAATATGGAGTCCCTAGATTACCTAAACTGACACGGATCAATTTTAAAACTAAAACTGTAACTATGATTATCTTTTTAAAATAATATTTTAGTATTTTTATTGTTTTTAGTATCATAATTGAAAACCAATACGCTTAACGCATTTTTCGTCACGCGTTGACTCTTATGCGCTTGCAATTTTTACGGTCTGAAAACGGTTACCCTGGCAATGCAACGGGCATTGCCAGGGTAACCGTTTTCAGAGCTTATAATACGATCTCAACTAGTAAAGAGAAGACCCAATTTTTTACATAGATGATATGATAGATAACGACTCCGAAAACAACCCTCAGACTGATTTTGGCTTAATTATTCAGGGATCTAGGATGTTTGTTGTGCATGTTGCAACAAATCCTTAAAAGCCTATAATTGGCGATAAAAATCGGGTACAGAAGTGAATTATTGTACACGATATAATGTTTTTTGTTTGTTCTTAAACAATAGCCACTTGACTAAATAGGAATAGTGAATTATCGTTTCATAATTCACCTGTGAATCGATGGACTGTAAGATCCGGGCCGTTTTATGCCCTCTCCCAAGTGCCACCGTAAGAATGATAGGTTTGTTCACTGAACTGAGAGGACAAATATATATTCGAAGGATATGTATCCTTAACACTTAAGAAGTAAGCTTGCAAGAAATATTCGCTTTTGTTCTTGGAGTTAGATTTGCAAATAATTGCGTAATAAGTTTCATAGTCGTTTGATTATACATCTAGCCTATGATCATATTTACTTGAGAGCAGAATGAATATCATATTTTAGTTTCATTTATTATTGACGTGAATCGAGGCGAGGGTTTTGAGACCCTTGTAACACCATCAATTATTACTTGATTAGAATTGGCCGCGATGAACTTCGCTGGGTGAGCGAAGGCAAAACAGACTCTAAAATTACAAAATTATGCACGAAAATTATTAAAATTACCCTCGCGTGATATACTTACATCAATAAAGGCAGAATCTAAAATGAACGCCAAAGTTATAAATACTTTTGCGAGGTTCATCAGCATCACCTTTACTTCTTTATAGGATAGTTAAGTAATCAGTGCCGTTTACACAGACATAAACTAAAGGTGTATAGCCCTGTAGTTTTCTCACGTGAGCTTTGTTCATATATTTAGCTGTTATAAAAAACTATCGGAATTTTTCTCGTCTCTGCCTTCCCCCTAAGAAATCAGCGTGAACTTTATGTATGTTGCTATTTATATTTCATGTAATTATGGCTTCAACATTGCACGGCTCTTCTGTCCGATAATCTAAGTAAATCTCAACAAGCTTTGACCAATTAATTGTAATGTTAAAACCTAAATACCTGCCTAGCGAGTAGTTTCGCTGCTGATAGTTATTAAAAGTTACAAGAGGACAATAATCCATGTTTAAAGAGGAACGTAAGAGCAATAACATCGTCAGATGGGGTACTGAAACTAGTCGCCTGGGCGGCTTAATAATAGATGTGATATATTTTTCGTGTGAAATTTTAGTAAGAACCGCTTAATCCTTTTTTTTTCTTTAATAATGATGGACTATTTGACCTTAAAAATGCTGCCTTGAAAATATTTTGATATCAACAGTTTATTTATCAGAGCGTAATGTGCCATTGGGACATATTTAAAGTGTTTTTACATCAATAAGTGCACCATAAACATATCATGGCTTGATCGTTAACAAATGCATTACTTAGAACTGCAATTAAATTTATATTAACATGACATGAATGTCATGTTAATATAAATTTACATGTACATGTATAATTAACATGTCAATGGGACAACACTATGATAATAGTCGTGAGTATTAAGTATGTTTAATGCACGCCCAATTATGGCGTACATCAAATATTCTTAAAAATTATATTTTGTGAAACGTAAATTGTGTTATAGTGAAAGTATTTAAGTATGTAAGTGGAACGCGAATTAACAGTTACGTATTTGGTATGGAACAGTATATGGAAATGTATTAAATGATTAATTAACTTATTTTCCTCTCCGGCAAAGCCCGCCATAATCCATGCAATGAAGAGGCCCGGGCGAAGTAATCCACGTTTGAACGAATCCTGTATTTGATGTCTCACGTCTGAACTGGTAAATAATAATAAGGTCAACAAAACATATTCAGGATTTATGAAAGAAAATTATTAAATTTAATTGGGATATAATATTATGTTGTACCTACCTATGCAAAATGAGTACAAGTATGTATTGAAGATACCTTTGATTATTTGATACAAAATGTTGTGTTTGAAAAACAAAAGGTTAATTAGACGCTAAAATGTTCAACACTTTTTAGCCTCTAGGCTAAAGTACCTCGATGTACACATATGTTAAATCTGTTACTAAATAGATTTAAAACATGTGTAATTTAAGTCTTTTTCCGATTATGAGAACTAGTTCAAAACTTAATTGCAAGATTTGACACAATCATGCTAACCAACCAACTTACAAGTGAAATTAAATAAATGCTTGCGAAATGTTTTTCTCAAAAATTCTAATAAGTATGGCAATCTAATGCAGTCTAATGTATGTATGTATGTATATCCTAGAAATCAAAGAACCCTATATTTCAAATAACTGGCACACAAATTATTACAGGAGAGTAGAGGTAAAATATTGACGACAGGTACCAAATTGAGATAAAAAATTATAATTTTAAAATTCAGCGTAGGCAAGCATTGGACCACAATCTCACTTGATGGTAGGTGACATGCGGAATAATGACCTTCTTCATTTTCTTAGAGTACCAACAAAGTTTCATGTGAAAATCAAGACAAGATCGTTACAAAATTCAAGATCTGATTTTAGAATCCATTTTATACCAATCATCGACGTATTATCGGAATGTCACTCAGGATACTTTATTATGCCATTTCACGTGAAAGAAGTCGCGGGTGAAAAAAGCAAATTAGATATTCTTATAAGGAAAACATTTGAAGAGTAATAATGGTGTATCACCTCTTCTCGCGTCAAACTCCTTTTATTCCTACGGCTCACACAAACACCCAACACTACCATACATTTTATATTACCTGTCATTTACAGGCAAAATGCTACATTTTTATTCATAATGGAAATAATGTAAAGAGTACTTTCAGTTCCAATGGCTTTGCTATGCTTGATGTCGTGTTTTCAATTAAACCAGTAGAATATATGCATAAAATAAAATGTAATAATGCTTACCTAGTAACAAACTCAAATTGGAATAACAAAAATACCCATGTAATAGTAAGTAGGTGAACAGATTTTATTGAAATCAACTTTTTTTCTAAAAAAAGGTATTTGGAACGCATAAATTATTGTGTAAAGGTTTCTTTGAAATGACGATCTTTATTTCTTATTTCACTCTTGTAAGAGCTTCAGTATAACCCAAATAGCATTCTTAGATCACACGCATTGTACTTATGTTAAACCAAAATAACTAATTCATGGGAATTTATTTCTTCATCCCAAATAACGATCAAAGTAGAACACAAAATAAATAATCGAGAAGGTCTTCCTGAATAACTCGTATTGTTTCCTTGTGTTTTCTAGAATGCGCGCATACCGAGGCAGTCCCTGAGTTTCTTAGTCACAGGGAGCTTTGCCAATCATTATTCATCCCATTGCAATAATATTTATTATGTTTATCGCCCCCATCTTCAGGAGTCATCGTTTCGTGACTTTTCACAGACTGTTGACGCATACCGCTATTTTGGTCAGACCGGTACACTGCGGCTTTTGTGAATTGGCGCACCTGATAGCCGTCATAATACGTGTTTCTAATTGTAAGTGTTTAATCCTAAGAAACACTTTTTAGCCAGCTAGCTTATGGTACTTGAAAATTTCAATTTGAATGTTGAATCCTAATATCAACCCATTTTAAACGATATTATGTAATAGGAAAAATCTGCAAGCAGTTAAGTATAAAGCAAAAGGAAAAAAAAGTTTATATTTTTTCTAGTTTCCTAATGAGTGAGTTGGTAGTATCTCCCACTTCTATATGCATTTAGGTGCTAAGTAAATATGTAGGAACCTTAACCTTAGTACACTACTTTATGGTGGACAGATTTCATCATAATTATGTCCCACAATTAAAATTGATTTTTTAGATTGATTGAATTTAATTTGGCGTGCGTCGAAATTAATTATGCGTTAGTTAATTTGCCAAGACAGATGTCGCGAATGTCGCGTTATTTTGGCCAAGTCTCGCCGGCGGCGTTTGCGCATGGCTAGCTGTTGATGCGCCCACGCAAAGATCGCTGAACAAAGCCCGACGCCGGCTCTCCGCCAGTCAGTCCACGCGCGAGCTTCACGCTGAAAACAACTTCACAAACGAGCTTTTATTTGTTTCCAAAGTGCACCACTGGACTGCCACAATCGGATTAATTTTATCAAGCGTCTCAGGTTGGTTCGTTTAACTGCTTTAACTTTTTTGTTTGGTTAGAATTTATTTGAGGACGGTTAACTTTAATAAGATTATAAGACCGCTGAAAATTGAATCAAGACAGCTCCATTATGGCCTTATTGTAAGAAACTTTCATGAAGCAGTGGTCAGCAAAACCCGTTTTTATTAATCTGTTAAAGTACTATTAGAGCCTAACAGATAAGAAATATAACAACGCTTTCTATAAAGTGATTACAAAAGAACTGTTTATAGCACAATGAAATACTGATCCCGCTATTTCGGTTCATACCAGACCGGTATTTACTGACACCTGCCAAAACCACGAACCATTTTTACTTTTCTATAATCATAATCATTTCTTTGTCGCCAGTTGTTACTTCCAATTATTGATTTTCGTTAATCTGCAGATAGATGCTGCTTGTTGAATTTTTTCTTAAGATCTTCTTCGTTCATCTTACAAATAACGAAAAATAGTTCACAGCATTGCGTGCATTCCATTCGAAATATTTTGGAGGAATTCGACCTAATGGTCTAGAATTTTGATTTAAAGGAAGAATAGTGGACCTGTCCTAAAATTCTTCAATACGTATATTTAACTGTGCTTCAAACATTTTACTCCTGGCTTCACGCCAACCGCTCTATCAATTTCTATCAAACTGGGATTTCTAATTTACATAAATGCATCTTGAGCGTTGTTGAATAATTTATCTAGCTTGGAAGAATTTCAAGATAACAATGGAAAAAAAGATAATTAATTAGATATGGTTAAGGTTTGTTTCTGTTAGATCCTGTCTCTAACAGAAATAAAAGGTTTATATACTCCGACATTATATTATACGAAAATATTAAAAACTTGTGAGCCATTTATATTAGCTTAATTATCATCCTGCATATTAAATTACCTCTCGAGCTTGTTTTCATCTTTAAACCTGAATACAAACTAGTTTTACTTTAAATTTTGACGAAGAAATCTTTCGCTCATTTTTAGATTTGACTACATTATTCCAAAATGTCTCAAAAGACTACCAACCTGGAGGCCGGACAGCAACTGGTAAAGAAGACAATGGATGAGATGATCCAGCAAAAGCAGACCACGGAAAAAGTCTCCATCCAAGCCAGACAGGAGTTCAGCGAGAGTTTCCAGTCCAGTTACGAAGAGGAGTTCGAAGAAGAGACCCACATCGATCAGTACGGGAACAAGACCACGAAGCGGGTAGAGTCCAGTAGCGAGAGCTCCGAGCATTCCAAGAGTGCTGACGTCCAGGTGAAGGCGTCCGGACTCAACGCGGAGCAAGTGAAGGCACTCACAGACTGCGCGAATCAGGCGGGACAACTGGCACTTGACTCCAAATCTGCCAACTAAACCAAAGTAATCAAAAAACACCGTACTTTCTAACTAAACTTACAAAATGATTTCTACAAAGTTAAAATGCATTGATGAATAGAAACTCCATATTTATATTTAAGTTGCTAAGAAGTGTATTGTATCGAAAATAATCGTCGATTCTCTAAACATTTAGGTGACGCAGAAAATGGGAATTCGAAATTGGGTCTCCTCCGAGTCAATTTGGCTGTAAAACAAACTGTGTGCTTACGAGGCCGCAAGCCAAATTAAATGGAAGTCTGTACTTCGAGTACGTTTAGATTTACAGACCGTGTACCTATTTTCTATTTAACGTGAATAAAAAATTAAACTATAATTTTATTCGAAACGTTTGCAACTAATATAGGAATTATAAATTGGCTAGTTTTGTCAAATGCGCTTTAAAAAATGTAAATTTCCGCACCAACCGTACTTTTCCCCTCTTCCATTTTCCTTTCATCTGAACTCCAAAATAAATCATAAATATTTATTAACTCTTGTTTACTCCCGATGTCTTAATAAAACAATTTGTTTCAGGTGTCCTTACGAACGTGCCTGTGATGGTGGTTTCAAAGAGTGTCAAAGACTGTGTCCAGTGTTCCTTATTATTTTATGATAATTATATATAATAAAGCAAAATATCCAATAAAGATCTTGAAATCTAAATAATGGTGTATTGAGTTGAATCGTGTGCTTTAGTGTAAATAGCAAGTGTGATCTAGCGTTAAAAATGGAGGAGGAAGACGACGAGCGAAAGATTCGCAGGCAAAACTTGGCCAAGTTTAGTTCTCTCAATGCGCGCGTCGTGCACCACTCGCTCGAGGAGGCCTGCGTCCGGACGCAGGCCTCCTCCGAGTCCAACGACGCCAACACGTCTAGCATTTCTGCCACCGCCCAGTTCAGTGACCGCAGCTTCGTGTCCAAAACGAGCACATTCTCCCGGAGCGGCACTTCTAGCTCAAGCCAGGAAGAATGCGAGGTAGCACATACGACCGTCACGAGCGGGCAGTACTTGGCGGCAGCACGCGTCGAGTCTGCCCGCTCGATGGAAAGTCTCCGTCCAAGCAAGGATACGTCGCCGGCGCGCCCAGCTAGCTCGTGCATGGTTGCTCATGTACGATCACATCGAAGCTCGTTTTTAACGGCGAGTGAGAGAGACATTAGGGAGACAAGAGGTGCACCCGCCAGACGTGCATTATCCGGAGAGGATATGGGTGCCTCAGCCGAAAAGAGGCGTGGGCTGTTTGCGAGTACTGAGAGGAGAGCCTTGCAGCAGCTGAGCCTCCCGCCTCCAGAGCGCCGTTTGACGATTCTCAGTCCACACAGTCCGCATGCCACCACGGAGTTGCAATGGCCCTCTCCTAGTGGCATCCGCGGCAGACGGAAGAAGGGCATGGTGTTGCCGAAACTGATCTTGCCGCGCAGTGATTCCGACGGCTCCGAAGTATTCTTTGAAAGGTTGATGATTTTCTTAGTTTTTACACAATACGTAAATATTTACTGTTGCACTTTCAAATTTCAGAAGTAATTATTTATTTTCTGACAGCACATTTCAGGAAACTATCATTAGAAAGCAAAAAAAAAATGTCGTTTCAAGGTATTATTCTGTACGTTTGAACACTTTGAGTGCCAGGAGCCCGCTAGGCGGGCGCTCTATTAGTAAGCGCATTTTCGCACAAAGCGGAAAAAACTGTTACGCACTCCACGCGTAGCGCGTAGCGATTGCTGGCGCTGAAAGTGTCCAAAACGAGCACTGTTGGGGTTTCGATTCAAAATATATTCAGATAACTACACTGAGGTTGCCAACTCTGAAATAGATATTCACATTTGTATCTGTCAATATTAAAGAATGTTCAAGAATCATTGTAACAATTATTTCAAGCATAGATTTTCCGACTTTCCATTGCCAAGAGAAATACATTAGCGATGTGGTGTGCGTCAGCACGAAATCGTGATGTTGTACATAAAACTCTTTACATCCAGCGTGTTTATGTTTCCCAGTAAACTTTTTAAATTGGAGCCGTTACGATGTTGGTATTTCAGTTAATTTTCCTTAAGCCGTCAGTTACACATACTGGCTGATTCAACTACAAGTCGTGATCAAATTTTATGCCTGATGAGTTTACATAATAATTCAGAAAAATATAAAGATTGACTGAACCGATTTTTCGGAAAGCTCGACATCTCTTCAGAAAAATGTTTAAAGGCACATTAAAACTTTTAATTAAAGAGTACTCGCGAAAGATTAATCCAATGAAAAATTAAACCAAAATACGTTTATGCTGAGAGTTTGGTGCTTTGCAGATAATGTTCACCTGTTTATATTCTTATTATTATTATTATATGCTTTTAATTCTTGCTACGATGAAAAAAAACTCAACCAGACTGAAAATAAATGATCATGTGAGCTGTGCGCGGTTTATATGATGGTGAAAAATTCTCTACCGAATCACACTATCGCCTGTGAACTACAATATCCGAGGGCTCGAATTCAAATTCAATTATGAAAGCAAAAATGTGTTTGTTTAAACATAAACTATATGAAAATGAAAATATTTATTTTGCAAGCAGGCCATATGGGCTCTTTTACATGTCTAAAGCTACTAGCGCTTCGAAAGGTGACATCTGCTGAGAAGAAACGCCGCAAGAAACTCAGCAGTAAGTCTTTTTTTCCAATTTTTACATTAGAGTTTTAACTAAAACTAACACATGAAAAGGGCAGCAAACAATACTAATGGGTAAAAATTCATTATAATAAATAACTAATAAGGGAGATGTATAATCTCCGCGTCTGGACAAGTTAAGCGACTTAGAGATGTATAAAGCCTCTAAGGGTCTTAAATGGAGATGTAGACAGTCTCAGTCAGTCTATACTAACGAATGTTCGGTCAAAAGCTATTAGTAAAAATATATTAGTATTCGTCAAGATGCAAGATATCATGGTTTTTGACCATTGAGGTTAGCTTTAAATTATTTACTTTAATATATTTCATACACTTGCTCAATTCAATATCGTGTCAGTGTTAACAAAAACGTATTTTTGCTCAATAAATTGAAACTAACGATCACCTACTATATTTTAAGTTCAGATGTTTTCTACAAAAAGAAAAAAGAAATGATCAAACAATAATTACCAATAACAAACACAACAATGTTTTTGATCTAATGAGCGCGTGTATCTCGAACCATTTCATGTTATTTATAGCGGAGATCGTTATGTACCTTTGAAAGTTAAATATTTACTTTTTATTTCTTTCTAGTGAAAGTATATCGTTGCCAACTTTTTTACCTTTTGATTCAATAAAACTGAAAACGCTTTTATCTACACCCATATCATAAAACCTCCATTGGTTAATCAAAAACCTTAGGAAATGACCACCATTTTGACAACCAATTAGGAAAAACGAGTGCTGCGATAAAGAAATAACATGACTTCTTTATCGTTTTTAGTAAAGAAAAGAGATTAAATTTGGAACAGCTGTCAAAACTCAAGTGGTCTCTATTCTAGTATCCATAGATATTAAAAAAGTTATTGATACGAAACGTCAATTCCGTATGTTTTTTTAATATAAACTGCACAATATTTGATCTCGAGTGACGTGAGAATAGAGACTTCATCCGTTTGTCTATGATTTAAAAAACATGGTCTTGACGGACGGCTGCCATTATGTAGACGTTTTGCTGAACGAAAGTAGAATTTTGTTGAATTGAATAGAAAAAGTTGTTTGTAATTTACATTTTAGTTGAAAATATGAATAGTAAGTAGTCTTCTCGGAGTGTGTGTGATGTGAAAATGCGCCGGATATCGGAAATATGCAGCCACGATTGCAACAAATAACTTGTGGCCAGAAAATATTGTTACTGAACCCATCATGGAGAATTTATAATATGTGTGTAGATAAAGTTATGTATGCAACTCTGCATAATTTGGCCTTAAAACACACGTGCGATCTTATTATGAAACTCGCTAAAAGCTCGTTTCATAAAACCGCACTAGTGTTTTAAGGCCTATCATTATGCAACCGTTGCATAAACTACTATTGTTGCGTACGAAATTTAAATATTATGCCAGTTTTCAATTCGTTGTTTCAGTAAGTAGTTCAATAAAAACTGTTTTGCAGATTTAAAAATCCTAAAAGGTAAGATTTATTTGACGATTCAGCTCACATTAGGCCCCTTAAGGATACAATACGACTGAGTACCACCGAAAGGACGCTGATGAAATTATGACCGTTAATTATAATCCTAGTAGTGAGTAGATTGTGTCCAATTAGAAATGGTGAATTCTTAATTTTAAAATTCCTAAACATAAAATAAGAAACGTCAAACTCGGTTTTGTATAGCACAAAGCTGTCAAAATCAAGTTTGACGTTCCTTATTTAAAGTTTGGTGACTTTTAAAATTAGCTAACACACTTTCGAATTTGGCCTCATTGTATGTTTATCATTAAGCAGATCCCAGAGGTTGTATTTTAGGGATTCTCTGTATTCTAATTCATTTAATTAAAGGTATCGTCTTTGTTTCACCAAATGTAGTATTTGTTTATCTTCAGGTTTTAGGTCATATACTTATACGCATATACGCTTGCGGTAAAATTATTTTTGGTGGCACAGTAATTCCCTAAAAATGTATGACAAAAATTGCATTTGATCTGACTTTAGTGCCACAACAAACAATATGTATCTGTGTCTTTATTTCCCGATTCTTACGTTACTCGGAAAATATGCCTGGGTGACGTCAAGCAGTGGGTGGCGAATAAAAGTGTAGTATCTCAAACAAAACGTGAAGCAGATTACGTTTGAGATAATAATATCGTCCACGAGTACAGTACATTTTAAAATAGGATTTTTTATTTTACTAGCGAAGTTTATCCAATCGTTTACTAGAAGGTCTCAGTATAAGATATCCTCGCAATCGAGTTTTTAAACTTCGCTTTAATTTCACTTCTTTGACATTCGATTTGTATTACATGGCAGATTGGTAATGAAAAAGTTTATCATAAAGTTATGATCAAAAACCTGACCTTTTAGGGTTTCGTACCTCAAAAGGAAAAACTGAACCCTTATAGGATCACTCGTGTGACTGTCTGTCTGTCTGTCCGTCTGTTCGTCTGTCACAGCCAATTCTCCTGAAACTACTTGGACTTGAGTTGAAATCTGGTACAGGTATGTAAGTCGGTGACCGCAACACGGACGTGTAACATAAATAAATGAATTTTAAACATGGGGGACACTTTTCGGGGTTAAATTTGAAAAAAAAGTTTTGCATACCTTGGCTTGTGACATATCAAATGAAAGGGCTCATTATAAGGATCTTAATTTTTAAAGTTAATTTGGAAAATAGGCAAGAATGTACCATTTCCCCCCTTATCTCCGTAAGTACTGGGCCTAAAAATTCGAAAAAAATATAGAAAATAGTTCTATACATATAGATCACAGGAAAACATATAAGAAGTCTATGGTATTTTAAGTAACTTAGGAAATTTCATATAATCACGGTGTCCCCTCCACGCGAGTTTAACTCGCACTTGTCCGGTTTTTTTATTTTATTTAGTTAGCTAAATATGCAAATAGTTAAGGTTCTACTGGGAGCTGGAAATTGAAACGAGATTCGTTAGTCGTTCGACCGCCCGGGCGCATCGGAAACCACAGTTTGTATTGGATTTACGGTGTCACGCTCGTAATTCGCTACAACTGCCTCTACCAACATAAAGCAAAGCTCAAATTTTCTATACGAATACATCATAGAGTTCCCGTTATAGTTCTGACGCATAGCCCTTGCGTTCAATTGATTAATCACTTGTCAATACCCGTCCACTAATCAAATTAAAACACTTTATACGACTATTATTTTCTCCTAAAGGTACTCATAAAAATAAGCAAATTTACGCAAATAAATAGGTTTTCAATGATCCTTAAGTCGATTAAATATTTAGTTGGTCAAATTAAATAAAGATATCTGCGCCTCTATTCGGGAACGCTAAGTGATTCTGTAGCGACTCGTGAGCGAGATTTCTCATCCCACTCTTACGCATTACGCGTCGTGCGAGTGTGATGAGAAATCTCGCTCACGAGTCGCCACAGATTCACTTAGCGTTCCCAAATAGAGGCGCTGCTCGTAACCATTCATAACAGTACGAGAAACAAATTCGTTTGATATTCTTTTTAAAATAAAATAAATTAAATAAGTATGAATTCTCAGTATCCAAAAGATTTCGTTTAACATTAAAAGTAATTAATTTACTTCTTATTCAGGACTTGAAAAGTTTGCACCTGTAAGGTTCTTTTGAAATGGACCAAATCATCTTTATTTTAATGGAGATGTAATATCATCTACAAAGATACTTCAATTTGTTAATACAAAAATACACATTCCTGCCCTCTATTTTGCTTTATTATACCAAGGTAAGTTTACTGTATTGCAGAATATTTCGTGCTTCATTGTACTGATCGTCCTCGAAATCACATACATACCTATATACATTAAATCTTTGTAGTATAAGAGAGAGTTGCCAGGTGATCCATCAAAGCGGATTTATTTCTAGAAACCCCAAGGGCGCTAAGCATAATAAACATATTTAGGGCTCCAATGCTTCTATATATTATTATTTTTCGGGCTTCTAATATGGTGTTTATTTCTTTGGTCACAATTTAGGTAAACCAAAGCAAATAACAAATATTAAAGGAGCTATAGTTGAGGTATGCGTAGAACAATAGAACTAAATTAGCCGTATTGCTTAGGTAATAGTGCTCATGGCCGTCCGTTCAGCTCATTCCCCTACAATATCTAACCTTGAACGATTTTCGCTATACATACCTACCGTTTTATGTGAAACACGGGTTATCGCATGGCGCGCTACTGATAAATTTAGCTGCATTAATTATAACACTTACTATCGATAGTAAAACACACTATTGGATTTCGTGATAATAAAATGATTCACATACGAAATTACAATGATAAAACAGTATCTAAATTACCTACCTTAGTTAATTTATGATAGCGAACACTCATTACTTTACATGAAGCAAGCGCCGTTTGAGTTTATAAATTTGCATACGTTCTGCAACGAGGATAAATTCAACTAAATGCTACAATGGAAGTAAAACATTTTTCTCTACGTATGAACACTTGAGAAAGAGATAAATTTGTTCATAACCAAGGCGCCGCTTTGTTATCTCACAGAAATGCATAGAAATACAGTGCTGGCGTAAGTAAGTATCGCTGATGAAATTTAAGTTTCACCGTATCGTTTTAAAAGTTATAGGACGATTCGATGCAAATTATACTTCAAAAATGCGAACTTCTTTAAACCCACCGCGAGTACTTAGGGTTAATCGAATTTGTGTGACCTTATGGTAAGTCTACTACGTCAAAGGTGGAGCGCTCTTAGGCAAAATATACTTTTAATATCTACTACGTTCATTGTAAACCTTATCGTAGTGCTACGCTCCTAGCTTTGTAGTGGAAACTCGTTACAAACAGAGAACCTAATGCTATTGCCGGCTGTTTCTATGGTAAGAAATTGCTTTTTACGATAACTCGTATGAACTCTCGCCAAGTAAATTTGTGTGATAATGACAGATGCTCGTAAAGTCTGCGATAAATAGATCTAAGCCAAAGTAATAAAACATTACTTTTGACGACGCGTTTAGCCTAGTTGGTAGTGACCCTGCCTCCGAAGCTAGCGTCCCGGGTTCGATCCCCGGTAAGGGAAAATATTTGTGTGATAAGCACGAATGTTTGTTCCTTAGTCTTGGAACTTTCCTATGTATTTAAGTATTTATTTATCTATATAAGTATGTATATCGTCGTCTAGTACCCATAACACAAGCCTTTAGAGCTTACTTTGGGACTAGATGGATTTGTGTAAAGATTATCCCCCGATTTATTTATTTATTTATTTATTATTTAAAGTCAAGGTAATAAAGGACTTTTTTACCCTGTATCCTGTCGGCTGACTGACGGCTGCAGCCGACTGTGGCGGTCAAAAGGTTAAATAAGTTAATAAATGTTACGTTACATCTTTAAGAAGACATGATATCTCTGTCCAATTCTAACATTGTAACAGGCAAACGTAAGCTCGACCTGTACAACCGGCAATACTGCCGCTTGAAATATTGCCTCAAAGGCATCTTTATGAAAGCCGCACTGGCAGCGAATCACCTGGGACATAGTTTATAGTCGCGATATTTTGTGCGACTAGTTTGCTTTTCACGTTACATCTGGTCACACAATCGCTGCAAGACTGCGACAAAGACTACTTTTTATGAAATAAGTGATTTTAAAAATTGCCTGGTAGTATAATGGCCTTCAGGCTACGCCCTCGACATAGTTATCCCATTAATCGGTTTTGGATTTTTTTATGAAAAAGCTAACTATCCTAATTGAAGCAAGTATGGCGTAATAAATGACGTATTTTTCGTTACGAAGGAGTATGTCCAACGTGACCCTAAAATATGTGACTTTTTTACATTTGTTCCTTTCAATGGAGAAGTGGGTTTATGTATGTGTTCTGGCTAACCCCACAGCAGCTGCAGATAAAACATTATACAAAGGTTATAATTGTGATTTATAAGATGACTAATTCCAAATTAGTTGAAGACATCTCTGAATGTCCCGGAACAAGGAATATTCTCTTTTATTCTCCTGTATTCATTTCCTGAAGGACAACTAATAAAGTTTCGTATTTTAGATTATTTATTTTTGCTACAGTATATATTTTTTTACTAGAGGCTAAGTTTTTACAAAGGATTTGCCGTTGTTAAAATGTTTGTAGTTTCTTCATGACATAATTGGGTCTCAATTTTAAGAGATTGTAGATTAAAATATTCCTTTTCCATTATCATTAAATCTACTTACTGGTTTACTGGTTTATCAATATGTAAATATTGAGATTTTTTTATTCGTTTATATTTCATGAAAAATCTAAATGGACAAGATGTTTAATTTAGTCGTTCGTTTCTCGTTGATGCTCATGTCGTTGCTTATTTCATGATAAGTAGAAGTGGCGATAAAACTACAAATTATGCTGATACTTAATCAAAAACTATATCAGAACTTAATGGTGATGAAATCAATGGACAACTATGAAATACTAAAAGATACGCATTTTCATCGATTTATAAAGAAGACTATAATTTGTATGGCCTTGTATATACATTGCTACAGATAACCTGTTGAACAGAAATTTATTTCATTCACTAGAAACTTAATCCCGAACACGCTGGGTAAGTAGGTGCCGTGCCAGCTCTTGTGTACTCAGGTGATCCGCAGTAAACAGCCTGCAATATACTACAAAATAGAACATGATGTCGTAATCCCTCAACTATGTACTGTTGTCTTTGCAAGCAATATTATATATGTGCTATATTATTTGCTAATACAGCAAATAATATTACCAAATGTCGTTGGTCAAAATTGAAATATTGCTGTAGTTTTGAAAAGTTGAAAAGAAGGCGCGATAGCACATAAATTTTTATATGTACATTTGTTTGTATTTAATGAAATATCGGTTGCAAAATACATAAATTATCATGCAGTTGGTGCCTGGTACAGAGGAAGCAATAAAAGAAGCAGATGTCGATAACGATCGCTGCCACAGAAAACAGAAAGCAATTATAGGAATATCGCTACAAATGCCACCGATATTGGAAATGAAAAGGCTTCTGTGTATTGAAACTCCTTTTAGTTACTATGATTCTTTACCATTAACCTGATGAGCTACTTATTAACAATGATTTACGGTCTTAAAATAGGTATTTTAATTAACGGTATAAAAGAGTCACGGTCATGTTAACCGAATAAATATTTTAAAGAATTTATCGCCTGAGAAACAGACCGGCCGAATTACAAATATAGCGTAATGCCAAATTTCGAATCTCATTTGAACCTTATTTTGTATGCATTTGATGTTTCACCGAGCTGGCTGCCCCTAGAGGCAAGATTGTAGGTACCTGAGGAAAAACCGACAAAAAAGACGTGATAAAGAATAGTAATCCTATTCTTCCTTAAGTGGGTACTGGGAAATCTACCAGCTACTTGAATATGAAATTCAAACCTTTTTAGTTTAGTCGAGAACCTATGAATAAAGTTTTTCATAGCCTTCTTATGTTACATTCTAGGCAATGATCTTATCTTTTGTTTTCTACGCTGCGCTGTGCTGTGAATACTTTAGCAAAACCTTGTTGAGAATTCAAATCTAAGTCCACTTTGTGCTATGTGAGTATCTCTCGAGTTAAGAACACATTAAAGATAAACGATATTCTGTACATGATTTCATTTAACTTTACTTACTTGTTACCCGACTGCGGCGAAGTTAAAAGCAGGGTTATGTTATTCGCGAGTATGTATGAATGTATGTAATCACTCCTTTGTTACCACCTAGAGCCAAAACTGCTGAACTAATTTTAACAAATGGGGTGTCAAACGATTCAAGCCAAATGCCCGGGTGACATAGGGCATGTGACGTCAACTGAAATCCAATATGGCGGATGCTAGAAGACATTTTGTTTCTTGATATTTTTCCACCCATGCATTATTGGTTATAAATAAAAGGACTTAAAAAGACCATACCTAAAAAATATAACATGTTTTATAGCTTCAAATACAAATTATAGGATTTTATAGAGAGTCACCGATTGCTGTTACCATAATATCGACCCCACGAGCACAGCAGAATAATTTATTTGTTTCTTTCTGTTTGTGGTTATGCAGAAATGTGAAAATAACTAACAACCGACTGCTTCCCTGCAATTTTCAATTCCTCGCATTCATAAATAAAGGAGGTCTGATTTAACTGCCGCAAAAAAAAGCACCCGACGGAAGGCTTTACGAAACCAACACCATGATGGAATCAAGCCTTGTATGTAGATTTTTATTCCATCCATACCATATTATGACATGATGAATTGAAACCGCAATTAGAAGGACCAACATTCTTATACAGAACGAAAGGTCAGCTGCGAACGAGTGGTTGGGGGTTTTCCTAGTTATAAATAATACATGAGCATCTGCGTCCTTATAATTTAGTGCCAAAATATTCATAACTAGGAGAGAGTGAAGTTGTGTACACCACGTTGTAACTAGAAAAGTTGAAATAATTAAATTAAGCCTAGTACAAACGCATGTATTAGTCATCGTGCCTTTCGGTGATTTTTTATTCTAAAGCTCACTAGCATGAAAATTTTTAACATATTTAAATCGTTAAACACGTTTAAGGTCTGTCAAAATGTATAGAATTGTCAGTTGTTAAACACAACTAACGATTTACTTAAATACATTTTAAGACTTTTGTGCAAAACGCCTACGAACTCTAGAATAATTCTGAATATTAAACGTAAATGCATTTCCAATAGACCTTCGCCATCCATGACTTGAGTACCATCTCCATTAAATTGATTGGCGTTCCTACCATTTGCTGTGATTGATCTATTTTATTAGACGCGGTATTGCTGTTACTTATGCGGAACAATGAAAATAAATGATCACAAATATAGTCGATGACTGACTCTAGGGCATTGATAGTGCATCTGCCTACGGCGTGTTGAACACGAATGTTTGTACCCAGTCATAGATGCGGCCCGTCTACACGATGAGCCATCGTCAGCCATATATCCGCGGTACGCATTTACATATAAGAATGAGATAGAGATATCTTTATCTCATTCTTACGTATGAATGCATCCCTCGCGGTGGCCGACGATGGCTCATCATGTAGAGGGGCACATAACATTTTATGTGTATTTATTTATTTATATAAAAAATTAGTTTCGGTATCTAGTACCCGAAGCGATTCCTAGTTTAGGACTACATTAATGTGCATTATAGTAAATAATAGTAGGGAACATTGCATCTATAACTATAAAAGTTATAAATATATGTATTATAGTCGTCATGTAGGTAGTTAGGTGAAACATCAGTTCGCACTCGTAGTAATTAAAATAAAAACCGGGCAAGTGCGTGTTAAAATCGCGTGGAGAGGGTTCCGTACATGATTATCTGAAATTTTCTGTTACTTTAAATATCATAGACTTCTTATGGGTTTTCATGTAAGTAATCTATAGGTAAAAAACTGTTTTTTATTTGTATTTTTTTCTAACATTTTAGACCCAGTACTTTCGGAGATATAGCAGAGAAAGGTAAATTTTCACCTATTTTCTTAAATAACTACAAAACTGTTTAACCTAAAATTAAAAAACAAGATTCTCACAACAAGTCTTTTCATTTGCTTTGTCACACCCCATGGTTTGAAACCTTTTTTTTATTTTCTGAGTAACCCCCTATATGTGGCCCCCATGTTTAAAAATCATTTATTTACGCGACACATTCGTATTGCAGTCCCTGATTTACATATGTGTACCAAATTTCGACTCGATCGGTTCAGTAGTTTCGGAGTAAACAGCCTGTGACAAACGCACAGACAGACGGACACACGAGTGATCCTATAAGGGTTCCGTTTTTTCCTTTTGATGTGCGGAACCCTAAAAAACTGATGCTGGCACGTTTCCACTGTGCAACTATTAAATTTAATAAAATAGAAAGCATTTTCCTAGGCTGAATATCCGTGAAGGCAGATTTCATATGTCAACTCTCGAGCCAGCGTTTTAAAAAACTTTGTGAGTACTTTATTACTTCCAACTACTTCAAAGGCGGCATGTGTAGGTATACAGTTGACGGCTTCGAGTAGCCGAAGGCGAGAATGTCAAGTCTGCTTTTGACTGCTTTCATGGCAAATAGCGCTTTGCAAGACCAGGGCTTTACTATTTTGCTACGATATGGTAGCTCTTATTAACTTGCCTGTAAAGGCCGCTTAGGCAATGTCAAATAACGGCTCTGAGACTTCGACCCTTTTATTAATATTACTTACTTACATACATTTACATAGCATCACGCCCGAAATTCCTAATGCCCACCCCGGGCAGAGCCACAAGACTACTTGTGGCCACGTTCGATTAATTAATCCTAAGATGGTATGATGAACCGTACGGTGACAGGTGATCAGCCCATCGCCCATACAGATAGTCCACCATGTTGGAGAGGACCCGTCCCTTAGTCGACTTTTACGACATGCCAGGATGATAAGCATCTGCATGCATTCTATGCCATTTCTTCACTCCCAGTGCAGCAGAGGAGCACTCCCTTACTTACTTATTTATTTTTAACAGCACGGAACAGCCAATTGTTCTACAACTGCCTATTACAACTGGGAGCTTAATACCCTAAGTCATAAGATAAGTATCTGAAATAAATAAATAGTTGTACTGCTAATATAAATTGCTGGTAATTTTTGATCTATTAAAGCATACGTAAGTAATTTTTCCTCACGTTACAGAAACTTACAGTTGTGAAACGTATGATGACTCTTATTTTACCTAAATGGTGTCGAAAAGAAGTATGACACAGCAATTCTGACACAGCAATTCTATATATAGCGCGACAATACAGTAAGTAAGTCTGCGGCGAATGTTAGAATTTATAGGCAAGTTTTCTTTGACCAGTGTTTCGATTAAAAAACATACATTTAAAATTTTATTAATTAACTTTCGGTTATAGCAGGTATATTGGGGCATAATATTATGCTAGTGCTATGAGTGAAAACTGGCTATGGGCATGTCGGACCATGCACAATGCAGGGTAGACTTCCTAGTCATTTCTGCGTCTAACCCCCGAGTACCCAACCCCATTTTTTTAACAAATTATATGCAACAATTTATGTTGACGTGGGACGATTTGGTATAGATGTTTTACAAAATAATACATTTAAAAAGTTAGGTACCTACAACTGAACAAATGAAGTCTACTTAGTCCTTAGTAAATAGTTTTCCTTTTAACTCCGTTATATAAGTTTTAATTTAAGATAATTTTCAGGTTATGTAGGTACACGTATCTCCAACTGAAATGACACCTTTAGAGTTGAATATTTCCTAAACAGTCGCACAATAAATATAAAATCTTAACATATTTACTCATAATAGTTTTCAAAAAGCTGCCCAACGGCTCCTCTTTCGAGGTTGTATAATTAAAAATATGTTTAACCCTTGCTTTTCACGTAACAACTTCTTTCCAATTTGATTCTTAATCTTTGTGCGCGAGAGCAACATTCATAATCATACAAAATTTCAGCTTTGTAACTTATATAGTCTTCGAGAAAAGTGGCTGTGATAAACAGACATACATGGCAAATATATAGTGATTACTACTTGGACTACGGAACCTTAAAAAAACAATAAAATAACTGCTACAGCCAACAGCAGTCTACTATTTGAGGTTGTTTAATCTTAAGTTATAGCTTAATCCTTACCAGCCCTAACAATAGTATACTTACATTTAAAAGTTGATTTGTTGGTTTGGCCTCTTTTTGACGTCAAAATAGAACAACGCATCGTTTTTTATGTACGCTTTTTAGTCTGGAAAAATGCACAGGTCCCAAGAGAAAACCTAAAAGGTGCCAAAAGCTCTTAATAATATAAAATCAAATCCCATATTTCAATATGATATACAGAATGAAATCAAACACAATATAACCTTTAAAATAAAGCCACTTTTCCTCACTTGAATGCATCAGCATCGAGTTTTCATAAGCTGATTCGGCAAGAGCTTTCATAAGACCAGGTGAAGCAGAACCAAAGAAATAAGCTACTGTCAAAGTTAAGTTTAACTTGTGACAAAGCTGGTCACGCGTAAACATGTGCTGTATTCCTATTCCCGGTAATATTGCTTACCTGGGACAATACCGGGAATATTACCAATTTGCCCGTAGTTTTGATATATGGCCCGGGAACATACGGGCAATGTTGCCGGCAACGCCACATTTCTTCTTTGTGGTGTTTCTATAATAGATAGCTCGCTGCATCAACAATTTTTCATGTTTATTATTACAAAATTTCTAATAACTATTATAAGTTTCCTGTAAATCTTCCTTTATTCACAACGTTACGATATAGAAGCTTGTTAGTGGGAGTTCTCCGGTCGCCGATCTTGTAAGTATTCTTCAAATACTTGACTCAATTCATGCAGAAAAAGCTTTCAGCTCGAATCGCGTTATTGCAGAAAACCATATCAATTAGAGGGTTATTTTTAACCGACTCCTAAAAAAGGACGAGGTTACCTAATTGACCCTTATGTTTGTTATGTTCACGTATAACTTTTTACCTCGTGAACCGATTACGATTATTCTTTTTTGTTGGAAATGTAATAAATTTGAAGTCACTGGCATTAAATAAATTGGGTACCTTTATCTACATCTCTCATACTGTCTTCATTTACTTAACGCTGCTGTGTACATATTTCATTTATTACATATACTAGTGACCCGCCACAGCTTCGCCCGCGGTATTTTCTATACAAACTTAATCACCCCTTTAAGGATGCAATTTCAAAAAATCCCTCCTTAATGCACGTCTTGGGTACTTGAGGAATGTCTCCTCCAAATTACAAACCTCTAGGATCACCCGTTTAGGATGTGCGTTGTCTTGTCTATAAGTGAGTCACGATACTGTTTTATATGTATAGATATATCTGATGTTTTTTTGGAAATTTACTAACGAATGCCGTTATACTAACGAAGGGTTTTTGGAGTTGTATTTTTTTGTCAAAGTTAATTTTTAAGTAAACCAGGTATTAAGACTTTTCAAGTCAACTTCATGGCAAAACGATGTTTCATTTTTTGAAGTTACAGAACATACTTTTCTGTTTATGTCACTTCATCAATATATTTTATGTATTTTTACCACTTAAGTATATTGAGCCACCAAGCACAAAATCATCATCAACATTACTTATCATCATCAACTTCTTACGTCCCATTACTGGGTACAGGCTTTCTTTCATAGTGAGAGGGAGTCAGTAGTAGTCCCCACCAGGCTCAGATGCGTGATTTGGGACTTCACACACATTTTTAAATAACTTTGCAAACGCATGCAGGTTTCCTCACGATGTTTTCCTGCACCGAAATGCTAGTGGTAAATATCTAATTTAATTCCGCACATGAGATCCGAAAATTTCAGAGGTGCGAGCTGGAATTTGAACCCTTGAACCTCTGCATGAGAGGTCAAAGCTATTACTTAATTCATTAATTTTACATAAATTGGCTGTTCCAATTAGGTAACCGTAGAAGATTGTTCAAACAAATAGTTTAATTTAAAGTGAAATGTAGTTAGTTATTGAATGTGTGATCAATTCCAGAAGATCATATCCAGATCAAAGAAATCAAAACTTTAGGCACTCTGATTTCATCGCAAATTTTGATCATTTCAAATAAATTAGGCACTTAAACGAGAACTTACTTGCTGCTTCCTTAGAGCTAGAAGATGAATAGGTTCCACGTAACTTAACTAAAATAGGCAGGTGTGTGCCAAATGGCTTAAAACTATTAACAGAAGCAATTTATATTACGGGGTATAAGAATTTGAGGTATACCGTCCTCTAAAACCTAGATTTATCTCGGAGTAATTTTTTCCGGTTTTGGACACGATGTCGGCGTGCTTTCAGACGGCTCCGCCTTGATTGCAACTAAAAAGGCGATTAGGGAGGATCACAACCGTTTTGTTAATAAACAAATCTGTAAAATAATTCACAAAAAAAACTAAGACATAAATGCGAACACGGTGAGCGAGTGAGCTTTTTAGAGTTCCGTAGCCAAATGGCAAAAAACGGAACCATAATGAATTCGTCATGTCTGTCTGTTTGTCTGTCCGTCCGTATGTCACAGCCACTTTTTTCCGAAACTATAAGTAATGATGTAATCTGTGAACCGCATTAAGATTTTCACACAAAAATAGAAGAAAAAAACAATAAATATTGGGGGTTCCCCATACTTAGAACTGAAACACAAAAAAAATATTCATCAAACCCATACGTGCGGGGTATCTATGGACAGGTCTTCAAAAATTATATTGAGGTTTCTAATATCATTTTTTTCTAAACTGAATAGTTTGCGTGAGAGACACTACCAAAGTGGTAAAATGTGTGTCCGCCCCCTGTAACTTCTAAAATAAGAGAATGATAAAACTAAAAAAAATATATGATGTACATTACCATGTAAACTGCCACCGAAAATTAGTTTGAACGAGATCTAGTAAGTAGGTTTTTTTTAATACGTCTTAAATCGTAAACCTCAATTTACCTTTCATTCAATCAACTCAAATATAAAAATAGAAAAAAAAACATTTAATTTCATAAACATAAACCTTATGCGTAAACCGTGAACCATTATATAGATAATGGTACGGAACCCTTCGTGCGCTAGTCCGACTCGCACTTGGCCGGTTTTTATTTTTATGTATATTGGGTAGGTATGAGAATAGGTCGTAATTTATATTTCATACCGCTAGGTGATAGGGTGTCCACGCACATGAAATCGCCGCTATTTGCACGATTTAACCCAACTGTTTTTGCGGAATAGCAAAGTAATTAACTAAATCTAGTATAATATGGATTTCCGCAAAGTAACGCCTGAATCTATTAACTACCATTACGTAGCAAAATAATTTGCGATATCGTTTATGTAGTGCCAAATACAGGCCCAGGAATCTCAGCCAATAAAAAGAAAACTTTGAACTTGTCATGAAACCTCTGCGGCTGATGCGGTTTAATTTATTTTCTTGGGATATTTTCACTAGAACGACATTAGCAAGAATGGCAGAGCTCAAAAGCAATATCACATTTGATAAATGGAGAAAATGAAAGGTACTTCGATCGACAGTGGCCGACGAATTTTAAGGTTGAATACACGCAATCAAAAAAGGTTTTTCTTAGAAAAACTAAAAATATAAATCATGCAGAATTACAACGTAATGCTGCAGAAGCGAATATTCACTGAATGATGATTTATTCAGTTTAATTTAGCTTATTACAACATTTCTTACTAAGACACGAATTTTAATAATACCTAAACGCGGCATTATAAGGCTATCGAATTATTAAGTAGTTGGTTTGTAAGTTTTTAATTAAAAGATAAAAATCGCTGTTTAATTTAGAGAGATATATTATATACTAGCTGTGCCCGTGACTTTTTTCGCATATTATCTCACAGGAATATATTATCGGGATAAAAGTATTCTGTGTTATGGCTATGTACATACAACGACGGGGCCCGCGCGAGGACTACTGCTAGTCGCTCTCACAATGAGAGGAGGCTGTGCCCTGCGGTGTGAGGTAAATATGCCGATGATGATGATGTATTCCAAGATATGGTCTATTTGCCTGCCACATTTTATCCAAATCCGTCCAGCCATTTGCACGTTATTGAGGAACAAACATCGGAACATCTTCACATACTTTCACAGTAATAATATTAGTAGGACTTAGGACTTTTAAACAATAAAGGATATATTTTGGAATTTCCGTTGTTTTTTACTCGGCCGGTTATAAAATATTACGATCATGCTTAGTGGCTGCCTAAATAAATTACTTATGCAACTTACCGTCAAATATTTTGATAAAAACCGGCCAAGTGCGAGTCGGGCTCGCGCACGAAGGGTTCCGTACCATTATCTTTAAAAACGGCAAAAAAAAACACGTTTGTTGTATGGGAGCCCCCTTAAATATTTATTTTGTTCTGTATTTTAGTATTTTTTGTTATAGCGGCAACAAAAAGACAGCATCTGTGAAAATTTCCACTATCTAACTATCACGGTACATGAGATACAGCCTGGAGACAGACGGACAGACGGACAGACGGACAGCGGAGCCTTAGTAATAGGGTCCCGTTTTTACCTTTTGGGTACGGAACCCTAAAAACGAACTCCATTTTTTCCTAATTAGTGTTAAAATTATTCAACATGCTGTGTGGTAAATTTTCAGTTTTATGTTTTTAAACGGTATAATTCTGTTGTACAAATCTCGCAAGACCAAGGTTGCATAAATTTGACTTTATTACTTTGCTATTATCTTTGTAAACGCCCGGTTGGTTTTCGTGGTGTACGTAATTACTGTAAGAAATGCACTGTATCTACTTGTTGAAATCCGGTTTTCTTATCCTTGTCCAATACACATGAAATTGGGTGAAGACTGCGCCGACCGTCCAATGGCCACCCCTGTAATCACATGATCATCACTGTAATTAATTGTGTTTTCTATTAAACTAGAGCACTCCGGACATGTTGGCGCACTGTTATAGGCTATCTAAGCTTTAAATTTAACCGTCATGCACTTAATCATTTTAACGGAAAATAGCGGTTTTTTCCCGTTTTAAGTAAACGGGGAAAGTAATGAATATACAGCTTTATTACACAGTATAAATTGTGTTTAAGTTCCACAAAAACTTGTCCAGCTTCGATTTTAATAAAATACTTTAGTTTAATAGAAAACACAAACATTGATGAGGACGCAACTGGACGCTCGGCGCAGTCTTACGACAAGTGTAGGTGTGTTGAAATTCAATGATTTTAACGGGCTCGTAAACGCGCTAGTTTCTCAGCAATGTATTGCTGCAATTCGGGCTATCCTCAAAAAGATTACATATTACATCACTAATGTAAACTTTTGAGGATTACAGCAATAAATTGCCGAAAAACTGGCCCGTTTAAGAGCCCCTTTAAGCTTAGGTAGGTAGACGGATAGTAATTTGTTTTGTTATTTTGAATTTCCTGAACTTTACCCGCATGACGCTTTTGAAATTAACTATTTCCATTAAAATCTTATTTAGTATTCCCATGTTCGCTTTTCATAAATATTAGTACATTTTGGTAAGACATCTAGGCAAGTGTGCTAGTGTTCGAAGATTTTGCAGTCTGGTATTTATTTTGAGGCTACGTAACTTACTAATTACGCAAATAGGTCTAGAGTACTGTTTAGCTATATTTCTTGCTTGTTAAAGTATAGATTTAACACCTGCGATTCGCAGCCGCAATCTATGGAAACATTTACATATGCCAGCGTTTGCAAATAGTGCGACGGATTTAAGCCTTTTCACCCTGTACAAATAGCACTTTTCAAAGGGTTCACTGCACTGCGTTCGCATTGAAATGCAGCACAGCGACGATATATCGCATGTGCTCATGTTAATAGCGCCGGCTGGCTGAACGATATGCACATTCATGAGCTTACTGACACGGGTAAAGGACGCAGAACATGTGTCAGAGTGTCACTGTTGCTAAGACAGCCTTCAGTACGTTTAAACTGCTTCTGGTATTATTACTAAAGCGGCAGACACTTTATTCTGATCAGTTGTGATGCGACACGTCACAAACGTTATTTGTATATTTAGTGTGATTATATTTACATTAGGTTCATAGACATCCATCACAATTGTCCCATCTGTTCCCAAAAGTCAAAGTCAAAGTCAAACTATCTTTATTCAATTTAGGCTTTTACAAGCACTTATGAAGGTCAAGGAATGAATCTACCACCGGTTCGGAAAAAAATCCTCTACTGAGAAGAGCCGGCAAGAAACTCGGTGAGGTATCATTTTTTCAAAGTTAAGTAGTGTGAGGCTTGATTTTTAGTGTTCCGTAGTCCAAATAGGAATCCTTATATTTTATTCGCCATGTCCGTCTGTCTGTCTGTATGTCATAGGTAGTCACTTTTTCTCAAAGACTATTTAAGTTACAAAACTAAAATGTGGTATGATTATTAATATTTATCCCACGCACAAAAATAAAGAATTAAAAAGCAAAGGTAAAAATCTTTTTTTGATGTTGGGAACTATTTAGGAAATATTGAGCTTTAAATATGTAATTTCTGTTGAAATGACGTGTAAAATATCTTAAATGACAGCTTTATCATCGGCTTTATTGGTTCATGAGTCTATCGAGCTATCCTGCAAAATGTCTAATTATACCAAACCGTCCCACCAGCATAGATTGTGGCAAATACTTTGATCAAAAAATTGCGTTGAGTGTTGGGTAGTACGGAACCCAACATTGTGCATGGTCCGACATGTACTTGTTTGTTTATTTTTATATGAAAATCTGCAAGTAGGGCATCAGGCATAGTTTTTACCTATGTAAAGAAAATGTGAATTCAAATGACTGTTGAAAGAAAAGACAAATTTGGTATGCGCGGCGCATTCATTATTAAGAGGACTGTGAACCAACGGCAAAAAACAGCCTTTTCAAACAAAAGGCGATAACGATTTCCACCCCTTAAATGTTAACCGATTTTGACTAATATTTGATAGGTTGTCAGTCGGAACAAAATCTAGGTCTATACGTTTTTTGAATATTGTAAAAAAGATCAAGAAAGTCAAATAATCGCCGAAATTAGTTTTGTATGAGAATACTACAACAGCAATAAAACTGAATTTATTGATTATAGAGACAAAATCAAAACGTATAGACCTAGATTTTGTTCTGAATGACAACGTATCAAAAATTGGTGGGAGCGTAGGTTCACGCTCCTCTTAAACAGAATTATGGAAATCCGGCTTAAATACTAGGTTATTTTTCAAGTGAACTAATACATTTCTAGACAGTTGTTTAATCTAGAAACGCACGAAATTCGAAATAAAAAAAAACAATGCTAGGAGAGAATATGGCTGTAGAGATTAGAATAGATTACAGCCTTCCTACTAATTATACTTCAGCTCGGCTCGAAAAGGATTATGGTTTTCAAAGCGAATTTTAAACATGGATTAAAATTTGCTCGTTAATATCAAGATACTTTTAGCTAGAAATAAAAATAAAGGATGGCATTTAGCATTAGAAATTGTGAGAGGACCTGAAGTGTAAACAAAAAATAGGTCCACACATTCTTAGTCAACTCCAATATTATAATATTCGAGATGCATTGTACAAAGGCGCAGGCGAGGAAACTGTACCTGGTGAATCTATTTACAAAAAGCCAGCCCGTTACTTTTTACTTAAGACAGAACCTTTTCAATTAAGGCAGAACCTTTCAATTAACCCTTTTACGCTCGAAGACGTGCTTCAACGTAAAGAAAAACTTCTATCAATAATCTATCTGAATAAATCAGGTCGAAATATTTTTCATTTCAACCCATTCTTCGATTTCTATTGTCTCGTTCTAACTTCCGAATAACTAACTGATTGTAAAATCGTGGCGCCGATTTATTACGAACGAACGACAATATGTATAATTCCGTTGATTCTACGAGAGCGTTTCATTGTTTGAGGATATCTATTATTTCAGGACTTACCGTAACTTGATAGCTATCCTGGGACTGAATGGTTCCTTCCTTACTTATTGCGTAATAGGGTTACGTTTAACTAGGCGTCAGGCGGTCCAGTAAGATAACTCGCACATCGTGACATAGGTTAAGGGTCGCTCTCCGACTTTGGATAATCAAATCATTACCATCCGCAATAGTTATCAACTCTAATGCTTTCAGAGTCTTTGACTTTATTTCTAGCTTAACTATCCTGGGTGTTATTTTTCAGTACCTATAAAGTATCACTTCAGCGGCCGTTAAACCGTCTTATCTCTAAGTGCGTCTCTCACAAACTAGTGCCGACGAAAGAGATAGTCATAGAGATAAACGGGTTTAACTTATCTTTGTGTCATGCATGTTAGGGCCGCAGGAACCTTTTATTAATGATAACTTTCATAGATGGTGATGATTTTATGATCAAAAGTCGGAGTATGAATTTGAGGTAATTGCCGTCAGTTGTATGATATCGTTGTAATGTAACTTAATGTAATATACATTTGGAAGAAATCAGTCGAACAGTTCTGTTTATTTGGTTATTATAACTCTTATGTTTAACTTCAATACTAAGGTTGCGTAAGTGTATTTTAATGACACATTTGTTAAATTAACATGCTTTATGAATACAGTGCGGGGATCAAAGGGCTTTCAAAATTTCACCGTTTCCGACTGCCCTCAAACCATATCAATGTTTATTGTTCGTACGTCAGGACGGCTGACCTCTAGTCTCGTCTGTTTATAATTATAAAATTAAACATTGCTTAAAAATGAGTAAAAGCAAATACCGATCAGACTCCAATTATCCTAAAACGCAGAATTTCCTGTTTGTTGGGGTGTCGTTACTGAAAAAATGGGAGGGCTAGAAATAAACAAATTATTACTAATATCAACCAAGCGACTTATTTCGGACAGAGCTTGCAAAGTTGTTTGCTAAAATCAAACAAGTCAAAGCAATCACATTTCTATAATTTACAAACTGCGATTTATTTTCAATAAATCTCGGTTGTATGTAGCCGTAAAATTTTAGAAAAGCGAAATTAGTACTCTCCTGGCACTTCGTACTTTCCGTGGAAAAATAAATGAACCAAAATATTTCGCAGATATTTATTTAAATTTTTTAATTGTCTTTTTTTTTGCTACTGCTTTATTCATTTAGATATGAGAATTGGAAAAAATAAATATTAATATATCTATTTTAACGATCAATATTTGTATGAACAAATGAACACAATATCGTAGCGACGACATGCTGGGGTAAACCGGTTTCAGCGGCCCTAACATGCATGCCACACAGATAAATTAGAACCGTTTATCTCTAAGTGCGTCTCTGTCACACTAGTGCCGACGCAAGAGAGAAACGGTTCTAATTTATCTTTGTGGCATGCATGTTAGGGCCGCAGGGGTCACGCACACAACCTCATTATTTCGTATCGCTACAAAAAGCTTTGTACTCGTACTGTCTTTGGTGTAATGTGTATAGATACACTCCACTAAATACCTTTTTTTTATAACACAATTGAATTTAATGCCGAAAATTGTTTTTTTAAATATAGAATTTAAAAGGTCATATTGTTTATTATAACGACAATTAGGTTATGTAATTAAACTATAACCATCCATTCTGATTCTTCCGTACGGCTTCAGGCTCAAAGACAATTAGTTTGCAAACTACGTGACCGTACGGCGTCATGTTCTAACTAGCAGTCCCTGATGCATCGTCTTGCCATCCGTTACTATCATGTAATGTTCAGAGTCCCTTGGTACGTTACACTTAGGATGTGATAAATCACACCATGTACAAGCAAGCACATTGGCTCAATCCGAAAATACTCAACGCATTTCGACGCTACAGCAAATAACCTGAATTCTAATAACCATATATTCATTTTACATGAACGCGCACGCGAACAGCACAAAACTTGTTGTATTGAATTTTCAACCACATAGCTAGATTTTAACTATCTTCTTAATTTATCTTATCTAAATAATATTGGCTGTTCGACTGCTGATCCAATAAGGGATCCAATTACTAAACTTACAGAAAACGAAGACATAGTACTATAATAGTTAAGTAAAGAAAATGAAATCGTACCAGAAAACTATTTTAAGAATTTATTTAAAAGTTATACGTTGGCATCGAGTAATTTGAAACTACTGCGAGTGTAAATTTAGATCTGTCTTTCTCTTTCCACTTTAAATAACAAACAAACCATTGTGAGGAGCTAAATAGAAAGCTTTGAACAATGCGTGTGGTAAACACATTATTTTAAAATAGACAATGCGATGTAAAAAAAAGTAATGTGACCAATAATGTCACGTGTGATTGTAGGTTTCAAGAATTACATTATTATAATTTGATATCTTCTCAACTAGAACAATCAAGACCGCAATTTCCATTTTATCGTTGAAGTTTCTACATAGCACATGCTCTAAATTTCAGTAGTATTTTGTTACATTCATTAAATTCCACTAAGCACCGAAATATCTGGCACAAAAGCCAAATCGCAGGACGATTAACACTTCTAAAAAGCGGTGACAAAGGTCGAAAGTTAAATGGCGCTAGGTAGCGGCCTACGTCTTTATCCTCGTTTATAATAAGTTCTGTATTATTATAAACGAGGATAAAGATGTAGGTAAGACGTTAGCAATTACTGAGATATTTGTGAAAACGAGGCGACGAGAGACGGGATATTAAACGCAGGCGCGTTGAGAGATGAGGGATGGCTCAATTGTTTGGGACCCGCTTTAGTGCATATTCCATTGTCACGGCGGACGTTGAAATGATTAATACAACAAAAATAATAATACAAAATTGAAAGTTTCACCCGGGCTCGGACATGAGCCTGCAACGTTTTCAGTCGTTTCAAGCTATACACCATTTTATGAGCGATTACGCTTTCTAGAAATGTCTGCAGTTGAATAAAGAGAATGCCAGAGGATTAAAATTAGAAACACAATTAATAACTGCTACATTATAAGTGTTACTTGATTACATTGAGCTTGCTCGTCTCGTGTAAAAAGTTTTAATTTATCTTGTTTACTTAAGACTGTTATCTATATCTATATATATATATATATATAAAAATCTCGTGTCACAGTGTTTGTGGTCGCACTCCTCCGAAACGGCTCGACCGATTTTTATGGATTGTTTTGGTAGGTAAGAGATTCCCTCGCCCTCGCCAGACTAAGAATGAAAATACTTGGCAATGGTTATCCAGAACCAGGGGAATTCAAGGCACTACCACTGCGCTCCACAAGTCACTTCATTGAAGTGGTGGAGAATGCTATGGATAGTGCTTAGGAAAAAGGGGTAATTACACAAAAGATCCCATAGGGTCGAAGTGTATCCGCAAGGACCCCACCCTCTAAGATAAGATAAGATAAGGTATGAGATTAGGTCGTAAAATAGGTGATTTGGGTGTCCACGCGGATGAAGTCGCGGCCGGAAGCTAGTTACCTATGAAATGTCATTGTATGACATGTGTTGACTGCTTATTTTGGATCTTACCTAATACCTATAATCTAATTTTCTTTATTTTGTTCACAGGTGAGTTCCACGACTGAAATTTGCGTCCTGTCGGGAATCCCCAGCCAGGTATTGTGCTCCTGCAACTTTGGAACATTCGTCTGAGCTTGTAAAAGCTTTAACTAGTCAACCTGTACCTCGAAGTTACGTTAAAGTTATTGGCTGGCTGTCGTGTAAAGTAGGACTGCAATGCAATAAATAGAAATGGGTTCACGTAAACTTGGAAGACTTTACGCGATCCCAAGCAATAAATTGTATGGTTTATGGAAACAGCGACTGGGATTGAGTTTTGCTAGATGATAACATGATAAGTACTATAATTGAGATAAGGTTGGGGCATGCATATAGGGTTGCCACTCTTACTTTTATATACACTACCTACCTATTGTACGTTAGTTTCGGCGTTCGTACTTTATACATTTTTTTAAACACAAAGTACGTTAAAATACTTTTCTCACTCTCTCATTTTAGTGTACTTTATTTATTGCTCGCCAAACGTTTATACTTGTAGCTACTTTATTTCATTAAAAGAAAGACATGGTAGCAATCTTGAATACATACCATGGGTAAACATCAAGAGTTTGTGCTTTCATGTTTTGATGCAGCATATATTGGAATGTAAATAACTAATATATAAATTAATGTAATGAATTCCGATTTTCTGTGCAAATTAATTAATTAAGTATCATTAAAATTCGTAAATCGTTGGTAGTCTTCCTCAACAACCCATCACAGCTGCCAATTCAACAAGTTTTATGCATATAAACTGTTACTGCGTGTATGCAAACAATACTTTTGACGATAATGACATCGACGTGGGTTTTCAGTATTCACGCAACATTGAGCAGCCGCTGCTTCGAAATATCGATTTCAAAACTATGTTGGTGCTTTCTTTTATTGCCATCGTATCACTTTGAGCTTAACCACAAAAAAAAGGCCATTGTTGCTTGAATCGTGTAACTTAAAATACCAGGGGTCGTATTATAAGCTCTTAAGACGCTGACAACTTTGAGCGATTGGTCGCTGTCTGTTTGCACCGGAGTGAACGAGAAGCACTGTGCGCTTTTTGTATGGGGAAAATCAAAAACGGATGAATTATATAAGTAAAAAAAAAACACTACACATAAAATATTAATTAGTATTTTTTTGAGTTTGGGCGTGATGTAATAGTATTATTAATTATAGACCCATAAGTTAAAAAAAAAAGGCATAGAACTGTTTAAAGAGGATTTCCAACGTAACTTCACGATTTTTTCTATCGTCTCGATTTCATCAAATCGTGTTTCGGAATTAGTTAAGTTTTCAATAATATAAAGAATATGAACATATATTTTTTGCGATTTGCCAAATCAAATAGGTTTTGTTAAAAAACTGTGTAAGTAAAGCCGATTTAAGTGTTGACAGCGCCTTAATTCCGGGCAGTTTCCACCGAAAACTGAGCTGCTGGAAAATGTGTATTATGAGCGCGCTAAAGCCGGCCTCTTTATGGCGGAAAATGCCTGGAATTAAAAGCTCATAATACGACCACAGGACTATTTACATTAACAATAGGTAATCGATTTCTTTTATTATATAATAGGTGCTTCATGCAAAGACATTCGTGAGCCTTAGTAGGTATGTAACTGCCAAAAAAGCTCAATAAATAACATATTTTGGGATGATTTTAGAGTAGTATAGTTTAAAGCATTCCTTTCCCGTAACATATACCTTTTAAATAGTCCATGCCCATACACCTTTCTTATCGATTGTCAGCATTGCCATTGACGCATTGAATATGACTACAGGAGTTATATTCTATTTGGAGTCATTAAACCTTTTATAAAACATATGAATTGGAGCAATCGTTTTTTTATTTAGATCGTTATTTTTATGACTTCTACCACGGACACGCGGACCTATAGGAACACGCAACGTAGGTATGTTTATGGATACAATAGGCCTTCATTACAAGTTGGAAATTGGACGCCATTTATCTCAATGCCCCTCATTTGCCTCGACTCGATTACGGGCTGCTGTTCTATTGTCACTCTTTCATTACACGAGCAGTCAATATCTTCAAGGCAACCGGATAAAGAAAGAAATATTCAGTTGACAAGTGTAAGTGAGCTAAATTTTTTCATCAAAATATTATACTCATTTTTCTGGTGATCCGAAAATAAGAAAGACGACCTCGAGCTACGAGACCGTATAATAAGATAAGTCTTAGTATAAATTACTAAATAAGGTGGGAGCCAAGTTTTTTAAACCCCGACTTTCACCGTTCAACTTTTTGGACCAAACAGAATTATAATTGTAATTTCGTATATTTATTATTTTTCTGAAGTGTATTTTCAACGCGTGGAGTGTGGAGGACTATGGCTGGAAATGCTGGCCGACGTCGTTTATAAACTACTTTTAAAGAGCTTGTGGTGCGATAGAATCCCGGATTATCCGCAAAGCTTCGAGTAAATCACTTAAAGTTAAAGAATCATTAAGAAAACTCTTATTCTTTTCCTGGAAACTCAAGAAGTTTCTTAAGTGGGTTTTGAGTGACGATCAAAAATTATTTTTTAATTGTACAGATTGCTTATTGGTTTTGTTTATTTTTCAGTTTTAATTGACTTTAATACGCTGTCTTTAGCCAGACTTTACGAATGTAATGAAGTGGTCTCATGACGGGTAATCAATAATCAGTAATCAGTAATTAATGTGCTCCAAAATGGCTTAGTTTTGAACACTAATAAAATAAAATTGATGTATACGTGAGTTCCAGCCAAAACAGGGATTCCCGGCTATTCATCCTGCGCCTCTATTCGGGAACGCTAAGTGACGTTGTAGCGACTCGCGAGCGAGATTTCTCATCCCACTCTTCCGCACGACGCTAATGGGTAAGAGCGAGATGCGTCTCGCTCGCAGGTCACTGCATTATCACTTAGACGTTCCCGAATAGACGGCCTGGGCATAGTATAAAGAGGGGAAGTAGGCTATCTCGGCCCAATCCGCGATATAATTGCCTACTGTCTCAGAGTTGTCTCTGTTCAATAAGTAATCTGAACAGAGACAATTCTGGAATCGATAAATTATTAAGACAACCAAACACACAGCAATACGTTCTCCTGCGATTATCACACATTTTTCATTCATTTAGCGGTGCCAAAAAGCCGTGACGCGCGAACTTCGTGCGGTGTTAGCCCCGACTGGCGCACTGAGAAACGGGTCGAGATTCTGTTTATTTGTGCGTGCGGCGACGCATAGCGCGCGCGGTGCGTTTGTATGAAGATAACTTACTTCCCCCCTCTTTATACTATGGCCTGGGTTCGTATAAGCATCACTGTCTGCACAGTAACACCAGCACAAGTACACTAAAATGTGCGAGATATATTGAGGTAGTTGATTGTTGCATGAAATGAACATCGAGGTCGTTTGTGATATTCATATTCATATTCATATTCATTTATTCAGTAATAGTCATACATTTGGGGCCAATTCGAAAGTGTTTTCGCTAAATTTAGAAGTCGCTAAATTTGGAATAAGAAACGTTTGACTCGATTTTGAACCTTGGAGCTATACAAAAACGGGTTTGACGTTTCTTATTTTAAATTTAGGCAATCTTAAATTTAGCGGATACCTTTTCGAATTGGACCCATTGTCAACATTATTAGGATGATCAAAAATTGGGTGCATACATTAACTCATGCAATTATATAATATAAGTAATTCACAAATGAACATAAAAAATTAATATAAAAATAAAAAAATAAAAATAAAGTCATCTTATCTTCTAAATATTCGTACACAGAATAGTAAGCCTTCTGGATTAGCCACTGTTTCAGATAGGCTAAGGGCTATACATATTATCAAAAAAAAAGAAATACAAAGTTCGGTATTATATACCAAATTGTTATCTTTATATTAGTAACTAGCTTCCGCCCGCGACTTTGCCCGCATGAAAATGGGTTTGGGGGAGGTTACATTTATTTCTTGAACGGTTACCTAATTGTCTGTTTTATGGTGCATATATATAAAGTTTCAAGTTGATAAAGAAATGGAATTAGTTTTTCCAATACAAAGTTCAATACCCTAAGACATCCCTTTTTAGGAGTAGTTTCGTTTTTTTCTCGATCGCCTACCTAATTGTTTGTTTTGAACTGCATTTATACAAAGTTATGTTTATGAACTTGAAACTTTGTATAATCGGTTCTTTCCTTACAAATTTTAACACCCCTAGGCACTTAAGGGTTTAGGGGTACTTTTATTTTTTATTTTTGTACGATTGTTATGGAATCGAGCTTTGTGTAAACGGTAGTTTGACGCTAGCATATATAATTAGATATAGCAAAAGTAGGTATTATATAGTATTTGGATGCGGCTATGCAATTTCCTCGTGATACAAAACTTTGATACTCCAACATTGCATTTTGCCGAACTGAAACACCGAGCGGAAATTTCGAGAATATTCTGATGTAATATTTAGGTAATATGCATAATAATAGTACCTATAGTATATAATAAATGCGAATTTAACTCTGTTTCTCTGTAACGCTTAACGAAGGACATTTAAGGGCTCTTTTTTACAATCAATCCCTAAAAGAGTGAAATAGTGGCTGGAAAATAAATTAACGGCAATTTCGTGTGTGTCAAATGAGACTTAATATACCTATTTTTACGTGTCTGCGCTGCGCGATTAGATATCGCAAAATGCTTTTGGATCGATTTGCGTGATTCTTTCGAAAATATTACGTATACGACCCGATTTGCTGCGCATTTTAGTGTTTTATTATTTTGTTATTAACATTGCCCATGACACTAAAATCGCCGCTTAGCAATAATATTATAGAATTTGAGGACAACATACGCGGACAACGACGCAGGCAAAGCGAATACTAGAATAACTTTCGCAACACGTGCAAAATATAACGTATGATTACAAATAGACGAACACGATACACAAGGGATTGAAGAAAATGGACGCTCTATTATCGTAATCTCCCATGAAAGCTTGCTCTAACCAAAGCTTTTGAAAGTCTCGAAAGGCTGCTCGGGCCGATCTAGATAAAGCCTCCCGTGATACTGTTATTGTGTTCGTCACACACCAGCCGTTGGACTGAGTCGACCGTCGGGTCGAGTGCTACAGATTTACCAACTTTTCACCAATTTTTGTATGAAATGGCAGTAATAGTTCTTCATTTTTGGAGGCCTCCTGAGTGTTTATTCCCGAACACTTTTGATTGAGTTACACTGTTCATTGGTTAAAACTTTTATTACCAAAACCCCGGTAGTTGGGTTCTCTGTTCGTAGCGAGCTTTTGCCATAATGCGGAGAACGTTTCTACGTGGCAGCGAAAGAGTTAATCATCCAATTTAAACGAACGTTCACCGAGTTGCCATTTAGTTTGAATCATGTACACATGTGTGGTAAAGCAGAAGACCTACCTAATGAACACAATTACTATTATACAATGTCTAACTTTGCTTTGATTTAAATGCTTTCCGCTTAGTTCGCCAAGTGTAGTTTCACTGAAGTCGGCAATAAAATTTGCAATGTTATTTTCTTAATTCAGTTAACTTATCGTATCGTTTATATAGATTTAAGAAAAGTTAAGTCAAATTAATAGCTTTAACAGACAACAGTTCTTCATTGATTACTAGTACATCATTGTACTCTGTAGTGCTTTTCTAGAAACGATGGTTTACTTTGAAGACATGAAAGTGATTTCTAGCTATAGGTAGTAAGTAGGTACTTTAATATACGTACGATTTAATATCTGTTTTTTCAGAAATTATTACATTTATGAAATTATATTTTTATATCTCTTTTATTACGCACCTGTAAGTGAATAACTTAACCTATCATATAATTACTGTCATTCTAGCGTTATAAACTGCAAGATTCAAAGCAATAATGTGTTTTTACCGGCGTAAAAAAAGAATAAGGAATTACCGATCGAAGAACTAAAATAAACAAAATAAGATAGCCTTCAAAACCCGTCCCGAGATTCTCGGAATTGGAGGTATTTTTGTTTTGTATTAGGGTAGGATTATCTTTGTACATAACGTATAGGTTTAGGTTAAGAGGAGTGGGAACATACGGCTTTTCATACAAAAGGCGATAACAATTTCCATCCCTTAAATGTTAACCGATGTTGACCAATTTCTGTTAGGTTGTCAGTCAGAACCTAGTCTAAACGTTTGGTTTTTTCACTATAATCAATAAATTCAGTTTTATTGTAGTTTTAGTATTCTCATACAAAAATAATTTTGGCGTTTTCTTGTCTTTGTTGATCTTTAATCAATATTCAAAAAACGTATAAACCTAGATTTTGTTTTGACCTGTTGACCTATCAGAAATTGGTCAACATTGGTTAACATTTAAGGGATGGACATCGTTATCTCCTTTTGTATGAAAAGGGTGATTTTTGCCGTTGGTTCACTGTCCTCTTAAGGTTTTTTATTTATCGAAATAGAATTCTACCATATAAATAACGCATGTCAAAGTATAAGAATTTAGATTGAGATTGTCAGCAAATAAATTAAAATTGAAAATACAATACAAATACAAGTTAAATTATACAAATGAACTAATCAAGCTACGCTTAGAAGATCAGATATTTTTTTATTTCATATAATAATTAAATGTCACGGAAACAATATGTACCTACTTATATGAACTTATATTATTACGAGAATTCTGAAGGAGCCTATAGCTTTGATGTAGAATGTTTAAATGGCTAAAGGACTTATTTTGAAGAGTAGTTAAGGGGCTTTAAAATTAATAATACCTCGGGCCCGCGTTTATACCTACTCTCACTGCGTAAAGAACATTCTGGAAACAACCTCATTACTGGTAGTTCAAGTTTGGTCTTACCAACTAAATACATAATTGCCATGCCTTTATATAGGTAAGATTAGGTAAATATGAAACCGGTGGTAATGATTAATTAATCACTAATTACCTTGATAATTTCTTGGCAACACCATCTGCTGCTGAAATGAAATATTGTGGCAACTATTTGTCATGAATGTATAGGCAGATTTAAAAATAGATTACTTAAGATACCTGCCAAAATTGACGAATTTTCATAGATTTCAAGTCTTATCTAGTGTGTCGGTTCTAAAGATATAATGTGATAAAAATATATATTTCATTCTTCAATCTTTCCTTAACATTTGTAGGAGGCAGAATTTTGATATCATTTTTAGATTTTTCTTTTTAAATTTCGTAACTAAAGGCGTAAAATTAATACATTTTGCTTATCTTCTTCTTTATTTATTAATTTATCTACATACAACTCACAATTATAAGTAGAATTATTGCTACGGAAATACGTTATTAAAACTTATCCTAAATATAATCGTTTTTTAAATTTTGTTATTTGTCTTTAAATGTCCTACTGGAAGTTTAATAACTAACCGATATCATTGCGGCGAGGGTCCGTTGGATCAAACTCCAGGTCATTCGGTACTGGTAGCCTCTTAAATTACATAATCATAAAGCGTTGTGAACAGATTTGCTGCGTTATCCATCTTAATTTTTAGCTTTGTCAGATAAACAAACAAATTTCCATTCAATCAATTTCTATTAAATTGTTGTAATTAGACCCGACACACGGCTTCATTGAATCCATAATCTGACTGGAAATTGAATTTGAACGATTAACTTTCCTCATTGTATCGTAAGTAATAAGATTAGCGAAATGAATATACCATTTTATATCTTCCCTCGGGATTTAACTTCGCTCCATTGCATATCTCGTCTTGATGTACGAGTTTTGAAGAGAAACCCTCGGAGGCATGTGTTCGGGGCCCCGTTACAACACATGACGAAATTTACATTCTTATATTTGGCTACTTCAGTATAGTAACAAATGTTTCTGTGGAACGGTAGCTCTTAAACTACATAAGGGTTAAAACCCTAAATAGTACACTACAGAACAGGGCGTCTATTCGGGAACGTCTAAGTGATACTGCAGCGACCCACGAGCGAGACTCGCATCTCGCTCCTACGCATGACGCATCGTGCGGAAGAGTGGGGTCAGAAACCTCGCATCTCGAGTCACTACAACATAACTGAGCGTTCCCGAGGCGCGTATGTATGTAAAAATAAATTAAGAATGTTTAGAATTTAATAACTTAAAACCTTCAAATGTCACTTCTATGTCACGTGATTGTCAAACACCAGGCACAACGTATGACGTTTGCATAGGTCGGTTGCGTTCCGAATCACGCTACCCACATTAATCGTTGCGACACCCGTGAGTGTTTTTCAGACCGAACTCTCATACAACTATGCTTTTTTTGACGCTTAAACCTTGAAAATGTGAAAAATTCATTACGAAACTATTTTACAAACTTAATCTAAAATGAGTTGTCCTCCTCTGCTGCACTGGGAGTGAAGAAATAGCATAGAATGCGTGCAGATGCTTATCATCCTGGCATGTCGTAAAAGTCGACTAAGGGACGGATCCTCTCCAACATGGTGGACTATCTGTATGGGCGATGGGCTGATCACCTGTCACCATACGGTTCATCATACCATCTTAGGACTAATTAATCGAACGTGGCCACAAGTAAATAGTCTTGTGGCTCTGCCCACCCCATTAGGGATTTCGGGCGTGATAATATGTAAAATGAGTTGACAAGCAGCTAAAATTGTTTTTTTTTTTAAGTGTCTACTTGGTCAAGTACCTTTTATACACATAATTTTTTTAGTTTAAAAATTAAATGTGGTTAGGAATGTGATGCGTAAAGGATCGAAAGACAGAAGTTATGATTGTAAAAGTGTGTAATATCATATGAAAATGTCAACCATGTCTCATGTACCGAGAGATAAGTGACCAAATCTTTTTGAATCGAAATCTGTTTGGAGTATTTTAACAGACATTAATAATCGTACATAATTTCGCTTTTTTAATTAGTCTTCAAAAGAAAGTGGCTTTAATAGACGGGCAGACATGGCGAACCTAGAAGTGTTCCTTTGACGGCAGAACCCTAACTAATAGGAAATTGTCCATTTATATATGAAGTTTTGCAATAACAATGCCTCCCTATTTTACTCTATTTTATAACTGGACGATAATAGAGCAATTTGTAAATAAAAAATACAATATTGCGCCATTTCCAGAAGTGCTTGCGCGGCAATCGCAGGCCATTAAATTGTATCGGATTTTTTGTTATTAAAAGGGCAGCAAGGCCATGTTGTTCAAAGGGAAATGGAATTCCAAATGGAGGCCTAAATTTAGCCTCTTTCGCGCTATAGGAGCAGGTATAAATTTTCAGCTTAATTCGTGAACACACTCCGACTGCAGCCTCAATTGAAGTAATTGCTTCCTCCCTATTTAAAGGGCCATTCTCATCAGATTATGAAACTATATGATTTTTTATACTCGAAGTACTCCAGTCAACTGAAGATAAATGTGAACAGGCCGTAACCTTTTGGCCGCCGTTGTCGACTATGCGTGACAAGCTGTCCAGGGTAAAAATGATCTTCACTAACTTGACATAAAGTTGAAATTCGTGTTACTTCTCAGACATGGTTGGCGGCCAAAAGGTTAAGTGATCACAGCCGCCCATGACTATCAACAACCCCAAAAGAGTCAATGATCCGTTGCCAACTTTTAATATCCTTAATATTATAAACGCGACAGTTTGTGAGGATGGACGTTTGTTACTCCTTCATGCTTATATAAGATAATATCTGGACGGATTTGGATGAAATTTAGAATGGAGATAGATTATTCCCGGGATTAACATATATGCTACTTTTTATCCCGAAAAGTTCAAAAGTTGCTGAGGAAATAACTATCAGAGAACTCGCGGGCAGAAGCTAGTACGTAATATATACAATGCGAAATGTCGCTTTGTTTTGTCACTTTCTTTTCAATATAATCTTTACACAGTAAGATAAAGACAAAACAAAGCTGTATGATAATACCCTATTGCTACGCCCATGTTGGATAACTTAACTAAATGAAATTAACTGGGCTCTTATGCTTGTCCAGAGTTATAAAGATCACTTAAATATTTTTAAACTGTATACTTTGAAATAAATTCAGGAAAGTTAAATTGCTTAGCTTCAATACAAAGTAGAAAGTTTCAGTATAAATTTGCCTCAGAAACGTCTCATACATACTTATAGTTACAAAACATAAAATTTTAAAAATAAGCTTTTGTGGCGAACGAGCTAAAATCACTAACTTAAGAAAAAAAAACCGGACAAGTGCGACTTAAACTCGCGTGGAAAGGGTTCCGTTCCGTACATGATTATCTGAAATATACTAGGTTACCTTAAATACCATAGACTTCTTATAGGTTTTCTTGTAATCTATAGGCAAAGATCTATTTTCTGTATTGTTTTCAAAATTTTAGCCCCAGTAGTTTCGGAAATAAGGGGGGGGAATGGTCATTTTCCGCCTATTTTCCTGAATAACTTCTAAACTATTTAACTTAAAATTCAAAAGAAAATATATTTTAGATCTTCACAATAAGCCCTTTCATTTGATATGTCACACGATATAGGTGGCATAACTTTTTTATTTTTTTATTTTCTAGTTTACCCTCAAAAAGTGGCCCCTATGTTTAAAATTCATATATTTACGTCACGCGTCCGTGTTGTCACCAACTTACATATGAATACCAAATTTCAACTCAATCGGTCCAGTAGTTTCGGAGCAAATTGGCTGTGACAGACGGACAGACAGACACACGAGTGATCCTATAAGGGTTCCTTTTTTCCTTTTGAGGTACGGAACCCTAAAAACAAACTAAACCTAACCTAGGTAATAGACATATACATAATAGCGGCTCGCGCAGCTTTCTATACAAACAAGCCCTCTTTTATTTTTTAAGGGGTTGAATTTGGTATAATTCTTTCTTTTTTACCGTGTTACAATATGACCATAAAATATAATAAGAGACGCACGATCATGTAGTTTTTTTTAAACGCAACACGGTCAAGTTAGACCCACCGGTTCAAGTTAGTGCCACCGGGTCAAGTTAGTCCCACCGGTTCAAGTTAGTCCCACCGGTTCAAGTTAGTCCTACCGGTTCAAGTTAGTCCCACCGGTTCAAGTTAGTCCTACCGGTTCAAGTTAGTCCCACCGGTTCAAGTTAGTCCCACCGGTTCAAGTTCGTCCCACCGGCACCGGTGAGTTGATGAACGAAGTTTTATTTCAGAGAATCACACCCCTAGTAATATTACACTTGTATTTGACTTCGAGTCTGTTCGTCTTTGTGTGTAGTTCAGAGATCCAAGATGAAGTTTATCCTAGTTTGGGCCATTGAGTGTGACATTATTTTTTATTTTCTCATTAACTTGGAGCTGTTTAGGCATAGGTCTTTGCTCGTCTGAGCTGCAAGACGTTGGCGATGTCACATCAACATGTATATAGATTAGCTGAAAAGCAAAAGTACCTATCAGCAGATTTTCAACTGAAAGGCTGAATAAGGTGCACGTTACGTCCCTACGGTTCGGACAAATGATTTGATTTCATCCAGTTTACAACCGGTTATGTTGTCGTTTAATTTACCTGATTATATTCTGTTTGGTTACCTATGAATTGTAATTATGGATACGGCGCTGGTCTTTTGAGTTTTCACTCAAACAGCGGAGTGGCAGGTCCGTCATAAAGATAATCACAACAAGCAAGATATCATTCAACAATCGTATTTCACATTAATAATCCTATTACATTATAAATGTGAAAGTTCAACTCAGCTCCGTAACGGCTCAACGGTACATGAAGTCAAGTCCTTTAATTAGGACATAAGGTACTATTTACCAGAAAATTTAAGTTCCCGAAGGGGAAATAACTATAACTGAATTCCACGCAAACGATGTCGCCGCCAAAAATCTAGTAAATAATATTTAATCTTGGAAAACGTACATGAAGAAACACAATTTTTAAATGATTCTGGTAAAGTAAATCTGATAAGGTAACGCTGGGTCTTATAACCTCGTAAGTCCTATCATTTTAAATGCTCAGTAGTGATTCTTCCGTCCCAGTGTACTAAAATAAGAACAAAATACGGAAGTAGTTTTCAACCTTAAATCAATTATGACAAAGTTGAAATTAGAACTAATTTAAGCAAAATACCAGGTCTTAATGAGGTACAGTAATTTGTACTAAATAAAGTACAAGGGGACTTACGAGGATAAATACCGGTCAAATTTCGGTCATGAATGTCAAAAATTATGCTGATTTACTAAAAGTTTATCTGTCATTTTTTTCTGACTTAAGGGTGGGTATAAAGAGCCGTTAGAGCATTATATCAGATCAATAATGTCAAAAACTGTATTTATTTACTGATAATTTGGTAAAATGATTTTACTAATGGGTCTTTATCGCTTTATTTATTTATGGAACCATTATATACTTACCATATATTTACTAACATCTGTCCGCGACTTCGTCGATGTGGAATCTTATTATCGCTGCTCCCAATTTGCCAGGATTAAAAATATGTCACTCTCCGGGCCATAAACTAACCCTATGCAAAAAATTACGTCGATCCGATGCTCCGTTGCTGTGTGAAAGAAAGACAAACTGACAAACACACTTTCGCATTTATAATATTAGTAAAGATACTTTTTAACCAACGACCTCTTTTGACAAGTAGCGAAAACTTTTTACTGCTCAACGCCATCTATGAATTACAGGCAAACCTAAACACGACGCTTTTCCGATTCATTGTCAGACTGAAGCAGTCGAACAAAAGCGGTCAACCTTCAAGTTGGCACACGTTCAAGGTTTCATAGGTTGAGCAGAGATGGCGCTGTAGCTGAATGTTGAAAAGTGGTTGAAATACATAAAAAAAACTGTGATGTGATTGTGCTGTAGCGTGCAATAAATGTGCTTATTTATTTTGAAGTAATATCACAGATTGTATGAATAGTAGTTACTTACTATAAAATAATACGTAATAATGTTAAATATGTAGGTACATAAGCTCACACTTGTTTTACTATTAATTATTAATACAAATAAGACTTGAGGCTTTATATTAATTATGTTGACTAAAAAATCATTTGGGCCTTTTTATAATATCGCATTTTTCTGTCATAAAAATATTTCTATAAGCTAAATCTATAATATTTTTTTAAACGTATCAAATACAAGAATATATAAAAATCTTGATTATTAAAAGAACCAACCGTACCCCTCTTTGTAATCATCATTCGATCACCATTGATCTTCTTACGGCGAGGGAAAACATCGTGAGGAAACCAGCATATTTATGAACCTAATTTTGTAACCATGATTCAATTGGTCTGGTTCCCTTGTCACCTGCGTTACGGAGGTCAGACGGCAATCGATCCATTGTATATCCGACTGGCCGAATCAGAGAGATGATGATTATAGTCAGCGTCAAAAATATCTACACATTTTAGTACCGTGTCACTCTAAGCGAATGCTCTAAATTGACTCATCTATCTATATATATAAAAATGAATTGCTGTTCGTTAGTCTCACTAAAACTCGAGAACGGCTGAACGGATTTATCTTATCTTAGTCTTGAAATGTTCGTGGAGGTCTAGGGAAGGTTTAAAAGTACATGGGTTACTTAAATTATTATTCATCGCAGACGAAGTCGTGGGCACCAGCTAGTCTAACATAAAACGTCATCACTTGTCAATTTAGAGCAAAAAAATACTAAAATGCGAAGATAGTTTTGACACCACATCTTATTAGAGCAGTCATTATTTTTTAAATGTATTATAAACCCTATTTTTATGTAGCGCAACGCAGTATATACAACACTAGTGGATCAGCCACAGCTTCGCCCGCGGTATTTTCAATACAAACTATATCACCACATTTAAAAAATCCCTCCTTAGTGCACCTCTACGGTACTCGAGGAATGTCTCCTCCAAATTTGAAACCTGTAGTATCACCCGTTTAGGCTGTGCGTTCTCTATGAGTCACGGTACCGCTTTATATGTATTGATGATTAAGAACAAGTTTCGATACTGCTGGAGAAATTCTGAATGATAAACTATTCATAACTATCGAATTTGTTCATGAACAAGCGCATGACAACTTCCACGAATTGATATAAGAAGTTATCCAGCTGTTAAAACTTCGCTTCGAGCATTACGAAACACCCACATTTCCTCGCTTACTATAACAAAGATACTTCTGTTCGCTTTTGAATTAAGGCGATTTCTTGATGCTGCGTTTCAGAATTCATACTATTTCTTATGTCGTAGAAGTTAAGGTTGCTTTTTATGCGAGTTCGTCGTGTAATTTTTAGTTGGTTGTTGTGAGTTGTCGGTCGACGGCCGCGGCGCCCCGCCCCCGGTTGACGTCACGCGTGTGACGTCAGAGTTTACCTGCACCCTGCACCCCCGCACCCCGCCGCCTTCGTCTCGCGCCCCCCGTACCAACCGCTCTGCCTATGGAAATTAGAAAGGCGATCCATAATTTAAAGCGGGTTGATAACTTGACATTAATGCTGTTTCACTTACCGATGAGCGTAAGATAATATTAATGAGACGCGCTCATGGAGTTAGCTACTCAACTAAAATTAACCGGAACACCCTCTATTTTTATTAACTTTTATTTAAATCGCCTCAAGAGAACGTTGCATTAACAAATAGTCATAATAGGTATATGATATTTGAAGGCCTCCGTCTACGAACACTAACTATGGTGACTGACTGAAAACTACAGGATGATGATGATGATGATGGGTGGAGACCCCTGGCCGGTGACAGGCGGGCGGTCGATCTGCGTGTGCTGATCATTCAGCCCAGTTCCCCTTAGTTTGGAGTTTAAGGTTACTGCCCCGGCGGCGCTCCCATCCAACATGGATCCCATCTTCTCATTCTCCTGCAGAACAAGAGAACATCCTGCAGGTTCAAGCTACTTAACTCAGTTACATCTATTTCATCTACTCCGAAGATGTCGTATCTCAGTGATGAGTACATGACACAGTCGACTATAAGGTGTTTGCTAGTCTCCTCCTCCCCACAGTGAGGGCACTATGTCTCCCCACTAGGTCTGATTGATGAGTACATGACACAGTCGACTATAAGGTGTTTGCTAGTCTCCTCCTCCCCACAGTGAGGGCACTATGTCTCCCCACTAGGTCTGATTTTACCCCTATTACTGACAGATGTCTATTTAGTGGGCAGTGGCCTGTGATTGCCCCTGTCAGTATGCTGAGGTTGCACTTACCGAGGTTTACTAGATACCTGGTCCTTTTGTTATTGCAGGATACTGTGTTCAATATTCCCGCACCTTTAAACAGGTGAATCTATTTGTCATGGACGTTAAACTTCGTCAACATTGTATCTCTGATATTGTATTCTGAAGGCAGAGTGCACCTTACTAAAGTGCCCTTGATATTTCCTTACGGCCTGGTTTGGTTCGCAAATAGATCGCGGCAGCAACATTGTCGTTTAGTTAACCTGCATTGTGTTTCATTGTATGAAGCAGTTATTTGCAATTCGAGCTTTTACGTTATAACGATGAATATCAATCATATTTCCAGCAGAAAAACTACACAGAATGGGATAAGTGCTTTCATCAATTTGTAAAGTTTTTTGTTCGTTTTGTTACACAAAAATAGTGAGTTTAACAACGTCTACGTTTAGCTACAATGCGAATGCAGTCTGCACCGCTCATAAATAAATGAGAGAACGGGAAATAAATCCTTGTCCGCTTTTCATTCCCCACGCAATGCTATGCCGGTAATTTTCATGGCGTCTCGCTGTGCTACGCGCGTAGAGCTACGTAGGCCCGTAGCTTGTCTGACTCATTTTCACAACGCTACGAGATTCGTAGAACCTTTTATTGGGTTCTAGATAAATTAGGATAAATTAGATAAACATTGTTTGTTATTTTTTATGATTGGTGAAAGATACAAAACATATGCATGCATACGTAAATTAAAACTTAATTTTGACCGGCTTTGTGCTGTTGCCATTTTCCCATTCCCAGCAATATTGCTACCTGGAATTATCCCGGGAATATTCCCAGTTTTGCCAGTAATTGTCTTATATGCCCTACAATATTATGCTTTTATAGAATTATTAGTTATCCCGGTTATTTCGCGGGAACTATATTATCACTAGTCAGTCAGACTAGTATCCCTAGTCGTTTCAAAGGTTTATGGCCATCATTTAACTAATCTTAAAATGCAAATAAGCTAAAGTATTATTTTGAATTAGCTGGAGTAAATCGCCAGTTGCATGGGCTGCAAATGTCTGCTTCGTTTGTATTAGAATAAATAATATGACTTATAACCATAACTATAGGACTTACTTCTTTGTATTTTGCAAAAAAATACGTATTACTATATATATATTTTTATGTTAATGAAAGAAATGAAATGAAAGAAAGAAAGAAAATTTATTTATTCCAGAACCAGGTTCGATCAAAAATTAATAACGTTACACAATCAATAAATAATTAAAAATTAAAATAAAAACATGAAAATATAACTTAAACAATACTTATATTATTATGCACCAACACTACCAGGTCATTTCGATCGTGCGGTGACCGGTTTGTGGTACTCCCTCCACTTTCTGTAAAGGGGGCTGGCGGCATCCCACTCTCTCGTCTCTACGAGTAGGGTGTTAGTCGAGCTGTAGATGGCCTTCCTTGTGTTGGCGCTCCTGAGGCGAAGCAGAGCGGGCCACCCGGGCACGCGGGCGCTCGCGAACATCGCGCTCACACTGTTCCAGCGTGGCAGACGGAACATCGCGCGCCACGCGTCGTTGTATTGGACTCGCATGTCGCTTATCGCCGCCGCGGTGTAGTCCGACCATAGCTCGACGGTGTACACGCTCGTGCAGAAGCTGAGGAAAAGCTGTCTTTTTACAGGCCCACTGCATTTAGCGCGGTACGAGCATGTTTGCTCGTACCGCGATCGCCCGACGTTGTCTGTCGATATCCTGGCAAACGAGCAGGCGGGTTACCTGATGGTAAGCAATCACCGCCGCCAATGGGCACCCGTTGCCGACCCTTTGAGAAAGGAGTAGGCTGACATCCAGGGAGACGGCCCTCTTGATGGAAAGTGGTCACCGCCGCCTATGGACATCTGCAACACCAGAGGTGCTGCCAATGCGTTGCCAGTCTAGGGAGAATGGGGAATAGGGAAGGGATGGGGATGAGGGAATAGGCATATTTTTTAATGCTGTCAGTTTACTCCAGCTTATTAAAAATCCTACTTTGGCCTTACATAAAATATGCGAAATATTTTGTTAACTAAAAAAATACTAAATACGTATAAACTTATTAAATAATAAATAAATCAGGGGACAATCTTTACACAAATCGATCTAGCCCCAAAGTAAGCTCTAAAGGCTTGTGTTATGAGTACTAGACGACGATATAAATACTTAAATAGAGAAATAAATACTTAAATACATAGGAAACATCCAAGACTCAGGGACATACATTCGTGCTCATCACTCAAATATTTGCCCTTACCGGGGATCGAACCCGGGACCGCTAGCTTCGGAGGCAGGGTCGTCACTACCAGCTAGGCTAACCGCGTCGTCTTATTATTATTACTATCATAATCACTAGTCTAATATGTATCACGTGATCAACGTCAACTTACTCTTGTTCACCGCTCGCACATTTTGCCTATCACACACATATTCAGTAGGTAACTAATGAGGCGTGCAAAATGGCCGCGACGTCATAAAAGTGAAACAATGCTTTTATAATTTTGTAGATCGTGGCCCTAATGGAGCCCGTTGTATTTTATATATTCGCAAACTCATTTTATCACTTTATATTAAAATTGTTCGAGAATACTTTTATTACTCGTATTGAGGAGTAACCTAAAAAGGGCGTGCCATTATCTTTTTATTATATAAACGCAAAAAACTATTTACTCTTCGCGAATTTTCAAATCTTTTTAATTTATGTAAACCGCTGGGGAGCTAGCACAACGTGCCTGCGTGTCATTTATCGCTTCGTGCGTCTCAGTCAGACTATTCAAATATGTAAGAGACGCACTGAGCGACATGACTCGCGGGCAGGTCTTCAAGGAAAATATATTCTTTTAAAATTGATTGTAGGTATAAATATATAAGACAGGCTTATACGTGTAATTTGCAGACTATTTAAGTCTGTGCATGGTTTTAGCCACAATAAAGGCCCGGTCACATTTCGGGTGCAGCAAAACGCAGGCGCCATCTGTTGTCTTGTATTGGAAGTCGTAACAGACTTCATAAATATCACTACGCGCTGCGGTCGGTCCAAACCAAGCCGGGCGCGGCACGCGCATGCTGTATAAGGACGTCTTTTACGACTTCCAATAAAAAACAATAGATGGCGCCGCGCTGAGGTCACGTGGGACTCCTGCCGCGCCTGCAATGTGTCCGAAACTTTATCGCGGTTAAAACGTGTAAGCTCTATTCATGCTCCTGAAGGTTACACAATCCTAAGCTGCACATACAAAACTTTTTTGGAGTTTAAAGGTTGAAAACTAATACCCGATTACAACTTTTATAATGATGACAATGACCTATTAAAAATTAACAACCATTATAATAATTATGTTTTTTTTTCGCGTGCGGGCGGGTGCCTCGACTTTCGTTTCGTTACATATTTAGAGAACAGAGGTTAATTTTTTTTTGATATAAGTTATATATTTTCGAAATCTCCATAATTCAAGTTTTCATTTGATATAAAAACACACTCTTACATAAAAAATCTGTTTTGAGTTTTTTGAATCGTCTACATTCACCATGTTCAATCTCTTACGACTTCATAAAGCCAGATATACATATGGCCGAATTCAGAAAGGCCACTCAAATTGATCTTTAATTAAAGTAACGTTTCAGTGACGTTTCTGTATAGGTTGACAACTAGTTGAGGGTCATTTAACTATAATATCTAATCAAACGCTTAAGTGGCGTTTCTGAATTCGGCCAATAGACTGCTAAAATCATTACATTATAAAGTGCTCGTACGTCACGCATCGCAACTGCGTCACGTTCAACAGCGCTGTCGCTCAAGAAAGCAAAACTAACTAAGAACTTTTAAGGCGTGGTCCTAATAGAACGCGATTGCATGATTTTCACTAGTTCGCGCGAATATTGTTCGCACGAACACGCGATCTAACATACTGATGCCGAATATATATCAATAATTGACATTCGCGCGACCAATTAGGACACCAGGGTATTCGGGAACGTCTAAGTGATACTGCAGCGACCCGCGATCGAGAGTCGGATCTCGCTATAATGCATTAAGCGTCGTGCGGAAGAGTGGGATGAGAAATCTCGCTCGCGAGTCGCTACAACATCACTTAGCGTTCCCGAATAGAGGCGCTGTTCGACATCAGTATGGGTGATCGCGTGTTCGTACGAGTTAAATTCGCGCGAACTTGCAATAATTGCGTAGTTGTGTTGTATTAGGACGACCCCTAACGCGTATTGTCACATAAAGTATCATTGATTGAAATGTCATAGCTGGGCCTGTATTAGATATTGGTATTAGTAGGTGATATGGAAACTGGGGCTCTAGACCATATTGCCTACGCGATATGGTTTATATTGCTTTGCCGTCTTGTAAAGGTGGAGACCACGGACCAGCGCCTCTATTCGGGAACGCTAAGTGATTCTGTAGCGATTCGTGAGCGAGATTTCTCATCCCACTCTTCCGCACGACGCGTAATGCGTAAGAATGACGATGATAATACTGTCTTTATCTTACTTCGCGAAGTTTACATTGAAATGAAAGTAACAAAACAAAGCAACATTTCGTTACCATACCAACGTCAAATATGGCCTTGGGGTTGCAAAGTCAACTAGAAAATAGGATGCTCAAAATTATTTGTGTATGTTCAACTTTATTAGGGTAATTGTCATAATTATTTTTGAGCAGTTTTATGACACCTGTCAAAAATGCTGAATCGTTGCTAACAAACTGAAAACATTCATCACATTAAGATGAATATAGTTATGACGTATAATCCGTTGAACACGTGTAAGGGTTGTTTAATATTTTGTTCTTAAGATACAAAACTTGGAGTTGAGCATTTGCAGGCACCTAAACAAAACTATAATAATAACAACGTCTCCCTCGCATTTGCAACAATAGCACGTGGATATTACTGAAGTGTTTAGCTTTGTATATCACCGAATTATGAGTCAGATATGCCTTGTTCGCTTGTAAAAGGCTCTGTGCCAATGCATCTCCTCGGATCGCACCTTGAGCCCTCAATCCGTCAAGCTGCAGCTCAAAAATCGATTAAGTCCCAAAGCGAAGTTGAGGTCTCGAGGTGGAGGGCCCTCGTGGAGTTTGGAGTATGCCGGGACGCATGCGCGGGGCAGGGCTACTGACGTCACAGCCCGGGCGGCGTTAGTGCTTCGCGACCGCGCTCAGCCTCGCGCGACTCCTCGATCACGAATTATCTAAACACGAGCTTCCGTTAAACGTAACTCGTGACACGTTCCACGCCTTTGTTAGTTGCAGTTCAGTTTGTTCAAGCTAAAGTACCTGAGAAACCGTAACGGATGGATGCTCTAAATAGCGAATGTTTTTAACCTATGATCTTGTTATGTCGGCAGTGAGCACGCATGTTTTATGTTGCCATTTTCTTTTTAGATTTCCTAATGCTGCTTTCATTATCTTGAGGTTAGATATAATACTCGAATTTGTTTCTTTAAGATTGGATGATAAAATAACAAACGTACCAGATAAGGTTAATATTTTGGGATTTTGATAAGGACCTTACTTAATATAAACATATGGTCACATAGTTAGGAGGTATTACTAAAAATATATCTAAGTAGTTTCAGATGTGACCTTTGTTCAAAATAGTTTATTTCAGTTTGATGACACCACTGTCATGGTCTGCTGATAGGTTTAATAAACCCGTGTTTATTTTGTAAAGCATTATAAACGAGTTAAAAATAAAAGTCTTATCAAAAATCTTTATCGTTGTTCCTCATTAGATGAGAAAGCCAAACGCTGAAATAATATTATTATATTAAAAGATTCATAAGTATTAAAATTCTTCCAAATATATATATTCCCTACGTTTTATTATCCTACGTTCAATTCAATAAAAATAACAACTGGAAAGCTATTAGAAATAATGAAAGAAAAATAATTGATGAAATATTTTCAGTCAATTGTTTTATTAAATGGTTTAATATTTTAAAAGTTCAACTTACCTGAAACAAATAATTGCCTGTACAAAGCCTTTTTGTTTATCAAGGTTATATTATTTTAGACTTTTCTGCTTAATTCTTCTTAGCTCCTAAGGGACACACTTACATTTCTTTCAATTTTATAGCTTCAGTGCTTTGTGCTACTATATCATTAGGTTTACAGTCATTAGGTACAAATGGAAAATCGTCCACGTGAAATAAACATTCTGAAATTGGGTCAAAAGTAATAGTATTCAAAGTTAATTTAGTCAAAATGTAATTATGCTGAAAAGTATTTATAACCAAATTTATTTTCGTTGTAAATTAATTAATTAATTAACGAATAATGGACGTGGACGTTCAAGTGGACGATTTTCCATTTGTACCTAATGACAGTAAACGTATCATTCGTTATTTTATTTTTGCAATACACAAACAGACTTCTCCAAAAAAAAAAACCCTTAACAACGTTAAAGTTAGCGTAGGGCTTAAACAAAATGTTGAAATTGTTACAAAAGACAACGGCAAGAAGAACAATATTTGTTTGAAATATAATAAGCCCTTAAGCAAGTGCCTCGCTTATTTACGAAACAGCTAATACTTATTATCTTTCACGGCTTAAAAGGGGGGGATTTCATAATAGAAAACTGTATAGAAACAGCTATTATAAACAAAACGTACCTAAAGTGTTTTTACAGATATTAAGCACTCTTCTGCTTGTGGTATTATAAACGATATAGGACACCTGTGCCTCTATTCAGGAACGTCTAAGCGATATTGTTGCGACTCGCGAGCGAGATTCGCATCCCACTCTTACGCTTTCCGTATCATGCGGAAGAGTAGGCCAAGAATCTCGCTAGCGTATCGCTAACATATCGCATGGACGTTCCTGAATAGAGGCGTGGATTATTTGCATCGATTGAAACACACAAGTGCAAATATTATAACATCCAAATATAATGAACTAATTCGATGTAGCTCAGCTCAACCGGTTCATCCAAATAAGATCATCATATCACTATCAGCCTTTGTACCTCTCCTACTAGTCCCAACGATGGCCACATATGTCTTCTCAGTTAAGTGCACCAATCTAATACCAGAATGAGATGTGACATAGGTATCTACTTTATAACATCCACGACTACACGCTACATTTGCATATTGCATGCTATATTTATAGGATTATGTATGGCAAGATGGTAGCCCTAGCCACATTTTACGAGAGAGGTTTCTCACAAAGTGGTAGTTAATTTTATATAGACTTTAATAGGTACATACAAGGACATGTATGCGTGGATTTCCTAATGCTAGGTCACATACTTCCCTCCTGGCATCAATAACCATTTAACCTAGATTAATCGATTTAGATGTTTCTTTGTTTCAATTATTATTTTTATTATTATGACCCTTAGAGACTTTATACATCTCTAAGTCACTTAACTTATCCAGACGCGAAGACTATACATCTCCCTTATTTGTTATTTATTAGAATTAATTTGTACCCATTATGTTTTCATGTTGCACATTTTGTGTTATTTTTTAGATAAAACAAAGTTGAAAAAAGAGTTACTGCTGAGTTTCTTGCGGCATTTCTTCTCAGCAGATGTCACCTTTCGAAGCGCTGGTAGATTCAGACATCAGCCCAGCCCAGCCCATGTGTCCTACTTGCAAAATAAATATTTTCATTTTCAATAAAATATGAATCTTCCGCTGTGTACGCCGAATGACGTCTAACGTTTTGTTTCATCACTCTATCCAATTTCGTTGCTTCTATATTGCCCTTGGGCTTATTACGAGAGTCAAGACGAGAATACATTTGTGCGTGCGTAAACAGAACGAATAGTCTGCCTTTGGCTAAACCGCGCTAAATCCTTGGCGTAGAGCCTTATAATTTAGGGTTCCATTTATCAGGAACACCGCCAAAACATAGACAACATAAAGTTACCAGACGCTTAGGCAAATTGGCGCCGCGAACAATCTAATATTAGGCATCATAAAAATTAGAACATGAATTATAATGCCCAATGTCGAATTGGCGGAATTCGAGCCCAGACTTTAATCTCCCGCAATGTTGCTCAGGCGCCCCGAAAGTTTGATGAGATGAAAATTGTGAAAGTTATTAATAAGGTATAAAAAAAATATCAAGTGAATCGTTCGCTGCGTTATTACCATAGCCGTATTAAATACACGTAGAACATGAAAGTAAAAAGTTTTTCTACCTAAGTAGATATAAACGTAGCGGATCTTAATTTGTATCCACGGATGTCTTTTTAGGGTTCCGTACCTCAAAAGGAAAAAACGAAACCCTTATAGGATCACTCGTGTGTCTGTCTGTCTGTCTGTCCGTCTGTCACAGCCAATTTGCTCTGAAACTACTGGACCGATTGAGTTGAAATTTGGTATACATATGTAAGTTGGTGACCGCAACACGGACGCGTGATGTAATATATGAATTTTAAACATAGGGGCCACTTTTTGGGGGTTAAATTAGAAAATTAATAAAAAAAGTTATGCCACCTATATCGTGTGACATATCAAATAAAAGGGCTTATTGTGAGGATTTTAAATATGTTTTCTTTGGAATTTTAAGTAAAATAGTTTAGAAGTTATTCAGAAAAATTGGCGAAAAATGACAATTCCGCCCCCTTATTTCCGAAACTACTGGGGCTAAAATTTTGAAAAAAATACAAAAAATAGATCTTTACCTATAGATTACAGGAAAACCTATAAAAAGTCTATGGTATTTAAAGTAACCTAGTAAATTTCAGATAAACATGTACGGAACGGAACCCTCTCCACGCGAGTTTAACTCGCACGGTTTTTTATAAAATGTAAACTGTGCCCAATAATATGAAATAAAAACTTATTGAATTCATTTCCGGAACCCACATATTACCAAGCAAGTTTTTCTTGACTACCATTTTACTAGCAGCGGTCACTTAAGGATGTGTGTAACCTTGAGTGAATAATTTATATTGTGACTTTTTCTCCTTTGCGCATGGAAACAAAAACCACACGAAGCCAAGTCTTTTAGTTGATACTGGGTCCAATTCGAAACGGTGTCCGCTAAATTTCAAATTGCTTAAACTTAAAATAAGAAACGTCAAAGTCGATTTTGTATAGCTCCAAGCTGTCAAAATCAAGGTTGACGTTCCTTATTTAAAATTTAGCGACTTCTAAATTTAACAAAAACACATTCGAATTGGCGCCACTGATTCGCATATTAACTGTACACTTCCACATTTAAAATTCTTGGTCGCATAATGTGTAAAATATCAATTACTATTAATATAAAGTAATTTGTTTCTAAATAAATTAAATTCTTCACAGAGAGTATTATAAAAAAAAAAACTATCTCAAAACATGATTCTAGTCGTAATTATTTCACAGTAAAATATTATGTTCTTCGTTAATTTAGTCTTGTGATTTTAGAAATAATGCCAGATAGGTATAAATTTAGTATAATTAAACGTTTAATTTGCAAATTGGTTAAGCCATGTAATAATTTATTTAAGGTGTACAAATAGAAATATAAACTTATCAAAGTAGATAATGAACTCCGGCATTTTGGTACAAAGTCGTTTTCATTTCAGTCAAGAAACTATGTCATGTTATGTCAATCATAGCGATTCTGCCTCCATTCGTGCCAAAGAACCCTCGATTGACCCTAGTTCTGCGGTTACATTCGGTCGCAATAAATTGGGTGTAACCCTTTTCCATTTGACTGTCACATTTTGACATACCTGCTTTCGATCTCTGGGCTTGGGTGTGGTCGCAATAGAATTTATATTACATTTTGCTAACAAACCGGGTGCAAAGGACGCCTGTAATCCCGTACTGAATTAATGTATCCAGGACAAAAGGTCAATTTGTGAAGGGGAAGTTGTAATTATATTTTTTTGTATGGCTATTGTTTGAACGGTCGGAGAATGATGGCGTTGGATGGATGGCAAAATTATAAAACGAACGGGAAAATTGTCCACCATTGTCAATTTTCTCGAGCTCGAGTAGAGTAAATACCGTAAAACCGCAGAGAAATTAAACGAGATGTATGTAAAAATATAATCAAAATACAGGCGAGAAACTGCACACTACTTCATTAGCTCATTTGTGAACTTATAGTCAGTCACTAACTAGTTGGCCAAGCTAGTCGGATCATTTTAGACAATAAAAAAAAGGATTCGTCTAAACGTCTAAATACCATAAATAAATTTGAAATAGGAAATTAAGACTTCTTTTTATGGAATTTCCTGGGATAATTCTTGTTCTGTTGGGCAATTTTCTTAAGAAGCGTATCTTAATAACATTAAAATAATCCCTAAACGAATTATCCCAGGCAGTTCCATAAACTTCTCCATATGTCGTATTTTTATCCTTAAATTATATAAAATGTCCGGTGTTCGAGAAGCCAAAACATACTCGTATTAACAAATATAATACACAAATATTGCTCGTTTAATATTTAATTTTTCTTTGACTTTAATAATGAATGGTAACATACAAAATATTTTGATATATCCTTATGATATATTTAGGTAGGGATATCCAATAAACCTAAATATGGAGCATTATTGAACAAATAGTGAAACAATAACCATTAATATTCACAAAGAAATCATCATACGTTACATTCAAAGTCATAACCGAGTAGGGGTGTTGATAAAGTCGTGGCGGATTATAATACACTCATGGGCCGACTAGACGCTCTTTCTACTCTAATAAATTCTAATAGAAAACCTAGTCCAAACTTAATTTTTGTAAAGGGTCTAGCCGTACTTCCATGGCGAAGCTGCCCCCGATAGGAACCTATATTGTTACCTATGTTATATTGTAGAGGGAGCTAATAATAGTTGATCGTGTAGATATTAGCTCGATATATTAGTTAATTGAGGAGGTATTCGAAAAAAAGTGTCCTGAAACGACTTTTTATCAAAGCCATGTATTTAGTTTATTTTAAAACTAGGAAAGTAAAACTAAATGATGGTGTTAGAGTATACTTTATAGTTTATTTAATAGCAGTTTCCTATTGGCCAAGCTTAAATAAAAGTATTAAAAAAAACGCAAATAAAACATTTGTCCATCGATTTCCATCAGATCTAATTAAATTACCATTTTGAAAAAAATATATATAATAATGGTCTATATCTTGCCTAATAGCATGCTAAGTTTCATTAAAATCCAACTGGTGCAACATGTCGAAAAAAACTCAAAAGTACTTAGCAAAATCAAAGACCAGGAAGTAAACAACCTAATTTGGTCTTTGTGCCTACGGCATAAGGTCGTTTGTCTGGCGGCCAAACTTGTTTACAAGTTGTAGATTAGGAACTATTATTATAACTCGCCACACGTAAAATGAGAGCTGGGCGGTAGTGGGGGGATGTGTCTGCGCATGGGTACAGACGCGTGCGAAAGTGCTTGCCTATTGTTTGTTAATCTATTAAGCTAAGAACGACCGTGAAAATGCCAGTATCAAGTACTGTTCGTCTTACGAATCTTTTCATACGAGCTCGTCGCGACAACGACTTTATAAAACTTTCCTTTAAGAAAAATTAATGCGGAGCCAAAACGGAACAAAAAAAAACGTTTCACACTGTATTTATCAAACCAGGGTCACGAACTCAGGACTTACAAAAAACCGATTTTTATTGATGCCAAATTAAGTGTTTCAATACGACTAAATTTGGAAATTGAGGTGATTATGATGTGAAATTTTATCCGATGGGTTTTTCAATAGAAGTATCTGTTTCAAAGATGTGGTCTTGGAAAGTACCAAAATGTAAGTTTTCACCTAAATGAGAAATTTTTTCGGTTTCTAACTTTTGATTTTGGGTATACCACTGAACCGAATTTGAAGTGTTACATGTTCTCTCGACGCAGAATTTAACCCTCTTTAATATTGAATAGACGACATTTCATTTTGGTTCTTAGCTTCATAGATTATTAAACAAAAGGCAAGCACTTTCGCGCGCGACTGTACACATACACAGACACATCTCCACACAGCCACCAAACGCTCATTTTACGTGTGGCGAGTTATAATAATAGTTCATAAACTAAATAAGCAACAAGTTTGCCGCCAGACTAAGGACCTTATGCTGTAGGTACAAAGAACAAATTAGGTTGTTTACTTCCTGGTCTTTGATTTTGCTAAGTACTTTTGAGTTTTTTTTTTGACATGTTGCACCAGTTGAATTTTAATGAAACTTGGCATGCTGTTAGGCAAGATATAGACAATTATATATAAAAAATTTTCAAAGTGGGAATTTAATTAGATCTGATGGAAATCGATGGACAAATTTTTTATTTGCATTTTTTTAATACTTTTATTTAAGCTTGGCCCATAGAAAACTGCTATTAAATAAGCTATAAAGTATACTCTAACACCACCATTTAGTTTTACTTTCCTAGTTTTAAAATAAACTAAGATAGATGGAACGATATAGGTTCCTATCGGGGGCAGCTTCGCCATGAAAGTACGGCAAGACCCTTTCTGTTTTCTTAGCTTTATTTTAGCTTAGGTACCTTAAGACAGATATTCGCTTCGCTAATTCAACCAATGAAATTGCGTGCCTTCTGCCTATATAATATAGTAGGTAAACTGTACCTCGTTTAATTAAACCGCTTCCGTTTCCGAGATACCCTACCCTATAAATATAATTATATTACGTTATTTTCATACGCAATGTAATTATTTCACGGTAAAATATTATGTTCTTAGTTAATTTAGTTTTGTGTTTTTAGAAATGATGCCATATAGGAATAAATTTATTATAATTAAATGTTAAATTTGCAAATTGATTGAGACATGTAATAATGCAAGTTTAATTTTTATTTAAGGTGTACAAATAGAAATATAAACATGTAAAAGTAGGGAATGAACTCCGGCATTTAGGTACAAAAGCGTTTTGAGATTTAGCCAAACCAAAGAATACGGTATTATGAAATAAATTCGTAATGAACCCTTCTCTTATTACTTCTTTCGTTACTTTTAATAAAACTGTAAAATAACTACGGCTCAATATTTTAATTATAACAGTCTTAGTAAGCAGTAGAGAGTTGAGACGCCTCAATAAACGGTTTGAATTGCGGCTTCGCGAGAAAAGTGGCTTCCCACCCGCTACCCTGATTGAGCGCCCAGTTTAAATTTACATACGCCTTAACAGAAACAATATTATAATGAGAGCATTAATGACTTAGAACTTTTAAGAAATTCATAATTTAGATAATACCTGCTTAATTGTATTTTCCACGTCAACCATTTTTATTCGGAAGCTCGTCCTCGTAATCAAAATATCTTAATAGACGTTAAACTTATTTACATAAAATTACATTTTAGCAGGCAACTATAAAAAAAATACTAAGTTCTACCGAAGCATCGAATTTAAACTTGAACACAGAGACAACGCAGCTGGACAAAGTTTTCTAATAATAAACGAAGAACTCCACTCAAACTTAGACATAAATAATAAAGTTGGAAACACAGGTCGAGAATGAAGGGTTGTTGACATTTTACAGAGTGAAATGATTTCTTAAAAACAAAGTTGTATGGTCGGGGAGTTTTTAAATTCAGTTATAAGAAAAAGTTACAATTTATTAAGTGAGCACTTCAACACACAGACTAACTTTACAAGAAGTGGTTCTGGAACACCTATACTTTAACCTTTGGTAACTTCGGACTGGCTGGATGGTCGACAAAAGATTAAAGTTTGCGTTGTAACAAGACATGTGTCCGCGTGCAATGGTTGCGAGGTGTGAGTGAGGTGGGCGCGCCCTGGGCGCGGGCGGTTCGCGGCGCGCGCGCTGTGATGCGATGGGCCAGGACTGGTGCTTCCGGCGCAAGAGGAAGCGCAGCAGCGGTCAGGAGGAGCACCCGCATCACAACCGGTAATGTTGCCATTTAGTTAGTGTCACCAGTCCTGCCCTGGCACCTCCTGCGCGCTCCTGGTTTGTACGTAGCAAACAACTGGTTAGGTACGACTTCAGAGCGTACAGGTGTGCCAGGGTTAGGACTGGTTTTTCCAGGCAAAGCTATCATTCTGATGTCTCTTTTATTGGAATTTAGTTACGTTAAAAAAACGTTTAAAACAAATCGACCCCATTTACCTTATTTTGTAATTTATTATTCCCATCAATATGGACACGTGTACGTGATCTCATAACCTCAACCACATAATAAATAAGTATATGTAATTATGACCTCTAACCATGCTTCACAGTTTTAAGGGATTTTCCTGCAAAAAAACAACAGCTATTCTATATATTTTGTTAACCTCTTGTCTTGTTTTACTTTATTCTTAACCAACTGAATGTTAGTTAGTGTGTATGGCATGACAGCCGTCACTATGGCATATACAGGAATTTTGAAGTTTATGGGTAAATAATATAAATGGCATAACGTTAAGTATTAAATGGATCTAAATCATTATACAAAACTTTACTGTTAAACTATGAATTATGTCAGATACCTTAGCAGTATAACAGCATCCTTCTTATCCGACGAGGTTCGACTGTGAAGCGCGCCCTAATTTCGAGCTCTCTCAAATGACTTGCGCTCAGCCCACGACGGGCAGATCTGAACACCGATTGCATGTAAACGAGCTTCTCGACCGAGTTTTTCTCCGATAAACAAAAGTTGCGCAGACTAAGTTCGCTCGAAAAGACATACTTTAGCTCTAAAATAAATTTCGGTTACGTTAAAGACGTAATAAAGGTTAAGGTTTAATGGGAGTTATTTAATCTCGCAGCGAGCGAGGAGCAACACGCATTTGCACTTATACTTCTCTGCGCGTCTTCCTGCTATTTGGTAATTAACCTATATCGCTCGCATCGTGAGTGTACTTCCTAAGTTTTGGTTCAATCGTTTAATGTAGCCATAGTATAAAGAGGGGAAGTAGGCCATCTCCGGCCCAATCCGCCATATAATTGCCTACTGTCTCAGGGTTGACAGATCAAAAGTACCTAATACATTCTAGTGGGAAAGTAGGCCTACCTACTTCCTCTGTCTTATAGAAATTAATACAACAAAAAATAAGTAAGTAGGTATCTCATCATCAAGTAAAAAATGTATGCTAGAATAAGTGACTTGCTTACCTTTCCTGTTCAATAGGTAATCTGAACAGAGACAATTCTGGAATCTATGAATTATTAAGACACCCAAACACACAGCAATACGTTCTCCTGCGATTATCACACATTTTTCATTCATTTACCGGTGCCGAAAAGCCGTGACGCGCGAACTTCGTGCGGTGTTAGCCCCGACTGGCGCACTGAGAAACGGGTCGAGATTTTGTTTAAGTGTGCGTGCGGCGACGCATAGATGCTTTGGCGCACATATACAAGCAGCGCGCGGTGCATTTGTATGAAGATAACTTACTTCCTCCTCTTTATACTATGATGTAGCTGTTGAATTATTACGAAATCAGTTCCAGTTAGTAATAAATTCAAATAAGGTAGTAAGGAAATATTCTATAGTGAAGATGTCCCAAGTAACAGAGAGATAATAAGATTGAAGCCGGTCAAGGCTGGACCGCCGTTAAGATGCGATTATCCACTTGGCACCGGCGTGTAACGCTTAGCCACTTAACAATACGGCATACTTTCCATTAGCACGTTATACCGCTTTGCACGCGAATGTTTGCGCTCGATTGTTTTTAGTCAGCGCCTCTATTCTGGAACGCTTAAGTGACATTGTAGCGACTCGCGAGCGAGATTCTCATCTTACTCTTCCGCACGATGCGTAATGCGTAAGAGCGGGGCGCGAATCTCGCTCGCGAGTCGCTGCAATATCACTTGGAAGTTCCCGAATAGACGCCCTGGTTGAAAAACTTCATGTTCTATTTCTTTTTATTTAATTTAGACTGTACTAATTTTATGGATTGTATGTTTGAATCTAAATGATAAAGGGGTGCAAAGTTATAGCAGCAACCGCGACAATCTAAAATATTCCTTGTTTGACGACCAAACATTTCCTAACCAATTCCTTAGCGGACCTGACATTTAATCTGTTTTTGATCCACTATTCTCACAGATGTCACTAAGTATTTGTTATTCTGTCATGACCAGAGATGTAATTGATAAAGCCCAGACGGTTTCAGTTCTCTTAAAGTAGATAATGTTGAATAGTATTGAACGTGTTATACCTACCTGTTTTATTTATAATGTTACCAGACTAAAGAATATGAATACTGAACCAGACTTACTTGCGACAGTCAAAGAACAAGTAAGTACTAACAAAGTTAGGTCCAACGCTGGCAATTTGCCCTTTAGTAGAGTCGCCGCGGCAAGGCTGGGAAGTGTTTTAATAGCAACGTTACTGCCTCACACAAACATTATTTAAAGCATAAAATGTGAAAATATTTATATTTTACATCAGAATACGCAAAAAGTTAAAGTAATGTCTTCCGATAGCGTAAAGGTAACGTAGGTAATTATAGGATATAATATGTGCTTGGTGCTATGATATATCTTGGGTAAGGTATGACCAAGCTAGTAGGCTAGAACAGAGATAATGCTCGGAAATACCAGAAGGAGAGGAATGATTATATATTACCACCAAACGAAGAACTACGCGAAATGAGCGCGCCTCTTGAGTACTCCTAATGAAAAGTGTTGATGTATTTCTGTTCTGATTGACATATTAACCCATGATTTGTATAGCCGTTTTAAAAAGACGACTCTTTAAATTAAAACAAAAATGTGTGTGTATAAGACCACACAATAGAAGTGAACCTACAAAAAATCTACGCGCACGCACCCACGCACTCACTCACTCACTCACTGTCACTCACTCACTCACTCACTCATACTTATACGCATACTCATAGCGCAATTACGACTAGTATACGCGATTCAGCGTTGCCGATTTGAATGTGACGGTTCAGTTTCATTTACCCTTCACAAAGAGCCCAAACGGGCCCAAGGAAGTTTTCAATTAAAAAAAACTACAATACCCAAAAATAACCAAAAAGTTGTAGATTAATACATCAAGATAAACATTGCCGAAAGAAGGATTACCCTAACTGCGATTCTAGGGATCATACTGAGCTAAATAGTTTTAACAGCGTGTCTTCTTTGCTCGAAACATTAACAAAGCGCTGTTTTGTATTTTAACCAATATTTAACCTAAATCGTTTAACCTTATTTAAAAACAGTTCTGTTGTCTATTTAGGTTTTAGGTAGATACTTGTACTTATGGAAATTACAAATAATGGCACGATTGCTGTTGAATAAAAACATAGTAAACACACAGCGCCTCTGCTTTAGAAGAAAGTATTTTTGGAGTGATGCCTAAACACCACTTTGTGTGATTCTCTAAATTGCTTTGCGTTTCGATAATGCAGTCATACGTTAATGTGAATTAGATAGAAATGGATATACATATAATTGTCTCATTCTGACATATGGCAATGGAGTAATAAACGTTGTCGTAACAGACAGGATTCGAGTGTCATTGAGTGCATCTCACCGTCGCATATTGACGGAAAGCAAGCGTAAACGGAAAAAGGTTCATATAATTTAATGACTAACATTGCCATCAAAGTGAACGAACTGTGTCACTGATAACCGAAATCAAGTACCGTGTACTAAGTAGCTTATATAGCTAGTGATACTTAAAGTGCATGTTTCTGAAGTCTGGCAGGATCCGAAGAAGGTATTGTTCAGGCATGGTAAGTACATAGAATTTTCAAAGAGGTTGATATCGGACTTTTCAAATTGGTTACGAGTGGTTTATCATTTGTCATTAAGAGGAGTGTGAACCTACGGCTTTTCATACAAAAGGCGATAACGATTTCCAACCCTTAAATGTTAACCGATGTACACCAATTTTTGATAGGTTGTCAGTCAGAACAAAATCTAGGGTTATTCGTTCTTTTTTTTTTTCACTATAATCAATTAATTGAGTTTTATCGTGGTTTCAGTATTCTAATACAGAACTAATTTAATCAACATTCAAAAAACGTATAGACCTAGATTTTGTTCTGACTGACAATCAATCAAAAATTGGTCAAAATCAGTTAGCATTTAAGGGGTGGAAATCGTTATCGCCTTTTGTATGAAATGGGTGATTTTTGCCGTCAGTTCACACTCCTCTTAACACGCGAAGTTAAAATAGTCGTTACGTTTTCTGAAATTATCCAATTTGCTGCATTAATTTCTTAATTTTTCTTTCCGTAAGAACCTTCTACAAAGTATTAGAAAACTTAAAAAAAAACGATGAATATAAACAGTTTGCTATTCCGTGCTGTGCAAAGAACTCCTATAGATCATCCTTGTAAGGTCCAGACCAGAAACACCAATAATATCGTACTTCAGGAGAGAATAAGTGGGAGGGATTCACATCATAATCTGACCTATAAGGGCGGCTGTAAATCCAGTTATAAAACTTAAAAGATGAAACCGATAAACTTAAAGATAAAAATAAACGATGAAGGCCGCACGTTGGCAAGACCCACGTTGATGATTGATAATGATTGGACACTTGTACTGGAAGTCTGGAAGTGTTTATGCTACTCAGACGGTGTGTTTATCTTAAAATATTGATGGTTTCAAAAACCATGCGGCTCATTGCCATGAGCCGCGAATTGTTCAGACTTCTATTCGTGTACGCATTTGTTTGGAGGATGTAGATATGTTCCTAGTTTTCGTTTTTTGGCCAGTCATGCGATTTGGTGTCACGCTGAGAAGCGCGCGCTGCTAATGGAAAGGCGTGCTTTGAGTCGCATGAGTGGGATCAAATTTAGCGAATGAGTGGAAAGTAGAGATTAAGATTAATCATTACCGATGAATATGCATAATCTATAATTCATAAAATAAAAAAACCGACATCAAATGGCCTTTGAAAAGTAAGTTTTTTTTTTTACATTTTATTTATTATCCTGTGATTTAACGACACACATTTACTACATCAAGTAACAATAGCATAATGCCAATGGCTCAATTATATTTACAAACGGTTGCTATCCCCGGTGCAAGAATGTCAATCGTTGCCTCCTCCTCCTTCATCCAATCCTGATTCTTCAATTTTACTACATGAATTTACATGGACGTAAGTTGCTTCAGAACTTTATACAGCAATTTAATCGCCAACCATGAAATACTCATCATTGAGGAGTTACGGTGATCATCTATGGTCTTCATCAACAGTTCCACTTCACCAAATAATGCTTTTGGAACGTAACTGCTTGAGTTATTACAGAAAATACAAAAATTGCTATATGCTTGCCTATAATATTTGAAAAGTTCCATCGATTCCTCATACGAGTAGATCCTCTCGTTATAACTCAACTTTGACTACAACACGACCAAACCGGAGGTATACCCTATCGATTAAAAAAAGAATTTTCAAAATCGGTTTATAAATGACGGAGTTCTGAAGTAACAAACATTAAAAAAATAAACAACCAAATTGAGAACCTCCTTTTTTTTTTGTTGTGGGTTAATAAAATGCATATTTCAGATTATTTCCGTCACAAAATCGCAATGAATCAGAACAGAATATATCTACAATTATCTCCGTGGCAACAAATAAATCAGTGGACAATCTTTACATATTTAAATCAATCTAGTCCCAAAGTAAGCTCTAGGCTTGTGTAATGGATACTAGACGACCATACACACTTATATAGATAAATAAATACTTAAAATACATCGGAAACATCCAAGACACGGGAACAAACATTTGTGCTCATCACACAAATATTTGCCCTTACCGGGGATCGAACCCCGGACCGCTAGCCTCGGACAATTACAGCGCCATTCTCAAACATGGGCCTCGCATTATTCATTACACTTTACAGTGCAATCTAGCCGTAAAGGGAGGCGTAATTGCATCTACGTGCAATCCCCACTCTAATTATGTTTGGCCACAGCCGTAATAATATGGTGGACGGAGACAGCCATTAGCCACCAAGGTAACGAGTATTGTGTTGTGCGAGCTGACGTGAAAGGCATACTACTAATTTACTTGTACGTATCGCATTACAGCGTTGGCTGCCTCATAAGGCTGTGGGCTGATGTCAAGAGCACGTTTTAATTTGTTTCGCGTAGGGTTTTTGCGCCATTTTTTATACCTCTGTTATTTAATATTGTTGAAACATCATCTGATTATGTTTCTCAACTGAGGGTATTGGAAGGCATCCGTTCATTATCGACCCGGGAAATAATAGAAGCCTGTAAAATGCCTCCATCCGGCAGATCAATCGGCACCCGCCCCGATCCGGCATTAAAGCCAGCCATAAAATATTAGCCACAAACACCAAAGAGCAGGAACCTCTAATAATCGTCCTTTGTGTGACTTTCTACCAATTTTATTTTCAGCTGCTTCGAATTCTATTTTCAAATGACATGCAAATTTTTTCTTAAAAATCATCTGGACAATAAAATTAGATTCAATTGTTTCTGCTCCCTATTCAAAATTGTATCGAGTCGAATATGAATGACGAATGTGCACAATGCGGTGACAAGAAGACCTTACGGCTGTTAATGACAGCGAAACCTCAAAGCCACACGTGATTCGCTTGCAAATAAGGCTCAGGCTGGCTTGTGCAAGTTCCAGTAGAGTAGAATAACATCGACTATAGATATAATGAATAATGTTTCCATCGGTAGAACTCGGATCTCAATCGGAAGACGACGGGACCCGAAGTGTCAATTAATTATTGTATTAAATGAGAGACATGTTAATATTCATTAATATGAAACTTTATTATTTACCGTCAAATGTCAAAATGAAAAATTACAGCATGGTATGGTGGGTACTGGCCCCCCATTATCGATGAATTCGAGATAATGTCGATTGCGAGATTAAACGTCAGATTCATACAGTTGTGTCAAATGACTGCATGCACTGACGTTTAATCTCGATTGTGAGATTATCTCGAATACGCCGAGAATTGGGGGCCTGCTGAAGCTAATTGAGAGAGCACGATAAATACGAACTTTTCCGATAAAACACGATGGAAACTAATTATGCACTACATCTGTACTCCTTACTATTTTATTACGATTTACTAACGTGAGGATATGAACTTATATGCAGGTCCCAAAAGGTCGTACTTCATAAAGGACGGTCGGTTTTGGTTACCTTAGGCAATTATATCAACAACGCAAATATAAAAAGGTCAAGAAAAAAACAACTATTTATAAAGAGAAGGCAGAAACCAACCACGCTGACCTCGTCAAAATAAAAAAATCGCAATTGCATATTACACAACTCAAGCGTTGACCAATATATGTATAAAACGGCCTTGATTAATTACTTAATTGGATAAACAAAACAGAATAATTGGCAGCATATTCCTGCGGAAGCTATGGGTGTAATCCACGCCCTAAGTTACCCTACTAGAATATTCCTTTATTTTTCAAATGATTATTCTACGTAGTAGTCTATTCGAATGCTTACTGAATCCTTGGCTCGTTGGTCAGTAATAAAAAACAACAGCCTCTGAAACTTTTGAATGTAAATTTTAATTGAAAAAGCGGTTTGTCTATATGGGGGACAATTTGGAATAATAATTAATTGCATGTTTTTATATTACTTGCCTTTGTGTATTTTAAACTGCCATTGCTGTAATGTATTAAAAATAAGTTTTTGAAACCCAAGAAATATTCATATCACTTCCCAGTTAAGATTTTCTATATAAGCGCCGCACCTGAAAAATCAATAGGCTTATAATAATATTATAATATCTTGATTTTTAAAATGCCATGCTTTCATTGAGCATCTCTTCTAACCTAAATCTATGAAACTGAAGTCCCCGTGTTCCGCGGCAAGCTTCAGAGGATACACCGGGAGTTTCCTGACCTACAAACGAACGTGCTTTGCATGACGCGTAAAACTAGTCCTTGAGCCTGAGGCGTAAGCACCTCTTCCGCCCGCACGGCACGCGACTTGCGTCGTTTCCTCCTCGAGGGTTGCGTGGCGGCGTACGCATGCGGCTCGCCCCTTCGACCCCCGGCAAGATGGCGGTGCCAACATGGCCGCCGGGCAGCCGCAGGGTGTTCCGTGGTGCTGCTCCCGTCCGACATGACGTTGACACGATTTCCCCGCGCGAAGCACACCTTCGCTCGCTTCTCCGCACGAAAACCGCCGGCGTGATCGATTTATCACCCGCGCTACGACGTCACAGCCGTCGATACGGACTTCGCGCGCAACAAGTGATAGCGTTTCTGGACTTGCACCGATAAATGTCGCAATCGTATCGATATCTTGCAGTGATGTGACTGTGTGACCGTTGCAAATATAGAACGTGCCCTTTCGGTCGGTGGCGGCGCGGGTGACGTCGCCGCTCACGTTCCCCGCGCCGCGCAACGTCAACAAGCCGCGTCACGCAGATCGCTCTCCACTCGCATAAACACCCGATATCAACACAATGTTCACGCGTAACCTGTGCGGGCTTCTCAAGTGCATTACCAGTGACCTGTACTTTAAAAGCAATGACCGCCAGTGACGTGATAACAATCGTGTGTGCGTTTAGTTCGTTCAACTGATGTTAAATTGATTCGTGTGCCGATAAACGAATCAATTAAAGAAAAGCGCCGGCCGATACGCAAGTATTGTTCGATATGACGATATTAGATACCGGCGGCTAGTGCATTGAAGTGATCGCCCGGCGACTCCACGAGTTCGATACAGTAGTGGTCGAGCGCTCGCGTGAGTCGCGCACGCCGCACCGGCCGCTGCCGGTCACACGTGACATTCACGAGATCGCGCGGAAGCGTACGTTCGGAATAGCGCGCGCAAAGCGTTGGATTGGATCACTGGTGTGGCATGATAGTGTGAACTTGGACCGATGGTTTCATCGTGCGAGTGTTTGTGGGGCGCCGGCAGGCGAGGGCCTGCGGCGCGATAGCCGCGCGATGCTGACATTCGTGTTCGCGCTGTGGTCAGCAGCTCGAGCGCTGGGCTGGGCGTGCGAGGCGCCGGCGACGACGCCCGAGGCCGACGAGGCGCCCGTGCTGCCGCGGCTGCGATCGGCGCGCGCCTCCAGCGACCTCTCCACGCTCAGCACCACCACCACTAGCTCTAGCCAGACCAGCACCAGCGACCACCCCAAGAGGTCCACGCCTCGTAACATAATACAAAACAAAACACAAATCGACCTAAACAAGTAAAGATATCTTTAATCAAAGTAAACGTTTTGTTAAGGAACGCCTAGAACTAACTTTTATGGTTGAGAATTTGACCTTGAGAATGGGTTATATAAATGGATTTAAAATATTCAGCTATACACAATAGTTTTTTTTACCATACAAAACACTTTAATGAACAACACACAAAATAAAACAACATGGAAAAGTACCTGCTATTAATAAGTTATCGAGCGACAAAAATCATGTTGTAATCAAGTTAGTAAATCTGATAAAATAATAATAGACTTTATCGCACTCATTCTATAGATATAATCAAATATCAATTTAAAATTAAAATTTTACCTACGCTCTAATTTTTGTGATGAGAAAAATTTACATGAAAAATTTAAAGTTAAATTAAAGTTATTTAATTTGCGATGGAACATTGACAGATGATTCATTTAAGGACAGCCAGCCACCATGAAAGGGCCGAGCTATTTTATTTATATTTCACAAATTCAAAGTAAGGTTATTTATAACAAATGGACCGCTCATAATAAAATTTATGTTATGCCCAAAGGTTCGACGGGTACAGAATACCTCAAGGTATTAATTAAAGCGACCATCTGTACTCTGCAGTATGGTTCTTACTGTGCAACAAAGATAAAATAGATAAATAAACTTACCGTTCATAAGAAATACTTTTCTGAATCATTACATATTTTTTAATCTTAAATCATTAACAAATTAATTCGTAATCCCAGTATATTTATTGAGTACATAGCTCACGGCTTATCTCATGGTGCTCACTTACTGTATACACGGACAAATAATGTATAACGATTAGTAGATTGCAGCCCATCAAAGGAACTACCTATTCAAAGCGACACGAGTAAGTTAAAGTTGAAAGAGGCGTAATAAAAGGAAGAATCGAGCTTCCTATTTATTGCAGACGGGGGGAAATTGTGTTTAGACGCTTCATCAAAGTAAGATTAAGTTTAGAGCTTCCAGCTTTAAAAGGCAGGTGAAATTCTTACATTTTTTATTTTACTACGGACGCGGGATAATGGACCCAGCCCCGTCTTTGTACGCAGACAACATCATCCAATTTACTTTGTAAAACAAGTTATAGAAATATGAGGGCGAGAAATGTTTTTAAAATATTACAAAGTTATTTACCTTTAAGTTCACAATGTACAGAATTGTGGACTGGAAATCAAATTCTTGTCAACTATACAATTTGTCACAATAATTGTCAGATCTCCAGAAACTACGTCAAAATAAATGGTTTAGCTATTGTGATAAAGTATAATGGTTACCAATGAAGCAATTAAGGTTGGTTGTTAAATTAATTGTGCCAGCAAATACTAAATTTACAATATAATAAAAGGCATGATAGCTCTGGAACTCGAATTAAACCATTTTCACGGAGCCCTACAATACTGAGAAAGGAATTCAATCACTCTAGTTTGTATCAATCGACAAAGGATTGGTCACAAAGAAATTAATTGAGTGATTTAATAACGGAGTTGAACCGCATTGCACCGGGCGCCCGGCGGATTCTATCAGCCGGATACATCAAGTGCAACCGTCTAACCCACCCTAAGCAACGTGATTCCATTCTACGTGATTCCACGTACAGATCAAAGACCAATAGGAAAGGGAACAACTCCGATTTCTATTTCTATTAACTGAGACGTATAATGCGTATTGTTCATTCAAACCAAGAAATTTGGTGACAATGGAAACGGTCTTGGATAAAGGCCTCATTTCGATGAAGTGGTCGTAGATGCAAGCTCTGCAAGCTTTTGTATAAGTAGTTCAAGGAGCATCAAAACGCTGGACTTATTTTGACGTGGTATATTTTAGACTACAATTTGTTTATAATTTATTATGTCAAGTCTGCTTTAACGCCATTTCGCCCACTGCATCTTGGCTGCGAAAACTGTTTGGTGATTCATCTTTTAACACATCATAAGATCTATCAAAATTATTGATCATGGCTAGTGTTCAGAAAGAGATGTATTAAAAAGACTAAACTTACTCATTTTAACTCGCATTATGTTCATCCAACACTTAAATCATAAGGTTAGTGAACTATTTACAACTAGATAAAATCGTAATGAATTAGAACTAGGTAACATCCTATCGAACTAAGTTTACACAACCCGTGGATTTTCTACTCATTTGATCAGGGGTCACTACAAATTCTCAACCAGAAGTTATGTAGGTATTGTGGCGTGTGTAGTAACTCTCATAATATAGATACTACAATATTTCATATAGGGACGTAAGATACTAAGTAATCTTTAAAAAGAGGTTCGTCTGATGTAACTGAACAACGATTGATCGATACATAACTGCTGACCGAAAAGGAGTATAAAAGGGTTTATCTAAGCTACGTTACTGTGTTCAAGCTCCCATACAATAGTATATCATACCATACAGTATCTCATACAATTCCAAGTGCGTATAATTATGGTCTGGTCTGGCTGAAATGGTGGAAGCTGATGATAGGCCTCCTCAGGTGGAGCGAAGCGCCGCGCCGCTGGAGCGCCCGAGGTGCCTCTCGCCGGCCGCTTCGGAGACCGCCGGTGTCCGCGCGTAGACGGACTACTGGCAGGTATTAAATGCCATTTGGTTCATCATAATTATAATTATTGCCCTTTCCCTATTAATAGATTGCGCTCAATACTGTTATCGGGCTCAGATGAGGTTTTTAGCATGAAATAATGCCTATTTAAGTTTGATAACATTCTTGAGGTCAGACTATTAATACGGAACTAAGATGCCGGTGATTTGAGCTATTAAAGCTATTGTTACAGCACCAATTGGATTGGATGCTTATAATTTAAAATAATACTGTTTCCAAGTTCTTACTGGCTGGTAATAATCGCAATGCAAGGCCATACCATTATCAATAGTACATTGTGCATCTAGCGCCGAAAGAAGGGGATAACTAACGAGTGTCTATTAGAAGCCCGACGCCGAAGGCGTAGGGCTTATAATGACTCGAGTTTGTAATCCCCTTACTGCCCGTGATACACTTAATGTTCTTCATCACATTTGTGAGGGTTTTTTTAAATTATTTATTAAAGTTGAAAGATTACATTGACTCTACATTGACCCTACATTGACTCTGCATTGACCCTATAAGTACTGACCCCACTGACTCTATATTGACTCTACACAGGCTCTGTACTGTACTGGCTATACATTGACCTTATATTGACTCCACATTGACTCTTCATTGACTCTTCATTACTACAACTGTACAAGTATTGTAGATAGGAAATAAACCTTGGCTGATTTTAAACCTCCTTAGTCTGAAATGACTATAGTGGGTGCCTATATTTCAAAACTAAACTCATAACTCCCTCGGAAGTTATAAAAATGCATAACTCCCGCGGGAGATAAATTGGCTATAGCTGCTCTATACGCCTGCGTATAATAACACCATTTCCGAGCAAGTGTGATGAAAATATTTTAATTTACTTTATTGATTGTAAACGTTCAAAATCTTGGAATATAACATATACTTAACTTACCTTAGGTAATTTCTGAGGCTTAATTATATTATAAAACTTAGCTAAGCACCAAAATTTATCTGTTTCTATTTTGGCCGAAACCATTGAAATTACATTTGCGACTTGGAAGAGTGGCAAATAACGATTCGGTTGGGCATAATCATTGAGGTGGGATATTTTTACGAAGTGAAGTGTTGTGACCTTGTGACAATCTAAAAACGTGCCATTTGAGGTGTCTCATATGTGAGTAGCTCAACACTGGCGAAACAAATCATTTCGGAAAATGGTACCTGCCTAATGGCGATTGATTGTTGAGTTTTTAAATCTCGCATGAAGGAAAGTGATCATTGAAACTTTATTTTCATTAGACGAGCAATAAAAAAAACCGGACAAGTGCGAGTTAAATTCGCGTGGAGAGGGATACAATACAATACAATACAATACTCTTTATTGAACACGACAAAAAGAACAGAAAAGCATACACTAACAAAATAAAGTAAGGGAATAATAGGCGCTCTTATCGCTAGATAGCGATCTCTTCCAGACAACCACAACAGAGAAAATAATGAGCAAAAAAGTATAACTTTGGCAGGTGGTGCAAAATTTAAGTTAAAACATTTTCTAGATTTACAAGCACTCACATCCGCGATTATATAAATTTCCTATGTTACTTAAAATACCATAGACTTCTTATAGGTTTTCCTGTAATCTATAGGTAAAGAACAATTTTCTGTAAACTTTTCGAAATTTTAGACCCAGTACTTTCGGAGATAAGTGGGGAATGGTATATTTTCACCTATTTTCCTAAATAACTTCAAAACCTTACCTTAAAAAAAATTAAGATCCTCACTACGAGTCCTTTCATTTGATGTCACACGCAAATTTTTTTTTATTTCTAATTTACCCCCAAAAGTGACCCCATGTTTAAAATTCATTTATTTATTACACGTCCGTGTTGCGGTCACCGACTTAAATATGTGTTTCAACTCAATCGGTTCAGTAGTTTCGGAGCAAATTGGCTGTGACAGATAGACACACGAGTGATCCTATACGGGTTCGGTGTTTTCCTTTTGAGGTACGGAGCCCTAAAAAACGAGTAAACTGCATAACTTGCTTTTAATTTTCAATAGCTCCAATTAAAAAGTACAGGTTTTTAGCATCGCTCTTCATCACTTTTGATCCGAAGTCAATCATAGCGCGGTTAAGAGGTTCCTGCATTTCCTTCTTTTTAAAATTTAAATGTTACAAAAATGTAGTAACATAGATACAATAGGTAATACAAGAACATTAGTAAGCATATGTTTCGGAAACCCGGATTACAAGATGACAACCAGGGTTCGACGCAGTTCTTGTTTCTGCACCCAAAATCATTAATGTGTCTAGCTTGCTCTATCTAAATAGATTTGGCCCGCTACCAATGTCTTTTTATTTTATCACAATAATAAAATATAAAGACCAACTACTTCTGAAATATAAATTGCATTCCAGAAAATTGGTAGGCATGCAATTAACTACTCACAATATAATAAGATAACCAGTTCATCACTTTACGAACAAAGCTCTATACGGGTGGCCCGAAGTCATTGCTTACGAATTTATTTTTGGCTGCGTAAGATTCATGTGTTTGTGGTTAGTTTCTGGTACTTACTCACTATTAATAACAAACCTAATGAGTCTACTTTTGTAAAAAATATCCTTGTTACGAAACGTTCTAATTAAGGATTATTATTGTTTGTATCATTAATGTTTTAATCGAAGTGTGGTTGCACTCGTCGCTCAAAAGTAAGGTTTTAGGCATAGTATAAAGAGGGAAGTAATTTATCTTTATACAAACGCACCGCGCGCGGCTTGTATGTGTGCGCCAAGGTATCTATGCGTCGCCGCACGCACACTTAAACAAAATCTCGACCCGTTTCTCAGTGCGCCAGTCGGGGCTAACACCGCACGAGGTTCGCACGTCACGGCATTTCGGCACCGCTAAATGAATGAAAAATGTGTGATAGTCGCAGGAGAACGTTTTGCTGTATGTTTGGGTGTCTTAATAATTCATCGATTCCAGAATTGTCTCTGTTCAGATTACCTATTGAACAGGAACAACCCCGTGACGGTAGGCAATTATATCGCGGATTGGGCCGGAGATAGCCTACTTTCCCTCTTTATACTATGTTTTAGATTTGAATTATTGACATTAATAAACAGACTCATTGATTTATGTTGAACTGAAGGGTGCAATTACCTGTTAATTACCTTTAGTCACAAGCTCGCTGTGATTTCCAATTGAGTAAATATCCAAATTACTGGAACTACAATCAACATATTTTTATTCTTTGGCACTAAATAACCTCTACCAATCCAATTCTCAATTATTTATAGTATTTTACAATGCTACATTATAATGAAATAATATGCATGACTATTTATGGCCCCGTCAAATTGAAAAATCAAGTCTAAAAGTAAAGTCTAATTTAGTCGACATATTTTATTATTAGAGACCCCCCCCCCAGAATTTCAGGCTGCGACCGCGCCTGGTAGCAATTTTATGAGAGAGGTGGGCTTATTAGGATACTCATTGCAAATATCTAGTTCTTTTTTTAGTAATTTATTTACATATAATTAACAATTCTAAATCAGCAACATAATAAACTAATAGAACAGAATCTTAATACTAAAAAAAAGGTGTCCTCCCGGTATTGTGCCGAAGATGCTGGGCGCGTTTCCGCGCTGTAGCGCACGCAATGCTAATGTGTTGTGCGAGGAAGCTGCAAGCTCTCCGGTCTCTAGTTTCTGCCATCAGCCCCTTCAAATTTTCTCATTGATATTATAATAACCTTTTAAGACTAGAATTTTTTCAGATACGTGATAAAATGTTTTAAATTTTTTCTTTTCTCATTTTACTATACTATCCAATTTGCCGACATCCGTCCCCCTCGGCTCCAAGCCATTCACGGTTGCGTCCAAACGTAAAATAATTCGGAACAATTTTACCATCGGGTAGCGAATAGTTGCAAAGGGTTCGCCAAAGGTCAGGCATGTCCAGAGCGGATGCGGATGCGGCTCATGTCATGACATGTCAAAGGGCCCGACACGCAAAACCCGGGTCACATTCCGCAAGTTTGATCATCACATTTTCCACTCGAACGCAGTTGATGAGACCATTAGTAATATGACACCGTTACTGGACCGAAGCGAATTCTTGTTTTATTGCGAATTGAATTTCAAACTTAAAACCCCTAACGAAGAGGATGGACAACTTTGACTTTGTCTATGTTTACAGAAATGTTTAATTCAGCCCATGAGCGTCGGCAGGAGCTTTCGTTTAAAAGACCTGGATTAACTTTTGCTTTCATGCCCTTGGTTGTCGCAAGAGCTGTCATTATGCAAGTTATTTGTGTTGAAAGTGTTATTATAACTCCTGCGGCCATAACATGCATGGCACAAAGATAAATTAGAACCGTTTATCTCTATGGCTATCTCTTTCGTCGGCACTAGTGTGAGAGAGACACACTTAGAGATAAACGGTTCTAATTTATCTTTGTGCCATGCATGTTAGGGCCGCAGGAGCTCTCTTGTATCACAGGTATACTAAGTCATGATTAATGTCATCTATCAAATTAACAATAGAGTTAACTGAGTAAATCAGGATCTTAGGACGGGTACTTTGGCAAATACAATTCAATAACATCCTATCTGTAGAGATACGTCTTTACTCATAATACACACATTCTGTATTCGATTGGTTGATACAGGAACCGATTGTTACAATGGAAACGAAATGCCGCTTTGTTTTCAATGTAAACTGTGAGTAAGATAAGGACAAAGGAAATTAAGGAAAGCTACTTGGTAAAGTGAAGCCGATGTCTAATAGAGGCTCAACACGTGTAGCACAACCTGCCCGCGGGTCGTTTGTCGCTTAGGCGTCTTTCACGTACAACTAAGGCCTGTTCGTCAAGAGTTGATAAAAAAATTAAAATGTCAGGGCTTCTTAACTCATTACAAACAGCGGCCCGCTAATTATTTTTACCAATAATAATAAAAAATTAAAGGGATAAGTTATATTATTTTTATAGAATATTATTATTGAATACTTAGCCTAACTGTATAAACAGAAAGCAACGTGCGAAAACCCAAACAACACACTCGAAGCGAATGACATATTATAGAAAGACACAAGACACGTCATATCCATACTCAACGCGTTTTAAACATGTCTCATAGATATTTTTTCTTTTTCGTTTCTTTTCAGTCAGTGCTGATTTATGTGACATTTGACGCGCATATTTAATACATTAATTTGCAATATGGCGATTGTGTATATAAACAAAACAAATGAAAAAAAACGCCGCCTTCCGCCAGGCGCGACACCGCATTTGACAATATCTGCGTCCCTCGTACCACGAAACTCAGTGCGCGCGGAGATAAGCGTCGCCCATCATACAGTTTGCGATAGGTAAGCGACAGTCGTTATTTCGAAACGATATCATAATAATTATCAACTCTCGCCGAATAGACAGACTTTAGCGGGCGCGGGCGCGGTGGCGGGTGCGCTGTCTTGTCTTGGCGCGCACGTGCGTTTCGTACGTGAACACTTGCATAAAATGCCATAAGAATGTTTGATATTTCGTGACCACGCCCGCGTGTTAACGTCAAAGATGCGTTAGTGCACCCTTACATACATACTTATCTGATAAATTTGACAGCGACGCACTGCGCCTCTTTTCGGGAACGCTAAGGTTAGTTGTAGCGACTCGCGACCGAGATTTCTCATCCCACTCTTCCGCACGACGCGTAATGAGTAAGAGCGAGATGCGAGACGTTCCCGAATAGACGCCCTGAGCGACAAACAACTAGCGGGCATGTTCTACTAGCCCCTGAGGGGCTCGCTGAACAGCCATTGATTCTCTAACGTGAGCAGAGGCTGATCAGCGGTTAGGGACATATACAAATTTAGATCGAATGACTTGGTATTTACAGTCTAAATTAATAGTTTAGTTCATCCGCTGATCAGCAACGCGCACGTTCTATAATCACACTAGTCCAGGTATTTTCTATACAAACTTTATCACCCCTTGTCACCCCTTTATAGATGGAATTTCTAAAAATCCCTCCTTAGTGCACCTCTAAGGTACTTAAGGAATGTTTCCTCCAAATTTCTTACCTCTAGGACCACCCGTTTAGGCTGTGTGTTGTCTATAAGTACTGTTTTATAAGTGTTGAATCATCAGATTGATATCTTTAAAATTAACATTTTTCGGAGCTCATATCTAGACAACAATTGGGAATAGGTAAAAGTCCATTAAACCAATGTTGTTGAGAATTTTATCAGCTTTCATGATATAATACATTAAAATTTCCTATGATGCATAGTTTTCGAGATATAAACAAAAAACCAAAAAACGTGACCTTCTTTGTGCCCTCCCCTTTCGACCATTCCATCCACCCCTTACTTGCGAGCACTCATTTACCAGGCTACATCGTGTCTTTAGCCGAAGATCAAGTCGTTGCAAGTCGAGTTACGATAGAGATACGCATTTGACTATTCAACGGTTTCCAATATCACCCGTTTCCTATGTATTCAGCCGACCTTGTTTTATTGCATATTGAATTTCAAACTTGGAGCTATTGACTCTATAAAACTGGTTCGGAAGCGACTTTGTATTTGCTTCTTATTTAAGTTGGAGAAGTAGAAATGTTATTACTTTACATCAGTAGGTGCTATTTTGAAGTGTTACTAACTTATATGAACGGTTATTTATTGTTTTCTTTTTCTTTCTTTAAGTAATCTTTCAGCGCAGGAAATATAAAATACTTCACGAGAATTGGGTACATATTGAATAGTAAGATAGTTTCATCAACTAAAAGCAATTAAAATAATTTTAAAAACTCCGACTGTGAAGTATAAATTATGATCACAACTTTAGCGAGAGACTCCGATGATAATTTTAGCATAATATATTTTAAATCTATTGAATTCTATAACTAATAGCTGACTCGGCAAACTTTGTTCTGCCATATAAAATGGGAGGGTAGGAGGGTGAAAATTTGGGGTTATAGGTATTTTTTGATGCCAAATGAAAAAAATACAATGAAAAAAATGTAAAATGGTAGAACAAAATCGGGATAGGGATACCCTAATCATCTAGCAGTATGATATATACTTTACGACCCACTGTCATACCTACCAAATATACCTACATAAAATCATAAAAATCGGTCGAGCCGCCGTTTCGGAAGAGTGCGACCACAAACACCGTGACACGAGATTTATATATATGTACTAGTGGACCCGCCACAGCTTCTCCCGAGGTATTTGTACAGACTGCAGCACCATCTGCCGGGCTGATTAGTGAATCTAAACCATCCAGCGCCACCCAAACAAATAAAAAAAAATCATTCAAATCGGTCCAGCCGTTTAGGAGGAGTTCAGTGACATACACACGTACAGTAGAATTATATATATATATAGGTTTATTATATAGGTAGTTAGTTGACTTTCTACGAGATGCGCCTAATGGAGGAGTCGAGTGTCAGAGTCTTAACGGTTATCCGGTAATGAACAATTAACATGTTTCTTTTTCAAGTTTTCATACAAAATCTAAACTAAGGAACATGTTAATCGTTCATTAATCTGACTCTGGGTAGCGCCATTAGACTTCATTTACCATACAAAAGTGGTGCTAATATGAAAATAATACATAAAGTGATTGAGACTGTAGTGTCGGTGTCGGTATCGACACCTCTATTCGAGAACGCTACGTGATTCTGTAGCGATTCGCGAGCGAGATTTCTCATCTCGCTGTTACACATTACGCGTCGTGCGGAAGAGTGGGATGAGAAATCTCGCTCGCGAGTCGCTACAATATCACTTAACGTCCACGAATACAGGCGCAGGACGATATGTAGCTTAGGGGAGATACGTAGATAAAATAGGGCTTGATTGCAATTACCTGTACATTTTTATATGATTTATTTATTTATACAAATTACAATATGACGACGGCTATCATTTGGGCAGAATACATTATTTTTGTTTAAAAGCCCAAACTCCAAAGCTCGTCACTTTGATGTAGAAGTTTGTTGAACGACTCGGAAGTTCGAGCGATCCGTTTTTAGCTCCTTTGATGGGATGTATTCTTCATACTAATGAGCTAAATCAGGAATCTTCGCGATGTTTAGAAATAATGGATTCTGAAGTTGTTTATTCTTGACAGGCCTTGAATTAGTAATGCAAATTAATTCCACAGACGATGCATAGAGATAATGAGTATGGCGGTACTGTAGAACTCATCGTAGATATATAGTCCATTCTAAACGATAAATAAAAGCCGGTCAAGTGCGGCTCTGACTCGCGCGCCGAGGGTCCCCGTATTTACCTATGAAAACAGACAGCAGCTGTTAGACACGGAGTCCTACAAGAAATAAGTTATGCAAGCTTCTCGGTCTCTGTTAAACCGGTTTACTTTGTTTTCTCAAAAATTGTAAATATTAGGCACTTCGTTTTCTTTTGTTTTCTCAAAAACTGTAAAAATATTAGGCACTTCGTTCTATTTGGTTTTCTCAAAATTTTCGGAAATAAGAGGGGGGGGGGGGGGGTGTTGCTACGGTAAATTTCTTGCACATTTTTTTCTTAATAATAACTCTTCAAGTTCATAAAAAAAGAACCCCACAAACAAATGATCGAATTTTTGATCATGTTGCATTAAAGTATAACAATGATGAAATGTCTTTGATTTAAATGCTGTTTTTTTCTTCAAAAATGCACCTAGGAGAATTGGTGTGCATGTGATGGCTTTTCATTAATAATATAAATAAAATAATCCTTGTTAAAATTAAATGATCAAACAACTAACATCACGCTCCATCTAAGGCGCAGACAAAGGTTTAAGTAGGTACTTGCACTTGTGTTCATCCACTATAAGTATGGACTCAAAGTTCAAACGCCACACAACCTTGATTAATGACCGTTTCAGTTGAAGTTTAAATAATACACCTCCCTTTCTTACTGATTTAGTATTACCAGTAATCTTATCAGATTTGTTAGTTATAATGATGCTGTAATAATAGAAACGAAAGTTTTCAATAGAGACCTCTAGTGGCAACAACTGGAACAAAGAAGCTTTACCGAAAGCTCGCACCTTACCCTTGCAGATGGAGTTGTTCATTTACTATATTCTGACTAGATGTCGCTGAGAGGAGTTAGTTACATTATAGTTTCCGGTGCTCTCGTCCCTACCGTTCATTTCATACACCAACAACTTTTTTCTGCTCTAAAATATGTTCTATGTTAGTAAATTAGTAATCTTGCCATCTACTTGGGTATGAGTTTGCAAATTAGAAATTAGTCGTCTAATCATTTCGCATTGGTAATTGATTGAATTTATAAACCTTTTGACGTCACGCGTTTTATCATAATCTACTTACGCAAATAGATTTGCCTAGGAACAAATAAAGCGAACAAGAATAAACTGATTTGATATTAATTATGTTATTTTTAGGAACTTTTATTTCACGTTGTAGCTAAGCGGAGTTTGTTAATTTTATCAAGTTATAAGTATTATGCAGTTTATATTGCGTGGTAAAAAGTTTATTTTTGATATTCCAAGAACTCAACTATCACACTTTTTACAAGCTTATATTTAACCTGCTTCGTTTGTTTATCTGTTCGTCTTTCCTGTTCAAATATTGGAATTCAATTTTGAACCAGTTCAGAAAAGGTTCATATTATGTAAACTCCATTGAGTTTACATATGTTTACCACATTGCACATAATGCAAAATTGCAATATAAAAGTACAGTGGGCAAGAAAAGCTTACACTAGAATTTTGTAATAATTGTAATTAGGTACTTTGCTATTCCGCGAACACCGTGGGGTTGAATGGTGCAAATAGCGGCGCTTTTGTTGAAAATTATAATGTTTGTTCATGCGATAGTAAAATAAGCAACACAAACGCAACTACAACCCCGACCACCACCACCACCACCACCAAAAATACCGCTCGACACGTGTTTCGCCTCTCTACGAGGCATCGGAGAAATTGATAGTCCGACGCTCGGTCGGTGTTTCGTCGACCGAGCGAGAAAGCGAGAATTTGGTGTGGAGACATTCACACCAAAATTTCAAAAAATCGGTCCAGCGGTTTACATGTAAATCGTGCAGATACTCGTAAGTACATAAAAAGACAAAAACCAACGGGCTCATCGGGCCGCATCAACTTTGTCATTAATTTCCCAGCCTCTATTTCACTCTTTTAGGAATGGACTTTCATAAATATAAAAAGTTGCCAATGGTTTTCCTAGACTTCCAAATATCTCCTTACCAAATTTCTTCATCAAATTCGGTTCAGTGGTTTAGCCGGACCGACAGAGACATAGACAGACAGAGTTACTCTCGCATTTGTAATATTAGTATGGATTCTTCAATTGAACATTTAATTTTATAGTACACTTTAATTACATTTGTTGGCTCTATATTTTGAAAATAATTTAAATTACGTACGTTTCCGATCGAAAAACGAACGATCCCCGGCTTATTGTGATAATTGCGTTGAACGTGTGGGTAGGTATTCCCTTAATTTAGGACTTTTTTGCATGTGTGGTATCAAATGAGGTCTTATTAAAGTGTTCCTGCGAAAGATAGCTACATGGGAAAGTTGGGTGTCATCAAATCTAGCGACTGCGAGTTACGAGTAATCGTCGTTAAAACCATCTAACATTTTGCTCATATTCAGTTGGTATCAAAGTGGCACAGCTACCAAACGCTTTGATTCCAAACACCGCCGGCAATCAATTGGAACTATTACAATGTGCTTAGTGTTATCTATGTCCTGAACGATTATCTTCACGGTAAATACTCGTATTCAGCGATAAGCTACCCATCAATTGATTAAACTACTCATTCCTTGTGCGCAGCACATGATTATTTAAACTAATCTACACTTAATATACTACTACTGTTTGGACTACCTGAACTTTCAAAATTTAACAAACAGAAAGTTATCCCCGAGTCGCTATATTTTATTTTGATATAAATAAGTTTTCCGTTCGATACCTCAATATTTGTAAATGAAGCCGCAGGAAAAAGCGCTGCTTGGCTAGCTTTATCGGCATGTGCTAAAACCAAACGGTTAGATATATAAGATATTATGCGGAAGTAATGTACACAACACAAAAATATTAGTCATCACATCAGTATATGTACAAAAAAGTCAGAGATACGATAAACCCAGCTTTTATAAATTTATAATTAAGTCATAAATTTTTATGTCATAAATAAATTACAAATTATAAGCTGATTTTTATATTGTCTTATTGGGAAAAAATTATATAGCATAATATTATCTTGGTCGCATGGTTTAGTTTAATAATTAATTACGTGTCATTACAAATTTAAATAGCGAGGCGAAGCTTCTGTTTAATAATCGTACAGATTAGATATACATATATCAAGAGTGTGTATAATTACTAAACTTATTTATCTGTACAAAATTAACGTATATTTTACGCTACTATTTACTGAACCGCAATTAATTATCTACCTAATTCATAGGAAAAGTATTACTTTTAGACGTTAAGATATCTATCTTATCAAGTTGTAATCTTTTTAACGGATTAAAATTAAAGTGCTTTCAAAAATAAGTGCGTGTGATTTATTTGATTTATTAATTTGTTTCAGCTTCGATGTGGAAAATGGCGGCGCCGCGGGCGGCGGCGCGGGAGGGGCGCGCTCCCCGCTCGAGGGGGGCTCCCCCTCCACAGCCCTCGTTCTGCAAGCCATGCCGCAGCGCCGGGAGTCCTTCTTATACCGTTCCGACTCCGACTTCGAGATGTCGCCCAAGTCGATGTCGAGAAATAGTTCGATAGCCAGCGAAAGGTTCGTTCCATCACTATCTACACTCATGCTGGCCGGTTTCAATACTGTTACCCCTGTTCGCTATACATTGAAGCGCAATAACGGCTTTATGTACACCTTGACAATGGTGATACTTCAATGCATTATGAACCGGGCCGTAGAAAATAATTGAAACCTGCACGTATGTGCTCACTTCTCAGTAATCACAGATACAATAAGAGCTGTATCGAACTTTAAAGGCTAAGTTCGATTGGGATCTACAGTCACATTTAATTGACCTATCATCACGCTACGTTGTACATTATCTACACCTACATCACTACTGTTAAGTTTTTAATTACGAGTTCACTTGTTTATGAGCCTACAAATAACTTACATAAGATTTGAAGGTATCTTACAATTCTAATGAACTATCACTGTTGACAATAAATAGGCTTTTTGATAAAATTATTATTATTACCTGCCATGTGATAAGCAAAGTAACGAGAGTTACGTATGTTCCATGAACTCTTCAATTTAAAAAGCTAGAAAAGAATGAATGGAAGTTGTTCCACTTTTTTCCAATTTTTATAAATCATTTAGCGGATCTGTATACCGATATGTTACTTTTATATCCGCCTGTCATGACATTCACTGTCAACGAGATCTTATCAGTGCTTCCCGTTGAGTGATATTACTTAAATGAAGCTTTATCTCATCAAAAAGGCATGCCGTCAAGTAAACTATCTTGTTTGTACGTATGTCACAACTTAGTCTCAGTAAACTCGTGGAACAGAACCACAAACAAGTTGATTACCTCAACTCCAAACACAACTATCGAACTTCATTCGGTACAGTTTTGCTACCATGCAATTGTCTCGATAAGACATCTGTCGAATACAAAGTTTCAAGCAAGCTGCTGTACCAATTACTAAAACTCATAAACGTACCATTTGAACGTAGAATACTTCAAATTATTTCGAGAACATTTCAATTTCTTTCTTTTTTTAATGTAAATACGGCTTAGGGGTAAGGTTAAACATTTTGAACGAACAGATTTAAGTAAATACAGACTTCGTTTAAAAACGTACATGTAAAGAGCTCAAAATAAAGTAACAAACACGAAGCAAAAGGGGTTTATAATGCGTGGGTAGTTTAGGTTATTTCTTTTTAATCGAGATTATTTATTTTCTTGTATGCTCCTTATATCTGTATTTTTCTAATGGAACAACTTGTAACTATTTATTGAGAACCAAAAAACCTCATTCTTAACTCTATTTCAAAGAGAATATGAACAAATAAGTAATAAAACATCTTAACTTATAGAAAACTGATGGGACTTAAATAAAATGAAACCATCACCAATCATTTTTATTACTTACTGCAAAACGAATAAATCATATTCCTAAACTTTTTAGTTTAATTAAACAATAAATTTTCCCCTTAAGTGCTGGGTATAAACTGCAACTTAATCCTCACAAATTAAAATCATCGTGTTTTATTCCCAAATAGATTGAACCTTTATTTTAGCATTAAGACTTATTTATCTATAAAGTCTGTTCGCCGGGAGTTGATAAATATTATGATATCGTTTCGAAATAGCGACTGTCGCTTAACTATCGCAAACCGTATGACGGGCATCGCTTGTCGCCGCGCGCACTAAGTTTCGTGGTACGAGGGACGCAGATGTTGTCAAGAGCGTTCTCGCGCCGGGCGAACGGCCGCGAGAAAAATATATTTGTTTTGTTCACATACACAATTGTCTTATTGCAAATTAATGTCTTATAATGTGTGCGACAAATGTCACATAAATCGGCAATGGCCGAAAAGAAACTAAAAAGAAAAAAAAAATATGACACATGTTTAAAATGGGATTAGTATGGATATGACGTGCCTTGTGTCTTTCTATAATATGTCATTAACTTCGAGTGTGTCGTTTGGATGTTGCTTTCTGTTTAGGCTGTTACTGAACCAGCGAGCTACATCTTCGGCCTCGTCATCACTTAGCATCAGGTGAGACCGAGGTCAATCGCTGGTCAGTCTTTAAATAAAAAAATACAGTTAGGCTTTACAACAATAATATTCTATGAACAAAATATACTTTTTTCCTTTAATTTTTTATTATCATCGGTAAAAATTATTAGCGGGCCGCTATTTGTAGTGGGTTAAGACGCCCTGACTTTTTACTTTTTTTATCAACTCTCGCCGAACAGACCTTAGGTACTTGAACTGCAACATTTTCATAAATCTCACAACACAACCAAAGCAAAAGTTAACAAAATAACAAACGCTCAGTAGCTCTCATCCACCTCTTGTCTCAACGAGGACTCAAAGGCGACTTTGAATGTCAAGGAGTCCTTGTGGCGATGAAGCGTCACAAACCGCAATAATGCCGTATCTAACACGTTGTGTACTAACATTTCACTTGCCCGCTTACTCACAATAGCGTACAGTGGTGCTGTTCTCTAAGCGAAGCACTTACCGACGAGCTCGATTATGTTCCATACTGGCACTTATTTTCTACGCATTTCGTCGTCCCGGAGGTAAAAGTAGTATAGATCAGGATAGGGACCTATATATGGGTATGGCATGAGACCTACAGTGCTCGAATACATATTTCTTACGCGCGAGCTAAAGGGCCCTCGTGAAAGATAGGGGTCTGAAATATAAAATAAAATGCAACAAACAACTTCATAATAAACATTTTTTTGTGATATTTTAGGGCACAACTATGATGATACATTTGTAAAATTGCTGTTGGGCATCATAGTTGTGCCCTAAAATAACACAAAAAAAAAGTTTATTATGAAGTTTTTAGAAAGCATTATGTCAGAAATCGTACAGCTCAACATTCTATTAAAATAATATTGTATGTTTCCTAAAAACTTCGTAAGAAATAGACATTTTAGCTTTTAATGTTTTTTAGGCTCGGCTATTACGTCCAAAAGCTATTATTCTACGATTTACAAGTTTTTTTTTTTTTAAGTATGACCCATCTAAATCCCAAGAACGTAAGAAGTATTCGAGCACTGTGAGTCTAGTGTTACACCCCTATATGTATAGGTCTCTATCCAAATTCATATACTACAGTTTTCACTTCTAGGACGACAGATTAACATTATATCTACGTCAAATTCGTCGAGCCCAAAGCTGTGCATATTAGAGAATGGGACCACAGATGAACGCTCCTTTGGCCATAGCATGCACCGATTGGAGCTGACGATGTATTGTGTATAATATTTGATTGTTCCGTCGATGTCGCACTGCTAGGCGTGCTGTTGTCATTGTCACAGAAACGCACAGCGTACCAGCCAGCGGCGTCACCACACTTTTACTCCATCTATGTTTACAAAATGATGCTTTGTATCAGTTTTAATATAACATTCCGCAGTTTAAAACGTTATGACGTAATGCAAAATCATTGTTTTAGAATGTCACCTAGGCTAGCAACGCCTGCACGTTCTTGCAGTGTTTGAATTAAGAAATCCACTTTTTATCGATTTTACATTTGTCCTAATTTATTTCTTTAAGAATGGACATCCTTGCTCATTGACATTTAAAATTATTAACCGATGTCTTTGTTTAAACTTAGGAAGTATGACAATCAACTACTGGTTGTAGGTTGACAATACTAGGCTTATCTTTATTATAATTTTTTGTAAGTAAATTATTTACAGTTAAATACGATTTTTTGAACGTCGGAGTTATTACGTTACAATTTCCGTCTTCGACTGAGCCGGAAACTTTGGTTTTGCATTAGATACATCTTCAAAGTCACCCTGTATTGAAGTATTTTGTTATTCGTTTGTTTGCTACATCCTGGTGATTGTAATGGATGGCATAAGTATAAATGTAAACAGATCGGTTTTAATTCAAGCAATTTTCAGCATAAATCGATTAAAATTAGTGCGATGAATATTAATATTTTTAACAGCCATGAATTTTGTATGAATACTGATGCACAGCGCTTTCCTTCAGCTGATCCCATGATATAGGTGTCGCGACCGGCTGGCGAAGGACGTGCCCGTCGCCTTTGTTGTCTCTTTCCCTTATTCTTTAATTGCTTACAGATTCAAGGACTCCGAGGCGGCCCAGTTGGACAGAGCGTATGTACTCTTACCTACGCACGATTTAGCACGCCTGCTTCACACTCGTTTTTCTTGCTTTGCTTTTGTCATTAACCCGTTTTGTTTACTTTTATTTGTATGTAGATGTTTTGGCGTGCTTCTGTTGATGTTTCATTATCTTTTTGTTTTATTTAACACGGCTTTTCTCACGATCTATTGTCAGAAATAGTCCGACATGTTTCGGACTCATATGGAGTCCTTCTTCAGGGATTGAGTACTCCAAGAAGAGAAGGACTCCATAAGAGTTCGAAACATGTCGGAGTATTTCTGACAATAAATCGTGCGTAAAGCCGTGTTTATTTCTAGTCTAAGTAATGTCTCACGAAAGTTTTAATCTGACTACGGACTGTTAACGTCGACTCTTAGAAAAATGGCTGGTTTTCAGATGTTCTCCAACACCCGTTATTTTATGGCTGAAAAGGCTTGAAAATGTGTTTCTTGACTTGCGTATCTCGACATTTATTTCTGTAATAAGAAAGATAATCTTAATTAACTTCACAATGATAAAAGGAACGAACTCTCAACGTGTGGGATGCAACTGTTAGGTCTGCGACAAGGGTCGCGGGGAATTTGTGATGTATTTTTAGCCGTCGAGGAGTGCAGTGTCGCAGCGTCTGCGATGCATCTCGCCTTGACTGAGGCGAGTTCAAGTTAGTCCATCCGCCACTTGGCACGGCAATCAATGTATTAAAATAATAGACTTAGGGTTTGATAAGATCTACGAAGGTTACATGTACCTAACTATAGTTTATGAAGTTGATGCTTTTGTAGTTTTCTGTAGTAAAAAGAAACAATGTAAAATCTGTCCCGTGTTTTAATTATTTATTAGATATATAAATAAATCAGGGCACAATCTTTACACAAATCGATCTTATCCCAAAGTAAGCTCTAAAGGCTTGTGTTATGGGTACTAGACGACGATATACATACTTTTATAGATAAATAAATACTTAAATACTTAGGAGACATCCAAGAGTTAGGAACAAGCATTCGTGTTTATCACACAAATATTTGCCCTTACCGGGGATCGAACGCGGGACGCTAGCTTCGGAGGCAGGGTTACTACTAACTAGGCTATCCGCGTCGTCAAATATATGCAATAAAAGATCAACAATGTTTCAAATAATACGGTAGAAAAGAAGCTACTAGTTTCCTAACCTATCAAAAACTGAGTGTTAGCATTTTACTATCATATTTCCAATACATACATACATAGCATCACGCCCGAAATCCCTAATAGGGTGGGCAGAGCCACAAGACTACTTGTGGCCACGTTCGATTTATTAGTCCTAAGATGGTATGATGAACCGTATGGTGACAGGTGATCAGCCCATCGCCCATACAGATAGTCCACCATGTTAGAGAGGACCCGTCCCTTAGTCGACTTTTACGACATGCCAATAGCGTTTACCCAATTAAATTTACAAATGTAAGATCGAGGTATAAAAATTCTGTTACTGATTATATTGTCCGTTTTGTATCCCAATTTTGGAAGCATGTTCTTGCTATACAGTTATTTTAGCTACTTACAGATATAGTGAATAATGTTTCTATCGGTAAAACTCGGATCTCAATCGGAAGACGACGGGACCCGAAGTGTCAACTAATTATTGTATTAAATAAGTGACATGTTTATATGATCATTAATATGAAACTTTATTATTTACTGTCAAATGTCAAAATGAAAAATGACAGCATGGTATGATGGATACTGGCCCCCAATTCTCGATGCATTCGAGATAATGTCGATTGCGAGATTCATACAGTTGTGTCAAAGGACTGCATGCACTGACGTTTAATCTCGATTGTGAGATTGTCGCGAATGCACCGCGAATTGGGGGCCTGCTGAAGCTAATTGAGAGAGCGCGATAATACGAATGTTTCAGATAAAACACGATGGAAACTAATTATGCACTACATCTGTAAGCTCATTAGCTTTCATACAGACATAAAGCATCCTTCTCTTTAGCAAGAGTCGAACAGTTAGAAAGAGATAAAGGCTTGATATCTGCAATAAACGCTAGTTTGATAACCCCTTTGTAGCGAATGTGTCACTCTGATAGTACAGTAAATTGACCGGAAGGTCCTCAAATCGTAAGTATCCGCGAAACATTGACGATGTGTGCAATAATATAACGTTGCAATGCATGTTGTACTTATTTAGATTTCGATATAGCCTCTTGTCTATATCTAGAAACGATAATTTTAAATAGGATGACTACAAAAAGAATGATGTAGAACAAATTATTTTAATATACTCAATGATCTCAATGAAAGGTGATGGCTGTCAATACAACTGCGTTGATCAAGTCACTTAGTTCCGTTTGGTAACGCCGCCATCTATTTTGAAGTTTATATATTAGGAAGCACTATACCTGACTATACCACGCTATATTGACGACATCTTAATTCTTATCGCGTTTAAACATCTTATTTGCAGCTTTTAACAGCGCAAGACGTAATTTTTCCACATACTCGTAAACTTGCGCATGCGTGAAATTTTGTATCTGACCGGCGACACAGGGTGCGATGGTGTCAAACTCGCGTTTAGACACCAAAAAAGTGAGCATCACGAAGATCGCGTTGGGCAGTTCCTTATATAATATAGTATATCAATGTACTAAATGTACTAAAGTATTTGATACAAAATGCTCCAGCGGCCCTAACATGCAAGACACATAGATAAGTTAAACCTGTTTATCTCTATGACTCTCTTTCGTCGGCACTAGTGTGAGAGAGACGCACTTAGGAATAAGACGGGTTAACTTATCCTTGTGTATTGCATGTACGGCCGCAGCGTGCATTATATGACTTTAGAAACATTCTTAGAATTCATAGACTAAACTGGTTGGTGGACTGGTAGATAGCTTAGGAAGGAAACAAGAGTCTGAAATTTTCCAATATTTGTATTGTAGGTAAGTAGCATAAGCTTGGAACGTGGACAGGTTGCCGGTGAGGGTGGATGGTAGGAAGTAAGAACACTGGATACGGTATCGGTAATTTATTATTTAAAATACGAGGCACTCTGGAACAACGGTATATACACTAATAAATATAGGTAGGTAAGGCTATGGAATGAGATGATTTGGAGGCTTTGTGTGACACTCTACTTACAATTAAGTGCCTCACTGGTAAATCCTTTATCCTCCTTAAAATACGTACCCGTTATCCTGTTATAAACATAACAGGATAACGGGTACGTAATTATGATTAGGTTATTTTATAGATGGCACTGCACTTTTTAACTGATTCTTTCTATAGTTCTAGTAGGTACTCTATAATATGTAGATACTAAAATAAAGCTCTATTTCTGTAGCAGTCCAAGACCTTTTTAGGCCGAGATCTCTTATCTTCATCTTCTTCTTCTTTTAATTTCTTTTCCAATTCCAAATTCATAATTCAAAATTGAGATCGATAGATCGATTCGGAAAATTGATCATGACCAATTTTCCGAATCGATCTATCGATCTCAATTTTGAATTATGAATTTGGAATTGGAAAAGAAATTAAAAGAAGAAGAAGATGAAGATAAGAGATCTCGGCCTAAAAAGAAGAAGAAAATGAAGAAGAAGTTGTCAGTCGAAGGAGTTTTTTACGAGTCGTGATAGCGCCTCGTTATAAGCTTTTAAAAATATCATACCATTCCACTAGTTACGGATCATTTTGTTTCTATTTCGACTTAATCGAATAAAATACAATTTTGGTATGAATCGAATCCTAATTCAGTGACATCCCTCCCACTTTCCTCTTCATTAGGCTTAGTTATATTTGTTTCATCCTGTTGTAACTCACCCACGGATCATGTAGTCTCGAAACTAGAGATATTTTCAGTTAGTTAACTCTATATTGTATATGAACGCAAAATAAGTTCGTTATCCTAAGTAATAATCTTCTTATACCTATAAAATAGTACCACACCTTGAACTGGTTGTCCTAGAGATTTGAAAGGAGTAAATATTCCACGAGTATAGGGTACTCGTGCAATAAACAGGGATTTTTTGTAAATCCGTCCCTGAAGGGGTGAAAAGGAATGGTGGTAATGTTTGTATGGAAAATACCCCGGGCGAAGCTGTGGCGGGTCGACTAGAGTTTTATAAATGCCAAAGTGTTCTTTTGGTTGTCCTTTTTACGTCGTAACGTAATGGATCGATGTCATTATTTTGAACTGACGTGATTTTTTCCCCGAGGGAGTAGCGGTAAAATATTTCTTACCTTACAATATAAAGGGTGAGCCATAACTTTGTGCAAATAGCATAACAGATTTTTTTAAACTATTAATTGCACAGTACAACGGATGGGAAAATATACGTCACTTTGTAAATTTTTGATCACGATGGAGTATTTCACGGGAAAGCAGTGGTTTTTGTGTTAAGCACTTTTCAAAAAAAAACAGTCTTCGTTACTATGCGATGCCTTTTGAACCGACTTATATAAAATAAAATCCGAATGAGGAGGTTCTCAATTCGACGCGTATATATTTTAGGATTGAATGCGGTGTACGCCCGTATAAGTGAGTGTCCCAGCATCAGTTTAATCAAAGCTTAGGTCAATAAGTTTAAAGAAACTGGTTCAACAACAAATATTAAGCAAGCATACGTACAAGAAGTGATGATAAAGTTAGCAACATGTCGCTGATTCAGTAATTGTTAGCATCTTTTCCAAAAATTGCGTAGTTCGTTGCAGGAGTGTCAGCCACAAGACGGAGCTCATTTAAACGAAAGTGTATTTAAAAATTAAAACGTATTTTATACTAATTACTTACAATAAATACCTACTAAAATAGCATATGTAGTTTTGTTCTATCATGTTTTTAAAAGTGAAAAAATGTATGGCCCACCCTATTCAACAATTATTTATAAATGTAAGTTAATTTTCGGTTATAAAATTTTTCTACATATGTAAAGCAAAGATCTCAAAAGAAGGATATGCCTATCAGTACAATTTCATGTAACAAATCTCATAGAAGGTTGTCAAACGCCAGCGCCATGGCTTACCCAACCATTATTGCTGATGCCTTAGTTCTTACGACTCACACACAAAAGTCTAATATTGCTTGATTTACACGTCCGATTCGTATCCGATCGGAACCCGTGAAAATACGGTCCGGATTAGTCGTAGAACTATTTCTATGGTAGCTTACGCACTAGGTCCGGCTTCCATCATCCGATTTCTCTCCGTCATCCGTGAATCCGGAGAAGATTTTTGACGGACCGAAGTAGCCATAGTATTACTTGTATGAACGCTTGCGCACTGCGTCCGAACCGTATCCGAACCAAATCCGAGCTGCGTACGAGCAGTGAAACCGCGGGGCAGCGGGGTATGTGGCCGGGGGGCGCGGCAGGCATCCAGTTTAGTTCAAGGTGACAGTTGGATCAGTTACCGGAGTAGTGCGTAAGCAATATCCGAATTCGGTCCGAGATTACCGGATCCGTATTGTTCGGAATAGTGCGGAAGCAATATCCGAATTCGGTCTGAGATCGGTCTAGATCCGTATTTTCACGGGTTCGGATCGGATACGGACGGACGGACGGACGTAGTGCGTAAGCGCTCTTATTGTCTAACAAATCTCGTCGCTCATTTCGTATCTCATTTCATGCGACAATCATAAATTAACCCGCTCGCTTGTTAGCATTATGCGTAACTAGGTAGCTACATCCGTGGCCAGCTGCGTCGAAAAACGAGCACGGTTGAAGACACGCACGAACATGGAGTTTATAAGCCCTGATGGGTCAAGTTACGCTCGTCGGTGAGTTCATGAACGAGGTGTTATTTTAGAGAATCACACCCCAGTAAATCTATATATAATAAGATTCAACGCAGTCTTACATCATCCTCGCGGCGGCCCTAGCAAGCTTGACACCGGCATAAATTAACCCCGTCTTATCTCTCTTACTATCTCTTTCATCACGACTAGTGTGAGAGAGACTTATTTAGAGATATGACGGTGTGAACTTATCCTAGTGCCAACCTTGCTAGAGCCGCCGGGATAAAGCCGTTCGTTTACACCTTTCTATTTATATACCCGAAACTTTTCGACGAATATGAAATAAAATGTTTTTCGAAACAGAACTCACAATACACGCACGTCCCATGACTCCGGTAATCAAATTTTGCAGATACCAGGTATCACTATATAAATCTATGTGATCCGCGGAGCTCGGATTATATTTACATGTTACGTAACATCTCGCGGTTGTATCAGAAGTAATCGGGTTAATGCCCGACCCAGCAATAATTAAACTTGCAGCCTCGAAATATTATTTTTTATTAAATTTTTAGCGTTACATTAAAGCTAGGAGCATGGTCAGGACAGAAGTGATTTGTTACTTTTATGCGTGCAGAACTTGGTATTCCCGGCCGTTCTGTTCGCCTTTGAGATGAGTACAAAGGCTTGAAAATCTATACGGCCAGTCCAAACGCAACCTGAAGTTTTCGTTTAGTTAGACCCGACCCCTATGTGCCCTTGTACTTGTATATTTGGACGCTGCTAAACACGTTTCGGACACTTTTTGAGCAAAGGAGTGATTAAATTAGAGGGTTACGTTGGTAGAAAGGGTTTATGCTGCAGTTACACTAGCATTCTTAAATTTTATTTATCTACACCCATATCATAAAACCTCCATTGTTTAATCAAAAACCATAGGAAATGACCACCATTTTGACAACCAATTAGGAAAAACCAGTGCTGCAATGTTATTTCTTAATCGTTTTTAGTAAAGAAATGAGATTAAATTTGGACCCATCATGGAGGATTTATAATATGTGTGTAGGTAAAGTTATGTATGCAACTCTGCATAATTTGGCCTTAAAACACTCATGCGATCTTATTATGAAACTCGCCTATCGGCTCGTTTCATGAAAACCGCACTAGTGTTTTAAGGCCTATCATTATGCAACCGTTGCATAAATTACTATTATTTGTCTCGAAAATGTCGCAATAATTAGAAACGAGAAGAAAATGACTAAAACTAAATGCTTATATTTAAGCATCCTTTTCGAAAGAAGGGAGGTGATAATATCTACAAAGACATAGTAAAGACCATTATAAATAAAACAATTTCTTCGCATAACTAAAGCGTTATTTCAAATAACAATTATTCGAAAGGCCCGAGGGAAATTCAGTCCTATTTAGTTTAATAAAAGCTTTACTAAATAATCATGGCGGCGATACTTGACAAGCTCTTATTTTCATATTTGTACTTACCACTTGGGTACAGTTAGAGCCGTCGAAAATGTACAAAATATTTTTTCCTCAATATTTGGAGCACAAACTTCGTTATTCGTCTCAACGACTCTCGGGATGCTCTCAGGTGAAACCGCGAAAAGTCGCCGACTCTAACGTTTCACACTAAAGTATAGTTATTGAGGATTTTGTCTTAGTTTAGGAAAGTACGCAGACCAAGAAGTAGATGGCAAGACAAGTTGGACCGAGTCAGCAAAGACTAGGTGTAATTCTTTTCATTAAGAATAGTGGAGAAGTCGTTGAGAAGGTTTTGCCCAGTAGTGGGATATCCAAGACCACATAATGAACTGAACTCGACGATTGTTTGATCAGCCCCTACTTCAACAGTGTTTGGTCAGGAGATCGCTAACTATTAATGATAATATTGAAATAAAAAGAAAATCCACCCCGCTGTTTCACACAAAAATTGCACATTTTGAGATTAGAAAATTGTTTACCAAATAAGACGAGTACCTATGGATGAATCCACTGTACGTGCAAAGCGCCACCCGTCACCATACCAAATAACTGTATCATTTTTCTTAAACAATCGGTAACAAAGAAAAACGATGCTACTTCGCACGTTCCTGAATCCACTCATTAAATTCCATCAACATCCCTTTAGTAGTTCTCCCGTGATACCTGCTCAAATAACACACACCGATAATAAATATTAAAAACGACATTTTTTAGTTAAGTATATTATATTACGTTTGTGGAAACTCTGTATCATTTTATTTAGATTTTTGTTGACAAACACGTCTTTTTTACTGATTAATTACATTATGAAAGGTACATTCTAGTTTATTGCAAATTTCCTTTTTCTTCATTGAAACGAAACTATTGAAAATTCCGAACTTCAGAAGTCTTGTGCACAAAAACAACGTTATTTATCCGCAATCGCACTTAGCATTGATGATGCGTTCTTGGCCCGCGATTTACACGTCGAACATTGATTACCGGCTCCCGCCGCCGCCGTCGCCGATTTCCATCCGCGCCAAATTGAACGTCGGGCTCGGTCGCAGCCGCTCGGCCGGGCGCCGGGCGCGCCGCGCCGGGCGAGGCGAGGCGCGAGCGGGACCCCGCGCGCCGCGCTCCTCGCGCCAGCCGACTCGACTCCATTGATAGTCCGCGCGGGCTGCCGGCGACACGCACCTTCTATGCCCTACGACACGCGATGTTCTGTTGTGCCGCTAAACCCAACCTTCTAACCCTTAAATAAAATGTGACTCTTCCAAACTTATTAGACCTTTCCGAATTCTCTTCAGTCTCGGATGCCGCGCAAAATGCCATGTTTTTAAATAATATTTACCAGCGTGATTACGTGCTGAAAGTGTCAGTGTCGAGGGCGTTCACTGGTCTGCAGACCGGTCCAGCGCGGCCAGGCCACGCCGGCAATACCATTGGTGCCAAGGATGAGGCCTAAATTGAATAATCGTATCTAAGATATGACTTTATTGATAATAATTTGTAATATTGATAGCTATTCCGCAGAGAGGGCAATAACATGCGAGGTTTATAGATACTGTTGATAAGTCAAGCTATATGATAATTTGATGTTATCAAAACTTGTTCATTATCCAACTCGTCGAGAACTCCGACTACGTATTAGACCGTCATCGCGTGGCAAAGCATTTACGTAATTAGCAGCGAAAGTAGCCGGTCGTTTCACGCATGATGTATCGTAGGACAGCGTAGGAGTTGGACAGCCGACCTTAATCGCGTAATGATGGCGGAAGCCATGTGAGCGGATTGGCGTCTTGAGGCTGTTACGGTCGTGTCGGTTGCGGAGTGAATAGAGATGCAGCGTTCGGAGTCCCAGGCGGAGCGGCTGGGCGGTGGCTCGGCCTCGTCCTTCATCACAAAGAGTTCAGCTTCCGAGCACAGCATGGCTGGTGTGTCGGGCAGCAGCAGCGGCGGCACCCTGCCGCGCACCCTCAGCACGAGTGTGTTGCGCATCAAAAATAGATCCACTTTCTGGGAAAAATTCTGGGACGAAAGGACCCGACGCGATGCGTGAGTCTAACTTTTCTAATATGGATTAACACCACGGTTTGTAATTGTAATGCTGTCTTGATAAGATACTCGTAAGATTTAACCATAATAAAGGGTTCTCAGTAATTTTAGAAACACCACAAGAAAGTCTAGGTGATCAGACTGGGATAATAAGATATAAGAAGGTTCATATTACTGAAAATGTAAAATGATTCCACAAGCTTATTGCTTGCTCCGATATTCATTTGGGAGGAAACACCGCCCCGGCATATCATATTTCTTTGTTTCAATACATGTCCAGCTTGGATAATGAAACGATGACTGCTAAATCGGACATTACTGTGATTACATTTTTGATTAGCTCTAATTAACCTGCTCAATTGGAGTATAAAGTGCATTTATTTTCTGTAACTAATTCATTAAAGAACAATGCAGTCTAGAGCAAACGGTCTACGAGCGATAGATGCTTCACATCAAAAGCAGCAGATCTTTTGTTCCTTTAGCAAAATTCTTGCTCTTTATACAGATAGCAGTACACAGCGGTCTAATGGTGAGGTTTAAATTCTCCGCGAACATGGTATTTCATTCGTTGCTACATTTTTCGAACTTACTTTCATCTGTCATATGTTTTATCGTAACGAAAAAGCATTCCATGACTTACGTGATATTTCAATGCGAAAACCGCAGAAAAATTAAGCATGCCGTTTCTCTGAAAGTGTTATTACGACGTGTTTCGTACCTTCGCTCATCTTCAGATATATTATCATTCTGTTATTTTCTTTTCTAAGCAAAACGCAAGTTATTTTCACATTCATATTCGGAAAAGCTAATTTTCTGGTTTGGTGACTATTATCTAACAATGTTTTGTTTTTACAACTTCCTTCAAAATTAGGGTTTGAAATGCACCTTGTATATAAATGTACACACAACCATAAGCAAAATGGATGACGTAAATTTACGTGAAGCGTTTTGTATACAAGATATCTTGGCAACTAAACGCTCCGTCTATTATTTCAATATTATCATTAATAGTTAGCAATCTCCTGACCAAACACTGTTGAAGTAGGGCCTGATCAAACAATCGTCGAGTTCAGTTCACAAAGGTGTCGGAACAGACTATAATCAAGTAAAATACTGAACAATTTACGAGTAAATAGAGACGATTAAGGGTTCTCACTTAACTGTGTGCTTTTAATTGATCACGATTAACAGTCTTAGAATTAGGGGATAAGTAAAGATGGATCAATAATGCATATAACTAACAGTAAAACAATTGTTTATTCGACCGAACAACACAATATGCGTACACGGGGAAGTTTTTATTGACTTGATTGAACTGGTTGTGATGAAAAAAGTATGTAAGTTAATAAAAAGAAATAAATAATTCCTATTCAAAACCAGTTACGCAGAAATAGTTTGAGATGCAGAAAATGGCATTGCAATTGAAGCTTACGGGCTGCATATAAATGCCAATGATGATATTTATTAACGCATAATGTTAATAAGTTTGACTTAAATAATTAAGTGCCTAACCTCAGAAGACGTTGTCCGGTCTTTAAAGGTTAATATTTATAATGCAGACTATAATAAGTATATAAAAGTAGCTCTAAGAACTAAGAATATTTAAAAGGTTTTTTATTCAAATCTTGTAAGAAACCTTCGCTTTCTCTATCCCTTAGGTACGTGAAATGAAACTTATAAAATATTTTGCCTAGCGATGTTTGCCGGGCGAGCGTTTTATAAATAAACTGATAAGAACGGCCCGGGCTTGGCAGTATGCATCTTTATTAAACCACGTGTGGATGCAATAACGTGTTAGATAATAAAACCAAAAGTATCTACTCTGCTGATGATACCAACACGATCGAATTAACTATTATTAAATTCTTTCCAAAAGAATTGTACCTAAAACAAAGAAAAATTTTGATGCTATACCTGCATTACCGTAATGTATTTGCAGCCAAGTCCAAATAATGTCGAAGCATTCGAAATAATGTTGATTGTTACGTGGTAATGTAAAACATATACAGGCGTTTGTAGTCCGCAACATTATCTATGTAGCCCGCAACATTATCTATGTAGCCGAGTCTCTACTTACGTTAGGTACGTTTTTCTCCAGAATTGCGTACGTCGCATCCAGAATGACGTATGTCGGTACAGTAATTTTTCTTAGTGAAGTAAGTATTAATGTTAAAAGTTAACACAAGAGCATAACTTGTAAAAAATAATTATTGAATCGTGACCATGACTGCTAATTATGGTACGAGATGGCCGTCAGTTCATGCGCTCCAAGTAACTCAACCAGTCATTAGAAGTAATGATGATTAAATCAACTCGTGCTTATTTTGAAGAGTCGCAGACTCGCGGTGCCTAAATTGTTTTCCGTTCATTAAGTGTATTGGCCATAATGGTATTAAATTCTGGCTGCAACTTGATCTTGTTACTGTTAATACGAAATTAATTAATTTTGCCACTAATTTACGAAGCAATTAAGTGTTTGGTAGCTACGCTCTGTTAAGCCCTCCCAGCGTGTATGAACTCCGTATTTGAAGTCAATTTTAAATTATGTGTCTGATGCATAGACGTTAACATGATGTAGACGTAAAGAAACGACAAATTTATATCAATATTCCTTTTCCTCTAACTGTGACTATCTTTTTGTCGATAGAATAATACAAAAGTAGGATTTGGCTTCTAACATGTGAGCTCAATGCGACTTTCCTGAGTAATATTGCTTTGACCCCAATGTGAGCTCAAGTGGAAAGGTCCGAAATAATTGAAAGAAATCGAATAATATTTGAAACCAAGTCGCTAAATTATTTGATTACTCGAGATGAAGGCTATCTTTTGAGCCGAGTGCTTGAGGCAGCTCGAGAGTCGCCTTATGGTTTGAGCGAAGCATAATTTAATATTGTCAAGGTACGTTTTTAGAGAAATAGGTATTGTAAAAAATCTTTTTGTGTTCTAAGACCCAAATATCTTGAAAATGGTCGCGACTCGGTGCGCATACGAGAGCTCGGAAAAAATACTTTAAGGGAGAGAACAAAAAGCTTTTATAAGTAGGGTGTAGAGGTACTTTACCTTGCGCCTAATACTTCCTTAGGTGTAATATATAGTCGGACCTGTAAGTTCATTTTAAAGGCTCAGTGCTCGCTAAGGTAATTGACTTGTAGATTGTAATGCAGCCTCAACTTGTGTGTAATAGTCGAGTTAATATTGCACATCGATACCCGCTGGCACTCTGTTGGAGTTAACGTTGCAACAGAGAATTCCACTTTGCCTCTAGGTTTAATGGAAAAATGCTCTTTCATTTATTACACTTTTCTCTTCATTTTGATTGGCTCTCAGTCTAATAAAAGTCAATGAATTCCCGTAACGATTTGTTTTCTATTTTCCTGTCTTATGTATAGCCTGATTTGCATGCATATTACAAATACTTTCCATAAAATATTGCCAGATTAATAAATTACATGTTATAAAAGAAGTTGTAGCCTCTAAATTGGTTTACTTCGTTATTTTACGATACTCCATCAATGTGAAAGCCTTAGTCCTAACATAATCCTTAAGACCCTTTGTGGACTGCCAGTCTAGGTATTACCATTTGCAAAAGGAATCCAAATTAGATGATGAATCTTAACAACTAAAACTTACTAAAAGGTGGCCGAGAAAACATTGAGAAGTTTATGTGACGTCTTTATTTTCGTCAGGAAAGTTAGTTTCACGATTAAGACAGAGACATCTAATGCCCCGCGGGGAGAAAACAAGATGAATTAGGACCGCCTTTCTACGAACTTTGAAAGTCAAAATAATTAGAGATTTTTTGGTGGTTTCCTGCGCATTCAGCTAAATTTAATTAAACATGATTTTTGGCAAGAGATTAACATTATAAATGCCCAGACGAATTCAAAGTAAGGCATTGCTAAGAAACAATGTCATTGTAGTACGCCGCGACTTTGTAAACGGCTTCATCGCTGCAATAATAAATCAGATGGGACCAGTTTCCAGGGTATCTTCAGGATCATATTTTTTTTTATAATGAGAGCTAAACTACCTGGCCCTGGTCTGGGAGGGCGTGGGAAGCTAATTGGAAACACGAGCACATTAACAAATCCTGGATTCTATTTATACATACTGATTGAAGCTAGATGACGGTGAATTAATTTTACTAAATAAATCATTGACCTTTATTACATAGTAAAATTATACAGTAAAAGCAATCGCGAAGACTCCAACAGCACGTCTTGATAAGCTTCAGAGTTTTTTGACCTTTCCCAACATTCAATCCGTGGATAGATTTGGTTTACTACGAGTAAAAATAGGTTATCTACTATCTACGAGCAAATTATCCATTGTTTGAAAATTGGGAACAATTCAAATTAAAAAAATATTACCACATTGTAGTTTTGAATTTACATATTAAGGATGCATATATTTAGTGTCACTTATCTTTATGCAATTTGCATTTTTAAAGTAAAAAGGTCGAATATGAAAATCACATAAACGAGATATAATATTTCACTATACTATGATAATCGTTAGTAAACTTTTTAAAAATTGTTTATATGCCAATGGTACCCAGGCGTATCCCATATCATAAAATAACGGCCCACCACTCATAGTTGCCTGCGGTTATTGGAAATGCTATGTGTATTGCCTTTGGGCATTATACTTCTTTTGGAGTTGTTTTCTTTTAGATATTTCGTTATGAGTACAACATTGTTAAGTGTGTACATCAAATAAATGTATTATTAAAATAGATCCATATTGACTCGCATATTTTTCGCCGTATACAAATAATTTTGCACAATAATCAATAGCATAATTTGATTCCTTATAAAACATAAGGGGATACCTGTTTTGAATGACCTTGACTTTGATCCAAGAAATCATCACCGCATTTAACCTCAGTTATTTATTAAAGGCTTACTTGAACATTTAGAAACAGATATCAAACTTAAATATATAATAAAATAGCGATAGCTAATCCAATATTTTTTATGGAGATTTCCCTATTTTGGGGTATCATGACGATCAATCATTATCAGGTTTATTGATTTTCTACTTATAATTTTTACTTATATACATAGATAAATAAAGAACTAGATACGAAAAATTTATTAATACTAGCCTACCATTCGTCACACGATAAAAGAAAAACTAAAAACGATATCGGAATTCAGCCCCTACGAATGTTAAGGAAAGATGAAGAATTATATAAGAAAGATGAAGAATTAGATGAAGAATTATTTTGAAATTATAATTTGAGAACCAACAGACTAGATACGACCTGCGCCTCTATTCGGGAACGCTAAGTGATTCTATAGCGATTCGCGAGCGAGATTTCTCATCTCGCTCTTACGCATTATGGGTCGTGCGGAAGAGTGTGATGAGAAATCTCGCTTACGAATCGCTACAGAATCACTTAGCGCCTCTAGTCGGAGGCGCTGATCTATGAAAATTTGTCAATTTAAGCAGAATGTCAGGTCACCCCTTAAGAATATTAAAAATTCTGAAAATTTTACGGCTACGGCGGGTTTTTTTATGAGAAATTATCATTATGCGTAATGTCTTACGCCCAAATTAAATAACCTCAGCAACCGCTGCACAGAAATTAGATTCTGCGTTGGGTATTATTTTATTGCCCCGGCGGCGTTTGACGCCCTTCCCCACACTTCTGTTTGCAGGGGACGGTTATTGAACTGAAGTGCGTTGGCTTGTGTACTCTACAGTGTGCCGTTAACTTTAACGATCTACTAGATGTCTAAAATAAACCCTGAAATGACATTTATTTACTAAGTAATATCATAGGTATTGGAATTTTAGCGTTGATAACTTACAAATATGTTATTCACATTTCACACCTGGGCGACTTCGCTCAGCGTCTTTCTTTCTTTTTACTCTTTCTCACGGTTATCCCCTGTAGGGAAGTAAAACATTATCTTAATCGTTAGAGCCGTTTCATATTTACAAGAATTGCTCGCCTAAAGTAATAAGATATGTCAAATATGAATGTATTAAAGCCAGTTTATTATCTGTGTAAAGGTTGCTTTAATATAGGTGGTTATTTTTTTTTATGTCAATTGACTGACAAACGAGCTGACGGCCCACCTGATGGAAAGTGGTCACCGCCGCCCATGGACATCTGCAACACCAGAGATGCTGCCAATGCGTTGCCCGTCTAAGGAGGATGGGGAATGGGGATGGGATGGGGATGAGGGAATAGGCCTCCGGATCTCGTCGTTATAAAAAAGCAATGCATTATTGCAGACAATTTTATGATAGCTATTGCATAAACTCGTCCATGAGTGAGTCGCAAAGCCATTTGTTATACATTGCTTGCATAATTTAAAGTAAAGCCACTTGAAGCACTACTGATCCCTAACTATGTAGTGGTAGTGCTCAATGCTTTGCAACTTTTATAAAACGTTGCCTTTTTATTGGTATAACCATTACCATACATTGATAACTTTGACATTTATTGATAACAATGTTATTATGGTTATGTACATACATACATATCACGCCCGAAATCCCTAATGGGGTGGGCAGAGCCACAAGACTACTTGTGGCCACGTTCGATTAATTAGTCCTAAGATGGTATGATGAACCGTATGGTGACAGGTGATCAGCCCATCGCCCATACAGATAGTCCACCATGTTGGAGAGGACCCGTCCCTTAGTCGACTTTTACGACATGCCAGGATGGTAAGCATCTGCACGCATTCTATGCTATTTCTTCACTCCCAGTGCAGCAGAGGATTTATTGCTGCAATTCGGGCTACCCTCAAAAGTTTACATTCAAACTTTTTGTCCCCATATGTGCTGTAATATTTAATCTTTTGGGGGATAGCCCGAATTGCAGCAATAAATTGCCGAAAAAAACTAACCCGTTCACTCTTTATCCTTTAGGCAAAGGCCGCCTAGAGGCGCCTAGAGCCTAGCAAGGCATGTGACTATTGAAGTCGCCAAGCGCGCGGTGCGGCCGGTGCCGAGAAACATAGAACTATTGTTTTAGCCAAGGCTCTAGGCGCTAAGCAAGCCAACTGCCTGTGCGTTTGGGCTCTTAGATAAGACATACTATACAGTGACCGCGCCAGAATACATCACAACTGCGTTTAATGCTCATCCGACAGCGCCAACGAGTCCACGTGAAATGTCATTATTAGCGTATTAACCTTTCCTGAGAAAACGACTCTCATTATGCCTTTGTTGATCGTTTAAAGACGCAGGAATAAATCAAAGAACACTTATAAAGCGAAATTATACTTATAACATTTAATTCGTTGGTACTATTTTTTAACAAAGTAAGTAGGTAATTGATTTTCCTTATCTCCCTTTGTTAAAATTATTGATTGCAAAAAGGTGGGTGCGTAAAAGAGAATGCAACTGTTACAATAGGAGAAAAGGAGATGACACTATTCTTTTCATTCTTAGTAGTAAGTAAATCGAAAATGATACATTTGGTTGGTTGTGCCAGTATTTTACCAATGAGGTTTTTGTTCTGTAATTGGCAATACGGAACAATTTTATTGCAGTTGCCTCAGGGCATCTGTTCGACATAATATTGGTCTGAGTAATACAGAAACCGATCGTTACTATGGGAATGAAATTTCACTTTGTTTTTTTTTTTCATTTCCTTTCTAATAATAAATTTCATATTTCGTAAAATTATAATTTAAATATTATGGTATATCGTTTTGCTTTGGATTTGTCTAACTTTGAGAAGTTTGGATTGATAACAAAGTCACAAAATAAAAGAGACATTTAATTACCATATTAACCATCGGTTTCTGTATCACTAAGACCTCAAGTTTAGACAGGGGTCAATTCGAAAGTGTGTTCGATACATGTCAAAAGTAGGTAGCTGTATTGAAATAAGAACCATCAAAATCGATGTTGACAGCTTGGAACTACATACAATCAAATTTGACGTTTCTTATTTTAAGTTTACAGTCAATTCATCCAAGTATGGATGAATTGACTGGAACGTGTTGAACATATAAGACAAGTACGTATGGCCCAACTGTAGGGAATTTGTAAAAGGGGACATCGTTCCAAATTAGATCCAGTATTTTTCACAGAAGAAGAACAACATCAAAATTATAACTTTTTAGATAGTTTTGCCACATTTACAAAATTTAATTAAAAGTTACAAATGATACATTCATTTGTTCTGGTTTATGCAAGCCAACGTTTATTAAATGAATCATATCGATAGATAAATCAAATGCATGTTAAACAAGTTAGCGTAGAAAGTAATGTTCCTTCGCTTCCCTCGTCGATCTTGATTTGTGAGTGGCACTCCTTAGTTATGCTGCCAAGAGATTTCCAAGTGGAATCCGCGATAAAGTTTTGAAGAAGGTTCTTTTTACTTAGTTATCATACACTCAGTCGTACCTTAAAAGGGCAACGGAGATCCGACCCTTATACCTCGTAAGCAGGGACAAGTGAATTTAATAGGGATACGTATTGTGAGTCTCGTACAAACGAAAGGCCACTGTGCAGAATAATACAGGAAGTCGTTACCTGAATGAACCTTTTTCAAAGGCGTGTCTTATTAACTTTTTCCATCTATATTTTTATTTTATCGAGATTACTAGGTCTACCCCTTCCAACCCTTTCATTCACACTCGCCTTCTACACTTTTTTCGTCAATCGTTCTTCATTCATTCTCTCGACATGGCCAAACCATCTAAGCATACCTTTCTCAATTTTTGTCACTACATCTTCTTCTTCTTTTGGGACGTCTTGAAAAACGGCCAGGTTAAGAGTACCCTAAACCGAAGAGCATGTATGAAGGGAATAATGAAAGTGGACGAAGCGAAACAAGTATGTAAGGATCGTAGCAAGTGGAAAGAAGTGGTCTCTGCCTACCCCTACGGGAAACAGGCGTGATTATATGTATGTAACTTCTCTTTGATAACATTAATAACGGTAAGATGAGCTCAGGGGAGTGTCATCACTGTACAACTTTCAGTTTTTTTATTATTATTATTAAATGCCCTGGACGTCAACCGTTTAACCATAAAAAGCAGCATTTTCTTATTTCATTTTCGTTCTAATGTTTATTTCTTTTATCTACACCCATATCATAAAACCTCCATTGGTTAATCAAAAAAGGGAATGACCACCATTTTGACAATCAATTAGGAAAAACCAGTGCTGCGATAAAGAAATAACATGACTTCTTTATCGTTTTTAGTAAAGAAATGAGATTAAATTTGGAACAGTTGTCAAAACTCAAGTGGGTCTCTATTCTAGTATCCATAGATAATAAAACAGTTATTGATACGAAACGTCAATTCAGTATGTTTTTTTTAATATAAACTGCACAATATTTGATCTCGAGTGACGTGAGAATAGAGACTTCATCCGTTTGTCTATGATTTAAAAAAAAATCGAATCGCCGCCATTATGTTGACGTTTTGCTGAACGAAAGTAGAATTTTGTTGAATTGAATAGAAAAAGTTGTTTGTAATTTACATTTTAGTTGAAAATATGAATAGTTAGTAGTCTTCTCGGAGTGTGTGTGATGTGAAAATGCGCCGGATATCGGAAATATGCAGCCACGATTGCAACAAATAACTTGTTGCCAGAAAATATTGTTTCTGAACCCATCATGGAGGATTTATAATATGTGTGTAGATAAAGTTATGTATGCAACTCTGCATAATTTGGCCTTAAAAACCACGTGCGATCTTATTATGAAACTCGCCTATCGGCTCGTTTCATGAAAACCGCACTAGTGTTTTAAGGCCTATCATTATGCAACCGTTGCATAAACTACTATTATACTACAGGAATAAACGATAAATTTGATATTCTGATAGTATTAAGTTAGCGGTAAGACGCGGTTAGCCTAGTTGGTAGTGACCCTGCCTCCGACGCTAGCGTCCCGGGTAAGGTCCGACCGAGATCTCGGTCTCGGTCTCGGTCTCGGCAAATCTCGGCCGAAAATCGGGCCGAGATCTCGGTCTCGGTCTCGGCCCAAAATGGCCGAGATTCTCGGCCGCGACCGAGACTCCGCGGCAATCAATTTAAATTTTAGCGCGCGGTTAACCGCGGTGGCGAAGGCTTTTATTGCGATTTTGACCTATCGCCCCGCCCGGGCACTTGTCGTGCGACTTTACCGACACCCGATCTAGTGACAACTCGTTCATTTCTTTTCGAAAACGAATTGGAATTCGAATTCGGAATTTTTGACTATGAAGATTGTTTGAACGTTTAAACCATAATAAAACCTTTTTTTTATCATAACGGATGTATTTTTTTTTTAGTTAAAAAACCGGACAAGTGCGTGTGAAACTCGCGTGAAGAGGGTTCCGTTCCGTATATGTTTATCTAGAACGTATCCTTTAAATAACACAGACTTCTATAGTTAACTAATTTTTTTTTTTTAATTTTAGGCCTAGTACTTTTGGAAATATGGGGGGGATTGTCAATTTGTGCCTATTTCGATTATTATCCTAAATAACTTCCAAACTATTAATTTTAAAATTCCAAAAAAATATAACTATGTGCTTAAAATACTCACAATAAGCCCTTTCATTTGTCACACGATATAGTTTGCATAACTTTTTTTTTTAATTTCTAATTTACCGGCCAAATGTGGTCCACATGTTTAAAATTCATTTCTGTGTTGCGGTCACCGACTTACTATTTCGGAGCAAATTGGCTGTGACAGACGGACAGACAGACGGACAGACAGACAGACAGACAGACAGACAGACAGACAGACAGACACACTAGTAATCCTACAAGGGCTCCGTTTTTTCCTTTTGAGGTACGGAACCATAAAAAAGACTAACGTAAAAAAAAAAAAAAACCGTGTCTCGGTCTCGGTCTCGGTCTCGGCCGAGAATTTATTTTATTCTCGGTCTCGGTCTCGGTCTCGGTCGAGATTAAAAAAGCAGTCTCGGTCGGACCTTAGTCCCGGGTTCAATCCACGGTAAGGGAAAATATTTGTGTGATGAGCAAGAATGTTTGTTCCTGAGTCCTCCTCTGCTGCACTGGGAGTGAAGAAATAGCATAGAATGCGTGCAGATACTTATCATCCTGGCATGTCGTAAAAGTCGACTAAGGGACGGGTCCTCTCCAACATGGTGGATTATCTGTATGGGCGATGCGCTGATCACCTGTCACCATACGGTTCATCATACCATCTTAGGACTAATTAATTAATCGAACGTGGCCACAAGTAGTCTTGTGGCTCTGCCCGCCCCATTAGGGATTTCGGGCTTGATGCTATGTATCTATGTATGTATGTATCGTCGTCTAGTGCCCATAACACACACCTTTAGAGCTTACTTTGGGACTAGATCGATTTGTGTAAAGATTGTCCCCTGATTTATTGTTATATTATTATTATTAAGTTACGAGTAAATGATCGTGTTTTTTCTTAAAACAACTCGTTTTGCGCACTAATAATTAAGTGCTGTGGCGTCGTACAAATAGTTGGCGGGACTCCAGGATAGCACATTAGCGTACCAGCGGCAGTTACGCGCTCGATAAAACAAAATAACTGTATTTATGCTGAATAGAAACTGCTAGATCTTATTAGCATTAAACAGTCGTGCGCTGCGTTCAATTATGTCCAGTTTATTTATGTAGGTATTCATAGAAATTGTAACATTTAGCTCAATATCCATCAATACATTGTTTGATTTATAGCAATAGCAATATGTCATATCTCCGAAATCCTTTGACGTGTCAAAATAAAAAATACTTAAATCTTTCATTTAAATCCATTTAGCCGTTTCGGAGCCCATTCGGAACAAACATTCCAACAGGCAGACAAGCAAAAATTCTAAAATCCGTAATTTAGACTTAGTCATCATGTAAATCGCATTTTCCACTTAGATATTTGTATCGCTCCTCTGCTGCACTGGGAGTGAAGAAATAGCATAGAATGCATGGCATGTCGTAAAAGTCAACTAAGGGACGGGTCCTCTCCAACATGGTGGACTATCTGTATGGGCGATGGGCTGATCACCTGTCACCATACGTTTCATCATACCATCTTAGGACTAATTAATCGAACGTGGCCACAAGTAGTCTTGTGGCTCTGCCCACCCCATTAGAGATTTCGGGCATGATGCTATGTATGTATGTATATTTGTATTAATTGTGAAATCACAGACAGACACTTTAATTGTATTTATTTGTATAGATCGATCTCGCCGTTTCACTTTCTTCTACGTATAGAAGACCCTTTTATGTCTGAACACAATAGAAATGTCAGAAAACGTGTCAGTTTTTCAAGCGCTCGAGGGAAATAAGCGCGGCACTACAACTTTATCTGCAAACTGTATTAAATAATGACAATGCAAATTTCTACACCCAATGCTGAAATAAAGGTATAATAAAGTCAGTTTGGGTCATCCACGCATTTGGGTTTCGAAGTGTCTACTGTTTCCGAAAGTTAAGGAAGGCTTGGTTTTTTGTTTGGATTTTATCTGCAATGTATGAAAAAACGAGAATTGAACCCGTTGTTTTCTTTAGCTTTTGGCCACAGAAAATACAACTTTTGTTTCTTTACGTGTTAGTATGACCCGTTTATTGATCTTTCCATTAGAGTGCTTTGCAAAATTGGCTATACAATAATCATGTTTTATTATCTGTGTACAACTGAATATAAACGAGAGATCAAAATGACAAGGTTCATATAAACGTTGTTTTAATATTTTAATGAAAAATCCCTAATTCAAGATCTTGTTGCGATTATGAAATAAAATTAATTACTTGCAAGTAAAACATGAATTAGAGTGTAAAATATTATATTGTTAGCAGTTGAAACCTTAAATTCAATTAAACATTTTTTGTTAATCTAAAATAATAATCATTAATTTAATTGGAAACACTCAAAGTGCTAGCGTACATTAAATTTTTTAATTCTCTTTAGCGGCTGAAAAAGCAGACAAATAAAATTGAAGTGTCTTTTTGTAATTTCAAAATTAATACAAAGGTCTAAATGGAAAATGCTATTTATATGATGCCTAAGCCTAAATGACGGTTTTTGGAATTGTCTGTCAGTCTGATTTTTTTTTCCGAACAGGCTCCAAATTTAAATGAACCTTTCAGGCTGAATCAATTTAAATGGAACTTTCAGTCATAGTAAGGGTATTTTAACTTAGATAATTATATTGTTTTGATATCGAATCGGGTTTCGAAAATATAATATGCTGCTGTTTATTTGAAAAAAAAACATCCCATTCATCCTAAAGTTGCGGACACAGCTAGTGATAACTAATTCCGGATACATTTTGAAAAAATCAAATAAACGCTTAACTCGTTGCACTTTAGGATCATATTTATATACCTATTTATTGGGGCCAATTCGAAAGTGTCTTCGCTAAATTTTAACGTCGCTAAACTTGAAATAAGAAACGTCAAACTCGATTTTGACAGCTTGACGCTATACAAGATTGAGTGTGACTTTTCTTACTTTAAGTTTAGGGAGTTTTAAAATTAGGCGACGCAGTTTCGAATTGGACCCACTGTCTATTTATGAATACTAGAAATTCAATATAATTGTAGTGCATCCTTGTATTTTATCACAATACAAAAATTCGAATTCAGAATGGATTTTGAATAAATGATAACAAGTTCTTTAGCAACGAGTGGAGTTCGCATTCGTTATTTCTGTAAACGTCTTGTCACGCAGTACCGATAATCCAACCTCTAAAACGTTTGAACTTTACCTGAACATTTTCTCACAGTGGAAAATAATATTGTGGATATCTTATTTCAATGCCCTTTTCCTCTGAAGCGAACCGATAAACCGATCACGTTTCCCCTCACACATTGAAGAGAGACGTCACCTGAGAAAATATAATATGGATAGATGGTTGGGTTGTACCTGATTTCGATGTCAACAGCGATACTCTGAATAACGAACGATCGATGCCGATGTTCGATCGATCACCGGGAGGCATCGCTGCGTGGGCGAAGGCGCCTTGAGCTCCATAACTGCGGTGCAGTTAGTTATCTGTAATCTATTTAAAAATAACCACTTGTGATTAGTTAAATTTTATGGAAGCTTATAGGCTTTTTCATTCACGCCACGCCGCCCCGCGAAGCGAATACTTTTCTCTTTTACACATAGGGTAGGCGAAGCAGTTAGAGTATGCGTTCGCGAGGTGTCGGTGGCACCCATTGGTAACACACTAGAGGGCCTAGCACACCAGAAAACGACACATGTTTGTGTACGCCATAAAAGTTGGTATGCTAGGCCCTCATTTAAGTTTAAATTGTATCTGGAATAATGGCTTGCTTTAAAATCTTACCAGTAACGCGTGTGATCCTGAGTAAGGACTGACAGTTCTATAAATATATTTTGCGATTTAAACATATTTTAAATATTGGTAAAAATAAAACATTACTCAATGAAGCAATGTACTCAACTTTTTAGGATACCGTACGAAATTTTTAAAACACGGTAACCCGCCCGCCTGTTTGTGTGTCAAAAGTTTTTTTCTCAGGAACGGCTTAGAAATGAGTGATAAAAATCTCAATAATGGCGACTACTACAAATCTATATATGTAGACTGTCGAAAAAATACGATAGCCTCTAAATTAAGTAGATCCATAAAAATAAATAAAAAACCACTGAATGTTAAGTTCGGATTTACGTGCAGAAAGAAAGGTGTACAATTTGTTTAAGTTATCAGTCGTCTCGTGTATAAATAATATAAATGCAACGGTATTTATCTCGTAAGATAGTACGGACGGATTTTAAGATAATTGTGTAGATACATAAACAGACATCAACGGGCTCTAACCAAGAATGATGCTCGTTAGAGAAAGCAATCACTCGTTTTTAATTTTTAGGGTTCCGCACCTAAAGGGTACTTTCAGTTTTTCATAGCTCTAAGTGCGGGAACCTTGGCGCGCGAGTCACACTCGCACATCATTGGCTATTTGTTGTTTTGTTTGAACTGTCAATCTTTTATTTGATGAACAAACTATTGTAAGTACTTTTTTATTGAATACGTTTCACAAATGACATTAATTGTATGCAGCATGCAGGCACAGAGAATACGGGCCGATAAAGTAGGCGTGTTTCGCATAGCAATGTGTCGTGTTACGTCTGCAGACGTTTTAAAACAAACAATGTAGTACTAATTCTTACCAATCTACAACTTTTATAAGTTACTTGATCCAAACAACATTAGTCTTTTTGTTAACGACTTTGAACTGTCACTTATTTTGGTGGTTGAGTTGTATTTCTTGACTAAACGGCATCATCAATTAGAAGCGAGTTGCGATTAGTAATTGTACATTTTTTCATGTATGACGTATTAATTAGAATTAATGTTTTTCTCTATTAACCAGTTACTTTTGCTTTATTGTTGAATCACATTCATTAGGCAGTGAACGTAACTACGTCTCCAAAGACATCTTAAGTGTTATCATATTGAAAAATTCAAAAAAAATCGCCGTAATGAATAAGAATCTTAATACTTGTCTTCCCACCAGCACAATCGCCGGCATCCTCTCGCTGCTCAGTAAAGCTGTTACGTGCAATTTCCGTTTCCTCTCACGGGTACCTCGTAAAACCAATTTTCGCCCCGAAACCTGTCACAGACTTCTGAACTATGAAATTCTTATTATCACCTCATCCCCAGACTTACGAGCACCTAATCTGACAAATTAGGTTCCGTATGAGCATATATAAAATATCGAAAATTGGGGCGCCGGTTCCGAGAACTTTTATTACCCTCGCTTTCCGAAACATTACTAAATACGTCTTCCATATCAGGAATAGGGATGTTTCCTGGGTTAAAATAAAAGTAATTCTAATTAGTCCGTCAGTTAGATTATCCAAGAATATTGAACACGTATTTTTTGCTTCATCAAATCAATCAAAATTGACAAAGATAACACGCATCAAAGTTCCGGAGTGGGGGCTAATGACGTCACTTAATGGTAAAAAGTGTACAAAGTCGTGACGTCACGCGGAACTTCAACGCACTATATCTTCGTCATTTTTTGTTTAATTGACAAAAGAAAAAATATGTGTTCAATATTTTTTTATAATGTAAAAGACGGACTAATTCGATTTTTTTAGGAAACTAGCCTATTATATTTGCAATGCATTTCAATTCTACAATTCTATTACCCTAGAAGTATACCGTTAGTTTATCATGGTGTACATGTACATTATTGGTTAAAAGCTAAAGGTCGAACACTGTGTTATGCTCTAAGGTTACACCAATCGATTGTGCAACTACCAAGTTTGATGGTGTATGTGAGGTGTAAGTAAGTATCTGTTGTGTTATCTCTGGCCTAATGAAATTGAACAGAGCGGTTGGTGTAAACAGCGCTTGTAGTCGGCCTCTCCTGTTTTGGAATGACTAGCTATAGCTGACATTGAAGCAAATCTTGACTATTGTAGCATTCATATAACGAAGTAAATTAATCTGTTGTATTTACGTATACCCGTTCTATTAACAAATTTTGCACCGAATTTTTATGGACAATCATACTACTTCGATTGATAATTTCGGCCAACTCCCGTTTCGATAAATTTTGCCAAAAGCATATTTTTCATTCTTGGCTACAATATTTATTACAATGGGCAAAATAAACAAAAAGGTTCGACAAATAATTGGGAAAGCTAATAAATCACAGGTAATTTTGCTACAGCAGAAAATTGTTTCCAATTTTAGGAGCTCCGTATTTGTAATTGTTGTTATTGTACCAACTCTTAGAAGGTAGATTGGGAGGGTAACGAACTTGAAAATGCTAAAATAAAATTATGATGTTAAGGTAAAGGACTTGCTTTAGGGTTCGTAATAAGATAAAAGTTTAGAATTTATAGGGTTGGAAAACATAATTTTATAGGGTTGAGAAATAGTTATTTGTGCAACAAGAGAGCAACGTTGGTTTTTGCTGCGAGTGTTGATTTCGAATTCCGAGTAAGCGAAGGATGCTATAATTGAATCACGAGCGTAGCGAGGGATTCTATCTTAGAGTCCTGAGCAGATAGTACAGTCTCCAAAAAAGTATAAGCACCCTTTGTAAGTCTACATTGCTAAAAAATATCATAAGTTTTTACATATTTTTCACGAGACTTTTCAGGCTGAAAGCTTAGTTCTGAATTTTTTACATGTTGCCTTAATTCCTCCTCTGTTAAATAGCAGGCTTGGTCACTGGACTCACTTATAAGTATTTACAATATTTATTATTATTTTTATGATATGCCACGTGTCTCCAATTTTGTAGCTACAGCTACAGCTTATCAGAAAAAGAAACCAGTCAAAATTTGAATCCCGCTTTTTTTAAAGATGCGTTCTGAAACTGCACCCGCAGTATTCTGTCATAATATTAAAGATAGTTAACTAAAACTATAAATAATTGTGTAGATACACAATTCGTATTCTTCAACATACTCTTTATTTTGTTATAAAAAATACAATTAGATTATTTAGAATGGAATGTAATAATCAAATTTAAAACCTTAACAGATGATTTGCAGTTTTACGGTTATGTGTGCTTCCGAACTTCCGAATCTATTTTGTACCTACTAGGTACGGAATTTGAAAATCGAATTTCCAATCGACTGTTCTATCTCTCGCTTTTTTCGTATCGAAGTAAAAGCGACAGAACAAATTGAAGTTAAAAATTTTCGAATTTTCTGAGTAGACCCAGCACTGTTCTCGGCATAAAAAAAATTGTTTGTCTCACGCTCCCAGCATAATCGAATTTTGCTCACTGTTTTTAAACAGCCAAACCTGCTTGTCTGAGGTGATATTAAAAATAAAATAATTTTAATGAGAACGAGTTTTAGTCACAACTCGATAAAATATTATTCCAGTATTGTAGGCGACTTGTTTACGTGCAAATTAGTCTTAAAAAAGTACTACGGTATGCATTCCTTATTATAGCCAATTTTCATTAGTCGATAGCTCGTATGCTAGTAGAGGCACATTGTGTCGCTGCAGTGTTATGAAGATCTGGTGCCTCATTCGGGAACGCTAAGTGATTCTGTAGCGACTCGTAAGCCAGATTTCTCATCTCGCTCTTACGCATTACGCGTCGTGCGGAAGAGTGGGATGAGAAATCTGGTTTATGATAATCTGTGGATAGTTTGCTTACTATCAGTTATATAAAAGTTGACATATTGTTTATGCGGCAAATGTCAAATTTGAACTCGTAGTACCAAATCCGTCCGCGGATTGAATATATTGCCTCATTTACATGAAGCAGAAATCAAAAGGGAAATGGCCATGGAAGTGGGCAGTGCGAGTATGTAAATGAGTCACTTCTGCTCCTGCCGCTGCTACTCGCGTTGCCCATGCAGTCGAAGGGAGCAGGAAAGCGGGCATGGCAGTGGGCAGCGCGAGTATGTAAGTGGGTCACTTCTGCTCCTGCCGTTGCTACTCTCGTTGCCCATGCAATCGAAGTGAGCAGGGAATCGGGCATGTAAGTGGGCAGCGCGAGTATGTGAATGGGTCACTTCTTCTCCTGCCGCTGCTACTCGCGTTGCCCATGCAATCGAAGTGAGCAGGGAAGCGGGCATGGAAGGGGGCAGCGCGAGTATGTAAATGGTTCCCTTCTCCTGCTCTTGTCGTTGCTACTTGCATTGCCTGGCACGCAGTGACTCAGGAAGCAGCATGTTAATACCAACTGCCTCCGAAAACAGTATGCGGGAATTATTTCCGGCAGAGCGAGCAGCAGTGACAGTGGCTGCATGTAACAGCATGTAATCACCCACAGCCTTCTACCTCATTTAATTCGCGAAGTAGGTACTTCTGCTAGCACGCGCGCTACCAACTTATGAAAATGCCCCATTACCTGAAGATGTTAAAATGTTTAAAACTTTTTGAGCGTTCACAGCAGCGGTATAAATCGTTTGCACGGAGGTTTGCAATAAAAATGATAATTTAAAAATAAACGCCATAATTATGAAAACAATGACTGACAAATGACTTGAGTGCAACTTTTACGTCACGCGAGTAAAATAAAGGAAATCAAAATATCATCGACGGTTATTTTGGAAACAATTCTTGAATTTAAATAAGTGCATCATGATAGAACTAAGTGTACTTGAAGACTGTTTTGAGGATGGTCCAAAAATAGGGTAAATGTTGTTTTTCTCTGTTTTCTATAACTAACCAGCTTTTGATTGCAACTTCGTTCGCGTGGAAATCGTTTATCGCTATTCCTGCGGAAACTGTGCAACGAGGATGCTAGGATAAAAAATATTTTATCACTTTACGAGCCTCTGACTATCGCTGTCATTGAAATAAATAGTAAGGATCTGCTCAAAGTAATCCTCATGATGCTTACTTTTGAGGTGTAATATCGCGAATATGACACCATCGCACGTTCAGTCACTTAAACGTTTAAGTGATTCCATAAAAAACCTGTGAGGCCGCACATCCGAAGCCACCGCCGACAATGATATGAAAGCGTGTGAATCAAGCAATTTTAGACTTTAGTATGTATGTCGTAAGTACTAAGACATCAGCAATAGGGTGCGTGGTTATGCTATGGAGCTGGTGTTTGACAACCTTCTATGAGACTTGTTAAGGGAGACCGGGGACAATTGAACCGCGGGGCAAGTGCTCCACACGCGATGTCTCTGAAACCAAATAAGTTATCAATGTGCATGTACCTTCAGCACACTCTTATAAAACGCGGCAAGTAACTGACAGTCAGCCGCGGGCGCAGACCAGCGCGGATGCTTACTAGAGGGCAACGAAGTTTTAGGACGCTCACGGTAAATATTACGCCCGTATTATGTGGTCATTTTTATGCAAAATTACAATGTATTTGGATTGTTTTGTGTTTTGTTGATTTCTTTTGACTTTTAGGCTTTCTTGTTATAAAACTGATGGTCGCAACGCTGCCTAAATCCGAGTAAATAATTATTTTTGCTAAAAGGTCTGTCGAGACGATTGGTCCACTAATCGTGGGGTCAATTGAACCGGTTCAATCGCCCCGGTGGTTCAACTGACCCTTATACCTACTCGTAATTTTGTAATTCGCAATGCATCGTGAAAAATATCGCATGAAGAGAATTTAACTTATTATTATTATTTTATTTATTTGTAATGAAAAACTTACTTTAATTTGCTAACTTGAAAGGGGCTTTAGTCCAGCAAAGGAACGATTTTGAAAAATAAGCATTAGGGTGTTTTGTATATTCTTATTGTTTCTAAATAATTACTTAAAACTGTATGCATGCATACTTATATCTATTTTTTTAACTCGCCATTTGTAATTTGCTAATTACTGTCTGAAATAAAGAGTTAATGACATGCCATCCTTTAAGGATCATAGCAAGGAGACTGTTTCCTGATAAATTGTTTAATCAAAGTAATGTTATATTAATTTATAAAACATTTTAATGAGTATTCAGAAATGGTTAAGATACATGATCGTTCGGTACCTGGTCTAGTAGTACAATGTAATTGAAGGATTTTTTTACCTAAAGGCGTGTGTTTTTCAAGTACCTATTCATAATGTCTCACGATAGTTTTAATTTGACTTCAGTATTAATGAGATCTATAAAAAAGCGTATCTATAAACGTTGACAAAGCGGTCAACTTTCCTTCCGAAAAAACTCTTGAGTATTGTATAAATATCTCGGACACGGAATGCATTTGTGACTGTAGTGCTGTTGTGTTGATTTAGTGTTCATATTTCAAAAACTAACACACGTTTATATTTGTTCATATATGCATCCCTCATCCCTAGTGTGAAATTAACGCCACCAAGGTTAGCAATGCGACCATAATGATAAATTGCTCCTTTGCAAAAAAAACAACAAAACTGATTTAATCAACATGGTTTATTAAATATAACGAAAGAAAAAAAACAAGCCTGTCTTAGTTAACCAATTTAAAATGGCCAATAATAAAAAAAAACAATGATGAAAAGAACAAGTTGGATATTTCTACAGTTAGGCATTTTTTATCTGTGGGACGTTTTTAAAAGGTTTTTAATGGTGGTACCAACTGTTCGGCATTTGCACTGTGCGCAAGTCTTCGAACATCGTTACAAAGTTGGGTTTTCCCGGTTGCCTAGAGCAAACTTTTCAAGCAATTTTCCTAAGTAATTCTCTGGGAATAACGATGGTCATACGGAGAAACTTCCCTCCAATAAGACTTTGTCTGCAGTTTATGATACAACGATATATTTAACTATTGAAATATTAACAATTTTCAAGTGCAAGTGCATTTGCAGTCGTGTACCATTCTCATGCACATGCTCCTCTGCTGCACTGGGAGTGAAGAAATAGCATAGAATGCGTGCAGATGCTTATCATCCTGGCATGTCGTAAAAGTCGACTAAGGGACGGGTCCTCTCCAACATGGTGGACTATCTATGTATGGGCGATGGGCTGATCACCTGTCACCACACGGTTCATCATACCATCTTAGGACGAATTAATCGAGCGTGGCCACAAGTAGTCTTGTGGCTCTGCCCACCCCATTAGGGATTTCGGGCGTGATGCTATGTATGTACGTACCATTCTCATAGTGCAGCCAGAAATTGATAACGAATATATGGACGCGACGAGGACGCTTCGGTATTCCCTCCTCTGATATCACCCGATACAGTCATACATTTGCATCGATACAGTAGCGATGCTGAATCGAAACAGCGCGGCTGTATCGGTACAGTTTCGCGTTAAAGTCAGTTATTCAATTTAGGCTTTTACAAGCTCTTATGATGGTAAAGGAATGAATCGACCACTGGTCCGGGGAAAAAACCCTCTACTGAGAGTAGCCGGCAAGAAACTCGGTGAGGTATAATTTTTTCAAAACAGTACACATATAAGTTTACAATGATGTCTACAGTCTACACATCTAAGGATATACCACAGTAGGTACGCCCATCGAGACCCAGGGATCGCCGGTGCAGGTCAGGATTTATCCCAAACATCCCCGTCTGTATAGATACAGTAGCGATACTGAATTGATACAGTGCTAATGCATCGCTTCTGTCTTTGTAAATACGACAAGCGTCCACATGTCGCAATGCAGCTGCTCGTTCACGAAACGCACTACTGTGTCGCTACAAACAGTAGCTGTGGGCGAGCGACCTATACGTCTTTCTATTTGAGTCTGATTTTTCAGTATTTGATTTTCTGTGGAGGACTTGAGGTATTTTTATGTACCTGAAAAAAATACCAGTCTACATAAAAAAGGGTAAACATTATAAAACGAACAAGTTATGAAATATGTGTACACAATTTTATGGTCTTGGCAATAGTGGCTCCTATATTTTTACCCTTGACTGTAATTTGTCATTGTGTAGTTATATACATACAAAGTAACAAAGAAATTACAACAGTCGTGCGTGACCAATACATAGAAACCGTGAATTAGGACACAGAAGCCACATTACTCATTCCTAAATATCATTACAGTGTAGAGGAAAGATAAAAGGGAAAACTAATGCTCAATTACTAAGCAGACGTTTTGGCTGATAGCTTCCTTTTGTTGTCCGAGTTAAACTCCGCATACCAAAGGTACATAAATATTGACTCAATGGTACAGTTTTAAGCTAAGAATGATCCCGAAAATGAAACAAGTTGAGAACAAAAGAATTGTTAGGCTCTTTAATTTCAAAGCACTTTATTGTTTTCTTTGCATTAAAACGGAAGCAAGCAATGTTTTTGGAAGTGTATTTTGATTTTTGCCGGCGCTTATGCAATATTAACTTCGTAATAAAAGTGCTTACAGGACGAATTGCACCGTACTCAATAAGCGATATCGTAAACTGAGAATTAGGTTTTATTCAATTGAGCACGTACGTGATTTGGCGGCCCTGCTGTCGTCAGAATTAGAACACTAAATTAAGGAATTCGTATAAATTTCCATTTTAACGCTCTCTTCGCTCGTGGATGTAGTGGTTGCCGAAGGTTACGGCTGCCAACGAGATTACTTTTTCGCCCTTTTAAAGAAGGCTTGTACTGAATTTAATTGAGAGAACTTATTGTAAAGACTGGAGGCGCTTCCATTCGGTGATATCTATTTTGATTAAAATATGCGGATAGATTTGGTTACTACGGGTTAAATTTTAACGCTTACCACAGTATATATCTACGGATTGAATATTGAGAACGGGTGTTAATGTAATATTAACATACAGAGTGACTTTGTACATATAATTCAAAACTAAACTAGAATCCATAACTCAGGGGACTAAATTGGCCGCTCAAAATGCACAAATGTTGTCACAGCAAGGGTAGTGCTGTCCGAGTCCATATAAAGGAACATAAGCTCTGTGGCCCGGTAAAAGTTTTTTAAAGCCAATTTATTTATTATCTATAAACATAATAAATATCCAAGACTCGGATACCTACACATTTGTGCTCATCATATAACGGATTCGAACCCTAGATCTTCGGCACAGTTTGCGCCATCGGTCAGTCTTATGTATGTGCTGTATCTTTCAAGTCTCAAATAGTTTCATCAACCTTTTTTTACCAATTCAAGCCATTGGAAATATGTTCCTAGAAATGAATGAATGAGAATCTCCGTATCTCGTGCCAATTATTTTACTTCATCGTCCGTTACCTATTTTCTGCCAGACATACAAGTGGCTTCGGATATTCAATTAGCGCACACTCAACGTCAATAGCGCAATTAGGTATGCTTTCATTATGTTCAATTTGTGACTTATTTTTAGACAAGTGTAGGCCTAAGTCGGGCTTTTTCAAGTTTCTAAAGCGCTTCAACTAAAACCTTACTGTTACCGTCTACATTTTCCCTTTTTCTCCATTTACCGGGGCAGTGTTATAGTATTAAAATTTAATGTAAATAAAATGTATAATTAGTTTTTCAATTGCCACTAAAGCGATAACAAAGATAAATTTTATATTTAATCGGTCGATTAAACGGTGATATTGTTCAGTGTTATCTTGTTTTGACTGAATTAAACTTAGATTACGCTTCATACGAGACGGCTATGAATATCTTAAAAACACGCCACTTATCCACTGAACAGCAATACTTTTGGTACTGAATTAAAACTAAATATAAAACTATATTTAAAAACATTAATTTAAAAATACGATGTGATAAATTACTGCGGTTACTTCAATTGCTTTCTTTGAAAAAAAAAATACAATAAGTATTAGTATTATTTAAACATCCAATGCGAAGGTAACCATTACCGAAACCCTATTTACAAGCAGAGGCATCCACTATTTAATATATATCTTGTGTTAAAATGAAAGTTTCGTTCATATACTATAATATTTCATTGAGAGCTGGCTAATACACATTTTCCTGTTCGTTTAATATAATCCAGCTGAGTGGGTAATGGATTATACTTCCCCCATACTATTCCGAACTTGTTTGCTTATAACGAAGCTGTTAGCTTCTTTCACTCACAAACATTGGGGTTGCGAACATAGTTATACGATAAGTTTATTTCGAATCGTGTTGAGGTAAATATGAAAAAAAAAATAACTATTAATATTTTTCTGGTTTGTTCATTACTTTAAAACTGGATATCATTCATAAAATTATCTTTATTAAACACATTCTGAATCAATTTCTGTTATTATTTTTATGCTATGACTTCGTATATGTAGACCAACCGGAACCGGTTTTGAATTGATGATTTAATTCCGTTTTTAAAACCGAATTAATTTCGTTCATCAATTAATCGGTTACTTAAGGAAAAGCTTTTAAATAAACCATAATTATTTTGGTTACCTCTTAATTTGGAGAACGAAATTCAAAGAGTCACGGTAAATATTATCCTGCGCCTCTATTCGGGAACGCGTAAGAGTGGGATGCGATGCAACAATATCGCTTGGACGTTCCCGAATAGAGGCCCTGTTTAAAGCGAGATCTCCGATAGTGCAACTAAAACTGGCAAAATTAAATAAACCAATTAATTTCCTTCAACAGAAACGATTCTTTTAAACCTGTTCCTCAATTAATCGTTTAAAATAACGGTAACCGCAACCCAAACCGGAATCACTTCTAATTTAGGGTCGACAACCAAAATTGGTTCGAAAAATTGCCCGGTTTCCGATCCTTTGGATAGACCCTAGAGTCCGCGGAGTGATAAGACAAGCTTGCATGCGTCGTCACATTTAAGTCGTCGCGCGACCTCGTACATTATTTTTAGTGCCGTTGTTAATAAGGAAGAATAGAAGCGAAGTTTTTACTCGTAACAACCGACTACGTCGCACGAAACGATAGCTCCGCGCGTCTGTTGTTAGCTAGACACGTTCTAACAGAAATTGTTACGGCTTTTTGCTACGGAGTTCAATTTGTCTTGCTTACTAATAACTAAACAATGTATTCTAGATAGTTATTTTCAGACTTATTTGCGACAAATCGCGTTTGCGAGCACGAGTGTGTCAGAATGTCATAATATTTTCGTAAGCATTAGACGTTCGGAAGTGACAAAATGTGAATTAGCCAAGATCATGTGAGATACATTTCGAGCGGATGATACTCTTGGCTATGTGATCTGGACGGCTGCCCAGTCGATCACAAGAGTCCACAAATACCTGAGCGATGGGAAGCACGTTTGCACAGTATTGAGAAACCACATGATAGTTTTTATTTTAAGTGCTGCGGCCCTAACATGCATGCCACAACTATAAATTAGAACCGTTTATCTCTATGACTATCTCTTTCGTCGGCACTAGTGTGAGAGAGACGCACTTAGAGATAAACGATTCTAATTTATCTTTGTGCCATGCATGTTAGGGCCGCTGGGTGATGTTAGGGATCTTTGACCGCTATATAACGAACGGAATTTTTTATTGCTTTTTTTATTTTCACCGTGTATTTTCTATGACACATACCTTTTCTGGACTTAGTCTCTTAAAAATTAAACCTGACCGATAATCTCAAGTTCAGATTGAAATTAAATCTTACCTAATTTTTGTAGCATGATCTGTTACAACTAAACAATAACAGAGCTTTACATACAAATAATTTACTAGTCAAATTAAAACTTTCGTGAGACATTATGAATACTTGAAAAACACACGGCTTTACTCACGATTTATTGTCAGAAATAGTCCGACAAGCGCGGGTTGATCTGACCGGGACCGCACTCAAACCCTGAAGAAGGACTCCAATCGAGTTTGAAACATATCGGACTATTTCTAACAATAAATCGTGAGCAAAGCCGTGTGTTTTTCAAGTATAAATAATTTACTGTCAAAATATGAGTGGTTTTAATAAATTCTTTAAAAAAAAATATAGATGATCACAGTGTCTGGCGTAAAATGTTTGATTACCTTCATCTATAACTAAATATAAATTAAATTAAATGTCACATGTAACATGAAACTTATAGCTCCCAACTTACTCCGGCTTTTATTCCGGCATCTCCATAATATCTGCGACAAGTGTGTAGCTCTCCATACATATTTTATTTTCATGAATACATATTGAATAAATTCTCTACGATTACGTCATAAATCTTGATCATTTTCTGAACCCCCTTTGTGTATCGAGTCGTGCGAATAATAGCCAATTTAGAGTGTGAGATGTCGCCGTGCTTCTCATGGGTTGAATACCTTTTCACACAAGAATTAGAAGATCTTGAGGCTAAATATAAACACATGCTAAATAGTAAAAGTATTAATATCACCAATATTGTTAAAAATAACATCCAATTTATCTATTATACCAACTCTGGTGGTGTACACTTGTAATATATCAGCCCCATATAAAGTGAAGGCATTAATACGCGCCGACGAACCTCCTTTACGGCCAAGTATAATCCGCCGCGACTCAAAGCCCGTAAAAACGTCATAAACCTTGTGTGAAAAGTTCGAAAGTCCCAAAATGAGAAAGCACCTACGTACGTATTAAATGGATCTGTAATACGATCGCCTTCATTCCCCCGAGTAACTAACTGATAATTCGAGATTTTCGAGGAATGCCATTTTGCGACAAGCGAATAATGGAAGTCTCCGTAACGGGCTTAAGCCTTTAAAACCGCGATATGCTTCATCATCAATTTTCACGGATTTTATGAATTATTATTAAGTTTAACTTTTCGTTCTAAATCAAGTTTGTGATAATTACAATTTTACTTTGTTTGCGGCTCTCCTATCGATTATCGGTCCGAATACATCTGGCCTGAAGTAGCCGTGATTTGCAGTGCTAGCGTCTGTATTTTATTTCTTTGTTATTTTGTTTGCTAGTAGTTATGGTATGCTGGCGAGGTATTGAATGTACCTAAGAGTACAAAATACAATTTAACACGATTGTTAAAACGTATTATTCTAACTCACCCACACCACTGCACTGTTTTAGCCTGAGGGTTCAAGCAGAAACAAATGTCAACCATCTTGTTTATTACTAAGGGTATATGTTCTCAAATGACAGTTTTATTTACTAGAATGCACATTATATCATCTTAATATGACATTTGAAATATAACAGTCTCATAAATATAAGCTTGATTCAGTCCTCATACATTTTTGATACAGAACTGGGTCATAACTATTTTGCCGCTGAATCCATTTTTTAACAGAAATACGAAAGAGAGTCATTCAGTAATTTTTTTCGATAAGCTATTGGACAGTGGCAATGCCAGTGAGCGCGAGGTGGAGGTAGCTCGTCCAAATACTTTTTATCCCGAAAAATTGCTTAGTACCCGTGGGAGTTGCGATGAACAAATTCTGCGTGCATGAAGTTATGGGGAAAAGTTATATTATAGTCAATATTTATAACCAGTAATTTTCAGTTTTTAGTATCGGACTAGTACACGTTTAAGAAGAAAGTTTAAAGTAGAACTATACTATTCTTTGCCCTCATAAGTTACGAACAAAACATCTTTAACGCAAAACACCTAAATAAAATATAGTTAAAGCAGTATAATGCCCAAAATTCAAAATTTTAAAAACAGCTGTTCATTTTAACAGAATACTGTCCCATCTTTTCAAAGGCAGTAAGTCCGAGTAGCATAATGACCAAATTACAAGTCGTACAAGAAGCGGAACGTGAAAAATTCGTGGTCGGTCTTTTTAGACTTCAAAGAAGTCTTATCCTTTTTAGTCTTGCGAGTCGGAGTAGTAAACCCTCAAGCCAGGACTCCTTTTGATCAACTCTAGGCGTTTTATCATAGGAAAGTCAATCATGAAAGTGCCCGGTTCTAATATCGATTCAAGTTTAATTCTGTCTTTTTAATCACTAATTTGAAATGTTATGATTTAGTCATCTTAACAAAATTTACTTTTTAATTTTATTGATATTTTGCAACGAGTACTTAGACTATCTTATCAGTATCATCCGCCTATATCGTCCCACTGCTACACACAGGCATCCTCATGCCTTGGTCTATTAATTTCTTACATATCATAGACGTTTAAATACTACCCCGTTCTCACAATAGTTGCGAAAAACTAAAATTACACACATTATTTTCAGCTCCATTGTTTGTCGCGTACGGTATAGCCAGGAAACCATCTGAATGGAATATTATGACAAACGATAATGTATTCTTGCTTAAGAGGCTTATATATATGCACGAAGAGACTGAGCCTTTGTCTTGTTTTTACTTAGGCAACTAAATCAATATTCAACTTACCTACAAGATTCCTAGTACGGCAACGTAGGATCTCTTAACTATCAGTTTGTGAGAAGGGTACATCATTAATTACAGAATTAAGAACTAATTTCGTACATTCCTGTAACTATCACATACCCTTGTCAACAGGTAAATTTGTCGCAGAAACTAACACCATGTAAGAGCAGGCAGAAAACGGAAGCGTAGAATTGTCTATGTCTCAAATTCGTATTTCTAGAACCAATGGAGTATTTTGTAGAGCTTTTTGATACGGTTATTGTGACATCCTCTACGATATTTCAAGAGTTATTCACTGCGGTGTTAAATATCAGTTTTGAGATGACAGTTTTAACAAGTGCAAGAGTCGAATATGTATTTTAAATCGAAATATTGAATTTGATATTGACGAATATTATACAGACATGTAGATATGTTTAGGGAATAAGCGGAAGGCTGACGCCATAGACGCTATTTATTACCTATGCAATACCTCTGTTTTCTTCTGACTGCGGAACTTCCTATCTTTCCCCAACTGGACATATGTGTTTTACGTACGAATACTAACTGAACGCATACTAGCCCTTTATATTAAATTCTTCTGTCTAAAAAAAAACCTCTTTTTGAATCTAAGTTCCAATTTTATAAAAGTTTTTTTTTCCTAGTAGCTTCATATTGATAGCAGAATTTAGTTTTAATTTATGCATGGAAAGTGTTCCTTGAACAGGCACAGTGTTCTGCTGTGCCCGAGTAAATTAGTTTATAATTGACCCGGTTGATAGTGACGCTGTAGGAAGATTATCGTTTGAAACAAGCCCTACCTTGCCCAAAGATGTCTTCCAACTTCGAAGGTACGCTGATCTTAAATGTCAATTAAACTTTGATACAGGGTTTGCGGAGCTTGACGAGACAAATTTCACCTTTCCGAGATCGTGAGTGATCAATTAAAAGATACAACTTAAGCTGGCAAGAAATCCTATTAAATTCCGTTGAATCTCTGATGTCTTTAACAGACAGCAACTTTCAGCTATTCCAATTAATAATTTCGCTGAGCTAAAGGAAAACCTTAGTAATAGAGCGGAGAGCTACTGGATGAAAGACAAAGAATATATATGTCTGAAGTTCCAGTCATAGGGAAAGTTCTGCATAAACCAACAATCTTCAGCACCTATTATATCTGCTTTGCTCAGCCTCTTGTCTTACTTATAAAGCAAACTTCCACAAGTTTGCTTAACTACACTTATAAACATACTCAGACACCCACAGCGATGATACCTTAGTCTGATCCTCATCAGACTAAGGTATCATCGCTGTGGGCATACGAGTATCTTTGTACGACTAAGTTTTGGTTACTCTGGAAACGGCGGACACTTCAACTAAAAGTACCCATTTAAATTGATAATGATATTTTAGAATCTTTTGTACTTTAATTAGGTATATTTTTTTAAAAACTGGTATTCACTATGATAAAAGATAGAAGGGAGGAAGTCCTTGAGGGAGCTCTTGTCTCCTTACTGCTAACCGTACTTCTACCTACCTGCAAACTTTTCTTTTCTGGGAAAATATAAGTGTGATCTGAATTTCAAGCACGGCATGTGCAGCGTGTCTTACAAATTCCAAATGTTGCCTAACCATGTCAACCGTCAAACATCGTTATTTTCTACTTTAATTCACTGATTGTCATTTGATTTTTTTTTCCAACAACAATGTTCGTGTTTTTTTCCCACGTTTTTATCATTACCATACATACATTTACCTTGATCTTTAATTTCATTGCATTTTATAGTAATGTTGTTATATTTTAAGGGAAGATATTATAATAGAGTTGTTTTTGTCCACAGTCATGGAGAAGACCTGATTGTAACACCCTTCGCCCAGGTGCTGGCCAGCCTTCGGAGTGTTCGCAACAACTTTTTATCTCTCACCAATGTGCCAGCATCCAAGTAAGTTCTTAATTTGTACATATTTTATAACTAATGATTAAGGGGTTATTAAAACAGATCAATTAGCTGAACTCAAATTCATCTCCCAATCAAGGAAAATAATTACCTGCTCATTTATTATTTTGCTACCTACATCTGAATATAGGTATGTTTTACTTAAGTGTTTACATTTTCTTGGATTTTTTCTTTAATGAACATTCCTACATATAAAAAATAAATAAAAAAAAGCAAATATACGCGTCGAATTGAGAACCTCGGCCTTCGGTTTTTTTGAAGTCGTTTAAAAAGAGCATCGATTGATCTTAGATTGATTGATGTGAACTTGAAACTAGAATTTGCTATACACGAAGACAAAAAAGTGATGTGCTCGATCGATGATATATTGTCGACAAGTAATGTATTTCTCTATAGTATACAATGACACTAACAAAATCAAGAAAATTATTCCGATGCTAATAATAATATGAAATTTGCTTACATACTTGTTTTCTGTTATTCATAAAATTCAGCGAGGAGTTAGTGAAAATGCACTGCGTGGTGTGATGTTAACGTTTTAGTAGAGTGTACCATGAACGGATAATTTTAGAGTAGAATTATTTATAATTAAAATAATATATCTTCATATTTACATATTTCAGTTTTTAAATCTCTCTCTGGCTCAACTCTGGTAATATTTGTGCCAATTTTTTAAAGTCATACCTTTAATTCTGGTCTCGAGTATACAACAAGATAAAACTTATTTAACAATTATTTTAGCTCTATTCGGCTCCTGTAGACATTTTTATGGTATCAGGAACTCAAACAGATATTTTTAACGAAAACTTTGCGTTTAAAAATATCCATAATTCACCGTCAAAAGACTTACAATCAAGTTAATGGATGCCAAAGTTTATGGAAAGTAAAGAGAGCAGATTTACGAGATCTTGGCACGTCCTTGATGGATAAAAGAACAAATTGAATGCGGCATGGAAATGAGTGGATGCTAAAGAATTTTTTCCACACTACAAATTGAAAGTGTCTGGTCTACTTTATAGACTAGGTTCGTTAGATTACGTTGTAGTCTGATGGTTGCGTGGTAATGAAATTCATCTTCACGGTAAAGTCAATTTTAGTAAATAGGGAACTTGCATGTTTTGCACTTACTGAGTAATAGAAACCAAACTGTGTACGCATTACATTATTATGTTGTTTTATTTGAGATACGACGCGTTGAAAAGTCATAGTTCATACCACTCGCAAAAATGCTCCATTAAAAATGGCTCTGAAATATGACGTCACAGTGCAGTTAGAGTGTATACCAAACCAATGTTAAAAGAGTGCTGACGGTCATACATTTACTATGGCCTTTTACTGACTTTTTACATTGGGCAAGGTATAGAAAATATATGAAATTTGCAATTAATTCCGAAAATACTGTGTTTAGGCCAATATCGTACAAAATAAAAAAATACAGTTTGATGAGGATGTCAAAAACTAGTAATTCAGAACTAAAAGGGCGAATCAACTTTTTAGTGCCACCCGTTACTATGGTTACACAAATTTTGTCCCTTGGACAATCTAATCATTTTTCTATGATACAGTATATTAGTGTCACTTGGACAACCGGGGACAAAGTAAACAACACAAAAAAGTTGATTCACCCAAAAAACAATATTTATTTTTCACTTATTTTGACTATTTTTGACCCTTGATAAAAGAAAAAGTAACAGTCAAATTGATCTTTTTGTTTCTTTTACATACATACGTTAAGCTTCCGTTCCACAAAAATATATTGATATTTGTTACTATAGTAAAATAGCCAATTGCGATTTAGGAAGCTTTATTCCTTGCGGTGTTATTTTTAGATAATACTAGCTTATTATATATATATTTTTAATATTATTTATTACAATATAAAGAACATTTTGGTTTTTGTAGTCGCAACGTCTCATCCGTCGTAAGCTCATGAGTCTTTCATATATACATAGAAGGTAACGAGGAATCCGTATTCCAAACCGTATCATATAATAAGGGTCCCTATTTACCCGTAAATTACATATATCAAGAGCCATATAAATGCTCGGCCCTGAAACAGGTGGCAAATGTTTAATTAACTTGTCACATTTAGGGAAAATGTGGGTAAGATGCCGCCATAAGTGGCATTTACTCGCTTGTATTGCCAGTAACATTAAATCGATGTGACGTCATGAATTCTTGTCTGTTCATATTTTTTGGGTTCCGTACCTCAAAAGGAAAAAACGAAACCTTATAGGATCACTCGTGGGTCTGTCTGTCTGTATGTCTTTCCGTCTGTCACAGCCAATTTGCTCCGAAACTACTGGACTGATTGAAGTGAAATTTGGTATAAATATGTAAATCGGTGACCGCAACACGGACGCGTAACGTAAATTAATGAATTTAAAACATGGGGGCCACTTTTGGGGGGTAAATTAGAAAATAAAATAAAATAGTTATGCAAACTATATTGTGTTATATATTTAGTGGAAGGGCGTATTCTGAGGATCTTAATTATATATTTTTTGGAATTTTAAGATAAATATTTTGGAAGCTATTTAGGAAAATTGGCGAAAATTTACCATTCCCCCCCTTATTTCCGAAAGTACTAGGCCTAAAATTTAAAGAAAGAACCACTTAACCTCCCCGAAAGTAACGGTTGCGTAGGTTTCACACCACAAAACCAAATGCAGATTGTGCATGGGATAACAATTTGTTTACATATGTGTATTTGATAAATAACACAATATTTCCAAGTATAAGAGATATAATTATAATCCTCGGTTAAGTCATTAGAGACGTTTAGTTTTCATCTTGTTGATATTTCTGCACTGGACAGAGTAATTGGCCGCAACTAGCAAACCTTCATTAACTACACGCGTCAAAGGAGTTATTTATTGCTCTATTATAAACATGAAATGTAATCAAGTCAACTAACTGACAAGGCTGCATATTATAAAATAAAAACGTCGTTAATTGGATTTGTAAATAACGTAACAATAGACAGTCGGGTAAAAAGAGCGGTTGTTCAGTATGACGAGCAGACGAACCATCCAAGTGTAATTTAAATAGTAATATTAATCTTTATTATTCATAAATGCAGATACAGATACAGTTGAAGCCCTGGAAACTGTGTTAGTTTTCACTGTGTTACAGCACAGAATAGATAATAGTAACGTACAGAAGAATCACTCTCTAACAAAACCGGTGATTAGGCGTGAAAATATGCCTACTCATGCCTGCTCTCTCTGTCGCGTAACACTTTCTCTTTCACGTACGCTAGGGTCGCTTTAAGTAGAGTAATCGCTATGACGACGCGCGACGCTGCGAGCGGGCGAGGGGCAACCTACTGTGATTTACACCGCCGCGGTGCCCGACGGCCGAGCGTACCTAAAGTTCCAAGTGAAACCCGCCTGGTTACAATCTCTGTCTTCTCTTTAAATGTGAACAATTTTGTTGATAAGTCTGGACTTGCGTAATTAAGTTTTAAAACAGTACAATTACGTGTGGCTGTGTTTGTGTTTTTTGACTTTCTGACGATTTACTAATGAAATGACGTCTTGATCATTAGAGCTATATCTTCACTCAATTCTTTGTGAGTCACAAAGGCTATAAATCTTTTGTCAGATAACTCAATGAGTTACATATTTATTGTATGATTAGTTTCCGAACGCGGCTACGTAATATGCGCGTGAGCAAGTGCAAGGTCGGTCACCGTGCAGTACTAACAGTACTGTGCTCGATGCGTGAGCGGCGTACCGAGGTTTTAACACTTTCATTACCAAAAACATGGCCGCCGCGCAGAGTTCTTTGTTGCGCGCGGAAAAACGCTGCTACTCTCGTAGGAGCGCTACGAAATTAATAGCCATTAACGTGTTTGGCTGCAAATATAAAAGAAACTTACAAATTAGCTTTTTTATAAATAATTCTGATAATAAAACTCAGTTACAATTATTCGATATCATAGTAAAACATGCTAAATTACTGTTAAGCTAAACAACAACGTAACTAGAGAAGATGTGTAATAAAAGGTGGATTAAGCCTTTAAAATAAAAGTGAATCGAAACCTGGAATCATTGATGGTATTCGTTTTATATTAATTGGGACAAATATTTAGTCGGTAGAAAGAGCATTTTTTTAAATCAATTTTATATAAAACATTCCTTAAAACATTAAAATGAAAACAAGGTTAATGGCCTGTTCCACAAAAATGAATTGAATCTTTGGTTTCTTAACAAATTGCTTTTTCAGCCCACCTATTCAGAAAACATTATTTTGATCGCTCAAAAGAAGGATCAAAGTAATCAATTTCTATTTAACCGTTTCAATGTCTCGTATTCGTAGTGCTTTTTGCAGTTAATTTACGCCCTTATCTGTATGAATAGACTGCGTTCAAAACTAATAATGTATTGTTCCAAAATAATCATTAATAATAAACCCTGACTTATAATTTATTTGCATTTTCCTTATAGGTGGAGTGCAAAACAGTATGTACCCAAGCAGCACACAAGATGTATAAGAGTTTATATAACAATTATAAGTCTTGTTTGAGCGTTATAAGAGCGTTATACAGCTTGTGTGTTACCTGCGTAGTCACTCGGTAGCAAAATTATTTTCGTCTTTGGCGATAATGCTTGAATTCCTCGCTACGCTCTGGATGCAATATACCGCCCTCGCAGTAAATGCCATGAAATTACTATGTAAAATAAGGGACACTTTTTTCTGTTTAAATCAATAGTATTCATTATTCTGAGTAGGAATAATATAATAATTGTGAAAAAAAGATAAATTTTTTTTGTGGAAACGCCCGAAGTATGTCATTTAGCTCCCTTGTGACTTAATCACTAGGTATAGTTTTTTCGTACATGTATGGAGTTTATTTTTATTTTATTTGAAAGCTCTAAGTAAATATGTGAGAAAAAGGTTCATTTCAATATTATTCTGTAGCTTTACGTGAAGGACAGCTGCGTATATTCGCAAAGTCAGTCAACCGACGCAACTTTGATTTATTCTTGTTGCACAGACTCAATTGAAATATTTCTTCAATACCTTTTGAGTATAGGGTATCAAAAACCTTTGCGTATCGTAAATTACCATCCTTATTTGTAAATCTATTGGAGCAACTAAAATAAAATTGTTAAGCAGTACAGTTTACAAATTCACTACGTAATTGAACCCTGCAGTATTTTACAGTAACCGCCCGAAAGTACCGTGCCCGTGTGATGGTCCCCCTCTTAATCCAACTATCTTCTCTCTCTTCAACTCACTCTTTAATAAGCCCTCGCTGTACACTATGTAGACCTTGCGAGTTGACCTTAACTTTTTTATACCTATTAAATAGTTTTTGGGTGTAATTGGGTCGTTTTATATATTAGATCTTGCACTACCGGATCTAAAAGGGACCTAGACATCCCAGGATTATCGGGCTAAACGGTTGCCTCCTTGAAAGGCCAGGATTATATTTGAGTTTCATCAAATTATTATATACATAGTTTGTTTAGAGACATAAAAATATTAATTTTAAATACTAGACGACATCACAGGCTGCCCTAGCGTACAGCGAGGGCTTTATTAGAAGGTTGAGTTGAGTAAAGTTGAGAGAGACGGTAGAGAGAGAAGGATAGAGAGGGGGACCATCACAACAGTAGGTAATGTTTAGTTGAAGTTTAATATCCGTATCCATTCAATAAATGGTAACAATAAACCTTAACATTATCTTACTGGCTCCTAGTGACGATGACGTAGTCGTGACGCGCTCGATGACGGCGCGCCTGCACGCGACGACCGTAGGCGTTTGTCCGGGTTGACGGCCTTGCGATACTTTTAACATGTCCCACACGCGTTTCTTTGACATTTGTCAATGCGTATATTTGAACGGTTGCGTCTAATGTTGAGAATGTTGGTAGTTTTTATTGCTACAAAGACACTTGACGATAACATGAATTTGAAACGGATTTCGAAGCAATTTAAATCCATGAGAAGGCATGAGATACTAGCAGACAGCAGCCCCCGTAGCACACTAATTATCACGCCGTCCGTTTTGCACCCGCATAGTAATTAAAAAGCGAAAACGCGATAAAAGCTAGTGTGCTAGGCCCTCCGCTTGCTCTGACTAGGTGGTTTTGATGTTTGACTAGACAATTGAACACTGCAAAAGATACAGAAGTTTATATTCATAAAAGCGTATTGAAGGCTTCAGAACTATGTAAGGTTCATGAGTCATTAATATAAACAGATACCAGTATCAAAAAAAACCGGACGCGTGCGAATTAAACTCGGGTGGAGAGGGTTCCCGTACCGTTCAAGATTATCTGAAATTTCCTAGGTTACTTTAAATACCATAGACTTCTTAGAGGTTTCCCTGTAATCAACAGGTAAAGAACTATTTTCTGTATCTTTTTTCAAAATTGTAGACTCAGTAGTTTCGGAGATAAGGGGGGACGAATTGTACATTTTCGCCTATTTTTCCTAAATAACTTCCAAACTATTTATTTTCAAATTCTAAAATTTTAAATTACCACGACTCAATCGGTTCAGTAGTTTCGGAGCAAACTGGCTATGATAGACAGACAGACAGACAGACACACGAATGATCATATAAGGGTTCCGTTTTTTCTTTTGAAATACGGAACCCTAAAAATTACTAGATTGTTGTTTATAAATTATTCTTGCTATCCCGAGGTGTATTACAAAGCTCTCTTCACCGCTTACTTAATTACCCATTTGTTTCCTTAATAGCTCTTTTGACCCCTTTAGAAACTGCTAAAGTTTCCAAACTCCACTCTAAGCGAGATATAACATCAAAAGTTAGCGGCAAAGACTTGTATAAAATTCAATATTTCGAGTAAACCTGTTCGTGTGAAATCTATACTATCGTTAGAGAAACTATACCTTAGTTAAAGGTTAACCGACGTGTGTATGAAACATTAATAACAAGACAGTGAAAGCTCTTATCAAAGCAACTGGCGTCATCAAACTCACCCTGACATTTCGAAGTCGATGTTTATTAACGTACGTATAAAAAGTACAATTTGCTCAGAAATGAGACAGAATTTCTTTCACCAGTCACTGCTGTACACGGTTATTGATTTTTATAAGTGTTTTCCACGGTTTACGGGAACAGTCTTTGAAGACTTTCCAAAATTGAGCACAGTCGACTGTCCCTCCGTTCTACGTTGGCCGGTACTCCGGTACTGTCGCAGATTTTACTATTGTCGTCAGAGTTCCATGACTAAGACCAATCGTAACACGGATAGCGAGGCACTGTGGACCGCTTGAGGAATTACGTTTTAGGAAAGCTTGATTCAATTCAAATGTATTTTACGTGGATCATGTGCTTCATTTTGCGGTATAAGATTTTCACGTAAGTGTGTGGAGACTTTTTTTCAATTGAGATTCATTCATATTTCAGCGGTTTGTTAAATTTACCATCTTAAGAGTGACTGGTAGGCTTCGTAATAGTTGTTTACAGCGGTAGACAATGTTTCAAATAAATATACCGAAGAAGTAAGTATATAGTGCTCATAAAATTAATTCTATTAAAAATGTGAGGCCTACGCAAATTTAATACTCTAAAAAAAATTTAATTATTACTCTCGTCTTACGTTGGTTTCTTTTACTACGCTTTCAGATTATATTATTTATGAAATCCACTCTTTTTAAAATCAGTGTTTGTAATGTTGTTAATTGAATTATTTGTAACTATAAAAATCCGCTTAAAATGTACTCTGAACATAATTTAACTAATTTTTAGCGCTACTGTAAGTATGTATCTCAACTAATAATAGTAGTAGTAGTAATGTATTTTTTGAGACTACTGAACTAAGTTCTCATTTTTATTCCCACGTGAAGCTATAAGACTAAGCCACTGAAGGGAATATTATTCCAAAAAAGGTCGTCTAAATATACCAGGGGCTTTTATTACATTTCTGAGCCAAACCTTCCGGTAAATTATGAATTGTTGTAGCTTCCTTCAACTTCCTTGAATATTACATTAAAGCCAGTGACATTGTTAATGTATGCTTTTTACGTTGGTCTAAAAATTTACATGAGTGGGAGACACTTCTATTATATTACTCAATGATTATTATAAAGAATCCAATTGTTTTACCATTTTCGACCCGCATTGATAGAATTGTCGGAATTTTCAAATTTCTCTTCTTTCTAAAGCCAAATCCATTAAGGAAATGGTCTCCTTCAGTGATCGTATCTATACACTGATTGCGTCGGAGCGTACGCTGTGCCAACCCCTATTGAAGGACATTTCTAAGGGTTGCTAAGCCCCTTGCATCTTGTTACATAGATAATTACAAACAGTGTTCCGTAATAATGCTTCCCTTTTCACCGAGATTACATATTGAATCTTTACATCAACTTAAACAAATCGGGAGAGAAAAAGGCGTAATGTCAACAAAAAATCTTTGACAGGCGAAGTGTGGCACACGAACAAAGTCCCGGCAACCCGTGGCACATATTGATAAAAACAGCTTTTCGTTATTCAATGTATAGAGTGAAAAACCCTTCTATCCTTCAAATAAGGCAAAGTAAATAATGTAAGCTGCAAGGCGGCTTTAGCGACGAGTTTATTTATGAAGGAGTTGTTCATGATATTTTCAAAGCGTGTATTGTTTATTCATAATTGGTGAGGTGAGTAGGTGAATAATACAATGACAAGTATTAATTTGCTAACGCGGTTGTTGAAGTTATAACGATCTCGTTAGCATGATGTGCGACATTGTCGAAGCCGATATAACTGTCGATCAGGCGGCCCGCTAGCGAATCCCCTCGGTATCGAATCGAAATGTTGACGGTATTATGTTTAGCTAGCAGGGCCCTTGATAGTAGTGTGGAAACAGTTGCTTTGTAGCGACACTAGCGACATCTCGTATGGAGTAGAAGTAGCTACGACAATCGCAATAGTGGCAAATAGCAGAACTAATCTAATAATAATAACTTGGTCACCAACACACATTGATCTAGTCCCAAACTAGGATTCCCTGTTCTATAGGTACTAAACAACTACGTATATGGATAAATACATACATAATTATAAATACTAAACTCGGGTACCAACATTAGTGCTCATCACACAAAGCTTACCCCTAGCGGGACTTAAACCTGCGAATTTGGGTACAGTAGGCAGTTGCACTGCCACTGCGTCATCGAGCCAGTCGTAGTCTGAAAGAAAATACAAACATACTCATACTCATTTATCAATAATGATAAAACGCATATATGTCAAATTATTTATTACATTGTTAACATTTTACATTGGTAATATTTCAAAAAATGCTTAGTATTGTTTGAGTTAAAGCTCATTATTGTTAATTTTTACAATCATACATTGCACTAGTATCGGAATCCACATGGATGTGACAGTACTCAAGTAACATCCGCCTGGAGAGGGCTACATACCAATTCCAATTTAAATAAACTCGTTTTCATTTGTGCCCATCAAGGTCCATTGTTGGCATTGTTACTGTAAAGTAGATTGAAAATGGCGTCTGAATGAACAGTAAAGTATACACAGTAATTAAAACGAATGTCCCCCAGACAGTTAAAGCGGCTAAAAATAATTTTATAGTCTGTCTTGAACAACGCGTACGTTTTAAATAGCAACAAGCTCCATCTGTCACACATTTGACCCCGACCTTATGGTCGAGGTTCTTGATTATCTGCCATACGTTCATTTGAGTCTAGAATACGCTGTTTATATTATCGTGTTCAATACTTGCTATATTTAGAACTAAACGACATCTGTGGACGACAGCGTTTATGATACAAACGATTTGAGCGATGCAGTTGCGTGCAGCTGTTTGCATCGTATATCCGTAAATTGCGTTGTTTGAGTGTTATTTGGATCATGTAAATACACATTTGACATATTTAACAGAATACACATTATGTCTATTTATGAGTCATTTGATCCTAAAACCTACATTATAAATGCGAGTTATGAGTGCATTTTGTCTTTTTTGTTATTTTCCGTTTATTTTAACTCTGTAATTGGATCGATTGCCTTTTTGTTAAATTAATAAAATTAAAAAACATAGCGCTCAAATATGCACGCTCTTTAATAAGAACATTTAACGATGACAATACTATTAATTTCCATATAATTAGCTTACTCTTTAAGAAATAAAGTCAATCAACTTTAACGACGAATCCGAGCGACAAATAACCTTTAGCGGTCGACGTTCACAACAATGTTGCAAGCTGACTTAAATTTACTAACAAAGTTAATTTTACTAGCAAAGTTTTGCTCGAACAACAAGCGTGCTCCCTTTCTAAAAGAAACGCCAGCTCTTACAACTTTACAGTCAAAGAGTTCCGGTTTTTTGTGCTCGCTTTTTCGCTGAGCTTAACTTGGAAAACTGTAATTATGATGTTCAGCGTAATCACTTTCTAGTTTTTATCGTATCTTTTAAATTTGATACAAGGCTGTGTATAAAAGATCTTACGTATTTAATAAACTTGTATACAAATATTTTTATAAGAGTTTATTCAGCAGTTTTCTGTATAAAATTGAGCACGGTTCAGTCTCAAAAATATGTTTCATGAATTTATATTCAATAGCGTATGAGCATATATGAGATGGTTAGAACACTTCTTTTTACACGAATACCCAAGAAAAATGACTGCATTGTTTTCTGGGTAAATCTGCATGTGGGTGGTGTTTGTGAAATTATTTATTCCACCCATTACTTCCCAACGCCTGAATTGATATCAATGTGCGGGGTATCATAAGAGTTCTTAAGCTATCCCGGGTAACAAAGAAAAGGTGGCATTTAAAAAAGAACAAGCATACATATATACACACTTGTGTTCCATACATGTGTTCACAAATATAAAACAAAGATGAAAAAAGTGTCAACGCTCATTATGTTAAAAATCACCGTCAAGTCAATAAGAATGGAAGTCGACCTTAGGTATTACCAATTAAATAACTAAAAAATCCAAATAAATAAACAAAAAATATTTACCAATTAAATAAACAAAAAATGTTATGTCTTATTTTGATACAAAACTTACTTGCTAACACTGCTACAGTGACTGCACACAAAGACAAAGTCTGAATAGCCCCGCTTCGTGGGCTCCTATTTCTACTCTTATGAGCAAAAGTGCAAGAATGTATGTATGGCCCACCCTATATTTTAACGTTTATTATACCTTGTGAATGTTATTAATATGGAATTATATCATACGTTCTCATACAAAGTGGGACGCACCCATCCAAAAACTAATGAAAATATCAGTTTTCGCATGTAAGAGTATAATTTTATTGGTATAATACCTTTGTAAAGCGGAACCCACAATACATTATTTACAAAGCATGGGATGTTGGCTTGTATTAATGTCCATTCACCGGGTTGAATTCTTTATCCCCCCTCCCCCCCTCCCACCCGTTTCGCCTCTTTCTTTGGCCCACGCACGCCTTTATTTATTTTAGTAAAATCTTATAAACATCAAAGCACTTTGAATACACGAAAGGAAATTTTATCTCCTCAAAGATCTTACTTGAAGCGCTTAACCGTTTTATAAATTGTCTCATTTATAGGGTTCCGTAGTCAAACTAGGAACCCTTATAGTTTCGCCGTGTCCGCCTATCCATCTGTCTGTCCGTCTGTCCGCATTTCGCAGTCACTCTTTGTTGAAGACTATTAAAGTTAAGATTTTGTACCAATATAAAGGATGGCCCCGCGCACAATTAAAAATTAAGGTTTCTCTCATACTTCTAAATCAAAGCTAAAAAGATAATAATTTTTCGTATACAACCTCGCTTGAGGATAGCTCTTTGAAAACCGTGATAAGTATGTTATTACCAATTTTTTGATTTGATGGATCGTTTAGGAATTTTTGAGTTATGAAAGTGTAATTTCTCTTGGAGTTACGTGTCCCCACCCCCCACAGGCAAAACTATTTTTATTTACTACTTAATCTTTCAAAACAACGTAAATTTGATAACGCGATCACATGATTTGTCGTGATAAACTTGATTTTTGTTTACATATTTATTAAATAAGGAAAAGCGAATGAATGTCCTTCACGATATATTATGCTGAATTATGTAGAACAAGGCTCGGTAATCAGATAAGAAATCCGATTAGACATGTATTCAACTCTTCTAAAGTTAGATTAAACTAAGTCTCATATTTATATTATGTTTGGGATATCTGAGCTAGTTAAAATTTCCTCCTAGTCCTACTTAAAGATAGTCTGGTTATACGAGTAAATATTGCAAGATTATGGTTTAGCTGTTTTTTGTAGAAACGTAGTACAATGACGCGGCTAAAATTTGTTCAATAATGTATTAAAAAATTAATTCGAAATTACTTCTCCCAGTTATGGTCAGAGAAATATAAATAGTATAAATTGACAATTATAACTATTGAAAATACTTAGGTTACTGACCAATTTATAAGTCTTCGAATTTCCGCAGCAACCCTTTCAAACACGAAAAAAAAAGTTTTTCTTTTTTATTTGAAAGCAATTTTACAAATTTTTAAGGTAGGTACTTATGTTCCTTATCTGTTCTCTTTTCAGGTCCCGAAGGTCGTCGGGTGCGGCCACGGCCGTAACACCGCAACCGAAAAACTTCAATTCTGGAGGTAAGTCATATTTTTAATTAATTTCACTATAGAAGACAGTATAGACGTCTACGGTTATTTAAAATGTTTAAGTTCCACTGTTGCGCAAGCTGTGCACGGATACTTAAGTGGGGTATTATTTTCCCGTTTTGCGCACATTCATAGATAAGCAAAACCCCGCAAAGTAGCTATATGTCTGAGCACAAAGCGCGGCGCAGTGCCTTAACCTCGCTAGCCTTTTTAGTTTTTCTCATATACAGTTAAGTGCACAAGTGTAGGTAGAGAGTTATTTAAGATAATACTTAACATCAAAGTGGTGTTTCTTTTAACATTATGTCTTTTATGCAAAAAGGTACACACTTTCTAGACATGTCAAGATTTATGTATTAAAGTATGACATTTTAAGGGATAATCATAACTGAATATTGCATTTTTTATCACTTGCAATTTTTGAAATTGATTGTCTTATTATTTGATATTAATCGCTACCATTGGTTCACTTGTGCACCTAACTGTACGTTACCAAATAGTATATTTAATTACTAAAACATACAGATTTCGACGGAACGCTAGTATCCCTTTCAAAGTAATTATTAGATCATTTTACCGCGACAGCAAGGATTAGAATAAAAATAAAAACATTTTACATTTGTAATAATATACGATATCAAACGATTACCCTTTTATAAAGAATTTCCACTTCGTTTTTGTTTATGTTGAGAATACAAAATAGGACTGTAGATTTTGCCACTGAAAAAAAAAACTGGAGTTTTTAAGATTAGATAAACCAATCCATTTGCGATAATCCACTCATCAGGTCCAGATTATCTCTAGCTGATAACACTTCGTTTATTTCGTAGAATCATTTTGTAAACAAAATGCATGTGTCAGTGATCTATCTGATCTATCTTCTTCCTACCGGGAAAAGATTATGCTATAAGCAAAGGAAATGACGAAAGAGTTAGGAAACAATGATTAGTTGATTAATTAAATGTCATTTACATTATATTTTTGGCGAAAAAGAATCTTAGCTAAAAGAAAGTGGTCACTAGCGGTTACTAATATTTGGAAAGGACAAGGTAGGCTTCTTTGGTTCATGAATTATAGTCGACTAACTTGTTAATACCTACTATTCTCTAAAACATCTATACCAAACCGCTCCACGTCCACAGTGTAGATTATGGCATATACTTTGTTCAAAAATCATTGGCTCCCAAGCACCCTACGTAGTACGGCACCCTACGTTGTGCACGGTTCGCATGCTGTTGGCCGGTTTTTGACTGTACCATTTTTAATACCTATAGATTAGAGATTGATTGGTTGAAATTAACCTAGATGTCTTGTTATAATTGTAAGTAACACGATACGAAACCACCCCACCACCACCGCCATCATCAATTTAAATTTCTAACGTATTTCTGACGGGAAATTAAGATTATTCGAAAATAATTGTGAATGACATCCTTAAAGTTTGACATTTGAGACGATAAGGTACTTACTTCCTTTTTCTAGAATAACAAGTTTGTTTTTCTTCAGGGAATTTACCTAACACCCTTCAAAATAGGCCCTTTGTGGCAACGATGGTAAGACGATAACTTTGAAAGCTTTTAGCTGGCTACAGGTGGCTTCGCAGAATAATACGGTTACTTAGTCGTTTAGTAACTCGATCCGAGGGATTGCTAGGTATATTTACTTTGCTTTTAACTATAATTCGATTAGGATTTGGCTGTTCGTACCTAAACCGTTGAAGTAGAGCCCTAGGCACTCCATTGTTGCGTACATGAAGCGTTCGTGCAGACCCTCTATATGGTAAGAAAAACAGAAAGGAAAACATGTATTCACTAACACAGAAGACGCATGGTGTGTGTCCTCGCGACAGTGAACGGGACACTGGCTAAGGCATAATGCTGAGGTGTAAGACATCTGCAGCGCTGATTTTCAGCCAGCACCGTCTATGACTCACGAAGCGCTATACAAACAAACTACATACAAATAATAATAATGTTTATTTTTTGAAGTTTTAGCTGGTGAGACAAGCGAATTTTAGAAAATATTTGAATACCGCTTTATTTGTTTTTTTAAATTTAATAATGTTTAAATAAGTTTAAGGAATTAAGGCAGTTACCCTCCAGGGCCCATTATTTTTTTCCACCCTGTATACTTAATATTGTGATAGTGTTTTCAGAGCAAGTAACTATTTGTTATAGCAGCATTAACCCGTCCGCAACCGTTGACCCACCAGCCCTCATAATCCTGAGAGGACGGGTTAAGTGTTTAAGGTTAAAAAAACCGGCTTCAAAAACCCTTTGAAAAGTAAGAAATAATGATTGGCCTTCGTAAATAAATTACCTAGAAACGTCAGATATATTGTTGATTAAGTGATACATTAAATACATCGATATCGGTGTCAAGTAAATGGACACAGTATGAGGGATGGATTACTTAATTGACTTGCCACCGACTTCGATATATTTAATGTGTCACTTAATCAACAATATATCTTGACGCGTCTAGGTAATTTGCTTACGAAGGCCAATCATTATTTCTTACTTTTCTAAGGGTTTTTGAAGTAATTTTTTTTATTTGTAAAATTTTTACTATTTCACGTTTTTTAGTAATTATCATATGTGATTTAACGATACACATTTAATTCATCAAGTAACAATAGCAGAATGCCAAATTGATCATCACCCTTTACAAAATGTTGCTATCCAAGGTGCAAGGATGTCAATCGTTGAGGAGTTCTTCTGGTTCTTCACCGCCGGTTCTTTTTTACCACATGAATTTTCATGAGCATAAGTTGCTTCCCAACCTTATACAGAAACCGAATGGCCGCCCGTGAAATACTGATCATTGAGGAGGTCCGGTGGTCATCCGTGGTCTTTATCATCAGTTCCACTTCACTAAATAATGTTTTTGAAACGGAACTGCTTGAATTAATACAATAAATCTAAAAATTTCTATATGCGTGCCTATAATATTTAAGGAGTTCCTTCGGTTCCTCATAGATCCTCTCATCCAGACTCATCTCATCTCAGACCTCGACTTTGATCACAACGAGACCAACTTGGAGAAATACCCTATCGACTAAAAAACGATTCATTCAAATCGGTCCAGCCATGTCCAAGTAATCGGTGATCATACATTTAAAAAAAAAACAAATAAGTATACGCGTCAATTGAGAACCACCTCCTTCGGTTTTTTTGAAGTCGGTTAAAAAGAGGAAAAGTTAACAAATTGTACATAAAGTTAAGTGCTGGATTAGCCCAGCTAAGGGATTTACAATTTCGTCACTAAAATTCCAAAACCGCGAATGTATCGTTGTTTCATACGTGTTTGACATTCACATTCGCGATTTTATCATTATAGTGCCAAATTGTGAATAATTTACCTAGCTGTACCGAAAAGAGGTCCTGTTTATAATTTAAATGCCTGAGTGAATGAGACAAATGCTTTATATCCTCGAGTAAGTTATCAAAAATATGTAGCAAGTCAAGTTTTGGTGTCTGTTTTTATAAATCGACCGCAATTATCCTCCGGCCCAGCAAATATCGTTCGATACGTTGTCCATTATGCCCGATGTTATGTGCGACAGAGAACGCGCTTACTACAGATTTATAGAGATCCCATTTATTTAACAACTGTAGCCTGAAACCGAGATATATCTGGGAGCGATATATCTATCTCGAGCTCATGTGCTTTTCTTGAGATGTCATATATACTTTTTCATGTCAAATATAACGAAGATTCCTGAGCAGGTATTTGGTGCTGACACATCTTTTTTCAGCAAGTGACTTATTGTCACAGTTCGGTTTATAACAATTGGACACTGAATTTTACTAGAAGTTATAATAATAATAACTTGTATTACAAGTCTTTTACAACTCATATATCGCTAGTAAAACTTATTCTAAATGTTAGTGTTAAATAATCATGCCTAAGCCTAAACATAACTACCCACTAACACTGAGTACGGCGCATGTAACCGACTGCAGTGAAGTAATAGGGGCAGTCCAGCCTGCTCCCTACCATCTTCAGGATGGTGGCGCGCACCCGGCGTCATATACATATACCTACATCACATTGGGAGCCCATGGTTAGTTGATTTTTGCACTTCTTGCTGAACAGGTCGTGCGGCTAACCTTTATTTTACTAGCATCTATGACTAGAACCGACGATCTCAAGAAAAGGATATAGCTGCAATACAACTGCGTTAAACAAGTCCCTTAGTTCGGTTTGGTAACACCATCTATTCTCAAGTTTATAAACTACAAAGAACTATACCTGACTATAGCACGCTCTATTGCCGGCGTCTTTGTTTCTATGACATTAACGCGGTCTTTTTTTGCCCAACTCATATTATCAGTCTTTCAATACTCGCTATAAACAAAATATATATTTTAAAAAAAAACAAATACTTATACGCGTCGAATTGAGAACCTCCTCCTTCGGTTTTTTCAAGGCGGTTCAACAGTAAGTTGTTATCCCTTCATATTCAACTACGAACTGCAAAAACAAAACGCATGAATCAAGCAATAATAAACCTTTCCTGAATGTAATAAGAAATCTGATGTCTGCAAAATTTACTCCGTATATGTATGTACACGGTCGAAGTCGCAGGCAAATCAAGTCATGACATAAAAACTCTTTGGAATAGAATTCATATAGGTATGATAATGGAATTTCCTAATCTTGCATGAAATCTTTTATCCCAGGAAATATGCGAAAGGAAGGCTATATCTATTTTAATGGCAAGAAATTTCAACGAAACATTAGAAGAGCTGCTTCGACTGCTTATTTTATTGAAAGATTTCTTTTTTTCCTATAAATAATGAAAGAAGAAAATAAAATATAGTTTTATTCGTCGTTTCGGTATAACAGAATACAATAGCTTCTGAATAGCGATTTTTTCATAATAAATCACTTCGTTATTAAGTAATTATTTAAGTATGCCCTTATCCTAGAAAACATACAATGTATCTTACCTAATCGTGTTGGATTAAGCAATCGTATATAAAAGTTTTATCTTATCCAAAACTATAATTCAGGTCAACAGGAAAAGTATTCGGAAAAGGTATATCTTCAGCCTTCGATTATTATTAGAATACGCGCAAAGATAACTTCCCAGAAGTGGTGCGATAGGTCCTGATGCAGTTATCCTCTATCTGACGAGCCTTAGTTCTTGTGATAACGCCGGATGTTTTGACGGGACTCCACCTGTTACTACCGATAGTGATTCGTGATTCCTGAAATTGTGTATTGCTTTTCATTGTAACCACCTACGCAGTGCAACTGAAAGATTTTATGAATTCTGAAGTCATGCATCATTAACATCGATTTCCAGCGAATGATCTTCTGTGGAGTGTAGAAAAGAAAATAATTAAATGATATTTTTTCCAATACATTAGGCGTTCAATATAGTCAAGCCTTTATTGTTATTTCGGTCATTTGCTTTTCTTCTTCTTTTAAAGTGTAGGTTATGTACGAAAATCTCTGTGACTCTTTTAATGATGTTGAAGCATATTATGTTCATAACCTTGGAGTTTAATATCTATTTGTTCGAGCGTAGGCTTTGGAGGGTATTAATTTACAACAATTTACTATTATTGAAAAGTAATATTAAACTTTACTGAAAAGTAATATTAATGGCTACTGAGACGGTTATATAAAAATTTGCTCAAGAAATGTTCATTTTCAGTTATAACTAGTGAGCGGACCCGGTTTCATTCGGGAGTCTTTTAGTTTTCCTTATTTCATACTTCGGACTCATATGGTGTTCTTCTTCAGGGGTTGAGTGTAGTCGCAGTCAAAGCAACCCGTAGTGGCAAAACCCACCCAATTTCAATCGGCTCGCGGGTCTTGCGATGTACGAAGCGCTTCTCCCGTACAAGCAGCTTCGCCGTATCAAAGCGAATGAAATGCGACTTACCACTGTCCAGACCATGCTCTGCCACCGCGGAGCTATTGGTCCATCTTCTTCATACTACGCACGTACTCGATCAGTCTTGCGGACACTTTAGGCCCCGGTCTCACTCCCTTTGCCGCAGTCACAAAAATTATAATTTGATTACTTGAAAAAAAAAGTTGTTAATTATAATTTGTTTGTTTACTTTACATTCCAGCGGCCCTAGCAAGGTTGACAAGAGGTTATAAGTTAAACCGTCTTATCTCTAAATGCGTCTCTCTCACACTAGTGCCGACGAAAGAGATAGTAAGACAGATAAACCGGGGTAACTTATCCCCGTGTCTGGCATGCTAAGGTTGCAGAGGTCTTTTGAAGTGTAGCCTATCTATACAGTGGGTTGTATAAGAAGAGTGTTTTCCCTGAATACAATTTTTTTCTCGTGGGAAATACAAAAATAACACTAAAGTTAGTCAAATCACCTAATGTGGTTTTCCTTCCTGCGTTAATTCCAAGAAACATTTGACACCTAAAAACACACGAAAAAATTATAACGTGAATGTTTCCTTTTGTTGAGGTGTTTTAATTTGTTGGGCTTCAAATAGTTCTTAATATAATTATTGGAACAGTCGTCAAGGAATACTCTGAAGGTTTTCAAGCATTAACAATGAGAGGTATTTTTAAATTGAACACAAATCGTACAGTAGTTACTTTATTTGAATCGTGACGGGGCGATTGACACTTAGATTCTTCAATATTCGTTTATTTCCTTTTTATAGAGGCCCAGTCTGTTAGAGCGTTAAGTAGCATACGGTTGCTTAAAATTTTGTAAAATTTTAGTTTGTAATATTTGCGTGTTAAACGAAACGAGTGGAAATTTTATTCGATCAGGTGGTTACAATGTGAACATTTTGCTGTTAAAGCGAAACTATGTATCTGTTATATCTTCGCATCATATTTCACGGCAATGGTATGAAAATATTAATTATCGCATAAAAAATACTGACAAATTGAGAACCACTTCATTATAGAAGAAGGTTAATAAGGAAGTACCAAAATAACCGATATAGTTTCGTTGTTTTTTTTTTCTGTATCAAACTTATAAGTGATAATTGTGTAAACAAAAATGTCTACATTCCCCATTCCCTTTTAATTTTTTACATACATCACGCCCGAAATCAGTCAGATTAATTAGTCCTAAGATTGTATGATGGACCGTATGGTGACAGGTGATCAGCCCATCGCCCATACAGATAGTCCACCATGTTGGAGAGGACCCGTCCCTTAGTCGACTTTTACGACATGCCAGGATGATAAGCATCTGCACGCATTCTACTTATGCTATTTCTTCACTCCCAGTGCAGCAGAGGAGTCATGGTGGAGGGAGGGATTTTTATTGTTGAAATATCCCCAAACTATAAAGCAGTGTGTTGGCGATTTATTACACTCCTTTATTACACTAATGTGCAAAGGATATAATAAAACGATTAGAAGCTTCCTCAACAGGTAGATAAAGCTGCATAGGTGGTCTTATCGTTAGAAAACGATAGCCACCAGACTCCTTAACTAAATGTTTAATTGTATTTTTTACGATTAACTTTAACTATATATATACTTTCTCTGTTGAATATGTATTTATCAACCATGACGTCAAAATATTATTGAAAACCTAGATTTATATTCCTCCTCCGAGACGAGGTTGTTTAATATTCGCGGTATCGAGTACCTTCTCGTTCTTTGTCCGTAATAATTACTCGTACAGACTCCGGGTTTTACGTACCTTTTTCGTAATGCTACTCTAATACAACGGATAAATGTTTTCATGGTTATATTCAACTTTCAAGTTTACACAACGATGCGAATACGAATTAAAGCTAATAAATATTTAACCTTTTCATACACTCACTGCTAAACGTTAATTTTTTTTATAAAAAAATATTGATTTTGCAATACTCTTTTTAGGGTTCCGTACCACGAAAGGAAAAAACGAAACTCATATAGGATCACTCGTGTGTCTGTCTGTCTGTCCATATGTCTGTCTGTCTGTCCGTCTGTCACAGCCAATTTGCTCCGAAACTACTGCACCGATTGAGTTGAATTTTGGTATACATATGTAAGTCGGTGACCGCAACATGGACGCGTGACGTAAATACTTATATGAATTTTAAACACTTGGGGGGTAAATTAGTAAATTAAAAAAAATAGTTATGCAACCTACATCGTGTGACATATCAAATGAAAGGGCTTATTGTGAGGATCAAATATATTTTCTTTTGCATTTAAAGTATTTAGTTTTCTTATCAACTAACACTTTCAGCAATCTACACTGTAAGTTTAACATTAAATCTGTGTTTGAAATCCATTTAACGTAGAATCATTTAATACGGTATTGACATGCAGCCGCAGTTGAATTGATTATCTTTGACTAAGGCTAGCTACTGACCTACAATATAACCGTGCAATATCACTTGTTGCACAATTATATTGATCGTCAGTAGTCGATATTGACCGTCAAAATCATCTACTGACGATGAATATAATTGTGCAATCAGTGATTTTGCACAGTTATATTGTAGGTCAGTGGCTAGCCTAAAACAAGATATTTGTAGCTGTCTACATGCTCTAGGGAATCACATCTGCACAAAACAGAATCTACGTGTAGGCATTCGTACAAATTATCAGGCCCGAATCTACAGGGGATTCATGCATACTTGTCTTATTTGGTAAACAAGTTTCTAAAGGAACCGGAGACACTATTTTAGACGGCACTTTGCCAATTTTTAGCCTAGGTTTGCTTTATTTAAGATAAAACAGCTGCTTCACCCAAAAAGTGCAGTTTGAGGTTAGAAACTTGTTTACCAAATAAGACAAGTATGCATGAATCCGGTCCGAAGTCGGAAGACATGTATGGATGCCCCGGGCGGCAATTAAAGGGGGCGCCAAATCCATGTGTTTCCAATGAATTCGTTTCACAAAAATCATTAATCCCAAATGCTGGAAGGGAGGGGCGCGAATGTCTAGTTTTTGCCGGCTCGGAAAAATTCGTAGATCCAGAGCTGCGAATGATCAATTAACTGTTTATAATAATACCGTTATCATGTGACCATCTGAGTATGTTGGCGAAGTCAGCCTGCAAGTTGTCCCGTATCGCCACCGCGAATAAAATAAAAAAGTTTGCGAATTATTTCGTATTTGGATCGTGACAGGTACTAATGAGCTGCGGTACGGGGAGAATTCAGGACGCTGTCGCTCGCTTCCAGGAAAATACGAAATGTAGGCCACTGTCGACCGGCGCACACCGGCGGCTCGAACGCGGCGGGCGAAATGCCACTACGACTTATCATGATTACTCATACATATTGATAGTAGAAGTATTGTTGAACCGGGTTTTTGGTTTTTGTGGGGTCCTATTATGAGCAGTTAGTTGGTGCACCGTATCAGTGCATTGTATGAAAATATACCCACCTGAACTCAGATTTCAAATCATGTCGAGCTAATTAATGCACCCTATAGTTACTAGAGCATCCGATACAATTACATTTTTAACCAGTTCTATACAAATATAAGGGGTAATTCCATGGTCACTTACATAAAAGTTTAGGCAAAAATCGTTCGTTAATGTTATATTTATGGAGAATTCACTCAAGGATACATTCATTCCATCGGATGATATATGAATTGTGCAGTAAAGAGGGAAAATCAATGTCATAAAATCCAATTATTTATTATTCATCTAAATGCACGGTCAAGTGCGAGCTTGACTTGCGCGCCGAGGGTCCCGTACATACCTATGAAAAACAGACAGTATCTTGTAGGTACAGAAGCCTGAATTTTAAAAAAAATTATTTACAACTGGGTAAACATTTACAGAAATAAGCCAAAAAATTACTTTCGTAAGCTTCTACAACCTATCTGTGTGCAACCGTCGAGTGTGATACGACCTTGCAAAAGTTATTCCGTTCGTTTTTACGTGATGTAACTAAAAATGTACAGTTTTCGGACTTTTTCCATTACTTGTAAGAAAAAAATAGCTTTTTGCCAAATTTCGTGATTTTAGGTCAACAGGAAGTACCCTATAGGTTTTCATTCTCTTGCGAGTATCAAAATATGTGGCACTAAATGGCCGTATCTTTTGACTGCGTTGACTTAGAAGGTTAATTTTTTCACAGCTCTAAGACATTGTAGACCTTAGTATTTAATATTATTAATTTCAACTTGATACGCGTTCCTGAGAAAATGGTCTTGACACACAGACAGACAAACAGACGGACAACGAAGTGATCCTATTCATTTAAGGATTTCTTTTTTCTTTTTGAGGTACGGAACCCTAACAAGGGAAAAATATGTAATGTAAGCGGCCGCCTGCTTTTAGGTAAAATAAAAAATAATTGATAAGGTTTGACATCATTTTTGCTACTTCATCTATTAGGTAATTAATATACCATTTTCATTCAGAATGAAAGCACATTTGAGTGACTTCTCCCTGAATTTTACATTAAAACAAATTAAATTTACTAAACATCGCCTAAAATTTAATGAAAGTGACCATGGAGTTCCCATAATACCCTATTCCCTGATAATAATAATGTTTAAATCAAACAACTCTATATCAAAATGTGGTAGGAAAATTCCGAAAGTTAGGCATTTTGCTACAATTTGGTTCTTTTGATTTGAGATAAATCAGGGAATAGGGTATAATGATATTTGGTTGTAACGAACCGCCTTTTAGGTACTTATCTAAACACCTAGTTAGTTACATCGTACTTTCCACCCTAAATAACAATACAAATGACACGGTAAGTACTTATATTTGTTGATTGTTATGTATATTATAATGCTAACTTTTCAAAAGGTCCTTCTAGATAGCAATATAATGATTAGGAAGATTTCCATGTCTGATAATGTTATTTACTTGTATAATTTTAGAAGATTTGCACACTGTTCTCATTTCAAGGAAAGCTATCTATGTAGACAAAGAACATTGAAACTGATAGGAAAATTATGAATGTATTTATATGTGATTAGCTTTTACCCGCGACTTTGTCAGCGTAGAATTCGTTAATCGTGATTCCTTTGGGAACTGAATTTTTATGGATAAAAATTCTATGGCTTTCACTTTCTTTCCAATCAATTCCTTCCTTTCTAAATTTCATCCAAATGTGCCCAGTGGTTTAGCTGTGAAAGCGTAACAGACAGATAGACAAAGTAAACATTCGCGTTGGAAATATTAGTATGGATATGGATTAATTGTGTAAGTGTGATCACCTAAATTTAAATGTTTATTCAATAATTAATATAATATGACATAAATGGAATCCGCAACGCAGACTTCGTCAATTAAGTACACAATGCATTAGTAAACAGGCTTCGTCAAATACCTAATCTATTTAACAGAAATAAGCAATCCGCATTGGGCTTCGTCAACACATCACCTTAGTCTAAAAAGGATCGACCCGAATCGTACTCGGTTCAAATGTGCTCATAACACCTAGCTGCGTTACCACACTGTATGGCTAAGGAAGTTAAACTGCTTCAACTAATCATTTATGAGATTAAAATTTTAAGGAAATAATGATTTATTATACCAACAAAATACAGTCGTTAAACAGACCCAAGGGAAAAGTAAAAACGCTCGTCTGTCGCACTAATTCCCGCCTTAAGTATGGTACGCTTAATTTCTAAACGAAATGTGTCAATTTAAAGTGTTCTAAATTCTCCGCATTGCCGCAACCCTGAGCTATATTCCGGCCGATAAAAATCACCCGCCCATCAGAATCAATTGTGAGATCATTTGTTATCTGGGGGGCTAGCACGACATGCCCGCGAGTCGTTTGTCGCTCAGTGCGTCTCTGTCAAACTAGTTAAGTATGTAAGGGATGCACTGAGCGACAAACGACTCGCGGACAGATCGTGCTAGACGTGCTGATATCTCCAGCCATTTTTACTAGGCTGAATATATTGTTTTTTAAAATCATAAAGAATTTGACGAACAAATTAACTGAGTCTCTATTTCACACTGCTTTAGCGATATCTCAAAATATTTTGCTATGATATGGTAGTTCTTATCAAATTGACAGCGAAGTCAGCTGCATCTTAAAATAACGATACCATATATCGCTCAGGCAGTGTCAAATAGAACCCCGGGGGCGCTAGCACGACATGCCCGCGAGTCGTTTGTCGCTCAGTGCGTCCCTTAAATATTTGACTAGTTTGACATAGACGTACTGAGCGACAAACGACTCGATGGCATGTCGTGCTAGCCCCCTTGTCTTTTGAGACTGCACAGCTATACACAGCGAAAAAATGTAGGTATGCTTTTCGTATAATGTTGGCAATATTTGACCAACGACGGCTTCGCCTAGTGATTCCTATGTGGAGTCCAGAGCTTGAGGTTTCATGCCCGCGATTTGTTTGTCGCTGATTGCCTCTCCGTCGAACTAGTCACATATGTCAGGAACGCACTGTGCGACAAATGATTCGCGGGCAGGTCGTGCAAGCCGTGCTGAAAGAGATATTAATTATACTCATATGATACCTTGGTAGAAAACCTTGTTTTTGTCTTAGGTTCAGTACTCTTAGTGTAAAATTAGTCATAACAAACGTCTCTATTTCGTAAAACGTAAATATGTTATGAGAAAAACGTACACTAAGGATATTGATATTCATTATAGTCATTTAAGTTTGGGCTGTCTGTGACGGTATTATTAAATATTGAATTATAGACATATTCGAAAATGTGGTAGGCTACTGAACCAATTTTGCAGGTAGGTTGACAGATTGGACTGCTTAACGAAGTGGCAACAAGTAATTGGTACGGCTTGTGACGTCATGCAAAATTCAATGCGGCGGCTGCTAGGAAACTTTGTAAAATGTATTTAGGCGTTAATGATGGCGAATAATATAAGCCTAATGAGATCGATAAATAATTAAGTAGTGTTAAGAGCGATAATGAAGATTTCTGTAAACTTGATTCCGTAAAATAAAACATTATTGTACAAGGACTATGGGTACTAGACAAGGATACGAATATACATATAGATAAATATTTCCATATAGATACTAAACATCTATATCAAGGGTACAAATATTCGCATCCATACACAGTTTGCCACTAGCCGGACTCAAACCCGCGACCTCCAGTAGGTACATATTTGCACAACACTGCGCCGAGCCAGTCATTACACATTACTCATGGCATAAATTTGGAGTATTTACGCGTTTAAAATTTAAAACAAATAGTTTTGAAAACGTTGCCAGCCCGCGCTGTCATTATGGCATGAACGCGCTTAAAGTCCCCGTTTACTTAAACCCTCAGCGCCACTTCGCCTCAATGAGCATTCGAATTTGTACTTTAAACAGCATAATATAAAATGACGTTGTCGAGGAATTTAATTGTTGGGTCATTGTCGTTAATCTTTAATTTTGCTGTTTTGCGAGTCGTTTGAGTGCGTCTTCGTCGTCGTTTTGAAGTCGTGTCCTTCAAAAAGCGTGACCCATCTTCGAATCAGGTCAAAGTAAACAACTTATTAAGCTTTCATTATAAGCTCTGCTCCTCTCTACATTAAATTTAGTGTTATTAAAAAAAACTGATTTGGTTTTATTATAACTATGTTTAATAACAGAAGAATTTCGTTTACCATATTTTGAACTTTCCTTCTGGGTCAGAGCCCTTATCATGAGAGAAGATACAAGTAAAAGGGACCGAGCGATAATTTACACTAGCGAGAGCGGTTTGCGCAACTCATGGTAATGGTACTGAACGGTGATAAAATGTGTATAAAATATGTTCGTAATTTTCAAATAAATATCGATGCAGAGCTGCTGCTCCTCAATTCTCGCCTCAATAGAGATTTAAGGTTGACTTTCGAAGCAAACGTCAGTGGTGTCAGTACACCGCGACAGAGTAGCAGATGCTACGCAAATATATGAAACGTCATTTGAGCGCAGCGACACTAACGCTGCGTCATTGCATAGTAGGTACATAACCTGCCACTCTATCGCGGCGTCACTGCCGCGGCTGTACTGATGCCCCTAACGCTTGCTTGAAAAGTCCGCCTTAAATCTGTGAATCTGATTATTATGTCTCAAATTCCACTTCATTTCTATTGACTTTGATGAAACTATAATGGTGTTACAAGGAATAAACCTTCGAACAAACCAAAGAGAAACATCACGCCGGACGATCGAGCGGCCTTAAATTGAAGGATCTCGCTTAATTTCTCATGTAAAGATATGTAGCGACATTTCAACCAGTTCCATGTATCTATCGCGGCGTCACTGCCGCGGCTGTACCGATGCCCCTAACGCTTGCTTGAAAAGTCCACCTTAAATCTGTGAATCTGATTATTATGTCTCAAATTCCACTTCATTTCTATTGACTTTGATGAGACTATAATGGTGTTACAAGGAATAAACCTTCAAACAAACCAAAGAAAAACACCACGCCGGACGATCGGGCGGCCTTCAACTGAAGGATCTCGCTTATCTTTGTAAAGATATGTAACGACATTTCAACCAGTTCCATGTATCACACAATAAAGCCAATAACCAATAAACAGGGTCAAAATTCATCATTTATCTGGAACAAGAAGAGTTCTGTGACGCACGCGCGGCACGATCCGTCACCGTGCTACATGTTATGTTATTAACATCGTGTAATCGGCGGAAGCGAAGGTCGCATTTATCGAGACCTCGACTCGTATTAACTCTATCGTTTTTTAGTAGGGTAACACTAATTAAGATAATCAGATTCCGTTTTGTTGTTGCACGATAAAATATTTCATATCCGGTAAAAGCTAGTGTCTTGTTTAGGCGGCGGTAGCAAAAAGGCGTCGCTTTAAAATAAAATTAATAATTGAATTCATGCAACAATTGGAAAATATTTCCCGACGTTTGTGGACTTTCCAGGTCTCCCGGGCTTCCGGATCATGGGGAAACTGAGATGTTTATAACCTAACTATGACGTATTACAATTGGATACAAACTTATCTGTTTTTAGGGTTCCGTACCTCAAAAGGAAAAAAAGGAACCCTTATAGGATCACTCGTGTGTCTGTCTGTCTGTCTGTCTGTCTGTCCGTCTGTCACAGCCAATTTGCTCCGAAACTACTGCACCGATTGAGTTGAAATTTGGTACCTATTCGTATGTAAGTTGGTGACCGCAACACGGACGCGTGACGTATATATATGAATTTTAAACATAGGGGCCAATTTTTGATGGTAAACTAGAGTATTAAAAAAAAGTTATGCCACATATATCGTGTGACATATCAAATGAAAAGGCTTATTGTGAGGATCTTAAATATATATTTTTTTGAATTTTAAGTAAAATAGTTTAGAAGTTATTCAGGAAAATAGGCGAAAAATGACCATTCCCCCCCCCCCTTATTTCCGAAACTACTAGAGCTAAAATTTAAAAAAAAATACATAAAATAGATCGTTGCCTATAGATTACAGGAAAACCTATAAGAAGTCTATGGTATTTAAGGTAACCTAGTAAATTTCAGATAATCATGTACGGAACGGAACCCTCTCCACGCGAGTTTAACTCGCACTTGTCCGGTTTTTAAATAAGGAAAATGGTCCAGCCTACTCCAAAAGCAAATGATCATCCGCTCGGACAAAAATACCAAATAATAAATATACTTATATGAATTAAACCTTCTCGTTTAAACCAAATTAAGAAATATTTTTAATAACCTGTCCCTAAAGTTACCAGCGTTTAAATGACCCCTAAATTGTAGTATAACTTTCAGGGTACCTAATTTTCAGGTTAATTAATCTTGCGATGCTAAGCTTGACCTTTGTACTTTAATTTAAAATTAAGTCTATCTTTAGATTACCTGTTCCATTTAATTATAATTAGATAAATTATGTATTCAGTCTTTTCGACTAAAGTTCAGCGCGTACTTAGTCACTTCCCAAATTCCTATCTCAAATTATAATATACGCATAGGCATGCGTATATTATAATTTGACTGATAAGGTTTTACTCACTTTTTACTTTACCTCGCAGAGATAGTTCTCCAATGAAATATTTCCACGTTGGTTGCAGGTAAAATATATATATTTTGTGTAAAAAGTAGTTTTAAAGTTTCAAACCGTAACTTTGTCGGTACTCACAAATTATATGAGTGATGTTTCTTTTACATATACAAGTATAACTTTTGAAACGGTATCGTCATGACTTATGAGCTCATGCTGGATATTAAGGTTGGCACCCTGTTGCACTAACATCTAATGAGCAGTGGCGAAGGGGATATTTCCTAAGGGAAGCCGGAAGAATTAAAACCGTACGTGCGAGTCTGACATTTAGTTAGAGTAACATGGACTTCACTGACAGCTAGCCGTAGCTTTCTAGCTTGGTAAAGCCGTCAGGAATCGGCTTGTAGGCAGGCTTCGCCACTGCTAATGAGCCTATTGTACTTGAAATATATTTTTCACTGTACAGACAGTGTCAGTGCCACGTTGAATTATAAGAGAGAAAAAACATAATCGATACCGTTGTGCACGACTGCACTAAGCACATACGGGCTTCGTGATAAAAAGGCTTATATGCCTAAAGCGGTGATGGGGATACGTCTGTTTAATATGCCCGTAAGTAGTTGGTACAATCAAGCACAACGGCATCGATATTTTACGTACTTAACATTTTTTTGTTTTCGTGTTAACGTGTATAGATAATCAACGATATTTAATCTTGTTCTAGACGAAGCATACATGAAGCTGGCCCTGGAGACTGTCGAGGAGCTGGACTGGTGCTTGGACCAGCTCGAGACCATACAAACACACCGCTCCGTGTCTGACATGGCCTCACTTAAGGTAAGTGCATTGCGTTGTACTGCCGCCGCTACTGAAAGAGAAAGTAATTTCAAATATGAACCCAATATTCTCCATGTTTAAAAGTAAAACCGAGTATGTAACTCGAACTATAAATCCGTTTGAACTTGAATCTTAAAGTTACCCAACAATGTGTAATTTGATGACAAAGTAAGTTTAAACTGGTTTTGAAACGATAATGTGCATACTTCTTGTGTCGTCTGTATTCTTAGCTTTAAAATGACTAGCTACGTACTTTTAACTTACTGCTTTAACTCCTTTGCAAGTTCGTAAGCTCGTCAGCATGACTTCTTATGAACCTGATTGTACCAATTCAAATTAATAGTTATCTTTCTTAACATATTCTCCCGACGAATGCTCTGTGGTTAATTAAGTTTAATGCATATGTTTTGATGTGTCGTCCGTCATAATCGCATAATAATAACAAATAAATGATGATTGTGACGTATGACTTGTAAACAGTTTGTGAATGACTCATCAATTCAGTGAACGTATAAATTAAGTCAATCTTATTTAGCGATTGTCTCTCGCCGCACGTAACTTATTTTAATACAAAACCTACGTCATTTTTGACGTGGAAAAGTATATCTATTATGCCACAAAGGCATTTTTATGTTAAATTGTTGTATACGATTTATTATTTACTATTGTATTAACGTAAATAAAAAAACAAATAAATAAAGCAATCTTCTTTGTGTTATCACGATTAAATGCATTATTCAGCTCTATTGCGAACGGTAAAATTGAATGGAAAAAGTGTGTGTAACAAGCGGATTATACAGTGTATTATAGAAGTTATTACGGTTGTTCGTATATTTGCTGTGTGATCGCTATATCCACCGCTCGTGGAAAGTTACCGGCGCAAGAACACGAACTAGGGCTTATATGTTAGCACTTGTCACCAGTTTATATGTTATGTACTTAGATCGCATTTTACTTTGAATACATTTCTAACAAATTTTTGCTTGCGTGGAATTGGGTTATATAGTTACTCCCTTGGGAACTTTTGATTTTTTGCGGGGTAAAAAGTATACCAAGTTTCATGAAAGCCGTTCAGCCAATTCGGAGCTGAGTGGTAACAAACATACAGAATCAAACACACAAACTATTGCATTAATAAAATTAGTAGGATATTACGATAACCGCCCGTGCGATAATTTTTCACGCACACATCTCGGTCATTAAAACTTAAGAGGAGTGTGAACCTACGCCTTTTCATACAAAAGGCGATAACGATTTTCACCCTTTAAATGTTAACCGATTATGACCAAGTTTTGAAAGGTTGTCAGTCAAAACAAAATAAATGAAATGAAACAGAAATAAAATAATTATAATTAAATAATCAAAACGTATAGACCTAGTATACGTTTTGATTATTTAATTATAATTATTTTATTGCTGTTTCAGTGTTTTCATACAAAACGAATTTCGGCCATTATTTGACTTTGTTCATCTTTAATCAATATTCAAAAACGTAAAGACCTAGTTTTTATTCTGACTGACAACATATCAAAAATTGGTCAACGTCGGTTAAAATTTAAGGGCTGGAAACCGTTATCACGTCTTGTATGAAAAGGGTGATTTTTGCCGTTGGTTCATAGTCCTCTTGACTAAAAATGTATCCCCGCATAATATTTGACAAATCATTATTGGTACCAAACCTTTTTTAATTTCGCAGCAGCATTATTCTAGCTACCTACTCGTATTTACATTTTAACGATTACCTTCATAATATTGGATATTCGATCTCACATATAAAGCCCTTTGAGTCAGCAAAAGTTTTAATGATTTCTCGAAAAAATGGATTAGATCCTCGCTTCAAAGTCGATATCTTGAATTTACTTATTATTCATCGCACATCTTATTTATTAATGAGTTTGTTAGGTTTCTCAAGCAAGTTTCTGCTCCGAAGAAAAGTTGTATTTTTAAACATTCTGCTCTTTAATTAGATATGAAAGAAAGTTATTAATTTTACTAAACACAACTTGAAATTATACGTGTAATAGACTTGTAAAAGAAAGTTTAACTATTGATTCTAGTGTTCTAGTGCTCGTGCTGAATATTTCGAAAAATAATTAGATAATATATAGTTTCACCATGTTTGACGTTTGGAGAAAATTTTATACTTATGGCACCCACTTAAGAGGACTGTGAACCAACGGCAAAAATCATCCTTTTCATACAAAAGGCGATAACGATTTCCACCCCTTAAATGTCAACCGATTTTGACCATGTTTTTTTAATATTGATTAAAAACGCAAAAAAAGTCAAATAATTGCCTAAATTAAATTTGAATGAGAATACTAAAACAACAATAAATCTAAATTTATTGATTATAGTGAAAAAATTAAAACGCCTAGGTTTTGTTCTTACTGATAACCTATCAAAAATTGGTCAACATCTGTTAACATTTAAGGGGTGGAATTCGTTATCGCCTTTTGTATGAAAAGCCGTAGGTAAAGTCGTCTTAAAGTTTACATAAGGTTTTCAAATAACGTATTGTGATCAATCGGAGCTTCAGTGGCCTAGTGGCTAAGGATCTTGAGATTTTAGACGTCTTTCAAACTTATGTAGACCTGCGACATGCCTAACCCATGCTCTTACCTTGAGGCAAAACATCGTGAGGAGAACTGCACGTTTAGGTAACTAAATGGTAATTTGTCTGGTTCGCCAGTCGCAAGGGTTACGGAGGTCAGATGGCAGTAGCTCTACTATAATAAGTCAACCTGCCAAATTAAGAATCATGGTCAAAGCGTACTCCAATTTTAGATACGGCAAAAAGTGCTAGGTTCCTAGGCTTTTCTTCTAAATTAAGAGTGTTCATAATCTACTTCCAAGTAGAGTTAGACTCTTAATTTAGAAGAAAAAATAAAGTGGCATTGTGGGTGGTTTTAACAAACCAAAATAATGATAATGATGGCATTTCTGACATTTACTTAATGCATGATTTTAATTAAATGATATGTTTACGTATAATAAAAGTGAAGACGAAATCCTTTTTTTAGGAAACCTCACGTTATCTCGTTAGATTGATCCAATACAGATATCTCAGTAAATTGTATTCTGGGTCCCATCTCATTTCAGTTAGTGATTCAATTTCTGACTTCATGAGAAATGGAAAAGAGCTGACTGACTCTTTCGATATTCAGTTTTTCTAAAATAATGGTTTGATAGAAAATTAAATAAGGTCATACAACAAGTAATAATGGCATACGTCTGTTAAGACAATATGTAGTGCACTTATCCTTTGTTGTCAAAGATAAAAAACGAGAAACAAAGATATCTTTAAACCGAAAGTTTTCACAATTATTAGTATAAGTTCTAGTTTACTATTAAGTAGAGAATGCACTTTTGAATGAATCGATAAAATTTACGTCATAGTGACGCCTTTGCCAGCGCAATGCATATTTAAGGCAACGTCGCCATTTCTTGTTAAGCTCCTTTATGCTTAGCCTCCCCTAAACAAATTTACTAACCAAAACCTACTGCTAATTCCGTAAACAAATCCAGGCGCCTCATTCGGGAACGCTAAGTGATTCTGTAGCGACTCGTAAGCCAGATCTCTCATCTCGCTCTTACGCATTTGGCGTCGTGCGGAAGAGTGGAATGAGAAATCTGGCTTACGAGTCGCAACAGAATCACTGAGCGTTCCCGAATGAGGCGCCTGATATGGGTCTGGTTAGTTTTAAATCACCACCCTCACAGCGAACCTCCCTCGGTTGCATGAATTACCTTTCGCTTCTGCCAAATTGTCTATTTTTAATATATACGTGGGCAGCTCTTACATGTTCTGAATACTCTAACAAGAAAACTCCAATTAAAAGTCAAGAAGTTTTCCTACGTAGGTAACATGTTCGTTTTTCTACGTAGCGGCTCTGACAAATATTTCACCAGGAACAAGGTCATGTTTTTGTTTAATACCCGACAGAATAATGAGTTGGAAATGATTTAAATTACAAAAATAATTAACGAATACTTTATTTTTATATCAGTTGCATGTAAACAAGCTACCCCTAACCTCGTAGCCGCAAAGAAAATTGCATGAATTCGAGTGTGTGCATCAAAATCTACCCAAAATCAGTGGTGGTTAGATCCATTTAGAAATCCGACTACCGCTGTACGTGGGAGCCGACTTTAAGGGTTCAAACAAATATTATAGCAAGAATGCCTTCCAATAGTTGGACCAGACTATCGGCTCCAACAATTGCATGGAAAAATCTGACGTTCCCAGCCTTAAGGTTGTAGCGTGTCTGGTTTGCGTGTCGTCCCATCATTAAGCACGGGAGGGCTTCGCGTAGCCTCGTACTATGACGTAGATCCGGCCTTTGAAATATATATGCCACTAGGTACAGTTGCATGTCTAACTAGAGACATTAGAGCGATTTAAAAATACACTTCAATGTTAGTGTTCTATTTTAGTTGTAGCTATTTAAGAACCTCATTAAATGACACTGTTCACGTATCTCTATGTGTTCTGTATCGTCCGCGTAGACATCTCTAGGTTATTATACACGCACGTTGTACGGTGTGTTGACTATAGCGCATTATTGTTGAACCAACGCCTATGTTTAAAATAATTGCCCTACTTAACCCGGTGATTTGCGGGAATGAGTACCTTTTATAATAATACTGCGCAATTATCTACGATAGATAACTTTTAAATATGAACTTGGGATAATGCGCTCGGAAAAATTAAACTTACTTAATTAGAATATTATATGAATAATATTTTATGAAGAGGACATATTAAATAATACCTACAGCATCGCGCTTCTTAAGAGTCATTACGTGACTTGTTCACGTTAAAAGGACGATTCATTTTATTGAAGATGCCAAATTCAAACAGCATTAATTATATAAGACAATATTAATTATATTATGTATATTTTTGAATTTTACGTTAAATACGCTTAACTCCCGTAATAACATTAAACCGTTACTATAATTAAAACGGATACTCCTATCAAAATTTAATGATTTAACGATTCCTATGCTCTTGGAAATTTTAAGATATGCATAAATAGAATCAAATGTTATTTTAAGAAAATAGAAACTCATCAAATGAAATAGGTGGGCCGGCAATCGCTTCTTAAAACAGTTTTGAATGTTATCACTGTAAACAAAAACACCTCTGTAACGCACTAGTGAATAAAGGTCAATGATTTGGCATAGCGAGTCGCTCAAATATAAAAATATCTATTTTAAACCCGTTTGATAATAAAGACGCCCAGATAAGTTTCACATTCTTCTAAAAACTGTAAATATTGAGGGAATATGTTAGCCGTTAATAGCGTAAATCTCGCAGCAATCATAAACAAAGCGGCCTTTGAAATGTGGTTATCGCGTCTGATAATATTTTTGGTACGGAACCACGGTAAAGGTCCTCGGCCTTGCCGGCGCGCGTCACGCGGCGCGCCGCCCCAGTCACGTAGGCTCGCCCGCCTACAGTTCTGACGAGCCCTCATACCGAAAAATAATATGTATCTTCTTTGGCTTGGCTTTGCCTATTATATGGGTTTGAGAGGTTTCATCGAGAAAACAAATCAACATTTGATCACAGGATGAGTCGAACTGCGACCTTGGTCAAGTCGTCATTCCTTGAGAGAGGCGTGGCGGCGCTTCGAATTCTAGGGCGAGGTCGCAATTCAGAACATTTCGTCCCCAAAGGTAGCCCGCCTTTGGAGTGGTGGCTCCCATTGTCACTTAACGTTCTAATTATGACTATTGTTATTCTGAACTCTGACTGCTTTGCTTTCCAAAGTTCAATCTTTATAAATAAAAGTAATGTTGCTACCATTATTAACCAAATGTTTGTGGTTCACCGAGCTGAAACTGCGGTTTAGAATGCGATTTCTCAAAACTTTTCTTTCTATCTCGTTACATATCAACAATTTCATTCCGTATATTTTCAACAGTAAGTAGATAAGTAGCTTATGCGAACTCTGATAGGCTGACTTTCAATTTATACTTTTTTTTTACTAATTCTAATGATATTGGTACCTAAAGGTTATTTGAAATTTGCCCGCGAGCATTTTCTGTAATTTTTAAGATTGTTTTCAGTGTCAGCTTTGTTTATTTTCTTTTGTTTAATTGAAATGTAGAGTTTGGGTTCATCCGCAGTTGATATGCCTCTAATTGTTTCAAACTTGACTTGATTAGATTCTATTGACACAGTTTAATCACTATTGATCAAGGTTTGGGATCTGAAATAAACAGTTTAGTGCTTCGTTTTGTCTGTTTTTTTTTTATTACATGGACATTTTGTGATAGTAATAATTGTTATGAAGAAATTATTATCCCACTAATATTATAAATGTGAAAGTTTGTGACCCTGTGCGAGTTTGTGTGAGTCGGTTTGTTTGTTATTCCTTCACGTTTCAACGGCTGGATGGATTTGGAGGAAATTTGGAATGGAGATATATGATATAAACCCTATGTGAACACAGGTACTATTCTTTTTATCCCGGAAAATTCAAAAGTTTCCGAGATAATAACTATAACTGAATTCCACGCGGCAGGGTCGCGGGCAGAAGCTAGTCATAAATAATGATCGAAAGCATGTTTCGTCTTAAATACGCCCTATTGGAAGGATTGCAAGAATTTGAAAGGTTTCGTAGTGAAAAACTTTTCTTAGTATCAGTGTTACGGTGAATACAAAATATAATTTTATGTAAACAGTATGAACCTGCACGTTTAATACGAAATTAGAAATAAACATGGCGTATTTCAAATACAATTTCCACTGAGTTATTATTTATTTACTTTAAAATTCCAGTAACAATGACGCTAAGTACGCTCTACAAACGTCGTGCCAAGGAATCCATTGCCTTTGTGGCTTACAAGTATTTTCCTTTAGACAAAGTTTTATCTGTAAAAATATAATTTGTTAAAAATATCTTAGATCTTTTAAATAATATTATACGTAAAATCCCGATCACTTGAATACTTTATTTGATGAAATATTTGGATAAGTACCTATTTAATTAGACTGCTCAGGGAAAAGCCTTTTAAAGGGATATAATTGACATACCCGCTTACTGCGTCTGCTGAATGCTGAATAACAAAATAATACATCTCATAGTAGATTTAGGGTAGGTTATTTCAAACCATCTAAAATGTATGTTACCTACACATATGTATTTGTGAACTGGCTGAACATGAATTTGCTACGTAATACGTAACGTATTGTTTTGACAATGGCATTGCTGCCAGCGCCCTCCCTCGAGTCCCCAGTTAAGTCGATTGTTACTCCCGTAGGTATTCTGTTTCCAGAGGCGCTCTCATCAGTGTTATTTTATTATCTTTTAAACTGAAGTATTTTATTAAAACTGAGGCCACACAATTGTATACTCAATGTATAGGCTATTAATCTGTAACTAAGTTATATAAAATACAACTCTCATGCATTAATTTTAAAGGAAAATAGCAACTACTTTTTCCGTTTTAACTAAACGGGGAAAAGTAACGGATATAAAGATTTATAACACAGCATTAAAAAAAAATGTAGGTATACGACGACTTGTGTGGCTTCGATTTTAATATAATAGTTTAGTTTAATAGAAAATATAATAACAATGATGAGGGCGCCACTGGACGCACGACGCACCCTTAAATCTTTAAGGCACTTGGGCAAGAGCAAGGCGACATTTTCAGGCCTTTCGTATACCTGACACGATTTAAACTTTAACAATTGAAAGAGACAAATATGTATATAAAACGCGGTTCTGATGCGCATGGAAACTTTGCTGTGTTTGGCCCCAAAACGTTTGACGGTTATAAATACAACGGTGCCATTTTTGAAGTTTATCGATCTGTCAAAATAACGGATCTACACGCTTAGTAGATCATGTGTAGTGTAGACCGTATGAAAGAAAATAATCATGCATAGTATAGATAATTGCTCTAAGTCCACTTGAAGACACAAACACAAAATTTTGACACGCTAAATTAATGTAGGTACTTTTCCCTCTTAAAATGTTAGTACAATTTTATTTCATCAAAGGAAAATAGAATATTAGGTAAAAACAAGTAGGGAATTACTTGACAACTTTGAATGGTTAGTTTTGTTGATAAAGCCACTTCATCCTTTGTGACAATGGTGAACAGAAATTACTTAAATACGTCAGGGATTTTTGAACAGATAGAATACATACTCGCTAACATGAATCATGCAGTCACAAACTGACAAGCACGATTTGACTTAGTCACGTGGTCACGTCACACAACTCTTATTTGCTTTTAACACATTAAACTTCCGATAGCAAAAATATTAGCACAACGCAAAAGACCAAATAATGATACGAAACATTTGAATGAAGGTATGCAAATTAAAAGGGAGTAGATCTTTAACTTTATTTATTTATTTATTGAAACATATTCAACAAAATTCTTAATTAAAAAATAATATTAACTTAATACAGGGTGCCTGTCTTGTTCTCTGTCTAACACTCTCTTCAATTCGGTCACCAGTCTAACTATTCCTGTCGCAAGTAAATCAAAGTACCGGGATGTTTTTTTTTTTTGGTAGATTGTGTTTTTTTCGAAATTATATTTAGATACGAATATTTTATGCGTTGATAAAGGGCTCCCAATACTAGTTTTTCTCACAAAAGAAGGAACTTGGAAAAAACAATCATCTGGACTCGAACCGGGGTCTTCTGGTTTCGGGACCGCCGGACACACCTGAGCTTAATAGCTCAGTGTGTCCTATTCGGTATCATTACATCTTACGAGCTATCTTCATGCCTCAACTTTCTAGAACAACTAGAAGTAGCTTATAAAAGTTTTATCAGTATTGCTGCAATAGGTACTGAGATACTGACTGGCCTAAAGTGGTTCGAAACAGTTCGGAGAATGCAAAGAATGCTCGTCGTGCGCGCGGCTGGTTTCTTCAAACTTGGCCGTCGCGCACTGTTCACAGCCTTGCGCTTCGACTTCAATTCCGCACAGAACATCTGAAAATCTCACAGGTGCGAGCCGGGATTGGAACCCATCACCTTCTGTAAAAGAGGCCGAGTCGTTAAACAAGTACGTTAGACCACTAGGTACTCGTTGCCATGAACAAATACAAATAACGATTAGACGCGCGCCCTCGGCGCGCAAAGCTGTTCCAAAGTCAAACTCATGAATATTTGATAGGCCATGCCGGCCTAAAAGTATACCTAATTGAACCCATCATCAAGAGTATACGATTGGTTTTTTTATGTTGCTATAGCAAAGGGTATTGAGCAAATGGCCCGGTTGGTGTATGACGTCTATGGCGACCTCAAGCCGCGGCCGCCCGCCTGCCGGCACCCGCTGAAGGTTGACATGAGTTTCCCGTACAATGGGTTATACAACAAATGCTGTGTTTATGTTATTTAGATGTGTTCGGTATTGTAGAATGGGTTGATTTTCAATTATTTACGAGTTCCGTAAACCACGTCACCATACGTTCCCCTGTCACCATACGGTTCATCATACCATCTGAGGACTAATTATCGAACGTGGCCACAAGTAGTCTTGTGGCTCTGCCCACCCCATTAGGGATTTCGGGCGTGATGCTATGTATGTATGTATGTCCGTGATGTGATGACATGAAAATGATGAATTTAAGATGCTGTGGAGAAGCACGCGGAAAATAACAATCGAGATTTAAAACAAAAACAACGTGAATCTTCAATTGTGTGTATTTACCTAATTTCAACTAAACCGTCATCCATCTTATTATATATCTATCACAAGAAGAACTATTTTCAACCATGTCAAAACCCGCATACCTATATGTTTAATTCGTATTTGAATTTAGAATCCACAAGTAGAGTGACTTGAAGATTGAGCATAATTTTATACCAGATGAGACAATCATTATGCAATATTGCGGTCCTTTGTCTGTGACTAGATTTTTTTTACGTCTCGAAATGAAGGAAAATTGTTTCTACCAGTACGCCGATCATTCAGAGATGAGTCCAGAACTCCAGTGAAAACTTTGCCTTAGGCTATTGTAATTAATTTAGTTGTAACGAAAATACTCCAATTAGACAAACGAATGACCCAGTTTTCTGTCACTTTATGTCCCAGGTCATTAGATATATAAATATTGATTTACTTACGAATAACACCTTCTTGACAATACTCTGCTTTATCATTCATAGCAAAGCACCCTCTACCTCTACCACTACAAACTTTTGCAACGATCGCCCATACTAAACTAGAATCTATAATTCGGTGAACCAAATTGACAGCTCAAAATGCACAAATGCTGCCACAGTTCGATATAAAAATAACGTTAACGGCTTTGTTTAAATCTATGTATTTAAGTATTTATTTCTCTATATAAGTATGTATATCGTCGTCTAGTACTCATAACACAAGCCTTTAGAGCTTACTTTGAGACTAGATCGATTTGTGTAAAGATTGTCCCCTGAATTATGGGATAGAACAGAGAAAATTTTATTCATATTGCCTATATTCATTAAAAAGTAGGATTCGATACTGAAACATCGACATTAACCACATCACTATTCGATTTCACAAATTCTGGCAACATTTATCAATTTACTTCACTCAGACCAAAAAAGCCAAAAAAAAAATTTGGACACCAAGTTATGGATTCTAGTTTAGCAATAGGTACTACTAAACCAGAATTGACGCAAGTGACACCGTCATAAATTCATTAGCTCATGTCGAGAGAATCTCCTGAATCTACCGACAAATGGATCCTATTGAATAAAATTGGGCTTTGCCGCAGACCCCGCTAGAGATCGCGAAATGATCTTGACGCCTTTCAAAAAGATTGGGCGGGTGTGACAGGAAATTGGGATGCATGATAAAAAGGGAGAGAGGCTTTTTCCCAACAGTGGAAAGTCAAGGATTTACCTAAATAAATGATTTCTACATTTTTTGGGCACGTAGTTGTTACGACTACAGGAGTGACACATCACCTACACCGTAGCCGTAGTATAGGGGGTAACGGTCGAATGAGTCAATCGAGTGAAATGTTTAAAATCTTATGATGAATCAGATTGGCGACGTGTAAAAACAGTAGCCTGTTGAAAATATGATAACATTTATCTAATTAATGGTATGTGTAAATCCTTCCGGATTTATATTTTAACATTATTATAATAAAATACTGTGTGTCAAAATTGTTATTGCCTGGAAATGACTCAAACAGAGACAACTCAATTTCGATTTAGTTTACTGAGGAGATCCATCTGAAATTCAAAATTATTATATCAATGCAAAATCATTTATTACCTAACCAATAATCTAGTCGTCGGTCATTGAAATTGGGTTAAAATAGCAGAGGTTCATGTACACGCTGATGAAAGTGTTTGGAAAAATGTTGTAATGACTTGAAACATTTTACGTAAAACACCCCTGTTGTCACTTGCTTACACTCCATGACTATATAAATATAATACCGTTTGACTTCTGTTTACACGAAACGTACACGATAGGTAGTTAATTAGTTGTCAATAGATGAAAGCCCTTCACCCGAGCATGGTTTGCCACATACACGTTTAGATATACGTACCTACTTACTTCGCGGATTCCTCTTTTGCCCCGGGCCACTATTGATATCTTAGCAGCGTTTCCGTTGTGGTAGCAACACAACTCGATATAATAACAATATGATAGTTAAAGGTATCTTCACGCGTCAGTATTGTGTTCTCTGGATACACAACATTGCAACATCATGATACTGTCGTGATAATCAGTTATTCATTGAATGTTACATAATGAAGTAATGTGCCTCATTGCTACATATTATCGCATTACCCTAAAAAAATAATTCCCCGGCTAAAGCCATTGCGGAATTGATTAATTCAATTCGTAGAGTTTTATTGAATTTATTCTATAATATTGATTTTACCGCGCACCGGTTGCTCGCGAAATCCAATTGAATCCGGTAATTCTATTATTATTAAAAGGCAGTAAGGTTTCAAGTTAAATGAGAAATATTTTTAAAGCGTCAGAGTGTTAGCTGGCAATGTTAACGCAATGCTGACAGACAGAACATTTTAAGTGAACTTACTTTTGCTAAGCATAAATCGTTCAAGTTTACACAGCCGTGGGCTTATCCGGCAGCGGGCGTGTGTTTGATACGACTCGTTTATCGATGACACTCTTCGTATCGTCAACATTATTACACAGCGCAAACATATTACGTATCCAGTAACTATGTTACATATTCTGTATCACTACGGTTATATCGGTTTCCGAGATAGGCCCCTCGCGGGCTCGTGGCGACCGTCACGTCTGCCAACCACAGCCAAGTTAAAATTGGCATTAATTGGAAGAGTGTTGCATGTTATCTAATGAAAAAATCGCAGTAAAACGTCTTTATGTTTCATGGTGGCCCAAATTTCTTAATTTTCAATTCCGGATGACCCGCATCAGCAATTTATTTTCGATTTCATTGTATAAAAAACCGGACAAGTGCGAGTTAAACTCGCGTGAAGAGGGTTCCATGTTTATATGAAATTTCCTATACCCTAACTACTTACTTTACTGTGTTATTTTAAATATCCTAGACTTCTTATAGGTTTTCTTGTAATCTATAGGTAAAAAACTATTGTTTGTATTTTTTTTTTAATTTTAGTTCCTGTAATTTCACCGCCTTACATGTGTGTGCCAAATTTCAACTCGTCGGTCCAGTCGTTTCGGAGAAAATTGCCTGTGACAGACGGACATAGACAGACACACGAGTGATCCTAAAAGGGTACTTTTTTCTTTTTGAGGTACGGAACCCTAGAAATGAACTCTAAATACAATTTAAATATTCACCCAGAACAAAACAAATTAAGATTTATTTATTGTTACTGTGACCGACATAATATAAAACTTAATCCATCATTTTACCCAATATATAGCCACATTTATTACAAGAGGATCGAACCGTGGCTTAAATTTTGACAGATAGTTCATTGTTTACATGAACTGCGTGTCACTAACTGTACAGTCACGTGACCGTCCGGACACTCGTAGTTCATATCGGATAAACAAACCTAAACGCAATAAAGTTGGAGTAAACAGCATACTCGTATTATATAAACGAATGGATGCCGCGAAAAATCTAGGTCACGGTTAACCGCCTGTGGGCGCTATGCTCGGTACAAGCCACAAACAACTGAGCACACACCCATTCGGTAGGCAATTCATACAGTAATCACAAAGTATACCTACTAATTAAAGAGTTTTCTTTGATGATTTGTAAAAACTGATCCTTAAAACACACGATATCAAGAAAATACGGTTGAGAATCATTCCAACTAGCAAGCATTGTCCTGAAAATATTTTACAAGTGGGTCAAAGTACACAATATGTTATTCAAGATGTCATTAGATGATTATTTTCAATATAATAATTATCAAGCATCTCTTAACAATTCTATACATCAAGTATTATCAGTAGAAAATATATTGAATTATTAACCCTATTTTTCCCACGTCGCAGTATTGTATGTAGAACTACCTTCTATATGAGGGATTCATTCGTCATCTATCGTCCGTAGAGTAGTAGAGTCCAAATAAGCGTCCGATTTCATGAACTTCAAATAAAAACAAAACAATGGATAATAAAAACAAACCTTGCCCCTACGCGAAAGATTGATCAAATTCTGAAAACAGAAGCGTAATGAATTCGTAGTACCCATTTTCCTCGTCCAAATTTAAATACATGAGCTTTGAAATTTTCATTAAATGTTTTACTGAATATTGTGACGGAAAAAAGAGAATATGAGATGGGGTCAGCCCAAGCTAGCATGAAAAGACTTAGGAGAAAGCCTGAAATGAAAGTCACAAAGGTTATTGTGCAATGAGTGACTCGCGCAGAGTGAGTGTGCATGTTAATCTGATGACTGGGATGGACTGCATTGTCTTGCCATGCAAATGCGCAGTAAATACAATGTAGAACGTAATTGCAATGCACTATATTCATGAACGAAACAAAAAAAAGGATTCTAACAAAAGTATTCAAAGTTTTGCCCGTGTATCTATTCAATCAATCTATTCGTGACTCTGAGTGACCTTTCTGTAAGTAAGTAAATAAAATGTATAAGGTAAGTGCAAAGTAACTGAAAACATTCGCCATGAAAATGAAAATATTTTAGAGAAGAATGACCGTACAGTCCGTATTGTTTATGGTTTTAAGAGAAAGTGTTTTTAACAATGAATGAATGCTACTCTGAAGTTTTTCAAATCTTTTCTTACGTGGTTTTAAAGCATAATACATGGTGATTATAGCACATGCAGTATTTCCACAATCCATGTAGGTACATGTGGCCTTTAGACGAACAGTATCCGGCGACACTTCGGTGATGTTCGATTTCAGTTGCAACGGATGCGTTCGTTGCAAGTGCGAGTGAAACAAAGATACCTACTATCCGAAGTGTATATCTTTCCGCGGGGCACTATAAGAAGGTCAGTGACCGTCCGGATCAAGAAAAAACTTTATTGCCCCCTCTTTTCTTTATCCAAAGTCAAGCACTGCTATCATAATCTCCATTCAGCTTTAATCGACAAACATCATATCTGTCTATTTGTGGCTAGTTGGGTTTATTCCTACAATTGTGCCGTAAATGCTATTTTTACTTATTTTTCTGATTGACACTATCTGAGTGGCACCTGTGAATACCTTTGATATTTTATCATAAGAGTTGACATAGTCGTAACACAGTGAAATTATACTATACCTACCGCCATTTTTACTATTTCGGGTAAGCATTTTCAAATAGTTTCTATAGGGGAAACTAGATTATTGACCTCTTTCTCAAATTAGGTAGATAAACCAATAGCCAAAAATGGTATATTTTTTACTAGTAGTATAAATTCACATCGTTTAAGAGGAGTGTGAACCTACGGCTTTTCATACCAAAGGCGATAACGATTTCCACCCCTTAAGTGTTAACTGGATTTTTGAAAATAATCAAGTCCCCTTTTTTGTATGTTTAAAATTATGGGAATCGTCATTAGAGTCGCGGGTGTGCTGAGGATTTTTAGGCAACAATAGACTTCATAATTTCACTCGTAGGTACCTACTTCATGTTTTCCTGTTTCGTATCAAAACGTCACAACTAATGAAGGCCTGGTCGTACGGTCGTACAATAATGACATCTCGTGTGAATCACGGGCAGGCTTTCCCCATGATTCGGGGTCAAACTTTTATGTGGTACCTAGACTAAAATCAGCGTGATAAATACGTGTCTAATGCAGTCGGTAAAATGGGCATTCAATCCTTCCCGGAAGAATTACACGATAATATGGCATTGTAATATTTTACAATTTGATATTCCCATCATACGGTTTTTTCGTTTCCTGTTGAATTTTAGGTAGGACATAAGCTGTAGAAATACTTGGAAATAAAACTGGAAGGGGGTAAAAGAGCAGTTAAAAGTTAGTATGGGGAAAATAACAAATTTTTCGAAACTCTTGAAATTAGGCATTTAAGAGGAGAGTGAATCTACAGCTTTTGATACAAAAGGCGATAACGATTTCCACCCCTTAAATGTTAACCAATGGTCACCAATTTTTGATAGGTTGTCAGTCAGAACAAAATCTCGGTCGATACGTTTTGATGTTTTCACAATAATCAATAAAATCAGTTTTATTGTGGTTTCAGTATTCTCATACAATCCTTATTTCGACATTATTTGACTTTGTTGATCTTTAATCAATATTCAAAAACTATAAACCTAGATTTTATTCCGACTGACAACCTATCAAAATTTGTCAAAATCGATATTATTTAAGAGGTGGAAATCGTTATCGCCTTTTGTATGAAAATGGTGATTTTTGCCGTTGGCTCACAGCCCTTTATTTATTGTAGAAAAACGATCGATTTCGATCGAGATTTAACGTGAGTGCATACAGTCATTCGACACAAGTGTATGAATCTGACGTTTAATCTCGCAATCGACATTATCTCGAATGCATCGAGAGTTGGGGGCCAGTACTCATCATACCATGCTGTCATTTTTCATTTTGATATTTGACAGTAAATAATAAAGTTTCATATTAATGAATATAATATGAAACTTTGTGTCACTCATTTAATACAATAATTAATTGACACTTCGGGTTCCGTGGTCTTCCGATTGAGATCCGAGTTTTACCGATGGAAACATATTATTCACTATATCTGTTAGTAATATTACTAGCTTCTGCCCGTGACTTCTTCCGCGTGGAGTTCGGTTATAGTTAAACTTGGAAAATTTTGAATTGAATTGAAAAAGTAACCTATTTCTTATTCCAGTACTTAAGGTAATTAACTATATAAAGTAAATTCATCCTTAATTACCTTATTTGGTAAACAAATTTTTAACCACAAAATGAACCTTTTTTGGGTGAAACAGCTAGTTTATCCTAAGTAAAGCAATCCTAGGTGAAAAATTGGCAAAGTGACGTCTAAGATATTATCTCCAGTCGCTTTAGGCAAATAGCTGTTTTAGGCAAAAAGGTGCGTTTTGAGGTTAGAAACTTGTTTACCAAATAAGACGAGTATGGATGAATCCACTATACAAAATTTCATGAAAATCCGTTCAACCGTTACGAAGTGGAATAGGTACACACACACACTTTCGCATTTACAATATTAATATAAGATTAAATATAATAGGATTAGTGGGATAGATATTGCATCAATAATGCAATAGCTGTTACTGGTAACTGCGTACAGAAATTATACAAAAAATCCAAACCAGCGATGGTCGTGCCCAGAACATGTCATGCGGCACGCATGCTTGGAAATTTCAATGAGTCTACTTTTCATTCATAGAAAGTCATATACCATATGTTCCCTTTAGCCTTAGGGACCGTCCATTAATCACATGATGTTTTATAGCAACTTTTTCCCGTTAAAGTCAAAACTAAGGTCTGATGATGGAATCCATGAGGAATCGATGGAACTCCTCAAATTTTATAGGCACGCATAAAGCCATTCTGGTATTTTCTCTAATAACTCAATCAGTAGCATTCATAAAAGCATTATTTGTGAAGTGGAACCGATAATGAAGACCACTGATGACCAGTGGAACTCTTCAATGCCAACGATTTCACGCGTGGCGATTAGATATCTTAATTAAGGTTGTTAAGCAAATTATGCTCATCAAAATGCATGTGGTAAATTGTTACTGATGGCGAAGACCCAGAAGAACTCCTCAACGAGTAACGTCCATGCATTGTTTGCAACACTGGCAAAATGAGGTAGAGAGGGTCGCACGTGTTCATAGTTTTGATAATAGGTATCTATCTAATCTAACTATATAGGTATCATAATACCTGTTAAGACTTTAATTTACAAAATAGTAGCGGTGTTGACTGGTGATGTAGTTAATGGGTGGGCTAAGGGGTTTTTGAAGTCGTTTTTTTTTGTTAATTTAAGCGCATGCATTCTGCTTTGTTTATTGATCAGATCATGTATAAGTTTTGTACTGTTGAATAACCATACTCCTAAAATTTACGACAGCTGTTGGAGTTCAAGTGTGAGTCTATCACGTGAATAAACCGAATTAAATCAACGTTTCTCATTACAAGCCAGTAAATGCATTTGCGTATTTCCACATTAAATATTACGATTCTGGAAAATTAAGTAAGTAAGTTTGCAAGTTGTTTCTGATTGGTGCGTTCAATGAAAAAATAAATATATCTACATGATATCTCACTACATCCCCCCTTGTGGTCTTTCGTGATTTTTTCCGAACCCCCTCGCCCCCCTTTTGAGCATAACCTGATTAATGGACGGCCCCTTACCAATTAGCCATCATTCATCATAATTCAAATATGAAATAAATGTAAAGCGACAAAGAGATAGAGGTCAAATCTAACTTCTATAAAAATATATATATATATATATATATTTCACTTTATTTATCGACATACGAGTATTTGAGAAAACCATCCTATTAATATTATTAATGTTACAGTCTGTGTGTGTATGTCCCTGCAGTCTACGGATTTGTTACCACTCAGCTCTCTGTAACAGCTGAATATATTTTCATGAAACTTTGTATGTAACCTAAGGTCCTGGATCACACCGGGTCCAGAAAATTCAATAGTGCTCGAGGAAATAACTATAACTGAATTTCACGCGGGCGAAGTCACAGGCAGAAGTCACGGATAGTTAGTCATATTGATGTGTTAGATGGGTTCCGCGAACGCATTATTTTCGTGTGGCATTTTTCCGCGATCGATTAATCTCTTCATCGGAGTTTTACTCGTAGCTTTCTTCCAAGTCGCATTTTTTCGCGAACGAAAAATGTATGCCGCGCTATTCTGCCTACTCGTAGCATTTTTAATAACGCATTTACTTTCACTTTTAAAATGTTGTATACGCAAATAATTTTAGAGATGAAAGTTATTAACGAATGTATACTTAATTTTTGTCAACATTTCCAGCATTTTGTCTGTGACTTTTGATAAAGTAACCACTATTTTTTTCCCACGAGTAGAAATCTGATGAATAAACTAATCGATTGCGGAAAAATGTGACATGGGAAAAAGCTACGAGTAAAGTTTCGATGAAGAAATTAATCGATTGCGGTAAAATGCGACCCGGAATAAAGGTACATGAAAATAATGCGTTCGCGGAACCCATCAAACAAATCATCATATTACTCGTATTATCGATCGTATTATTATTCTATTAGGGTCAGTTTCCTGCGATTTGGACCCATAATGAGCGATTTTATGATTTCCGATTACTGAATGATCAATAGAATCTAATCAACGAAGACGACGCATAGAATAACCAATCAGCCGTAAGTTAAGTAACAACAATACAAGTACACATAGCTAGCTCTTTCTTTAGCAGTCAGTACGCAGAATCCGCCCGGATTATTTGAAAATTACGTCATGAACATTCAACTTTTTTTAGGAAGTGAATCATTTCTTGGAAACTGAATAGTGAGGGTGAACTCTTTTTACATTTTCACGCGACATGCTCACCGCTGACCGAGTGACCGTCATTCCACTTATCTTTTTTGGACACTTTCCAGGATAACCAATGGAAACAATTTATACACAAACTTTCATTAACTAAGACGATTATGCAAATGTACGTTCCAGTGAATTCGCTTTGTTCTTTACAAAATTCAGAGAATCTTATATAAGTTATCCGCCGGCGCGACCCACTTTGTAAATGCGTTGTTATTTGGTTTTTTGTTTTAATGTAGGTACGGACACAAAACAACTCTCGCTGGCCGAACAAAGTTGATGGCATGTCGTCAGCGAGCTCCGGAATCACTGTCCCGTGAAGTGACACTAAGAATAACTCTACTTTTTATGTTACTGCCCAATTAAGTTTAGTATCATACCAGCTCGGTTCCTTTGTGTTAAATTTAGCTTTTAACTTCCTACGTTTGACGGAGGTGATTGTTACGGCAAAAACTGTCATGACTTACTTTTATTTTAAGTTGAACCCTCTGAGAATAGATTTAGGTTCACATACCAAGATAGACTAAAGGCGATAATTGACGCCGGAGCAATGATGTGAGTTGCAAACGCCGTTACTACCACAATTGAAGGTATCAGCAGGCAAAATCTCTCTTAGTGATTAAACCTAAGGCGAACGGTTCTCTTGTTAAAGGGGACTTTGCGACGCAATTAAGCAGTATAGTCTCTTAGCGATTTCGTTAGGCTGCGATCGACTTCCTATCCTAAGCCAACCGGGGATAAAGTCACAAGGTGATAGAGAACTGGGTCAAGTACACGTTGAGAATTTTACACAAGATATAAAATGTATGTGTCGCTCAATGTTAGTTGATGGATGGAGCCGGCCGCTCGGCAACTAAATCCGACGGCTCAGCCACCCGTATCAGCTACACGCAAAACATTTATCACGTTACTATGCAGGCTGCGTGTGTGGTTAGGTTGATTGATCCATCCGATTTATCGTACGCGATATAATATAGGTATCACTAATTATTCAATTACACTTCGTGAACAGAACTTGTTAATAAATTGATTGACGAACGACGGATAGTGTCTCGTTTTAATTGTATCTAGAAATAGGCGGCCATGCCTGGTGCTACTTCTTTAAGAGGAGTGTGAACCTATGGCTTTTCATACAAAAGGCGATAACGATTTCCACCCCTTAAATGTTAATCGATGTTGACCAATTTTTGATATGGTGTCTTTCAGAACAAAATCTAGGTCTATACGTTTTGATTTTTTCAGTATAATCAATAAATTCAATTTTATTGCTGTTTTAGTATTTTCATACAAAACTATTTTCGGCGATTAATTTGACTTTGTTGATCTTTTTTCAATATTCAAAAAACGTATAGACCTAGATTTTGGTCTGACTGACAACTTATCAAAAATTGGCCAAAAAAGGTAAACATTTAAGGGGTGGAATTCGTTATCGCCTTTTGTATGAAAAGGCTGATTTTTGCCGTTGGTTCACAGTCCTCTTAAACCGCAGCCTTGCAGTTGTTGCCCGTTAAATCCAATCAGATGAAACAGTGCATCGCGCTATTGTCACATTCGGTTGTAGGCGTGGAAAAAGGCCGGCTCGTGCCGGAGGAACTACGATTCATGCGATTTCGGGATATATTAGTGATTCGAGTAGATACTAGGAAAGCGCCTCAGTGCGTAGCGTGACGCGATGACGACGTCTAGACGGTTAGCGCGAGGCCGTATCGGCGCTGCAGCTCGTAGCTTCAGTATTGCCTTAGCGCTCCACGCTACTACACGCGTAGACCGATCAATATCGCTATAAATATACGCGGCGTTGAACACGAGTGATTTGAATTTAATTTAGACTTTTCTATAAACATTCATTTTTATTGTTGTGAAATGCGCGTGTGCGCCGAGAGACAATCTGTCCGCTGTGCACCGACGCGTTGGTTGCGACGCCGTGCAGCGAGGATGGCCCATTCAGTTGAAATGTTGCATTTCCAGTTCAAACGGATGCTGAACAAGGAGCTGAGCCATTTCTCGGAGTCTAGCAAGTCAGGCAACCAGATCTCCGAGTACATCTGCTCCACTTTCTTGGGTAAGTTTCTTTTTTTACATTTGACTTTACGAGGTCGATAGAATTCTTAAAAATAATGCATATTTCGGTAATAACATGTTATGGACTCTGTAGAATCCGTGCCAGCGTATAATGAGGAATGCAAACTTTCTATGAAAGTTGATTTTACACCGCAAAGTTTATTAAATTGAAAGTTTCATCGCGTTCGTTTTAAAATGAAAGTTTTATTTTACTGATATCCTTTTTAGAATTTTAAGAGCGAAAGCTTTAAATTGCTTTTTTAACCGACTCCAAAAAAAAGGAGGAGGTTCTCAATTCAGTTGTATGTTTCCTTTGTTGTTGTTGACTAAAGGCCATAAAAACACTTTTTGATATTCAGTATCAAAGCATATTTATAATTTAAGTTATACTCATCCAATATTGTATTTAGGCCAACATGACGTCTATGCCGTCCCGCCCGCCCAAACAATAATCTCGACCCGCCCCGCCCTGCTTAATTACAGACATTTGCTTCAAAGGAAACTCTTACTTAGCACAAAATAATATACCTAATTACGAAACCGACGTCTATTGTTATATTTATTCAAAACCATATTGAAATGGCACATAATGTCGGGTAATCGTAGTTGAATGTTCTCAGGCCAGCGACGAGTGTTTTAATACCATTTTTGTACCTACCGTTTTATAATAGTAATTTATGCAACGGTTGCATAATGATAGGCCTTAAAACACTAGTGCGGTTTTATGAAACGAGCTTTTAGCGAGTTTCATAATAAGATCGCACGTGTGTTTTAAGGCCAAATTATGCAGAGTTGCATACATAACTTTATCTACACACATATTATAAATCCTCCATGATGGGTTCAGAAACAATATTTTCTGGCAACAAGTTATTTGTTGCAATCGTGGCTGCATATTTCCGATATCCGGCGCATTTTCACATCACATACACTCCGAGAAGACTACTATTCATATTTTCAACTAAAATGTAAATTACAAACAATTTTTTCTATTCAATTCAACAACAATTCTACTTTCGTTCAGCAAAACACCAACATAATGGCGGCAATTCGATCCTCTGTCAAGACCATTTTTTTTTTAAATCATAGACAAACGAATGAGGTCTCTATTCTCATGTCACTCGAGATCAAATGTTGTGCAGTTTATATTAAAAAAACATACTGATTGACGTTTCGTATCAATAACTGTTTTAATATCTATGGATACTCGAGACCCACTTGAGTTTTGACAGCTGTTCCAAATTTAATCCCATTTCTATACTAAAAACGATACGGGAATAACATTGCAGCACTGGTTTTTCCTAATTGGTTGTCAAAATGGTGGTCATTTCCTACGGTTTTTGATTACACTATGGAGGTTTTATGATATGGGTGTAGATAAATATTTTTTCTACAACATGTATTCCATAAGTTAACCATATCAAAAAAAAACAAATCGATCCTTTAATTTCGCAACTAGTGAGAAAAAAAGTTTTTTTTTTCGAAGTTACATATACCATACCAAAGAAACTTTTATAATAAGGTTCATTATTTAATGTTGCTATAATTTATACCTTGATTGTGATTGGCTCACGAACTCCCAATAATTTGTAAGCTGATCCCGAAGCACTGCACTGACACGGTCAAGGAGACCTATTATATCGAACATTTTCAACTGAAAACAGGGTGTCTATTCGGGAACGTCTAAGTGATACTGCAGCGACCCGCGAGCGAGACTCGCATCTCGCTCTTACGCATTACGCGTCGTGCGGAAGACTGGGATGAGAAATCTCGCTCGCGAATCGCTACAACATCATTTAGCGTTCCCGAATAGAGGCGCTGGTTCACTTGAAAAACGGTCTTGTCAAACGCGATCTTTTTCTGTTAAGGCAATTGTTTCTGATTTATGAAATGTCATACAATATTCTAGGTGTCTATTTTAACCATAGATAATAAACTTATTGAACGGACTTATAAAGTATGCCTTTTAAACCCTTTAATTGGCAGGTAATAGTGCACGATAAAAAGTAATTAATCGAATGATTAAGTTAATACTTATAAATATACGAAAAATATAATATCTAATCATTGAGAGATTTACGCTATCTCATCAGAAATAACGGATGAGCTCTGCTCTTGGAGGTAATAAAATATCTACGTAGCAATTTCCTTATCTGTTGTTCAGTCTAGAGCTACGTAACGTTAGGGTAATGACTTACGTATACTACTCCGAGCCAGGCACAGTAATGTTTTTAATCGATTATCGCACTTAACTATGTGGCCCACCGTAGTAATGTAAATATATATATGATTTGTTATCAGTAGATAAGCTTTTGATGAGTTCTTGTGCCGGCGCGGCGTGCCAGTTGTAAAACAATCTAAGACAAAGGTTATGGATGAATTTCGCAAGATATAGACTGATGATTGATGATACAATTATTTACAAAACTCATTAAATGATGGTCGCTTGTATTTGAATTGTATAAATAAACGCTCTCATTATTCTAAATCGAGATGACTGTAAATGACCTTAAGTACTTAACCATGTTTATGCAGTACATAAAGCTAAAGCATATATATTCTGTACAATATATGATGCGATTTTATTGGCGGCGAGAATTGTTATTCAAGGTCTTAGAAAAAAGATATTAACTAGAGTTTCTTTTTAGGGTTCCGTAACACATGATTTTCTCTTCAATATTATCCGGTCCCGTTGGAATTCAAAGACTTTCGTTGAGGGTTTTCTGTAAACTATGAGTGAGGCCCTGTATTCTGTAATTTTTCATTCAACATTTTTAGTTATGTAGTCTCAGAGATAAGGCGATGCTCGATTTTCGTATATTTAAGAAATGTAAAGAGCCCTGTCATATTTATATGTCACGTGGTGCACTTGACATAAGATTTCATTCTTCATTTCTTTATTTGCCACCAAAACTAACCATTAAGATCAGAATTTGTTTATATTTTACGCTATAATTCCGTGATTGGGTCACCTGCTAATTCTGTATACATACCAAATTTCATCTTTTTTTGTCCAATACATTCGGAGAAAATAGGCTGTCGATGATTTGAGTACTGAACCCTCTCGACGCGGGTCCGACTCGCACTTGACCGCTTTTTAGGGTTCCGTACCTCAAAAGGAAAAAAGGAACCCTTATAGGATCACTCGTGTGTCTGTCTGTCTGTCTGTCTGTCTGTCTGTCTGTCCGTCTGTCACAGCCAATTTGCTCCGAAACTACTGGACCGATTGAGTTGAAATTTGGTATTCATATGTCAGTTGGTGACCGCAACACGGACGCGTGACGTAAATATATGAATTTTAAACATAGGGGCCACTTTTTGGGGGTAAACTAGAAAATTAAAAAAAAAAGTTATTCCACCTATATCGTGTGACATATCAAATGAAAGGGCTTATTGTGAGGATCTAAAATATATTTTTTCTTTGAATTTTAAGTATAATAGTTTAGAAGTTATTCAGGAAAATAGGCGGAAAATTACCATTCCCCCCCCTTATTTCCGAAACTACTGGGGCTAAAATTTTGAAAAAAATACAGAAAATAGATCTTTGCCTATAGATTACAGGAAAACTTATAAGAAGTCTATGGTATTTAAGGTAACCTAGTAAATGTCAGATAATCATGTACGGAACGGAACCCTCTCCACGCGAGTTTAACTCGCACTTGTCCGGTTTTTTTTATACGTAAACAGAGTGAATGCTCTACAATTGAGTAAACGCAATAGAGCATCCAATTATCTTTTTAATTTTTTTCATAGACTTAGCGCATCAATGACTTGAGTATTATTTGAAGCTTTGTGCATATTCAGTTAGTTTATCTAAAAAAGCCATGCCATTTATCTTTGAGTTCGCTTAAAGTCACGCTTCACTTCAATAAAGGCTAATTAAATTCAAACGTCTCCCAGCACGGCAATTTCGTTCTTAGCCGAGCACAACGGCGCTCCCTACTATTAGCTCTTCGGGGCCCTCATCGACATGAATATTCAACTGAAGTTTATTAGGAACATAAAATATGCAGAACATGGGTATCTGAGCAGCTCAACGAGTCGTTGAGGCAATTGGCTATATACTATAGTAACAAATATTTATATATTTCTGAGGAACGGTAGCTAAACATAAATAAATGCATGTCAAAGAAACAAAAAGATCATTATGACGACTGTTACTTTTATTCTATTAAGGGTCAAAATTGTCAAAATAAGTGAGAAATAAATATTGCTTTTTAGTTCTGAATTACTAGTTTTTGACATCCTCATCAAATTTCGGTAATTTTTTAATTCTACGATTTTGGCCTAAAAACAGTATTATCGGAAATAGTTGCGAATTTCATATATTTTGTATAACAAAACCAATGTAAAAAGAGCCCTGACGGCCATATAAAATTTATTACCGTCAGGGCTCTTTTTACATTGTTCACGTAGACACTAACTGAACTGCTAAGTCATATTTCAGGGCCATTTTGTATGGAGCGTTTTTGTGAGTGGTATGAACTAAGACTTTTCAAAGCGTCGTATCTCGAAAAAAAAAAGCAACACAATAATGTTTTGCGAACACAGTTGGGTTTCTACGACTCAGTATTTTCCAAAATAAGATGAAATAAAAATCATGCAAGTAGCCAATAGGCTAGTTTCCTAAAAAAACCTAATTAGTCCGTCTTTTACATTATAAAAAAATATTGAACACATATTTTTTCTTTTGTCAATAAAACGAAAAATGACGAAGATATAGTGCGTTGAAGTTCCGCGTGACGTCACGACTTTGTAAACTTTTTACCTTTAAAGGACGTCATTAGCCCCCACTCCCGAACTTTGATACGCGTTATCTTTGTCAATTTTGATTGATTTGATACAGCAAAAAATACGTGTCCAATATTTTTTGATAATCTAACTGACGGACTAATTAGAATTATTTCTTTTTTATCTAGGAAACATCCATATTGTACCGCGCACGGCGTTCATTTAATTTGTTTGCGAGCCTCCTGTCCATCGCAAAGTTTTCCCCCGACAATCGCATAAATTACTTACTTACTAGGCAATTGAAAATGTTTTGTTTGCGCCTTCATAAATTGGGTGTGAAGCATTTCATCGTCGGAACGCGGCGTCGTAGTTTATGTGGGAGCGTAAATAAAATGGTTTTAGTACGAACACTCAGGCGTGGTTGGCTGAAATGCGCTAGCCTCAAACTGAGTTTGCAAATTCATAGAACACATTTGAATGTTTTCAACGAGCTTTATTTTTAACAATATAGGCCGGTACTTTAAACGCTGGCAGTAAAAATATGTAGGCTATGGAAGTTGTAATCTAGATCGACTTGTTTGATTGCGTCGATTCTTTATGTCGTAAGCTTACACTGAAATCGATATGGCGGTCTAAAAAATGGAATGACGTGCGCTTACCCAACTGATGTGTATGATTTAAAAATATTTTCCTCAGGACTGAGCCAAACCAAACAAGCTCGGTTATTAATACGATTAAATCGGTTTATTTAAATTCGACCAATCAATTAATATTTATCGTTATTTAATTAAACTATAAGGCTGAATATAGATTTGACCGCATACACCTTTAGCTAAATATAACTTTTATTGCGCTCCAATTCATTATCACTTTAGATTAGATACCCCCTGGTACCTTAATATTAATATGGTATTATTGCGTAGTGGCGGTGTAGTAGTCGGTAAACAGATAACAGCTTCCATGTAATCCTTCGTAAGTGGGACTGAAATTACACAATCACGACTGGCCCCTTAAGTTTGTGTGACGTCATATTGTCGTAAATTGGAAGCTCATCACGTATTATCAGTTACATAACCGATCGCAACCGTGATCTGATTAGATCAAGACCATCGATGTAGGTACCTGTGTGGTATTTAAAGATCATCTCAGTACAAAGTTCAATTTTCTTACACGCGTATGCCGAGCGTATTATCTTTAACTTTGAATCAGTTTAATAGAACTTCACTTCATAACTCGGAGCTGAATCAACGGCTCCACTTTAGAGATCATTGCTCTCAACAAAAGCCGCGTTTACGTAAAAATCAATTATCGTGAAATGGGCCGGCGCCTTGAGAACTTATCACTTTCGCAACAAGCAATTATTTCTCGAATATATCGTAATGTGTCGACCGAGCAGGAAGGTTTATTAACACCTACTGTGTGCAGTATACCTTCCTATAAACGTAACACTGCTGGGCACAAGCATTTTCTCATCGTAAGAGAACATAATACCAGATATGACATAATAAAGTCATATAGATTGATGAAGGTGGGCTTTATAACGACACACATATCGCGACCTAGAACGATATCTATCAAATATATTAAATGCGCACTTCACATGCTCACCTACTTTCTTTCTGTAACGATACCAATGGCACGGATTTGGAAATCGATTAAATTGTTAAACCCATAACAAGAATCAAGCTTTAGTTACTTAATTCATCCATACATAATACATAATAGATCCATCCATATTTCACCTGGAAATAATGTAACTTTAAATATATTTAATGACTGACCATACAATTAATGTCAAATTTATCTAATGGGTTATACATATATGCAAGGTTAAGACATTGTCTCTATTTTGCGCCTTGACAGAAAACTTATTTAATCTCTTTATTACAGATAAACAACAGGAAATCGACCTGCCGTCTTTGCAAGTTGATGAAGTTTCCGAACGCATCAAGAAGAAGGAAAAGCCACGCCATGGCGGTCCTGCGACTACCATGTCACAGGTTAGTACCAAAGTATGTGGAGATTATTATAAACTTAGTCAATATGACAGTTCCGCTTAATCCTATTGATAACTTTAGAGGTAAATAAACCGCTCTGCCCATGTATAGGTACATTTCTATTCGTAGTCACAATATTTTTATTTCTCTTGCTTATCTAAACACTATTATTTTGTGACCCTGAATAAGCCACTATTCAAATAGAGGTCATACGCACTGGCAAACAACTTGTGCGCATCCGTTGTCCTTGCAATAAAGTTTATTGGTAACATGTCGTAATCTGACCAATTCATTTTTATTTGTAGATCACTGGCGTGAAGAGGACATTGACACACACAAACAGCTTCACCGGTGAGCGTGTGCCGCGGTATGGCGTAGACACGCCGCACGAAGAGGAGCTGGGCAAGCAACTCAACGACCTGGACCGCTGGGGCGTCGACATATTCCGGATTGGAGACTTGTCGTGCGGTCGACCTCTCACCGCCGTCGCTTATGCCGCTTTTAGCCAGCGCGAGCTGCTCACCACACTCCAGATCCCGGCGCGCACGTTCTTAGCGTTCTCGGTGACGCTGGAGGAGCACTACATCCGCGACAACCCCTTCCACAACTCGCTGCACGCGGCTGACGTCACGCAGTCCACCAATGTGCTGCTCAATACGCCCGCGCTCGACGCCGTGTTCACGCCCATCGAAACGTGCGCGGCGCTCTTCGCCGCATGTGTACACGACGTCGACCACCCCGGCCTCACCAACCAATTCCTAGTCAACTCCAGTTCGGAACTCGCCCTCATGTACAATGACGAGTCCGTCCTAGAAAACCACCACCTCGCCGTCGCTTTCAAGTTGCTACAGAACGAGGGATGCGACATATTCGTGAACCTCCACAAGAAACAGAGGCAGACGCTCAGAAAAATGGTCATAGATATGGTGCTCTCAACAGATATGTCGAAACACATGAGCCTTCTGGCGGACTTGAAAACGATGGTAGAGACAAAGAAAGTTGCTGGGAGTGGCGTGTTATTGCTGGACAATTACACAGACAGAATACAGGTGCTGGAGAATCTCGTACACTGTGCCGATCTTAGCAATCCTACGAAGCCTCTGCCTCTATACAAGAGGTGGGTGGCGTTGCTGATGGAGGAGTTCTTCCAACAAGGCGACCGCGAGCGAGAGCACGGCATGGATATTAGCCCGATGTGTGACAGGCACAACTCCACGATAGAGAAGAGCCAGGTCGGGTTCATCGACTACATCGTGCACCCGCTGTGGGAGACGTGGGCAGACCTGGTGCACCCGGACGCGCAGGACATCCTTGACACGCTGGAGGAGAACCGCGACTACTACCAGAGCATGATCCCGCCTTCACCGCCTCCCGCGCCCGTCCAGCAACATGCAATATCGGACGACGACCGCCCCGAACAGATACGCTTCCAAGTGAGTAACATTTGTTGTCCATACACAGTTTCACTTGTTTAAAATAAAAGTGATAGTAAATACTTTTCGAAATCTGAACAGCGAGAATGGTTTTATAACTTGTGTTTGCATTGTTCGCAGGTAACACTGGAAGAAGGTGAAGGTTCAGAAGATTGCGAAGGGGAAGGCGATGGTGGGATGTGACGGAAACTACTGGGAATTTGTAAGAAACTCTCTGAAAAGATGCAGGTGTGGTGGAAGCTCTGGCAGTAGGGCCGGCGAGCCCGGAGCGGCGCCGGCGGCGCGGCGCGGGGCGCGGTCTTCTGTCGGATCGGATAATAATAATGTAAACACTTGTTGACGCTTATGTCGAAATGGAACGATCGCCGGTTCCATCGTAACATTTCGACCATGATTATTTATATGTGATTATTATGCAATGTAATTAAAGTTACCTAACGACTAAATAATATGTCCCTCCAATGACTGTATCATTCGATTGTCTAGTGTTTTTACTGTTGTTTCGTTTTGTCTAACCAAAGATGTGTAAAGTTCAATTTCCTAAGTTAACAGAACCGTTCGGATCCCTGTAAGTAGTAAGATTTCGGTTGGTATAAAGTTAAAGTCGTGTAAGTAGTTGTAATCGTCGCCGCCGCCCGACGCGGCGTGACTAAGTTAGGACATTGAAAACGCTTATTAATTGGTATGAAAGGGTAATTTATATTGTCATATCATCCACGTTTCTCATATTTAATACGGGTTTGCGATAATGATGTTATTCACCAAAATATATTAACGTAATAGGTATCTATCGTAAATTGTAATATATTTTAAGGTAAATTTTAAAAATTGCCTTTCGGAGTTGTTGTTGTGTCTTTCCTGAATATTTGATATTCGGCCGGCGGCGGCGCGGTGCGGCCGTCGCCGCGCGCTGCGTCTGCGCGCCCGCGCTCACTCCTACCACCTCATCTCGTTTATGGATCGCAGGCGATCCCTTTTTCATTTTTCTTTTAGCATAATGTATTTTTATGTGACTTAGGTATTTTATCCCTTTTACCCATAATGTTAGTCACGAATATCGTAAAAGTTTTGTGTAAGCATGCAACTAACGGCTTGAAGTGTTTCATTAAAACTTTAAAATACCTACTAACAAGAGTGGTTTGCGAATAAGTTTTCTCTCGAATTTTCAATACACGTGTTTGCAGAAGTAATCAACGTAAGTGTGTTAAGGTTAGCGCGCGCAGGCCGGGTCTCGCAATAATTCTCACCGAGTCTGTCTGCCCCAACTTCAGGCACTTTCATTCGTGTTCTCACTTCGCACAACAATCATACGTACTTTAAGTTACTTTGCATATAAATCTCTCATCTTCAATATTCATTCGCATTAGGAAAATAATGAGCGAAATAACGAAGCAGCTACAGTTCAGCTCTGGGATTGTTTTAAATTATATTTTCTTAACGCGAATGATCCGTGTTCAATATATCGATGTCGCATCGTTTCAGATCTGAGTTGAACGTTACACGTAAGCCGGTAGTCCCACTAAGTAATGTGTACATTGTCGTTAGCCACGGTGTCCCGTCACATATTATACATAATATGTAATACCTAGAACGTCGCAGTCTACCTACCTACGATAATAACTGGTACGCTCAGCATTTGATCTATACCAGGAGCACCTACTTAATCACAATATGTAACTTTAAGGATATTTATATGCCATTATATCCACGTTATTATAAATTTTATTGTTTTATGAGCTGGTCTCTTACTTTCATGTACTCAAAAGATATTTTGATTAATAATGATTAGTTCCTCGCAATTTATTTTTATTCTCCTTAGTATCTATATATCTCAACGTGAGTATTATTATGTTTTATAAATGCAGGTCATTTTCTCACCAATCATTCATCAGAGTCAAGAATGAAGGTCCAATGTACATTATTTTCGTAGGTAAATTAAGATTTCAATCGGCGATCTGAGACGAAGTTAAATAATTACGCGGAATCGCCGTGATGTCTTCAAAATGTCTGATTTGGAAATGCATAGATTAGGTCGGTATGTCAAGTCAAAAATGTCATAAGAAAAATTAAAACGCTTATATACGTGTGTGTTAAAATAGAAAGATTACGCTTAGAATCATTTTTTTTTCTAATGTACCTATGTATTTGTAACAAAATTGTGTTAAAATAAAATGTTCGTACTACAGTAGAGCTGTGTATAACGTACGTACCCAATCTTGCGTAGTTCATAATTGTAAAACATAGCGACTGATTGTGCCTACCGATTGGCTAACCATTTATAAATAGTTGGTTTATTTTTATTTAAGAAAAGTTGAAACTGTATAATGGAAATACATTTATTTATCGTTATAATAGTCTTGGATGTTAGATTGTCAATACGCTTACCTTCTAGGGACTCAATTCTTTGAATGTACAAAGAAATAGCATGTCTTTTAACTGTATATCTCCCGAAGAAAAAATGTTTAAGTACCCGCATCCGACTGCATGTAAACATGACAGTAGGCAATCAGTATGACTCGATCTTGTGTGTTTACCTGTACTACGGTTAAGATTGGATAATACCTAGATAAAATGATTATTAATAACAAGTTAAGGTGTGCAATGCTGGTCATTTGCATTACTTATAATTTATGTTTAAAATAAAAAAATAGCTTGTAATAGTTTAAATGACTATTTGAGTTGAACTAAAGAATATTAATGTATTTAGAATAAAAAGATATGGGAGAAAACTCATATATTGGTTTTATTTTCAATTTAAGTACTTTAACACTAACGGTCGCACTCATATGGCTTTCAAAAATACTACCTATGGAAGCATTTGATCGGAGATTATAGTTACATAAGTCACTGTCAACCAGCTATCATAATCAAAGGTGTGGCCAAGATTCCGTAAAGGGGGGAAGGGGGCCAGGCGAAGAAAAACCAAGTATACCTATAACCTACCTATAGGTACGAGGTACCTTGGTAGAGCGCTGATGGCTATATAAAATCTAAAAATAAAATCTATCTTCTAAATTGTAACTGTTGAGAGGAGTGGTGCGAAGAGGCGCGTACAGAGAGATACACGAGTTGAGTTTTTAATTATTTTTGGTGGAGTGGCAACACTGTTTTTGAAAAAAAAAAAGTCGGACTGGAAGAAAAAAAGAATGTCGTGTGTTTAATGAAGAGTTGGAATAAAAGAATTACCTTAACACAGAAACATTTATTTCAAAATCCTGGCAAAACAAAATATAAATAAAAATGAATCTCCGAAATGTATGTACGCGCATAAGTTCCGATCGACTTCACCAAATTTGATAATTGTTTTTTTTTGTGTTCGTTATAGTCAGGACAATTTCCGCTTGGAATTCAGTAATAGTTCCCTTGGGTCCTGTTGAATTTTGCGGGCTAAAAAGTACCCATGTCCTAACACACGTTCCAGGACCTAAGGTCCAAGGTTTATACCATGTTTCATGAAAATCTGTTCAGTAGTTACGGAGCTAACATACAGACAGACACACATACGAAAACTTTCGCATTTATAATATTAGTAGCAGTGGCGCAGCCTGCCTACAAACCGATTCCTGACGGCTTTACCAAGCGAGAAAGCTACGGCTAGCTGTCAGTGAAGTCCCATGTTACTCTAACTACTTAAATGTCAGACTAGCACGTACAGGAAATATTTCACGCTTCGCCACTGCTTAGTAGTATATTAAGTAAAAATAGCTTTTACCTGCGATTTTGTCGACGTACCGTATGTATCAGTGATAAATCACTTAAAATATAGCTACGTCATAGAGATGGCGTTAGCAGTTCGACACTCTGGGTTGCAGATGTAAAGTCAGGTGCAACCGTTCACACTCGAACACGTAACGTAAAGTTGGCCATGGGAGAAGCATTCCATGCGCAGATCAACACGGGCAGTCTTCAGTGTCTGACCTTGTTATAATATTAATGGTCATAGCGAAACAAAGAGAGACTGAAAACTGCAAGTGCATTTTTCGTTTTTATACCACGATGGTGGCAAAAAACGTACGCCCCGCCAGATAATAAGCGGTTACCGTAGCTTATGGATGCCTGCAACACCAGGAGTTTCATATTCTTGTAAACCTATTGACTCCTTGAAGAACCCCATACTGTAGCCCCTGAAAAAGTTCAGTATCAGTTCATTCCACTTTGGGAAAGTTCGCGAGAGGACAGTCCTCTAAAATTGCACTGTGCGTGATGACGTGCTTAACTGGAACGGGTAATTTGATGGTATAAGTGTAATGCGAGGAATAAGCGTGTCTTCTTTCCGTTCGCATCCAGTCAAAATGACAGCTTCGATGATATTATTCGGTAGGATTGTAATGGTACAGTTACACATGCTAGTTAGTAGCATGCTTTTTAGTATGCTCATTAGCATACTTGTTTCGAGCATGCTCTGCACTTGTCTACATTTGCTAGATATAAGCATGCTAGTTTAGTAGTTAGTACTAGCATGCTCAATAAGCAAACCTGTTCACACACGCTATAAGCACGCCCCCTTCCACCCGCGCTGCAGGTAGCATGCCCAATAATCGCACGACCGTCGATTTTTGAGCAAACTCGAAACTAGCATGCTCAATATTAGCAATGTTTCGACACACGTACCACTAAGTAGCAATTGCTCAAAAGTAGCATGCTTTCGTGCTACTAACTAGCATGTGTAACTGTACCTTAAAGCGCAATCTGCGCCTCTATTCGGGAATGCTAAGTGATTATGTAACGACTCGTAAGCAAGATTTCTCATTCCACTCTTCCGCACGACGCGAAATGCGATGAGAGATCTGGCTTACGAGTCGCTACAGAATCACTTAGCGTTCCCGAATGAGGCGCCAGGTCCAATGTGCAGGAAAACGAGATGTACTTATTTACAGAATTTAAGAACGCTCAAAGTCCCGAGGTCGACCATACATCAGTAGGTCGGACACATGAATGACAGTGATGTGTCAATATACCTATTGAAGGTCTCCCACTGTCTTCTGTCTCGTTCACTCACTCACTTTTCATAATAATGAGATTTAAAAAAAGAAATGTTATTTTTTTTATTTTCTTTATTACAAACCTTGCCCTAACAATAACGAACACACAAAAAAAAGAATTATCCTATTTAGTGTAGTCGTTCGGAAGTTATGCGCGTACATACATTTCGGCGGTTCATTTTATTTATTACTACTAGTGACCCGCCACAGCTTCGCCCGCGGTATTTGTACCGACTGCAGCGCCATCTGCCGGGTCTGATTTGTGAATCTAAACCATCCAGGGCGCCACCGAAACACATACAAAAAAATTGATTCTAATCGGTCCAGCCGTTTAGGAGGAGTTGAGTGACATACACACGTACAGTAGAATTATATATATAAAGATTTATATATATAAGATAGATTTATAGGTAGATAGATTTATAATAGAAACTTAATCTAAGAAGACTACGTTTCGGTTATATATATATTGTACCTACTGTTTACTTAAGAGGAGTGTGAACCTACGGCGAGCCAAAGAAAAGTCAGCGTGCACGCCACCGCGCCCGCGCCCGCTAGTTGTATGTGAAACATGCCTTAGTCTGTCCGAAAGAACAAACGGCATTAAATTAATCGCAATATTATCTTAAGCCAGCTACTAACAGACCAGCGGCAGGGACAATTTAGGGCCAAAATGTGGCGTGGCCCTTAAGGAAGCTTGATTGTGGTGTGTGAAGATCGGTATGGCTTACAAAATATGCTGCAGGGCCTAGCACACTAGCTTTTATCGCGCACATAAAGCATCTATCACTTTTTAACCAATATGCGGGTGCGAAAGGGACGAATGCTTTATATGTGCGATAAAAATTAGTGTACTACGGGGGCTGCTGATCTAAACATACAGGTAGCGGTATGAAAGTCTAGTGGTGAACGAAATGTGGTGGGGATACTGTACTCTAACTCTACGACTACTCCCGCTTCCGTTACCGTCCCACTCACTCTCGCATGATATCCAATTTTCGACTTCTACGCAATAACGGTCAGCGCTATACTTTCGTGCCGCTACTTGTACCACAATCGAGGAAGCGATTAAAAGGGTCATACCCATCTTTTCACCCTAAATCGCCCCTGCCGCAGGCGTGTGAGTAGCCGACTTTAAATATCTTATCTATGGTCTTATCTAGTGTCATGTTTGCGTCGTTGGGACAAATTTCGGCATTATTACAAAATAGTAAAATTAATCCGAAATAATTTATCTTCAACTTTGATTCATCGTAAAGATTAAAAAATGGTGAAGCTTACAACAGAACTCATACAAAATTCTATGCAGTATATGAATCCATGCAGGGACCGCGAATTGGATTTGAGAGGTTAGTTTGGTTGCAAGTATTTATAAAAAATACTTTTATTTATTTATACTAGTGCTTTGGCAATAAAATATCATATTTTAGACATAGATGCGCATTTTACGGAAATTACTACGCGCTACGCTAAAGAAAAATACCGCAGCGTAATGTTTTACCAACTTACGGATCTCCCATGTTCCCAGGTTACAAAATACCTCAAATAGAAAATTTAGGTGCCACATTGGATCAGTTCGACACCATCGATTTCTCAGACAACGACATCAGAAAACTAGACGGATTTCCTCTTCTTAAGCGCTTGAAATGCATACTGTTGAACAACAATAGAATTGTGTAAGTACCTTCATATTTAAGACTAATGGCCGAATTCAGAAACGCCACATAAGCATTGGATAAAGATTAAATAGTTAATTGCCCTCAACTAGTTGTCATCCTATACAAAAACGTCACTTAAAATATAGATCAAATTGAGATTGGTACTTTCTGAATTTGGCCATAATTTCCCAATATTTTTGAATGTATCACACTCAATTGCTATATGCTACAGTCACCTTTATGTGGCTTGATATGAATATAAATCAAATCATGATAACTGCTATGAATCATTTTTTCTTACTTGTATGAACATTTCTATAAATTTTACTGACATACCTATTTTGAATACACTTCCTTTTTTTACATTTCATTCACCATCAAGGTCATCGTCCTCTCATCTACCCTATTTGTCTATCTCTTTTTCTATTTTAGATTGTTTCATAGTCTATTTAGTTTAGCTGGTTTGTTTTGTTGAACTTGCAATTTCTCAACCAAAATTTGTGGCAGTTGACATTGCAGATTTGAGACATTCACTAACTTTACCTGCATACAATTGAGAGGAGTGTAAACCTACGGCTTTTCATATAAAAGATAATAATGATTTCCACCCTTTAAATGTTAACCAATGTTGACCAATTTTTGATAGGTTGTCAGTCCAAACAAAACTAGGGCTATACGATTTGGTTTTATCACTATAATCAATTAATTCAGTCTTATTGTTGTTTCAGTATTCACATATAAAACAAATTTCGGCAATTATTAATCTTTAATCAATATTCAAAATATGTATAGACCTAGATTTTGTTCTGACTGTTAATCTATCAAAAATTGGTCAAAATCAGTTAACATTTAAGGGGTAGCAATCATTATCGCCTTTTGTATGAAAAAGGTGATTTTTGCTGTTGGTTCACAGTCCTCTTAATGACCCAATCCCGAAATAAACCTAAAGAATATGTTTACAGACGCATTGGTGAATCTTTGGAACAATATATGCCGAATTTGGACTCCTTGATAATGTCAAACAACAACATTACAGAGCTTGGTGATTTGGATCCACTTGCATCAATGAAAAAACTAAAAACACTGTCCTTAATGAACAACCCAGTCGCCAACAAACAACATTACAGGTAAATCGTTGAAAATAGTAACTTCCTAAGATTATAGAGTGCTGCATAGAGTTTTATAGTAATAATTATATAAATAACATTTGGTTTGCAGAGCCTATGTAGCATTTAAAATGCCAGAACTGAGGTTACTAGATTTCCGAAAAATCAAGCAGAAGGAAAGAGATGAAGCCAATGTCTTGTTCAGAAGCAAGAAAGGCAAAGAAATACAGAAGGAGATCACTAGGAAGGCCAAAACATTTGTCCCTGGTGGAAATATGCCTGACTCTAAAGTTGCTAGTAAGTAATTTCATTCATCTGATAGGAAGTGACAATGTGATCCAAGACAAAGAATAATCTGTGTACTGTAAAGCCCAGACTCCATTACCAGGCCCCTCTTTCCCACTAGGCAATCTGGGCAAGTGCCCAGGGCCCCGCGATCAATAGAGCCTAACTTCTACCAGATCACCAAACAATAACCGATATTGAGTACCAAAAAACTTATTTAATTCAAATAAATCGAACCTGAATGACTGACTACAATACCAACTTGCTTATTAGCTTTTGCATGTCATAGGTCAGCTGTAGAGGCCCCATTATCCTAATGTGCCCAGGGCCTCTTATAGGTTAAAGATGGCCCATCCAGCTCGCGCTTGGCTCCCGCAACAAGTGTTCACAAGTTTGCCCCATCTAATGTGCTGCGCGCAGAAGCCGCGCGTTATGGAGATCAGGCTAAAATTATCTGTAGTGTGACATAAAAATAACAAACTGATAATGATTGTGGTTCCTGAGAGGCAAAATTTTTATTATAAGCTTAGGCTGATTTTCAATCTCTAATTGAAATTGCAGTAAGACACTAAGTTGAAATCCCTATTACTAAGATGTTTGTCACTATACTTTCAGATCTTACACCTCAAGAAATCCACAAAATTCGTGAGGCCATCAAAAACGCTTCATCACTACAAGAGGTTGAGAGGCTGACCAGAATGCTGCAGTCAGGGCAGATTCCCGGACAGAAACCCTTACAGCTTCAACCAACGAATGGACAGCGTAAGATAACCATTTTAGTATTTAACCCTTCTCTAGGCATAGTTTGTTCCATCAACCACATGAATAATTTTAGATTTTTAGAAAGCCTGATGGCCGAATTCAGATACGCCACTTAAGCATTTGATTAGAGTTTAAATAGTTAAATGTCCTTCAACTAGTTGTCATCCTATACAAAAACGTCACTCAAACGTCACTTTAATTAAAGATTAAATTGAGTAGCCTTTCTGAATTTAGCCATGAGTATTTTTAAATTGACCTTAACTTTATTTTATTACCTATTTGTGTAGCTTTTATTATAAGCATAACTTGTTAAATAAATATTTCACCATCAAGAAAAAACAGTATTCAAAATATGTAGTAAATTAATGCCCTACACCTGAATGGGGGTGGTAAGATAATGGGAACTGTTCATTAATCCTTTTTCAAGGTCCCATTAGTACAGGTATTAAAAACCTATATTATAAAAGTATATTTCGTCCATACTTTTACCTGAACATTTAATATTTAACCCCTACCAGGAGTCTCAATAGGGAAGATGCATAATTTTTTTTTTCTTGTATTGGAAAGTGCTGAGTAATAGAAACCGATCTGTGTACGCAAAACATTTTTATGTTATTTATTGTATGAGTTATGAAGCTTTGAAAAGCCATTGTTCATACCACTCGCAAAAAGTTGCTAAAACGCTAAAAACCATCACGTCATTAATGGCCCCTAACCCATGAAATCAGGGTGTGATGGAAACAGATACATATCGCTATACAACTGCACTAACAGCCATAGGGCATAAAGTGACTATATCCTTTTTTTAAATAATTTAAAATTCTGTACAAATAGACAGTACATTCAAGTTAAAATGGGTGATGTGATAAATAAATACAATTTTTAACGTTTGTTTTAATGGGGCCTGGAAAAGGGTTAAATTGAACAAATTTTGTGGGGTCTATCTATTCTAACTTATTCATGAAAAATTTCAAGTTTGCCCCCCTTGTCTACTGATTTAAATTCAACAAGTCAAGTTTTCACATAAAAATGTCTATGAGCTTTTTTATCTGATAGAAATAATGTTGAGTGGGAAGAGCAGAAAAAGTTGACGTCAAACATTAGCAACTTAAAAATACACATATTAGTTAAATTCAAACAGATTCCATAACCTATTTAAAATTCTATGATTTACATAAAACAATAATTTTCACAGGAGTTCATCACCAAAAAGCGATTCCTGACTGATGGAGATCTGAGTAATCCTAACAGGATGGGTCATCATCAAATAGACTAAGAATAACTTGGTTTTTGTATTTTAGTGATTTTTTTAAAGTACAATGACCACTCCCTTGAATTCATAGAAAAATATCAAAATGATGCGTTAACAATTTTACAATAGGTTCATTTTTTTTAAATGTACTGTCTCTATCTTTCCCCTGTACTTAGACGAGCTTTGATAATTCGAAATCCTTCTTTAAGAGCATTGCCGAACAGTACCCTAAATAACATCGATCATCACTAAAATGCAAAACAAATGAATTTTTAGGAAAACAAGCAAACCCAATGGTTACCAAATCAATATATTTATAAAGTCTAATATATATTTTCTTTGATTTCAGAGGAAGGCGATGAGGAAATGGATACAGACCAATTGAATGGCCTGTAAAATTACAAAACAAACTAAGATATTTAGCTGTAAGAACAGATAAACATTTTTTTTCTCTTTAAATTAAACTATATTTGTGTGCCCTGTTAAGCTGATAAGAACAGACTACTAATAGTTGTTACTTTAAAGGTGGATACTACACTAAATACCTAAACCTTTTGGCAAAAGAACAGATACACACTATCAGCAAAACATTTCTTTTAAATAAAAGTATAAATTCCTATGAAGTAGTTTTTATTTAAAATATATTAATTCATTTATTTTTGTAATACATTGTCATTTAAATATTTATTTTATTTCTTAATCATAGCATCAACATGCTTATAATATACTTCCCAATTTATGTCATGATTGCGATCCCATCCTAGGAAAATCCTTAATGTCACACAAATAAATTCATAAAATATATATTGCATTTCTAATAACAAACTGATCATCTCATGTAACATTTCATGACAACTGACAAAAGTGGGTAATTTTCCCAAAAAAACAGAATTAAAATGATCAAAAGTTTGTGGGTAGCAATTTCACTCTTTAAACTCTTTAATGACTGTATATAAAAATTCATCATTGCCTGCATCCAGATAAACCGTGTAAACCATTGGCAAAAGGATCGTTCTTCCCATCAGCTCCTTTACTGTTGGTCGCTTAGCAGGCAAAATGGACAGCATTGAATCTATAAGATCTTGCATGCCTCGCTCGTAAGTTGTCAAATCAATTGGGTGTACGCTCTCACTCGTTATAGCCCTGACCAGTCCAACTAGCGTCTGAAAAGATGGTTTATTCTATAGGCAAACAATTTGAGTTCTGGGCCACTATAGAACCTTGTCACATCACTGTGAACATAGAGGTTGTATTATGTGATTTGTCCTGAGTCTACTACTATTTCAACGAAATTAAATGATTACGTCACTACGGTATAGTTCTTCAGTGGCTTGGAAATCAAACTGGCGGCAAGCGCGGATCCACCGTTGTGGGCACGAAGGGCATGCCCCCAACCCTAATGGACTTGTGACGTCCTTTGTAGGAATGCCCTATATCGATCATGAGCGAGTTCATACTCCGACTCGCACTTGGCCGATTTTCGGATGGCCGTGACCACAACCTTTCCTGAGGGCTGGATCCCCACCTGACTGGTGAGAAACTAATAATGCCTACCTCGCCCAATGTAAGAGCGCTAACGGCCATACATTTTAAATGTGGCCGTCAGCGTTCTTTTTACATTGGGCGAGGTGTATATCCCTGAATTTGAGGCTGCCCACATACATACCAAATACGGTATACCTAATGTGAAAATCAGGATATTATGCCCGAGTTTCTGGGAAATATAAGAAAATAAGAACAATTTTTTTAAAAGCTAAAGTGCTATTTACTGGTTAGGTACTATACCTCCGACTCGAAAGGCCTCTTATGAGTGCACATTTCATAAAGTAAGCAGCCAAGAGCCCAAATATCACTTTTGGTGTCGTAGGGCTCTCCTTCGCACAATTCTGGGGCCAAATAATAGGGGGTACCGATAACCGTCGACGTCTTCTTCGCGCTGCAAATTTCACTTCAATGAATAACGCCCTCTCACGATATTTATTATAAACATGTAAACGTGAGCGCAGAGTCGAGTTAACTTGCTTTTATTTTTCTGCATTTCCAACAGTGCTCAATAATGGCCGTATCGGTATTAAAATAGTAATTTTCATAATTACTTACGAAGCTAGCATCTTGGAAATCCCAAAATCACCAATTTTTACTAAAACTCCATGTTTGCCAGTAAGTAGAATGTTCTCTGCTTTCAAATCTCTATGAATTACATTGAGATTGTGTATATAGTTTACGCCAAGCAGGATTTGTGATAAGTAAAAAAGAATCTCCTGTAAAAAACATTCCCTAATTACGCCACAAGTTAAAATTTTACAGGCAAAATATGGCAACACTGCAGGGCAAACGCATAATGCATGAGATGGAATCAGTCATTGTTGCCGTTTTTACTTTGAAATTTTTAACTTCCCGGTTTATGTAACAGAACCCTGAGTAAAGCAGGCTTACAAAACACAGCATGCAGAGACCAGGTTTGCGGCATTTTTAAAGAGCTCCTATCACGTCGTTGGAATTTTCAAAGCTCTCCGTTCATGATCTTGCCTGGCCTCAGGATGCCACTTTGTGTAGCCTGCTTGAAATGTCCTTGTCCTTGTACTTTTACGCTGACAAAGTTTAAACGTACTAGACGTTTCGTTGGGGGGTTGTGCCTACGATAACTTATAATATAATAGATCTACCAATTAATTGTCTGTGGACTGACAAAGTAATCACATTGGAATAAAGTTAGTATTGCCGGAATAAGAAGTTTGGTAGTCCACACAGTTCAGTCTTTTTCATAAGGGCACTTATGAAAAGGCATCCAAGGGCCCTTGCTAGGCCTAATACGGCTCCGAGTCTATAGAAAACTTAGTAGACCGCATACTGTTTTTATAGTCGATACGATAACATATCAAGAAGTGACTAACTAGGTACCTACATTTTATCAAAGGCAATAAGTAAATTTAATATATAGAGCGGGCGCTCTTTCTGCGCGCATTAATTAGCTCGTTTTTGTATGCTCATACTACTCTATTTATGCATTCAACCAACATACAACATAGACTACAAGCGTTCAAAAACGAACTTATACTTACACGCAGAAAAAAAACCAGTTTGTTATCGGTCTAAGAAGTATGGTGACATCTATTTACCTGCTGTTTTACTAATTTTGGATATCGTTGATACATGCATTCTGCTAAATTTCCTCCAACAGCATATTCCATTGAAATCATCACATGGTGTTCGGTATAATAACAATCATAAAATTGTATTATATTTGGGTGATTCATGGTTGATAATATATCCACTTCATTTGAAATATCCTAAAAAATATAGGTAGGTATCTAATCCCTACGTTTCAAGACGCGCTAAAAGCGTTGGTTATACAGCGGTATCCGTTCCCAACGGACCGTAAGCACGCTTAGTTATAATATAATGTATACACGGCATATAAATATATATATTAAAACTAAATGTGTGACGGGCTTTATATAGAGTGCTAGCGGTGCTGGCCCTCAATTCTCGGTGCATTTGAGATAATCTCACAATCGAGATTAAACGTCAGTGCATACAGACGTTTGACACAACTATATGAATCTGACGTTTAATCGCGCAATCGACATTATCTCGAATGCACCGAGAATTGGTGGCCTGTGAGCATGCAATAAGCGCGTCTTTGAACGCGGGGATTGCAAGGGCTTATGGTTATTACACCTTCCTAAATTTAGTTACGAGAGGGACGCCGCAATACGTTAGATACGTATGGAGATATCGTAATCACATTACAACGTATTGCGGCGTCCCTCTCGTAAGTGACTAAATTTAGGAAGGTAAGTAGTAAGCCCATATGCCATGATTCTGTTAAGGGGAGGGGCAGGTGAAGAAAAACCAAGAATATAAAGGTAAGTTAAGGTACATGCAGCACGAGCAATGGGTCAGGTTACGTCAAAAATGGAAAACAAATATACACCGGTGACCAACTGCATCTTCTAGGGGGGGCAGCTGCCTCACCCTGCCAGGACCTCGCTCCGCCCTGTGGAGATTGTATTAGAAGCTAGTAAATACAGATTTCTAGCAAGTTTCAGTTTCACCCACCTTTTTGTGATCCTGAATCTTAACATTTAACTGTATGTCTTTCACTATTGTTGTTATAAGAGTATCAGATCTCTCGCATAAGAATACATTTCTGGAAGCCAAAAAATACCTACTTAATAAAAATTTGAAGCAGTCGTTTAATTGAACCTGTTTACAGGGGATTAACACGCAGCTTACCCGTAAGTGCCTTTTCCAATCGTTTTTATAATAGTCAGGTTATTGTTCTTGTATCTTGTTACGGTATCCATTATTATTTTATAACATAAATTAACGATTCGACGATTACCCAATTGATTCGGTGATAATGATACATTTGAAAAAAACAACTACCTACCTACCTACCTCGTAAAAAACCTGCGTTTACACCACAAGTGTCATTCAACATGGAGTTTATTGTTAAGTAAAAATAAATGAAATCACTGATTTTTCTTACAAACATTTATCGATTAAAATAATATTTTCTCGTTATTTTCAGTGACTCCGACCAGAAGCAAAGCACAAACATTTTAGTAAAGCGGTAACAAAACGTCGCCTCCCAAAAAAAAACACAGCTGCGTGCGAGCGATTGCTGTGCCTGCCTGTCACTTGGGAAACTACTGTGGGGCACTGGAGTATAGAAACTCGACATTATTCAATAATATCCAATAAAAAGTGCCGAATAAAACTCGAAACTCAGTTCTGGCTCAGCTTTAAAAATGGGTCAGATCATGGGATCATTGAATGCGCGTGATGTAGGCCTCATCATGGATGATAAACCTACATTCGACGTCCAAGCTGGATTTGCATTTGAACGACAACAACGAGGTATTTGTCTGAATTTCTCTAATTCCAGAACCAAATTGGTATAATTAATCACCTAATCAAATTATTTACAATTTGTTTTATCTTGTTTTAATTATTCGTGCCTATTATATAATTGTTCTCTTCAGGTTAGAAACATTTAACTTTGTTATTTATCATTGCAGAGATGGTAGCAAACCAGGATGACCTTAGGTCAGCTAGAATTCCACCGAAATTTCGTGACTATTGTGCTCACCATTTATTAGAATACCAAATATGCCGCTATAATAAGATGCCTTTGTTATACAAGTGTGCCCATGAGAAACATAACTACCTGAACTGTGAACATCAAGAGTGAGTAGTGATGGTTTAAGGTCAAACCGCACTTTAGAGACGCGGCGCGGCGCTGTAGCGGGGCGGCGTAGCTCGACAAATATTGCTATTGATTTATGTGACGTAAATCACATTATAACGGCACGGCAGTGTAGCGGCGCGATGCAGTACGGCATAGTTACATCCAGAGAATATTTTGACGCGCCGCTCTGCTCCGTTGCCGCCAGTGCTTGATATCAAACCACAGCAGAGAGGCGCGGCGTATTCTGCGGTCAGTTCCTGTTGGATGAACCGTGCTGCTCCACCATGATACTGCTCCGAACTCAGCGCCTCTTTAATGCGATTAGGAAATGCTGTGCTGCTACGCTGTAGGGCACCTCTAAAGTGTGGTTTGACCTTTACATTGGTTGCACATGCTGCAAGACATGGTTCAATGTCATATCCTTTTAAATGCCACAGTCAGCTATATATGACGGTGAATTTTCATGCTCTGACGACATGATATGTGATATGGCATTCGTGGCACCATTTTTCGCACTTGGCCATGGTGTCAAAAGGTTAACCCGTGAAACGCTCAAAACTAGTAATGGTTGTGAAGCTTTCTTACTTACAAGTCTTAAAGAAATAGACTTTCATCTCCAACCAAAGGGCAACTGCGATGAATGATCAGGCATGATGATCAACCTGTGACAAAAACAGATTCAGCTTTGTGACCATATTTTTCCAGCACAAAGTCTTTTTCACTGTGACCAACAAAGGCCAGATTTGAAAGAGTCCCTTTTACACAAACAAAAATGTACACGGCTGCTTCTTTGACTTTCACTTACCTGATCCTATTAATGTGGGCGAATTTGCTAATACCGTGGTCAGATTCTGACCAAAGCTATTCATCAGTGTCAGTGCATTTTGTAGATCCATCCTAATATTCCTTGCTAATATTATAAAGAAAGGTATTTTACTAACTCAAAATTAATTGATTCTCTGTGTAACTGTCAAAACTTTCAATCTTTTTCCTGATTGTTCATTTATGGGTAGAATTCATTGTGTAGGGAAAGAACAAACTTGAAGAAAAGGTTTTAATGTAGATTAAAATAATATGTTTAATTTCTGTTCACAGTTATGTTTTACGCATGAAAGAATTTGAACGTGAGCGTCGTCTCAGAAAACGTGAGCAGCGTCTAGTTGGTGTGGCATAAAGAAAGCAAAGAAAATTGTAGTTACTGATTCATATAATTTCAATTTGTGAATGTAAATAGATAAATTAAAGAACTGTTTGTTTACCAATTATTTTTACCTTATTGTTGAAATATTTCGCACGTTTGCGGGAAACGTGCGATTTATCCTTGGTTTGTGATCATTATGGTCATTTATATCAAATAAATAAAATTTTAAGCACCTAAAAAAAATTGTTTGCCTTACTAATGAAATTTTGTCTCTTGATTATTGTCTCGTTAAGGTTAATAAAAAGATACGGTTGGTTTACAGCTCGGAATCCTTAATCAACTTAGAAAAAAATATTTATTTGTTATATACATGTGGTTATGCAAAAAAAAATTAAACCCATGAAATTGTGAACAAAATTCGATCTACGCAGGTGAAACCGCAGGGGACAGCTAGTTTGTAATATAAGTAATAAACAAAAGTAAAATTGCCTTTATTCCTAAAGAACAGCTGAGGGCTTAGCACACTAATTTTTTTCACGCACATAAAGCATTCGTCCCTTTCGCACCCGCATATTAGTTAAAAAGGGACAGATGCTTTATGTGCGCGATAAAAACTAGTGTGCTAGACACTCAGTAATGCCTTTCCGGGCTGCTCTTCTTCAATATGCCTCTTTCCTTCTCTCTCTGAGTATGTAAACAAATACACAGCCCTTTATAATTTGAAATTGAACTGTGAGTAGGCCGCTTTACTTATAAAGCAACTTTCTTGCTTATTTGCTCATTCTGATTGTATGGGTATGGGTTAGTTTGAGCTCATATAGAAATGCCCTTCTTATCAGCCGCCTCTCCGCCGAACAACTCTTGAATAGGACAAAAAATTTAGCAAATTCTAACAAAACGTTTAAAGCTGTCAACTTTATTTAAGGCTGTTCGGTTTTGCTTTTGCCATTTCCTTATTAATAGAAACAGAAAAGTACTGTCTATGAATTGTAAATGACAACACCAAATAAAATCAATAATGTTGCCATTGTTTAAAAAAAATTGCTTCGGTAACTTACACCTTATTGATGTTAGTCAACAAGGATGTTTTTTGTATTCCAAATTATTTATGACAAAGGTACCATCGCATGCACAATTGTTAGAAATGACATGCTATTACACACCTTAAAGACAGATAGCACTCAAGAGTCATCTAATAGCTTTTCTTGTGACATCTTCTGACAATTTTTGTAAACACACGCTTGTCGAATAGGCTATTTACTGCGGAAGTAATGGCTTCCCTAAAATTTAATTGCAGATATTATTTTGTAGTGTTAATTATCAATTAAATAACAATACTGTATAATGTTATCCGAGTTAAGGAATCGCCTAAGGTGAATATCTTAGAGTGTTATCCGGCTCATTTCCCTTCCTATTTATACAAATTCTGCGAGCCATGAAATAGCTACAAAGAACGTAAAGTTCCCACAGAGCGATTTATTATGTTTGTTTATAATAAATTGAAGAAATGTTTTAACTCATTGTTTATAATGAATAAAAGTTACGTTACAATGTTATGTGTTTTAGGATAACGTGTTTGAGGATGACATTTTAAGTGCAAGCTTACCACTTTTGTCGCAGGACATGCTGAGACATTGAATAGTGGATACTTGAGGTGTAAAGTGGAAAACCATGAGTGACGCCAGCGGCAGTAGTTCTGTTGGTAGTAAGCGGAAAGGACAAGGGCAAGAAGAGGTGTCTGATGAGGAAACATGGGATAGCGACGACGACGACGATACCATCGCTAGGATACAACGAGCTCACTTCGCCCAGGCCGCAGCCATGCGCGGTCGCCGGCGCTCCGCCCCGCGCCCTCGCCCTATGAGTAACAAGAGGAAACTAGAAGCTGTCAAACAATTCCATGATTTCACTAAAAAACTCAAAAAAGACACTGGAGTTACTATCAGAAGTCTTGTTGGTAATAACATATTAGAGTTAAGTGATTTTTCAAGTGAAGACAGTAAATCAGATAGTGATGGTTTGTCAGATGAAGAATTTGTTGTAAATCCTAATGCTGTCGAAGAGTTGAATGAGGAGGATGAAAGTTACATTGACCCAGAAACGGGTGATTTTGTAAAAGGTAAGAAAAGTGAGCAGAAGCCACGTAAAGCCCTGACTCCGCCACCTGAGCCTGCCAAACTGGATGAGTTGCCTGAAGAAAAGAAAACGTTATCTATTAGTGACATTATAAGTGATGGTGACTTAGATTTGACTAAAAATGTAGAGATATCAGAAGTAGAAGAGAGTGAGTTGTGTCCAGAAAAGAGTGCAGAAGATTTGTTAGATATTAAGCAAGAAGAGAATAGTCAAGATTTTGACATCACAGAGAAGTTAAAAGAAATGGGTGAGATTAGTGTTAAGCCGATCAAAAAAGAAGATGAGGAAGATAAACTGCCAAATGAAGAAGAGAAAAAACCAGAAACTGAAGATGATGTAAGTAGTTCTCTTGGCCATAACTTATTTTACTTGTTTACGAAACTTGATAATTTGCTTTATTTTATTTCAACCCAGCTTCACCCATGAAATAATTCACACAGAACTTTTTTGGAATGAACATTATCTAATTTGTAAACAAAATACTCAAATTTTGTTATGCGATTCAGTCATTTTGCCTTGATTCACTGTCAAAAATCAGAACTTTCTATTTTCCAAAAACTCTTCACAAACTCTTTAAAGCAAATTGATTGAGAAGATGCTACTGAGTTTGCCTAACTATACTACAAAAATGAAAACTAAAGTTAATCATATGCCACCTTTCTTTCCTATGAATACTTTAGAATAGAATAGAATACAAATGTATTATTGTTTAACCATGTAACAAAAGTCTATAAGTAGTATAAATATAAAGTTCTTATGGTAACCCTGATCAGATATAAAATATAGACTAAAGTAAGTGGTTCACTTGTTAGTTAATTATACACAATTGTTAGGTCATCTGTATGTTATATTTTATACTTATCAGGAAAAGGGCACACTCACATTCAAAAAAGCTTTTATCTCAAAATTAACCTCATTATTAACCTTATTATTTTAAGATTCGTTAGTGAAAAAATAAACTTTACACATTCACAAGGTTGACTTTGTAATCTTGTGAATGTGTAAAGTTATTTTTTTTTTGACTAACAATCTTTCAAATATAGGCTTTTTTAAAGTAATGAAAAAATATACTTTATTGAGAACCACATACTAGAACAGCACAGAAAAACAATTCAAAATGAAAAGGGAACTTATAAAATTGGCAGCTCCCAAAACAGCCACACTGAAAGGCATTGAATTTTAAAATTGGTTGCTTTAGTCAGAAATTGCAATTAAATATCTAATATTACGAAGACATATTAAATTAGGTTTAGTACCTTCCTGCATGTATCTTTATATTTGTTATTGGCTGTTTTGAAATTGTACAAGTAAATAGTTCAGTAGTTTTTGAAAAGTACTGAACTGTTTTTCTAAATTATTCTCACTACAAAGGACAATGTAGGTATAGTGTATGTTAATATGCATGTGGTGCTAAATTGTAGTAAATAATCCTAGGCTTTATACCATTAGGGCATATCTGCATCGCCTGTATGCACATTCTCAACACTTTATTACAAATTTATCAAAAAAAAAATACAATTTTGAACTAGGCATCAATGCTGTTTTTATTGTTTAAGAGATTGATTTCGCGTTTCATAGGATTATATAATACGCCGATGAGCTTTCTTTTAAAATAGTAAACATAATAGTTATTGTTTTATTACAGAAGAAACAAAACTCCAGTGCCATCAACATGCGTCGGAACATTCGAGATGTGATGGACGAGAAAAATCTAGATGCTTCCACATTGGCTGCTCAGCGGCAGGAGTCAGAGAGATTGGCACGCGTCCAAGAGCAGCAGAGGATCATCAGAGATGTAAGACCCTAAAACAAATATAATTACAGCAATCTGTCGTTTGTGAGATTCAAACCTTTAACTCAGGCTTCTTTGACGTACGATAGTCCAGTGGAACCACTGGGCTAGCTGGCCGGTGTCATTCAAAAAACCATCACTAGCTTTTCTTTTTTATATATAGGTTAAAAAAGAAGTCCTAAGTCCACTATTTTAACTAATTCAGATCTTGATTATTATTGAAAAGCCACTTTTCAATAAATTCCTTTCTTTAAATTGGAGGGCAAATTTAAAAATAATAATAATTCTTTTATTGAAATAAAGTATATATTATGTTACAAGAATTGTTGTAGCTCCGTCATCTAAGATTTAAAACCTGTGTTTTAAGTAAGAATTCCCAATAGTGAATACAAGTGTTACTGTCAATAATAGTACTCAACTAACTCATTTACGCGAAGTTAATTTAATCTTTTTAATGTCTTTAGATACAAAGACAATTGGCAATGAGTAAACAAAACAAGATTCATCAAAAAACATTGGCGCTATTGCAAGGAGGATCCTCAATACTTAAGAAAGCTGGAGCAGGACAAAAACTGAAGTATGTATAACTTAAGAATGCAGCATATGTTTTTCTGTTTTTGATTCTCCATTCTGTAAATGGTTTTGTGTGTTGTAGTTTGCCAAATACTGTATTAGTCAAGCTGCCGTCTGGTGAAGTTAAGAAGACTACTATGAAACAAGGACAAGTAGAAGTTACCAAGATCTTAAAACCTACAGCTGGCCCTCCACAAAAAACACTGAGACCTGATAAAAAAGAGGTATGTTTTTCTTATTCTAATCCCTTATGACCATTGCAGTATAGTCCTGATATGGATCTTTGTAGTCTGGTAAAAAAGGATTATTTATTATTATAAAAAAAGATGTATGGGTAAATGAGATGAGGGAGTCATTTGTGAATGTAGTGGTGCTGTGTTCGTTTAGTGCTCCATATTTTAAATGCAGAAACAAACCACGCATAACTACACTTAAACTTTTCCATATCACTCACACATTAAAATAGGACTCGGGCGTCTTGCCGTAATACAAATTGAACAGTACTTTAATACGCATATTGAAGTACAAGTTTTGTTAGAGTCATAACGCGTTGGAAACTTACAAAAGGTAGATAAAAATACCTTGGTCATCTTCAAATAATGATGTGCGCCACAAGGAAACGTCGGAGTTGGGCCGAGCCGGCCTTAGTCAGGGTATAGTCGAGAGTGAGTGAGAGAGTAAGAGTAGGTGGATATACAAATATCATGTATGATACAAATATCTTCTTCAGGCGAGCAATAACAATGTAGCCGCTGTTTCTTGTGAATGTAAAAGTGTTTTTCTGTGTAATAACTTGATGATATGAGTTCTGTGGACATATGTGTATGATAATAATGTTAAAATATATATATTTACAAGAACATCCCATATCATACAAATTCACTGGCAGTATTCGTCTCGACAACTAAATCTCAACTGCCACTTCTAGCCCTGGACTACTGAGGTCAATAGGGTCCATAGCGATTTATAAACATGAATGAAGAATCTCTCTCTGTTTCGCAGGTTGTAGAGATTGTTGACAGCAGCAGCGGCGAGGAATCATCATCCTCCACGTCTGATTCCGATGACTGTATAATGCTGTCGGATTCGGAGGTTCCACCTAGTCCTGAAGCAGAAGATGACCCCAGTAATTCTGGTAAGACATAGTTGGTCATTTCATTGGCGTACCCCAGCACTGATAGACCGTAAAATAGATATCCTTTTTTTTGTGAGTGAGAATTGCAATTTCTGAGGAGGGCACTAGATATTTTGAGGTGGGTCGGGCCAAGTCAGGCCCCTGCCTAATTAACTGGTTCAATTTGGCAATTCGAAAGATTTTTTAGTTTAGACCAGTTTTGGATGGGGGGTGCATTATTGAAACCAATTATTTCGCACTTATGGCCGTTCCCGAAATTTAATTCCCAGATAGATTTGGTTACTATGGGTCGAAATTTGACATTTGCCGCATACTAAATATGTCTATTTTTAACTGGTAGTAAGCAAATCTAACCACGGATTGCATATTGGTAACGGTCGTTAGATAGTAGCTCTTTTTAAAATAATTCAAATACTTTTCATTTGTTATCGGTGGTACTTTCATGATAAGAAAAGGCAGCCTGAGGGCCTCTTCCTTGAGCCTCAAGGGATGTCCATTCAGCCCTTTTGCCGCTAGGGCATTTCCATCGCGCGGTGCCTACAGCGCCAGGCTCGCGTCACGTAAAAGGAACGCTGATGGACATAAATTGTATAGCCGTCAGCGCTCTTTTTACGTGACGTGGCTTCTACACGTAATAAAAACATTCCTACCCTATAAAGATTTGTAGCATGGGGGCCTATTCAAAAGGTTAATTACTTTCAGCCTTGTCTGCCTTTGTATGATCTTTCCACGCTTTTATCTCTAATATATAGGCATGGTAATATCTGGCGGGTTTCACTCCGGAATTTAGGTACGCTCGGCCGTCGCGTTGCTCGGAGCTGTAAATAGCATTCATTATTTTTGCTAGGTCTCCATGTGAACGATGCCTATAACACGCCCGACGACCAAGGCCGTGTGTTGATCAACCTTGGACACCCAGAGAACGAGGAGGACATTTTCTTAGCCCCGCAGATAGCGAGAATTATAAAACCTCACCAGGTATTTATTTATCATCACAGAATACAGTTTAAATAATTATGTTACCAGTAAGAATTTATTGTAAGCAATAAATTAGTTAGCAATAAACCTCACACTAAGGTCTGTTAGGCGAGAGTTGATAAAAAAAGTTAAAAGTCAGGGCTTCTTAACTCATCAACGTCAGGGCTTCTTAACTCATCAATTAGCGGCCCGCTAATTATTTTTGACGATGATAATAAAAAATTAAAGGAAAAAAAAAATTTTTTTTTCATAGAATATTATTATTGAATAGCCTAACTGTAAAAACAGAAAGCAACATGCAAACAGAACACCCCAACGTCACACTCGAAGCCAATGACATATTATATGTAGAAAGACAGAAGACACGTCATATCCATACTCAACGTGAGCTGTGAGACATGTTTAAAACATGTCTCACAGCTTTTTTTGTTTTCGTTTCCTTGGCCGACGCCAGTGCAGATTATTGAATTTATGTGACATTTGACGCGCACATTAATTTGCAATATGGCGGTTGTGTATATGAATAAAACAAATATATTTTTTCGCCGCCGTCCGCCCGGCGCGGCACCGCACCTGTCAACATCTGCGTCCCTCGTACCGCGAAACTTAGTGCGCGCGGCGATAAGCAACGCGCGTCATACAATTTGCGATAGTTAAGTGACAGTCGCTATTTCGAAACGATATCATAATATTTATCAACTCTCGGCGAACAGACCCTAGGTGTAGCTTTTATTGTAAGGTTAATTTATTATCCTAAAGTTTTTTTAAATATATACTTGTAATAGTTAACAGAGGGTAACTACACCGTATGTATGCGGGCTGTATGTATACAGCCGAAAATACTATACTGATTTCAACAAATGAGGTATCATTTGTCTTGAATGTGACCTATTCTATATGATATCACAAAAAAAGGCAGATGCTAGACGTTTTTGTTTGATTCTTAGATTATAGAAGTAAGCGATACGCTGTAAATTAATTGAACCTACGACTGTAATGCTACGCTGCACCCGTAAACATCAGCGCCCTAATGAAAAAACAAGATGGCTGTATTTTATTAGTACGTCGATTTCAAACATATTTCTTGACAAGTGACAGTATGACCAAAATTAAGAAGATTGGAACTCTTCTTAATTTGGTGGTAATAATGCTGTCACAAATAAACACTAAATTGCCAATATTATTTAGTATCATAACCTTACAGGCCAAACAAATGCGCATGTGTTTTGTATCAATCCGTGTGGCCTGTAGTTAACGTTTTAGGCGGCATAGTTTGAGGTCCCCAACGTTTGATCTTTATTTAGTATTGTATAATCTAAGATGATATCACAAAAAAAGGCAGATGCTAGACGTTTTTATTTATTTAATCCTCAAGTCAATCAATTCTTGTGACTGTTATTTTTTAATTTCAGATTGGTGGTGTTCGATTTTTATTCGACAACATTATTGAATCTGTGGAGCGATTCTCGACGTCGACAGGCTTTGGGTGTATATTAGCGCACTCCATGGGTCTCGGAAAAACGCTGCAAATTGTCTGTTTCTGCGATATATTCCTGAGGCACACCTCTTCTAAGACCGTGCTATGCATCATGCCTATCAATACTTTGCAAAATTGGGTATGTATCTTTGCAAAATGGACCATCCGGCCGGCCATCGCATAGGACCCATTGATACGTAAGAATTAAACAAAAGAGATCTCTTTCTAATTCTTACTTATGAATGCGTCCCGAGCGAACGATGGACCATAACTCTTTTCCCGCCAGCTTCCTGTTTCAACAGCGTCTGTTAAAAAAAAATACACCGTTTTATGATCAACTATAGTTTTCAGAAACGCTTGTATAAGTAATATACTAGCTACCTTGTCACAACTTTGTCACAACACCATACTGACTTTGAATTGAACACCCTTTTCACCCCTTAAAAGGTTGAATAAAAAAAAGTGCGCGCCTACATTATAAGAGAGACCTATTTGCAAAAATTCGCGTTACTAAATTATAAAGTTTTGTATATAATAAAATTGTTTTTCTGGCTTTGAATTTTCTCACACCTGCGGCACTCGTGACACATTTTACCTTCTCATCGTATCTACTTATTCGGTACACTCTATCGGTGAACGTGTTGAGAGGTAATAAACATCAGGTTCATTAAAAAACCGGCCGTTTGCGAGTCGGACACGCGCACGTAGGGTTCTGTACCATTATCTATAAAAACAGCAAAAAAGTCACGTTTGCTGTATGGGAGCCCCCCTTAAATATTTGTTTTATTTTAATTTAACTATTTATTTTTAAAGTGAATACATATATAATTAATATTTTGTCAATATTTCAAGCGTCTACGTGTTGTCGTTATCAATATCGAGCAAAAAAATCACGTTTGTTGTATGGGAGCCCCCTTAAATATTTATTTTATTCTGTTTTTTAGTATTTGTTGTTATAGCGGCAACAGAAATACATCATCTGTGAAAATTTCAACTGTCTAACACGATTCATGAGATACAGCCTGGTGACAGACGGACAGACAGACAGATAGCGGAGTCTTAGTAATAAGGTCCCGTTTGACCCTTTGGGTACGGAACTCTATAGGTTGACCGCATAAATGAGTCTTCGCCCGCGCGGCAGCAGGCGACAAAGGGGACCGAAAGAGGTGCGAGCGGCAGGCGCATTTTTGTTTTCATTCATTTCACGCCGCCCGCACATCTCTCAGGCCCCTTTGTCGTCCTGCCCCCGCGCCCCTGTGCCGCGCGGGCGACGACTCATTTAAGCGATCAACCTATAAAAACGCCGTATTCAAATGTTCATAATGTTACAGGTAGCTGAATTCAACATGTGGCTGCCTCTGGAGGCGGCGAGCAGTCCACTGGCGGCCCACGGCGAGGTGCGCACGCGCAACTTCCCCATCTACGTGCTCAACGACAGCCATAAGACGCTGCAGATGCGTGCCAAAGTTGTCAAGGTCAGTTAACTTTTCACTTCAGTCAGGCTTTTACCAGCTCTTATGAAGGTCAAGGGATTAAAGTACCACCGGTTCGGAAAAAAACCTCAAATGACTCAACTCAGCAAGAAACTACATATAAGTTAAGAGACGTATTACGAGGCTGACATGCCTCATCACGATAAAATATTGCATTACACACAAATACACCAGATGGACAATGTTAATAGACTACACTTTTGAATTTCAGTCAATTTCACTTAATCGAAAAACGCGAAAAATGCGACGTTGCTAGCTCAGATTTGTAATACGCCTCTTAACTTATATGTCTACTTGTTGCGTATGCAAATATATTTATATAGATTCAATTTTGTCTCTTTTATTTTATATTATTTAATTCTAAATGCTTTCCAGCGGAAGGACGCTCGAAAGACGCCTCGGAATGGCCAATCAAATGTAGTTTCTCCCTTCCAAAAAAGACGTTGCCGTTAGCTTTAAATATGTCAAAATTAGTGAAAAACACTCCATCTTATTACGTTCATCTGACTGTACGCGATTTCGGCATTATTTCTTTGTACAACCAGTCCTACGATTAAAGTAAATACAGTTCATACAATTCGCATTTAACTTAAGCAGCGCTAGGAAACCCTTTATTTCTGCAGCTTGGGTTCCGGCCGCTACATACTGTTTTATATAACTCTAAGTATATAACACAGTGTGTACGCCCTGAGTTTGTATATTAGTGCATAGAATCGAAGCAGTTTTGAGTCTCACTTTAAGTTATTTTTTAAGTTAGTATCAGCGGATTCAAGCTGAAATCATCCACGTTTGGTTCTAGGATTGGAAAACAACCGGCGGCGTTCTTATGATAGGTTACGAGTTATACAGGCTCCTCAGTATGAAAAAAGATAAGAAACCTCGTAAGAAAAAGAAAGCAGAGCTGAAAGCGGAGGCTGAAGCTGCCGAACGAGAGAAAGAGAGGGAAGAAAAGGAAAAAAAGGACAAGCCTGATATGATCAATGACGATACTCAGGTAAGTTTATATAATTTAGCTGAAGAAAGTAATGTGAATTGAAATTTGTTTGTATCGCTTGAATATGGTAATAAAAGTTTTAATCCAATTAATGAAATAATGTGAGACCGGTTAGTAAAAAAATTTTTGTTGACTTGTTACTGATTGAGGGACTCGATGGCGAGGTGGTAGTGCAAATAGCTATTTTTTTATTGAATTAATTTTAATTTTAAAATAGCTATGATAACTTTTCGATAGGCAAATTATCATAGGCATGTTTGTTGATAAATAATATTTGATAAAATATATGTCTCATCAAGTTATCTGGTCCATCTTCCACGTCTCCTCTTCTATCAGGAGACGGAGCTTCTTTAGCTGAATCAGCTATCATGTTTATGTATTGTTCTAGGGTTCAGACAACACGTTTCACTCGAAGATCTCCGACGACTCGAAACTTGACAGAGAGGATGGTGAGCCCGCGTGCAAACTAGATGCTGAGATCAGGGACGAATTGAAGAAGGACGACAAAAAGGAGGACGCCTGTGATGAAGACAAAAAGCTTTTGGATGGTAAGTTTAGTGTTTTCATTACGTATTAATGGTGGTAAAGAAGCAATTACGAATGAAGGGACGTGCAAAGCCCGTGCTAACACGGACGATGGCACGAGTTAAATAATTGCCGTACCGCCCGTTTTACACACAATGTTTTTCATCACACTTGCCGAGGACAAAAATAGAAAAGTAAGGTAAAGTTAAATTTTTACTTACTATCTGCTGCACTGGGTGTGAAGAAATAGCATAGAATGCGTGCAGATGCTTATCATCCTGGCATGTCGTAAACGTCGACTAAGGGACGGGTCCTCTCCAACATGGTGGACTATCTGTATGGACAATGGGCTGATCACCTGTCACCATACGGTTCATCATACCATCTAAGGACTAATTAATCGAACGTGGCCATAAGTAGTTTTGTGGCTCTGCCCACCCCATTAGGGATTTCGGGCGTGATGCTATGTATGTATGTATGTATACTTAATTTAGCGTATGATCTATTTTTCTAGCATATAATCCTAATAGTTACGAGCAAATGTGATGTAAAGTGGTTTTACATATTTATAAAGTTGCTTGTAAACCAACAACTTTCTTGACAATTTATTGCTGCTATTCGGGCTATCTCCAAAACTTATACACTTTAACTTTTTTCTTCCTACTACGCTTTAATTTCATCATAATGGCCTTAAATACTCAGCACAAAGCAGCCCTTATTTGCTCTAGAGCAAATAAAGTTGCATACAAATTTCATTATTGCACTGTTTTGTATTTTTTTTTAATTTGGTTGGTTGATCAAGAAGTTTACACCAACAGCTACCCAATCCGCCCATTCACAGTCCGACGGGACAGCCGACCACTCTTCTGTGGACTTACTGTTAGGAAAAAAAAAAAAAAACTGGCCACATTATCGGCGGCCATATCGAACTGTGATTGTATCGTCTAAAATGTTATGCTCAAAGTACTGGCTGATAAGATAGTATGGGTTACAAAAAGATTTAAAAAAAAATTGGCATAATATGACAATTAATAGACTAGATACAAGTTTTCTCTGAAAATTTTCGGCTGTTCGACTTTAGCTTCAGAACCAATAGACTGATTTTAATAAATAGGGTATCTTAAGTTTCGGGGTGAACGTGCGAGTGTCATAGGCTATATAAAAATTCTAAGGGTGCGTCATAACAGGTGCCAAAATCCTTTTTACTTCGCTAGTTGGGTTTAACTGTACTTTTACGTTTTTTTACCAACTTTTAGCAGTAGTAGAAAGAAAATCAGATTATGCACCTCGCATCAAGTGATTTGTTATTGCGCTCGTGTTTTTAGAGCCCTCACTTGCGTTCGGGCTCCAAACCAACACTCGTCGCAGTAATGAATCACTTTCTGCTTGGTGCAACAATCTACTATTTGTTTCCAGCAGTGATGTTATATGTAATCCTAATGAGAATAGTCCAAATTACAGCAATAAATTGTCAAAAATCTAGCCTGTTTACGAGTTCCTTTAATTACTAGGTATGCTTGCAATTTTTTTCGGGCCCATAGACACCGTTTAAAAAGATTTAGATGTCATCTTATTTATTCTCTTGAGAACTTGATTGTTTTACATACAATGATTGTTATGGTTTACAGAGATGTATGAAGCACTTGTACGACCCGGCCCCGACTTGGTAATTTGCGATGAAGGTCACAGAATCAAAAACTCCCACTCGAACATATCGTATGCATTGAAACAGATGAGGACCAAGCGTAGAGTTGTGCTTACAGGTGAGAATGCATACAACAATTAAAAACGAATATAAAATAATTATAAGTAGGTGCGGTCTGAACCTATAGTTTCGTCACTATTCATTAAGTTGGTCAAAAATAATGACATTTCTCAAAAACCTAAACATGTTTTCTTCTCATTTACGTGATAAATAATTTGCTTTTGAATGATACCCAGTAAGTGTCACACATTAAACTATTTGAATTTTATGTAGCATATCTGTATGTATGGGGCCCGCTTCAGTGCCAGCCCAAAAATCAAGTCCCATCCCAGGCGCCGCAGAATTGCCTCCATACAAAATTGCTATAGCAAGAACCCGACCAGCGAGTCGTTCGGCGTGGCGACAAACTAATAGAAAACCCGATTATCGGGTTTTCGGCACTGAATGTTTTAAGAGTTAACTTTACTACAGTGCATAATTAGTTTCCATCGTGTTTTATCGGAAAAGTTCGTATTATCGTGCTCTCTCAATTAGCTTCAGCAGGCCCCCAATTCTAGGTGCATTCGAGATAATCTCACAATGGAGATTAAACGTCAGTGCATACAGTCATTTGACACAACTGTATGAATCCGACGTTTAATCTCGATTGTGAGATTATCTCGAATGCACCGCATGCTGTCATTTTTTATTTTGACATTTTATAGTAAATAATAAAGTTTCATATGAATGAATATAAACATGTTACTCATTTAATACAAGAATTAATTGACACCTCGGGTCCCGTCGCCTTCCGATTGAGATCCGAGTTTTACCGATGGAAACATATTATTCACTATATCTGTACTAACAATGGAACCTACTGTCATCACTGTATATCACTGATTTTCCGTTCAACAGGTTATCCACTACAAAACAATCTACTAGAATACTGGTGTATGGTTGATTTCGTCCGACCGAACTACCTGGGTAGTAAAACTGAGTTTTGCAACATGTTTGAACGGCCCATCCAGAACGGGCAGTGCATCGACTCCACGCCTCAGGACATACGGCTTATGAGATATAGGGCGCATGTCCTGCACTCGCTACTCGTCGGTTTTGTGCAAAGGTAATTCATTATAGGTCGTAAACATCATCATCATCATTTATTCATACACTGCTGGACATAAGCTTCCCCCAATCATCACCACAACAACTGATGATGTGCTGCTTGCATCAGTGGCGAAGCGTCAAATATGTTCTAAGGGAAGCCGGAAGAATTAAATCCTTACTTCTGAGTCTGACATTTAGTTAGAGTAACAATGACTTCTCTGACAGCTAGCCGTGGCTTTCTAGCTTGGTAAAGCCGTCAGGAATCGGCTTGTAGGCAAGCTGCGCCACTGGCTTGCATCCAGCGGAGTCCCGCAATCTTCACCAGTTCGTTCGTCCCCCGTGTGGGTGGTCTGCCCACGCTGCGCCTTGCAGTACGTGTTGCCACTCACAATCTATTCACTAGCCATCTGTTCTACGAGCAATGTGCTCCGCCCCCTGCCACTTAAGTTTAGCAATTCTTTGGGCTAAGTCGTTTTCTCTTAATTTTTTGCGAATCTCATGTCTAATTCGACCTCGTAGTGATAATCCGAGCTTAGACTTGGATACGACGATTGACCTCTTTCTCGAAGTTGGCTCTACGTAACTGGACAGTATGTCCCAGGTATACATAATCGTGGTGGTGGTGGATTCGTTTGTTTACATTTAGTTAACCACCTACACAAATAGAGGTATAATTGATTCTATTTCTATCATGTAGTGCGGATTTATTGGATGTGGCAGAAAAATCAATACATATAAAACAGTACCGTGACTCACTTATAGACCACGCACAGCGTAAACGGGTGGTCCTAGAGGTTTGAAATTTGGAGGAGATATTCCTCGAGTACCCTTGAGATGCATTAAAGGAGGAATTTTTTGAAATTGGGTGAAAAGGGGTGATAAAGATTGTATGGAAAATACCGCGGGCGACGCTGTAACGGGTTCACTAGTGTGTATATATATATGTAATAGGATATAGGTATATAAAGTCCTTATTTATTTCCTTTGCTGTATTTTCTTTTGAGTTGAAGGAGGACTAAAAGAAATCATCCCACACTATTGTACAGATATTGTATCGATACTTCAATTTCAACTCATCCGCACCGCGTCACTGCCACACAAATCGAATTTGCGTGTATTTGTAGCATGTTAATACCTCTATAAGTTAAATAATATTTTTTTCTCAGACGATCTCACGCAGTATTACAATCAACTTTACCGCAAAAAGAGGAATACGTATTATTAGTGCGTTTCACTCCGCTGCAACGAAAACTGTATGACAGGTTTATGAATGAAGTGGTTCGGTCCACTGCGGTGCCGAATCCTTTGAAGGCTTTCGCTATTTGCTGCAAGGTAAGTGTTGGTATATCGTTGTACAGATAATGCACATCACAAACCATATAGCCTATAGTCCACGCATAGCCAGGCAATACGCTGCCAATATTAGACACACTTTCAAAAAACCGGACAAGTCCGAGTTAAACTTGCGTGGAGAGGGTTCTGTTCGGTACATGATTATCTGTAATTTCCTATGTTACTTTAAACACCATAGACATCTAATATAGTTTTCCTGTAATTTATAGGTAAAGGACTATTCTCTGTATTTTTTTTTAAATTGTAGGCCCTGTATTTTCGGAAATAAGGGTGGAGGGCATGGTAAATTTTCGCCTATTTTCCTAAATAACTTCCAAACTATTTATTTTAAAAGTCCAAAAAATATATATTTAAGATCCTCTCAATAAGCCCTTTCACTTGATATGTCACACGATATAGTTTGCATAACTTTTATTTTATTTTCTAATTTAACGCCCAAAAGTGGCCCCCACGTTTAAAATTCATTAATTTACATTACGCGTTCGTGTTGCGGTCACCGACTTACATATGTATATCAAATTTCAACTCAATCAGTCCAGTAGTTTCGGAGCAAATTGGCTGTGACAGACGGACAGACAGACAGACAGACAGACACACGAGTGATCCTATAAGGGTTCGTTTTTTCCTTTTGAGGCGGGCAACGGATACGCATAACCTATAACGCACCAATCACAGCGCTTTAAAACCCCCCCGCGACCCAAAAACTAGGCAGCTTATTTGGTACTAAGTTAAGCTAAGTGGTGACTAAGATATTATGATTTGTGTTGTAGATATGGAATCACCCAGATGTGCTGTACAATTTCCTGAGAAAACGGAGTGAAGCGAATGCTGCGATCGAAGAAGATTTGGACTTGGAAGAGATAGGCGGAGTCACGAAGGCGGGTCGAGCGCGGAACGGCAAGAATCCGCCACGAAGAACTGCCAAGCCAAGGGTAACTTATTTATACATTAACCTTTTGAACGCCACAGTCGGCTGTAGCCGACAGCAGATTCGTTCCGTGCCCCTAACGGCATGGCATGCCGTTTTCCAAACATTTTGTTGGCTACAGCCGTCACTCGGCGTCCGAGGCACGCTTTCTAGCAATCAGCCGTGGTTAAATTAATAAGGCTCATATTATTACTGTTTATTTGGATTTTATTATATACCGATCTTTATTTACAGGGTGCATCTAAAAAGCCAGCAGCGACCATCCCACCGAATACAACTACCGGCCCCATTGTGCCACGCCCTGAGGGCATGCCCTACGGAAACGCTCCCTACCAACCTAACGGACCTTACGGCCCTCAAAACTACAGACCTGACCAACCAGGTGGGCCATATCCCCCCTACAACTACCAACACCAAGGACCCGGATATTACCCTCCCAACCAGGGTTACAACCAGAACTACCCTAACAATTACTACCCACAGCAACCCCCTTACGACAGTAACTATCCTAACCAGTACCCTCAAAATAATCCTGAGTGCAATCAAGGGTATAATCAGAATTATTGGGGCAACGGTAATTATTATGGCAATTCAGGTTATTACAACAATCCCCAGTACCCCAACAACCCTCCGCAAGACTTCAGGGAGAATCCTCCGTCTGATTTTAACAATCCTCAACAGTATCCGCCTAACTTTAACGCTCCTAATGAACAGCAGGCCTATCCTGGTAACGCGCTACAACCCTACACTAATAACCAAGAACAGGTACCGGGAACCAGTTACGGGAATCAGCCGAGGCCGCCTTATCAGGGGTCGTATCAGAATGCGCCCGGGTTCCCAGATTACAATCCTAACGCGCCCCCAGGACCCTCATACCCCAACAACCAAGCACCTCCTGCAGGGTATCCAAACCAGCCCTACCCACCACCGTATGGAAACAATCCGGCTACGCCCTATAATCAATATGACAATCGACCAAACTTCTCAGCATATCAGAATAATATGCCATCAAATCCGACCCCAAAAGAAGAGCCGCAGGGCGCTATGAAATCAGAGTCTAGTGATTCCCAGGGCTTTCAACCCAATGATGTTAAACCAAATCTTGGTCACGGTTTTCAACAAAATCAGTTTGAAAACCAACCACCGAACTATTCTGGGTATCCTAATAACGTGCCGCCACATCCACCTGGAGGTCAAGGGCCAGGGCAAATTAAAAACGAACCGAATAATGGTGTCGGGTTCCAGTCAGGAGACATTAAGCCTGAACCTGCAGGGCCTGGAAATGCACCTGCACCATACGGGACTCAACCTTTTAATTACAATCCAGGGTTCCCTAATCAAACTGAAAACAACATAAACGGCAGCTATCCTTTCCCTGGCTATCCACCACTCGAAACAAAACCGCCGCTTGGAAGCAATAGTTCTGGTAGTCCGCTCACTTCTTGGCCCCTAGACGCAATTAAAACCGAAGTCGATAAACTTAAAGCTGAAGTGAAAACGGAAACGAAGTCTGAATCAGATGGTGAAGTGAAAATAGCAGACTTAGACACCAAGATGATCGTTAAAGACGACGGCAAAAAGCCTAAACCGGTAATATCAAGTTTAGCAATGGATAACAAAAAGAAAGTTCAAGATAAGAAGCCGACTAAAACGAATGTAATTAGAAGCGATTCTGAATCTGATGAAGAAATTGGTAAAAAAACAAAACGGAAAGGGAAAGGCAAGGAAAGTAAAAAAGGAGAAAAACCAAGACCCCGGGGACGGCCCAGAACGAAAGGAAGGAAGGACAGAAAAACGTCTAAGGAGAAGGATGACTCGGAGTCCGAAGAAAGTGAGAAAGAAGAAAAACTCAACAGAGAAGAAGAATTAGCATTAGTGAAGAAAGCAGAGGAGATGACGTACGACTGGGCAACTGAACTGTTAAAAGATTACATACCCGGCATAATTGAGAATTCCTCTAAGATGGAACTTTTCTTTTATTTACTGAACGAAAGTATAAAAATGGGTGACAGAATACTGCTTTTCAGCCAGAGTCTGTTTACCTTGAACCTCATCGAAGACTTTTTAGAGAGGAACTATATCCCCGGGACTAATTGTTTGTGGGAGAGGAATACTAACTACTATCGTAAGTATTAAATCTGCATCTAAATTCTCTACAGTTGGTTCTTCTTTATTGTAATACAATTTCTTACCAGCTGTTGCTTTCAATGGGTTTTCAATATAAAAGTTAATTCGTATAACGAGAAAAGAGGCGTTTTAGCCTGAACAGAATGACATTATGTGAGAATAAAAAAAGCTCCCCTTTCAAGGTCTCGACGGCTCCACGCACGCATTGGAACGCGAGAAACTCATAAACGAGTTTAACGCGAACCCCAACATTTACCTTTTCCTGGTGTCGACGCGTGCCGGCTCACTCGGCATCAACTTGGTCGGCGCCAATCGGGTCATCGTGTTTGACGCCAGCTGGAACCCTTGCCATGACACGCAAGCTGTGTGCAGGGTTTACAGGTATACATACATAAGATCACGTATTCCCTAACAGCAGAGGCCTTTCAAGAGGAACAACCACAGCACAGCCTCATCACGCTTCTTGCATGCCCGTCTACAGACATATAGTCAACTCATTTACAAAGGAACCCAGGTTCGAGTGTCATACCCCATCAGGTAAGGAAATGGAAGCCTTTAGATCTGTGATCGCGCGGCTGCTACCGCGCGGATTGATGTGAAAGCTTGCGTTTTAGTTCCTCTGACACTGCTTACGCGGGCCCGCTTCCGACTCGCTCCGCTTCCGTTCCACATTTCGGTGTGTGGAAGCCTTCTGATGTCGTGAATATAACTCAAATACCCAATTGCAATACAAACCAAACGAGTTAACTTTTGGTACAATGATACTGGGGCCAATTCGAAAGTGTTTGCTAAATTTAAAAGTCGCTAAACTTGAAATGAGACACGACAAACTCGATTTTGACAGCGATACGAAATCGAGTTTGACTTTTCTTATTTTAGGTTTAGGGAATTTTAAATTTAGAAGACACCATTTCGAATTGGAATTGTTTATATTTTAGAATAAATAAAAAAAATCCAAAATCCACACTTAGACTTATTTTAATCCTGATTTTATTGCTATACTCTCATTTGAACATACGCAACGAATTCCTCTGTCATTCGCCACTTGACAAAGGTATTTTTGTTAATCTATCCTTCCGCACAGGTACGGCCAGAGGAAGCCCTGTTTCGTGTATCGTTTCGTGATGGACTGGTGTCTCGAGAAGAAGATCTACGACCGACAGATCAACAAGCAAGGCATGGCTGACCGTGTCGTGGACGAATGCAACCCGGACGCCGTTCTATCCATGAAGGAGATCACCAATCTGTGCTTGGACAATGATGAAAAGGTATTGTTTTGAAGATCTACCAAGACATTTAGGCCATCCCTCGTACTCTACGTTGGCGTCCTGGGCTCAGGGCCAGATTAAACTAATGTCGATTCAGATTCAGTTAGATCTAGAATTTGTTACTATGGGTTAAAATATGTAAATTTTTAACTGGGAGTAAGCAAATCTATCCACAGATTGAATATTGGGAACCGGTGTTAGGATACAGAAACCGATCGTTACTATGGTAACGAATAACTGCTTTGTTTTGTCACTCTCTTTTCGATGTAATCTTCGCAAAATGAAATAAAGACAAAACAAAGCTTTATGACATACAATATCGCCTAGCCAAAGACGAATAGAGATCCTATGCAATAAGGATTGCTAAATAAAGCGGTTTGAAAATTTCCACGTCTTATGAAAATAGTATACGCGCTTTATTTGTATTATCTTATTAATCCGTCGTCACAGTGATAAAAAACTGTAGTATCTGAATTTTGAATAGACACCTATACAGGGGTGCTACACTAGACTCACCTAGACCCACACATCTCGAATATCAATTACTTACGCGCCGGCCATATATTATGCTGATGATAATGAAACTATTAAATATAAACAGTGAATGGCGGCCTTAGCTTTTAAACCTGCTTTTTTAATTGATTGGTCGACATCATTCGTCATTTTTTTTTCAAAACGTCTATAGAAATGATTGCTACGGAAATACGCAATCTATTCTTGTTTGTTGTTATTTATTTGTTTTTAAATGTCCAATCCAAGTGGCAATTAAATAACGAACTAATGTCATTGCAGTGAGTGTCCGTCGGATCAAAGTCAAAGTCATTCGGAGCTGGCAGCCCCTTAATAGATTAAGTGATTTACGATCTGAACTCGTATTGAAACCGTGAAATTTCTCATTACTAATATTATTATTAATGTCGACAGTTATTGCGTCAAATTTCTTAATATTCAATGAACTAAATATCGAATTAGTTACACAATTGTGACGAATTGTGTGTTGTGTTGAGAAAATATTCTACAATTGCATTCAGTAAGTAATTGTGATTTCTGTGGTTTTTAAGTTGGGTGCTAGATGAAATCATCATCTAACTTATGGGATTTATACTCACCGACCCGAGAAGCCTCTAGCCCTGATAGCCTATTAAGTTCGTATATTTATATTGGAATCAATTCGAGCAAATACTCTGTAGTCTATGCTAACTATTTCTAGGCAATATTGTCTTTATCTCTCATTGAAATGATACTTTAAACAGCTTATCTATCTTTACTCGTTCTTTCGTTTTGGGACAAAACATGCAAGTTGATTTTGTTTCACCCTCTTGTGGGTTTCCGATTGACCTGAAACTTGGCAGAACACATATATTTGACTGAATTTTTAGGGTGCCGCATCTCAAAAGGAAAATACGGAACCCTTATAGGATCACTCCGGTGTCTGTCTGTCTGTCTGTCTGTCTGTCCGTCTGTCACAGCCAATTTTCTCTGAAACTACTGGACCGATTGAGTTGACATTTGGTACATATATGTAAATCGGTGATCGCATCACGGAAGTGTAACGTAAATAAATGAATTTTAAGCAAGGCCGGCCACTTTTCGGGGGCAAATTAGAAAATAAAAAAATGAAGGTTTGCAAACTATATTTTGTGTGACATATCAAATGAATGGGCTCACTTTGAGAATCTTAAATATATTTTTGTTTTTGAATTTTAAAATAAATATTTTGGAAGTTATTTAAGAAAACAGGCGAAAATTGACCATCCCCCCCTTATCTCCGAAACTACTGGGCCTAAAATTTGCAGAAAAATATAAGAAAATATAAGATAGAAAATCTACAAGAAGTCTATGGTATCTAAAGTAACATAGGAAATTTCAAATAATCATGTTCGGAACGGAACCCTCTCCATGCGAGTTTAACTCGCACTTGTCCGGTTATTTTTACTAAACCTAATCCATCTTGCATATTGCCTTGCACATTCAATGTGTGATACATCACCTAAGACGAGCTCTACCTATACATAACACAATCTAAAACCACGTATTTTATTGCAGGAGACAGAACCGAAAGATTTGTCCGAGCACAAAGACAAGTACTTAGACGTGCTGATGCAAGGGATAATAGCGCAGCACAGCAGACTGCTGAGCAAGGAACCCTTCCAGCACGAGTCTCTGCTGGTGGACAGGAAGGAGAAGAAACTGTCCAGCGCCGAGAAGAGATTGGCTCAGAGAGGGTAAGTTTTAAGTTATGAACATTATTGACGTGCTGGAAAATATTCGCAGTTCTGTGGCCTTTTTCACGAACGCGACAGGTGCTGACAATCCGACAAAATTGTTTTTTTTTCCAGAAGAAAGTAGACAAATATGTCCAATTTTCCAGATAGGCCAATGGATTTAAAAGGTTTAAGATAGGGTAAATCTTTCCCTTGTAATATTATCTTACGAGTTATAATTATCTTCAGCGCCTCTATTTGGGAGCGCTAAGTGATTCTGTAGCGACTCGTGAGCGAGATTTCTCATCCCACTCTAAAGCATTACGCGTCGTGCGGAGGAGTGGGATGAGAAATCTCGCTCACGAGTCGCTACAGAATCAATTAGCGTTCCCGAATAGTGGCGCTGGTCTCTATTAGATTTCGCTTTCTAAAGGTGGGCCCTAAAACATAAAGTTAAATTATGTGCCATATGACTTAACTTAAAGAGGTTTTGCTTCTAGAGTCTTAGCGAATCTGTACTTGTGCTAGACTTTGCGTAGACAAAGTTACGAAATCAAGTAAAAAGTAGTCTATCCAATGCTGCAATGATTTTGCAAATAAATTTCAAATGGCTGACATTTGATCTCACTTTCATGCTGTTATTTGAAGTCACGTCTCAGTCACAAATATTTCGATTAAAATGTCATAAGAGTTTCAGGCTCTAATATTTTCATAATAAAAAAGGTTTAGCTTTAATTTGGCCACGAGCGTACTACGCCTTGGGTGGTAATGGGTTTATGACACTTTCCTAACTTTAGTCACCTACGAGAGGGACGCCGAAATACGTTAGATACGTATGGAGATATCTCAATCACATTCCAACGTATTGCGGCGTCCCTCTCGTAAGTTACTTTTAGGAAGGTGTAATAAGCCCATAACAGACGTGCGGGGGGGACGGGAAATGTAAAGGAATATCCACCCCTCGTGGGGCAACAAGTCTGGAACGTTTACTTCATAATGCTTACTAATATTATAAATGTGAATGTAACATTTTTTGTTACGCTTTCACGTAAAAACTACTGAACCGATCATCATGAAACTTTGTACACATATACTTGGAGGTATTAGAAGTAACATATGATACTTTTTCCCGGAAAATTACAAAGTTCCCGAGGGAATAACTATAACCGAATTCCACGCGAACGAAGTCGCGGGCCAATTCGAACGTGTTTTCGCTAAATTTAGAAGTCGCTATATTTGAAATAAGAACTGTCAGACTCGATTTTGAACCTTGGAGCTATACAAAATCGAGGTTGACGTTTCTTATTTTAAATTTAGGCAATTTTAAATTTAGCGAACACCGTTTCGAATTGGACCCAGTAACTATATATATATTTTATTTAGATACGAGCTCGAAAAGAAGGCAGCCCTAGCGCCGAAGCCGACGACGGCGTACCGGACGGTGCGCACGGCGGACGGCAGCGTGGTGCAGCGGCCCGTGGCGTCCGTGCGGCCCATGCAGCACGGCGCGCGCTGGATCCCCGCCGACGTGTGGCGCCGGCAGGGCATGTCGGCGCAGGAGATGACGCTGCCGCTCGGTAACTACCGCCACACCATACATAGTACCAGGGTTCGAAATCATCAAGATAATTACGCTTCTTGATAATTAGCGGATAATTATCAGATAACTATCGGATAATTATCACCAGTATAAAAAAATCATTTTTATATTGTTTCATAACAAATTCGATGTTGTATTGTTTCATAACAAATTCTAACAAAAATTAAATAAAAACAAATACATTTTATAATTTTCAAAACAAATACATTTCATAATTGTCACGTTGACACTTCGTGCGTTCGGATAGACGCAAGTGCGGAAATACACGTTCGAATACTTCGAATACAGTTTACTTTCACGAGCGAAATTTATTGTTATTATCAATCGATAATTATCGATCTATTATAATTATCATTGATAATTATATTTTCGAACCCTGAATAGTACTAATGTACAGAACAATCACTATCTAACAAAAACGGTGTTTAGGCATGAAAATATGCCTACTCATGCCTTTTCACTCTGTCGCATAACACTTGCTCTTTCGCGTACGCTATGATCGCTTTAAGCAGAGTAATCGCTATCAGGACGCGCGACGCGGCGATCGAGCGCGCGGCAACCTACTGCGATATACAGCGCCGCGCTATAATATAATAGAAACTGAGATATTTCATACTAAACACGGGTAAAATATTGTGTACCGTCAAGCTGGCGTATCCGGCCGAGATCATACAGAAAGCCATTCAATTCTTAAGCAAATAGTACCCCTTTTACGGCTTTTTGGAATCATCAGATTCTGGATATCTTCGACGGGTACGCCAACTTGACGCTCACGTTATTTTGATATCACGAGTGTAATTTAATGACGGGAAACATAAGTCGCGCGAAAACGATTCAAAAGCATCGATTAGCACGCGGCAAACCGAGTCCAGGCACCGCCACTTCCACCGTTCCGCCGCCGCCGCCATTGTTACACACAAAGATGATCTCAGGGCATCTTTTTGGCATGCGGGAAGATACACTCTTTCATTTCTATCTCGATATAGTTCTATGGCACAGACCATTTATCCAGTACACTCCTCGTAGCCGGGCGACCGCCGCTGCCAGCATTAACCTTTTGGCCGCCGTTGTCGACTATGCGTGACAGGCTATACAAGGTAAAAAAGACCTTCTTTGCTTTGACTTAAGGTTGAAATTCGTGTTCCGCTCAGACATGCTTGGCGGCCAAAAGGTTAGCCATAAGCAGCGGGATTACAGGTAGCGCATAACCTCGAATGCAGTCACAGCCTTTGAGAAGAGTATACTAGAGTGAACGCCTCAACTTGATTTTTTGTAAAGCCTGTTGAGGCCAAATGGCACAAACGCCTATAAGAAAACGATCACCGCCGCGCGCATCCCCGCTCCGTCATCAAATGACAGCGACATTTGTTAGAGATGTCTGTTCTAGTCTAACGTTATACTTCAATGGTCACAGCGCTCTAAAAACCCCCCGCAAGTCTGCTAGGCTTTATTTGCTAGTAAGAATTAAGGTGCTTGTAAACGAGCCACTTTTTTGGTAATTTATTGCTGCAATTCGGAGTATCACAAAAGTTTATAATAAACTTATTGTTCCGAGTAGTGATGTAAAATGTAATCCTTTGGGATCGTCCACAAATTATGTAACGCAAAATTATCAAATTTTTGATTTGTATGATTTTAATTGTATGGTAAACACACAATGTAAACTGTTTTTGAAGACTTTATTAATTCTTTAAAATACCCTTTGCAGATGTTGTTATACCTACTAACTCGGCTGAAAAGACCAACATAGTATTGAAGGCAGGGCAACGCGTCATGGTTCTTAAGTCGCCGAAAGGAATCTACATGCAACTGGAGTCCGGAAAGATCATTGCTATCAAGACAGCTCTGAAGGGCCTCGGGCAAAAGGGTGCCGAAAACAAAGAAACCAGTCCAATAGGGAAGAAAAGTAAGTTAACATTTGCCAACAATATTTTATTCGTAATTCTATGAGATTCTAAATTCATCATTTGTTACAGTTCTGGGCAACCGACCAGGGAATATTCCGGGATCATTGAAAAACAACTCTGCCATCACGATAACGTCGAAAACTGGCCCCAGACCAGGCTATCAGCGAGTAATGACGAGACCAACAATAATAGGTCACAACAAAATCGCTAGGCCTTTACTTCCCGGCCAAAAGATCTCGGACATCAGGAATCGTTTAGGAGAAATGAGATCGTACGGTGCCATGCGCCATAGGTTAACGCCCCAACCGGGGAGGATCCTACGACCCAACTTGCCAGGGTCACTTAGCATAACAAAAATTAAAAGGGAAGCAAAGAGGTCTGACAACGAAAATAGTGATTCTAATCCACCCAATAAAACGGGACCAGAATCTGAAGACGATACTCAAATTCTAGACAGTGATGATGATGACGAAACAAACAAGATAAGCAAAAGCGAGGCTCATGCGAGTTATCAAAATAAATCTAAAATCAATAACGCCGAGCACTCTGAAGATTCTAAATCGTCCACAAGCTCCGAGATACATAGGAAAAATGCTAATTTCGATGAAAAACAAGAATCGCATCCTATGGTTCTGACGACCGACGAAAAGTTACCCCCCGAGGAGGCTTTGGAAACCAAGTCTTCCGAGAACTCCAACGATGGTACCAGAAGATCGCAAAATAATGCGATGGACGCCGCCCCTAGTGCGCTGGACGCCGCCCCGAACATGGCGAATACTGGTAGAAAAGTGAACTTACTGAAAAACTACAGGCATCAGAGACCCGGCGGCCGGCCGGCGACAGAATCAAGCCTGAGTATACTGGAAAGAACGGCCAGCGTGCTTAATAAGGAAGGAATGCCGGATTTCCGTAGGAATTTGGACGACATAACCCAGTCGTACTCCCCCGGCAGCGACGAAAAGTCGGGCGCTAAGTCTAAGAAGAAAAAGTCTCCTAACAAGGAGGGCAGTACAGAATCTCAGAGCGACAGGCCGTTTAATTCTGGCATGTCGCACAGCGTGTCTAGTCTTCTCGGTTCTCCGGGGAACGCGCCCAAGCGGGGCGATTCGATGCATAATACAGCTCCCGTGGCTCCAGTGGGCCAGGGTCTTGGCCACCCGATGCCGGGGATGTCGCACGACGCGGCCATGTCGCTGCAGGCGCCGGGCAAAGCCCCGATGCCGCTGAACATGAGTGCCAGCCCTATGATGGGCGCGGCTCCGGCGATGCCGGGCGACGGCAAGCCTGGGCAGCCCTACCCGGCCGCGGGGCCGCCCCCGGACGCTCCTTACGCACAATATCCAGGTCAGTAAACAAACCGCCGTAACGTGGTCATGTGGCCCTTACTCCACTCTGTAAGCCTATTTTAGTAGTAGTGGAATTATTGCAAATACAAAAAAAAATACGAATACGTAATCTTTATTGCAAGTCCAAGTACTTTAAATAAGATCACATAACTTTGAATGTCTTTGTCCATCCATAGCATCCATATTGCAATGGTGGGTGGTTATTATAAAAAATGGAACTCCACCGTTTTATCTTTTAATCTGATTACAAGTTTGTTGAGATTTTTTCTATTTTGAAAGTGTACTAACCCAAGCAGCACACAAGCTGTATAAGAGCTTATACAGCCATTATAACTCTAGTTTTAGCGTTATAATGGCTGTATAAGCTCTTATGCAGCTTGTGTGCTGCCTGGGAAGTAGTTCAGTGAAATTACTTTAGCATGTTTAGAGTAATAACTTGTTTCGCGATTTATTGCTGCAATTAGCGCTGTCCCCAAAAATGTACACCTAGTTCCCAGTTCTAGTTAGTAGTAGTTGTGCAATATTTAATAATTTTGGGAATAGCCTTTGGGCATGAATTCCCAAAAAAACGATCCCGTTTACAAGCCCCTGAAGGTGAGCATTGTTGCAGGCTACGGCATGGGCTACGGCGCGTACCCGGCGTACTACGGCGGCTACGGCGGCGCGTACTACGCGCCCTACGCGCCGCCGGGCGCCGCGCCCGCGCCCGCGCCCTTCCCCCCCGCGCCGCCCGACAACTTCCTGCCCCCCAACCCGCAGTGGTAACCGAACACTGAACGGTCCCCCCGACATTGACAAGTGATTTACTTTTAGAGATTTTGAGAATCTTTTGTGTGAACGTGACAGCGGCCATTATTGTGTTCGGAAATGTTGCTTTGTGTTGCTTTATACTTAATGTACATGACATGATATGTATGTGTAATTCGATTTTGAAATTACTTACGTTGTATTTTATTGCCTATTTATTATTACGATGAATTTTCATTTCGGATGCTGTGAAATTGTCCTGTAACTAGTACTTACTTTATTATCTATGAGTGGGACGAGTACCACATTTTCAATCGTTCTTAAGAACAGTGTCAAAATATAATTCAGTGTGAATTCCAAGTAGCCATAACGAGCATGTAAATGAAGTCTTTCCATTGCAGTGGTTATGGACGAGTCGGTGGATGTGATACGTTGATACTTAGTGTTAGACGAATATAGTATGTATGACGGTATTTATCAATGTAATTTGTAGCTTAGATAGGACCCACTTATATAATTAATGATATCTTAGAAAAGTTCTCATTTATCCATTTAATAGGACCGTGATTATATGTAACGTTAATGTAGGAGTGTATGCAGGCATAATGCATAGAAAACTATTTATCTAATCTAGATATACATATGTCTCATGAGTGTTCTCAACGCGAAAAGGATTACAAATTATACATTTAATAAGACAATTTTCTATCTTTTCTTTGGTGTGTTCCAAGATCGAAACGCTTTTTCCTCATTATTATTTATTAATGTTAAGTTTTTTTTTACTTTTTGTACCTAACTTTGATGGTGGCAATCACAGTTGAGAGGTGATTGCGCCCTCGGACTATTTGGACATCTAAGGGGCCGTCTATTAATCACGCGAGGCTTGAAAGGGGGGGAGGGGGGTTTGACAAAAATCACGAAATGTCACAAGGGGGGAGGAGGGTGTAGTAAGATATCACGTGTATTTATTTTTTCAAACAAATTTTTAAATCGAAAAGCGGCGAATAGAATAAGATTATACTTTATACCTGTATTTAAGATGATATTCTAAAAACTTTTAGATTTTTTGTATATACTACAAATACACGTGATGTTGGGTGGGGGGAGGGGGGTAGTCTTAAACATCGCCATGTATCACCAAGGGGGAGGGGGCGGGTTAAAAAATGCTTTAAAAAAGATCACGTGATTAATGGACGGCCCCTAAAGGCAAATTTTGCGACTGTCTTGTAGAGTAAGGGTTGCCGTCCTCTTGTGTGATACGACGCGAACTCGACTGGTGTGCTCGAACACCAGACCCAAATGTACATGTATTATGTCACCCTGATAACTTATGTCACAACAATAACCTTACGTTAGCAGTATTATTTTTGCTTGTGTATTCGAAATTCGCAAATAATAGATTAATTAAACACTTTAGGATAAGTTTAAACTAATATCGGGTTAAGGAATAATGAATGCTTCCTACCGTTCTATTAAAGTGAATCTCGCACACCAGACGAAAAATAGAAATAGCGCTAATTATTTTAAAATTTATAGTCACCTGTGTTGCCCTGTGTACAAATAAACGTTCGGCATTGTTCGAAGTGATACATAATTATTGCATTTTAAATTGAATCATAGTACTGTACCGGCGATATCGAACGAAGAAATCAGTAAAAAGTAATAATTATATTATATCGTTTATTATTACCCTGCCTTAGTACCCATCTCTTGTACTTAGGGCGGCTTGCACCAAAATCATAAATATGATTCCAACCTTTTAACTGCCGTTAAATTTTCATCGGTTGTATCTGTGTCGCTACCTATAATCTAAAACCGGCCAAGTGCGAGTCGGACTCGCGCACGAAGGGTTCCGTACCTGTATCTATAAAAACGGAAAATAAATCACGTTTGTTGTATGGGAGCCCCCTTAAATATTTATTTTATTCTGTCTTTTTATATTTGTTGTTATATGTAACAGAAATACATCATCTGTGAAAATTTCAACTGTAACTATCACGGTTCATGAGATACAGCCTGGTGACAGACGGACGGACGGACAGCGGAGCCTTAGTAATAGGGTCCCGTTTTTACCCTTAAAAGTGAAAAACTATACAAAGTGTCACAAACAATCTATTTGTCTTAATTATTTTCTTGAGTCCCAAATGTCAATTGTGTTACTTGAATTTTTAACCGTATCAAATTAAGACAGTCGAAAATTATTACAGATTTTGTTCTTTATAAAGCACGCGGGGTCTTAGGAGGATATAAGACTGCGGCCGTTGGTTTAACTGCGGCGAAATGGGCTGGATATTTGGTGTCTTAAAATCCCGACAGTAAAGTATTTACATATCGACGGTGATAGTTCTAAACCGCGTATGAGCAGTTTGTAAATACCGCGTAAGTTCATTTTTTTACTAAAATCAGTGACAAGTAAAATCAAATCTGTTCAGCGTGTAGATATAGGCGCGAAATCTTAATTTTGCAACTTTTTGGATTTACGCGGCACTTACAAACTGCTAATACGCGGGTTTGCACTATATCCGACGATATGATCCTTCACACTTCCTCCGCGTAGATATTTTTGATCTCGACTGTACAGTTGTTGTCAAAATATTCAACCTTTTTACTGCCACTTACGACTGATGACATCGTACCCTGAGTTTTAACGCTGAAACCTGACGCTGAACGAAGTATCACGAATTTCAACTTTAAGTCAAGGTACTGAAAGACTTTTTACCCTGTATCCGACTGTGGCGGTCAAAAGGTTAACGTTAACGTAGCCTTTTAATTATGGCACAAGGGGGTCGCCAAAATTTTTCAACCCGTAAAGGGGTCGCGATATCAAAACGATTGAAAAACACTGGTCTAGGTGAATACCGCTTGCACAAAAAATGCCTATTCACTCTTAGACCCTATTTCCACTGAGCGTCTAGCCGCGCGCGACTAACCGCACGCGACTGCCATTTTCTATGGAGTCGCGGTCGCGTCAATGGGTATGGAGGCCGCGACTCCGATGGAAATGACAGTCGCACGCGGTAGTAGTGGAAATAGGGTCTAAGAGTGAATAGGCATTTTCTGTGCAAGCGGTATTCACCTAGACCAGTGTTTTTCAATCTTTTTGATATCGCGACCCCTTTACGGGTTGAAAAATTTTGGCGACCCCCTTGTGCCATAATTAAAAGGCTACGTTAAAGATTTTTTCTATTTTGGTACATACATTCATTGTTAAGTTTGCCGGCGACCCCCCGAGTAAGACCCACAGATTGAAAATCACTGACCTAGACCATTGAAATATATAGTAAGGAACTGGTAAAAGTCAATGTTTTCGCAATGCTTACTTTTGAGGTGTCAGAACGCGAATCTGACCCCATCGCAGGTTCAGTCGCATGGCAACCACCATCCATGACATCAGTTTAAGTGACACTGTTATTGAAAAAATGCCCTACGGCATCGTGCGTTGTGAGACAGCACCACCGACCACACCGCCAACAATGATAATGATAGCGTGTGAATCAAGCAATATTAGACTTTTGTGTGTATGTCGTAAGAACTAAGACATCAGCAATAGGGCGGGGGTAAGCCATGGCTCTGGCGTTTGATAACCTATGAGACTTGTTACACGAAATTGTACTGATAGGCATATCCTTCCTTTGAAATCTTTGCCCTAGACCTTGACTTTGCTTTCCAATGGGTGACAAAGAGAATATAATCACTACGGGTGGGACTGCCGCATGCCTATTTCGATTCGTTTTGTTTCAAAATGTGACAGCAGTATTCAGCCTTTATGTCGAATTTTAAATACATTGTTTACGCAGTCCGCTTCGTACTTGAGAAAATGGAAGCGATTCGATGTCTCAAGACGTTTGACCGCTAAATTGGACGCTTTATAATTTTTTGTCACTGTTTGTTACTTTTTGAGCGTGGTCTGTGGTCAATTGATGTCACGCGTCGCAATTTACAATATTGGAATTTGACATACCTACATCAACGCCGTTGAAAATGTTCAACGTATTTGGAACCTTGTAATTTCAAAGTATAAGTAATCCAGGTTCCAATGTAATTAGACGAACGCGACGTGCTTGTGTTAAGTGTGATAATGTAGTCCTGGTTTTGTAGGGTGATTAATAAAATACTTACATTGAATGGCAATGAATTGCCCCCGTCCTAGCTCACGACACGACCCAAGCACCTTATTTTGTGCAATTTTAACGAACGAAGCGAAATCCCGTATGAATGTCTGACCCATGATAGTAGGGGAGCCCAAGAGGGGATTTTGGGTTTTACTCAAGCGCGGCCGATTAACATAAGAGGGGATACCTTGTACCCAGTTGTAATAACTCCACCAAATATAAGCCCTTTATCGGGAGCTGATCAGATGTGTTTTTTTGTAAACCATCGGATTCTCTCCAAATAACCGTCAGCTTTTGGGCCAGCACAACTAGGACATCAAACTGAACCGTTTATATAATAATCTGATGCGCTCGAGTATTTCAATATGAGGCTTTGTTTGCATTTTCGAAAAGCTTCCACGAGCTTGTCACCTTCGAATTGTCAGTCTTTTGAATGAGAGCTATTTTCGGGTTCATATCCCCTTTTAATATCTGACGCGCTCGAATATTTCTATATGAATGTTTTATTTTTGACGATCCCCCACCGGTAAAAGCGTACATATCTCATAACCTTTTTTTCTTTCTATCAGCTAATCTTCGACATCCAATAGGTCCCCACGACGCTCGAGTATAACCTCATTTAGTATCGTGGGCTTCCCTACTAGAAGAATAGACATGCTGACTTATATGGTAACACGCTACTTTATTTCACGGCAAAGCGCACCGGCAGGGCCTTTCGGGGCTACTGAGTGATTAACTATATCGCCACTAAATTGACAAAACCGCGAATGTGAACGACAACACGTGCAAAACAACGGCACATTCGCGGTTTAGGCATTTCAGTGTCGATACAGAAAAACACCAGTCCCGAATAGAGGACCAGTTCTGGCGGGAACAGCGATAAACGAATTCCATGCAGACGAAGTCGCGGGCAAAAGCTAGTTTAGTATACTACTTACTAAGACGCATATCACTCGACGACGCGGTTAGCCTAGTTGGTAGTGACCCTGCCTCCGAAACTAGCGACCCGGGTTCGATCCCCGGTAAGGGCAAATATTTGTGTGATGAGCACGAATGTTTGTTCCTGAGTCTTGTATGTTTCCTATATATTTAAGTATTTATTTCTCTATATAAGTATGTATATCGTCGTCTAGTACCCATAACACAAGCCTTTAGAGCTTACTTTGGGGCTAGATCGATTTGTGTAAAAGATTATCCGCTGTCCCCTGATGATGATTACACTCCACGATACAACACGATGTATCGGGTGTGACGGGCCTTAGTACTTATGGTGCCTTACTCCCTTACTCTTATTATCTACACTCCCGGGAACGGAACTAAGGGACCTGAGAAAACGTGCAGTGTGATAAGCCTTTAATTATAAGAATTGACGTCCCATGTAGTCACTACGATTCGTGCCTACTTACGCATTATTTTACGCTTTACGACGGTTTCTTATAAAACTGTTATAACACGTAAACACATGATTACCTTGTTTATCCTATAAAAAAGAAACATCTAAGGTCAAGTATGATTTTCTGTTATAAAAGCGACACAATAAGTAATTACGATGTCATTAAAAGCAGACGGCAAAAAATATAAGTCACGAAGTTACATCTATAACTACTATTTTATTACAATGGTATGTTTATATCCATTTATATTTTTTTCTAATGCCTCTAAGAATGAATTCAATAAAGCGAACGAACGAAGCGAATATACGAACTAGATAGAGTGAGCGGGGAATTTCGTACTTATATTTTGTCGTTGCGTTAGTAATTTACTTATAAAAAATTTTGGTATGTACTATGGAAGTTTAGGCAGGACATGAAACATTAGTAAACAATATGGTATTGCATTAGAGTTTTAATAATACCTATTATTTAGAGTTCAAATTCAAATTAAAAGCTTTCTGACATAAGCCGCGCGGTGTCCTTATGTCAAATATTAGGTACTTTATTAATGTTTAACGGACTTTAATTGTTTTAACGGAAGTTAATGAGTCCGTTAACAACTCTATAAGTTAACTTAAAAGTTAATCCGTTACTCTGAATGTTAACTTCGTTAATTAACGGATTAACGGTCTTATGCCCAGCTATGTTAGCAGTACGTAGAACATTACTTAGTAGGTAGGTACCTACTACATTCTGTGGCGATAGTAAAAGTACATATTCTTGTATATTACTAAATAGAAAAAGGTATTGTGTAAATATTGCTAACGATTGGCATACCAAATTATTTTTTCCTTGATGGGCTTAACCGATCACTGGTCTCGCCTGCGGCCCTAAAATGCAAGACACAAGGATAAGTTAAACCGTCTTATCTCTGAGTGCGTCTCTCTCACACTAGTGCCGACGAAAGAGATAGTCATAGAGATAAACGGGTTTAACTTATCTTTGTGTCTTGCATGTTAGGGCCGCTGATGGAAAGTGATGACGCGGCCGAAGGTGGAACGCGATTGCCCAGTGGCCTGTTGAACGAAGCTATGCAATGTTACAAGCAAAAACTGGCGACACCGTTGACAGATCCCATACATCTGCCATGCAGTGCTGCCAATTTTTGCCTATTAAATTGTAACTTGTAGCATCTTGAAACGGGCACTACGGGCAGGCAATGCCTATTTACCCTATAAAATATTTGTTTATAAAGTCATACTCCTCTGCTGCACTGGGAGTAAAGAATGCAGAAGTGCAGATGCCTGTCATCCTGGCATGGCCTAAAAGTCGACTAAGGGACGGGTCCTCTCCAACATGGTGGACTATCTGTATGGGCGATGGGCTGATCACCTGGTCACCATACGGTTCATCATACACCATCTTAGGAGTAATTAATCGAACGTGGCCACAAGTAGGTAGTCTTGTGGCTCTGCTCACCCCATTAGGGATTTCGGGCGTGATGCTATGTATGTACTTTTTCTGCAAACGAATTGGCATAGTATCGTAAGCGATATAATGTTTGTTCGTGGTTATCCACTCAAGATTGTGTTCTAGTTATAAGATTCCTTGTCATACCATTTCGTCACGATAAGGCGTACGGGATTTAAAAAGAAGTCTACTTACGAGTACCAAGCGCTTAATAGGCATAATGATGTTCCTAACGGAATGTCTGTCGCTCCTTTGAGCGTTTGTTATTCACAGCACAAAAGAACTTTTTGTTATCATTAGCAGTTGTTAAACCTCGATTGCTGTTCGCTCGTGAGACGGGGCGTTGACCAACGAGTGTTTATCGCTGTTGGATAACCCGATGACGAATTTTGATTGAGCTTAACTTACTTAAACCTTTCATAATCGTAGGGCATAACAGAACCTCATGCAGACCTTGCGCTAGATATTATTTAACTATGACCCTTTGATCTCTACCGTAATATAATATAATTATACTTGCTTCTACCTGCGACTTCGTTCGCGTGGAATACGGTTATAGTTATTTAATTACTAACTAACTATTTAATTTTCCGGAATAAAAGTATCCTATGTCCTAATCCAGGCCCCCAATTCTCGGTGCATTTGCATTAATAATAGTGGGAAGATAGTAGGATAGGAAGCCAAATCGGTAACGTTCGTCCAATCTCAAAAATTATTATAATCGATCAGTCAAAATCAATTACTAGTGTCAGTAATTTTCAATGGATGTTTCAGACAGGCAACAAAGCCGTTAATGCGTATTTATCTCAATTTAGCGTTTCAATTAACTTAATGCGTCTGTCCTTCCGTCAAATGACTGTGGCTCGGGCCAGTCTATCGAATCATTGACTTGCTGCGTTTTGCCTGGACTAGAAATTTCAACTGAGCAATATTTCTCCGTGAAACATTTAGAACAGTTCTGAGTTTTTAAGGGGTATTGAGCTGTGTAAAAAATATGACAGTAGTGGCTACGTGCGCTACTGCTGACCAGCGGATAACTTAAACTATTGATTAAGACGCTGACAAGAGCCAACGACCTTGAGGGATCGGTCACTGTTTGTTTGCACCAAAGTGAACGAGAAGCACTGTGCGGTTTTTTGTATGGGGAAAATCAAAAACGGCTGTCCGTCTGTCACCAGGCCGCAGGTCTCATGAACCGTGATAGTTAGACAGTTGAAATTTTCGCAGATGATGTATTTCTGTTGCCGCTATAACAACAAATACTAAAAATCAGAATTAAATAAATATTAAAGGGGGCTCCGATACAACAAACGTGATATTTTTTGCTTGATTATAGATAATGGTACGGAGCCTTTCGTGCGAGAGTCCAACTAGAACTTGGCCGGTTTTTCAATAATACATACATACATAGCATCACGCCCGAAATCCCTAATGGGGTGGGCAGAGTCACAAGACTACTTGTGGCCACGTTCGATTAATTAGTCCTAAGATGGTATGATGAACCGTACGGTGACAGGTGGTCAGCCCATCGCCCATACAGACCGTCCACCATGTTGGAGAGGACCCGTCCCTTAGTCGACTTTTACGACATGCCAGGGTGATAAGCATCTGCACGCATTCTACGCTTTTTCTTCACTCCCAGTGCAGCAGAGGAGGTTTTCAATAATATAATGAATTATACATATATTTTTATCGTTTTGCCAAATCAAATAGTTTTTGTAAAAAAAATGTTAAGCCGATATAGGTCTTGTCAGCGCTTTAAGACTATAAGGACAAAGCTATTCGTTCTAAACTTTAATGTGTCATCGCTGATCAGCAGAATCACATGGCTGGTCGTCAGTCCTCCCTACTACTAGTAACATAACGTTCCAACTGCAACGACTTCCCGTTAGATAATTATACTGCCGTATTTTAAAATAATTTAACCTATCCTTATTTATAAAATCACAAACCTGCATCCAATGCAACTTCCCCGTTATGGGCAAAGTATGAGCTAAGCACTTGCACTAGACTTTCTTCTTAGCTTATCTAAGATCTGGGATAGGTACGTAATTTGTATATTAAATCCTATTTACTGGGCTGGCTCATTCCTGACGAAGTAATCATTGTTCCTAATAAAGATTAATTAAGTATCGTTGATCGCCTTGATAGATAATGAGTTCATGATCTATCGTGTCAGCGCAAGGGCTCTACCTAACTACCGTGAAAATTACATGATAATAAGTCACCGCGCGCTGCATAACAATACAATTAATTATGTATAATTATAAAAACTCATTGTACAGTATACGTTGCTTAGAACGAGGCATTAATTCAGGTAGATATAGTTCCCACGTGGGTCATAGACAAATGCGCGGAACCGTTGCGATAACGTTTTAGCAGGTTTTAGTGCCAACACGGAAGAAGGCATATGTTTTACGAACAAGTAATGAAATTCTAAGCCTTTACAATGAACTCGCCTCATAAATCAAATCCTTATTAACCTGATAGTAAAATTGGAAGTGCGTTGGATAAATTAAACGTTTTAAGATTTATAATGGTTTTTTTTTTCGCCAAATTACGAGGAGCGTGAATCTACTATAGGTACGGCTTTTCATACATAAGACGATAACGATTTCCACCCATTTTCCACCCCTTATTAATGTTAACCGATGGTAACCAATTTTTGATAGGTTGTCAGTCAAAACAAAATCTAGGTCTTTACGTTTTGGTTTTTTCACTATAATCAATAAATTCAGTTTTATTGTTGTTTTAGTACTCTCATAGAAAACTAATTTCGGCCATTAAATGACTTTTATGATCTTTAGTTAATCAATATTCAAAAAACGTATCGACCTAGATTTTGTTCTGACTGACAACCTATCAAAAATCGGTCAAAATCGGTTAACCTTTAAGGGGTGAAAATCGTTATCGCCTATTGTATGAAAAGGGTGATTTTTGCTGTTGCTTCACACTCTTAAAAAAAAAAAGCTAAAGCTATTCCAAGCGTGGTGCTATTGGAACCGCGCTCTAGAAATGAGAAATAGTAAACATCGAGTAGAAATAGAATGATAAAGAATCACATACTCGTACATGTGATCGGGGATAGATAGGCATGCGGCATGGTGGTGTAGCCTTAGGATATTGTTCAATAGTGGGGGTCAGAAAATAAAAATTAGATTTACGCACAGTGGATGTCATATATATATATACCCACCCCAATCCCCACCCAGTACTTACCATGTGTTGATTGGCTGGTTTCTGGTTAGCTGTCACGTGGGTAAGGTTTGTTTACATTTACTTAACCTAAACGAATAGAGTATAGCGGGGTCCCGTAATCTTCCGGTCGTCAGTCCACCGTGTGGGTGGTGTGCCCATGCGCCTTCCAGTACGCGGTCGCCACATACATCCATACCATCCATTACATGATTACTATTTTGTACTGATTCGAGTAAACTTCCGCATGGAGCAAAAACTTTTAATGGTGTTTCTGATCAAGCTCTAAATACATTATGTGGATGGTATCCTGACCTCACTTTGCATTCGTTAATACAAAGGGCTTTAGGTTTGCGTTAATATGTTGTTTACTGATGATTTCCTGGTAACAAGACCCCGGTTTTTGTTATGGAATGAATTTATGACTGATATCATTTAAGTCTGACCTCAAATAAAGGTTTTTAACAACGGTCAAATCAAGCTCATTTTTAAGTTACATACAAACAATACGTCTCCATACATTTTGCAGCGAGACGTTGTAGGTACTTAAATGGGTACATATTTAGGAAACTGTACAACTATAATCCGGCCAATATTTACAAGTTGAAAAAAATAAACATTCAAATAAACGTTAACAAAATAGTAGAATGTTGGTGATGCGTTATTGAATTATTTTGAATGTGAAAAAGTCGGATTTTTAATTAGCTGGAGTAAACTGACAGTTTTTGGGATAAAAAAAAGGTCAATTTCTAGAAAAATCACTGTTACTTATCTATCATATTTTTGAGGATAATTCGAAAGAAGCGGAAGTTTTGTCAAAACTGGCAGTTTGCTCTAGCTAATTAAAAATCAGAGCGTAGTCTGCCTGAATACGCTGCGCTTGATAGGGTGAGCCAACATTTTTTGCACTTTCTCATACATTAGTGTGTGGAAAAGTGCAAAAACGTTGGGTGGACCCACACCTGTCAGCCTAGAGGCATATTTTCCTCAATTCAAATAGAGCACCTTATTGTTTTTCAATATAGATCAATCAACTTGACCGAACAATTACACGAGGCACCTGACCAAAAAGTAAATGAATATATAAAGGATGGAAAGGTTTTTTAGCAGGTGTATTTTAGGTTAATTATAACAATTCGTGCTTCTGCTGAATATTACAGAAAACATTGTATTAGCCCACATGTTCGCGGAAATGCAATAAATTACGCAATAAAATGTCTGGACGAGGCACATTATTTACACTTAGATATCCGGGTCAATAAATCAGACAGTTTCCCCGGATATCATGGCTTATTATTTTGAACATAGGAATAAGCTTATAATTTCGTATTTTCGTTACAAATGAACAGTCGTATAATAACAAATGAAAACGGACAAGTGGGCGTTCTTTATTCTATCGTCTGGACTCGTCATTAGTGAACTACCTAGTAGTATTGTTTCTTGTTTTCCTAGTAAATGGAACGTGGTTTTTCTTTTGATGATGTAATCCAGCACTTTCAGTTTCTAGGCTGTCTAATGAATAACCTACATCATTATTTGAGATGTATTTATGCTTACCACGCAAAAATTAGAACTGATCAAGTTCTAATTGCACTTTATTTACTAAAAGATCGCAATCAGAGCGCTTGAACGTCTGCCATTAGCCACCGCCAATCGCCAGTTATTTAGTAACGATAGACTTTCTGAATTATTTTTGTTTTCGCGTTTATTTAGCAACGACACTAGACCTAAATTATTGACCAATTTAATTAGGTACGCACCTGTTTTAAGCGACGTTAAACAATCCAAAGGCTGGTCATTTCACGCAAGAGCAAGTTCTTCAAAATAATCAGTATGATCGCACCTTCAACGTAAAATGGTACAATAGAACAAATAAACGACAGGTTGGATCACTGCAGTAAATTGTGATCTTATATAAATTCCGAGTTCCCTCCCCGCCATTATTATTTTATTATGAGACGCGGAGACGGCGCCAGCGCAGTGTAGGGCGGTAAATCGACGCGCGAACTTGCTAAATTAATGTGTTTGTGACAATTTATTTTGACAGTGATTGGTTTAGCAGTGATTATTGTACAGCCTTCGTGATGTGGCGGCAACTTTGTATGGTAAGCTTTAAAAAAAAACAAAAGCCATGTTCTTATGTGTAATCAATACAACAGAATATTATAACAGCTGATTATTATGTTAATGACATTAAAAAGCCAGTCACTAGGAATCCATGGAATATTAATGAATATTCATTGTAAATAATAATAACAATATTCTTTATACGCTCTCACAATCTTTTGTTTTTTTACAATTTTGTTATAAATATTAACAAAGTTAGTTGAACCAGTGTGAGAGCCTGGTGTCCGTACTAAATGTAGATTAGTACCTAAGTAATAAATACATTAGAAATGTTCCAAACTCCACACAGTTTTCACTTTCATCGGACCACCCAAGCTGGTTATTACCATAATTGGTTATAAACGAAAGAAAAAGAAATCATTCAAGTAAAAAGGGCATATCTAACGAACGTTTCCTAAGGTCCGATTAGTATTTTGCTTGCCGCGTCTCGGCCTATTAGTCGCACTTTCCTTTCAATATCTCTCGTTCATTGAGACGGCAGCTCATTAAAAATACAATGGTCACAAAAATTGATTTTGTTTGCTATTTAGTTCAGTTGTATTCATGACGTCATTAGAAAATAACTAATCGTGAATTTAAAAAGTTTCAAACAAATATTTCCAATTCGAAATATAAATAACGTTAACCTGAAAATAAACCGTCCGTTACCATTTAAGGTTTAAGCTTGTACGAAATAGTTAATACAGAAAACATCAGTATTTTTTCTATGAGTTAAATAATTCTTTAAGTTTGGAGAAAAGGTTTCTGCTGTATTTTCCTGACAAACCTGTCAACAGATATTAAATTCGCCGCAGTGCCCCATTTATCGAGTAATGTAAAGCCACAGTATAATCAAGTAAGCAGTATTTTGTCTCGGCAGTGTCCTCGAAATAATTACCTATGGCCGCTCCGTATGTAAACACGCAGTAGGGCTGCCCACTGACTGTCCTTATTGGGTTACGTATTTGATAATGCTATATTAAATTGTCGTAGTATCTTTTCATGAAATATTACTGCAAATCTTGTAAGTTTTAATATTAATTCTTTCTATTTAGTTCTAATTTCTAGTTTCAAAATTGACTGTAAGTAAAAGCATTTTGTGTATTTTGCTTTTAATATATTGAAAACATCAAGATTCTTGTGCCATAATTTATGTAAATATAGTGCGGGAGCGCCTCACACTGTCCGCGCCCGTACACAACCCCGGCGCACTCGCGACTGTTGTGTACCGAAGTTTACCGAGATTTTGAATCGCATCGTTTCGGCCGTTTCTATGAAGATGTAATACTGGTTTACTTAATTATACTGTGGTAAAGCGTATCTCCGATTCACGACACTATATTATCGTTTCCTAGTTTCTCTTAAAGCTCGCCGACACCCGATCTCTGAGGCTTGGGTATCGCTTTCGATAGCCTATTGAAAGCGGCCTTTGCGGCTCCTAGAAAGTTAATAATAAAATGTCCGCCCCATTTAACCCTGACCGCAAACAGTTGCAAACAGTCCCGGGCAGATAAACAGCGAAATATTTCATCAATGGACGAATGAAGCTAAATGATGTAATGGATGAGTTACCGTTCCGAGGCATGTCGGCTTCCGAAACATTGAGATCGTATAAGGTAGGCCGTAAGCAGTTTCGCAGGCTAATATAGGAACATCAGCCAAAATGGGCCCGATTTTCTTATTTGTATGATGAAATTTTTCACAATTTCAGTGTAGGTTAATTTTATTTCAGTTACAAAGTGTTATGGTTATTCTCAGTAGAAAGCGTATTGCGTAGTTTTATATCAATCAATTGAAGGAGAACAATCATGACAAACATATTTTTTTTTATTGATTACTACTATATGATTATTACTAATATGTATTAACTTTTTAGGCTGCAACTTGAAATTATTATTTTTCTTAATTTTTATGGACACAGATCTTTCCGGTAATTTCCATGAATTTCCAAACCCAATGTTAATTTTTTATTTTCTTAATTTATTACCAGTAAACATACAGTCATATTCAAATATATAGATGTATAGTTGGTTCACAAAATTTTATCACAATAAAACTTGGAGGTTTATTATAATTCAGTAACATATATTAGAACTTTCATTGGGTAATTATTTTACTTAGGCGAGTCTGGAGTAAAAGTAAATACGTTTGAAAATTAACTTCTTCTATGATCTTGTTAAAAACTAAAAACGATACGAAGCTGTAGTGCTCTCACATTTATCCAGTATTAAAGTTTTGGAACCCTAATTGTGTAATTTTGCTTGAGGCATAACTACATTACATAGGTGACTTTCGTTCGAGCAATTCGATTATAACTTGGAATAAAGCACTGAAGTATGTTGTGTTCTTCGAAACTCGTCCACTAGCTTAGGCGAATGTAATTAATTTACCAAACGAAAACAAATTATTATATAAACTTTGAAAACGAAACCTTTATGTTTATAGTTAGAAATTCGAGGTTCTTTTTTATTTTGGAAATTTCTATCCCTATCTATATTATAAATGCGAAAGGGTGTTTGTCGGTTTTTGGCTTGACTTTCTTTCACGCAGCAACGGACCAACGAAACAGATCCCGTAAAAATGCATAGTTACCGAGGTAGCAGCGATATATGAGTTCTTTAGTCGTTTTTAATCTTGTCTACAGAGTCGACCCTTTGAACGCCACGGCCACGTTCCGTACATGATTATCTGAAATTTCCTATGTTACTCTAAATAGATACCATAGACTTCTTATAGGTTTTCCTGTTATCTATAGCTAAAGAACTATTACCTGTGTTTTTTTCAAAATTTTAATCCCATTAGTTTCGGAGATAAGTGGGTGGGGGATTGGTCAATGTTCGCCTATTTTCCTTAATAACTTCTAAATTATTTATTTTAAAATTCTAAAAAACAAATATTAAAGATTCCCACAATGAGCCCTTTTATTTGATATGTCACACGATATAGTTTGCAAAACTTTTTTTTAAATTTTCTCAGTTTCTCCCCAAAGGTGGCTGTCATGTTTAAAATTCATTTATTTATGTTATACGTACATGTTGCGGTCACCAACTTACATATTTTATGTATACCAAATATCAACTCAATCGGTCCAGTAGTTTCGGAGCAAATTGACTGTGACAGACGGACAGACAGACACGAGTGATCCTATAAGGGTTCCGTTTTTTCCTTTTGACGTGCGGAACCCTCAAAACTACGTTCTTTTAAAGTTACTACTTCTCAACCCACCCACGCAACCGCAGCTGACGTTAACGAGGCCTCATGATAGAACTCTCGGAATTTTTTTTCAAGTTATCGCCCGGGAGGGAATTGGTCATGAAAATCGGTTGCTGGCTCGCGGACCATATGGTAATGGTAAACGGCATATCGTGGCGCCCGCGGTGCAAAACAATGCTGTCGCGATTTATCGACTGCAGCGTTGAAAAGGTTAATTCAATATAACGTAAACATACTTAATACTATGGCATAATTAACATTATTTTGGTTAACTTGTGAGAGCCACATCATTCTCCTGAATTTTGATTAGCCAAGAGGTTGATTTTAGAAAATCCTTTCTTATTGCACCATTGACAAAATCATCATCATTACTATCATAGGCCTATATAGATATACATTGCTGGGCACATGATCGCTAATCCGTTAATTAACGAGGTTAACATTTCGAGTAACGGATTAACTTCTCAGTTAACTTTAAAAATCATTAAAGGCCGTTATTCGTTAATTAAATACCTGCTATTTGCCAATAAGACACCGCACGGAGCGTAATATTATTGTATTGATGTTTATGAAGGTTAATGTGCACCTTATGTCAGATAGCTATTAATTTGAATTTGATCTATAATAATTAGGTATTATTAGGTACAAACTCTAAAGTTACGCTCTTCTTTTATTATTTGTTCATGTCCTGCCTAAAGTTCCATACCAACATTTTTTGATAAGTACCTACCTAAATCACTAATGCAACGACATATGAAATGCAATTTTTTATCACGAGTGAACGATTAACAATTAACGTTAACTCCCATTAAATCTTCCATTAAACGCTTTAACGTTTAACAAAGTTAACTTTTATGTATCGGATTAGCGATTAACGAAATTAACTATTTGATTAACAGTGCCCAGCTATGCCTATATACGTCCCACTGCGGCCCTAACATGCAAGACACAAGGATAAGTTAAACCGTCTTATCTCTAAGTGCGTTTCTCTCACACTAGTGCCGACGAAAGAGATAGTCATAGAGATAAACGGGTTTAACTTATCTTTGTGTCTTGCATGTTAGGGCCGCTGCTTGGGACAGACGTCCTCACGGGGCAAGAAAATACTTCTAAAATTCAGGAGTTAAAGAAACCGCATCACAAAATACAAACTGCGGCCCCTTGACACGGGGATAACTTTGCCCCATCTTATCGCTCTGACTATCTCTTTCGTCGGCACTAATGTGAAAGAGACGCACTTAAACCGGTCTTAACTTATCCTCTTATTAAGTTTAAAGTATTCGGACTTTTTAGGGTTCCGTAGCCAAATGGCATAAAGCGGAACCCTTATGGATTCGTCATGTCTGTCTGTCTGTCCGTCTGTCTGTCTGTCTGTCCATCCGTATGTCACAGCCAATTTTTTTCCGAAACTATAAGAACTATGCTGTTGAAATTGTAATTTTTATTTTTCATCTAACCCGTACGTGTGGGATATCTATGGATAGGTCTTCAAATATGATATTGAGGTTTCTAAGATCTTTTTTTTCTAAACTGAATAGTTTGCGCGAGAGACACTTCCAAAGTGGTAAAATTTGTGCCCCCCTGAAACTTCTAAAATAAGAGAATGATAAAATTTTAAAAAAATATGATGTACATTACCATGTAAACTTCCACCGAAAATTGGTTTGAACGAGATCTAGTAAGTAGTTTTTTTAATACGTCATAAATCACGGAACCCTTCATGGGCGAGTCCGACTCGCACATGGCCGCTTTTTTTACGTAGGTATTTAAATACAATTATGAAAACAGTATCTTGAATAACGAGACAGTTTCTATGAATTTGCTAACAAAAACTGGCCTTGACTGGACAGGTCAAGTGTACGAGTACAATAATTTCAAGCCGGTAAGTAAATCGATTTACATACAACAAAACAAACCGTCTACTTTGTATATTTTATCCACGACAATTCACCTGACTATATTGTGAATAGGTACAAGCTTTTTAAGGTACCGTGGTCCAACTAGGAACCTTCATAGTTTCGTCATGTCCGTCCGTCTGTCGGTCGGTATGTCACAGTCACTTACTCAAAGATTATTAACCTTTTGAAACGACATGCCGTGGCGTCATGGGCACGGAAATCTGCTGTCGGCTACAGCCGACTGTGGCGTTCAAAAGGTTAAGAGCGTCCTAGCCGGCGCGTAACATCTGTTCATCATCCATGACTCATGAATCCAAAATACTAAAGACATTAGACTCCGTTTTTGGCTTTCGTATTAAGCAACGACACTTTCTTGATTCAGTAATAGTAACTTAATTAAGTTAATATTGAATTAATTTGTCCGAAATGAAGCAAAGCGAACGGTCTCTTCGTTTATTAACTTACCTTGTCATTTTCATCAATCACTTCACAGGAAGTTCCGCAAAATAAATAAAGTCTGCTTCTATTATTATAATAAAGATGTCTCGTTTTATTACCTGAAAGATCTTTAAAATATAATATAATATATTATATATGAATACTTTATTGCAATTTCATAATATTATACAGATGTTGTCTCAAGCTAAAGATCATTATGAAACCCAAATGTTGGGCACTGCAACATTAAAAAATAATAGGAAAGTTATGGAATCCTGCTAATATTATAAATGCGAAAGTTTGGATGGATGGATGTTTGTTACTCATTAACGCCAGAACGGCTGAACGGTTCTTGATGAAATTTGGAATAGCTTATACCCTAGAATAGCACATAGGCTACTTTTTATCCCGGAATTTTTTAATGTTCCCGAGGGAATAACTATAACCGAATTCAATGCGGACGAATTCGCAGGCGAAGCTAGTAATATTTAAATGTGTTCTTATCTAACAATTGTCAAGAACCCGGTAGCCGAGTTCTCTGTTCGTAGTGAGTTCTAACTTTCTAGTTAATTTCTAAATATATTTTGCCACAGGTTTTTTCGTAGTAAAGCTTGAGTAAGACCATAATCCCTATAAATAGCCCCTAAGCAATTTTTCAAATCATATTTTATTTATTGTGGATTCGGTACTACGAGTATTATGTCACCCACATTATTACAAGCTATTTATATATCTTAATGGATATATTAATTTAGAATTTACGACGCCTTAAGAGGCGTATTACAAGCTTATACTCGATTTTCGACTTTTCGACGCATTTTTTCGCGTCATACTCGATTATTTAGGTGAAATTGAGTGAAATTCGAAAATGTATTCAGTTAAACATTGTCCAGGCTATATCTTGTCATGATGAGACATTTTTGCCGCGGACGTTGACTGACAGCTCAGCTTTGTTTACGCCTATTAAATATAACAACAAGTTTGAGTAAATCCGTGAACGTTCTATAGCAACAAAGCTGTAATAGTTTTAATATGTTTATAAAGTTCCCTCTCAATATACAACGTCTTACAAAATACCCCGTAAAAATTACAATTAATTATCAAAGCCAAAAATTTTGTTAGGTTAGGTCTTTTAAATTTTTTGTCGTTCCGCCATTTAGGTAGAAATGTAGGTCCATTCTGCGTAGTTTACTCTTTAATTTTACTGAAATAGGGTTTGCACATTAGTGAAAATAATAATGTATTTTGATTTTTTTGGTGTATGTACGGTTCTTAAATATTTCGAATGGACTCGTTATAAGGCCCCATTTAACCTCCTTTCGGCTTTACGGGTAGTTTTGTAACCTAAATTAAAATTAAATTACCTGTATAAAACACTACTAAATACTTAAACTTACATAAAATGATATCCTCTTTAAAGCTTTGAACTATTGAATGATAATTTATTCGCTGAATATGGTAACAACAGATGGAAGACATAATAATGTTTAGTACTTATCTAGCATATTCTACAGGAAACCGGTGTGCGAATTTTGCACATAGTTCACAATACTCATACATATTATTTCTTAGGCAATTATTAATATAGTACCTAACTTACCACATTTGGTTTATTTAATGTCTATTATAAAATTAATAATATTAGTAAAATTTAGATTATTAAACATCGAGTATATTTGTAAAACTTGAATTATTTAAATCATTTAATATCTATCGTATCTACATGTACTTATTGTTAAAAATTCTGTAATTGAATAGAAACATTACTCGATTAACCACAATTTGAGTGCTTTACAGAACTGTCTAATGGGTAAACTTTGTATTTGTAGTGGTATAAAATTAAAGATCAATGAGGCCATATAATAACAGTTTTCTCTATATAATTATATTATTTAACGGTAAATGTATGTTTTTTTATTCGGTTATCAGCAACCTACACTTTTACATTGCACAGCGGCCCTAACATGCATGACAAAAAGATAAGATAGACCGTCTTATCTCTAAGTGCGCCTCTCTCACACTAGTGCCGATGAAAGAAATAGTCACGGAGATAAAAGGGATTAATTTATCTTTGCGGCATGCATGTTAGGGCCGCAGCGTATAAAAACGTGCTACAACTGCCCTAGCAAGGTTGACACGAGGATAAGATAACACCATCTTATCTCCAAGTTCGTCTCTCTCACACTAGTGGAGATAGGAGAAAGAGATAATCATAGAGATAAGACGGGGTGAAGTTGTCCCCTTGTCCCCATTGTGCCCCTAACTGAACCGCGTTAATACTAGTGGCTCCGTGAGCTGTAGACCTCGCGACAAACTTAACTTTGCCGTTGGAAAACCGATATTCCCATATATAGACATAGGTCCATTCAGTTTACCAATACCGCAAATAAGTTTGTAATCGCAAAAAAAAAACCCCATACCTCCGCCATTTTGAAAAATTTCGAAAAATTTAATCGACAGAAAAATTCTATATAATTATCGAACCTGCTCACAAATTTTCACGAGAATCGGTTGAGAACTGCGACCTATAGACGAGAACAAATGGACAGACGCCGGACATCCGCTAGACATACGAAAGCATTTTTGCCCAAGCTGAAACAGAGACGCTTCGCTCACTCGGTCGAAAATATGATTATTGTGTTTGACGTCTAACAGTACTTTACATTTTCACAGATCTTAAACGCTTAACGCTTTAAATATGTTGAAAAGCTTTGTGCAAGCGGGTTTAAATTAAATCTAGTTTATTTTGTAGTTTACAAAATGCTCCAGGGTTCAAGTCGGTCTGCATTCGATTTGCGATGCAGTCGCTTTTATATACGGATAAATACTTGTCAAGTCCAAAGTTTTGTGAAGTTATAATATGTATATCAATATATCAGTTATATTCTAATAATTTACATACATACACACACATAGCATCACGCCCGACATCCCTAATGGGGTGGGCAGAGCCACAAGACAACTTGTGGCCACGTTCGATTCATTAGTCCTAAGATGGTATGATGAACCGTATGGTGACAGGTGATCAGCCCATCGCCCATACAGATAGTCCACCATGTTGGAGAGGACCCGTCCCTTAGTCGACTTTTACGACATGCCAGTATGATAAGCATCTGCACGCATTCTATGCTATTTCTTCACTCCCAGTGCAGCAGAGGAGCTTCACTCCCAGTGCAGCAGAGGAGTAGTCTAATAATTTAATGACACCTTATTTGTTGAAATCAGGTTACTGTGTACAAGGTGTGTGCCGGTCCTTTTGGCTTTGTCGTAGTCGGCCAAAACAACGCATTTGGAGCACCAAGATAAATATTATTACATTTTTAAATGAACCAATGGTTAAAGTTTATATTTTTAATACCTAATTATTAGTAGGTAAGTACTATTAGTATTAGTTGACGTACAAAATTTATCTTCCGTCAAATTATAGTACCTACCTGTGAGAGCCGTTTGGTAGGTACAATTAATGACCGTGATTATTTCTTAGCACCAAAAAAACGTTATTAGAGCGGTAAAAATATTACCTCTGCTCTATTACATAGTATTATGCCATCTAGTTTCAATTGAAAACGTGACAATGCGAATTGAGTAATATTATGGTTGATCTAAAACAATTCGTGCGGTTTTTGGCACTTTCAATTCGGCACAACATTACTACTAGCATAATGTAATGAATGACCATACTGTGTTTGCTTTTTGTTGCATGAAACACGATTCGACGATACTCTAAGGCACTGACTTTACAAAGATTATTCGAGAGGACAAAACATTATCCATCGAACTTTAGAACCGAAGAAAATAATTAAATTGAAGAACGTAATTTCCAACTTCAAATTCGGAAATAAGCTAATTGTTCCCTTGCCTTTTGTAATATCCATTACGGTTAACTTAAGAATCACATTAATCGCTTAAGATTTTTCTGAAACGGTTCTCCGTTTCAGAAATTTGTGTTACTCTTTTAGTTCTCTAAGAGAATAACACAAATTCAGGAACCATCGCCTTTCTAAGTTAGTTAAGTATACTTAATGACAAAACTGCCTGGAAAGGGGAAAAGTCAGCTATTTATTTAATTTCAGTTCAACAACTTGCCGCGATACCGTCCACAAAGAAATAACAAAACAAACTGTGTTGTCTGTGCCGCTCCAATGGCCACAAGTGCAATAGTCGGCCACCGGCTGCCACAACATTTTTTGTCCCTAGATATACTTTTTCTTCGATAGTGACATAGATTTCTTTAATTGAAGATTACGTGACGTGATGTAATAGAAAAATGTTGTTAATTTTTTTGTTGACAGTTAATCGGCTGTTGAGTTCGTTAAGCAACTTTGTGCCTTCATGTTCCTTTTTTTAAGCATAATTGTTGCTTTAATTGGTTAATTTATTTTAGTTTTTTGGCACCAAACTTTCTGATTTGATTTACATAATGTTATTAATAAAATAATCGTGTATTAAGTTCAACAACATAATAGCGAAACCCAGAAAGCTGTGGAGTCACTTAACGAACTAGTATAGCCAACCACTTATAATGTATAAACATACATAGGCCAATTATGCTTGAAATAAGAAAATTATTAGTTGGAAAAGTTACTCTTCAGCAAAAGTGTTACTTATTGGATAATCAGGATAAAAAACTCCTAACAATCTAGATTGTTAATAAAATAAAATTTTCAGATTTGGCTGCTTGCGGTTACCACTGCAATCAGAGTGCCAGTTCACAACAATGAAGACAACACAACAGATGCAATTAAACTGAACGATTCAAGCCCCACGCAAGATGCCCCGATCTACTATGAAGACGAAGCCAACGTCGACAGTTATCTTATACCACCAAGCCCGCACAAACCAGCTGAAGACAAGCAAGATTTAATACCCACTTATCTTTTACCTCCAACTCCAGAGAAGCAGGAAGACTTTTACTATGTGTCTGCTGACACGGGTGCCCAGTCTGACTGGTATCCCATACCTCAATCCAAACCGCAAAATAATCCAAGCATTTTGTTACCTCAGCTACAACAACAAGAAGCTATCCCAATATTTATGGCAGAAGAAAATCCGACTGTGCAAATCCACGTCGAAAACCCTAGAGCGGGAAAAGCACATCAACTCGAACAACAAGTACTAATACCGATACCATCAAGGCATCTCGAGCCTCCTTTAGAAAATGCTCAAAACCATTTCCTACTACCACCTCCATCAGAGGAATTGGAGCTGCCCTATGAAGAACATCACCAGCAGTTCTTTGCCCCTTCGCAGGACATGTACGAATTGCCTGGTATGGGAGTTAATCAAAATTCAAATCCCCTGCTTATAAAGAACACGCCTGTAAATTTCCAGCTTAAAGCTGCTGAGCCGACGCTTTCTTTACATCTCACGCCGCCTAAGCCTTTGTTGTCGAACTACAAAACCCCGACAAAATTATATCCGAAAAAGTATCCCGGGGGATTTAAGCCTGTGCCGATTCCGTTAGCTCAGTACGCAGAGCAATCGTCAGCCGACGTGCCCAAAGCTAAGCCCGCGAAACCATTTAATCCGGCTACCGACGCCGAAAATCAATATTCGACACCGACCGATAAAGAAACTTACCTGTACGAGAAAGCTAAACAGAAGCGTAAACTTAGGAAACACAAAGCTGCTCAGGTTAGTATAATCAATCATTAAATCTACCGTCAATCATTTTAACTAAGGTGCTTATTTTAGTTTTATGCTCAGCAACAGCAGCTGCCGATCGAAGAGGAAAATCAACAGGACGAGGCGCCTTCTGCGGAACAAGAGACTTCTGAGACTCACTTTAGATACCCTGGACGTGAGTATTTATTTAGTTTTCACTTACGTTTATATACGATCTGCCTTTTGGAATAAATCTTATAAAAGTAGTTTCGGTCGTGGCAGAGCGGTCACAGTTGGCAAAATTATAAACAAAGATGATATTTACTATTTAGATTACTCCTCTGCTGCACTGGGAGTGAAGAATTAGCATCGAATGCGTGCAGATGCTTATCATCCTGGCATGTCGTAAAAGTCGATAAGGGACGGGTCCTCTCCAACATGGTGGACTATCTGTATGGGCGATGGGCTGATCACCTGTCACCATACGGTTCATCATACCTTCTTAGGACTAATTAATCGAACGTGGCCACAAATAGTCTTGTGGCTCTGCCCACCCCATTAGGGATTTCGGGCGTGATGCTATGTATGTATGTATGTAGATAATATTTAGTTCTTTGGTTTGCTCGATTGTTATTACACTAGTTTGAAAGAAAACCATTTTTTTCAGATTTACTGGCGTGTAAACTCGATAATATTATCGACGTTTCTAGGCCTTCCCAGTTCACATGGTCACAGATAAAACGATAGGTTATTTAATATCATTGTACGGGTAGAAAGATAATATTGTTTGCTCTTTGATTATAATTCATTATACCCGCTATGTATGTACCTACCTCGTTCTCGCTTCACGTTTTTTGTCTGATGATGGACAGTCGTGCATTCCTGGTTGTTTGGTTTCGTACTGTAAACTTTCATGTGCTTTTGTCAAATAAATAAATAAATAAATAAATAAATAAAACAGCTGAACTTAACTGAGGCCCTAACATGCATGCGACAAAGATAAATTAGAACCGTTTATCTCTATGCCAACCTCTTTCGTCGGCACTAGTGTGAGGGAGACGCACTTAGAGATAAACGGTTCTAATTTATCTTTGTGCCATGCATGTTAGGGCTGCAGGTCAAGCTTTGCCTTAGATATTGAGCATGAAATATTTCTCAGGCAACGTGTACCCCGCACCGCTCCGACAGGCGCCGCCGACGCAGCCACCGCGCCCGCTGTCTAACGGAGCGCCCTCGAAGCCCCCGCCGGCGGGAGACCGCACCGAGTTCCGCATGCATGGCATGAAGGGCCCGCATAGCTATCAGTTCGGCTTCGACACAGGGAAGGGGTAAGTTTGAACTATGGAGTAAGATAATCTTTGCTTGTGCAACATATAGGTATAGAATTTGCATACATGCTTTACGTGCATAATCCAGACTAATTGAACTATTGGATTAGGAGACAGGTGAAATGTTTTCTAGATCCATTGCAAAGGCTTCATAAATCCATATAGTAATGGTACACCACACTGAATGGTATGGATCCTTAGACGGTAACCTAGCCCTTAGCGTGACGTGTGTTTAGTAAGAACTCACACACTTCCTCTTACGTTTGTTGGACAGCTAGCCTTACGTGTATAGTTAACAAAACCATCATAAACATGCATCAAACCAACAAATATAATAGTTACCTAACGTCCAACGCAGTGAATGACACACTAAGAATTACCTAAATCAACCTGGTACAAAGGTACATTTCTTCGAGTCAATTAACATTGTACCATTAACCGTGCCATTTGTAAGTCCTCATTGTCTGCCGTCGCGTGATGACGGCAATAAAGATCACAATCGACGATAGACAAGTTTGTAAATCATGGTAGGTACCTGTTTCTGTCTAGTTAACTGGTTAAAATTAAAGTGTTTTTTAAGGTCAGTATAAATAGCAGTCGGGTCACGAAGCAAATGCTAAATAAAGTGCCTCTGAACATTGTATTTACCTGTATATTAATAATGTAGGTAACATTTACATCACCTGAAGATATTCCAAGATTTTTTTACGCTTTACGAATTAGAGTGACAATCCTATTTCAATCATGTATTTTGTTGATTATTCGGAAATATTTCAATTATATTAATAAGTCTGCATATTTAGTTCCCTCAAGATTACTGTAAGAATGTATGCACGACGCACCAACTTCTAGTTAATTCGTTTTCACTGCGCAGTTGGTCTACGAAGCCAGAGCTTTAATCTTACTTCTGACAGACTGACACCTATTTTTTTGTATCTCCCTATGTTTACGCAGTTTCTTCTAAAATACTATTTATCTAACATTTCCAGTAAGAACCGTCAGTTCCGTTTCGAAGAGCGCGACAACGACGGCCACGTGCGCGGGCACTACGGCTACATGGACAAGCGCGGGAAAATGCGCGTCGTCAACTACGATGCGCACCCGCAGCTCGGGTTCCGAGCCGAAGAGCCGAAGGATACCGAACCTTGAGACGGAATATACCGGAACGATGAATAAACATTAGTCGCTTAAATAGTAGGTTTCCAGAGTCAAGATTGACCAAAAAGAAAAAACTAAAACAAGTTCAAATATCTTAAAAACGGTGAAATTTTAAAGGATCAAGTTGATCACAACTGTTGTATTTAGATTCGTCGTTTTTTTTTACACTTGCCCCAGCAGTACACTAACTTTTATCGCATACATAAAGCAGTTTTCCCTTTCGCACCCGCATTTTAGTTAAAAAGTGACAGATGCTGTATGTACGCGATAAAAGCTAGTGGGCCCTCTGTAAATCAGGTCGTAACCACCAAAAAGGAGAGATGTGCTGGGTACGTTTAATATTCTTAACATTTCCATGGGCCAACTGTTTAGCTAGGCTTAGCGTTATTATTCATGCTATGGAAATTTATAGCTAAAGATTAATAATTTTAAGATTGAGATCTAAATGGCATGGATCCTTTGACAATAGGGTAGGTAATTAAGCTAGTTGAATAGAATCAAAATGTACAAATTGAACAAAAGCGTGACAAGAGAGATAATAACGGGGCAGTCAAACTGATCGTGTTCTTTGACTTGCGTTATTTCTTTGGTGTCGTTATGTTGTGTGCTTCCACGGAACTACTTAACTTAACACTGGTCACTTAACCTTTTGGCCGCCAAGCATGTCTGAGCGGAACACGAATTTCAACTTTAAGTCAATGTAGTGAAGGTCTTTTTTACCCTGTATAGCCTGTCACGCATAGTCGACAACGGCGGCCACAAGGTAAAGGGACCACCTGGAATCGATACTGAAAAATTGCTCTGTATCTGTAGTCATTAGCATGGCTTTTTCTAGAAATTCTTCATTAATCGTAGTTCACAATTACGTTTTGCGTAACTACAGTTTATATTTTACGAGTCAAATATGGCAAAATTGTTCATATGTTTGCAGGGCTTGATAATTATTTGCGTTGAAAGTAAATATTGGAGAACTAGGCGCGGACACAGGGGGGCAATGGGGGGCGATTGATTTACAACTTTTGCACTTTATTTTGGCAAATTTTAACGAATTATAACGATTTTTCTGGAAATTTCCCCCCTCCCCCTCTAAACGAAATCCTGTATTCGCGCCGGTGTAAAACCAGAACCCGATATACGCCCTTGTGGCGTTTTTCTTGGTGTTTAATTGTGTGGTAGTGAATGGTCTCCTATTGGTAAAGTTAAAGGAATGCAAAACGCTATTGATTAGAGAAAAAATATAATTTCACGCATTTAACATCAATATTCAATGTGATTTATCAATAAATTTTACATTTTTTTTTTTTTTTTTTTATGTCAATTGACTGACAAACGAGCTGACGGCCCACCTGATGGAAAGTGGTCACCGCCGCCCATGGACATCTGCAACACCAGAGGTGCTGCCAATGCGTTGCCAGTCTAGGGAGGATGGGGAATGGGGATGGGATGGGGATGAGGGAATAGGCCTCCGGATCTCGTCACTCACCGTACGAAACGCAATAGCAAGCTATTACTTTACGCCGATATTCTGTGAGAGTGTGGTACTACACCGGTCGAGCCGGCCCATTCGAACAGTATTCATCTAGTGAGGATTACTGTTTGGCTCTACCACTACAACAAAACATTGATTAATATAAGTACCTATCGTTAAAGGTTATACTGGTGTCATATTTTGTAAATGAGTTGATAATGTTATCTGCTTGTAGTAGATGTAAGAGTTATGCATGTAAGGTGTAATTAATTTATTTTATAAAGCGATTTGTACTTGGAAAATAAAAGTATTTTTTATTCTGTTTATAATTTTATTATTCAAAAAGTTAATAAGATATAGGAATAAGTATTTCATTTATCACAATGTTTTCTTAAAATTGTTTGTTTGGTTTAAAAAAGGCAATAGTTATTATGGCACCTTTATGTAACAATTTATTAATGTTGCGTCTTAAGACGACTGTGAACCGAAGTCAAAAATCACCCTTTTCATACAAAAGGCGATAACGATTTCCAACCCTTAAATGTTAAGCGATTTTGATAAATTTTTGATAGGTTGTCAGTCAAAACAAAGCCTAGGTCAGTATGTTTTTCGAATTTTGATTCAAGATCAAGAAAGTCAAATAATGCCGAAATTAGTTTTGTATGAGAATACTGAAACCACAATAAAACTGAGTTTATTGATTATAGTGAAAAAATCAAAACGTATAGACCTAGATTTTGTTCTGACTGACAACCTATCAAAAATTGGTGAACATCGGTTAAAATTTAAGGGCTAGGAATCGTTATCGCCTTTTGTATGAAAAGCCGTAGGTTCACACTCCTCTTAATGTGGTCTTAATCACAATGAACCATAAGACGAATAGGAATGCTTACTACAAGATTTATTGCTTTGGCACCTGAAACGGCACGGCGTTGGCTTGCAAGTGTTGTTCGATGATGTCGAGCAGGCTGGAGGCGCCGATGCGGAACAGCTTGGGCGACAGCCACTCGGGGCCCAGTTCCGTGGAAACCAGGACCAGCCAATTGACGGCGTCGCGGGCCGTCTTGATGCCGCCCGCTGGTTTCAGGCCCACCTGGACAAGTTATGATGATCACTTCGTAATTGCTACACACACTAACTACTGGTAGGGTTGCCAACCGTACTATAAGATATAGTATTGTACTATATTTTGGCTCTGTATACTATACACTGTTGAAAAAATATATAGTACGCAAAAATACTATATTTCGGTCAGTCCTTCCAAATGGCTCATACTTTGCTTTCATTGCGAATAAATTAATTAAAAATGACTAAAGTACACAACAATATAAATTTTGAGACCTTTATGAATAAATGAAAAAATGTGTGTTTGTTTTGTTTGTTTGTTGTTCCTTTACATCAAAGTGGAGCAATGGATCGAAATGGCGTTTTGCATTTTACGTTGGTACAAAAGAAAAATAGGCATTTTCGCAGCTTGGATAGCCACGAGATGCGCAATCGGAATGTTAGTAAGAAGAATTGTGTGTATTATAATTAATCAATCATAACTTACACTCTTAAAAGGTGATTCCTTAAAGTACTATGTTTTCTTTCAGTGTACTATATTATTTATACCTTTGTCTGGAAAGTACTATATTGCCCCGTAAATAGTTGGCAACCCTACCTACTGGATACAGGTATCAACATGATGAAATTTATAAAACTGAAATGAAAGCTGAAATAAAAAAACTGCTAAAGAACAAAGATTTGAGCTGGAGTTTAGGAGTATGGTTTAACGCTAATCCGTTATTTTGGGATTTTTCATTGTATTTTACTGACATCATGGAATGAATAAAAATACATAGGTACAAATAAATGTCATATAGAAAAACTGAAACCTTAAAGTATGAATAAGACATCACATCACACTAGACAATTACCCTATGTCCTGTTACTTGGTAGAACTTTCGTATGGCTCTGCACATCACTAGGCCTACTGGTAGAGTTGCGTTGACCGCCTCCTTGCCAGTGGAGGTCTTGATGAAGTCCGCCCCCGCCGTCATGGCTACCATCGACGCTTTATATACCTGCATCACAAAATATAGCCACTAGAAAAAAAAACATGTATCTTGAAATCGTCCACCTCAACCTTACATGATAATGATGAAGTTTATTTTTCCACAAAGTGATTTTGAGATAAGTACAGCCTTTTTTCAAATAAATGATCCTACTACAGTGCACCTATACAGCATCTTTGTTTCTTCCAGACATCTTTGACTAATTATTTACAAATGGATGAACGAAATCTGGATAAATCTCTGGATAAATCGACAGTTTCAGGGGATTCCCAAAACCTGCACCAAGCAAGGCGTAGCTTAACATTGCGCGTGTGCTCGGTAGTTTATGTCGGGGAAAGTACCTTGAAATTTTTGGCTGGTTTCTGTTATCTTTACAGTGTATTTTACAAGATTTTCAAAAACTCATTTGATTTTTATCATCACTCATAGCACTTCATTTAAATCATCTCGACCCTGGATGGTCATATACAAATTTATGCAAAAGTTACGGTCACAGGGCGTAGACCTTAACTAAACTGTTTAAGATGGGAAATTTTTTAGCTAGTTCAATACGAGGTTTGCTGGTCAAGGTCGGGGGGTCCCCTGAACTTAGAGTCCCCGGTGCACGGCACCGTCTAGCCCTTCGGTAGCTATGCCACTGGTTACAGTTAGTTGGTTGACAGAATAGCAACTAAACAAGCTATTAACATGAAACCAACAACTAGTAATAAGTTATTGGCAACTAATAATAAGTACCTATGCAGTGGTATGGCTTACACTGACAAATGTTTTGGCGCTCTTTTCCGTTTTTTTTATAAGATACAAATATCACTTAAGCTTCTCTATATGATGAATCACTAGTTATCAAATTACATTTTCATAAGTTCCCAGCTCACCGACTCCAAGTATGACCTTAAGGTGAGCATCGCCGCATGCCTGACGCATCTGAACAACCTCTTTGTATAGGATGTCCCACTTTCCAGTGAGAACTAAACTGCGGTCGAGGACTACATCAATCTCAGTAGCACCATCATCTATGGCCTTTTTTATTTCATGCAGTCTCGATTCCAGGGGGTATAGGCCTGATGGGAAACCTGTTGCAACTGTAAGATAAAATGTAAATAACAATTTAATTAACAGTATGATTCAGAATTCAATTACGGAGCATTCAGCGCATAGACTATAAAAGACTGTAATATGTATTGATATTAATTACCGAAAATCGGGAGAGCAAAGCTGCTAACTCACCTGACATGACCAGACTGGTTTATATGAGAGTACCCTCATTATCCAATACACTACATGCCTTCCCCTCGAGATAGTCCATTACACTAACTTTTTCACTATCACTGCATAGTCCACTATCACTATTTTTATCATCTATTATAACAGTCCTTAAGCTACTTATTCCAAGATTAACTAAATACCTAACTAAATTGACTCATCATCTGTATCCAGAGTCTCCACATGCTCTTGCAGCTGTTCCTGACAATCCAGAGCTAATCTCTTGGGCTCTGAAATATTCGGCGAGGAAGGTGATCTTACTCGTTTATTGGTTGACGGTATGTGTTCTGGGCTCTGATGAAAAGTAATGTCTTGTGGACCGGACACCCCTATGATCTCTGCCCACTGCGAAACTGGGGGAGTCGCACACACTTGTGCGTCATACTCATTATCATCATAATCACCATTTCTGTGTGACTTAGTAATATTTTCTTGTTGTACCGGCTCGTCTTGCCCCCTTCCCATATTTAATTCTTCTGTAATCTGGTCCCTTTCTCCCTCTCCTCCATGACTTTGCATCTGGTTTATGTGTCTTTTAAAAAGTTTACCGTTCCATTTTACTATATACCTACAAATACCCTGCCGTTTCTCTATCACTCCTTTCAGCCAACGTGGTCCTGTGCTGTAATTGCGGAAATATACTGTCTGTCCCGTTAGGTAGGAACGCACTCTAGTATTCTCATTCTGATCAATTGCATCATTGACTTTTTGATCTTTGTATGTGAGAGGGTTTAAGTAATCAAACTTGGTTCTAAAGCGTCTATTATTTAAAAGTTCTGCAGGTGTTTTATCATTTGTACTATTTGGTGTAGTTCGTAAGCCATATAAAATAGTAGGCAGCTTTATATGCCATGGTAGTGGGGACTGTTTCTTAAGTTTATTCTTAACTGTTTGAACAGTTCTCTCTGCCTGACCATTAGACGCAGGGTGGTAGGGTGGTACTAAGACTTGTTTAATTCCGTTTGTTGATAGATATTCTCTAAACTGCTCTGAAATGAAACTTCTGCCATTATCACTTACTAAAGTTTCTGGTAACCCTTGTTCAGCAAATATATTTCTCAATGCATTTATAAGAGTGACAGAACTCACATCTTGAACAATTTTGACCTCTGGCCATTTTGAGTAAGAATCAATTAGTATGAGAAATGTTTTTCCTTGAAATGGTCCTGCGTAATCAACATGTAATCTGGACCATGCTTTATCAGGTCTTATCCACTTGTGGCTTACTTGTGCAGGCATATTCCTGTGCTCAGCGCATGTATCACAATTCCTCACTAAATTCTCAATCTCTTTGTCTAACGCTGGCCACCAAAAATAACTTCTGGCCATAGCCTTAGTAATCACAATTCCATCGTGATTATTATGAAGTTCCTCTAGAATATAGGGCCTCATTCTCTCCGGTATAACCACCCTATTTCCCCATAGTATACAATTTTTATACTCTGATAACTCATTTCGCTTTTGCCAAAATAATTTATAGTCGGTATCAATTTTGCTAGGCCATCCGTTTCGAATCCAGTATAATATTTTACTCAATGTGTTATCCTTTGTTGTCAGTTTAGCCACTTCATCAGCTGAAAATTCCAAGTCCCTCGGGGTCTCTTCTATCAGTAGCACCCCTAAGTATTCTTCTTCTGGCGACTGATCACGTGTCGGCCACCTGCTCAACGCATCAGCGTTACCTAATTTTTTCCCTTCCACATATTGTATGGAATAATCATAAGAGTTTAACAGTAATGCCCAACGAAGCATTCTCGGGGATATAATATTAGGTATAGGCTTTTTAGGTTCAAACAACCCTAACAATGGTTTGTGATCAGTTCTTATCATGATTTTCCTGCCACTGATAAACTGGTGGAATTTTTTAAGGCCAAACATTATTGCCGCTGCCTCTTTGTCTATTTGAGCATAGTTTCTTTCGTGCACGTTCATGGTTCTTGAAGCAAAAACAATTGGTCTTACAGTGCCATCGTCCATTACGTGCTCCAATACCGCGCCCAACCCATATTGCGACGCGTCACATGACAAAATTAACTTTTTATTTACATCGTAATGCACCAGAGTGTCCGTGCTTGACAGCATTGTGCGTAACTCTTCAAAAGCCTTTTGATGATGAGAAGTCCACTGCCATTGTACATCCTTATTTAATAACTTATATAGTGGTTCAGCAATGTAAGCTTTATGTGGTAAGAAACGGTCATAGAAGTTTAGTAACCCCAAGAAAGCCTGTAGCTCCTTAACGTTACTTGGAGCTGGAGTATTCCCGATTGCATGAATTTTATCATCACATGGATGAATACCAAATTCATCAATGAGAAACCCTAAAAATTTTACATTAGTTGCTGCAAAATTACATTTTTCCTTATTTACTCTTAGGCCAGCTTCTTGTAACTTCTTCAACACCATTTCTAATCTGGAATTATGCTCAGCTACATTAGCACCACTCACCACAATATCGTCTAACAGCACAGCTATGCCCTTAATGCCTGCTAGCAAGGTAGACATTAATCGCTGAAATATGCCTGGACATGCTTTTACTCCAAATGGTAATCGTTTCATTTTATACAGGCCCTTAGGTGTATTAATAGTCAGCAGTTGGGACGTAGATTCATCAACACTTACTTGAGTGTATGCCCGTTCCAAGTCGATTTTACTAAAAATAATGCCCCCTTGTATTGCCGTAAATGCTTCATCAAGTGTGGGCAGAGGATATGTGTCAGTGTCTGTTACCATATTCACTGTAGATCGGTAATCACCACACAGCCTGACACTGCCATTTGGTTTCAACACTGGCACGATTGGAGTAGCCCATTCAGAATGTGTAGTCGGTTCGAGAACATCTTCTGCCACTAACCTGTCTATTTCTCTGAATACTCTTTCTCTCAAAGCAAACGGTATAGACCTACTTTTTAAAAACTTTGGTACTGCTCCTTCTTTGGGTGTTATTTTTACCACGGGGCCTTTATACTTCCCTAAACCTTCTTGGAAAACATCAGTATACTTTTGCAGCACTCCTTTAATCTCGTTATTATTTATTTTTAAGTTGTACACTCCTTGTACTTGTATTTTTAATGCTTCAAACCAATTACGTCCTATCAGACTGGGTCCATTTCCCGAAGCAATATAAATCATAAGGTTATTTTTTAACCCTTTAAATAACACTTGAACCATGACCTTCCCTAAAATTTTTAAATGGTTATTAGTCCATGTGGTCAGTGTTACACCACTTTTATCTAATAAGGGTAATTCCCCGTTCCATATGAGTCTGGCTGTCGCTTCAGAAATTAATGTGAAAGCACAACCCGAGTCCACCTCCATTTCAATTATTGATCCTTCAACAGACACTTTTATCATATATGAATCAACCTGCTCCTGCCTCACATTATTGATAGTAGCTACATGCAAACCATTACAGTTCGATTTCAGCGCACTACCTCCTGGTCTATTTTTGATCATGCAAACGGACTCGATGTGACCAATCCTTCCACAGAAATTACATTTACTCCACCGAAATTTGCACTCTCCCTTATGTTGCCTACCACATCTGAAGCATGATTTACTATCATTCTGCGGTTTCTCAAATTTTTTATTTGCAATTTTATTTACTTCCATTGGCTCATCCACCTCTAAACTCGGTTTCGAAAGCACTGGCAACAAAATCATACTAGAATCAAATGTAGCCGTTTCATGTAATGACGCAATCTCTGAGGCTTGAGTGAAAGTTAATTTTTCACATTGTAATAATTTCCTTTGAACTTCTTTATTCCTTATACCACACACTAAACGGTCGCGTAGCGTTCGTTCTAAATCTGTAAAGTTGCAATGTATACTCAATCTCCTCAAATTTGCAACATAATCTCTGACTTTCTCCCCCTCTTCTTGGTTTCTCGAATGATATTTAAAGGATCTACAATTTCATTAGGTATGGGGTGGAAATGACTGTTCAACTTTTGAACAATGTCTTTATAGGTTACAATACTTATACTTGTCGGAGATGACAAAGAAACTATTAAATCAAATAATTGGGAGCCACATACCGCCAATAAATTCGCCTTTTTCTTGTCTTCATCCGCTATATCATTAGCTTGTAAGCAAAAATCAAACCTTGTAATGTAATTTTTCCAGCAGCCATGTGCCATATCAAATTCACCAAACTTAACCCCCATTTTGCGTTTCACTAACAGCAATTTCACTAATATCTATTAAATATCACTATATAACACGCTTTCCTACACATTTTACTCGTCGCCACTAATATGTATTGATATTAATTACCGAAAATCGGGAGAGCAAAGCTGCTAACTCACCTGACATGACCAGACTGGTTTATATGAGAGTACCCTCATTATCCAATACACTACAGACTGATTGACCCTTTTTTATTCATGCTTCTGTCTGAAAACTAAGCTATAAATTACACATAACCTGGATGTAAATCCTACTTTCATAGGTGATTTGAAATATGCATTTGAAAACCAACACACACTTATGATAACAGATAAACATTCAACAGGTAACAGATCGGTTAACAGATCAACAGGTATTGACCAGCTTACCAGAGGCGACTTGAATTTCATCAGTTAAGCCCATGCGCTTGATTGTGTTATGAGCATCTGAAACTCTGTTGGGATAGACACAGACTGCTGCTGTTCTGACTTTTTCCTTATCACTCAGTCCCAAGTCATGAATAAGTTCTTTTGAAAGAGGATTTGCAGCCTAAAGATGATTTATGAAAAGTTAGTATTAATTTAGATCAATTTTACAGGTTGGAAAATAGTTTGATGGAGGCAGAGTTTGTGTAAGAAACTAACTTTTAGCATTAACCTTTTGACCGCCAAGCATGTCTGAGAAGTAACACGAATTTCAACTTTAAGTCAAGGTAATGAAGGACTTTTTTACCCTGTATGCGCTGACGGCTGCAGGCAACTGGGGTGGTCAAAAGGTTAAATAGAATTTGTAACAGTTCTTAATTACACTGCTTTTTGACGACTGTGTATTGTCATCGGATCTAGATATAAAGCACAGTAACAGTAACAAGTGGGATTCAGATCATTTTAAAATAAGAATGTTTAAGTAAGTTTAAATAACCATGTTTTATAGGAAAATACAAACCTTTATACACAGCCTTGTAACATTAGATGTAGTGTCATCACCAGATAATGTAGTCAAGTCTATCACTGTCACTGCCTTGAGCAACCATGCATTGAAATTCTCAGTTCTCCAAACAGGATTACGGTCTAGTAAAGTATTCACTTGTCCATCCACACTATTTTTATTTATGTGTATGTTTTTAAACATTGATGGATCTAAATAAGGAGAATACAATTCATTAGTTAATTGGTCTTAGATATAAAAGTATACACGTGAATTGAATGAATATTTTGTAACTTACCAAAAGTTTCTGATACTTCTCTTACCATTTTTGCAACTTAGTGGAAATCAAATTGATCGTGTAAAGGGTATAGTTTCTGCAAACATTGAGTGATTTCTGCGACTTGCTAAAAGTACTTCAGCACGACATCGATAAGTTATTATCTAAGTTATGATAACCGATGTGATTGATAACAACATACACCCGAATTTTTTGACAGAAGACAAGAGTGTTTTGTTTTGTTTTTTGTCAGTGTCAATGTCAATCGCTATGTTCCGAAACACGCTCACAATGTACACAGCTCACGATACTGTTCCGAACTTATTTTAGTGCATTTGGTGCTTATGTTCACTTTTGTGAAACGGAACGCTATTGAGCAAATTTGAAACGAAAGTGTCAAATTGACAGCGCTTAGTGCTTATTCACGTTAACATTCGGGCGCGTACACGAAATATCAAAAAAATGGCACATGCATAATATGCAAGTGTTCACTTACAACACGCGGGTGCGGTGTAAGTAGCGGGTAATCTCGCGCCTGGCCCCCAATTCTCGGTGCGTTCGAGATAATCTCACAATTTAGATTAAACGTCAGTGCATACAGTCGTTTGACACAACTGTATGAATCTGACGTTTAATCGCGCAATCGACATTATCTCGAATGCAGCGAGAATTGGGGGCCAGGCGCGCGCGGCGCGCTCGCGGCAATATTAAACGTCTAATAAAAATAAAAGAACGTCGTCCAGTTCATAACCGCTGCAAACACGTCACACCATCACAAATGACTTGGCGGTATGGCGGTCAATGTGAACACGAACTCGCCAAGTCAGCGCTCCCGCCACCGCGCCCGCGCCCGCTAGTAGTACGTGAACAAGCACTTACACTACTCTAGCTGCCCCCGTAGCACACTAATATTGATTGAGCACATAAAGCATCCGTCCCTTTCGCACCCGCCTATTTGTTAAAAAGTGGCAGATGCTCTTTATGTGCACGATAAAAACTAGTGTGTCTCTTTTTTTCCCTAAAGCACCGTGAGCTCGAAACGATGACATACCCTACGTTCCAAGACGCGCTAAAAGCGTGCTCACAGCGCCGAGAGCGCGCTATCTTCCGTTCCGAATGGACCGCAAGCACCCTCATAGTATGCACGCTTAAAACATCTGACGTCATCAATTACCGCTGTTAACACGCTTTTTATATATATATATATATATATATTTTATTATTAGCTTGACCTGTATGTATGTATGTAATGGAATCTTTCAGCGTATTATTAACCTACTTCTAATTGTCTTAAATATTTGAAACTTTGCAAGTGTATGCTATTCGGATGACAATACAATAATTTGGTACCATCGAGCTGATCTGATCATGGAGCCAGGAGGTGTATAGTGGAACTCTTCAATGAATACTAGTAAACCCCTCGAGTTCGGGCTCATTTGGTTTGCAATTCGGATTACAATACAATAATTTGGTACCATCGAGCTGATCTGACCATGGAGCCAGGAGGTGGATAGTGGAACTCTTCAATGACTACTACTAAATCCCTCGAGTTTGGGCTCATTTGGTTTGCAATTCGAATGACAAATACAATAATTTGGTACCATCGAGCTGATCTGACCATGGAGCCAGGAGGTGGATAGTGGAACTTTTCAATTACTACTAATAAACCCCTTTTACTAGGTACTTAAGTGATTCATGGGCTCAAAATTACGTATGCTATTGTAAACTTGAGCTGAAAATACCTAGTAAGTAGTAAGTAAGTAGATATGACATAGATACAATCCAAATACATACCAAAGCTTTAAAGGCTCCATTAAGTTTTTGCAATAGAAATACGAGGGGTGATCCAAAAGTGATGATAATCAGTATGAAAGATACATAAAATGTTTAATAAAATAATTTATTTTTCTACGTAATCTCCTTCCAAGTCTACACACTTAGACCATCGTTTCTCCAGACCACGAATTCCTTTTAAAAAAAAATCTTGGTCTTGACCCTCCAAAAATGCTTCCACAGCGGCCATTACCTCGCCATTATTCAAAAATTTGTTGCCTCTAAGATCTTCCTTCAGCCGTGGAAAGAGATAAAAGTCGCTGGGGGCTAGGTCTGGCGAATAGTGGGGGTGTTCCAGCAATTCGAACCCTGAATCACGAATGGCAGCCATCGCAACGCCGGCCTTGTGGGGCGGTGCGTTGTCCTGGTGAAACAGGATGCCAGCTCGAAGTTTACCCCGCCGCTTCTCTTTGATTGCCTGTCTCAATCTGCGTATTTGGTCAGCGTAGTAGGAGCCCGTAATAGTGGTACCCTTTTCCAGGTATTCAATCATTATGACTCCCTCAGCATCCCAAAACACTGAAGCCATGACCTTACCAGCGGAGCTTGCTACCTTGAATTTCTTCGGTGTAGGGGAAGACGCTCGCTTCCAGGTCATGGATTGCTGTTTGGTCTCAGGATCGAAATGGTGGATCCAAGACTCGTCCATGGTTACAAACCGACGCAAAAATGTTTCGGGATCAGTTTGATATTTGTCAAGATTGGACTTCGAAATCTCACATCGTATTTTCTTTTGTTCAGCCGTTAACATTCTAGGCACCCAACGAGCGGAGACTTTTTTCATGTGTAGTTCATCAGTTAAGATTCTTCGAATGCTGCCATACGAGATGCCTGTGAGCTCAACTAGATGCCTGATAGTCATCCTTCTATCTGTTAAAACGAGATCATGAATTTTTTTGACGTTTTCTCCAGTAATGGCGACAGATGGACGGCCTTCGCGATGTTCATCTTGAGTGGATGTCCTTCCCAAGTTAAACTCCTTTGACCACCGTGCCACTGTGGAATACGGCGGAGCGGACTCGCCCAGTGTGCCCACTAATTCAGCGTATATATCTTTAGTACACATTTTTTTCAAACAGAAGTATTTAATAACCGCTCTCACCTCAGTTTTCTCCATTTTTGCGTTATTGTTCCGACTGCTCGTGAAGAAACAACTGCAACTCTCTGACAGATACATATTTTTTAATTTTTATTTTTTGTATTTAATAAGGAGTCTTTATGGCCAGTAACTGCATACCTATTTATTTTAATCCGATTCAATAAGTATTCAGTTATCATTACTTTTGGATCACCCCTCGTATTAGATGGCCCGTCTCCATGATGCGCCAGTGTTTATTTTTAATTTCTGAATAGGGTTTACTGACTTTACGCAAGATTGAACTGGGAGTCAAACTTGGGGAGCGTCTAGTCGGTAAATCTCAGCAAACTCAATGCTAACTTTCTTAAGAAGGTAATTTAAATATTTGTATCTCGTCTCAAGATTTATATTAGGTTGATGATATTGAAATTAAAATTATTTATTTGCGCCAACATGGTTTTCGGATGTGCATTGTTAAGTCTATTGTGCCAGATTCAATTCAATTTATTAAGTACCTACATAAGTATGTACATGATTGTTATATGTAGATAATTTTAATAATGCACGTAATTCTTTTGAAATATAGGTTTAACTGAATTTCCTATACTTTCATAAAAAATAACTCTTTATTATTTTAAGCGATCTCATATAACCGAACTAGGAGGTTCTCAATTCGATGCGTATATATTATTTTTCCGTGCTAGGAATCGCTTCAATAACAGAAATATGAAAAACAACTCTTAACAAATTCTTAAATTAAATAACCAGCCGAAAAATTTGAAATAAGAACACTCAGAAGAACATTCGATTTCTTTAGCAGAAAAACCGCTTTGAAGATAGGCATTGGTCAAGTGATATTTGTTTAGTTGGTCTTTGAGAAATCCATTTAGACTTCTTATTTCCTTTTACATTTCTTAATTAAAAACATCAAAGTGACCAAGTTATATCACTCTTTTACGAGATTGCTTTTATTTTTCGGAGGCGCTTCGTAGGCATGCAATATTCTGTGGGTGTGTTGTGTACATTCGACGAATAGAGACGCTAATCAAAGAATAAATCTTCGTACCCATACGATTTATTGCGATCTGAGATTTGTTTTATTTTGTTTAAGCTAAGGCGCGCCCGGTGGCGTGTAAGAGGCGCTATAAACATTTCAGTGGACCATTACAGAACCCCGCCGAGAAAATGTCTCTTAGTTTTTGCTTTAAAAGTTTTAAAAGAATTACTCCTGTTTCCTTGTTTGTTTCGCGCGACACAGATTGAATCACGACACCCGGCACTCCCTTTTATCTCGAATTGGCCAGATCTTTAAAATCTTTTCCTGTTTTGTGTATGTTTCCGGATTTTATTTTCCTGCTCAGTTATTGTGGCAAGTTATGCAGCTGGAAATGAGTTATTGTCCATCTGATTGGCGATAAATTCGAGAGTACACTATTTTCGTGTAACGTGTTCTTTTATTAGCTGGGTTTGTTCACGAAGAGACGTTCTATTACTAAATGTACCTACTTCATAAAACCGTTTTTGCTCTTTTTGGTACTTTTACTACATATGAAATGAAAATGAAAATGAAAATATTTATTTTGCAAGTAGGCCACATGGGCTCTTTTACATGTATGAAGCCACCAGCGCTTCGAAAGGTGACATCTGCTGAGAAGAAACGCTATTTTTTTCCCCATCTTTTACATTAGATTTTAACTAAAACTAACACATGAAAAGGGCAGCAAACAATCCTAATGGGTAAAACGAATTATAATAAATAACTAATAAGGGAGATGTATAGTCTCCGCGTGTACAAGTTAAGTGACTTGCTATAATTTGGTATGGATGGTGCGTGCAGTAATTGGACAGGCATTTCAATGACAAAAGCCGAGCAAACGCTGTCAAATTGGCTGCTTTAAATTTTATACCCGCGAGGATTGTATGTGAATACGTTTTATTCGTTATGTTACTATATGTAAATTATTTAATGATGTAACTTTTACGAGTTGTGAACGTTTTATTAAAATAACCAATCTTTGGTTTTATGCAGGTTGGTATGGAAATCTTAACAATTTTAATATCCTGATTCAGTTATAAAAATATAGTTAAACTAGTGGACCCGCCACAGCTTCGCCCACGGTATTTTCTATACAAATTTTATCATCCCTTTTCACCCCTTTAGGGATGGAGTTTCAAAAAATCCCTCCTTAGTGCACCTCTAGGGTACTTGAGGAATGTTTCCTCCAAATTTCAAACCTCTAGGACCACCCGTTTAGGCTGTGCGTTGTCTATAAGTGAGACACGGTACTGTTTTATATGTATAGATAAGAACTTGAATATAAATTTTCATATAACTCGCACGCTTAAAAGGTGCAAAACGAGAATAAATCGCATTGTGTAATATTAAAGAAAATTCATATACATATAGAGCATGTTTTCTTATAAATTAACCTTAATTAGTACCTACAGTAATGCCGGAGGGATATAATTTAATACGTCGTATTACAACACGTCCATTGCAATGAAACGCGCAAAAGCAACCTACGAGCAGCCCTAGCAAGGTTGACAGGAGGACACCCATCTTATCCCTCAGTGCGTCTCTCTCATACTAGTATAGAAGAAAGAGATGCACTAAGAGATAAGATGAGGATAATTTATCCTCGAGTCAACCTTGCTAGGGCCGCAGCTGTTCTCGTAGTTCAAAGTCTAGACGTAAAATTAATTGCCAAGTCGTTTTATTCTTTTTAACACAAGTAGTGCCCGCGGCTTCGTCCGCGCGTAGTGGGTTATTATCATCAGGTGTTGGAACTGGCGGTCTTTATCGTCACCTTAAATCTTGAGTTGCTCTGTCTTAGTTATACCTTGGGCTTTCCAAAATGCACTAGTTAAAATCCCATACTTCAGTAGATAGTTCTACCTCAAACAACGGGCCTGTATTCGACATTGCCTAAGCCGACGTCGTATATGTTTTTTTACGGTATAAATAAATAAATAAATCAGGGGACAATCTTTACACAAATCGATCTAGTCCCAAAGTAAGCTCTAAAGGCTTGTGTACTGAGTACTAGACGACGATATTCATACTTATATAGAGAAATAAATAGATACTTAAATACATAGGAAACATCCAAACAAACATTCGTGCTTATCACACAAATATTTGCCCTTACCGGGGATCGAACCCGGGACGCTAGCTTCGGAGGCAGGGTCACTCCCAACTAGGCTAACCGCGTCGTCGGTATGGTCACTTTAGCTGTCAAAGTAATAACATATGCTTAGGCAATGTCGAATAGAGGCCAACAAAAACCATATAAACGGCATTTTTGGATTCTAGAACGTCTATATCTCCTTGAATTTTTTTTTTAAAATATCTATTTAATATTGATTTTTAGCAGTAATTATTTCGCGCAGCCGATGGAAATATAAATTTCTCTTCAGAGCACGTCAAAGGACTATCTCACGGTTCGGTGTACAATTAGCTCATAAAAATATACCTACTCACAGCGCGACTTGGCAATAATCCTGGAGCAAATAATTTCGTGCAGCAAACGTGACTAATAAAAGGGTGAGGGCGCTCAATAAATCCTGACTAGCGGTGGAGATTTATATTTCTATTAGGACATGTCTCAGCAAGAGATACTGGGAGCAAAATGCCGTGAGCGAAGACGGCTCCGGCGTGATTCTTAAATAAAACTTCGTTCGTGAACTCGCCGGCGAGCCTAACTCGACCCGTCAGTTTTTTTTTTTTTTTTTAGAATGGACATACGCTGTTAGTCTCTGACGACTTCGACAACTTCACCGGAAAGATGCGAGCAGCCTGAATGGCGCTCAACAAGGGGAGTTTTACTTAACATGCCTAAGGGTGCTCCTATTGAGCCGACCTCGGACTTAGGACGTTAAGCGGGGATATAAACAATCGGATTTTTGTGCTACAGTGCTTCGGAAAGGCTACGTTAAATCTGACTGACGAGCCTAACTCGACCCGTCAGTGCGTATAAACTACATGTTTGTGCGTGTATTCCACTTTGGTCGTATTTCGACGCAACCGGTTACGGACGTAGGTACGTAGCTCCGCATAATGTCCACGAGTGCGCGGGTCAATTTATGATTGTCGGTGAAATGAGCGACGAACTTTGTTAGAGAATAACTTAGCAGGTAATATTTGAAGGCCGCTTGTTTAAGCTCGTTTGACTTAATATAACTCTAATTACACCTATATAGCGCTTGATATAGCGTCACTAGCGACATTTACTTACTCACTTACTCAATTGTTTATTCCCATACTTGTAATAATAAGACTTGCTTACAACTAAAAATACTCTTTATTAAACACCACATAAAACGCATTGAAAAACCGGACAAGTACGAGTTAAACTCGCGTGGAGAGGGTTCCGTTCCGTACATGATTATCTGAAATTTACTAGGTTACTTTAAATACCATAGATTTCTTATAGGTTTTCCTGTAATCTATAGGTAAAGAACTATTTTCTGTATTTTTTTCAAAATTTTAGCCCCCGTAGTTTCAGAAATAAGGGAGGGGGGGGGGTCAATTTTCGCCTATTTTCCTAAATAACTTCCAAACTATTTTACTTAAAATTCAAAAGAAAATAAATTTAAGATCCTCACAATAAGCCCTTTCATTTAATATGTCACACGATATAGGTGGAATAACCATTTTTTCTTAATTTTCTAATTTACCCCCCAAAAGTGGACCCCATGTTTAAAATTCATATATTTACGTCACGCGTCCGTGTTGCGGTCACCAACTTACATATGTAGGTATACCAAATTTTAACTCAATCGGTCCATTAATTTCGGAGCAAATTGGCTGTGACAGACGGACAGACAGACAGACAGACGCACGAGTGATCCTATAAGGGTTTTGTTTTTTCCTTTTGTGTTACGGAATTCTAAAAAAGACAGACAGTTAACAAGGTAGACTATAGGCGGGTCTTATTCCTAAATAGCGACCTCTTCCAGACAACCTTCGAAAGAAGAGATAGCATAAGAGAACCAAAGGCAGGTGGTGCAAACTATGTAGTAAACCAAATTATACAAAACCGCAAAATATACAAAATTCTTGAAGGTTTATTTTTGGACTCAGACAAAATGAATTGATCAACAATAGCTTTATTTCTAAATACTTCTGCTGACAAACCTGAAACAGGAAGCCGGTGATTGCCTGTATTTTTTTGTTACATTGTTTCAAATTTAAATATTTATTAGACACCTGATTGCAAAAAGGCCCGTAAATCTAAATGGAAAGGCAACATTCAACAGGTGAATACGCCTATTTGTTTTCCTTAGCCGTAATAAATTCAAATTTCAATATTACCCGTCGCATCCCAAATTTATGTTTCTATAGACAAAGCGTCGCCTCGTACAAATTTCTCAATTCATTTAACGCCATGATTTAGTCGCTATGCAAGCAACTTAACAAAATTAAACTCGTCACACACTTAGCTATAATATATATTAATATTATGCTATAATATGCCTATAAATAGGCATCTCAATAATAAGTTCGAAGAGACCATTCACTCTGCTGCGGCCTTAATATGCAAGACACAAGGATGCGTTAAACCGTCTTATCTCTAAGTGCGTCTCTCTCACACTAGTGCCGACGAAAGAGATAATCATAGAGATAAACGGGTTTATAGGCGGGCTTGCATGTTAGGGCCGCTGATATAATAATCTATTATAGCTGAGCGTGTGCGCGTATTATACTAGGGTTATTTTCCAGGGGAGGCCTGGCCCCTGAAAAGCCATAGCCGATGAAACCAAAGCCAATGCAAATGGGTTGGTGTCCTCATAACCTGGCGCCTCATTCGGGAACGCTAAGTGATTCTGTAGCGACTCGTAAGCCAGATCTCTCATCTCGCTCTTACGCATTTCGCGTCGTGCTGAAGAGTGGAATGAGAAATCTGGCTTACGAGTCGCTACAGAATCACTTAGCGTTCCCGAATAGAGGCGCTGGTACCAGACAATCCTGGGGTGGACACGAATATATCGCGTGATATATCAAATGAAAGGGCTCATTGTGAGATTCTTTAATGTATATTTATTATAATGTTTAGATAAATAGTTTAAAGTTATTTAGGAAAATAGGCGAAAACTTACCATTCCCCCTTATCTCCGTAAAAACGGGGCCTACAATTTTGAAAACCTGCTTTTGTGGCCTTAGCCTTAGACTACTTACAAGACCAGCATCTGTGACCAACCTAGACAGAGTACCTATTACTAATAACAGTAATAACCTAGACAGAGTACTTTTTACATTGTGGAAAATGAAATATTCAAATGTATTATCACTACTGTCAGAAAACTGTAGAATCGGTGTGTGTGGTTGTTAATTTGGAACCAATAGAAACAAAAAATATAATAGTAACTTTTTTTTAATGTGTGTCTCTATATCTGTGCCAGCATCATTTAGAACCTACTAGGCGGATTTTGAAGAAACTAAACACAGTGATTTTATCTCGGACTCTCGGTTCAAAATATAATTAGGATACTTATCCATTTTTTGAAGTCGGTTAAAAAGCAAATCATTTTGACTATTCATTTTTACTTTATTAAGGGTCAAAATTAGTGAAAAATATATAGTGTTCTTGCGAGTGGTATGAACAGTGACTTTTCAAAGCTTCATAGCTCATTAAATAAACAACATAATAATGTTTTGCGTACACAAATCGGTTTCTATAACTCAGTACTTGCCAATACAAGATGAAAAAAAATATGCATCTTCCCTATTGTGCTAGGTATAGGACGCTATTTGCCGCTAGATGGCCGGAAAATCTTAATAAGAGAAAGTTAATCTTTTGATAGTCGAAATTTATTAACACAGCCAATACAGTGTTTCAACCTGTGGGCCGCGACCCCCGAGGGTATCGCAAACCCTTTTGTTCAGGGGGTCGCGGTCGCAAGGCAGGTTTTTAAAAAGGTAACTCGCCTTGACACGCGTGGCTAGTATTAAAACGGTCATGGCGGGTCGCCAGTTTTTTTGATCGTAATGGGGTCTCTACTCAAGAAGGTTGAAAAACATTGCACTAAGATAATCTGGAATTATATTAGTGTATTGGTTGTGTAAATTAGTTCTGGGTCCATTGGCCTAGGTATATCAGTGATTTCGTGATTTGTAATAAAATCCTTGCTAATTTTATTAATGCGAAAGTGTGTTTCTTTGTTTGTATGTTCCTCTTTCAAGTCAAATACGAATCACACATTAACTTGATATTTTAAAAAGCACCCGACAGAAAAGCGACAAATGAATTCGACACGGACGAAGTCGCGGGAAAGCTAGTATGATTATACGAATTGGAGCAAAATTAATTTGAATAATAACATGTCTGTTATATTCAAATCTAATGGCAAGCGAGTACCATCACTCAACAATGTAGCGTCGGTCGGAATTACTTCGCTCGTTGTTAAATTATCATTTAGCAAGGCGGCCGGTTTTAATTCCACTTTCTCTAATGGAATTCATTCACTTTCAACGATTCAGTGTCCACTTTTCTTTGAAGCTTTAAATGAGACATTTTGTTTCTGACATCCTTGTAACTCTTAAGAGGCGAGTTTCTAAAAGAACGGCGGATTTAATTACATTTTAGTTCTGCTGATGTGTCTCGTTTTAAGTGAACATTTACTTTAGTCCAGTAATGGTATTTGTTATCTGTTTTAGGAACAATGGGAACTGTACTTGCACCGACCCGTCGCACCGGTGATAAGGCCTGTTACCCCGGAAGGGCATGGGCTGTTTCACAGAAACCGCTAAAATGTTACATATTCGTACGTTTACAATTTCACACCCCGCCGCCTCCCTTAATTAACCTGTTCAGCTTATTTCAAACGAATTGCGATACTCAAAATTACTCTTATTTGTAACGAATGTGCCCTAATTTTCCCGGAACTATTTGAGGCTTGTTAACTCGTTTACTCGCTCGAGTTAACTCGGTCCCTTCCGTTACTGTAGCTGAAATGATTGATTTTGATAAGACGCATATAATGGGCCTCGTAAATGCTGGAATGAGAAGATGATTTCAAATCAGCATTGAAATGTGAAAGCTGTTAAACTGCGTGTAGGCTATAGTACATTGTGCATCTAGAGCCGTAAGAAGGGGATAACTAACGAGAGTCTGTTAGAAGCCCGATGCCGTAGGCGAGGGCTTTTAATGACTTGAGTTTGTTATACCCTTACTGCCCGTGATACACACAATGTTTTCATCACATTTGCGAGGAAATTAAATAAAAATTAGACAATATATATATATACACACCGTGATATATTGCCGTGTATACATTGTACACCGTGAATTACCATGAGTTGGGTAGAATAAACTGTACGTCGCTATCACCACCGGCGCCGCGCGCCTCGCCACTTGGCGCCGCGCGCCCCCGTCGACCTGGCGCATACATAACTGCCCGCGGGAGTTCTAAACCATACAAAATCCATAACTGCCCTTGGTCGTTATGCATTTTGTATGGTTTCTAACTCCCGCTGACGGCGGCGCCTATAGAGGAGTTAAATCGGCTATAGTTGCTCTATACGTCTGCGTATAATAACACCCTTTCCGAGCAAGTGTGATGAAATAGTAGTTTATGCAACGGTTGCATAATGATAGGCCTTAAAACACTAGTGCGGTTTTATGAAACGAGCCGATAGGCGAGTTTCATAATAAGATCGCACGTGTGTTTTAAGGCCAAATTATGCATAGTTGCATACATAACTTTATCTACACACATATTATAAATCCTCCATGATGGGTTCAGAAACAATATTTTCTGGCAACAAGTTTTTTGTTGCAATCGTGGCTGCATATTTCCGATATCCGGCGCATTTTCACATCACACACACTCCGAGAAGACTACTTACTATTCATATTTTCAACTAAAATGTAAATTACAAACAACTTTTTCTATTCAATTCAAAAACAATTCTACTTTCGTTCAGGAAAACACCAACATGGCGGTCCTCCGTCAAGACCATTTTTTTTTTAAATCATAGACAAACGGATGAAGTCTCTATTCTCACGTCACTCGAGATCAAATATTGTGCAGTTTATATTAAAAAAACATACTGAATTGACGTTTCGTATCAATAACTGTTTTAATATCTATGGATACTAGAATAGAGACCCACTTGAGTTTTGACAGCTGTTCCAAATTTAATCTCATTTCTTTACTAAAAACGATAAAGAAGTCATGTTATTTCTTTATCGCAGCACTGGTTTTTCCTAATTGGTTGTCAAAATGGTGGTCATTTCCTACGGTTTTTGATTAACCAATAGAGGTTTTATGATATGGGTGTAGATAAAGAGTATTATTTTTTAGAAGTCAATATCACATTGGGTAAGTTCAATAAGGAAATAAATAACAACAATGGGGCAAATTCGAAACTGGGTTTGCATTTTTTTTTCCTAAACTCCCTACACTTTAAAATAAGAAACGTTAAACTCAATTTCGTATAGCATCAAGCTGTCAAATTCGAGTTTGACGTTTCACACTTTCGAATTAGCCCCAGTATGAGATTTTATTAATCAGATGCATTTTAGCTACATAAAAGGAACCAAATACTTTTAAAGCGACAAAGATATGATGCTAGAGTAACTTTAGTGCACATTCGAGAACAGAAATTTAAGTGACCCGTAAAATAACGAGAATTCAAGTTTTCCACTCGAGTGCATTCAAAGAGTTTTGAGTTATAGACGCTGGCGAACCTACCTAAGTGACATTAAGAGAGCAAAAGTCGGCTGTATTTTACATTAAATTTCGGTTAAGACGAATCTAATTAAGAAAGTTCGCGAGAGTTCGGTCATATTATAAATGCAGAGAAAAGAAGCTAAATTCTCGTTTGCTGGCAAGTGTGGTGATATTTTCTGTTTCCATCCTAAGTTTAAAGTTCCCGTAACCTGGGCTACTGGGAATCCTGCGTTTATTTCGTTTGTTTAATCTCTCTGATAGGATAGCTTGATTTTTATTCAATACTTTTATCGTCTGGTCATAAGTTTAAGTGACTTTTTCCTAACTTAATATATTAATCTCGGAAATCGTCATGAATAAAGAATGAATTATAGCCGTAAGATCTCGAGGAAAAGTATTCTCATATTAAAATACTCAAATACTTCAGAGAAAAGTTCAGGCAGCAACATGGCTTCATTCATTGTGGCATTTTTATTGCGTAGTAAGACAGAATTTAGATGGATTATCTGGGGCAGTAAACGAGCTAAATAATACGAATGGCATGTTTGGTATGAGTTTTCCATAGATATAAAAACGGCAAATGGAATAAGCAGTACGTGAGCGAGCGGGTCGCGTCGCCGCTGGGCGAAATTAAATAAAGTAGGGATAGATTAGGGTGAAGCCGGATATCATATGATAAAAAGCTAAGGCTGAGGCGGACTCGGCAAGGGCCAAACCCAAAGATCGCATAACTCCATCAAGGGATAGGATCATGGGGTCTTATTAGCAACTCGTATATATCGCAACTCGTCTATGTCGCATTTGGTCTAAATATCTGCTGGTCTAAAAGGCAACTGGTCTACAATTCTGTTTGAGTAGCAACTGGCCTAAATAGCAACTTGACTAGGTACGTCACGTTTGTTGCATGGGAGCCCCTTTAAATATTTATTTTATTCTATTTTTTTAGTATTTGTTGTTATAGCGGCAACAGAAATACATCATATGTGAAAATTTCAACGGTCTTACTATCACGGTTCATGAGATATAGCCTGGTGACAGATGGACGGCCAGTTACTACTAAAAAAAAATTGTAGACCAGTTGCTTTTTAGACCAGCAGATAATTAGACCAAATGCGACATAGACGAGTTGCGATATATACGAGTTGCTAATTAGACCCCATGATCCTATCCCCCATCAAACCCTTAGAACCATGACTTTATAGAATTTAATTAGACTCATTCTTATTCGGTCACAATTGCTATATTGGGTTGGCAAAATAATCAACCAGAGGCTAATGTCCCACTTCAGATATTAATTTAAGTATTTAAGCGAACTAATGGCATCACGAAGCGAAACAAGGGAATAAATAGCTTTTTAATCACAACGAGCTTGTTATTAGTACCTTATAATGCTCCCTCAGCCGTCGCCCAGAACGTGATGCCACATAAAATGTTGTTTGCGAGGTTGAGCGGGTAAGCGGCTCCTCACAGTTGCCACTTGCCACTTGCCGCACCCGGCAAGTTCTAAACTTGGGCTGTTAAATAGAGACGACACGACGCGTCACCTGGAGCTGCGGTCGACCAATTTCGCTGCATTATCTCCTTAACTACTTGGTACATATTGCGTGACAGTCTCTTATAAACTCTCCAACAACTTGGCTCATACACTGAGGCAACGCAAAACTAAATTACGTGACTAGGGAAGCTAAACCTCTGCCAAATATTTGAAAGCTTAAACTTAGAACCACCATCATATCATAAAACAATAACTTAGAAACAATAGTTTTAGTGACGGCGCTTTTTTGGAAATAAAGAAGACGGGTGCGATAATGCCGAGATTATACGGCAACTATCCACTCGTCAGGATTTATACGTGCCTCCGTTTTATTGGAAGTCTATCCCATTAATTGCCTGGGGTGGGCGCGATTGGGTCTGGCGTATTTTTGCAACAGTCACGAGTATTTGACAATTGTATAAGTTTCACAAAATATTCCCTGGGAACATTGACCACAATCGGTAGAATAACAAGCTATCAACGCTAAAAATCGTAGTTGAGAGGTCGGAGGTAACGGGCGATTGCAGTAGAGATGGGAGTCGTTTAGTCAGCGTCAGCGCCGTAAACCCTCCCCCGTACGTCGCTTACGCAAGAATTCGCTTTAATAGAGTTCAATGCATCCATATATGCTCCACTCTGCCAAATCATAGTCATTAGAGCTCCACTACTTCACTGTTATGGCTGACACACGAAAATACGCGTGAAATTTTCTGCCTGCTCAAAATGCTCGGAATAATTGCCTTTCATAATAATGCCAGAAACTAAATGGGTAATACACACTTCAGGAAACAAAATGTATTCCTCCTGTGGCCAAAAGTTAACGAAAACGACTGCTTAAATTTACGTTGTCTTCATACGGGCCAAAACAATGCCTGGTGTCCTACATGCGGATATAGTCCAAGCAACAAAATCAGGCCTCAGAGTCCTTAACTTTCGGGAACAGGAGGGGACAGTTCTGAACCTAAACGTGTGCATGACCCAAATGGCACCTTACACCTGAGCGCTATTTTTCACATATTAATTGGCAAGTAATGAATCGGTAGCATCAAAGGCACAATAAGGCATAATGAGTCTCCTTCGGATAAGGACGCCGCTGAAACTATACCGTTGTGATGAATTACCCGGCGCCGGTTTGCGCCCGCGATGACTTGCAACGTTGTTGTTCGACTTGCTAATGAGTTCTCGATTTTGCCCGAGTGGCGTCTGTGCGCTGCGTATTTTCACTCTCATTACTTACTATGTGTTTTGACATTTTCTATCGCGCGCTCGGCTAAATGTTCTCAGCGGAAAGTTTAACTTGGTGGAACTTGAACGGCTGAGTACTTACAAAGAGTAAGAACGAGCTATTTTATTTACCTCACAGACAGCGCTTTGAAAGAAGAATGTTTGAGATTCCATGAGAGAAAAACGAAAGAAAAATGCTCCTTTTAATTTATCTTTCTTATGATATTTTTTTAAAATTAAAAGCAAGGTAACATCTGCGTTTCTTGAAGTAACAGCTTATGACTTAACTTCTTCTACAGTGTGATCATTATATTTTTGAAAAGTTCATGTTGTCTGTACAGTAGCTCTAGATACGATAAATAGATATTTTTTATTAATTAATGCTTTTTGTAAATGAATGAAGTGACATAATTTAAACAGTCAGTAAGTAGTCAATTGTTTTTCCATTCCCTATCAGCCGATTATAAATAATAATGAATGATTCTCATCTCAAGTCGTGGCATGTGGATATAAGGGTCACACATTGTCAGCTGGAGGGAGAAAACGGGATTTTTCCTGCTTTGCCCTTATTAAGAATATAAATTATAGCATTACCATTAAGTAGCGCGTGCAGAAAATACTTGTCGAATTTCACAGCTACAAATATAAAGTTTAATCGCTTTGTGTTCTGTTATTTCCTTTGAGAGTGGGTTAAACACATAAATATTGAGCAAAGTTCGAAATGTCTTTTCCTGTTCCGCAGTGTGCTCGATACCGGCGTGAGCGCCGCGATGCATGTATTTATCGAGGAATATTCGAAAACGACGGCTCCACGACCCAATCAAAAACAGATAGCAAGTGTTTGGCCCAAGCCAGCGTCTTGGCACTTGCAAAGTAGGTAGGTAAGTTCACTTTAACTAACGGTCTTGAGGCTATTTAGGTAGGCACTTAAATCATTTAGTCATAAACACGAATAGTTTTTGTAGTAATCTGGTTGCTGTCTGTATTTATGAAAACTGGTCTGCAATTTATTTGAAATATATTGGATTCGTTCAGATATCTATTATTTTTATTTTATAAATGTTTTGAAGACGAGAGAGAAGAACGTTCATGGATTAGCCCGTAATTTAAATTAACTTTGGAATTTTACACTATGGGATAATTAAGGAGAAGTTTATACCAGGCGCGATTATATGTGCCAGCAAAATCCGGGAATTTGTTATTAATTATCGGCGGCAGGAAGCGCATTATGGCACTCCTGTGGTTTGTAAACGCCGATCTGGAAAATTAAGTGATTTACGTAACCCTTTGTGAATTTTACTGCTTCCACTAAATCCATTAAGAGGCTGAACCAACGGCAAAAATCACCCTTTCATACAAAAAGCGATAACGATTTCCACCCATAAGGTAAATGTCAACCGATTTTGACCAATTTTTGATAGGTTAATTTCGGTCTATGTATACGTCTTTTGAATATTGTTTAAAGATCAACAAAGTCAAATAACCGCCGTGTTTTATATGTGAATACTGAAACAGCAATTAAACTGTATTTATCGATTATAGTGAAAAACCAAAACGTAAAGACCTACATTTTGTTCTGACTGACAACCTGTCAAAAATTGGTCAAAATCGGTTAACATTTAACGGGTGGAAATCGTTATCGCCGTTTGTATGAAAGTAGCCGTAGGTTCAGACTCCTCTTAAATGAAGATTTGTTACATTGCATGATTACAGCCAAAGCATACATTATCAGTCTTACATACCAACTAGTGGATTAAATAAATAATGGTATTAATATATTATAAATTGCGACATCTTTTCTGACTCACGTTTTTACCAAATGAATGCATGAATTATCAAATACCTCGTTCTGAACTTATGATTAGACTACTTATATACTATAGTCAACGAATAAAAGCGAAAATCTGTACTAATAATAGAAATACGAAGGTGCGTCTGTGTGTTCGACTTTGTTAGGGTTCCGTACCTCAAAAGGAAAAAACGAAACCCTTATAGGATCACTCGTGTGTCTGTCTGTCTGTCTGTCCGTCTGTCACAGCCAATTTGCTCGAAAACTACTGGACCGATTGAGTTGAAATTTGGTATTCATATGTAAGTTGGTGACCGCAACACGGACGCGTGACATAAATATATGAATTTTAAACATAGGGGCCACTTTTTGGGAGTAAATTAGAAAATTTAAAAAAAAAGGTTTGCCACCTATATCGTGTGACATATCAAATGAAAGGGCTTATTGTGAGAATCTTAAATATAATTTGTTTTGAATTTTAAATAAAATAGTTTAGAAGTTATTCAGGAAAATAGACGAAAAATTACCATTCCCCCCCTTATTTCCGAAACTACTGGGGCTAAAATTTTGAAAAAAAATTCAGAAAATAGATCTTTACCTATAGATTACAGGAAAACCTATAAGAAGTCCATGGTATTTAAAGTAACTTAGTAAATTTCAGATAATCATGTACGGAACGGAACCCTCTCCACTCGAGTTTAACTCGCACTTGTCCGGTTTTTTTATTTTTACAGCACTAATGATTGAATAGATTTAAATGAAATCTGGCAAAGAATAAGTACGTTTACGTCTAAGGAATAATATAGGATGCAAGAATAACAATAATAGATTGTACTCGGACGAAGACTGTAAATCAAAAGTAATTTATGTATTATTTTATTTCTTATAATACCTGCAGCCTGTTGCTACAATGCAGCAGCTCAATTACGTAACACAATTGGTATCGGTTTGGCTCGAAATGCAAACCAATTTAGTCATCACTCGATGCATATAAGGCTACAATTGGTTTGCTTTTCACGAAATCGATACCAATTGGTGTTACGTAATTGAGCAGCTGGATTAACTACCTAACTTTCTCATAATATATCTTAAACAGTTTGCACAATGAACACTCGGAAAACTCGACAAACCACGAGTGAAACTGCACACAAGAGTGTTTATAACAAGAGAGAGCGACGTTGTTATTTAACCATTCTCTCCGAGAAGATAATAAACGAGCTCAGTGTAAGCTTCAGATTCTTTGTTAATTAAATTATTTAAATGACTTAAGTCCTTCAAAGTGCACGCTACCAAATTATTTGCTACAATGAAGTCCGTTGAAGCCTTTTCGGCCCCCAGGACGCCCTAAAGTCCGTATAATTAAGACGGCTAAGGTTTCCTTCCATTGCTTAATGTAGAAGCCAATTACCGTGATATTCTATCCGAATCTATTTTCATCATTAACGAAAATCGTATTTGGTTCAGTACCGGCGAAGATTTCACATCGAGCTAGACCCAAAGTAGCCTAATGCACTTCTTATATCGTTGTGCAATAAATCAAATTGTTCCGCTGCCTTTTTGGGACCTAGCAAAGGACAAACCAACGCTTTTAAATTTATAAACTTCGATTTGTCTAGTCTACATTAAAAAAAAACTTGTTTTTGCATCTATGTTATGTATGTATACATAATTATGTATTTAGGCTGCGGTGTGGTATATTTTACTGTGCATTCATTCAATGCATACATATAAATAAAACCGGTCAAGTGCGAGTGAAACCCGCGTGCAGAGGGTTCCGTTCTATACATGATAAACTGAAATTTCCTATGTTACTTTAAATACCATAGACTTCTTATAGGTTTTCCTGTAATCTATAGGTAAAGAACTATTTTCTGTATTTTTTCCAAAATTTTAGGCCCGGTAGTTTCGGAGATAAGGGGGGGGGAATGGTCAATTTTCACCTATTTTCCTAAATAACTTCTAAACTATTTTACTTCAAATTAAAAAAAAAATAGTTTAAGATCCTCACAATAGCCCTTTCATTTGATATGTCACACGATTTCAGTTGCACAACTTTTTTTTTTTAATTTTCTAATTTATCCCCCAAAAGTGGGCCCCATGTTCAAAATTAATTAATTTACGTTACGCATCCCTGTTGCGGTCACCAATTTACATATGTATACCAAATTTCAAATTAATCGGTCCAGTAGTTTCGGAGCAAATTGGCTGTGACAGACGGACAGACAGACAGACAGACACACGAGTGATCCTATAAGGGTTCCTTTTTTCCTTTTTAGGTACGGAACCCTAAAAAATTAGTTTCGATCACTAGCTACTGACACATATCACGTAAAATTTCTAAAAATATCCCACCGAGTTAATGCCAAAAGTCATTGGACACGGATTGAAAGACTCAGCCTCGCATACGGGCGTTTGCTCTTTTTCTAAATCCGTGTATTTTTTACCCAACTGCGCGAAGGCAAAATAAAGGTTAGGTTAGGTTAGTTTAACAGTCATACATAGACTGTTAAACTCTATTAAATGTATGTATGTGACCAAAAATCGGATGTTGCAATTTAGTTCGTGAACAACTAAACCGTTTAATAAATCGGGTATCATTTAATTCGTGGAGAATGAGCGTCATAGGCTATATAAGAATTCTAAAAATGCGTCATACTAGGAGTAAAAATGCTTTTAGACTAGAATAGAATAGAAATACGTTTATTTTGCAAACGCAGAGCAAGCAATATAAATAATAAGAACTTAGAACTAAACAGAACAATAGTAATAACTAACAATGAAACTAACTAGAAATGGAAAACTAAATTGAGGTTGCAAAAATGGTTTTACGTCGCCACTGGGTTTTAGTTTTTAACTTTTGAATGAATAACATTCATTAGTTGGAGTCACATTTGTCGCTAGAAATCTATGATCGACCGATATCATATTGAACTCGTTTTATTATAACGGTTATTTCATTCAAATGTACGCCACATTCATTACAAACTTTTCAACAAAATAATTACACTTTCTACACGACGTATATATACGTATATGCCGTAATGTTTGACAAACTTCTTACCTGAAGAAAATAAGAGTTTAAAAATATACAACTTTAAATTGGTTTCCCCTTATATTTAAAAGTATTTATTAGACGTAAAATGTGTAATAATAATAAACTAGATACAATTTAGTATATAATACAATAAGATTCTGATTATGTTTTTTTTTTTTTTTAATCAGTGAGAAGTTAGTAGCAAAAACAACAGGCTGCTATAACGCTATAAACATTAATTGCAATTAGGGCACGTATCTAAATTAAATGGTTTTAAAATTATTTCATGACCATAATTCCCTTGTACTTTTATATAATTTATTTATTTTTCTTTTATTTTTTTGTGTAATTTATAATGTAATCTTATATTGAGAAATAAATAAATCAAATCTAGTTTAAACTTATCTATTTGTGAAAAAAACCACGCTGTATACCTACTGTTTAAAAAAATGTAAATACCGTTTAGAGTACAATATCATAAGAATTTTAATGCCACTTCCTCAAGCCGAGAGTCATAGCTTAAAACATTAACCTCGTTTAGTCTTTACCTTTGGCGCATTCAGGGAAACTGAAGAGTAGTAAAGTTAAAAATATAAAATATTCCTACTATGTCCTACCTTCCAGTGGTAAAAAGATATAATTTTTAACAAACATATAATCCACGTACTTCCTTTGTTTGTAAGAAATCACAAATTACTGACTTAATAATTATATTATAACAAACCACTACGGCACAAAGTCGCCGTAGGTGGACGCCCACAGCGGCCCTAACATGCATGCCACAAAGATAAATTAAACCCTTTTATCTCTATGACTATCTCTTTCGTCGGCACTAGTGTGAGAGAGACGCACTTAGAGATAAGACATGTCATGTGTGTCATGTATGTTAGGGCCGCAGGACAGCAGAACTTTTGCAGGTTGAAATTTGAAAAATGTCCTTCCTTTCAGGGCGTCGATGAAGGGTCGCAAACCATACTTTATAATAGAGTAAATATAATACTTTATTGAAAGTCCTTAATTTATATTAAACATTAAGTATGCAAAATATTTTTTTCAAGAATTCCGAATCTTTATGACGCATAACGCGAAGTTTTACAACGGTGTTAAGTGCGTATTATATATTTTTTTAAATAAAACGCACATTGTAGGTACACGTTCCCTTTCAACTGCCATGGTACGTTATTTTCCACTAAAAAAGTTGGCAAACCTACGTTCAGGATACATTACACTGAGAAAAGATATTTCAAAAATCAAACCCTAAAGATAATTGAATGAAATCCAATTAAACGCAGATAAAATTAAAGGTAAAAGGTAAAAGCTAGTATTTAATTATCTAGCTAGGACTAATCCTTAACACACCGTTTTTATTGTTCCAAATACCTATTGTATGTTTAACAAAAACGTTTTGTGTTTTGCTTTGCTGATTTGTTAAAATGTGCTTCACGTAAAAGTTGGTTAACCGATTTAAATAATAAATATCCATAATAAAGGACTAGGAGAGATAAAAAAAAGACATTTTTAGTTTTATCTCTTAAACTGTGTCTGATACGACAACCGCGTGGGCAAGGGTGCCGAACAGTTCTACCGTGATTTTTTAAAAGGCAGTCTGCTTACATTACCGGCAATGTAAGAAGGCTGCCTTTAAAAAAAATCACGGCAGAGTTTAGAGCCGAACAGCCTATAATAACAATAATAATATAACTTTATTTTCAGACCTTGCGATCCATAGCAGATTAGTTGATTAGTTACAAAAGCTTACATTTCTAATTGTTAATAATAATAATAATCATAATTCATTAATTCTATAATGTATACGTAAAGGTATCTAAGGAGCATTTCTCAAAAAGTTTGTACATAGATAAACTGCATACATCAGTATCTTTTAATTCGACCATTTCGTGACGATCTTGTAACCAGATGTTCCAGCCATTTTACATATTTTTTTAAGTAATTGTTAATTAACAAACTAAGTAGACGAATAATCATTCCTTAATTACTTATTTAAAAAAAGTTATTTTTTCTATAAAACGATTGAAAGTTTATTAACAAAATCGTAACGAAATAGTAAATATTAAAAGTTACAGGGCTACAGAGAGAGGAATCTCCTAACAATGCGCGCAGAGTCCAAGAGAACTGCTTTCTGTATCTAGCGCACTTGATTTAACCACATAGCGAGAACTTCCTAAGATTATTATTATTAAATGAACGACCACTTCTTTGCTCAATCAATCTGAACCCTTAGTTACTTAATTATAAAAAAAAAACAAATTACGTGTCTAACTGGACACAAGAACGGAAAACTAACAGGATAAGGCTAATAGACGGATTACCCGATGATTATACGAAAATAATAAACCAGATTATCTGTTATAGGATATATAAAGCCGCATTATCATTGTAACTTGTTTGTCAGGTCTCGTACTGACTCTTAACCGTTCTTTTAGGGCAGCTTGTATCTTCATTATACGTTGATATAGATACGGTTTAACGAATCAAGTGTTAACCGCCCCGGTTGCATGTATAAACAGTAGGTACTTTAAATTCGTGATAAGTTCGACTAAGGGCTTTAGTCACAAAATGCTTGTTGAGTTATTATGGTACAAATTAGGTTTTCTCTGCTGCACTGGGAGTGAAGAAATAGCATAGAATGCGTGCAGATGCTTATCATCCTGGCATGTCGTAAAAGTCGACTAAGGGACGGGTCCTCTCCAACATGGTGGACTATCTGTATGGGCGATGGGCTGATCACCTGTCACCATACGGTTCATCATACCATCTTAGGACTAATTAATCGAACGTGGCCACAAGTAGTATTGTGGCTCTGCCCACCCCATTAGGGATTTCGGGCGTGATGTATATGTATGTATCTATGTAAATTAGGTTTAGGTTTGAAGAAAAGCTAATTGCTGCAACATCATAAACCGATGTTTGTTTATGAAATAACTTTTGATTCTTATATATTATTTATATTTTTGAATGCAGTCAGGGCCGGATTTAGCATTTATGCCGCCACTGGGCACCGGAAAAATGCTGTCCCACTACTGAAATTTTACTCAAAGTTATAGGTTATACATCTTCCAAATTTTGCCGCCCTGGGCACTAGCCCCGACTGCCCCTAGTATAAATCCACCGCTGAATGCAGTTACCTTATACTGTTTTACTTCATTCTCGCGTTGATTAATAAAATATTAACCCGCGGTGACAGTCAGGTACAGAAAAGCGTTGAAACGTCTGAATATTTTGAAGAAGTTTAAAGTAGTATTTTATAAAACGGTTGTATAAGTGAGATCTTACAAAGCGCGGGTTGCGATATGAGCCGAACGCGAGTATCGCAATGGAAGATGCTACGAGATTGTGTAGATAAAGTCCGCACCGTTGCATACAATGCTTTCTACGAAACTTTTAAATCAGTGGTTCAACCTTTTAAAAAGAGGGACCATTTGACATTCTTTTTGTCTTGCCATGGACCACTAACTGTTTGGAGGTAAATACAGTAAATGAAAATTAAAAATGGATGGTTGTTTCGATTGTTCACTCGTAGCGCAACTCGCGCCACGCGTCGTTGTGTCGACTCGTTGTCACTTATTTAATATTTTTGCTTATGATGGCTTTGCGGACCACTTCGGGTGCTTCCAGGGACCACCAGTGGTCCGCGGACCACCGGTTAATAACCCCTTTTAAAGGAAACATAAAAAGGAAATACGTTTAGTAATGAAAACAGAGAGGTACATTTGAATAGTATTACTGGAATTGTTGACAGTAGGTACGATGTATGTTTTAGTATTTAGGCAGGCAGGCATTACATTATCCAATTTGCAGAGCGCTAGATTAGTACGTTAGCTAGTGCGCTAGATGAGCAAGCGTGGCAGACCCCATACGAATAGGTTTTATCGCTAACTGTCTGCTTTTACACAATACAATACGTGCTATGCTAGGTCACCTAGCGCTCTGCAAACTAGATAATGCACTCGTAATGCCCGCTTAAGTAATTTGCTTGCTAAGTTGGTAGCACTGAATTTAATAAAAAAAGACCCCTGTTTTGAAGTTGATTGTCAAATTAATGTTGTTTTCTTTTTTTAAACGCGATAAACAGCGGTTAACTGTTTTACTATGACCATAAGAGCTAAACCGTGCTTTTATGGGCCATATAGAGTTGTTATGTATGTCATTATTTTCAAAGACTTGTTATGCATTCAATACTATGATTATAATTATGAATGAGTATTTAATTAAAGTGCCTCCCTCTCACAATGAGAGGAGATCTGTACCCAGCTGTGGAACGTATATAGTCCGATTAATAATGACTTCATTAAACGTGAAATCGCATTTTCTGCACGTTTCTGCACAGGAAAGGACACCATTTACGTGTTAACATTATTATTTTATAAAGTTTAGTTAGGCATATGTACCTGCATGCAATTTACATTCAATACCAAACTCGATACAAACATAATATTTTCCTCATTTCTCTTATTGTTTTTGAATTTATTCATCAAGCCATTTAAGCAATGTTGTTTTTTGTTCGAACAGCACGTACACGTACGTTTAGAAAATCCGCCATTTGCTAGCATTGTTGGATGTTAAATGCAGTCTTTAAAAGCATTGCTGTGTTTCTTTAGTTTGGAATAGTTATTGGATTTTTCAAGTATCATAAGTGACAATAGTAAGCAGTTTACACATAAAAAAGTGTCAGCAAAATACCAATTTGGCTTGTCTAAAATTTTACGGCATACATCATTATCATCATCATCATTTCAGCCATAAGACGTCCACTGCTCGATATAGGACTCCCCCAATGATCTCCACAACGACTGATTCTGTGAGACCCGCAATTTTCACTAGGTCGTCAGTCCACCGTGTGGGTGGTCTGCCGACGCTGCGCCTTCCGGTACGTGATCGCCACTCAAGAACTCTGCGACCCCATCGGCCAGGGCTATGCTCGGAGTATCGCTGCGAGATCGATTTAGAAATAAGGAGATCCGCAAAAGATCAAGAGTAATGCTAAGGCTACACACATCGCGATAGAATTATCGCGATAAAACTTCGTCTTCGGCCTACGGTGAATGTGCATGGCCACACTGCTATAGAGAGCAATGCCGCAGAGTTTATCGCGGAAAAATGGACGAAGCTGTCGCTCTGTATTTTATGGCGCTTAATAATTATTCTTTAGGGTTCCATAGTATAGGCTCATCCTCGTTATTGGAAATAAATTTCAAGATTCTGTCATTACTCCAATCCATCGTAAACAATACGTCGCCGCTTGCAGTTGACAGTACGTCCGCTACGCACGAAGAAGTCGATGAGCCGACTGAAGTGTGGCCGCGCAAGCGAAGTTCATCGCGATAAAAGCCTTTGATGTGCGCAAATTTACCGACAGCGAGGCGAAGGGTCTTCGGCTTCGGGCGAAGTGCCGAAGTATTCGCGAATATTCGGCTACACACAATGCGATAATGCGAATATTCGCGTTAACGCGATGTGTGTAGCCGTAGCATAACCGACATAGCCCAAAGCAATGCTAAGCTTAAGTGGCAGTGGGCGGAGCACATTGCTCGTAGAACAGATGGCCGATGGGGCTACATACAACCGAGACTTATTTGAAATTAAATAACAGCTTTGTAAAGAATAGACATGTGCTTGCTTTATTTGATGTTAGCAAACAGCTTTGCCAGCTCTGTCCGAAATAAGTCGCTTGGTTGATATTAGCAATAATTTGTTTATTTCTAGCCCTCCCATTGCTTCAGTGTACTGTAATTTAATGAATATAGTTACGACCGGTCCCAATACGCGGGTAAATTTGGTTACTACGGGTAGAAATTTGACATTAGCCCCATACAATAATGTCAATATTTCGCTGGTAAAAAGCAAATCTATCCACGAATTGAATACTGTGAAAGGGTATTCCTCAATTCGTTTACTTATGGCCGAATTCAGAAACGCCATTTAATCATTTGACTAGATATTAAATAGTGAAATGTCCCTCAACTAGTTGTCAAACTATACACAAACGTCACATTAATTAAAGCTCAATTTGAGTAGCCTTTCTGAATTCGGCCATTAGGTAGTTAACTGAATGTAAATAAACTAACCCAAGTGCTCAGCTAATCTAGCCAATCCACTAAATCTTTTTTATTAATGACTTTTTATTGGCTCTTTTTTTCGACTTCAAAAAAGGAGGTTATCTATTCGACCCGACCACCGACTTCGATGTATTTAATTAGTTACTGAATTGAGAAATTGAAATGGAAGTTTACTAACGGCCAGTCATTATTTCTTAGTTTTCAAAGGGTTTTCGGAGGTTTTATTGTTTTATTCATACAATTTTTTATGGTTCCTACGTCTTTATTTGACGGATTAGCTGAGTCACGTGGGTTTGTTTGTTTACATTAATTAACTATTACCTAAACTAATAAAGTAATACCTACTTTTATATACATAAACAAATTAATCAATCTGAAAAAAAAAAACAGGTGTTGTGTGATGAATATAAACTAAGCCTAGTTGAATTTAAAATTAAGTTTTAAATAAACGTATGCAGTTACTGAAATTCGGCTATTGTCGATCGTAATGAATTTATTCGCGAGGGCAGATGAATACAAAATGAAACGCAGTCACCAAACAAAAATATTTTTTTTAGGAAAAATCAGCGAACTTGAACTAATATTTATTTTGCTAATGTGCGGTATATTTATTTATTTATTTAAACTTTATTGCACAATATACGAGTGTACAAATAGTGGACTTAATGCCATAAGGTATATCATAAAAAAGGTCTAAAATTCTGTAGCATAATAGTAGTTTATGCAACGGTTGCATAATGATAGGCCTTAAAACCGTTTTATGAAACGAGCTTTTAAGCGAGTTTCATAATAAGATCGCACGTGTGTGTTAAGGCGAAATTATGCAGAGTTGCATACATAACTTTATCTACACACATATTATAAACGGCGACACGGCGACGATGGGGCCCCGCCGGCTGCGGCGACGGCGCGCGCCGGCCTGTAGCTCATATCTGTATCGTTATGACCATTACGATACTAAAATCGATACTGTAATAACATTACAGTACAGCTTGTCACAATGGTGGTCATTTCCTACGGTTTTTAATTACATTATGGAGGTTTTACGATATAGGTGTAGATACATGTATTTTTAAAGATTTTTATATTGCATGGTTTAAGAGATATTCGTAATTTAATACTACCACTGTGCTAAATTGGAGCTCGATAAGAGACAGACGGACAACAAAGTGAAAATGAAAATGAAAATGAAAATGAAAATGAAAATATTTATTTTGCAAGTAGGCCTCACGGGCTCTTTTACATGTCTGAATCTACCAGCGCTTCGAAAGGTGACATTTGCTGAGAAGAAACGCCGCAAGAAACTCAGCAGTAAGTCTTTTTTTCCACTTTAAAATTACATATAACTAAAACTAACATAAAAAGTGCAACAAATAAACCTAATGGGCACAAATTAATTATCTTATACAACTAATAAGGGAGATGTATAGTCTCCGCGTCTGAACAAGTAAATTTAAGTGCCTTAGAGATGTATAAAGTCTCTAAGGGTCATAATAATAAGAATAATATTAAAACAGAGAAAACATCTAAATTGATTAATCTAGGTTACATGGAGATGTAGACAGTCTCCATGGTCAAGTATAAAGATGGAGATGTAAGGTCTCCAAATATCAAAAACAATCTGAAATATAACATTTCATGTCCTAATAATACAAATATTATTGGCTATTAAGCCAAAAGGTCAATAACAGTTTATTAAGGAGACACAATAGGAAACGGAGACAGCGCCAGGAAACGACATACAGACTCCCGGACACTACAAGGTTACACTGATGCGTTTCTTGGCCTCAGAGCTGGCCAAGCTTCTTTATCATTTAAATAATCTTCAACTCTATAATATCCTTTCTTAAGCAGCGAATCTTTAATGTACCGTTTAAATGGATTAACAGACAAGTCCCATGCTTCAAGGGGAACTTTGTTGTAGAATCTTATGCAGTTCCCCAAAAAAGATTTACTTACTTTCTTAAGGCGAAACTTAGGAACAAGGAGCTTATTCTTACTACGTGTATTAAAATTATGGACATCAGACACTTTCTTAAAACCTTTAATATTCTTGTGCGTATACAAGATCACCTCATAAATATACTGTGAAGCTACTGTAAGGATGTCAATTTGTTTGAAACGGTCTTTTAACGAATCACGGCAGCCCAGGTTGTAAATGGACCGGACTGCTCTCTTCTGTAGAATAAAGACCGTTTCGATGTCAGCCGCCTTACCCCAGACCAGGATGCCATAAGACATAATACTATGAAAATAACTAAAATAAACAAGTCGCGCTGTTTCCACATTGGTAAATTGACGAATTCTTCTTACAGCATATGCAGCAGAGCTCAGTTTGTCTGCAAGAACGGATATGTGTGGACCCCATTGTAAATTGCGGTCAAGAGTTAGCCCAAGAAAAACTGTCTGATCTACAAGAGATAGGTGATTGAACAAGGGTTTCATTTTTTTTTAATTTCGTTTGGTACCCTAGAAATGAATGAATATGGAAATATCTAACGATGACTCCCTGGTCTCCTTTGCCTACGGATGATCAATCAGATATTCGATTGTCAAAATTGAAATCAATATTAAATCTGCCTTCAACCGTCTTAACTTTTACATTTCAAATAAAACGGGAATGGATCAAATAAATGAGCTGCGATCTGTTTAAAGCCAAGGTCCGGTATTTGGTTGGCAACTGAAGTGAGTTTAATTGGAAAATCTTTACCTGATTTAGGTTAATTACATTATAAACTGCTCAAGCTCGGAACTCTTAATAAACTACAAAGTTGGCATAAGATTTAAGCTCTTAAATGTCATTTACGCCGGGTAGCCATAGAGTTTTAATCAACTTATTCAAAAAACAACTAGTTAGAAAGCCTCGTAATCATTCGGCTCAAGCAAGAAATATTTATACCCGGCTCCTATATTCGAAAATGAATCGATTTAGAAACCATGGTTATAATTTGGCATATATCTTATGCGGAAAATGTCAAGTTTGTCTACATTCTAGGCGCGTGCAGTTACGTCAGATGCAACATAGTCCACTATACATCTCGTGCACAAAACCATGGAAGGATTACCGCGGGGTGACTCCTACTTGTCCCACTACGCTGCACTACTCACTGAGGCTCTAAATTCCATTTGTGTCATCATACTCTCCCTCCCGACTGACTTGAGAAAAGTTACTCGCTCAGCGATGCAATATTAAACAGAAACTGAAATTACTACGTACTACCACAAAAGAGATAGGTACATAAGTCAATCACATGTATGTACTTCACTTTTCATGCCTACGCTTGGCGGTCGCTCTAGGGTTGTCAACTATGGCTTATGTACAAAAAACAATCGTAGTAGTGGCACTTGTATCTAGTTGATTTATTGTTGAGTATGAAACGGGAAGAATGGAAATATAAATTAATAATAACTAAAATAACATACATAAAATTTTACGTTTGTCAAGTTTCAGTATCGAAAATCCCTAATTACTTCTAAACGGATTACCCTAGTTACACAATTTCCATTGCCCTATCCGTTTTAGACGTAAACCTATCAAACGACACTAAAAACAACACTATATCTACACAAACAAAAAAACATGTTTCCAACTTACGTAAGGCGACGTGAATGTATCCTACAAAAATTTAGTTACCTACTTCGTTTATACTGATTCAAAATAAATAGGAAACTATTACATAAATCTATCTTAGATATATTCTTCGGGGGCCGGGGCGGGGCGCTTGCCTACTTACCTACACATAGTTCAACTCAGTTGTGCGCGCGGCGCTATGTGTGCGTGAGCTTGTGTTGCACGTACGGATGCCTGCCACGTCACAGCACACTGATCAAAGCTGCATATTTACTGTGTAACGTTAAAACGAACCATCGAAATACAAGCAAATACCTACTTACCTGTCTGAAACCACTGGTAGCTTAAAATACGACAATTCACTGTTTAATATTTTAAATTTGAACAACCGACAACTGAACAGTTTTTTTTTGTTGCTCCTTTATTGCACAAAAATTTCACAGACGCGGCGACTTAAGCGTTCGGTAATCGAGGTCGCACTGCTCTCAAACATTCTGAGATATCGTGTCCGTGAGCAGTGTCTATGTGTGCGTTTGTTCGAGTGCACTTGTATGTAGATTGTCTTCTGTACCTATTTTGTGGTACTACTTACCTTGCATGTTACAGTAGGTACTGACGAGTTCATTTATGGCTAATAATTGAGCCACGTGCAATTTAAATTCAACCTAATACTTGTATAATATAAAATATAATTATGATTAATGTTGATTAAGGATAGATTTAAATCGTTACATTAGATTTTATAGCGATAATAAGTAGGCATATTTATAAATGTGCGCGTGAACCGAGAGAAATAGTGGCATCTCCTTTTATCCTACTGTAACAGCTGCGTTCTATTTCACGCACCCGCCATTTTACGATCAATAATATTAAATAAATTAATTTTAAATTTCTTAAAATTAATTATTTTGTTAAAAAAATGTACCTATGAATGAAATGTTACGCCTTTCGCTTTATTTGTATTATTTAAAATTTTCCTGGATCTTTAAACGAGTAACACGGCACAATGAGACACTTTTCTCAGGAAAATTAGTACGCTGATAACATTTCACGTGAGTTCGTTACCTTTTTCGAATGTGCACTAATTGCAGCTTCGCTAACTTCACAAGCAACGTATTCCGGCCCGGTCATTGTATATCATGTATATGTAACAAATTTTTATGTCAATAAGTTTATAATGCAAAATAATGTAATGTCAAATTTAGTAATTATTTTTAGGTCAAAATGACGTAATATTTATTATTTTTAGTAAATTCTCTGAAATATATATGTCTTCAATGGATTCATGCTTTTCATCTGTTTTTTTTTAAATTCATTATAGTCTAGCGTATTACGCTGAAAGGCACTGCTGTCAAAATTGACAGTTTAAAAAAGTATTAACGTCAAAATATTTAATTTTTATTTAAATAGATGCTCTTAAACTAACCTTTATGTTCTATTTGGACCATCCTCACAGTTACTTATATTTTAACTAGAAGCTAAGCTATATATAAGTTCCAAGAAATATTTATGCAATACTATATAGCAGACTTTTTAAAAACATTTTTAGGACTGATATTTATTATTATGACTTTTAATTACATATATGCAACGCAAGTCTATTATTGTATTATAAGATAATTTAAGGAGTAAATTTCTTTTAATACAATGTTTTTTTATACAACAGGCCCTGAGGTTAATATCAAATAGTTTTCACGATTAACTTATTTGTCAAAAATATGCGGACAGTATGGCAAATGTTTCTTTATGCTTTATGAGTACCGTCAAACCTCCCCAAGGAAATGCAGAAAAGATTTATCTAAATAGTTAATAGGCCCGATAACAATCGGGTCGATATAGCCGATATGTCGTTCGCTTCTGGAATGCTCCAGCTCCGAAGCCCCCGAAATGCGAATGCTAATTTATGGCCCTACTTCTCCGGCCTTGATTCACTGCGTTCCCTTAAACTATTGTCTACATAATCTTCGAGATTAGGCATTTATAAGCAGAACAGCCATGTTTCCTTACATTGTTTCGATCGTGCTTCGTACATTATTGGTGTGGTATGAGACCGGCTCATTGTTATCGGGTATTGCTTTGTTTGATATCAGACTTGGTTAAAATGTTTACCTTTATAAAGTTACGTATAATAAGTCATGGTAAGCTTATCACAGGATATTTTAACGATATTTTTACTAAGTTATCATAAATTTACCTTATATGCATCATAGACCCGAATTGATTGAAAATTTCATGATAATGTGCATGTCTCTTGGGAGAGTGAACGCTTTTCGGCGGACATGATGATATATTATTATTTATTAAAAAACCGGACAAGTGCGAGTTAAACTCGCGTAGAGAGGGTTCCGTTCCGTACATGATTATCTGCAATTTCCTAGGTTACTTTAAATACCATAGACTTCTTATAGGTTTTTCTGTAATCTATAGGTAAAGAACTATTTTCTGTATTTTTTTCAAAATTTTAGCCCCAGTAATTTCGGAAATAAGGGGGGGGGGGGAATGGTCAATTTTCGCCTATTTTCCTAAATAACTTCCAAACTATTTTACTTACTTTACGTCAGGCGTCCGTGTTGCGGTCACCGACTTACGTATGTATACCAAATTTCAGCTCAATCGGTAGTTTCGGAGCAAATTGGCTGTGACAGACGGACAGACAGACGCACGAGTAATCCTATAAGGGTTTCGTTTTTTCCTTTCGAGGTACGGAACCCTAAAAACTAGACAAGTGCGAGTTACACTCGCGTGGAGAAGGTTCCGTTCCGTACATGATTATCCGAAATTTCCTATGCCATAGACTTCTCATAGCTTTTCCTGTAATATATAGCTAAAGAACTTTTTTGTATTTTAAAAAAATATTTAGACACAGTATTTTCAGAGATAAGGTAAATTATCGCCTACAGTCGCCTATTATTCACGTCAGTGTTGCAGTCACCGACTTATATATGTTTACTACAAATCAATCGGTCCAGTAGTTTCGGAGCAAATTGGCTGTAACAGATGGACAGACGGACATTCAGACCGACGGACGGACGGATGGACGGACGGACGGACGGACGGACTTACAGACAGACAGACATACAGACAGACAGACACACGAGTGATCCTATAAAGGGTTCCAACTTTTCCTTTTGAGGTACGGAACCCTAAAAAGAACGACTATACAGGTTGGCTCAATAATAGCGAATACAATCCCGGGATCCCAAATCCCGGGATCTCGGGATCCCGGCCGTTTTATGGCCCCGAGAATCCCGGGACTGTACTTGGCTAATCTCGGGATTTTCGGGATTGCCACAAACAGGTCTAGTTTGCATTCCGTAGTCCATTACGTTACGCCTTAACCTTGCCTAGATTATATTAATAGCATTTATTACGACAAAAAAACAACCCTTAGATATGGTACGGGCTCTATTGTCTATTCCTCCAACCAGTGTAGAACCTGAGAGAGCGTTTTCAGCTGCTGCTTATGTTGGAGATAAGCTACGAAGCAGGCTTGGAAGTCAAACATTGGATGCTTTGATATTTTTGCGGTTGTATTTTCGAAATTCTAAATAGGTTTTTGTTTTGTCTTTTTAATTTCTTACAAAAATAAAGTTTTTTGATTTGTCTTTTTTCTTACTGTATTGTGATTTGTGCTGTGCAACGATATTAAAAATATTAATAATATAATATAATATTTTTTTAAGAAATCACTAGTTTTTTTCACATAGTCCAATCCCGGGAAAGCCCCGGGATCCCGGGATTACGCATAAAAAGTCCCGTAATCCCGGGATCGAAAAACATGCTCGGGATTGTATTCTCTACTCAATAATCAAAAAAATGTTAAAATAGTTACCGCCGCGGTCTGATATAAACGTAATTAGCTGACATCGAGAGTTGTGAGTAAAAGAATGCGGAGTTGTTTGGATTCGTTTCCCGTACGATAATTACAGGCCAAATGAGCCCGGGATGGGAGAACTGCTTGGGGTTTAATAGTTCGGCGTTGGATAACGGGATTTTCCTTAGGTTGGTAGAATTGGGTTTTGGTCCGTAACTACATGTTTTTATTACGGGCTTGATTGGAAAATAAGAAGGATAAGAAACCGGTACAGAACAAGACCAACTAAGGCTGTCTATAAAGAGTTAAAAAAATTCAAGTTACATAGGTACCATAAGCATTTAATCAGGCGCAAGAAAAAATTCACTTTTTTTTGGATAAGGTCTAAATTGCAATAATAATACCGACAAGCTGGACACGTCTGATTTTTGTTATATTATTATTAATATTAAAATTATTATGCTGCTAAATTTTAGATCATTTGATTCTCCATAGCTTTCCAAATATTCGCATGTTAGAATTATAAACTGGACATAAGCACGTAAATAAATTATAAGCTTGACCTCGAAGTTTCGACTCATAACCACGACGACCGTTGCGTTGCATTTAGAGATGGGCGGTGGGTATTTACCTTATTTACCCACCCGGGTAAATACCCGGTAAATACCTTTCTACCCGGTATTTACCCGTATCTACCCGATTTGACGGGTAGATACTTTTCAGAAAATGAGCTGATTGCGGATTGTAACAAAAGTATGTAGATATGTCTTAAAGTAAGCTTAATTACATAATTTGGGGATAAAAAATCAATAAAATTCAAAATTAACAAGAATAACTAAAAAATTAAATAGAATGCACATGTCAATCAGACAGAATGAATACAATATTACTATAAATTAACCAGGGTTCGTAAAAATCCGATATTTATAATAAATATCAAAACCTCCGATATTTGATATATGTATATCTGATATATATCAGAAATGCGATTTTCAGTCTGTAAGTGGTTTTATTTAATTAAATTAGATGTGTCAAAAGTAGAGATGCAACGGATAGTGGTTTGGCTGGATACCGGATATCCGGTATGGCCATTTGCCGGATATCCGGCTGCATATTAGGCATCTGTTAAGCCGTGTAAGCTGGTGCGACCTTCGCGCAGCGAGCAGGTTTCAACTTGTTACGAATTGTAAGTGCCCGGGGAGGCCCTTTGAGGTTGAATACACGCTCTATTCCCTCAGTTGGGAAAATTTGAACGTGCACGAGGTGATGTTAGTTGAAGTTTAACGTTTAAATAAAAATAAACTAAGTTTTCATTTTATAACTGACGTTGATTTCGTTGATTTTTAATGGCTTTTTATCTGTTGTATCCTATTTCTGATGCCAGCTTTTACTATCCGGTATCCAGCCGGATAGCGACTCACTATCCGGTATTCAGTACTAAAATCACGGCCGGCTAGGCCGGATACCGGATAGTAACCGGATATCCGTTGCATCTCTAGACTCAAAAGTGTAAAATTTAACTTGAGTTCTATTATTTCATTAAAATATTTATGTATTTACTATAAAATTAACAAAAAATCTTCTATTTTAATAATAATCAATGTTATTTAATTAAAACTTAACAAATTTACAGTTATAATTTAAAAGTTATTTTTATATTTAGTTTAAAATTTAATTATATATATATATTGTTCTTGTTTTCATTTTAATAGGTACTGTTAATTACAGGGTTTGCTTATAAATATCAGCGGATATATGAAATATATATATATATATATATATATATATATATATATATATCATATATCCGGATATATGTATATATATAAATTATAAATATATATATACATATATCCGTCCATATATCAACTTGCTTAATTATAAATTTACTTATTTGAAATCAAAAAGAAAAACCAATTTAATTTACTTATTCACCATCACTACTGATCAAATTATTAAAATCTATAAATAAAATCGACATCAGTATGAACTTCTGATTGTAGTATTTGAGCGTAAAGACCCGATTAGTCAGCTTTCAATATCCTCATCAAACTCGTCGGTAGGTATCATTGCTTTCCTCGTTACGATGCATGAGGTTCCAGTTGTAAGAAATATAAGATAGGTAGCTAGGTTAAGCTTAAGCCAACAAAATAACCGCTTTTGGCAGCTAATTAGTGGCTGTGGGATGGGAAAGATAACAACTGACAGTCAGCGCCTCTATTCGGGAACGCTAAGTGATTCTGTAGCGATTCGTAAGCGAGATTTCTCAGCCCACTCTTCCGCACAACGCGTAATGCGTAAGAGCGAGATGAGAAATCTCACTCGCGAATCGCTACAGAATCACTTAGCGTTCCCGAATAGAGGCGCAGGTACAAATAAGACAGAGTGAGAGAGAAGTATTTTTTGTTCAACTGTATTTGTTCTTAAATCGCAAGTAGTCAAGCCGCAACGTTACTTTTAAGTTTAATTATTACCAATAGAGAGCAGTATATCATACATTTTAAAGGAATATCACCAAATATTGACCATAATAAATTAAATAGAAGGTTTTTCTTGACTATGCACACTTTAAGTTAAAATGATTAACGAAATATTGCCCCCATTCGTTTAAATAACTCTCTTATTAGACTCAGAATTAATAAAACAGTTTAAAAATAGAAAAAATAGTAAATACCCTCGTATTTACCCGCGGGTAGGTAAATATCGGGTATTTACCGGGTATTTACCCGCCACTGGGTAAATACCCGGGTACGTGCCCATCTCTAGTTGCATTACGGTCGAAACATAGAGGTAAAATTGATAATTTATTTACGTGATTTAGTCCTGTTATTCTAAACAAAGTTGTATTAAAAACTAGCGGTTGCCTTCGTTCTCGCCTGTGTAAAATAACTCATACATTTATCAGATTGATCTACTTTAATATTATTTTGGTTATGAAAACCCGGAAAATAGGACTTCTCAAAAGTGCTATGAATATATATTTTGTTTAACAAGAAGAACAAGAATCCCTGTCTAACTTTAATCCTAACTAAACTGTACCAAATAATAACATGCTGTATCAATCATTGATAATGCCCAACAAGAACCGGACCTATGCTGTACACCGTGCCAATGTCAATGAGTGTAAATACAGGTTGCTTAAAGTAATAAAGTGTAATAGAGATTTTTTTGGTAAATAATAGTGATTGTATTCATAATTTGCAAATTGGTTAGATATGCACTACTGAGCATTTAGTGTTAAGGAATGTCCAACAGCCAGGTATGTAAATGTTCCATTAAACTTTTTTTACACATTAGGCACATAATTTGTGCAATTGAATAAATAATGCTTAAGGATAAAAAAAATCAAACCCTTGTCCAGTGCATTAACTGGGTAATATATTTTATTTTAATAGCGATATGCCTACTCGTATAGTGGCACTTTTGATGATGTGCGAGTGCTTTCTGTGGTTTTATGTCGTAGATAATACTCGGCTAAAACTAATCCCTCTGGCTGAATCTTTATTTTCTAGATTTAAAGTGCCTTTCACGTTTCCTCCATCTTCGATGTTAATCCTACATTTAACGCTATATCGTGTGATACCTGTCAGCAGATCTAATGTTTGGTGTGTTTTGCTGTAAAGTCGATTCATCTTTACTTGTCTTACTTGGTAAACAAGTTTCTAACCTCAAAATGCACCTTTTTTGGCTAAAACAGCAATTTCTTCGTAAATAAAGCAACCGAAGATAATATTTTACACATAAAGCCGATTTTTTTCACAGAATTGCTTTACATAGGATAAAATTGCTGTTTCACCCAAAAAAGTTACATTTTGAGATTATAAACTTGTTCACCAAACAACAGAAGTAAGGATGAATCGACTTTAGGTCTACCACGATTATCTAAACCAGAGTCAAATCCTCAGTCCTCATACGAAGGAAAAACAAAATATTGAACAAGGCTTCACTTGTACGTAAATCTTCCAGCGAACAGCAACTACATGTAATATAAGGTCTTGCGGCCGTTTTAAGTGCGCGTGGCTGGGTTTTCACAATTTCGAGCTAATAGCAGCATATTTGACCGACCGCCGGTCCGCATTCCTAGAATCGCCAGGCTAAGGGTTGTGTGCACCCCCGGCCCACACCTGGCTGGCCTAGGTTCCTGGAGAGAAATCTCCTTGCTGACCGGCGTAAAATGATGATTGTGACCTGCTGTGGTTCTCAACAAATTGCGGATATATTTTGTTTTTTTGGAAATTCACGGATTACAAGTTTATACCAAAATAATAATTGAAAAATGTAAATTAAAATATTTATTTGGCAGGTAGGCCGCATGGGCTCTATTACATGTCTGGAGATACCAGCGCTTCGAAAGGTGACATCTACTGAGAAGAAACGCCGCAAGAAACTCAGCAGTAAGTCTTATTTCAACTTTGACATTAGAGTTTTATCTAAAACGAACACATAAAAAGTGCAACAAACAAACCTAATGGGTACAAATTAATTCTAATAAATAACTAATAGGTAATGGAAATATATAGTCTCTGCGTCTTTTAATTTAGATACCTTTGCCCCAGTAATAATGCGTCTTAATGTTACATTTTTTGTATGTGTATTACTGCATCATATACGCTTAAAGGAATTTGCGGTGTTTTTTTTTTTTACTGGGAAGCTTGCCCGTTTGTTTATTCATCTTTATATATAAACTCACTGTATAGGATTTATAAAATCTGATAATTTGGTTTCACATACCAACAAACGTATATAAATAGGTATGTTCTCAAGAACATGCCTTAACAAGTGTATCTATATGAAACGTCGGCCATGTTCAAGTATCTAGGCCACCAAGCCTCCGGGTGTAGACGACGCACTGCATACAGTTCATATTTGTCCTACTTCTCAAATTCGGTATTTTTGTATTTCTTCAAATTACTGTTCAACTTTGAATAACTGAGTTGACTCATTTAGGCCCGATCCAGACTACTTAGAATTAATAAATGATTACTATGGTCTGATTTCAGCATAATTCATACAAGTTTGCCTTAGTAACGCACAAGATGTCGCTGTGTATCTGTGTTTAAGACGAAAACAACGTCTCTTCTACACACGCATACAAGCCACTTAAACACGGTTTTCTAGGAAAAGACTAGGGTACCTATCGCAACCCAGCATCAGATCGCTTGACAAAATACTTCTTTGGTGGATGAAACTCTTAGTATAATAATACACATTATTATTATAAGATGAAGCTATAATTTAAAAATATGAAGCTAAATGAAGCACAATAAGATATCCTAAATACTTTTTAATTCAGAGTTCAATAGTGGGTGCCATTGTATCGAAAGAGTAGATAGCTTCAATGTAAAAACGTTCAAGCTTGCACTAGCTCTCAGTTTTTCTTCTTAAGACATTGGTTCTGCGAACAACCATTTCTCAGAAACGTATTTATTTACTTCACATCTGAGGACATTTTTATTATAAGTAGAAAGGACTTACTCCAGATTCCAAGAAGCCCTTTGAGAGGTATAGATGTTGGCCAACATATTATTCTTGAAAACGCCTGAAGCAGATAATTTGATTACCATCTTTGCTAGTTGGTAGGAATGTTATTTCAGTCTTTCCAAGTTTTTTTAGGGTTCCGTACCTCAAAAGGGAAAAAGGAACCCTTATAGGATCACTCGTGTGCCTGTCTGTCTGTCTGTCTGTTTGTCCGTCTGTCCGTCTGTCACAGCCAATTTGCTCCGAAACTACTGGACCGATTCATTTGAAATTTGGTATACATATGTAAGTCGGTGACCGCAACACGGATGCGTAACTTAAACAAATTAATGTTAAACATTGGGGCCACTTTTGGGGGGTGAATTAGAAAATTTAAAAAAAGAGTTACGCTAACTATTTTATGTGGCATATCAAATGAAAGGGTTTATTGTGAGGATCTTAAATATGTTTTTTTTACCGGAATTTTAAGATAAATGGTTTGGAAGTTATTTAGGAAAATAGGCGAAAATTGACCATTCCCCCCCCGCTTATCTCCAAAACTACCGGGCCTAAAATTTTGAAAAATATACAGATTATAGTTCTTTACCTATAGATTACAGGAAAACCTATGACTAGTCTATGGTATTTCAAGTAACATAGGAAATTTCAGATAATCATGTATGGTACGGAACCCTCTCCACGCGGGTTTAACTCGCACTTGCCCGGTTTTTTTATATTAAGAGGGGGCAAACGAGCAGGCCGGTTACCTGATGGTAAGCAATCACCGCCGCCTCGGGACACATGCAACACCAGGGGAATCACGGATGCGTTGCCAGCCCTTAGAGAAAGGAGTAGGCTGACAAACAGGCAGACGGCCCACCTGATGGAAAGTGGTCACCGCCGCCTATGGACATCTGCAACACCAGAGGTGCTGCCAATGCGTTGCCAGTCTAGGGAGGATGGGGAATGGGGATGGGATAGGGATGAGGGAATAGGCCTCCGGATCTCGTCAATCACCGTACGAAACGCAATAGCAAGCTATTACTTTACGTCGGTATTCTGTGAGAGTGTGGTACTACCCCGGTCGAGCCGGCCCATTCGAACAGTAATCATCTATTGAGGATTACTGTTTGGCTCTACCACTACTAAATTAATTATTGTTTAATGATTGTTTCGAAAATAATGAACATACTAATATTATATATACGAAAGTGTATTTCTTCGTTTGTTTGGCCATTGCTCCGTTTACACGTGAATTAGGAATTTGATTTTTTGCAAAGTAGAGGTGAAATATAAAATAGATTACTTTTCATCAAGGTAGCCCTAAACGGATTCCACATGGACTTAATAGCGGGCCAAAACTAATTTTCTATAATACAAAATATAATTTGTCATATTCACCCAATGACAACTATAGTTTGAATAAATAATAATAGTGTCAATATAAAGTTAATTAACTCAAAAGGTCCTTTGTAAGTACCGAAGATCTGTAATTAATATAATTATGATGTAATAATAAGCTTATTACGCTAACTAATTCAATTATAAGTCAAGTTATATTAGAAATACCAATGTAAAATATGCAGACGCTATGAAATTTAGGTAAAAGTAACAAAACGTAATTTAACAAAATATGTTATGTTATGTTTAATTAATTGGATTGTGAAAATAGTCGTTGGAGCTCTAATTTTTTTTTAATTGAAGATAATGTAGTTGATAAAATTAAAGACTAATTTTTTTATTAAATAGTCTAAAGGCAAGCGTCGTTCCTTTTTTAACAAAAGATAAAATATAGACTAATTTAAAAAATTGTTGTAATTAACTAAAGCAGATCTGCGGGCCGATTAAGTTTCTGGGTTCCGTTGGGAAAATATTTGCCAACAATATGAATTTCGTATGGTTCGGAAATATTATGTAACGGAAAAAAGAAACTTAATCGAGTTTCTGTCGTAATGCGTTTTGGCCAAATATCTATATCTGACCAATTGAGTTTATGGTGTACAACTTTTGTGGTCAACTGCGTGTTGGGAGTGATGAGTTTCTGTCGTAATGCGTTCTGGGCAAATACCTATATGAACAATTGAGTTTATGGTGTACAACGTTTGTGGTCAACTGCGTGTTGGGAGTGATGAGTTTCTGTCGTAATGCGTTCTGGGCAAATACCTATATGACCAATTGAGTTTATGGTGTACAACGTTTGTGGTCAACTGCGTGTTGGGAGTGATGAGTTTCTGTCGTAATGCGTTCTGGGCAAATACCTATATGACCAATTGAGTTTATGGTGTACAATGTTTGTGGTCAACTGCGTTTTGGGAGTGATGAGTTTCTGTCGTAATGCGTTCTGGGCAAATACCTATATGACCAATTGAGTTTATGGTGTACAACGTTTGTGGTCAACTGCGTGTCGGGAGTGATGAGTTTATGTCGTAATACGTTCTGGCCAAGTGTGAATCAGGTAAAACGCTTTTCGGTTAAAATCCGAATCAGATGAACTGCGTTTCTGTCCAAATGCGATTAATCCCTTGTAGCGAGTCGCGAGCGAGATTTCTCATCTCACTCTTCCGCACGACGCGTAATGCGTAAGAGCGAGATGCGAATGCGAGTCTCGCTTGCGGGTTGCTGCAGTATCACTTAGACGTTCCCGAGTAGACGCCCTGTGCGGTAGTAGGTAATACGTTAAAAGAGGAAGAAGAAAGAAGACAAGACATTTATTCACTACACAATACACAATAATAAAAACAAGACAATACAGTAAAACCAGGGATGTGCGTCATCGCGGTAGTGAATCGGTCACTGACTCAGCATAATGCTAAGGTGTCAGACACCCGCTGCGCTGATTTTCAGCCGTCTTTCCCAATCGGAGCGCTATACAAACACACTTAACACTATGAACTACTCAAGTCATCATTAGGTTCTTTAATGGCCGAATTCAGAAACGCCACTTAAGCATTTTATTAGAGGTTAATAGTTAAATGTCCGTCAACCAGTCGTCATCTTATACAAAAACGTCACCCAAATTTCACTTTAATTAAACATCAATTTGAGTGGCCTTTCTGAATTTCACCATAAGACATTTTACAAATGACAATTTGTCTGAAAATATTGTTTTTTGTACCTAAACTTGAATAGAAACCATTGGCGATCAACGAACTTCTCGCTGGCTCATATTCCAAATCAAGATTTAGATTTTGTGATATTTATCACTCGAATCAACATCAAACTTTATCACCATTAACCTAAATACATCAAGTAGTTCTTTCCTTACAAATTTTGAATGACTCACCTATTATTATTAAGAAAATATATAAACAAAATTATTTAATCTTAATTTAAATCCGACTTCCTTACGTTCGGTATTCCTTATACTTTTTACTATTAAGGTTTAGAAATGGCTCGCAGACACTCAAAATCACTTATTGGGTTCGACCCTTGTAATTTCATTTGGACAAATTTATTATAGTTTGCCAACCTGAGGGTTTCTGGCCTGTTGCCCGGCGAAATTAAATTCTACGCTCGTGTTTCATCTAATGGCATTAATAAAAATAATATTCCGGACCTTCTGAAAATCTGATTATTTGAGTTACATGGCTAAACTTATTAGATTTAATGATATCATGGACTTATATTTGTTTTGTTGTTTTACGTATTAGATTATAACTAGTGGACCCGCCACAGCTTCGCCCGCGGTATATTCCATACAAATTTCAATTGAATTGAAATTGAATTGAATTTCAAAAAATCCCTCCGTAGTGCACCTCTAGGGTACTCGAGGAATATCGCCTCCAAATTTCAAACCTCTAGGACCACCCGTTTATGCTGTGCGTTGTCTATAAGCGAGCCACGGTACTGTTTTATATGTATTGATTGATGATTGATTAATTTAACATAGCGCCATCTATTGAATACTTACTCAATCCAGTCAACAGATATCGCCATCTGTTAGAATCGTTTGGAGCTAACAGATAATTGTGACTGTCAAATAATAGACAAATAATTTGCAATAAAATAATATTGCGACTATAAATTGGGATGTAAGCTATCCTATCTTTCAAGTGGGATCAAATTGCACACGGTGTGCAAATCAAATTTAAAATCGGTTCAGTAGTTTAGGAGTTCATCGCGGACAAACAACGTGACACGTAATTTTTATATATATATAAGGATAAGGATAATATAATAGCTGTGCCCGGCATGCTGTTTTTATTTTTGTTTATAATCCCTCCCGAGCGCATACACAACACCTCACCAGAGTTTTATCGTAATTGGATGAATGATATAGGAACTCATAGGAGACAAACAAACAAATAAAAAACAAGCAAATAAAGGTGCCAGGTTAGTGTACATTAGTACATTTTTTTTAAAGAAAACTTGATCAAACTAACGGGTTGTATTTTGTAAAATCTAAAACTTGTTTGATTCCTTTTTATACCGCTACTGCATCATGATTATATATCATAGTATAGTTTTTCAGAAACATAATGCAAAAAACAGATTTACAAAATATTAAAATTTGCAGTCGTAGCACTCAAAATAATGAATCAGGGTATCAAAAACCACGTGTTTTGTAAAAGTGCTATTATCTCGAAAACTATGATATTTTTAATGAGGTCGATTACTTAATCTAGCAGATCTTGAGCCGCCCTACTAGCCCCTTTCGTATTATCGTTGGTTTTAGGGACACTGTGTAGATAAGTGTTAACATTTATTTTGTTTACCACTATTCCGGTTAGAGGCGTTTTATCGACCGCATACTTTTATTTAGAATTTCAACCTTAGTAACAACTACAACAACAACAACAAAGGAACCCAATGACGAATCATTCAAGCACCGTCTAAAAAACCTTTTGTTGGATAACGCCTATTACTCAGTAAGTGAATTTCTTGACATGAAATTGTAATTATGTTAAACTGTAAATCAATTGTGTAATTAAGACATCATAATTTTGTATCTCGAATTAGTGTATTTATTTGACATTGTTTCATATGATTATTAATTTTGTATACTTTTATTTAACTGAACTGACGATCATAATGTGAATTCTTTTAAATTGACTTAACTGTAATATTTAATTGTAATGTCATACTATGAAATAAATAAATCTAAATCTAACTACATAGTAGCTATGATGCAAATTCGATTGTATTTATGTAAAAATAAATGATTCCCTAGTAAGTGACAAATATTAAACTGTATTTGAATTGTACGTAGCATACGGTGCTCGCTTAAGGGTTAAAATGGGTGTCATATTTTTTATATTCTTGGATTTTGTGACTCTGGGAGTGTCATCTAGCGCTATTTACGGTCGCACTCATATTTGTAGTCAAGTAATGAATCATTAATGTGTTCCGTTTTCAAATGTTCCAGACAAAATCTTCCCTATGGAACATAATTAATCGTCCATTAACTGATTCTGAGTGCGACCATATTTTTCTTAGCAAATTGGCCGCCTCTGGGCGTTTTTACTCGTCACATGAATAAATTAAAAAAGATTGAATCTACCAGCGCTTCGAACAGGACCATCATTACTGAGAAGAACCGCCGCAAGAAACTCATTAGAAAGTCATCTTTTCAAATCAAATATTTAGTTTACATCATATTAAAACTTGAATAAAGTAAAATAAAAACATAACAAAGTTTTAAAGTAATATTGGTACATGATAATAGAAATAAAATAGGTTGTTAAATAATCCATAAAAGAAAAACTATCAAATATAGTAAGTATAAGGTTAGACTGCTTATCAAAAAAATACTTAATTTTACTATTAAGAGCTTAACAATAAATTCCCTTTTGCAAAACCAAGCAGTATTCGTCTGCAAAATAGCATATTAATACACACTTAAAATATCCACAATACTCATCTTATAGACTATATTTATCAGAAGCCGAACTCATAATACTGTGTCACACGCCTTCACTTGTCAAGGATTAATTAAATCCGGATAATGAGTAAAGAAGTAGATTGATAGAGCGAGTGCCCTAATTAGCGGACGCATCCGTGCTACTGGTTCGATCCGCTTTTTGTACCGGCTCCGCAGTGACACTGATTAACCGACCGTTTTTATTAGCAGTATTTAGTGTTCGAGTCTAGGAAGTAGGTACAAAACAATGTGTGTTTGCGTCTAATGTAATATTATTCAATATCCTAAATCAATTACTATAGCTACTTATCAAAATTTGCACGTCATCATATGATAAAACACGTGAAACCGATTGTACTACGTAATACATTATTACCGTGTCTTATGCGAATAAAAATTCTGATTCTGAGAAAGATTTTTTGAGCGAATGACGCTTTTTGAATTTGACATTCTGAGTGATCCCGGCCGGGTACGCCAGCTTGAAGGTGCGCTATATTTTACCCGTGTTTGTTATGAAAAGTTCCAGTTTCTAATAGATCTATGGAGTTGAGAGTTCGCGAGCCAGGGGTATTATGGTACTAATCGTCTACTAATTAGGTTATATTTTTGGAATCATCAGTTCCTGGATATCTTGTCGCTCAGATTTTGGTTATAAATACTCTATCATGTGTAAAAACAGGATGTAACGGTTTTAATAATGACTAGTAGACCCGCCACAGCTTCGCCCGCGGTATTTTCCATACAAAATATATCACCCCTTTTCACCCCTTTAAGGAAGGAATTTCGAAAAGTCCCTTCTTAGTGCACCTCTAGGGTACTCGAGGAATGTCTCCTCCAAATTTCAAACCTCTAGGACCACCCGTTTAGGCTGTGCGTTGTCTATAAGTGAGTTACGGTACTGTTTTATATACATATATAGAAGATTAATTCATTATGGAGTTAGTTGTGGTACCTTAATTTTACCCTTCATACTACGGAAATTTATATACTATAAGAAATTCGCCACGCTACACTGTCACAGTTAGGTTACTGACCTCTCCTGTCCACTTTGTTGGTAAGGTATTCTTTTGTTTACATTCAATATTATATGTCGCCAGTACATCGGATCCGTCCACAGCGGACAAGCGTGATCAAGTTACCGAAGGTTTTAGTCACAAGAAGGAAAGAGTTCGATTTGTATGGAAACTGAGCGTGTAAAAATTTTGCGTACTTACTTTGATATCACAAGTGTAATTTAGGGACGGGAAACATAAGACGCGCGAAACTGATTCAAAAGCATCGATTAGCGCGCGGCAAACCGAGTCTAGGCACCGCCACTCCCACCGTCCCGCGCCGCGCCGCCGCCGTTGTTACACACAAAGATGATCTCAGGATATCTTTTCAGCACGCGAGCGCTCTTTCATTCTATCTCGATATAGTTCTGTGGTTTTAGTCCTATGTATACGCAAGACAATTTCCAGCTCATTCTGAAAGCGCTCGCTCCTGAATTCAGCAGGCAGCAGGTGTGAGTCTGACACATTTAGTTTCTTTAATAAAATGTACACGAGCTCGAATTAAAATTTGCATTGAAGCCGTGTTCTAACACAATTTAAACGAATTCAAATCGCCTGATAAAAACGCCAAATTACGAATTCTCGAAGCTCTTAACAATATATTATTTTACAATTCATTGACTATTTAAAGGAGTAAAAATCCTACGATTCGACTTTAGGGATTAGAGATCCCACGGGACCCTGAGAATACGATGTGAATCCGTCTCTCCGCCAGAGGCCTGGCATCGTTTGATGAGCTCTTAGTTCCAGGCAGTTACCCCCGTAAACTGAGCTGCCTGGAAACTTCGTATTATGAGCGCGCTAATAATAATAATTCAGGCAACAAGGCCCATTACATAAATACCTTAAAAACTAACATACATAAACAAAATACCCTAAAACTAACACATTCATTCTGCTGTGTGTGATTTCACGGTGTCATATTCAATGAGCCGGCCGCGAAATCGCCGAAATATGACACCTTTCGGCCAAAACTCTTGTGTCATGAAGGACGATAATAATGCTGACCTCTTCAGCGTGCTAATAATACGAGTTTTCCATGCAGCTCAGTTTACGTTTCTGAGATAGCAGGGTCATAATAGGACCCCTGCTATCTCAGGAACGGTGAGGGTTAGATTATACCTATAATTATGTAGTTGCAGCATGAATACTTGCAAATTGACGTTTGGTATCCAGCGCTTGGAGACGTGCTTCTTCAAACTCCTTCACTCTAACGCGGGCAGTGGACCGCCATACATCCCGTTAGCCCGTCCACTGAAGGAGTTTGAAGATGCACGTCTCCAAGCGCTGGATACTAAACGTCAAAAGCGCAAGGCTCGCCCCAAGCCGTCTTACGCGTACACCTACAATGACCGCGGTGAGCTCCACTGCGCGCGCTGCGGTCGGATTTTTTCGAACAAGCTGGGTTTTGCGAGTCATATTCCCGTCCACCGTCGTAGGAGTGCTACGAGCCCAACTACTTGAAGTCGCTGTCATCGGATCCGATGAAGAGGAAATCATCATCATCATCATCATAACTTGCAAATTATAAAAACATCAAAAACTAGGAACGTCTCAACATATGGATGCCTAATGTTTACATTTCGCATAAGACCACATTATCGTAGATGAGCAAAAGTAATTCTAATCCTATAAACAACAAGAAAACTGAGCGTCTATTCAGGAACGTCTAAGTGATGCTGTAGCGACTCGCGAGCGAGGTTCGCGTCCCGCTCTTACGCATTATCGCATCTTGCGTTATAGTAGGATGAGATTCTCGCTCGCGAGTCACTACAATATCACTAAGCGTTCACGAATAGAGGCGCTGGAATGTCGCGCGTTCGGGCGGGTAATAACAACCAAACAAAAGCGAAGTACCTACGAAAGAACGATGTCACGGAATCCTTTGTGCGTTCGACTCGCACTTGACCAGCTTTTTATTTTTAGAGCATGCGAGTAACCTGGTAAGAAATAAAAAACCGACCAAGTGCGAGTCGGACTTGAACACGAAGGGTTCCGTACGATTATCTATAAAAACGGAAAAAATACCGTTTGTTGTATGGGAGCCCCCTTAATTATTTATTTTATTCTGTTTCTTAAAATTTGTTGTTATAGCGGCAACAGAAATACGTCATCTGTGAAAATTTCAACTGTCTAACTATCATTTCTCGTTCTAAACATTATATTATTACTCATAAAATTTTGCATTTACATAAAAAATATGTAATATGCAATTTTTATGTTAATATAAGAAGTAATTAATAATAATAATATTGTTTGAGTTAAGAAATTATGCACCGGCTTACCCTCACGCTTCGCCTCTGCTAACTATCATGGTTCATGAGATACAGCCTGGTGACAGACGGACAGACGGACGGACGGACAGCGGAGCCTTAGTAATAGGGTCCCGTTTTTACCCTGTGGGTACAGAACCTTAAAAATCACCGACGCCAATAAACACCAATAGTCCCAAAGGAGTCACTGATCCGTTGCTTACTTTTAAAAGGAAGTAGAATCTTCTCTTACACGCTAACCTCATTGGATTTCCATTTAAAGTGCACAGGACGAACAATAGGGTAGTTTACCCTTTACCTTTTATCTCGACTTGAAGAATTCTGTTGTATAAAAAAGTGAGAGTTTTACTCGCGCGCCGAGGGTCCCGTACGTAACTTCAGTACGTTATTCAGTTTTATATCGTTTGTTGAAAACCATATTATATTTGGACCCTCGTTTAATTTCCCTGTAGATAACTTCACTTCAGCAAAAATAATTTAAGATTCTTGGATGTGCAAAATAAATTTCCGAGATAAGACAGTAATTTTTTGCAAATATTTGTCAATAAATAATGAAAATATGCCAACAAAAAATTAGTTTTTAAATGTTTAAACAAAGCCCTTTCATATGACACACCTTTGAAGCTATTGCTTGGCTTTCAAAATTCGATCCACTCACTTAGCCACTTATTTCAGTATTCCTTCCTTATATGTGGGGGCACGCAAGTTCTATAACTAGTCCATAACATTCTGAGTTCATAACATTAGTAGTTGGTGAGAAAAACAGCTGTGACATACAGACAGACAGACAATGAAGTCTCACCATAAGAATCCCTTATTAACCCCAAAAACGAAAGGTAAACAACCCTATAGGTGGCCCCATGCACTTAAAATGGAAACTGTCCTACGGGAAATTCTGAAGGTATAAGCGTAGTTCTGCATCGGGTCTATGAGAATTTGAAACTTCTCGGATAGATTCAACCCACTTTGAGTTTTGCCTTCACGTCTGCGCAGTCTGCCTTATGATTATTCACCAGGGACTTATTCACTGTGGGTTCTGTTCTAGACGTTTCGATATGCATTTGGCAGAATAATGTAGCGACAGTTGTCGTATTTCTGCTGTAGCACTCAGAGTATCGAAATATATTGTTATTCTTGCTATTTTATTTGATTTTGGGCAAGGTATATTTGTGCTATTTACCACCTTTTCTGACCAAATGAAGCAGAAGTGAGCTGCTTCATTTTCATCCTGAAATATTTAAATATATACACAAGCCATGTCATGCAAATGTTTTTTAAACAATTTAAAGATTTCAACTAGCGATTTTAGGAGTAAGCAACCGGGGCTTTATTCCACACACGCAATAGCAAGCTATTGCTTTACGCCGATATTCTGTGAGAGTGTGATACTACCCCGGTCGAGCCGGCCCAATCGAACAGTAATCATCTAGTGAGGATTACTGTTTGGCTCTACCACTATAGTGATATGATATGGCGTAATAACTTCACTTTGTTGTTGGTTTTACCTTGCAAAGTTTTAATTAAAGGAAAGTGACATAGTAGAGCGATCTTTCGTTATCATAGTAGCGATCGGTTTTTGTATGACTTACGAGTAGAATAATGTCGAATACAGGTGCTGCGGCCCAGCGCCTCTCTCTATTCAGGAACGCTAAGTGATGTTGTAGTGACTCGCGAGCGAGATTTCTCATCTCACTCTTCCGCACGACGCGTAATGCGTAAGAGCGAGATGCGAGTCTCGCTCGCGGGTCGCTGCAGTATCACTTAGGCGTTCCCGAATATAAGCCCTGTGCCTGACTCTAGCTAGGTAGCTCTTATTAACTTCTCCTGTTAAGTAGTGTTAGTTAAAGCGGCCACATCATAATAAAACCATACGTGACATCACTTAAGCAATGTCAAAAAGCCCCTGGTAATTAAAAGTATGTAAAAGTAACGCGTAGCTCATAGTCTCTACGGCGTAGCTCGTAGCAAAAATGCTGGAAATTGCGTAGCGCTACTAGAATCTCTTGCTACGGACTTTACATAACAACCATGTAATAATTTTTACGTACGAGTATTTTGTATTTTATTAACGTATAAGAAAATTATGTTAGTTTTAATATTAAGAAGCAACATTGTTGGTATATTAAAAATCAGATACAACTGAAATTAATTTTGAGAAATTTGAGTTTGTTTCTAGAAAATATGATACAATTAATTATAATTAAAATACTGGATCACAAATTATTAATCCATTATTTATTAAATTATTTTAATAAGACATCATAGTAATTTTCACCGGACTATTCAAACTTCATTATCATCAGTCCATAACCATCTCAATGCTGAGCACATACCCTCTGTCACAATGAGACGCGCGGGCCGGGTGCGGATTAGGGACCTCAGATATTCGTACATCGCTGAATTACTTCGCAGATGTTTTCGGATTTTTACGATGTTTTTCTTCACCGAAATGCTCGTAATAAATACCAAATTTAATTTCTCATATAAGTTCCGAAAAATTAGATTCAATTCAGAGGAGTGCGCCGGGATATGAACTAACAGGCTTCCACTGCATTTCCATATTTTTCCATAAGTACACGTTATTTTTCATAAAACATATCTCCTAATTATTAAATCAAAATGAATAAACAGCGTGTTAATACAAGTTTTAAATCTCGAGTGAGATTAATAATCCTAAAGACAGTTTTTACCCATAGTGTCTCATTAACACTTTCAAAGAGTAGGAACAGTTTGAAAATAAAAATAAATTGTTGATTCTATGTCTACCACATACCCGTTTGTTATCTCGCTTATTCCATCTCTCTTTAACTGTATCGGTTAGAGAGAGGCGCATGTAGTGACAAAAGACAGACTGGCTTGTTGTACTAACCCCTAAAAATAATTAGGGCGTGACCAAAATAAGTCTTAACAAGCCAACTGTTTTCGTATTCGCGCGAACAGTTGAAGTATTTTCGTGGTTGTAATAATAATGTAAACGGGGAAAAGGGGTATAAAGAAAATGGACGGTCACAACTAGGTTGAGGTAATTTATTGTAGTTTACTCTATATAGGTACAGTGATTAATATAATATATCTAGCACTATACAAGTACATATGAAAAGGGTATCACTTCATAGTTCACTTCACTTCACTTCTCTATAGGTACTATATATTTGATAGTTTTTCATATTCGTATATTTGTATTATTAGGACATGAAATGTTATATGTATTTCAGACTGCTTCTTTTTGATATTTGGAGACCTTACATCTCCATCTTTATAATTGACTGTGGAGACTGTCTACACCTCCATTTATTTAACCTAGATTAATCAATTTAGATATTTCTTTGTTTCAATTATTATTTTATTATTATGACCCTTAGAGGCTTCACACATATCATATGTTACTTAACTTGTCCAGACGCGGAGACTATGTATTTCTCTTACCTATTAGTAATTTATTAGAATTAATTTGTACCCATTAAGTTTGTTTTTTCACTTTTGTGTTAGTTTTTAGATAATCTAATGTCAAAGTTGAAAAAAGACTTATTGCTGAGTTTCTTCTCAGCAGATGTCACCTTTCGAAGCGCTGGTAGATTCAGACATGTGAAAGAGCCCATGTGGCCTACTTGCAAAATAAATATTTTCATTTTCATTTTCATTATCGAGCTATTCAAGTTTTCTGAGAAGGTTCCCGTTCGGCGTCCGGTAAGAAAGTGAAGGCGGTCTTGCTTGCTTCCCAATCGAGCCCTCGGTTCCGTGAGAACCCCGACAGGGCCGCGTGCTGTCCAATGCTGCCACCGCGACTGCTCGGATGTGACGCCACACGGTGTTGTCAGGATGAACGACAAAATTGGCCCACATTTTGTATATTTAACAGTAATTTAAGAAAATTGTTAGGCTTTAAAATGGTAGATAAATTATGTAGTAATTTAAAATATTTCTTAATAAAAGGAGAGCCACAGTTGGAATCTTAGGTGATAATACAAAGCCAACTACAGGATGTCACAAATAGTAACAATGTAGATTAGACTAAATGGAACACACTATTTCTGCTACGCACGAATAGTAAGAAATCTTAACATTACTCTCTAGAAATAAATATATATAATGAAGATATTGCAGAGTTGTGCCAAATATATTTTAGTAAGTGGTTCATAACTACCTACAGATGTAGTGAATAAACTTTTGCCATAGTATTTTCTCGGAAACGTTCGTATTTTTCATGCTACTTCAGTCAGTCTCAGTAACCATGAAGACAGCGTAGGGGAAGCTCGCATCGCGAGATTAATAATCGATATAGAGTGGTTAATACCTAAGTTAAGATTTTTATTATATATATTTTAATGTCATAATAATCGTTTATTAACCAAATCAAGTAGTACAAGTAGGATTTCTAATAGTCCCACACCAGGAAAAGCCTGTGTCGTGGCGACCTTACAATGATTAACGATACAGCTTGACTCGGCGCGCGAGCAATAAGTCACTTTTAAACATAGAAAAAGTATTTTATATTTATTTCAGTAAATACCGGGGGTTATTATTTGGAACATAAAACAATACAATAATAACTTAAATAAACTAAATTAAATCTAAATATAAATCTAACATTAATTATAATAAAAAGAATATACCTATATATATAAACTATCACTAAATTAAAATTAAAATTAAAACCTATAAATAAATTTATTATATTAAGTTTGTTTTCAGTTCATTTTAATAGTCTTGCCGAAAGCATTAAGACCTGGGAAACGTTTAGATCAAATAAATAAATGTTGAAAAGTTTTTTTTCAACATTTATTTATATTTCTTAACTGAAAATGAAAAATGTATAAATATTAACACTGGTGATTATTTCTATAAAGTCCAAAACGAGTTTCGGAGGCAAGTGAAATTTCTCGACGAACAATTTTCGGTCGGTAGTTCGATTTTTGTTAACACTACATTCTTTATATAGTTAATTTGATCGTGGTTGTTATAACATCTCAGTGTTGATATACTTCAGACTCATGGTTTGACATTTGTCACTGATAAATAAAGTACCCTAAATATTTATTAAATGCAAACGTGACACTTATTAATACAATAATTGGCATAATCGGCAGCATTCGGAAGTAGTCGTGTATTCCGAGTTTTCACGGTGGGAAAGGATTACTCACTACAACTGTACATCTACGTATACATATAATAAAATCGTAAAGTGGAAAAAATCTATACATTGAAGATAACAATGAAAAAATGCTAACGGAGGCTTCAGCATAAGCAAACACATCCCAATGGTTTTTGAATTTCATGTCTATTTGTCTGATTATATAATATGCGAGCGAAAACAAAATCTTATATAAGTTGTTGATATTTATGTTTAATCCAAAACATTTACAGTCGGGCTAAATAGGACAAGCCATTAAGCGGGATTCAAACTTAATCCGAACTGTCACATTTACATTACTTAATTGGGATTAAAAAGACTTTTAATGTCATGGATTGCAATTTCTGAAGCATTCTTAATACTAAAACAATATAATAAATATTTACAATGAAATTATTATCGTAGCATGCACAGTGCATCATTGTACAGTAACTTATTTACTTTCAAACATTTCTCGTCCGTGATAAATTGAAACAGAAATATGCTGTTAGTCCTCATATATCTTTATTTGTTACTGTTCGGATTTATCACAACGACCGTTGTACAGTCGTGCTGCCCTTATTAAAATTTTAAACTAGCGTCCCTGCCTTTGTGGTATTTCCCATATAAAATGTGTACCCCGTTTCGCAACACTCTTTCTTAGCGGGCGCCTAAATTACTTAGAAATCATCATTTCAACCAAGAGACGTCCACTGCTGGACATAGGCCTCCTCAACTTAAGGGGCTACCAGTTCAGAATAACCTTTACTTTATCCCAACGGACCCGCAATCACATCAGTTGGTTATTAAAGTGCCACTTCGATATTTAGAAACAAATAACAACCATTAAGTTAAGAATAAATTCTCGGTGATAGTTCAAAACCGCGTATGACCAGTTTGTAAAATCCGCGTAAGTGTAATTTTTAACAAAAATCAGTTATAAGCAAAATCAAATCAGTGCAGCGTGTAGAGCCTATAGTAGTAAAATGTCTTATTTTGCTTCTTTTTGAATTTACGCAGTTTTAACAAACTGCTCATACGCAGTTCTGAACTATCACCGACGAAATAGCGTAATTCCGTAGCAATAATTTGGGAGGAGATTTCAATATTTTTGGCGTATCATGAGGACTAACCAATTTAAAAAAATCGAGCGCTTTATATATAACCTTATTGGTCTTCTACTTAGCTATGAGCATAAATGAGCTTTTGTTAAGCAGTTTTATTTAAATGATATCCAAATCAGATTTTGAATATCCGAGGCAGACCTCTCGAAAATCAGGTATATTTTTTTTGAAATTATATCTTACTAGCGACCCGCCCCGGCTTCGCACGGTAAAAGTCAAACATAATTATTACGCGAACAACTTTTTCTTGTTGCGTATAATAAAAAAATCTGTCACTTTAGAAGATTCTAAAGTAAGTATTTAGTTAAGTAAATTATAAAGGCAAATTCAATGTTGATTTACATTAAATGCCCAAGCTAACTATATTTAAATGGATAACAATACATACTAAGTATACTTAGTTTATTTCCACCCAGTAGTTTTAAAGTTTATCGCGCAAATAGAATCAGACAAACAGGTGATTATCATATGTGATTTAACGACACACATTTACTACATTAAGTAACAATAGCATAATGCCAATTGCTCATCATCCTTTACAAAATGTTGCTATCCAAGGTGCAAGGACGTCAATTGTTGAGTTCTCCTGTTTCTTCACCACCGGTTCTATTTTACCCCATGAATTTTTATGAGCAAAAGTTGCTTCCCAACCTTATACAGAAATCTAATCACTACCTGTGAAATACTTATAATTGAGGAGTTCCGGTGGTCACCCGTGGTCTTCATCATCAGTTCCACTTCACCAAATATCACCATTTTTTGAAGTCGTTTAAAAAAAAAATGGATCAAGCGAGTCTCAACATGGTTGATTTTATTTTCGCGCGCCTTAATTTTTTGCGATAACTCCTAAGATATTCCTTTAAATGATATGGTGTAAAAGATAATAACAATGTACATGAATTGCTTAAGGTAACTAACGTATTTAAGTTGATAAGGATTAAAACTGTGTCCGTCTAAATAGCTTTCCAATTACCGCATTGTACGTGACCGTTTTTTTAGAAGATAAATGGGTATAGTAAGTTATCCTTAAAAGATAGACATATGCCATCGCGGACTTTTCTGTAGATCTATAAAAGAGAAATATCCCACCGTGTATTGTTTTGTTATATCTCAAAAGGATTAAGCAGCGTTTTCGATGAAAGCTCTCAGGCGGCATGATTTTTTCCGACTCTTCCAACTATTCTCGTTTTATTTCAACCATTTTACACAAAACTTAACAAATTATATACTTAAACCTTCCTGATGAATCACTCTATCTATTGGTGAAAACCGCATGAAAATCCGTTCAGTGGTTATTGAGATTAGCGGTAACAGACAGACAGACAGACAGACAGACAGACAGACAGACAGACAGACAGACAGACAGACAGACAGACAGACAGACAGACAGACAGACAGACAGACAGACAGACAGACGCGGCGGGCAACTTTGTTTTATAATATGTAAGGAAGAACCAACAAAGTTATTAATTAAATATCAGTGAAAGTAACAAATTTTCTTTGAATTAATTTAAAAACGTTGTAGTACTTTTTTAAAGGTATAATTTAAGAAACCTCTAAGGAACTTGGCACCCGTTCTGATCTTTGACGTCTTTGTACCGAACTTGGCACTTTTTCACATTTATGTTTTGATCTGATCTAGGCTTTAGTTTAATTTAGTACTTAATAATTAAAAATGTAAGCGATTTGGTACCCTACTGTACCTAATGGCTACAATTGTATTTCAAAAATAAATAAATAAATGGTAAGGGTACGGTTGCCATAATGTTTTCTATTCGACCATGGCACCATTCTGGCCCATCAGCGGTTCTTTCACTCTGTACATCGCAGTGTCCTCAGAAACGGTTAGTTCGTTATTCACAAAAAGCCTTTGTCCGAACCCTTTGTACAATTCGTTTTGTTCTTTTTCTGTTATATTATTTGTCGGCTTGTTCGACCTCGTTTCTTTCACTATAATTTTCAAGTGTTACTTTAAAATTAAAATCGATACTTAACACATTTCATAGAAAGCAGTTGTTAGGCTCTATTTTGACGAAAGCGTTATAATTTGATAAAAAATACGTAATTATACTTTTGCGTCAGAAGCTCCAATTTAGGTAGGTAATTTTTACCCGATTACGCGAAGCCACAATGGAGGGATAGAATTTAACAATCTATGCATGTTTGTGATTGAAAATTGGATGTTCCAGTGTAGCTCCTGAAATACTAGACCGATTATAATAAATGTGGAATCATGATTTGTCGAGAGCTTGCGATTATCATAGGCTATATTCAAATTCTTAGGAAGCGTCATACTATTAGGATCAAAAATGCTTTTACGTCGCTAGTCGAGTTTTCGTTTTTAACTTTTTTATCTACACAACTGTCTAATAATAATATAGATATAATCACAATGACCCTTCCTGGTCCGTTCGGTGATAGAGAAATAACCGTTTGATCTTGTGTCCGAGAATTGAGGTTATCTAAAATCGGTCACAGCAAAATTGGTTAGCAACTAATATGTATTAGTTCTGGTTATTTGGTTAGAATTGAGTGAGTTGATACTTTGCCCATAACTTATATAATGTAACGATACAAACTTTAGATTTTAGAACCATATATCCGTATCTTTCAAACGCAAAAGTCCATTTAACACTGATAAAACAAATTAGTAATAGCTTTATTTAATCATTATGTAAATTTCCAAAGTATGCATTAAAGTACGTAGTTTCCTTCGACATGGAATCATGATTTATCGAGAGCTTGCGATTATCATAGGCTATATTCAAATTCTTAGGAAACGTCATACTATTAGGATCAAAAATCCTTTTACGTCGGTTGTCGGGTTTTCGTTTTTAACTTTTTTATCTACACAACTGTCGAATAATAATATAGATATAATCATAATGACCCTTCCTGGTCCGTTGAGTCAGTCAGGTCAGTGAGTTGATACTTTGCCCATAACTTATATAATGTAACGATACAAATTTAGATTTTAGAAGCATATATCCGGATCTTTCAAACGCAAAAGTCCATTTAACACTGATAAAACAAATCAGTAATCGGTTTATTTACTTAATCATTATGTAAATTTCCAAAGTATGCATTAAAAAGAGTACATAGTTTCCTTAAGGAGTATTTTTTAACTACACTCACTCGAGCACGCTCGGCAGCGTTCGAGCAAGTTCGGGTACACAGCCGCTACTCGGTACATTCATAGGCATCCACCGACATTTGCTTGTGGGCGGCGCCAGCGCATACGTCAGGGCGCGCACATACTCAAGCGCGGGATGTACCTTTGCTTGAAGATGAACTACCATTGTGTTTCTATTTTGCCTAAGTGATATAAAAAACGAAGGACTACGATATCTTTTTATTTTCTTCTTAACTTCCTTTGCAAATTTGCATCAGCGTCACAAAACGATGTCGTGTGTAAATGCCCTTAGAATTATATTTTAACCTTGACGGAGTCACGAACTGTCTAGATTGCTATTATGATTAATTAATTTGATTATTGAAATTGGTTTCAATTTGAAATAGTATTTTTAATTTGTAGAAATGAAAATGATTTCTGGAACACTTGTTTTTAAGAATTTCTTGGCACTGCCAATAGATTGTCTTCAGGGGCTTTTTATTTTAATAGAGGATCATATCAATATTAATTAAGACTTCTTAATAATCACTATTACTTATTACACCTTCATCTATATTAATTAATTAAACTGTGTGCGTCTTAGTGTAAGTCTGTTTATTGTATTGCTTTAATTTAAATTTTAGTTTAAGATGTGTAAAGCCTTGGCGATTAATTGTTAGTTACAAATAAGACATTAAAAATAAATAAATATAATGAAAGAAGGAAAAAACAACGAATAAACAAGAAATCAAAAAAATATGAATATAACATTAAGCTTACATTAAGCTTAAATTTAACAACGTTTTTGCAACTATTCGCAAGTTAGTGAAGTCTTTCTCAGATGTAAGGACAACATTATAAATTGATTTGGGCAGTGGGACTTTGTGGTTAAAGTCAAATGTCTTATCAAGCAAGATTTTTGTTACTGATTTGCCTTTCGTGAACGTAAATACTTCGATTTCATTAGTCATCGCCAAAGTAACCAACGAACTGTAAATTGGCTGTTAACAGTAACAAGTGGCACTGTGGGTAGCCAGTGAAGCTCAGTGAGGTCGCTAGCCGGTCGCGCCACTTACCAGCCATAATTTGCCTCGAATAGCCCGAGATTAACATCAACAGCGCGCCGCGCTCAGCATCGAGCATAAAACTTTAATGAGTTTTGCCTCTTCTTGTTATCTTATGCCCAGGTTCTTGAAAGTTTTGCGTTGTTCTGTTTATTGAACATTGCACAGTTTGCCCACAGCTCAATATGAAATTATGGCCAAGTTTAATTAACGGTCAGAGCCCTAAAGTTTGTCCTATACCTGTATACTTACAATGGTTAGATATTATAATCTCCCGGCTGCAGCTGAATTTAGTCATTTCATTTGGTACTAATGTGTCATGGGCCTCTATTCGACATTGCCTAACCGATATGTAATCGAAGCCGTCGCATCGTAAAGAAACGCTGCAGCAATTTCGAATGCAGGCCCTGCGCCTCTTTTCGGGAACGCTAAGTGATTCTGTAGCAATTCGCGAGCGAGATTTCTCATCTCGCTCTTACGCATTACGCATCGTTCGGAAGAGTGGGATGACAAATCTCGCTTACGAATCGCTACAGAATCACTTAGCGTTCCCGAATGGAGGCACTGATTTATTTATTAAATCAAGGAAGAAAGGAATTTTATTGTGTTTTTTAGAAATTAGCTTTATACCATTTTTAACCAAACAACTGGTGGATCTAATTTCTAAGTAACACGATATGTTTTCTTCACAGTATAACTATTGTTACTTTGGTGTGAATGTTTAATTTATTAATTAATATATTTACGTAACATCTAATTCAGAAACAATAATCCGAACAATCTATATTAAGTAAATCGTTTAATTCAATAACCATAAGAGCAATATTTTGAGAAGACGTCGTAATATGTGAACACAGCGTCTCGCAAATAACTTGTTGCTTTTGTTTGTCTATTCGGGATTGAACGTCTGTTTACATCATCAAATTAAAATTTCCCCTAAAGACGCCATTTCTAACTTAATTACAGTCTTATAGAAATAGCGATACGGGTGAATTCAGGGTGGACATTCGATGTGAATTGTTATAAAACCCCCTAGTGAGAATTTACTGAGTCGTCACAATGGTTTTACGACGAAATTTTTGATGTCGACAGGCGTCATGAAATTAAAATGGCGGCCTTAATTGCAAATTCTCTGCGGCTTACTGTAAAAGATGTGTCTTAATATAATCAAAATAATTTTACTTTAACTAGGTTTAGCCTGGGACTTTCAGTGTTACCTCAGAAAATATGCATTTTGTAAATAAAAAAAGCAAAAAACCCGACTGTATAACCTCAAAAAGAAATAAACAAGAAATTGATTCTGCCGTGCTCGTGGGGCCAATGTGGAAATAGCAGTCTGTGACTTCAAATAGGTATTATACGATTTTATGGAGAGTAGAAAAAGATAATAGAAAAATTTCTATCGCGTTTTTAAGCCAAAAAAGTTATTTTAAAGGATATAGATTTAGTAGTACTTTATTTTTAGAATAAATCTCCAGTTGAAATCGATTATTTGAAACATTGCCAGCATTTCCTGTCATCGTAAAATGAAAGTTCTTAAATCTAAATAACTTGAAAAGGGTTTTTTTTTGTAGTCACAATAAAGTATATACCTTACTATTTAGCAAACGATTCTAGGCGTGAATGTAACTACATAAGCACTAGAAAAGTGCTAAAAGAACTTGCACATTTACAGGCTGACTTTGAAGACGCAATGCTAAACCAATGTTTCGGGCTCAGTTGCAGATGACCAATATAACTAATAGTCGATTGTCATACTTGCTAAGTTTAACCTATGTCATCTGTAAAAGTTAATAATTTTAGATGTCAATCCCAGACTACACACAAGCTGTATAAGATCTTAATATTATACAGCCCTAATAACGCTCAAACTAGAGTTATAATAGCTGTATAGGTAAGCTCGTATACAGTTTGTGTGCTGCTTGGGACTCAATTCAATTGGAGCAAGGCTGTCCATTTTTAGGGAAATAAATCAGTTTATTTTCAGTTGATTTTAATGAAGATATTATAGAATTTTGCTTATTTTTCTGCACAATAAATAAATATTAGGATAAATCTAAATTAATGTTAATTAAAAGTGGACTTCATAATTCCACTACCGCACAGGATCGTGCAGGCGTTGTTATTCTGGCTAAGATTTACCCAAAACAATGGCTTTGCTACGTCTAAAAAAGGTACCCTTTAGTTATGATTGTACTGACGGAGTGGAGTGTGTTCGTGACAACCCTGATGAACTTCGGATGGGCAGAGCCTTTGATCGCCGAAAGCTAACAGCCGCTACCTTCCGACTTGCATTGTAGCCTTAGGTAATTAGGGTAACACATTTCAGTACTCATCACCTTATGGTTCATTATATCTCTTTAATTGTTGGGTTTGTATTTAAACATTTCCCGAGGTCTCGCAGGCTATCCAGATGCCAGATATTTCTGTCACGGTAAGGCAGATGTTATTAGTCCATGACAGACTGGTTAAGTACATAAAATGAACATAAAAAAAAACGCCGGCCAATGTGGACTAAAAGAGAAATTTCGGATTTTGAATGTCGAGCCGTTTGAACTTTGCATCTAACACCGCTTTGGAAAAAAGAATACATTGAGAAGAAACACCGCAAGAAACTCAGCAATCAGTCTTTTTAATGTATTCGGGCGTTATGTAATGTATATATAAACCCGGCACATAAGTTGACCCAAAATGGCGGTTGTTCGCGTAGGTAAAACTATGGGTAATATCATCCCATACTTCGATTGAGATCCGAAATTGTGTTTTGCGCATTCAAGGTCATATTTCAACTTACGTGCCGCGAATTAACCATAGTTGTACGTGCGCGAAGGTGCGCGGATGACCGCCATTTTGGGTCCTCTTATGTGCCGGGGATTATATCCTATTTACAAGTATCAGGCTACTATCTTGCCAAATTTCGGTAACAATAAAATTTACAAGTATCAACACCTCACTTAGATGAGAAAGTAAATCTGTTTGACTGCTAAATTTCCTATGATTTCTTATATATGTATCAGCCGAAAGACGTCCACTGCTGGACATAGGCTTCCCATAATGATCACCACAATGACCTATCCGGTGCTGCTCGCATCCAGCAGAGTCCCGCAATCTTCACCAGTTCGGCAGTCCCCCATGTGAGTCTGCCCACGCTGCGTCCTTCAGTACGCGGTTGCTACTCAACAACTCGTCAGCCCCATGGGCCATTTGATCTACGAGCAATGTTCTTCATAATTATTTCGACAAAGAGCATTTCATGTCTTCGAATAAATCTTCCATGTTTCGTAGCTCCTCTACGGCGTAGCACACAGTGCATAATGTATTGTGTGAATGTGTGATAGCTTTCGTAGGGCGCTCAAGTTGTATCATTAGTCTCCGTAGACAGATCAGTGCAGTACAATGGAGCTTTCTTTAGCAGTATGTAGTATTAGTAGATCTTAGCCCCTATAGAAACTTTCGCAAAAATATATTATGATGCAACTCAAATCTCAATTCTAATAAGATAATTCTATAAAAAAAAAAGAGAGAGAAACATGTACGCCATTGGGGTCGCTATGACAATAACAGTCGGTGACTTCGCATAGATATTATACGATTTTATGGTGAGTCACAGATTGCTTTTTCCATATTGACGGCAAAATTTATTTCTTACTAGCTTTAGCCTGCGACTTCGTTCGCGTGGATTTCAATTATAGTTATTCCCTCGGAAACTTTTAAATTTTCCGGATAAAAAGTATCCTATGTTACTTCTAATACTTCCAAAAATATGTGTACAAAGTTTCATGATGATCAGTTCAGTAGTTTTTATGTGAAAGCGTAACAAACAAACTTACATTCTAGCTTGTTCGTGTGGAATTCGGTTATAGTTATTCCCTCGGGAACTTTTTAATTTTCCGGGATAAAAAGTATCCTTTGTTACTTCTAATACCTCCAAGAATGTGTTCAAAGTTTCATGATCATCGGTTCAGTAGTTTTTGCGTGAAAGCGTAACAAACAAACTAACATTCACATTTATAATATTGTAAGGAAGTAAGGATTTCTTCAGTCGGGATTTTTTTGTTTTTTATAATTAACAATTTTAATGTTTTACTTAAATAATATACACTATGCCACTCCCACAATTAAGATGAATCTAACTAAACCTTATACATATTTATGTTAAAATCCTCAAAGCCGTTTAGACTACAGAGCGTGACAAAGAAATAGACATACATGTTTACATACATACGTCGCATCGTTCTGTCACTTTCTTTTCAATGAAAACTTCGCAAAGTGAGAAAAGATAAAATAAAGCGAAATAATACATCATATCCCTTAGTCAATGCCAAACAGAGGTCCAACTAGCAAATCAGCGGCCCCTAATCCACACGCACGCGGATCGAAGCGGTCCATAATGTACCGATAATGTAGCAACCGGTACAATAACGCTAAGTAACGGCAATGTACCGCATTAACGGCAATGTGTACGGAATAACGGTTCGAATTTAGTTCCATTACTTCTCCTAAACTCAATTTGGGGTTAATAGAGTATTAATAAGAATGGCTAAATTCACAAAGATCTCTTATAATGATTCTTAGAGTTCTATATCTAAAAGGGAAAAAATGAACCCTTATGGTTAGAGGTCTGTCTGTCCGTCAGTCTGTCTGTCTATCTGTATGTTACAGCCATTTATCTCAGCAACTACTAATGTTATAAATATCATTCATACCTGTATGTTTTAAAAACATTTTTAACGCAACCGCTGTCAGTTCAATAAATTATGATATACTATGAGTTTATATGTAACGCTTCATTTTAAAAGACTGCGCTAAAAGATTTTCACGCTTCATTTATTGGATTTTTTAAAGGTCTCAACGAGGTTATGAAATATTTTCATCCATAAAGAAACTTTAGCACTCGTGATAATATACTTAGGCATGCCAAATATAGTTATAGATTAAAGATAAAAGCAACAAAAGGCTTTTCGTTGCTTTTATATTTAATCTGTGTCTTTTTATCGGCTTATAAAAACTCACTTTATAATTAGGTCTCTAATATGCGACAATAATATCAGTGGGTCTTGTATGCGACCCTGTGGCCCTAGCAAGGTTGAAACAAAGATAAGTTAAACCATCTCATCTCTAAGTGCGTCTCTCTCACACTAGTGCCAACGAAAGAGATAGAGAGATAAACGGGTGTAACTTATCCCGTGTCTGGCATGCTAGGCCGCGGAGGCTTTATCCGGGCAGCTATGTAATTCTCTAACAAATCGCGACGAGCTGGCGCCGGTGAGCCTACCTCGACCCCTCAGTGAATTTAAACTTTATGTTCGTGCGTGTCTTCGACCTTGGTCGTATTTCGACGCAGCTAGCCACGGACGTAGCGACGTAAATCCGCATAATGCTTACGATCGCGTGGGTCAATGCGAAATTATTTCGGCTCTCATTTCATCTGACAATCATAAATTGACCCGCGCGCTCGTATGCATTATGCGGAGTTACGTACCTACCTACGCCCGTGGACGGCTGCGTCGAAATACGACCAAGGTCGAAGACCCGCACGAACATGTAGTTTATATTCATGGGCGGGTCGAGCTAGGCTGGCTAGCGAGTTCATGAACGAAGTGTTGTTTAAGAGAATCACACCCCAGGGATGAGGGACACAGTAATCGACTTGCTAAGCATTAAAATGTGCCTATTTAGGGATAAACTAACGTTGCAGGTGCCTAGTCAAGTATCTATTTAGATACTAAAATTGTACATACGCAACTAACATTTGGCTTAAATTTGTTATAATTCCAAACGATGTATTTTACGGCGTGAGTGATTTAATCGGATTGAAAGTCATGGATTGGATGGAAAACACGAAGCGACGGCAAAGTAACAATTTGACTTGTCTAAAATTTTACGGCTACATACAACCGAGATTTAGTTTGAAAATAAATTACAGCTATGTAAATAATATATAATGTGATTGCTTTGTTTTTTTTTTAGCAAACAGCTTTACAAGCTCTGTCCGAAATAAGTCGCTTGGTTGATAATTTGTTAATTTCTAGCCCTCCTAGTTTTTAGTGTATTCATCTTGAAATAGATGATTTGCGGTTCCGTATTCAAATTATAGTTCGCCGTTATAAACCGTAATAGCATCGCCATGTCCGTCTGTCTGTCCGTCCGTATGTTACAATCCCTTTGACTCGAAGACTATATAAGTTACACAGCTGAAATTTTACACAGCTATAGGAAATGGCCCCGCGCACATGAACAAGTTATAAAAATAGTAAAATATTTTGATTTCAGGTTGCTACCTGAAATCAAAATATTTTACTTTGCTTTAGGAGTAAGGGAGCTCACTTACTCCTAAAGCAAAGTGCGTGTTAAACTCGCGTGGAGAGGGTTTCGTTCCGTACATGATTATCTGAAATTTCCTATGTTATTTTATTTAGATAGACATTATTATGGTTTTCGGAGTTATAATAGCTATTGAGTATGGCCCGATGTGCTGCTGACCGGTTTCTTTTTATTATTATCTACATACGACAAGACTCATAAGATTTATCCGTCGAAAACTTCGTAAAAACCCAGTGTTATCAGCTGTTGCTAAACAACCACCTACTGATAAAAATTGCAAACAAAAATAAACAAAACAATAAATCGCTTTTTGTTAAAGTTTGTTTGATTAGATCTCGTTATAACGGAGACTATCCGTCGTATATTTCAAGTTCCCACAATCTCCCACGAGAGCCAAGTGAACTAGGAGCGCCGGCTCTAACTTGTTGCAGTACCTTTACAAATGATGAAATAAGTTCCATTGTACAATTTTCCTCTTGTTTGAATTATGAAGCTGGATTTTAATCACGACACAAATGGTATTCCGGTCCAATTGTTTTTTGATTCGGTCTGTAATTACTAATTATAATCACAAAGGTCTATGATTTCTTCAACGCAGATTTAAATTTAAATTGCGATATTTGTGTAGTCCAGCTGAAACAGAGTAGTCTTAATGAGACAAATTAATTGCTTTTTGTACACTTGGTAAGGTAAAATTGTCTAATAAATACACACATCCATTGCAAGCTTGGTTATGAATAAAAGTTAGTTGAAAAAAGGATTAAACTGAATTAGTTGAGTATACAAACTAACCAACAACCCGCTCCGGTTACGCATGGCTGTGTAAAATACATTAAAACTTTTCGCGGTAAATTTTCTAAATGAAGGTGAAAACCGCATTAAAATTACCAAAGTAGTAGAAGTTCCAAAGCAAATTTGTTTACTGTTTTTTATTTTAGATGACGACTCATTTTAAGGAAGATTTTTGTCAAATACACGATGGAAAATAAAATTCTTTAGTAACTCTCGAGAACAATAGTATACAGGAAACAATGTATTTGAATTGTATTGAAAGCACAAAGCATTGGCCTATTATCCAGGAGTGTAACACTCAGGGCGCGCGGTTCGTGTAAATAGTCTTGACTTCCTCTCTGAGGGTTTTCATGTGCGCATAAAAGTTAATGCTGAGATTGGTGCCCGCAAACTGCTCTAACGACCGCGGGATATTCTTTATCTGAACCTGAACTGTCGCTGATTATGTGAAAGTGTTTTTTTTTCTACTAAAGCATTGGTTTTAGGCTTAGTGCGCACTTCTGTCGCAGCGACAGTCGGATCGCTCTATACGTCTTCGTTGGTGAGAGAGATACGAATGTCACCGCAACAGAAATGCGTAGTCTTATATTCTGTGTATAGATTTTAAACCATGGTGATGATAAAACACGATGATCAAATTTTGAAAAACTTATGAAGCATAAAATATTGAACAACTATTTAGTAGTAGATAAGATATGCTTTATAAAGTTTTGTTGGTATCTTTTACGAAAATGTTCCTAAGCTATCCATACTAATATTATAAATGCGAAAGTAACTCTGTCTGTCTGTCTGTCTGACGCGCTTTCACGCCAAAATTACTGAACCGATTTAAATGAAATTTGGTACACAGATAGTCTAGAGCCTGAAAAAGGACATAGGCTACTTTTTAATGCGAACAAAGGCTTGTAAGGGGTTGAAAGGGGGGATGAAAAGTTGTATGGAAGTATCGTCATTTTTAGAGCTAGAAGCTTGAAACTTACCTATATTTTAGGCTGTTGATTCGATATAAATAAATATGACATTCAAAGTTTGTAAAAGTTTTACCTTCAAGTGTGTAAAATAATAATAGGGAATAGGGGATGAAAGTTTGTATGGAAATAGGTATGTCAGGTTTATTTGAATGGTTTTATAAGTTTGCGACAAGAGACAAATTAGCCTAAATAATTAAAAATGCTACCCAAAGACACTATTCCACGCGGACGAAGTCGCAGGCACAGCTAGTATCTTATAAGTTGCAATAACCGTCCTGTAAATTTTCGGACTAAAAATCGATTCAGCTGGCTTGTCCTACAGTGAGGCATGTATTCGTTTTCATACCAGAAACCATGCCTAATTCAATATAAAACAACTGTAGCTTGGAATTTTTCATTGGAACAGAAGAATGCAATTTATTTATCCTGCTACTTAAAATAGTTTACCTTGGCTGGAAAGGATTTCTCGGCTATCTTTCCCGGCGGCTTGCGGCCATGAACTTACTGTAGTGTTATATGAATAGCCCGCCCTGGGAGCACTAGTGCGGGCCACGGGCTTGCTCCCCAAATTGATATAGAGGAAAGGGACTAAATAATACATGTGGTCAACCGACGGACCCCAATACGGGGAATCATTTATGGATAGTCTGCTGTCTTACGTCACTAAGGTAGGGATGAGGTCACTGCGACTTGATAACAGTTGAAATATTTTTCTCTTTACCCACTTAAGTTATGATATGACATTTGCATTTTAGTAACGTCATACGTATGATGAATTTTGTTACTCCGCTGGATAATTTATATTTTAAGTATATCTCGGAACAAAACCTAGGGAAATTTGTTTGCAGAAAAATGGGTACCAAATTCTGTAGACGCATCCGGAATAAAGCAAGCGGTATCTAAAATCCAGAGCGCTACGATGACAAAGCATAGTGCAAACTTCGAGAGCATTATCTAATAAACTTGGCACAACATTTCAACGGTTATTCCGCAGTTATGAAGCCTCAGTGACACAATCGCCGAGCTAAAGCGTTAGTTAGTGCAGCCAGCGATGACAATCTATTAGAGCCGTACCTGCAGACTGGCTACATTAGAACAAAGCGCACCCGCCTAAATAAACGATCCCGCTGCACCCGCTCTGCTATTTTCAATTTCAAATCTGCCTCTAGAATTGCCATTTTATGCGAAAGAGTTTTTGTTGCCGACCCATTAGAATTTTTCACTCGTCTGTAGTTCTTTTGTGGTTAAACTACGGTCAGTTTTGTGCTGTAATAACATTGGATTTCTGGATGCGCGTCAAGAGGATGCTGCAGGCGAGGTGTTTGAATAGTGTGATGCAGTGGGTGAGGACAGTTTGAGGTCGAGTGAGTCGGAGGCGAAGAGGCGGCCGGGACGATGCGTGTCGCGTTGTATTGAGGCAATTTCGCGCGCACGTGAGCTCTAATCACCCTCTTTAAAGCAGAGCTCACGTTTTCAGCGGAGAGGAAACGTTTATTTTAATTCCCCACAAATGCGTGGCTAATTCCAGCGGATGGGCTTTGTTTAATTTCAAAGGATTGTAATTGCTGACATAAGATTATGATGTCTTTTGTGCCGTTTTCTAGTAATGTAAATAGGAGCTATAAAATGTAATCCCGCGGAGGACTGTCGTGTTCGGTTGACTTATGAATTAGCCTTTTTGCTCAAGTGGAAAATTTTATGCGTGTGCGAAGCTTTGTGTCGCTCGGGTCTTGGGTTAATATTTTAACAGATTTTTCAAGTGTTGTTAAAAGGTAAGAATGAAAATTACCGTTGTCCTTTTTGTTACATACTTATTAAGAGTTATTACTGTGCTTGTACTCGTAGATTTGTTATTTTGTTTAGTGTATGCGGTAGATATTTTATAAATTAACATATTGTTTGTTTTGTTATGTTTGATGGCTATATAAGAAATAAAGAAAAATAATGTTTATTCTTGTATAATAAAATAAGTATTTCTATTGATGACGTCATAATTCTTTAGCATCTATTTAGGTCACAATCGAATGCTTTTGGTTATAACAACATCACATTTGACATGATTTTGATGACTTTGCCTTCAACTTTGACTCCAATCTTATCAATTATTCTATCCAAAGTTTAACTGTTCTAGCAACATGGAAGACAACCGTATACGCCCTATACCCAAAGTTTCTGATCCTGTTGACATAAAAAATTAACGAACCATTAGTATTTTGCCCTACATGTTTAAAATATTAGAAAAGGTCGTATTAAGTGGCCTAAGTAAGTGGTTTAAGTAGTAGCCACTTGGCTACTACTTAATATTAACACCTTGCCCAAAATGAAGTCTGTTTACAGAAAAAACGAAACACAGCTATACAGCTTTGCACAATATCATCGGTGAAGTACTGAAGGCTCACGATGTTCATGACACTCTAATGGTCTTGCTTGACTTCTCACAGGCATTTGACTGTATTAACGTGCCACTTCCGTTATCGAAGTTGCATTACTACTCAACAATTAAAATACAACTGTGCGATGGTTTAGTAGTTATTTTAAAAATCGTGGCTAACTGGTAAAAATCTCGCAAAATGACGGGAGTATTTTGACTACAGATCTCAGCCCTACCAGGGGAGTTCCTCAGGGCTCAATTCGACGTCCAATTTTATTTATTTTATATAAAGCCAATATTACTCAGTGTATGGAACACTGTAAGATTCCATCTATGATGACTATCTTAAAAAATATCTCTTATTTATATCTGATAGGTACAAGGGTCTTGGAAAGAAATAGAGAAGGTTGAAAATAATAACCCCAAAACCCCTAACGTTCAACAACGTGTAGGTATGTATCTTCAACATTTAGTGCCCGACATAAACTTTTATTGCCTTGTTCATTGTTTGATGCTGTCAAATCGGAACTAAAAATTTCTTACTATGAGACCAGAGATAGTCTTGGTACTGTGCACAAAACTTGTGCATTTCGGGGGAGTTTCAAGTAATAAGTCACAAAGTGTTGGAATAATATTCCATCGTCTATTACATTAAATCTAAATCCGATTTCGGTAAATAATGCTTTTATTCGTCGCAAAAAATATTATCCTGACCCTCCTCCCATATACATGTGTATAAGATATATAACGTGGGTACGCCTTATACATATGTACATATGTATGTCTGTTTGTGTTTGTCTATAAATATGTGTGTATATTTATAAACATGCTTTTGATTTCGTCCGTGTAGCATTCGTGTATTGCGATTGCCTCGTAAACAGAAAAACAATTAGGATAGAAGTAGTTTTTTTTTTCTGCTCCATTTCCAAATTAACTATAAATCGTTCATTCATTCTAAGCTGTGGATACAAGACATACCGACTGACCGACATAGATAATGTTTAATATTTCATTTACTTATTCAATTAGTTATATCGTCACTGCGGGTGCAATACCGCGGAAGAGCACTTTGTAAATACCGCGTAACAGCAGCACGGCACAAAATTGAGATATGTAATGATATGTAGTTAAATGGCTGAGATATTCAGTTTTTTCTTGTTCCTAAAAAATCGCAAAAAACGCAGATACGCGGTTTTTACTAAGAGCTCTTCCGCGGTATAGCACGCGCAGCGAAGATATACAACATGTCCCTGACTGTTGGACATTCCTTAACATAAAATGCTCAATGCATATATCTAGCCACTGTGCAAATTATGAATACTCTCACTCTCTCTCACAATCACTCTATTATTTACCAAAAAAAACCCTTACACTTTACTTCGTTGGAGCAACCTGTTGTTTTCTTGTTTTTAACCGACTTCAAAAGAAGGGCGGAGGTTCCCAATTCGATTGTATTTTTTTTTATGTTTGTTACTTCACAACTCCGTCATTTATAAACCGATCTGGAAAATTCTTTTATCTACACCCATATCATAAAACCTCCATTGGTTAATCAAAAACCGTATGAAATGACCACCATTTTGACAACCAATTAGGAAAAACCAGTGCTGCAATAAAGAAATAACATGACTTCTTTATCGTTTTTAGTAAAGAAATGAGATTAAATTTGGAACAGCTGTCAAAACTCAAGTGGGTCTCTATTCTAGTATCCATAGATATTAAAACAGTTATTGATACGAAACGTCAATTCAGTATGTTTTTTTTAATATAAACTGCACAACATTTGATCTCGAGTGACATGAGAAAAGAGACTTCATTCGTTTGTCCATGATTTAAAAAAAAAAAATGGTCTTGACGGAGGATCGAATTGCCGCCATTATGTTGGTGTTTTGCTGAACGAAAGTAGAATTGTTGTTGAATTGAATAGAAAAAGTTGTTTGTAATTTACATTTTAGTTGAAAATATGAATAGTAAGTAGTCTTCTCGGAGTGTGTGTGATGTGAAAATGCGCCGGATATCGGAAATATGCAGCCACGATTGCAACAAATAACTTGTTGCCAGAAAATATTGTTTCTGAACCCATCATGGAGGATTTATAATATGTGTGTAGATAAAGTTATGTATGCAACTCATCATAATTTGGCCTTAAAACACACGTGCGATCTTATTATGAAACTCGCCTATCGGCTCGTTTCATGAAAACCGCACTAGTGTTTTAAGGCCTATCATTATGCAACGTTGCATAAACTACTATTTTCCTCCAGTTTGGCCCCGTTGTGGTCAAAGTCGAGGTGTGATGAGAGGGTCTATGAGGAATCGATGGAACTCTTCAAATATTATAAGCACGCATAAAGCATTGCTGTATAAGGTGTGGAACCAACTTATGTTCATGAAAATTCATGTGATAAAATAAAACCAGTTGTGAAGAACCAGGAGAACTCCTCAACGACTTGCACCGTGGATAGCAACAGAAGCAATGGTGATGAGCAATTGGCATTATGCTATAGTTGCTTGATCTAGTAAATGTGTGTCGTTAAATCACATGATAATAACTTAAATGTAAAAAAATAAAACCTTTTTGAAGTCGTTTTTTAGGGTTGCGTACCCTAAGGGTAAAACGGGACCCTATTACTAAGACTCCGCTGTCCGTCTGTCCGTCTGCCTCCAGGCTGTATCTCATGAACCGTGATAGTTACACAGTTGAAATTCTCACAGATATGTTTTTCTGTTGCCGCTATAACAACAAATACTAAAAAACAGAATAAAATAAATATTCAAGGGGGCTCCCATCCAAAAAATGGATGTTGCTCGTTTTTGCTCGATATTGATAACGGCAAGAGGTAGACGCTTGAAATATTCACAAAATATTTTGTTATATATTCACTTTAAAAAGAAATAATTAAATTAAAATAAAACAAATATTTAAGGGGGGGCTCCCATACAACAAACGTGTTTTATTTTTTGCTTGATTATAGATAATGGTACGGAACCTATCGTGCGCGAGTATGACTCGCACTTGGCCGGTTCTTTATTTTTTAAATTATATGATTATTTGTTATAAAACGGGTGCCATGTATGATTTTAGAAGAGTAAAGTTGTTTATATGTTTATACAAATTACATGTATGCCTAAGTTCATAGCTAGCATTAAAAAAATATGATTAGTGCCAAATGTACTGACTGTACATTTCAACCGTTTTGTTTCCCGCGCTGCGCCCTATCCGAATAAATTCTTCGCAAAGTGCTCCAGCGTATCAAACTCTAAGATATCTAACTCTGTTTAATATTTCACAAACAGAACGTTTCCGTGCCTCCACTGAATAAAATTTTCGACGCCATCAGAAATGAAAATTACATCAAAAGTAAAATATTCAGTAACGCAAACAAGAATGATGCACGTCGGATGGATTATTTGTATTCGCACAGCATCCAAGGGACGTGACTGAACTGTTGATACTACTTATTACTAAGTAAACTCCGTTACATAATTTCAATTACGACATTCGATTATGGGTGCTCGTACGAGTAAAAGCAGGGCCTGTGTTCGACATTGTCTAAGCGATATTGCAAATTATTTTGCTCCGGCAATTGTTATTTATCTCTGTATGGGACTTGGCACCGATGAAATAAAAAGTAAAGACGCGGAGTAACTTTTATGAGTCACACTGTTTAGCACTGATTTAACACATTTTTATTCGATGAGCTTACGGGGCGTTGCACTACGCCATGTTAAAAAGAATAAAGCGAAAGTTAAGATGTACTTTTGAGAAAGAGAGAACTTTTGAAACAGTTTAGCAATACTAAATCGTAAAAAAGCTATACGCGAAATCGCTTATCACCATACCTGTTTGCTTTGTCTTTATCTTACTTTTAGAAGTTTGAGAAAAAAGGACACTCCTCATTTCATTATCATGGTAACGATCGGTTTCTGTACCACTTAGAGGCCTCTGTTGGTAATTAAAAAGTTTACTTCTAGAACATGAGGTACAAGTTTCAATAAGTGATAATAAGTAGTTAAGAATAACAACTTCCAAGTTACCTATGTGTATAATGAATATTATTATATTATTTATAATCGGTCTTTTGTATCATATTTTGTTGGTAGTTCCGCAAACTATAGCATTCATTTTCATAATAATTTTTATTACATGTCAGTTACAAAAAATAATCGTACAAAAAGATAATGTTTTATGTTTATGTTTTTATTTGGGGAAAAAACAGAGTTTAAATGTACATAAGGATACATAATGATAAAGACCTTAAAATAAAAAAGAACAAGCATTTAACTCCTCAACAGTTCCCACTAAGACATAATGAACAATAATGCTCTTATAGAATATAAAATAAGACAACGATAGTAAAATAACATAGCAAGCGCAAGGTTTCACAGCACGGATATCAAATAGTATACTACTAATTATAGTTAAATGTAACGTATAGGTATATATAAAACGATCTACCACTCTTCCTCGGGGATAACTTTAGAACATTGTTTTTTAAATTGATTTTTAGACGTGTTAAAAATATCGACCGAGACGAGGCTCTTATTGTACGCTTGACACATGCGGCGCAACGGCGCGCGCGCGCCCGCGTTGCTCGCGCACCGCGGCACGGCGAACAAGGCCGGCGCGCGCGCACGGCAGCGGCTCGGGGGCGGCACCCTAAACCGGACCAAATGCAGCAGTTCACTACAGTCGTACCCACCCCTACAAATATTGAATAGTGCCATTGCATCTGAAGTTTTACGTCTTACTGCCAATGAAGAAACTTTATAATGTTTAAGTAAGTTATTGTATGACATTTTTTTTCCCGTCAACCGCCGGTGCGTTATCCTTAAGAACTTTTTTTGTACCATTTCAATGGAGTTTATATATTTTGCATATAAGGGGTTCCATACTACTGAGGCGTATTCAAGATGTGGTCTGATTAGTGCTTTATAAAGCATATATAAATATAAAATAAATAATGTAAATATAAAAGATACAACAGGTTAAGAGGATTGCGAACCTACAGCTTTTCATACAAAAGGCGATAACGATTTCCACGTCTTAAATGTTAACCGATTTTAACAAATTTTTGATAGGTTGTTAGTCAGAACAAAATCTAGGTCTATACGTTTTGGTCTTTTTCACTATAATCAATAAATTTAGTCTTATTGCTGTTTTTGTATCTCATAGAAAACGAATTCCGACCATTATTTGACTTTGTTGATCTGTAATCAATATTCAAAAAACGTAACCCGTAATCGTAGACGTAGATTTTGTTCACCTGTCAAAAATTGGTCAAAATCGGGAATGGGAAGGGATGGAAATCGTTATCGCCTTTTGTATGAAAAGGGTGACTTTTCCGTTGGTTCACAGACCTCTTAAAAATTACACGTGCCTATCCTGTACTCGATAAATTCGGTATAGGGATAGGTACAACCTGTGCTCAAAGCCAGCGTTTTAAGTGCGATTTGAAACTGGTTAGTAGCTGAGCATCCATGACAAGTCTCTCGCTCTGACGTACTGATCGAGGTGTCAACGTACGTACGTGGCCACCTGAATAATCACCATCGTAGGCAGGGAAAGGATCCCAAGGGACTTGAAGATGATCCAGTCCCACCTGTGCAATCACTCGCACGGTCTTCTACATGCCGAAGACGCGCATCCCGTCGGCAGCATAAATTAATCACTGTTCCAGGATTTTATTTAACAAGGCTTTCGCAATTTAGGGCGTTAGGTATATATTTTAGTCATTATATTATATTTTTAAGGTTTTTAGTTTGAGGTTCATTGTTATAGTTATTGAGATGTTTATATTTCATAAATGATAAAAGAAAAAAAAAGTTAGGTAAGTATCTACATAACACTATAATCAGCGCCTCTATTCGGGAACGTCAAAGTGATTGTAGCGACTTGTGAGCGAGATTATCATCCCACTCTTCCGCACGATGCGTAATGCGTAAGAGCGGGACGCGCATCTCGCCCGCGAGTCGCTACAATATCACTTAGACGTTCCCAAATCGACGCCCTGATCCAATAAGTTTACATCGAGGTAAAACTGTTGTCCTTATCTTTGTTTGTTAGTTTTCATTTTATAGATAGTGACATGTGTTTTACTAAATGTAATGCTTACTAGGTATATCATATATAAACCATGTCGAATAGCATATCTGTAGCAATCCGTATTCGAGTTATCAGCCAATAGCTGTGCGTAAAAAGTAATGATGATTGATGTAGCCTCGTGGATATTGAATATCGGGCAGCTAATCTCCCGGCGAATAAACTTTATATTCAGAAAACAGCAATTTTTAGGAAAATTAAATTTCTGTCTAATGTATTGCCTTCTCAGGCCTGATTTGACTGATCGTGTCTAAGGATTTATGCTTAGATTAAATGTAAAATTACTGAAAGAAAGGATCTTGCACCAGCAAATTCAGCCTAAAGTAGTAGTGTGATTTTGATTTTCTTCCATCCCATAAAATCTGCCCAGCCGGTAGCATGAGATGGCTAAATAAACTTTTCTTTACCACACGTTTTTCTTTACTACAAAACACACTGATATAGGTACTGCATTCACTTGTTATTTGTAAAATGACGAGTATTAATATAAATGGTTGAGGGAGACGATGGCTGAGATACGCGTCATACTCGTGAACGGGTGCTGTCTGTGGGGTCCGGACGGTTCATGCTCGCAAGGACCATTTAAAATTTAAAATTTTATAATTGTTACCGTTTAATTATTCGTTTGTGCGTTATCTGAACCTGACTAGAGAGACTTCATAGTGTTCTCTATACTATATTCTATAGGGTTTCATATTCGATATTTGAATAATTAGGACATGAAATATTTTTATTTCAAATTATTATTATTATTTTGATATTTGAAGACCTTACATCTCCTTCTTATACTTGACCGTGGAGACTGCCTACATCTCCATTTAACCTAGATTAGGTAATCAATTTAGATGTTTCTTTATTTCTCTATTTTAATTATTATTATGATGACCCTTAGAGGCTTTATACATCTCTAAGTAGCTTAACTTGTCCAGACGCGGAGACTATACATCTCCCTTATTAGTTATTTATTATAATTAATTTTTACCTATTAGGATTGTTTGCTGCCCTTTTCATGTGTTAGTTTTAGTTAAAACTCTAATGTAAAAGTTGAAAAAATAAAAAGACTTACTGCTGAGTTTCTTGCGGCGTTTCTTCTCAGCAGATGTCACCTTTCGAAGCGCTGGTAGCTTCAGACATATAAAAGAGCCCATGTGGCCTACTTGCAAAATAAATATTTTCATTTTCATTTTCATTTTCATAAAAGCTGCAAAGTGTAGTGCCGCCACTCCCTCGGGTAACACTGGAACATGTTGTATTATTTGTGACAATTGTTTTTTGATAACCTAATTAACAGTAATAAGAGTTCGGTGGAGTAACGGCATTGTACAATTGTGAGTCTTTATATTGTTTATTTAAAAATAACCACGTAAATGCGTATACCGTTATGTTCCTAGATGATGTACGTTACACAAAGTCTTGTGCATGGTACAGTGAGAGCACTTTGTGGCAGCTCGTTTCATGTAAAAAGCAGACGTGGCAGCCCTGCGCCTTCTAGTGCTCTCTCGTCATGATAACGTGTTTCATTATTCTAAGGCGTCCGTCCATTACATACCGTCTTTTAGGAAAATACAAAACCTTCACTGTTTTGCATTGAAATTATTTATTTGTTCTGTTTGTATGGATGGATATTTATGTGTGCGTAACGTTATAGTGTATTGTATTTGTAAAAAATTCGTAACGTATACTGTTATAATAATATTAACCGTAATTAATTATGTATCTTATCGATGTCGGACAGGTGGTTTCAATCTAGGACGTTCTACTCCAAGAGAAGTTAGTGTGAATCCTGGATTCGGTTCTTACTTACGATTACAATGAAGGATGTTAGTTTATGAAACTTATACTTTAAAATATATATGTAGCTATACGGTTTAATAAAAACAACGTCTTACGACAAAATCCGTATATTTCCCCAAAACCAAGTTAAATTGAAATTATAAAAGAAAACGATACATAAGAGATGTTTACACAGATCAATCCGCCATTAGATTTAATTCTAACGTCATACTTTCACCATTCGTTCCCGTTCATTAGTATGAACCCTTTCATTCGATCCTCAATCAGTCAGCTGTCGCTCCATTCCTACATATATTTTAAAATATTGTCCATATTATAATTTGTAGTTAAATATCTAAATACTCACTTCGCATCATTTTAAATCAATTTACTTCGTATCCTATGGAATACGATTAGAATGAGAAATCAATAAGAAATGAATCAGAAAAGCAAAATTAAAAATTCAATATTTTTGCGTGGCATTTGGCGTTTTCTATTGCTTGGTTATGGGTTGGCTAAAATTTATAAAATACGATTTCTTTTTCCATAAGCTGCCTTTAATGTATAATTTTAATAAACCAAGTTACAAAATTACACTTAAAAGTTGTATCGTATTCTTTGTAACGCAAAACGAAACTGAACTTTCTTCGTCAATATGACGCATTTCTTGTGCAAAGGAAATGTGAAAGAAAGGGATTTATACAAATTACAATAACATTAAGCCATCTACGAAGTACGCAAGATTACGCATTATTGCACTTTAAAGAGAACTGAATACCTACGTAATCGATGCTGTATCAATCACGGCCACAGAGCCATCTCGACAGCTCTTAGGGGATTGATCGATTGGTGTAAATACCCATCCCATGATCTCAAGTAAAAACCAGGTTTATATTATCATTATTAAAAAAGTTTTGGTTAAAAACTATATAATAATTACTTTTAATACTCATGCAAGTTAATACTAATTTGCATTTGAGTTTCTTGCATTTATTATTAAGATAATGTTGGAAGATGTTGATCATTTAATCGGAATATGATCTGGCAAATGATATATAACAAATAGAAAACATGATTAGCATTCCTTTAAATTTTACGCTTCGTTATATCTCACCTGAGTAAATAAATAAATAATAATATGCACTGTAAACGCGGCATAAAACATTACTTTATCAAATAATAAATGAGAAAGTATATTTGTTTGTCCTGCTGTCATGTCACATCGCCACAGCGCCACGAGTGGATGTGATTTGTCACACAGGCCACTTTTATCCCGGAAAAATTCGCAGTTTCCGTGGGAAGAGCGATTTACGAATTCTACGCTTACAAAGCTGCGGGTAAAATTTAGTTTTCATCACACTTGCTCGGAAAGGGTGTTATTATACGCAGGCGTATAGAGCAGCTATAGCCGATTTAGCTCCTCCACGGGCCCCGCCGTCAGCGGGAGTTATAAACCATTACAAAATCCATAACTCCCTAGGGAGTTATGGATTTTGCTGCTCGGGAGCCGCAGCCGGCTGGGCGCGCGACCCGCAAGCCGGCGGAGCTGCCCCGCGCTGATCGCAACGTACGCTCAGTTTATGAACACCCACCTGATGGTAATTCACGATGTAAAATGGAAATAAAATTAATATATATACTTTTTTTTGTCTAATTTTTATTTTATTTCCTCGCAAATGTGATGAAAAACATTGTGTGTATCACGGGCAGTAAGGGGATAACAAACTCGAGTCATAAAAGCCCTCGCCTATCGGCGTCGGGCTTCTAACAGACTCTCGTTGGTTATCCCCTTCTTACGGCCCTAGATGCACAATGTACTATTATTATATAGCTGAAGGAAAACTAAGTATTTTTAACATCACGCTCAATGGTCCGATTTGGATCGGCATGGGTGTGACACAGACAGACATATAAACCCCAAGATATACGCAACAATTTTGTACTGCGCTACTGTCTCTGGCAGGAGTCGATCCCATGACTATACTGGTTTTGAAATCCAATTAAACTAAATCCAACCGTAAAACCTTAGAGTTATTGAATATGAGCGTAACAATTTATTTATCTACACCCATATCATAAAACCTCCAATGGTTAATCAAAAACCTTAGGAAATGACCACCATTTTGACAACCAATTAGGAAAAACCAGTGCTGCGATAAAGAAATAACATGACTTCTTTATCGTTTTTAGTAAAGAAAAGAGATTAAATTTGGAACAGCTGTCAAAACTCAAGTGGTCTCTATTCTAGTATCCATAGATATTAAAAAAGTTATTGATACGAAACGTCAATTCAGTATGTTTTTTTAATATAAACTGCACAATATTTGATCTCGAGTGACGTGAGAATAGAGACTTCATCCGTTTGTCTATGATTTAAAAAAAAATGGTCTTGACGGAGAATCGCCATGTTGGCGTTTTGCTGAACGAAAGAAGAATTGTTTTTGAATTGAATAGAAAAAGTTGTTTGTAATTTATATTTTAGTTGAAAATATGAATAGTAAGTAGTCTTCTCGGAGTGTGTGTGATGTGAAAATGCGCCGGATATCGGAAATATGCAGCCAAGATTGCAACAAATAACTTGTTGCCAGAAAATATTGTTTCATGGAGGATTTATAATATGTGTGTAGATAAAGTTATGTATGCAACTCTGCATAATTTGGCCTTAAAACACACGTGCGATCTTATTATGAAACTCGCCTATCGGCTCGTTTCATGAAAACCGCACTAGTGTTTTAAGGCCTATCATTATGCAACCGTTGCATAAACTACTATTATACTACCCAATGTTTAAATACTTCTACTCAAGTTTCGGCCAAGATCTTTAGGGAATTCTCACTGAGTTTTAACATCCTTCCTTTTTTGGGGTACGAGGTAAGTGATAAGGTAAAATGGGGAAAGAGAGAATCCTAGTTCGAATTATGAATAATGTATTTGTTGCATTATACAATTCGTGTATATATTGTATTGTTTAACCAAGGAGAAAGCGTGAAAAGGCAGTGAGATATGAGGACGGCTATATTTTGTTTCGCGGCTCACTAAAGCACATGATGTGAATACCAAACTATTGAAATATTATTGGGTGAATTTATTCTAGAATGCTTTGTGGATATGGGTACTTGTAAGAGGCTTTCAACTTATATCACTACTTTGGGTACTAACCATGTTATAACTTCATGCGTATTCGTAAAATATAGGTTTTAAATATCGAATAACGTATTAATCTACACCCATATCATAAAACCTGAATGTAATGTAGTGTAATGTAAATGTAATGTAATCAAAAACCATAGAAAATGACCACCATTATGACAACCTGTAATGTAATGTTATAACAGTATCGATTTTAGTATCGTAATGGTCATAACGATACAGGTATGAGCTACAGGCCGGCGCGCCGCCGTCACCGCAGCCGGAAGGGCCCCATCGTCGCCGTGTCGCCGTTTATAATATGTGTGTAGATAAAGTTATGTATTCATCTCTGAATAATTTCGCCTTAAAACACACGTGCGATCTTATTATGAAACTCGCTTAAAAGCTCGTATCATAAAACCGCACTAGTGTTTTAAGGCCTATCATTATGCAACCGTTGCATAAACTACTATTTTAATTTGTTCGACCTTTTTGAATGTCGAATTGATATTGAAGTAAAAAGAAAAGACGCCAGCATTTTTACAAGCCCATTTAGACTATCTAAGTTATAAGTTGCAAGGTAAGCTCTCAATAATCGAGTAGACAGAGATTGAGAGCGCACATCCATCACCCTAAACCTTCGATCCACTAAGCCCAGCTTACACGGTGCAAATACTTACTACTCGGACACTGGAAAGCTAGTTTCAAAATAATAATAATACATTTCGTTGAGCTTGATCTGTACTTTGATAATCCGTATCGCTAGAGAAGATATTTTTATTTTTCATAACTTCTTTGTAACATTACTAAACTTATTTATTTGCTGATAGCACCTACAAGGAAAAGTTAATTCCTGTAAAACACAAATAAAACAATAATACGTATGTGATTCCGCAGACTAGCTAATACATCACCATATGGGAAAAAGCTATCTACCATCATGCTCAAACATATAGCTCGGTGGGAAATAACATGATAAAAATGCGTGGGGAATGAAAACCATTGCAATGCAATATCTTGCGCTTTTAACTCGCATATCAGCTTCGTCCGTGTAAACCAAGCCTTACGGTTCACAAGTAAACATGGCCGGCACAAATTTAAGTTTAAACAAAGAACAGCAATAGAGAGGTACTTATAGTACGGGCCGCAATAAAAAATAAACGTAACTGCTGTTTAGAAGTATCTGCCGTTATGTTTTGTTGATATTGTTCCAAGGCTCAGGCCAAGATAAATGGGATATGAGCCGTTGAGCTGTGAGAAGTGCTAAGAGTTGATAAAACGTCGTTTCAAATTCCTAATTCACGACTGTTTTAGTATTGAAGCACTAATTGTAGTCCTAATTGTAATTTGGATAAACTTCCGAAAAGCGCATACCGCCGATCGATCTGGAATTTGGTATAATAACGTATTTTGACGACCTAATCACGAATATCATAACGAAAATTGGCGCAAACGCCATTTTGAATATGAAAATCGAAAAAACCTCTTTTCGTTCGGTGTGCATAATCGCGCATTTCTAACCGATTTAGACTATTTTAGCTTTATTCAGATTACATAGACATATTAATAGATACATTATTACCTATACCAAATTTCAGATCGATCGTAGGTATGCGCTTTTCGGAAGTACACCCTGTAATTTTAGTAATTGTATTCAATACGGTTTCAGTGTTCAAAAAATGCATTAAATGATTTAAACAAAATACTAAGTTTAATATTTAGCAAATTATACTTGTCTATATTTTTGAATACGTTAATAAACCTAGAGAAACATTTTATTGTAATTATACGGCGAAGTATAAGATTAGGTTTATACGAGTACATCGCTTTTTCATACGCAGCAGAACTCTAAATACAAAACGCGGAATATTAAGTTAAAAAAAACATTACCTTCACTAGTATGATCAAAACAAAGCACATGTTCGCAACTAAACTTGATATGAAAATACGTCACTGAAATAGGTTTGCAAAAAAGAGCGCTCTGATAGATTGGTTAGAAAAACTCGTCAAGCCGAGTTTCCAGTTTGATTATAGCTTTTCCTCCGACAGTATTGGAAAATGATACGCGTAGCTCGGAATATTTAAACAATCAACAAGCAATAGAGTTTTTGTTTGCAACTTTTAATGTCATTAGAAATGCATTAAACAGAAATATTTTAATTAAAATTGTCAATGTAATCAAATTATTCTTCTATTATTTGAAAACTAATTTAAAAATGTTGTGCTGCTTCTCTGTGTCTTTTCATTCGTGAGAAAAGCACAAATTTTTATAAAAAAAACCGGACAAGTGCGAGTTAAACTCGCGTGGAGAGGGTTCCGTTCCGTACCTGATTATCTGCAATTTACTAGGTTACTTTAAATATCATAGACTTCTTATAGGTTTTCCTGTAATCTATAGGTAAAGAACTATTTTCTGTATTTTTTTCAAAATTTTAGCCCCAGTAGTTTCGGAAATAATGGTCAATTTTCGCCTATTTTCCTAAATAACTTCCAAACTATTTTACTAAAATTCAGAAAAAATATATTTAAAGTCCTCACAATAAGCCCTTTCATTTGATATGTCACACAATATAGATTGTATAACTTTTTTTTTTTAATTTTCTGATTTACCCCCCAAAAGTGGCCCCCGTGTTTAAATTTCATATATTTACGTCACCAAATTTCAGCTCAATCGGTCTAGTAGTTTCGGAGCAAATTGGCTGTGACAGACGGACAGACAGACAGACAGACAGACAGACGCACGAGTGATCCTATAAGGGTTTCGTTTTTCCTTTTGAGGTACGGAACCCTAAAAAGTAACAAGTGCGAGTCTGACTCACGCGCCGAGGGTCCCGTACTTACCTATGATAAACAGACAGTATCTTGTAGGTATGGAACCCTAAAAATTTAAAACTGGCTTTTATCAACCGGGTAACCGTTTACAACCTACCTATGAAATAAAAAATAACCTACCTATGAAACACACAGACGGCGGACAGTCGGACAGGCAGACGGACAGACAGATGGACAGACAGACGGACAGATAGACGGACAGACTGACGGACAGATAGACGGACAGACAGACAGACGGATAAACAAGTGATCCTATAAGGGTTCCTTTTTTCCTTTTGAGGTACGGAACCCTAAAAAACTCCTAATATAAAACAAAAATTGTTTCATCGGGTGAGCGAACACGGTAATGTTATGCTAATATACGCTAATGCTATGTAATTGCATTAAGTTTTAATGGAAATTAAAATAAGCCACTGTCTACTTTGACAAAGGAGACGTCGTGATTCTGATATTTCTTTGACAAGGGTAACCCACAAAACTATTTTTAGGGTTCCGTACCCAAAGGGTAAAAAAGGGACCCTATTACTAAGGCTCCGCTGTCCGTCTGTCCGTCTGTCCGTCTGTGTCCAGGCTGTATCTCATGAACTGTTATAGCTAGATAGTTGAAATTTTCACAGATGATGTATTTCTGTTGCCGCTATAACAACAAATACTATAAAACAGAATAAAATAAATATTTAAGGGGGCTCCCATACAACAAACGTGATTTTTTTGCGCGTTTTTGCTCGATATTGATAACGGCAACAGGTAGATGCTTGAAATATTCACAGTATATTTAGATATATATTAACTTCAAAAATATATAATTAAATTAAAATAAAATAAATATTTAAGGGGGGCTCCCATACAACAAACGTGTTTTTTTTTGCTTGGTTATAATGGTACGGAACCCTTCGTGCGCGAGTCCGACTCGCACTTGGCCGGTTTTTTTTGTGCAATGATAGCATTCATACATTTTTCATGTTACCATTACCATTACCTTTTTAGGTTTTAAATGGTTACCCGGTTATTAGAAGCCATTTCTTTTTAATTTTAAAGGTCTTCGCCCACTAGACTGTATCATACCATGATCATGATAGGAACGTGTCAGGCAAAAAAATATTACGTGTATTGAAAAGTATGAGACTATACCCACTAGACCGTTCCGTCACCGTCCAACATCGTCGCTTGCCATGCGTCAACAATTATCGGCAAGAATATTTTCCGGTGCTGATACGCTTCGTGCATGGCACGCGACGTTGTCAAGTCGCTGCGCGCAGGCGGCAAAACGGTAAGTATACGGGATTGGTTTCCTTTTTTGGTTTTCTTCTTCCTCATCCAAAATTATGGCAATCTTTGCCAGTTGTCTAATAGTTAATTTTCTAATAGCCATACCTATTTTAATATAAATTTGACAGCAGTTCAAGATCCACGCAATACTGATAGGTATGCGAGAATAAATCGGCGCTGCACGTTGAACGGATTCCTATCGGTTTTGGTGGGCGTTGCATACGGGCATCATGCAGGTAACATACGGGTTGCATACGGACACAGAACATCGTCGATCCGTTTCAGTGGGAATAGTAAAGCGTATTGTGTTGTTTTCTGTGCCTGATACGTTCCTATCACCGTCAAAATGTGATACGTTATAGTGGGCAGAGACCTTTAGGGTTCCATACCTAAAAGGTACTGTCTGGTTTTTAACCGACTTCAAAAAAGGAGGAGGTTATCTATTCGACCCGTATTTTTTTTTTTCATAGGTAAGTACGGGAACCTCAGCGCGTGAGTCAGACTCGTACGTGACTGGTGTTTTATATGTAGCATAAACCTATGCTGTAATATTATTCTACTTAATATACTTTTTGGCGGGGGAATTGATGGTAATGTCGAACTTAACAAAGTAAATTTAAAATAGGCGAATAATTATTAAATCGAATCGTTGCATCAGTCAAATGATTTTATGGGCAAATCAATAATCAAGAACAAAGATTTTGTAGAACGATCAAAAAAGGTAAACAATTTATAACTAAAAATTCAAACTGATCTTTCGGACAAATAAAAAGTCAAACATTATTAATAGTCGAATCATTTTTGACCCATGGAAATAAGGGAGTCAGTTTTCGGTCTGATGTTTGGAACACAACAATATTAATACGAGATACTTATTAGAACTATTTAATTAACGTCCAAAAGGAACCTAAATTATACACTGAAGATAGATTAATTTTGACAAGTGATGGAAGACATGTATTTTTACCCGACTGTGCGAAAGCAAAGAGACGGTTATTTACTGTGCTGTGAGCCCGTGTCGCATAGACATGCAGTCTCTGCCTTCGTGTGGATGGTGCTTTACGTATGCTGCCAGCATCCTTCCCTCCTTTGACAAGCCGTGCGTGACGTCGGCAAATTCTATTACATGTAATAAAACTTCAGTCGAACGCGAACGGTGTAAAAATGTGAAAGAAATTATACAGCGATTAGATTTCTTGACATGGGATGCATAAGATTGAATATTAAATTCTCCCCATGCAATCATTAAATTTATGTCCTAAAAAATAAACAAATAAAGTAATAAACTGCTTCATTAGAAAAGATAAAATCTACAAACATATATAAGCGAAATATCTCATGGCCGAATTCAGAAAGGCCACTCAAATTGAGCTTTAATTATTGACGTTTCAGGGACGTTTCTGTATAAGTTGACAACTAGTTGAGGGACATTTAACTACTTAATATCTAGTCAAATGGCGTTTCTGAATTCGGCCATCACTCACTCACTAAGAGACCCCCACACTAGCGTCTTTCGAGCGTTGCGTCGACGCTGCGCGGACGTTGACGTGACGCCGGCGCTCAAAAGTCGCTAGCGTGGGGGGTCCCTTACTAATTACAAAATCTCAGGCGAAATGCGGATTCGTACCGCGGGCAAAGCTGTGGAATGTCTTCTAGTACATTATAAAATAAAATTGATTTACTTTCAGATTGCAGATACAAACGCGACTCATTAAAAAAAACTGTTCTTGGTTTTGCGTTTCTTTCACAATGTTACCGGCACTGAAAAGAGACTGGTAAAACGAACATTTTAAAAATTATTCAGTTGCGACACGTTGGTTTGCAAAAGTGAACCCATGGCAAATAAATATTGTTATTAAGCGACTTCAAAAAGGGAGGAGTTTGAATTCGTTAGAATCTTTTATTTTGTCAGTATTTACTTTCAATTATCTTCTTTTCACTACCGGTTTCCTTTCAGTCCCGGTAACACTGAAAGAAACGCAAAACCTAACACAAGCGAACAATTTTTCAGTTCCAGTTTCAGTGCTTCGTCGTACTTCCTGCCTTTCCATGCCTATTTACCCTTAGAGTAAATAGGCATTACCTGGGCAATCGCGTTCCACCTTCGACTGCGTCATCACTTCCCATCAGGTGAGACTGTGGTCAGTCGAAAGCCCATAAAGATAGAAAAAAAGAGACAGAGAAATTTGGCAACTCAACATTTCGCAAATATGTATATCATTTTACAAATTTGCATTTGGCACACTTCTTATTTCCTGCGAAAGCTTAACTTTTCAGGATTATCATGAATGTATAGCCTAACCTACCTTTAGGGGTAAAATATACCGTGAAAGTGAACAGTATAAGAAGTTTTGCGAAATAAACATTTGTATAATGATACATTTTTAAGCGTTTTTCGTCTAAGTGATCGACAAGATGTAGCTCTCTCCTTGTTGCCAACATTCTTTGTCCAGTGCACGTCGCCATCATTCTCATTGAAATGCGTCCAAGTTATTAAATCATTATTTTACCCCAAATCGGTCCCATCTCGGTACTCGATCACGTAGGGTTGTCGCCGGCTCGTAGTGGCGCGTGAGGCCGCGACACGAGCAATGGGAGATGATTAGCCGCCGTCGCCGCCTGTCGCGTCCCTTGGGCGCGAATCCAATTTACCAACTTGTACGTTATTGCGCCATCTACCGTTTTGTGCCGGTAACTTCAATTTACTTTTGTAATGACGGAGTTTTGTGTTGTGTGGACGTAAATATTAACCATTACATACAGATATGCTATTTGCGGCATAATAATAGTGATGTTTCATGGGTAAACAAAGTATATCTTCGTCATTTTTTGTTTATGTGACAAAAGAAATTTAAAAAAAAAACCGGCCAAGTGCGAGACAGACTCGCGCACGAAGGGTTCCGTACCATTATAACCAAGCAAAAAAAATCATGTTTGTTTAAATATTTATTTTATTTTAATTTCATTATTTATTTTTGAAGTTAATATATGTCTAAATATTCTGTGAATATTTCAAGCGTCTACCTGTTGCAGTTATCAATATCGAGCAAAAAAGATTGTTGTATAGGAGCCCCCTTAAATATTTATTATATTCTGTTTAGTATTTGTATATCTTAAATTATTTAGTATTTCTTGTTACAGCGGCAACAGAAATACATCATCTGCGAAAATTTCAACTGCCTACCTATCACGGTTCACGAAATACAGCCTGGAGACAGACGGACAGACGGATAGACGGATAGACGGATAGACGGACAGAGGGACAGCGGAGCCTTAGTAACAGGGTCACGTTTTTACCCTTTGGGTACGGAACCCTAAAAAATATGTGTTCAATGTTATTTCATAATGTAAATGAGGGACTTTTAGAATTTTTCAGGAAACACGCCTATTCGATTGGTAGTCTTATTTTATACCTAATGAAGATTAGAACACTCTCTGCAAAGATTAAACTGTGCTGCGACGCATGTATTCGTTTACCATATACCTTAGACGCGTATTTGCGTTCAGCACATCTCGCCCAGTCCTTTGACATGGCACCTGGAATTTTAAATTTAGAAGTCACTAAATTTAAAATTAGAAACGTCAAACTTGATTTCAACAGCTTAGTGCTATACAAAATCGAGTTTCACTTCTTATTTTAAGTTTAGGAAATTTTAAATTGAGAAGACTGCGTTTCGAAGTAGACCCATTGTATATCCAAAGATATATATTGCTTATCTTTTTAAAGGGATTCAATCCACTTTAATTTAAAAAAATGGGGGAAAAATATTCAATTCGGCCTTACTTACTTGTTTATTCATAATAAACGAGCCGCAGGGCATCGGCACGCAATTTCGGAAATGGCATCTCTGACATGGGTAGAGGTCACCGAAATGTTTTTTAGAATAACCGGAATTAAATGTCATTCTACTACAATACTTTAATCTTAGACCCTGTTTACTTAGATATTGAGGAAATTGGCATATCCCAGTTATTTTATAAGAAAGGACCACTGCCTATAAAAATATCAGATACGGCTGTACCAATAAATATCAGGCTACAAGACTTGTTAGAGGTAGGTATTTCTGAGCTGAATGAAATAAATAAATAAATCAGAGGACAATCTTTACACAAATCAATCTAGCCCCAAAGTAAGCTCTAAAGGCTTGTGTTATGGGTACTAGACGACGATATACATACTTATGTAGAGAAATAAATACTTAAATACATAAGAAACATCCAAGACTCAGGAACAAACATTCGTGCTCATCACACAAATATGTGCCCTTACCGGGAATCGAACCCGGGACCGCTGGCTTCGGAAGCAGGGTCACTACCAACTAGGCCAAACGTGTCGCCAAATGCTTCAACTACTTAATAATTTCAAGAAAAAATACGAACATATAAAGGACCCAGAGCAAAAGGATAACATACTCCCAACTATTTTTCTTTTCTCGCTTTCCAGTTTAAAATAGCCCTGCATGAATTAATACATACATACATAGCGTCACGCCCGAAATCCCATATGGGGTCGGCGGGGCCACAAGACTACTTGTGGCCACGTTCGATTAATTAGTCCTAAGATGGTATGATGAACCGTATGGTGACAGGTGATCAGCCCATCGCCCATACAGATAGTGTTGGAGAGGACCCGTCCCTAGTCAACTTTTACGACATGTCAGGATGATAAGCATCTGCACGCATTCTTGGCTATTTCTTCACTCCCAGTGCAGCAGAGGAGCATGAATTAATATAAAGATAAATTAGCCATTTTCTATAATTTATTAATGGGCACACATAATAATATTTTCAACCTTGACTAAAGCACTGTTTTGCGGACGCAAAAGAAAATTAATCCGCCATTAAATTTATTTCTGACATGCATACATACTCAAACTTATTCAAGCAAATTTGTGTCATATACTTAAGTTATTACATTACATATAATGCAATTACGTAAGGACTTGTCACAGCGTCCCTCGCCGACGAAATCGCCCGAGGGGATTGTGCGGCTTTGGTGTCTGCGCGTGCGTTATAACGCGCGATCATGATTCAATCTAGATACGGAATTCACGTCACAAGTGAAATGCTTCAAGAAATATTCATCGCCACAGTGAAGAATTCGTTCTTGTGTCTACTACAAGATACATTGATCGAAAAGCAACGATCAAGATTCATAATATTTAATTTGCATGTAGGTCATACGGACTCTTTCACATGTGTGACATCTGCTGAGAAGTAGCGCCGCAGTAGCAGTAAGTCCTTCCAATCATAACAATTACAAAGACATAAAAAAACTAAGACATACTCGTAAAGTGCAACAGACAAACCTAGGGATACAAATTAATTATACCAAATAAAATAGTATATTAAATAAGCGAGATGCATAGAGTCCCAGCGCCTCTATTTGGGAACGCTAAGTGATTCTGTAGCGATTTGTAAGCGAGATTTCTCATGCCACTCTTCCGCACGACGCGTAATGCGTAAGAGCGAGATACGAAATCTCGCTCGCGAATCGCTACAGAATCACTTAGCGTTCCCGAATAGAGGCGCAGGTCAGTAAAAATCGATTTCGGACCCTAAGATCGAAAATACTACATTATATTTTTTTTACTCAAATCTAATCATAATTTCGCTTTCATGCGATTGAATAAAAAAAACAGTTCACCATCAAAAAGTTAAACATTCTAATACCCAAATTTTTGAAAAATTAATTATATAGGATCCACATTATAAATGGTTAGTATATTAAAGTGAAGTTAATTACTATCATTATGAATGAACTGAGTATTTTTCCGGCTCTTCTCAGCAGGGTTTTCTCCGCACCTGTGGTAGCTTTATTCGTTGACCTTCCGGAAAATTTGTACAAGCCTAAACCGAATAAAGATATACTTAATTGATTTCATTTGATTTGACGATACCGATACATACATATACACATACATACATACATGGACTGTTAAACTCTAACCCTCTTTTGGCCTCACGCAATCGGGTCAAAAGGACCAAAAGACGCTCAATTACAAACCGATTTGAAAAAATATGGACGAGATGTGGCTTTAATTCTTCCCTCTGCGGATTTTCTTTCAGTTTAGAGAGCACTCATCCTTGAATAGGCTCGAGCGGGCTCCGAGGTTGGCTTAAGTGCTCAATACTTAATTTGGAAACTCAAAGCTAATGCGACAATACGGCTACGACCAGATTAGATTATTTATTTACTAAAGGCGTTGTTTCCTTGGTTTAATAAGTTAAAATTATCCTACAAGAACTATCCATTAAACCCCCACCGACCGCGCGACGCGCCACGCGCCGCCCTTCGAACTTCAACTTTGCTTTTAAGGAAGATTTATTTAATCTTTCATTATATTACCGGCATTCTCTGACTATTTCGATTCTTAACTAAGTCAATTTCACGATTGAACATTACTGTGACCCAATTTGGAAACTAAACCGAAGTAAATTACGGCTTTGTAGACGGTGAATTGAGTTTATACAAGGATTAGGATAACTGACATTGGTATAAATCCATAAATTATATGTATTAAAAGCAAACCGCTACTAATGATATTGAACATTTGGATTATTAAACAAGAACATAAAAAACATTAGCACTTTATTCAGCGTCTATGACTGACATTGCTAGTCAGCAATCTATAGAAAAGTTAGCCTTGCCCGTCTGCATTGCAATGCTGTTTTTTTGTCATAAACGTCCCGGGCACGTGCACGATAAGTCACCAAAGTTTTATTGTAATCGGATGAATGGTTTAACTTTAACGGTTTAACGCGTAGGAGACGAACAATCAAACATTTATATAGTAGATAAAGGGTTTAAATGCATAATTTCATAAGTTAAGGGAAATCTGTTACCTTTTTCCCATACTAAATTATTTTACCCCCCTCCAGCTCATTTTCGAATAAATTTCTGTAGACTATATCCTGCCTGATATTGCCCTTAATATAATATGGAAAACTGCATTGAAATCCGTCCAGTAGTTTAAAAGTTTATGACTTACATGCAATCAGATAAACAGACATGAAATTCCAAAATCATTAGAATGTGTTGTGTTGCTAAAGCCCTATAACATATTTTCATTGTTATCTTCAATGTACGGAATTTTTATTATATATATAGAGTATGGATTAACTGAGAATTTCAATATCAGATACATAACCAAACCAAGCTAGACAAGTATTATAAGATAAGTTTACTTAAGTCTCTAAAGTGTACGTCTGTAAAGATTGAAGCCGGGTAACTGAGTCATTGAATGGTGACAGCTTGCCGCGTAATGGATTTCTTCCAATAAAGTGACGGAGCAAATGAAAAGAGCGGCCGTGTAAAGTACCTACAGGGCGGACAATAGTGTCGGTCGACGAAAGCCTTAGACTGTAAAACGTAACAGATTGTTATTGGTTTTGCGTTGCCGCACCGGCCAACGACAATGGAAAGTAATGGAAAATAAATTGTTGGCTTCATTGTGAGCCCGGCCGTGGCTGTAGCGACCGAATAATCATTCCTGTTCATTGTTTTTCCGCGCAATTGGAAATATCGGAAGATGCGGTTTCAACTAACGATTGTACGACAGAGTGCACTTCAAAGAATTACTTGTGCTAGCTGCGAATAATTCCTTTTCGTTTCTAAAAATCTGCACAATGTTTTAAATGTCGGTACCTCATCTTGACAGGTATTTTACAGTTATGTTATTAATAAAATGGGAGTCATTGTGACCATAAAGTGAACGAAATAGCTAGTCATTTGCTCTGCTGAATAATCCATTGCCATCGACAATCTAACTCCTCAATAAATGATTTTCTTCGGGGATAATGGCGGTATTCCCACTGTTTATTGTGGACTCAATCCCCTACTATGATTGATTAAGGCTTAGGTGGAACTCTTCCAAGGGGAAATTACTCCGTTATTTTTGTAAGCGCAAGATATACAGCCGCGATATTGTGCTCCGATTGAATGAAGTATTGGTTTGTTTATTACTGCTTAATGGTAGACATTAATTGAATCAACAGAACAGGGGATAAAGCTTCTTGATAATGTAACTTGACTAAGCACTTGCTGGTGAAAAATCGGCTAAATTCAGCGTCTTAAGCTTTTAGATCAACCAGATAGTTACACAAGTTGAAACACAAGGTCAATTTCAACATATTTTTATTTCTAATCCATATTTATTTCAATTTACATAGATCTGTGTAGTACAATTATCACATAATTATATTTACATATTTATCTTTATAAAAAACGTATTATTATAAACAAATATAGACGACTGACATCAATAATTAAGTAAATCATTGAAATTTGTGAAGTTCACTTAATCCATCAGTCTTTCGCTATTGCGGTTCTTTGTTCCAAAAACTGAAGACAGACATTACAGAAAACAAAGGGTGGCTTAGAACAGCCAAGACAAACGGGCGAGTTCAGTTCACTTTAAATGAACGTTCTTTACGGCTTTACTCTATGTACACAATCTTTGAGACAGAGATGTCCATTCAAAATAGACTTCTAAGGACCACTTACACAAACACTCATACAGAATTTGACACCAGTGTAAAAACCTGTACGAGGGGTTGTGTAAATAAACCATTATTAATTATCACATTGTATTAACTATAAATATGATTGAAATGCAGAGGTCTCTATTTGCTTCCTCTCTGCCTATATTTACTATACATATAATAAATCTATACTTTGGCCTGTTTGACCTATGACTAACTCTAATAGGTATCTTAATAAAAGATCGATTTTTCATATAAAACCAAAAAACTTGAACTAATTTCTGAACCAAAGATAAATTCATACGTTTGGATATGTTTAATGAGTTTGTACAAAATGAGAATCACAATTCATTATGGAGGTCTTAAGAGTGAGTTTGTACTTTTAAAATAAAGTGCGAAGATAACTACCGCCCGAGGTACAGAAGTGGCACGAGGCAGGTCGGTATCCGCCATATACTGGAAATACTTGAACCTGAAACAAAAATACGAGATGTTTTAAAGTGTAAGACTAGTTGGCTATACTATAATGTGTATCGGTGACACTAGCTTTGCGAGGGGTTCAGACTGGAGCTCTCAATTACACGTGTACACGCCTACACGTGTATCAATGTTCTCAGACCTGGCGGTATTAAGCGTACAGTCCGCAGTCCGTGTTTTAACCCGTACACGGGTAAGCGTGCTTTACCCATTTGTAACAACAAGATGCGAATTCGGCCCGTATTTAATCGATAAGAGCTATGATCATAATTGAAAATAAAACAATTTATGCATTATTATTGTTAAGTATATAATAAGGATTAGATTCGCTTATTCCGAACAATTAATACTGTTAATTGAATAAATGAAATAAGATGAATGACAGCTTTTATTGATCAGGTCGTCTATTCAAGAACGTAAAAGTGATACTGCAGCGACCCGCGAGAGAGACCCACATCTCGCTCTTACGCATTACGCGTCGTGCGGAAGAGTGGGAAGAGAAATCTAGCTCGCGTGTCACTACAACATCACTTAGCGTTACCGAATAGAGGCACAGGACTATATATAGCATCATCTTGTAGTAACGAACAAGTAACACAACACAGCAGCAGCACAAGTGGATATTTAAAGCCCATCTACCCGAGTACGGATTAAAACACGGACACGGATATCCGACGCAGATATCAGACACCCAAAGCCCAGACACAACCAGAAACTTTAGTTCAGAGAGATCTATACTAACCTTTAAAGCTTGTTTTTCATATTGAAGATTTATATACAACAATATGGCACAAGGATATCGCTGTGTTGAATTCTTTATTAAGGATTTGCTTATGGAGCTCCCAAAAGGAAAATACTTTCGAAAATTGACTGGATTGACTGCCTGGCCGTGCAATTTCAATTGCTCAAATAACACTCATGTGTAGTATATCAAATGATCATTATCTTTCGCGATGGAAAGGACTTTACAGATCCCGTCTAAGAAGGAGCGGCCTGGATACAATATTGCTAAAACATTGGCTACTTTTCCAGGCAGAAGCAAATCGACTGGAGTGGATGAAGTAATCTAACGTACGGCAATAAGATACCATACGAAAATATTTCAGACAATTCGAGAGATTGAAGATCAAATAAGGATTTTAAAAATACTTTCTTAATAGGTTCCTAATGCCATAAATCATAGCATCTAAAAACAAGTGCGAGTTAAACTCGCGTGGAGAGGGTTCCGTTCCGTACATGATTATCTGTAATTTACTACGGTACTTTAAATACCATTTACTTTTTATAGGTTTTCCTGTAATCTGTAGGTAAAGAACTATTTTCTGATTTTTTTTCAAAATTTTAGCCATAGTTGTTTCGGAAATAAGGGGGGGGGCGGAATGGTCAATTTTCGCCTATTTTCCTAAATAACTTTCTAAACTATTTTACTTGAAATTCAAGAGAAAATATATTTAAAATCCTCACAATAAGCCCTTTCATTTGATATGTCACACGACATAGGTTGTCTCACTTTTTTTTAATTTTCTAATTTATCCCCCTAAAGTGGCCCCCATGTTTAAACTCATATATTTACGTCACGCGTTCGTGTTGCGGTCACCGACTTACATATGTATACCAAATTTCAACTCAATCGGTCCAGTAGTTTCGGAGCAAATTGATCCTATAAGGGTTTCGTTTTTTTCCTTTTGAGGTACGAAACCCTAAAAACAAGCAAATAATAATGTCGTGATATAATGTTAAGAGAGGAAGCGTTGTATTACGCAGGCTAGAATTCTCGAATATACGAGTTACTCTGAGAAATATAAACATGGCAGAAATTAAAGAAAAATACACTTCTAATTCCTGGTAATATGATTTTAATTAAACTCCAGTGTATAACTCACAGATATGACGAACTTTGAGTTTTCAGCCCTAAATCAGCTCTGAATTTGTTAACAATAACGAGGTTTGCTAAAGTTTCTTTACAATTGTGTATGCAAGAATATATTTTATCTACACCCATATCATAAAACCTCCATAGTGTAATCAAAAACCGTAGGAAATGACCACCATTTTGACAACCAATTAGGTAAAACGAGTGCTGCAATGTTATCCCCGTATCGTTTTTAGTATAGAAATGAGATTAAATTTGGAACAGCTGTCAAAACTCAAGTGGGTCTCTATTCTAGTATCCATAGATATTAAAACAGTTATTGATATGAAACGTCAATTCAGTATGTTTATTTAATATAAACTGCACAACATTTGATCTCGAGTGACATGAGAATAGAGACTTCATTCGTTTGTATATGATTTAAAAAAAAATGGTCTTGACGGAGGATCGAATTGCCGCCATTATGTTGGTGTTTTGCTGAACGAAAGTAGAATTGTTGTTGAATTGAATAGAAAAAGTTGTTTGTAATTTACATTTTAGTTAAAAATATGAATAGTAGTCTTCTCGGAGTGTGTGTGATGTGAAAATGCGCCGGATATCGGAAATATGCAGCCACGATTGCAACAAATAACTTGTTGCCAGAAAATATTGTTTCTGAACCCATCATGGAGGATTCATAATATGTGTGTAGATAAAGTTATGTATGCAACTCTACATAATTTGGCCTTAAAACACACGTGCGATCTTATTATGAAACTCGCTAAAGCTCGTTTCATGAAAACCGCACTAGTGTTTTAAGGCCTATCATTATGCAACCGTTGCATAAACTACTATTTCAGAATGTTAATACTTTAGAACGCCTAACTTTGCTGATATATATATTAAAAGTAATATGATTTTTATCATCCAATGCTTCTAAATAATATTGCTTTCATGTGTATCACTCATTACCTACTTTTTCTTCTACTAAACATGTCAGACGATTACCATGTTGTATGTTTAATGCAATATACCTACATATTTATAAATTTATTAGAAACACGAACAATCTTATCTATATCTGGAACTTATACACTATTTGAAGATGCAATTGTCCACACAGTGACACACAGTATTTATAAGCGTAAGGAGTGTACCTAATACATACTACGTTAATTTTAATTCATTGTAATGTACATTTGGCCGTACTTACCTATAGCACGATTACGAACTCCTAAAACAGAAGCAACTTCCGGTTGCTCCATGTCAAAGATGAGTTCCGCGCGTGCCGAGTGCAGGTTATATATGCTGGCGATGCAAGTCAGCCGCAGGCTGCCCCTCTCGAACGCCTCGCTCCGCACCACGAAGGCCACCTCACCCACCGACACCAACCGCGTATCCGGCCCTGTCCTCTCAAATACCGGCTTAGGAGCCTCCTTCTGAGGCCTCCGAATCTCCTCCTTGTGTAGATTTATATAAGACTCATCCAAATACTGGATATTACTCTCGTCGTGAAATATATTAAAGTTCACGTCGTCCTCCGCCTGCTCGGTCGTCGTCTCCGGTTTCGGTGGCAGATCCCACTTGAACCACTCGGGTAACTCGTGCACCAGCGATTCCAATTCGATCTGCAACAGAATTGCCCGAATCAGAAATATGGCCGAGGCAAAATGGATCACGGGGAACAGTGATCCGCGATAGATAAAGGAGGTCCGCTAAAAGCTTATCTACAACAGACAGAGCTTTGTGATTAATGAACACGCCTACGCAGCAAAAACAACAGCGACAACGTGGAGTAACTGAACCATTGTTCTCTCTCGGACCCGTGTTCCCTGCCCGTCCAATGCCACTTAAATGAGCATTTTAATGCGATCAAAGCTTAAAAGCATTTTCTTGAATCGTAAAAGAAGGTTTTTAAGAAATTTAATCAGTTAACACGGTGCCTTTCTATTCTTTAAATAAGCTATTGTATTATTCTTATGCAGTAGACATGAAGCTTTTAACTGCCTTTGTCTGATTCTTAAGACACAAAGTATCGGGCTCATTCGCCCAATCTTATAAACAGACAAATGTCATACATTTAGTTTCAGTCGTCACTTTGTAGAGCATGTCCGATGAACATTATACGGCGGTTAAAAGTTTAATGTTAATAATGTAATAAATAAATTAATGATTCGTAAGCGTTATTCAGTTTTAAATAATATATGGGTCAAATCAAAGTAAGATTAAGCCTAGAAATTCAAACTCTTGCATTAAGAGCCCTATTACGATTTTTTCAATAATTGGGCAACTTTGACGTTCTTATTATGAGAAACTGAAAGACTTAGACAACTTTGACTTGCTGAATGGTGAAGTATAGTTATTAGTATTGATCATAGCGGCCTCTTTTTTTTCAATTTATTCTTATCTATTGATATAAAGCCGAAATTTCACAGCAAGTTTTTCAAAAAATGCGCTAAGGCACTGTTTCAAGCTCGTGGATCGAACTACTCTACTAAGCAAACGAAATGAAAAATATATAATAATATCTCTTGAATAGTCGTGTAGTTTATAGCGGCATCGGAATTTTGAAATATGTATGGAATATATACAAAAAAAATCCAAGTCAAAACCGTAAAATTACTAAAACGCTAAGAATTAACCGTAAATTTCTCTTTAATACATTAATATTATTACGTAAAATTTATACCAGAATAATCGTTAGTTTTTGAATGAAAATATTTCATACTTTTTATAGAAAAATAATTCATTACTATAAAAGTTAAAATGAACGTAATTACAACTCCCAAATTACTACATAATGCGATGTGTCGGCCGTCCGAATTCAGTGCCGCGCGTGCGCTTGTCAAGGGTGGACCTGTGTTCTGCAAAGCGATAGTTCCCAATATAAAAAGAGCGCTGACGGCCATACATCTTAAATGGCCGCCAGCGTTCTTTGTATACATTGGACGAGGGCGACGCGTGGCCGTTGTTTAATATACCTAATCTTTCAGAACGTAATTTTTTGATAGCCCTCTTAAGTATATTTCAGTGACCAAGGTTCAGAAAAAAAATTATAGTATTATTGCTCTAAAAACAAGAAACAGAACTAGTTTCATCCATAACTCACTTAATTTGATATTTATTCTCGTATAATATGAGAAACATTTGTAAACTGTAAGTTTTGTTACTCGCTCTAGAATTTAATGCAATTTGAGCTTTGAAACTTGGAACTTGAGAACTTAGTGACACGTTTTACTAAGTAGTTTCCATTTTAGCTTGCGTAGCTAAAAGCTTGCAGGAGGGCCGTTGGAGCAACACCATTTAGGCCAGTGAACGTCAACTTAGAGGCAGTTTCATGCCAATATCTAGTTCAAAGAAACTGAAGCTGTATCAAACAAACAAAATGAAACCATGCACATACATGAATTATTTTTAAAAGCAAAATAGATGGTCTGTTTAGAAATAAGGTGACTAATCTGATAATATAGTTTTGGTAACTTTTCCGCTCTTTCGTTGTACCTAATATATATAATGTCATCTTGCATAAATAGGCATGGTGGATTCATGAAGTCAACCTGCACAGAAACGATCAAAACTATTCTCATATGTAGATATGACTACATCTGACATGACATTAACAACGAATCCTGAAAGCAACATAACATAGGTACTGAGAAATCATTTATCTCCGAAAATAAAAATTTCTCGAGGAATTAAGAATAACAATAGATTGTTAGCACCTACAGTGCCGAGTGTTAGTTTGGAGCCCGAGCGTAAGCAAGGGCTCTAAAAAGAAGAGCGCAATAATACATCACTTGATGCGAGGTGCAGAATCAGCTTTTATTTCAAATACTGCAAAAAGTTGTTAAAACAAAGTAAAAGTAAGGTTATAAACAAACCCGACTAGGTACGTAATAGTAGTTTACATAATGATAGACCTTAAAACACTAGTGCGGTTTTATGAAACGAGCTTTTAGCGAGTTTCATAATAAGATCGCACGTGTGTTTTAAGGCCAAATTATGCAGAATTGCATACATAACTTTATCTACACATATTATAAATCTTCCATGATGGGTTCAGAAACAATATTTTCTGGCAACAAGTTATTTGTTGCAATCGTGGCTGCATATTTCCGATATCCGGCGCATTTTCACATCACACACACTCCGAGAAGACTACTTACTATTCATATTTTCAACTAAAATGTAAATTATAAACAACTTTTTCTATTCAATTCAACAACAATTCTACTTTCGTTCAACAAAACACCAACATGGCGGCGTCCTCCGTCAAGACCATTTTTTTTTTAAATCATAGACAAACGGATGAAGTCTCTATTCTCACGTCACTCGAGATCAAATATTGTGCAGTTTATATTAAAAAAACATACTGAATTGACGTTTCGTATCAATAACTGTTTTAATATCTATGGATACTAGAATAGAGACCCACTTGAGTTTTGACAGCTGTTCCAAATTTAATCTCATTTCTTTACTAAAAACGATAAAGAAGTCATTTTATTTCTTTATCGCAGCACTGGTTTTTCCTAATTGGTTGTCGCAATGGTGGTCATTTCCTACGGTTTTTGACTAACCAATGGAGGTTTTATGATATGGGTGTAGATAAAAGCATTTTTGCTCCTGGTATGACGCACGCTTGAATTTTTTATATAGCCTATGACACTCGCACGTTCTCCTCGAATCATATGAATATATAATTCACTCGAGGTAAGGCGCAGCAACAATCTCTTAATCACGGCCTGCCGTATATTGCGCGGCGAGTCTGATTGCCCTGAACTCGTGGGGCAGGTCGTGAGGCTGTTCGTCCCGAATGTCCCCAGGATAACTCTGAGGCCACGAGTGCGCCCTTTGTTGGCGGTGCCGGCGGCGCGCACGGTGTCGCGCAGGAACTCGCCCTTGCTCCGCGTCCTGGCGCTGCTGAATGCGCTCCTGGAATCAGCACCTGAGTGTGACTTGTTCGCGTGGCGATGGGCGGCTGTGTGCCATGAATGTCTAAGATTTTGCGAGTTGATGAATGAAAGGCCTTCTAGTATTACTTGATGTTATACATATATTTTTTTTGTTATTTAATTGTTATCTTTCTAGATTTTTATGGTTTTTAATAAGTTAAGTTACTCGGTTAATTGGTTCACACTGTAATGCCGTGTAAATATATTTGCAAATAAATAAATAAATAAATAAATAAATAAATAAATAAATAAATAAATATGATACCTCATTTATTAAAATCGGTTCAGTGGTTCAGAAGCTAAAAGTACATACGAAATGTTTTACAGATAACTTGTATCTGTTCGATTCATTTTCATATTACACCAATTTAAAATTAAAATTTTAAGTATCCTATACTATCTTTTCAGCCAGTACTTTGAGCATAATATTTAAACGGGGCAATCACAGTTCGATGTGGCCGTCGACATGTGGACTGTCTTGCTAATATTTTGACTGTCCACAGAAAAGTGGTCATGTGGTATCCCGTCGGACTGTGAATGGGCTGACCCCAAACAAAAATAAAAAAAACAGTACGATAATGAATTTTGTATGCAACCTTATTGCTCTAGAGCAAATAAGTGCTGCTTTGTGGTAAGTATTTAAGGACATAATGACGAAATTAAAGCGTAGTTGGAGGAAAATGAATTTTACTCTCAAGTCGTAAAGGAAGCAGAAAAATAAGCTATTTAATATAACATTTTGTAGACTAGATTTAACAACGCGGTCGGCTATTTTATGTGTACATTTAATATCTCAACGGGCCTTTGATGTTAGGTTTCGTCTAGGAGCCTGCAATATCCGTTTTTTCAGGTCTGTACCCCGATCACAGTGACAGCTGACCTTATCTGTCCAGTACAAGTATGAGCTTGATATGAAAGGCACCGTTTCTGCGTGGAAAGAAAGATACGTAGCTTTTGTAAAACCTGGCTAGCTTCTGTCAACAGTACAGGATGTATATTCGGGACTGCTAAACGATTTACTGTATCGACACTAAAGAACCCCGCACAAAATGTTCGGTAAAAGCCGTTCGGTCGATTTGGCTGAAATTTTGTGAAAATATAGCCTCTAATACTCTGATGAACTGTGCGAAGTTGCAACTTTAATTAATGACCAGTTATTAAAATATAGCTATTTTAAAATACATAGTTATTTACACGTAATATTGACGTATGTAACTACACAGTTGCATATCGCCTCTTATCTATTTATGAAGTAGCGAGACGAATTCATTAATGACGAACGGCTTAAAGAAGTCGTGGGAAATGTCAGAATTAATAAATCAATGTCTAGCTGTCATTCACTACCGACTATTTAGTATTCACAATAAAATATGTTTTTGCATTTCGCCCTGTAAAATGGCTTTTTGGAATAGGATTCGTTGCTATATATGCGATGCTGCCTTAGTGCCGCGAGCAATGGTGCGATTGCTTAGAGAAGACGGTGATATTTTACTTGAATTAGCAACGGAAAGGCGGGATGAAGCTGGTGGATTGCCTGTCGACATTAATGCTGACACTCGTATTTGCAATAATTGTAACTTTTTAATTACTCGGGATATTCTGACACTGAATGATGATCCTCATGTGTTTGCGGTTAAATATTTTACGGCAAACGACTACGCATACTTGTTTTATATTAAATTATAATTAAATTAATTAAAGTTGCAACTTCACACAGTTCATCAGAGTATTAGAGGCTACATTTCAACAAAATTTCAGCCAAATCGACCGAACGGCTTTTATCGAACATTTTGTGCGGGGTTCTTGATAAAAGCGCGAATGTGAACGTCAAACACGGTACAAGACAACGATACATTCGCGGTTTTGGCATTTTAGTGACGACATAGTAAATCACTTAGGAGTCCCGAATAGAGGCCTAGTACACAATTGAAAGTACGTAAATAATCTAAATAAACTAATAAATTTAATCTCTTTCCATTTGTTTTCGAAATTACTGTCATTCGAAATCTAGTCTATACAAATAACTAAAATTGAAGTGTCTGTTTTTAATGTCAAAATAACAGCTTTTTACTAAACACATATGAATTTCCTCTGCTGCACTGGGAGTGAAGAAATAACATAGAATGCGTGCAGATGCTTATCATCCTGGCATGTCTTAAAAGTCGACTGAGGGACGGGTCCTCTCCAACATGGTGGACTATCTGTATGGGCGATGGGCTGATCACCTGTCACCATACGGTTCATCATATCATCTGAGGACTAATTAATCGAACGTGGCCACAAGTAGTCTTGTGGCTCTGCTCTCCCCATTAGGGATTTCGGGCGTGATGCTATGTATGTATGTACATATGAAAGTATATACGGTAAGTACTTATAACAATAAACCTTTTTTTATCTTTCTTCCTGTTTGTTCCTACTCATCGAAAGAACTGGAACGATTTTGACGGGACTTTCACTGGTAGATAGCTGATTTTATAAGGAGTAGCATAAACTACTTTTAATTTTGAAACAGAATTATGGTCCCACGCAAAGAAAATAAGCCCATCCAATTGTGAACAAAGTTTGATCTACGCGAGTGAATCCGCGGGGGACAGCTAGTTATTAATAAGCATTTCTTACGAATCAAATAATGTGTACAATTATTTCTATTTTCAAGTGAAAGCCAAATAGTATTTTTTTTAAAATTATGTCGTTTTATTGGGGCAAAACAATTTATCTGCGGGCAGCTTTATCGCCGATCTTGACGCAGGACGTTTATTCGCGCTTTTCCGAATAAATTTGCTTTAAATCGGCTTTGATTCGTCGAAGCTTTACTGTTTTAATTACGTAAACATCAGATTAAAGCTAAAACAATTATGCCGCGAAGATTCTTCGATAAAATCAGAAATTCAATTTCAAGTTTACTCAAATAAGAACTTCAAGTGCAAATTATTAAGTACCTATAATGACGGGAACTCGGTTCATCAATCTTAGATTTCACGCTAATACAAATTACTCGTTACAATATTTCAAACTGTATTGAGAACTATATTAACGACGCTATGTTGTTATTGCTTATACTGCTTGACCGTGGAGACTGTCTACATCTCCATTTAACCTAGATTAGGTAATCAATTTAGATGTTTCTTTAGTTATTTATTTTAATTATTATTATGATGACCCTTAGAGGCTTTATACATCTCTAAATCGGTTACCTTGTCCAGACGCGGAGACTATACATCTCCCTTATTAGTTATATATTATAATTAATTTTTACCCATTAGGATGGTTTGCTGCCCTTTTCATGTGTTAGTTTTAGTTAAAACTCTAATGTAAAAGTTGTAAAAAAAAGACTTAGTGCTGAGTTTCTTGCGGCATTTCTTCTCAGCAGATGTCACCTTTCGAAGCGCTGGTAGCTTCAGACATGTAAAAGAGCCCATGTGGCCTACTTGCAAAATAAATATTTTCATTTTCATTTTCATTTTCACTATACGAGTATTTGGGCTATATAAGTGCCGCATCGACCATTGCCGATGTATTGTGGCAGCCCTTTATTAAGAGTGCACTACTTAATCCCGTTGCATACAGCAAGATCTAGATGCTTTGGGTAGTGAGATCATGTATCTCTTCGGGGTTATAGTTCTATTGCGCATAAGTGGCTCACATGCCCTGTATATTGCGATGCGACCAGGGCGTCTATTCGGGAACATCTATGTGATACTGCAGCGAGCTGAAAGAGTGGGACGAGAAATCTAGCTTGCGAGTCGCTACAACATCACTTAGCGTTCCCGAATAGAAGTCTATCTTTTTTTGCCGAAATATAAGCTAGTGATCATGGCCTCTATTCGGTACTGCAATAGTAGTTTATGCAACGGTTGCATAATGATAGGCCTTAAAACACTAGTGCGGTGTTATAAGAACACACGAACATAACAAGATCGCACGTGTGTTTTAAGGCGAAATTATGCATAGTTGCATACATAACTTTATCTACACACATATTATAAACGGCGACACGGCGACGATGGGCCCCCTCCGGCTGCGACGACGGCGGCCTGTAGCTCATATCTGTATCGTTATGACCATTACGATACTAAAATCGGTACTGTAATATCATTACAATACAGGTTGTCATAATGGTGGTCATTTCCTACGGTTTTTGATTACATTATGGTGGTTTTATGATATGGGTGTAGATAATAGTAGATTGTTGCACCAAGCAGAAAGTGATTAATTATTGCGCCGAGTGTTGATTTGGAGCTAGTGAGGGTTCTAAAAACACGAGCGCAATAACAAATCACTTGATGCGAGGTGCATAATCTGCTTTTCTTTCTACTACTGCTAAAAGTTGGTAAAAAACGTAAAGGTACAGTTAAACCCAACTAGCGAAGTAAAAAGGATATTGGCACCTGTTATGACGCACCCTTAGAATTTTTATATAGCCTATGACACTCGCACGTTCTCCCCGAATCTTAAGATACCCTATTTATTAAAATCTGTCTATTGGTTCTGAAGCTAAAGTCGAAAATCCGAAAATTTTCACAGAAATCTTGTATCTAGTCTATTAATTGTCATATAATGCCAAATTTTTTTTTTAAATCTTTTTGTAACCCATACTATCTTATCAGCCAGTACTTTGAGCATAACATTTTAGACGAGACAATCACAGTTCGATATGGCCGCCGATATGTGGCCTGTTTTTTTTTTTTTTGCTAACTGTTAGTCCACAGAAGAGTGGTCGGCTGTCACGTCGGACTGTGAATGGGCGGATTGGGTAGCTGTTGGTGTAAACTTCTTGAACAACCAACCAAATAAAAAAAAAATACAAAACAGTGCAATAATGAAATTTGCATGCAACTTTATTTGCTCTAGAGCAAATAAGGGCTGCTTTGTGCTGAGTATTTAAGGCCATTATGATGAAATTAAAGCGTAGTAGGAAGAAAAGTAATTTACTATATCGAAACTGAAATGCCAAAATCGCAAATTGACTCACATTCGCGGTTTTGGCATTTTGGTGACGATATAGTTAAATAACTTAGCAGTACCGAATAGAAGCGCTGCATGGACAATATTGTGTCAAATCGGAAAAGTTGCCCAGTGATGAGAAGAAAATGATGGTGAAAGACTTAAAAGATAGGCCAAAAAAGTATGTTGTAAATTATACCTCTCTCCCGTTGAGTGCGAAGGTGAGGTTAGCCGGCGGGTGCGCGGGCGGCGAGGCGCAGGTCGCGCGCAGGTTGGAGCCCACGCCGTACCACGACCGGTCCGACACCAGCTTCGGGCGCCACTCCGGCGGCTCTAAAACAAAAGTATCGTGAACAATCGGATTATAATAAAATGCATTTACCTTACAAAAAAATCGAAAGCAGTAAATATAAATATTTCTTTGAATGGTTTTTTTATAGTGGATAATCAATTGATTGCAAGAGGTTTTCTTCAGTAGGTAATTGTTCCAGTGTCCGCGGTGACTTATTGTCAACTATACGGTTACAATTACGAGGGGCGGCTGAAAAGTTATCTACCTAACTATGAAACAAAAGACGATCATGGCTAGTTTTTTTTATTTTTCAATATAGTCTCCTGACAGGGAAATGCACTTATTACATTTATCAATTAAAGACATTAACCCGTTAAAAAAAAACTTTAGGTTTATCATCGAAAAAGTCATTAACAGCAGCCTTCATGTCGTTATCGGTTACGAATCTTCGTCCCCTCAGTTCTTTCTTCAAAAGTCTGAACAGGAAGTAGTCGGATGGGGCCAAATCTGGACTATATGGAGGGTGGTTGATTACTTCGTACCCATTTCCATTAATTGCTAGCTTCGTTAAGCGAGCAGTATGCACAGGTGCGTTATCATGCAAAAACAGAATCCCTTTACTGAGTTTGCCCCTTCTTTTTTCTTTTATGGCTTCTCTGAGCTGGTCAAGTAAATCTGCGTAATATTCAGCATTCATTGTAGTTTTTTTTGGCAAGTAATCTACAAGCAGAATTCCTTCCGCATCCCAAAAACATGATGCCATTACTTTGCCTGCTGACGGGCGAACCTTAAATTTCCGAGGAGGCTTTTCATCCTTGAATTTCCATTGTAATGACTCCTGTTTACTTTCGGGATCCCACTGCCGAATCCAAGTCTCATCACAGTTTACTATTCTAGAAATAATTTCCTCCTCTTTTCCATGGCTCGTGTCTAAAAATTCCTCGCAACATTGAACACGTCTGTCCTTGTCAAACGGAGTCAACATTCTAGGGACCCAGCGTGCACTAACCTTAAACATGTGCAAATGTTCATGAATTATTTCATTGACCCGTTCTTTACTAATGCCCACATCCCTGCCTAACTCCCACTGTTTAATTCGCCGGTCTTCTAAAATAAAATTTCTCTCTTTGGCCACATTTTCATCGGTGACAGCGGAAACTGGTCGCCCACTACGAGGATCATCTTCAAGGCTCTCACGGCCAAGCTTAAACTGTTTCGACCAGAACTTTATTGTAAATTCAGAAGGGCACGAACCACCAAAAACAGGTAACATACGCAGTCTAATCTGCGAGGGTGTATTTCCTTCTTTAGTGAGAAATTTTATCACTGCACGCTGCTCAATTTTAATCAGATTATTTTTTTCTTGCGACACTTTGAAAACAATCCAGTCCCAAAAAAAGCGGAAAGCAAGAAACAAATGAATGTTGGTGATTTTGAAAAAAGAATAACCAGTGAACACGACCTCATAGTGGCCAGTATTATTTTCGCATAACATATAGGCTAGGTAGATAACTTTTCAGCCGCCCCTCGTAGATCAAAGTTTTGATTAAACCAGACCAAAACACAAACAGATGCCAATGTATTTAAATTCGATACTATCTAGAGGTAGGTTAAACAAGCCAATCAGTATTGGCTGCGCAATTGATCTAATAAGCCACGTTCCGTAATGAGTATTTGGACTGTCTTAAATCAGGATTACACTTGATCAATCTACCAAGCGTGCCAAACCGTCTACCTCTCAAGGACTTACTCAGGTATGAAAGTGCTAATCTAACACGGTCTTGATAATCACAGATAGATTATGCCAATGTATGGTAATCTTCACTGATATTAATGATATTGCCCTCATTCACAGATCACTGTCGAACAATGATATTATAATCCCTACAAACGGTTCTTGTGGTGTGATTCTTTAAGTATGTGCGTCAGCGACCCGTATTTTTAATTTATGTAGCAGAACACGTTGCTAAATAACGTGTAAAACCACATAAAATTCAATTTAATTATTTATTTATTAATATCATAACATTAGGCATAATATTACAGTAATTGCGTAATAATTTTTTATACTGGTATTTTCGAGAACTTATCTGTGCCTTTTTCTATTCGACGATAGATGGCCCTTTTTAAGAAGCATTAACTAATGCCTCATGTCTCTTTGTAAGCACAGACAGATGGCGTTGCGCCGTTGAATAAGTTTGCGACGTATTTTATTAAAAACTATAATTTTACATTAATTTATTAAAGAACAAACAGTAAATTACTATAATTTACAATTTTCGGTAATAATATTTCACGTCATTACATATTTACAACGAAAGTTCCCTTGTTTGGTACTCTGTGGTGTGAGATCTGGCTTTTAAGTAATCTATGGAAGTCTTCGATAGAACGATTTAGTTTAGCTACTCAACAATAGATGGACCGTATGGAATAATCCAGAAAGTCTTCTATCCCGTTTTAGCACGACGGTACACGTATCTTCCTATTTCACTTTATTTAATAGCGGGATTTGGAAGTTTCTGACGTGTTGCCCTATGTAGATGGAATTTTACCTAAGAAAAACATGAACGAGTTTGCCATCTAGAAATCCATTTGGTGTCTTACTCTAACATATTTTTTATGCATATAGGTGTCACATTCTTACAGTAAGTGGGAGGTTGGCTATCTCGCTTACTCTTAGGGAGTTGTAATGGAGATTGAAAAGAGAATTCTAGAGAGACGATGAGGATTTTGGGTTTGGTTGCTTCCTGGAAATTAGAATGAAATGGTCGTAGGCTTTCTAGAAATAATTTCGAAGGGATATAAAAGGCGGACTTTTGGGATACTTGGGGACTTTGAGGATAGTCTTATTTTGATCGTGCAAGTGGAAACTCTGCTGGAAGTTATATCGGTAATAGGCCAATAGGGAGCCCTAATCCCTGTTCGACGTTGGGATATGGGTTGCGTCGCGTTCTCTCGTCTTCGAGCTGGTTCAAAAAGCCTGCGGGGAGCTTACCAGCGTATCGCGATAGCATAGGGCTACAGAAATAAATTTAGGCTTGTGGTTAGGGTCAGGCTTCGTTTTATAAGCCCTGACCAAGCGGGAGTGCGAAGCGTATTCGGATATCGTGCGATAAGAATTCATGGGCTAGGAATGTAGCATAGGTGATGTGTTTGTGAAACCTATCAAAGTGTTGTGTTGTGATATATATATGTGTATAGTGTGAATCCCTGAGGATTCCACAGTGGGACCTACAGCTTAACCTCCGTTAACGCTGGCCAGATAAGATCTTTTTAAATTATTACTAGGGACCATTAGGAAACTAGGATGACTAGGGTGTATTTATGTTTGTGTGGCTGTGCGAATTCCTCTTATTTGAATTATAGCTGTGCCTATGTTGTTTTATTATTCATATTGTCATGTCTTGTGAAATTGTGTATATACATAATTATTACATACGCTTATATATTTACGCTTACAATGCCCACATAAACACTAAACATTATTTACATTCATACATATATTATTAGTTTAAGTTCCATGGAATTTGTCTTGAGTTTGTTGGAATCTAATTACAGAATATAACCAAGAAACTCAAGGTGAAGATGGTATGATTTTCGTGTTGGCTAATTGAGCAAGATGCTGGAAGAAGTTGTACTGGCAGTGATTTCCTCTGAGTCATATTTTACTGTCAAAGAGTATGGTTTGTTCAGGATGCTAATGGGGACATAAAGTGATTGGATATGTAGAAAACTGAATGTCCACGCTATGCTCAGTGGCCCAAGAGTCATACTATATGATTATTGTACCACCTTGACGCAGATGTCAGAAACCGGAGAGTGGAAGTGACGTTCTGACTATTCTATATTCCAGAATATATGTCTAATAGTTTGGAATTTCACTAACACTCGTCCACTAGTTTTTGAGGATTGATTTCTTAGATAGGTAACTCTGTCAGTTTGATGTTCAATATCTCTCTCTTGGTAATAAAGAGTTAGAGTGAGAACATGCGGATTTGACTAGTTCCTGTCTAAAATCTCACCGGGCAGTCCTGCTTTCAGTGGGACTGCATTCTACATAACCTTCCAAGCTTGTATGACACTAATGCGTGGGGGTTCTCCATTATTTCATATAAGCGACCTTGTCTTTATAGTATTCTGGACTAAATTGTATCAAGACAGTTTTGCTTGAGCCTCTGCCGGGCCTGATTCCAGATTAAACTAGAATAAGCTAAATATTACATACCTTCTTTACCATGTTATCCTTCCTTATCCTAATCCAAATTTGCATATTATTTTGGCATATATTTGCTATACAAATTGGATTAATGGTTCAACAGAATTTTATTATAATAAATATAATTGTCTGCTAGAGTTCGGGCAGAGTTTAATGTGTACAAAGCATTAAATAATTCATACTCTGTCTAATTATCTATTATATAAGCATATCAGTTCTGTTGGTTTGATGTAACTTGTCCCTCATGTGGCCTTAAAGGTCGAGGTTTGATGTTACTTGTCACCATTCAGAATTGAGTATGAATTGAGAGTAATATTTATGGTTTTGGTCCACACAGGTAATTCTTGTGGGTAAATCTTCGTAAAGTCGTGTCCTCTTGAGGTTGAAAGCCCTAGAGTGATGACTAAACCCAGGATTGCCTCTGTGTTCTGAAATAAATATTGAATGGTGTGCTTTGGTTCATTCTGGTATTCTGCAGGATTATATAACGGTTGTGTCCTCTTTCAGAGTGATAACCGCGTCCGGGATTGCCATGTTTGAGCTAAAAGTATCACTTATAGCTAGTTGTACATATTTGCTAGTCTCCGACAAGCAGTTTTTACTGAAAATGTTGGATTATTAATCTAACTAAATTTAATTATAATAAACCCTTATTTTATAAGGCGGTGTTCGGAGACGGGTCGAGGGGAGGATTTTGGAGTGACCCCCGGGGTCAAATGACCCCGGTCACATTACCCTTTAGCTTGTCCCTTTCCTTTCCTCTTCCATACATTTTATTCATACTGACTGTACACAAATTACACTCTATATAAATATTTATATTCATTGTGTCTATAGACTGCTTTCAAACTATCATTTACTTAGGTGTTTTATAATATTTTAGTTTAATAAGGTTTTATCACGCTCCCCAGGGAACCCTAATCAGTTCGGTACCTACCTTGTCAAAGAACTTGCAGGTTGCTACAGCACTTTCACAACGTACGAGTCCTACCAACTAGATGATCACTTTATTTGGCCAAAACACAGCATTTTATTGTATATGCTAGCTAAGGAAACAATTTTCCTAGTTAGGTGCAGCTGTACTCAACAGTTGGCTAGGTATAATTATTCTTAACTGTTAGGTAGTCTTTTATATCTCAAAATAGCTAGGTAGGTGTAAGAGCGCTCTTACTAATTAGTTAGGTACCCTAATAGGTCTTAACTTCTCTTATAGGTAGGCTCTCAGTTAGGTTTTCTTAGTTAGGTTTCAAATAGGTAGGGTTATGTAGCTCTCCCTTATATATTTCCCTTATATACCTCCTATATGTATGTATATTTAATTATATAATATTTATATATTTAGGGTTGTAGGAGTTAAACTTTTACATTTAGACTGCAAATACAAATACAAATTCTAAATAATATACTAGTATTTCCGGATTTTAAATTGACGTAGTACCTCGTGCCAAATTACAAACAGGGGGGATACCACGATCTCTTAATGTGATTCTCTTTAGGCCCTAAAATTAACTGCGTCGCTATTTCGTACCCTGACATTGTATTTACATAATATGTAAAATATATACCATCTTAGGACTAATTAATCGAACGTGGCCACAAGTAGTCTTGTGGCTCTGCCCACCCCATTAGGGATTTCGGGCGTGATGCTATGTATGTATGTATGTAAAATATATGGTGAGGTATGAAATAGCGACACAGTTCAGCTTAGGGCCTAAAAATAATCGCATTTAGAGATCGGGGTAACCCCCCAGATCCTACAAATTAACTTATTTACCTCGCGTTCCTTTTAATAAATTATGGTATGTACTTATCACTATATTGATCGAGAAGCGTATAGTTATGGCTGGTCATGCTTGTCGATAGTAGGCCGATAAAAAAGCCGATGTGGATACTAACGGTTAAAACATATTATGAATAATGTCTGGAGCTTTATTTGAAGCACGTTTGTTGACATTCGCAAACTCCCGCATGACCAACTTTGTGTTTCCAATATCTCCCCTCGCAGCTAAACATTATAGATATCGCTTTAGTTTTTGTCAACAGAGATACTGAAATAGCCATCAATTTGTTTGGAGAGTTCCCAGTTGGCACAAAAACTACTCGATGGAATTTTTGTATTGACAAATGATAGTCATATTGACATTTCGCTCGGCGGCTGACGAATACAGAGGCTGCGGTAACAAGCGGAAGGGATGGCGATATAGCAATTCGTTATCCTAGGGGCTTTCTGTAGGTAACTTGGAGCGCAAATGCCTTTGTGTTCTTTGATTCTTGGAATATCGCCAAAGCGTCGAAACACGGTAGGCGACGGGAATGGCCTCCGCTCGTGGATGTTTGTAGCTTTTTCTTTAAATGTTACAATGTAAAGTGTCTTTTAGTGCACCTTTGAAATATTTTTCGAATAAAATGGTGGCATTTTAAAAGAAGTATACCTGTAAAACTGGGACGATAATATCAGAAAAATCGTAGTTTTCAAAAATGTGTCTATGCTTTGTAAAATAGTCATCTGTAGACGTTAGACTCGGAAGTGATTAAGGCACGATAAAGGTTGCAATAGACGTCTTGCTTTGCTGACTAGAAGAATAAAGGCAATGCAATTCGATTGACTCACCTCGCATTTCTCGTGATGGCCTACTTCAAATGAGTATATGTCGTTATAATAAAACAATCTATATAATATCTGAGTAAGTTACCTTCGGTTCTCTCCTTTTTGAAGTATGTATAAACCCTATAATTCATGCTATAATTTGGCATATATATACGTCGTATTTTATCGACCGAGCGAGCAAAGCGAGCGAAGCGTCTCCGTTTCAGCTTGGGCAAAAATGCTTTCGTATAATTCCAGTGGATGTCCGTCGGCTGTCCGGCGTCTGTCCATTTGTTCCCGTCTACAGGTCGCAGTTCTCAACCGATTCCCGTGAAATTTTGTGAGCAGGTTCGATGATTATATTGATATTTTTTTGTCGGTTCAGTTTTTCGAATTTTTTCAAAACGGCGGAGATATGGGGGTTTTTGCAATTACAAACTTATTTGCGGTGTCGGTAAACTGACCCCACCTATGTCGATGTATTGGGGATATCAGTATTCCAACGCCAAACTTACGTTTGTCGCGAGGTCTACACTACAGCTCACGGAGCCACTAGTATTTAAATAATAAATTTTAAAACTGATTAAGAACTTTTTGTTCCATCCCATGATGGCGCAAATAAAAAGTGGTCAATCGGCTGTATTATTTGTACCAATTCTCTATTGATACGATACAAGTAACAGCTCGGAGTTCCAGTGGCACTGTACATTTTTCGGTTTTATTTCAAATATTGAATTTATAACAATGGGTCCAATTCGAAACGGTGTCGGCTAAATTTAAGATTGCCTAAATTTAAAACAAGAAACGTCAAACTCGATTTTGTATAGCTCCAAGGTTCAAAATCGAGTCGAATGTTTCTTATTTCAAATTTAGCGACTTCTAAATTTAGCGAAAACACGTTCGAATTGGCCCCAATATCACGATAAAACGTTAGGCGTCAAGGTGACAATAGGGTTTAACCTTAAGTGTACCATACGTTTATGTTTAAAATTCAACATAAACCTTCTTGGGAAGTTCTTAGGTAACATGATGATACACACGTTTCCCGTTATACTTTTAACCTAGGCACCATAAAAAATGTCTTGCAATAAACAAAAGCCTGTACCATTACCATGAGTTCATGCAAATCGTTCTCCTCATAGAAAACTATCGCTCGGTATTGGTGACAAGTAGTATTTCTTATAGATTTCGATAACGAGAATTGTTTTCGTTTTGTATAAACTCATGGTAATGGTACTGATCGAATGGTCCAAACTACATTTTACCTTGCGGCTTGCGCTTAAACTACGCCGTGTCTTTATTAAGATAACAAAACTCAAGGAGCTTTATACCTATAAGTGGCAGTACACCTTTCGTCTACCCATGCTATTATTTGTATACTGTATTATTCGTCTGTCATGATTGTCGTCAAAAATTGTGCCAAAGCTTTTAAAAGTACGTCCTGATTGCTTATTAAATAATTATTTAAACAATTTGGCATTGGTAGGGTTCATTGGAATTGTAATATCTGTAAATTCTCTAACAGAATTTACTCAAAGGCACAGTGCGGTAAGTGGAACTGCCGAGCGTCTTATATGAACCAAATTAAGCAGCAATGTATTCATATTGAACTAATCAGGAGCCTGGAATATTGGATGAGAGTTGAATTGAAGTAGCAATATCTAGCTGGAAGTGCAAAGATAATGGTCGAACCACAAATTAACTTCAGTCTCGGGACGCAACCGCATGCTTGGCAAGCCGAAATTGCACCTGAAAAACCATAACTAACCTTACATCACAAAACCACAGACGATTACCACGATTTATAACGGACTAAACTCAAACACAGTTTAATAAAATTACACGTAAAATTATAACACAATAAATAAATAAATAAAATATGGAAATCCATAACTAATGGTCAGTAAAGCTGACCTAATACATACAAGGCTTCGATTGACTTTTATTAAATTTACAAGAAAATCACTTTTGGGCTACTGAAGGGACAAATTCGGTAAAATCGCCCAGTAAAATTAATGTTTCCTTTTGTCATCTAAAATGTTCTAGACTTTTCTTCTTCAACATCCCTTGGTTAAGTTCTCCTTGGTTTTCTTTCAATATTGTATCCGTATTAGCGGAATGTACCTACTAACAATTTCCCCTTGATAATTGGATGTTAAAAATTTACGGCCTTCAGCCGCAGTTCAGCTGATGCTACTTAAATGTTTCTAAAGCGCTCTCCCTTGATTCAACTTTGTAAAGGGCGAGATTAGTGAATTTTAAACAGACGTACCTACTACGTGTGGTTGAAGGCTTCCTTTCAAGCTTCCCATCTAACTATCAAAACACGTCTACATCGCGGGAGAAATTTATTGGTTTTCTTTGTACTGAGGTTGTATTATGAGCTCTTAATTCCAGGCAGTTTTCGCCGTAAACTGAGATGCCTGGAATATTAGTGTTATGAACACGATAAAGAGACCGACTTTATCGCGCTCATACTAAGAATTTTCCACGGCAAGTTTACGGCGGAAATTGCCTGGAATTAAGAGCTCGTGATACGACCCCTGAAATTCCTGCACCAGAGGCGCTGTGTTCAAATGTCGGTTGACCTTAATCTCAAACAAGATATAATTCAATCAAATTAGTAGTTTATGCAACGGTTGCATAATGATAGGCCTTAAAACACTAGTGCGGTTTTCATGAAACGAGCCGATAGGCGAGTTTCATAATAAGATCGCACGTGTGTTTTAAGGCCAAATTATGCAGAGTTGCATACATAAATTTATCTACACACATTTTATAAATCCTCCATGATGGGTTCAGAAACAATATTTTCTGGCAACAAGTTATTTGTTGCAATCGTAGCTGCATATTTCCGATATCCGGCGCATTTTCACATCACACACACTCCGAGAAGACTACTTACTATTCATATTTTCAACTAAAATGTAAATTACAAACAACTTTTTCTATTCAATTCAAAAACAACTCTACTTTCGTTCAGCAAAACACCAACATGGCGATCCTCCGTCAAGACCATTTTTTTTTTAAATCATAAACAAACGGTTGAAGTCTCTATTCTCACGTCACTCGAGATCAAATATTGTGCAGTTTATATTAAAAAAACATACTGAATTGACGTTTCGTATCAATAACTTTTTAATATCTATGGATACTAGAATAGAGACCCACTTGAGTTTTGACAGCTGTTCCAAATTTAATCTCATTTCTTTACGAAAACGATAAAGAAGTCATGTTATTTCTTTATCGCACCACTGGTTTTTCCTAATTGGTTGTCAAAATGGTGTTGATTTCCTAAGGTTTTTGATTAACCAATGGAGGTTTTATGATATGGGTGTAGATAAAAGATTTTTTTATAATCGTTTGATATGGCGCGGAACAGTCTAAAAGGTACCAAGTACTTTAAGACGTATTGTATAGTTAACCAGAATCGGAAATGGCGCGGCAGTTCCACGTAGCCTTAATATATAATATAATTCCTTCCGACTTCCTGTGCCAAAACTGCACTGCCATCGCTAGCGTGGCTTGTTGTTAATCCACGGACCGCTCACCGACAACTTGGCGACACCTGTCGCGCATGTTAGCATCTGTAGGTGTCTATGTGTAATATTACCTGTTCGGTAAGTTGCTAAGCGACAATTTGTTATAAGAAAATCTTTATATACTTTTCGATTAGACTGAAAATGGAGAAACGTTAATACACGGAATTACCAAGTTCAATCCGTTTTCGTCTTTTCGTCACATGGCGACCGTGTAAATAAACGCGAAAATATAAAATATACATATAAGCAAACAGAATTTACGCTGACGCACAATCGAAACAATGGAGACTTTGAAACGAAAGAGAACCCAATTCCGCAAGGATTTTACTCATGCCGCTAACACTCTTGAAGAAGCTTTTCAAAAGCACAAGGATGGGCAGGAGCCGATGACATATGTGGAGGGTAAATTTTGTAGATTCTCTGATTGCGCAGAAGAGCTGTTCGCTTGTGAGATGACTATAAGGGATCTTTGGTGCGAGAGCGAAACATTTAATGAAACAGCTTACGAACAAGACCAAGACAGAGCTGCACCATATAAAGCTCGATGGTCAGAGCTGAAGGTCACGTACCAGAATCTTAGCGAGTCTAAGAAAGATTCCTACGATGCTAGTTCACTAAAATCTGCCAAATCCACCATAAAAGATCAGAAGGAGCGTAAGGTGAAGATGCCCAAACTGGAAATAACGAAGTTCAATGGAGAGGTGAAGAAATGGTTGCTTTTCTGGGGCCAATTTACGAAAATAGACGAAGATCCAGATATCAGCGATTCTGACAAGTTCCAGTACCTACTCCAATCTATGGAACCTCATTCCAGCGCCAGACAACTTGTGGAGAGCTACCCGCCCTGCGGTAAGAACTACAAGAAAGCCTTAGACGCTCTCAAGTCCAGATTTGCGCGCGATGACGTCTTGATAGAGACATATGTGAGGGGAATACTAGCATTAATGCGAGAAAAAGGGCGACATCCATCAAATTCTAAGGAGCTACCGGCGTTATACGACAGCCTACAAACTCATTTACAAGCACTCGAAACTTTAGGCGTCACGAAAGATAAATACGCGTCGATTCTGTTCCCGATGGTAGAATCTGCCTTACCAGAGGAGGTACTCAGAGCGTGGAACCGGCACCGAGCTGCTGACAGTAAAATCAAAAATGATTTATCCATACTCGTCGATTTCCTCAGACTTGAAGTGGAATCAGAAGAGAGGATACAGTTGGCTCATCAAGGTACGATTTATAACTCCACATCCGACCCTAAATTACCTACATGCTGTTTTGTCGCCGAAACAAAACCAGAAAACCGCAAAAATGCATCTTCTGCATGTATCTGGTGCGACAAGGACACACACTGGACCGCAGAGTGTCATAAAGCAGCGAAGATGACGTTCGAACAGAGAACAGAGTTTATTAAAGCTAAGAAAGCGTGTTTAATCTGTTTGAGGCCAAACCATACTGTAAAACGATGCAAGAGCTTTCCTAAGTGCCTGTTTTGCAAAAAACGTCACTCTGTGTTGATGTGCCCTGATATGAACAGACAAGGTACCAGCAAGAACAAACCAGAACCAGAGAAGTCCAATAACTTACACTGCGAGAGCGAGTTGAAGTCGACCACCTTACTGCAAACCATAGTGGTGCAAGTTGCATCTAACGACGGCAAGAAGTTAGTTCGCGCGCGTGCACTTATCGATTGCGGCGCACAGAGGTCGTATGTACGAAAGGATCTTGTTGAAAAGCTACACTTAAAACCGGCAAGAAAAGAGTTTATAACACACTGTTTATTTGGTGGAAAAGAAGAAAATACGGAAGAACGTCAAATTTACGACATTTCTGTCAGAAGTCTGACAAATGACTTTGAAATGAAATTATCGACTGTAGAACAAGAAATTATTTGTGGTTATTTGCCGAAAATTAGGTCTAGCGAAATAATTCAACAGTTAGAAAACCGTAACGTTATACTGACTGACACGACCGACTCGCCCGACGACGTTCAACTATTGATAGGCGCCGACTTTTGCAGTTTATTATTGACTGGTAAATTTGTTCATGTAAGTAGTACTTTGACCGCGATAAAAACCAAAATGGGCTGGACAATTCAAGGCCCTATGACGGGAATCTACAGCTCTATAGTTAATACGACAACTACGCTGCATTGTCTCTCTCGCATTAACGTTAAAGATGTTGCAGATGTTGACCAAGTTGATAGGAAGACCTTAAACCGTCGTGCGAGATATTGTCAAAAGCTACTACGAGAGGACTCGAGACAGCGTTTCAGGTTTGAATACTTAGGCACACTCGTACAGCCTCGGGGACCAAAGTTGCGTGACTTCAAAGTAGGCGATATTGTCCTCGTGGAGGTTACAAAAGGTCACAGAAGGGTGAACTGGCCGATCGGCAACTGACGGAGGTGTTTGAGGGGCAAGATAACGGAAAAAGAGTTCCGAGGATCCGCACGGCTACTACTAGGCCTGCGCAGCGACTCTACCCGCTCGAAAGCTCGTCTGCGGATTGTTTTGAACTACTTGACCGACCTATGACTCCGACTATACATACATGACAAAGTTTCAATTGACGCGTCTCTAGATTTTGAAAAGGGTCCTGAGAAATTGACTACTACACGGTCAGGGCGAATCGTGAGACCGCCAAGTAGGTTCGGGGATTTAGGGAATTAAATTATTGTATACCTTGTTGAGGATACGTTGAATTATTTCATTTGTTTTGTTAGTATTACTTAACGCGATAGGTAATTATTTTGTTTATTGCTTATGTTATGTTATGTAATTACTGTTACTTATCATGTTTAACCTTCCGGTTCTTTTGGCCGGGGACTGTCGCACATAATTACTGTTACTTATCATGTTTTAACCTTCCGGTTCTTTTTGCCGGGGACTGTCGCGCATGTTAGCATCTGTAGGTGTCTATGTGTAATATTACCTGTTCGGTAAGTTGCTAAGCGACAATTTGTTATAAGAAAATCTTTATATACTTTTCGATTAGACTGAAAATGGAGAAACGTTAATACACGGAATTACCAAGTTCAATCCGTTTTCGTCTTTTCGTCACAACACCATTGAAATAAATAGTAAGGAACTGCTCAAAGCAATTCTCGCGATGCTTGCTTTTGAGGTGTCATATCGCGAATACGACACCATCGCACCTTCAGTCGCATGGCAACCACGGTCATGGACACCCGTTTAAGTGATTCCACAAACAACCTGTGAGACCGCACATCCGAAGCCACCGCCGACAATAATATGAAGGCGTGTGAATCAAGCAATATTAGACTTTAGTATGTATGACGTAAGTACTAAGACACCAGCAATAGGGTGCGTGGTTATGCCATGGCGCTGGCGTTTAACAACCTTCTATGAGACTTGTTACACGAAATTGTACTGATAGGCATATCCTTCTTTTGAGATCTTTGGGCGGCACGGAGCGTAGTTTTTGACTCACCCAACGACAATCTCAAGCAGCGCGGGGCGTATCTCACTGCGGAATGAGATATCTATATGACTAACTCACCAACAACTTCGAGCGGCGCTGAGCGTATCTCAGTGTGGAAGGTCGGCGCGTCCGCGGACACTTCGCAGCGGAACCGTCCCGCCATCGCCGGCATGGCTTGTTGAAGCACCACACGCCGCGCTCCCGACCGAGATATCTGTAACAACGAGACTATATACTTGCTGGATATAAACTGATACATAAGTATTATTTCGGGGAAATTGTCAATTTTATACTATTTTTACGACGTTACCAAACTCTTAATACCTTCACAGTTTACCATAAAGTGATACAATACAACCGTGTTCATAACTCAATTTACAGAAAAGTTAAAATTAACATTTTGCACAGCACAAATTTCAATCTAAAGACGGCTATAAGCTAATGCATAAACATAGAGGGCGGTGTAACCTTATACACGAGCCTTCGAAAAGACTGGGAAACCTTCTTAAACCACTTAAAAAGGAATGCAAACTCCTTGGCATGTTATTATTTGTCAGTTAAACAAATTATTTTCACCAGAAGGGTTCTAAAAAGCAGAAAAAAAGTTTAATTCATGAAGTAAGCTCGCTTCACGCTTTAATTAATGGCTCCCTGTTCGCTCGGCTTTTTGATTAACCACTTCTGCTCTAACTTTTTTCTACTAATGTTAGACAAAGACTAAGGTTGAAGATACTGATTTGTTCCAACATTTTAGGACGGCCAAGCCCTATCTCGAACCTAAATTAATTATATTTAATGTACGACTATGTAAGATTGAATGATTATTAAGGACGATATCACTATCAGAGATTATTAAAGACATGAAGGTCTTTGAATGCTACTCAGTAAATTATTGCCGAATACAGAACATGAATTCTAAAAACAATGTGCCTTGCGCGTTTATCGGGGCCATTGTAAAAATCGTAACCCGAACGTGCTCCGAATAACATCGTGTGGTTGGCGCATGTCGTTATACAGTATGCCACAGAACGACGCTCAGCTTCACACGATCTGTTGACTTACGATAATTTTTAGGGTTCCGTACCCAAAGGGTAAAAACGGGACCCTATTACTAAGGCTCCGCTGTCCGTCTGTCCGTTTGTCCGTCCGTCTGTATCTCATGAACCATGATAGTTAGACAGTTGAAATTTTTACAGATGATGTATTTCTGTTGCTGCTACAACAATAAATATTATACTAAAAAATAGAATAAAATAAATATTTTAAGGGGGCTCCCATACAACAAACGTGATTTTTTTGCTCGTTTTCGCTCGATATTGATAACGGCAATAGGTTGAAATATTCACAGAATATTTAGATATATATCCACTTTAAAAATAAGTAATTTTATTAAAATAAAATAAATAGTTAAGGGGGGCTCCCATACAACAAACGTGATTTTTCTTGCTTGATTATAGATAATGGTACGGAACCGCGAGTCCGACTCGCACTTGGCCGGTTTTTTCAGATGGCAGGGAGAAAACACCCTAGGGTTCAATAGTAGGACCTCGCCAAAAGATCGCTAATGGGTACAAAAACCCGTTGCGGCCAACACAAGATGATGTACTGCTGCTGTGTTTTGCATCGGCGCCACCGAGAATGTGTAGGGGCAAGAACTACACGAGAATCTATCTGAATTATATTAATACCCTTGGATAAATAAATGAAATCCGTGAAGAGATAGTGTAGTAAAGAAAAACTAGAGATAAAGACTGTCGTCTTTCTCTCTAGCTTTGCTTAAGAGCAAACGTTTTTAATCAATTCTAATTACGTCGGCACAGTACTTGGAATTGATATTCTTTGGAATGGTAGTCTTTATCGTTACTATTGAAGTCATTATAACTAACTTTTGCTGACCAGTTTGTTGATTTTAATTTTATTTGACTCCCTTATCTGCGATTTTGAACAATCGTTCCTTAGTGACATGTACAGTACCTACACCGCTCCCTTCTCAGAGGAATATGGTCCAAATTTCGGACTTCCGCTTTAGCAATAAGTGCTATGTATTGATGCCCGTTAGACAAGACAAGCATGTGTGCGGTGTCTGTTCACACATAATAATACTCGTATGTAAGTAAGTAAATGCATGAACAGATTCTAGAATAAATAAAATAATGAAATATCTGCATCACAAACCATTTCTATTATAGCGAAGCCCGATACGGAGTATAAAAAAGTATACGGAGATATAGATTTACAGCGAGTCCGCGAAACTGCATATGTGGTTTTTGCGTTTTTACAGGTATTCCAAATTTGAAAATAAATTTTCCTTGCACTATCAGCAAATAAACGGTATATTACTATTTATTCGAATACGGGGACCCTCTAATACATCTATAAGTACGCAACGCAAGTAATTGGATACACGCTGTAATATTTCTCAAAGTAGTACATGTGCCTTATTTATTACTAACCTGATAGAAGTCAGCGATAACAATAATAGAGCCCATTAAAAGGAAATAACAAGGTCCAGTCAAGTACTAGTTACATGTATTATTTGTGAGTTAAGCAATTGTTTTTCCATATTTCTTTTTATCATGTTTCAACTTGAATGTAACATATTTTCATTCATCGTTTTGACGAAAACAGGGGCCAAGGAAGTAGGTCGTTTGAAAGGTAAGCAATAGTAGGTACGACGATGGGCTTTTTTTATTCAGCATAGTTTTTTAAAGCATTTCTAACTGTTTCCAAAAAATGTACTAAACGTTACTGATGAATTTTGTCGCATCTTGGAGCAAGTTTCCGCCTTAGCACAAGCTAATCGCAACAAAACTTCATCATTATCATTTCAATCAAAAGAAATCCACATAGGCCTCCCGCTTCTAGAACTTGCTTAGTCTTTAAGCTTTAATTTGTAAATTGATATCACAAACATTCAAATTCCCGTAAGAAAATAGCCAAGTAGGCAGCGAGGAAAATCTCGCCAGATATTAAAATACAACGCAAGAAACAAAAAGGTCCATAAAACAATCCCAAGGACGACACGTGGAAAAGGAATCCCCGTAATTCGGGTTACCAGGTGTACCGTATAGAATTTGTAGAAAACATTTTTCAAATGAAATCGCTTTTTACATTCTGGCCTAACGCAGGTTCAATAATACTCTCGGATTAAGGCGATACTAAATTGGATAAAACGGAATTCGTTGGCATGTCATTGAATTGTATGGCTGCGATAAGACCAGTAAATACAGGCATAAATTAAGGCTTATCGTAGTCAAGAAAGGTCTTTAGTATGAGAAAATGCGTACTTAAGTTCGGTGGCAGTCTTGAGCACAGACAAGTAATACGCTCCTTATACGGCTTTACAAGGTTCCGTTCTCAACAAGGAACACATAAGTTTCGCCAAGCGATATGGAAACCGATCATAACTATGTATGGCAATAAAATGTCACTTCGTTTTGTCACTTTCTTTTCAATTTAACTTTCTTATCAATTAGACAGTGTGGAAAGAGCCCCTGATTTTTCTAATCTAAATACCTATAACGTTTTACTAGGAAACTGAAAGGTGCGTCCAACATCTGACGGCATCATCGCGCGCACCATTCTCCAATCACTCGCACACACACGCGAGCTGCACACATGTAGTTATTGTAACTGTGTGCGCCTATGTAGCGCAAGGCTCGCTTAACGTTGAGTTTGAGCGCGTACACTTATGCGCGCGGGAGGAAGCAAACGCACGCGCGCGCTGTATGCAGGCAGCGCTAGTGCTGCACACGCGCGGCGCGTACGAGTAGCTTGCACGGGAGCGACGCGCAAGCGGCGCAAGAGCGGCAAGTGAACTACGTAATGCACGCGCGCAGTTAGCGAGCCTTCCGCAAACAGACGCGTTCGTCAGATGTGGACGCATATTTAAAAGCCGAACATTGGGCTGAATGAAAGTGACAGTTCTAGAATTGATTAAACTTTTTTACTCTTATGATATTGGCTTATTGAATAGATGAAATTATTTTAAAATACTTAAATACTTTCACTTCATTTTTAAATTCAAGATATAAAGAGGACCCTTGATCGAGAGGAAATCAATTATTCGATTCGATTATTGTTACAATAAAATCGAGAATGATTTTTAATTACACGATATAAATGATAAAACCGGGTTGTAACGAATCTCTCTCGAATTTTAATGCTTACCCAACTAAAATATTTTTATTTTATTGAAGCACCAATGCGAGAGATATGAAAATGTCGAGCTGTAACTAATGGATATGGATATGTATAAATGATTACAACCAACCCAGCACCATCAGCTTATATACATCCCATTGCTGGGCATAGGCCTCCTCTCATAGTAATAGGGACTGAAGGCTTTTGCTTTTTGCTTTCTGTGCAGATGTGTGCAGGTTACCTGACGATGTTTCCTTTCACCGAAATGCTCGTTGTTAATACTTCATTCAATTCTGCATATGAGATCCAAAAACCTCAGAGGTGTGAGCCGGAATTTGAACCCCCAATCCTCTACACGAGAGGTTGCGCGTCAGCAATCTAGGCGCCTACCCACGTGCACTTACCTATACAGAATTATAAATAAATAAAAAACGTCAGGCTCAACGTCAAATTTTGGTCAAGGGATGCCGCCCAAAATAGGGTTTCCTTTATCTTGGGTCCGTGTAGAAATTTAAGAATTTCTGATACGAATATTTGCCCTCAATAGATAATCCCTAGGCAAATCGGTGTCGGCTAAAATTGTTCGCATATTCACGAATTCTGAGATCTAGGAATATTTTTCTTGAGTACGATTATTCATTTAACAGTTGGTAGGTACCGACTGACTTGGTCACTGTCAAATACACGTAAATGGTTAAATAGCATACATATATAAATAAACTAGGTAATAATTGGAGTAGTATAGAGAGGTATTCAAACGGAAACACAAATTGCAAGCACACTTACCACTAATTATTAAAATCAGCTTTAATGACTTTGAAACAAAATTGCGGGTAATGTGTTAAGTTTCTCCAGCTTATACATACTTAGATAACTTGTACATTCAAGCTAAATGTATGCATAGAATAAACCAAGAACAACATTAAGTTTTATCTCGTCGTCATCTCGAATTACTCTCTATGTCCTATTTGCATATAGAACAGGCAGATACGCAGATAACTGCTTTAGATTCATGATAAAGCGATTACTTTATGGTAAGAAGACGGAAAAGGCCAGCAGAGGCGATAATAAGCTGTCGCTGATCAACTCTTTTTTTCTATCAATTTATTATTGTAAAGTTGGATAAGCGCGCGGTAAGCTAGGCTATGTCTAACTGCAAATTTCACACACAAATGCATTTCTAGTATACAGAGATGAGAAGACAATAAGATGTCAAGTGCACCTATCCACAAACACAAAACAAACTGAATTAATTAATGAAGTTACAAGTAAGTTCATGCAGAAGCTCCAGAACACTCAAAGGGCTATGATGGAATGGTCAATGTTAGGCATTTCGCTAATCAATCACATTCCCAACACCCCAATCAAAAACCGCAATTTGAATATATTGTGCTACGAGTACCTACCTATCCCTGTTAAAGTGGAAATGAGACGGCCACTTGTGCAGGATAGACGATGGTTGCTGAAGTTTGGAATGGCACCTCAAGTTTGGAAGTCGATGTCTAAAACAGGACGACGAAAGGGCGGATGACATCAAAAGCGTTGGGCTTTTTATTTGCAACATAGCTAAGGTTGCAAATAAGAAGTGGACGTAACTATCGAGAGATCGAACCGTATGGGAAGCGCTTGAAGAAGCCCTATAACTAAATATACAGTGAAGACAGGCTGTAGCAAACAGAGAACAGAGACACAAACAAAATATGAGTTTCTTGCGGTGTTTCTTCCCAGTAGCGCCTTTCACCTTTCGAAGCGCTTGTAGATTCAGACATGTGAATGCGCTTGTGGCCTAATTGCAAAATAAATATTTTCATTTTCAAATGTACGTATGTGATATGTGTAATCTTTAATTAACCAACCATTAATTTCCTCAGGCAATCGTGTATCTCATTTCCATAGTATTTTTCGTTCAGACACAGATAGAAATGTTTACCTATATAATGATGAATATGATAATTTTAATTCGAGCAAGATATTTTTTCAGGTAAAATCATTAGACAAAGGGTAGATGCACAATAACGAAAAAGAAACGCTTTTAGTGTATGCAGTACGTGACGAGAATAGTAGTTAGTAGTTTGCAACGGTTGCATAATGATAGGCCTTAAAACACTAGTGCGGTTTTCATGAAACGAGCTTTAGCGAGTTTCATAATAAGATCGCACGTGTGTTTTAAGGCCAAATTATGCAGAGTTGCATACATAACTTTATCTACACACATATTATAAATACTTACTCCATGATGTGTTCAGAAACAATATTTTCTGGCAACAAGTTATTTGTTGCAATCGTGGCTGCATATTTCCGATATCCGGCGCATTTTTACATCACACAGTCACTCCGAGAAGACTACTGTTCATATTTTCAACTAAAATGTAAATTACAAACAACTTTTTACAATTCTACTTTCGTTCTGCAAAAAACCATCATGAAAGCAGTAATGGCGGCAATTCGATCCTCCGTCAAAACCATTTTTTTTTAAATCATAGACAAAAGAATGAAGTCTCTATTCTCATGTCACTCGAGATCAAATGTTGTGCAGTTTATATTAAAAAAACATACTGAATTGACGTTTCGTATCAATAACTGTTTTAATATCTATGGATACTAGAATAGAGACCCACTTGAGTTTTGATAGCTGTTCCAAACTTAATCTCATTTCTATACTAAAATCGATACGGGAATAACATTGCATACATATTATCACGCCCGAAATCCCTAATGGGGTGGGCAGAGCCACAAGACTACTTGTGGCCACGTTTGATTAATTAGTCCTAAGATGGTATGATGAACCGTATGGTGACAGGTGATCAGCCCATCGCCCATACAGATAGTCCACCATGTTGGAGAGGACCCGTCCCTTAGTCGACTTTAACGACATGCCAGGATGATAAGCATCTGCACGCATTCTATGCTATTTCTTCACTCCCAGTGCAGCAGAGGAGCATGATGAGCTATGGTTTTTGATTACACTATGGAGGTTTTATGATATGGGTGTAGATAAACTTATTTTCGTTCTCTTTATTCTATTAACCGATTCCGTCCGTGCAGGCAAAAAGAAAAGCAGGCAGCAAGCTGTTCGCGCATTTCTAACAAACTAATTGCAAGATTATAAACTTTATTGCTCGATACAAGAAAGTAGAAATGGCGAAATTCATGCCTTAAATCATTCTCTACTAGTCAACCATTTGTCCAAACAGAAACATGTTGAGTTTGAGGCAGGTTTAGAAATACAGACCGAGATTCAAGATTTAAAGATTGGGTTTTTCAATTTTAACCATAATTGAAATTAGTGTTAGGCAGGCATGAAATTAAAACGAGTTTGAGGGAGTAACTCCTTTTACAAAACGAGGTAGTACAATGTCCTACCTCAAATGAGGCGAGGTACTACGCCTCGCTCTCCTGTCAGCGTATAATACTGTACGGAACGGACGGCGCTCGTTTGTCTCACTCACACCCTGAGTTACTCGCTACGTTGTCTATGCTACGATGTCATCTATTTCGCCTCACTCGCATGATTCGCTCGGTTTGTCACTATCAGTGGGACATGAGCATTGAGCATTGAAGTGGGAAATTCTTACAAAGTGAAGTGTTGTGACAATCTAACAAAGTGAGTGTGACATTTGAGGTGCCTCATGTATAGTAGCTCGACACTAATTGAAATGAAAGTTTGGATATGTTAAAATATTGTGAGTGTGATGATTTTTTGGAGACTTCGGTCAGGAGATCGGACCTGTTTGTTACAGTTGAAGTGTTTCTTGATCTGTGACAGAATTCTTGGGTGAAAGGAAATCCACTTAAAAGGGTCTTTAATTTCGTCTCTTCTTGTCTTGATACCAGTTTGTATAGCATTTTTGTTAATATCTCTGTTATAAGTGGGGTCGGGTACAGTGACGACGATAATAATTTAAATGAATAAATAAATAATCATATACAAAGTTTTCCAGCGTCTGAAGAAGCCTATGGCATTACCGTGGCTTGTTCGTATCTAAATAGAATAGTTCGTATCAAACTTGGTAAAAAATATTTATTTTAACAATTTCTACATGAATAATTTTAAAATGTACTTTGTACTTACAAAAAAAAAAAAATTTGCATAATCAACTTGAAGACTAAAATTAAATTAAAATATGAACAGTTAAAAACCCATATGAGACAAGCCATTTAATACCTACAATACGAACCACTTGTACGGATGTCATAGTTTTTATGGCTATTTCTCTTACCTGTGTGTGGCTACTATAGTATTTAAATGAGACTTACGTCAACCTCGATTCCAGGCAGCGGGAACACCCTGGTATGCGGGAGCTCCTTAGGTATGTAGCGATAGAACTCCTCCCGGCCTCGGTACCACTTGACACTGTACAACGCCTCCTCGTCTTCCAGCTGCCAGCTGCACTCCAGGGTCACTGTCTCCCCCACCAGCACAGCATTGGGCACGTTTATCTCGAGGTTGTGGAGGCCGCGGACACCTGCGGGCAAGGAAAAAGTGTTCAATGAAGATAAGTTTTTAAAAATATGACTAGTGAAAATGCATCACACATCGTAGAATTAATGTGTTACTTTTAAGTAATTTTGTTTAGTTATGTACGTTAGTTAGTCTTTATGTTATGGGCCTTATTGGTTGAATTGAAATGTATTATTATTATTATTGGACAAATCCTGAAGCGCCTCCGCACACATAACAGCACGCCCCTTTTATTGACGAAGTTAAGTAATTTTAGAAGTTAAGTAATACAAAATAAAATGGTCACGTTCACGCTGTTTCATGTTCTCAAAAGACTTATTTCGTAAGAAATAACGTTATTTTCCCTACGGTTAAGGAAACAAGATGAAAGCGATGTCATAACCACGTGCCTTCAATGGAGCGGATTTCCTTTGTTTTTATCTAAAATTAAGCTTTCAACTAAATGTTACGACTGCTTCCTAATTGAAGGGTTTGTACAAGTTACATGTATTATTCGAATAATTCCACCAGTTACTTTTTTAGGGTTCCGTACTTCAAAAGGAAAAAAGGAACCCTTATAGGATCACTCGTGTGTCTGTCTGTCTGTCTGTCTGTCTGTCCGTCTGTCACAGCCAATTCGCTCCGAAACTACTGGACCGATTGATTTGAAATTTGGTACACATACGTAAGTCTGTGACCGCAACACGGGTGCGAACGTAAACAAATTAATTTTAAACATGGGGGCCACTTTAGGGGGGTAAATTGGAAAATTAAAAAAGAAAGTTACGCTCACTATATCATGTGACATATCAAATGAAAGGGCGTATTATGAGGATCTTAAATATATATTTTTTTTTGGAATTTTGAGATGAATGGTTTGGAAGTTATTTAGAAAAATAAGCGAAAATTGACCATTCCCCCCCTTATCTCCGAAACTACCGGGCCTAAGATTTTGAAAAAAAGTACAGAAAATAGTTCTTTACCTATGGATTACAGGAAAACCTATGAGAAGTCTATGGTATTTAAAGTAACATTGGAAATTTCAGATAATCATGTATCGATGATCGGAACCCTCTCCACGCGGGTTTAACTCGCACTTGCCCGGTTTTTTCTAACAACTACTGGATACTAATATGTAATAGATCAAACAATGTATTGCTTTTTCTGCATTCACACATCACTGCTGGTGCTACGTTAATTATGTATTATTTATGCAATGCAACACACCATTTTATGATTTATCGATGTACATAAACGACGACGACCGCATTATATTTTTCTGCCCTAGATTGTAAAAAATTTATAATCGCAGACCATTTATTCTCTAAAGAAAATCTTTTGCCTCTGATTTACAAAAGGTATTTGGTCTATTCAATGAGCAAGCCCGCTCGAGCTGAAAAATAATAATGCAACAGCGTCTATAACCGTTCGGTTGCTTTTAATGCATTTTAGCTGTCGTTTTTTTTTCTAAGCCTCGAGTCTAAGGCATTAAAATTTTGTCATGGCCGTTGTATTTAGTCCACTAGCTTTTAATACATTTGACATAAATTTTCTCAAGTAATAGAAAAAAGAAAGATAGAAAAATATTAATTTTACCACGATTTTTAAATGGGATTCTTTTTAGACCCAAGCTGAATTGTGTCGCTATTTCATACCTCGTCATGTATTTTACATATGTAAATACAATTTCGTGGTACGAAATAGCGTCGCAGTTAAGTTTAGGACCTAAAGATGATCGCATTTAGAGAACGTGGTAACCCCCCTGGTAAAATTAACTTTGTGTAAAAGGTTTTTTATCTTGTTCTTTCAAAACGAATGTGTTCATATTTGCACTTGGCTGCCTCGAAAGATCGGCCCAGCTGTTTGAATTTGGCATATGCAGATAAGAGTCTGAATAAGCACAGTTTTTGTGCCAGGAAAATAAACTGTTCCCGGGGGAAAAGCGGGTTGTTGCGGGCGTCGCGAAGCGGAAACCCAACTTCAAGCAAACGTGCAAAAACATCGCGTTAATTTATTTTTTCTACGTGCATAGCAGAACTTTCACCTATTCATTTAAAGTTTTTATGAACTGGTAGTTTAAACGGAACTAGTATTTTATAAAGGAAACGAATAATGGATACCCATTAAAGCCCCGGAGAAGATAAACAGCCATAAAGAAAAGTAAAGAGAGAACTCGGGAATGCCTGCAGGATGGATCCGTGGCCGTTTCATGTAAAAAAGCTCAAACAATGTCCTCTGCGGAACTTCATTATCCTTGACTCGCTTAATCCATATCAAATAAGGCTTATAACGTTCCCTTATACTGTAAATAATTTATGAAATTCCTGGATTTGTCGTGTAAAATTTTGTTTACATTTTTACGAATAAATATTTATTTTTAAATTAAAGAGTGTTAATGGAATGGAAGCAACATATGAGAGAATTGTGTTTTTTTTTCATTATCGCTTACTCCTTTTTAATGATTTAGGTGATCGTTTGATTTTCGGAGACTGATTTATCGATGTCTGTCTTATTATCCGAGCATGTATGAATTATTAATGAATAAGATAAATGTTACTTATGACTTGCTAAATGTAATGTACTGTTACTTGGCCAATAAATAATCTAATCTAATCTAATCATTCAAATACTGTCAATAACCATGACGGCTACTTAAACTAGAGTTTTAATACCTTTTTTAAGGATGGTTATAAAAGTGTTGTATCTTCAGTAATGATTCTGAAAATTCTGAACCTTCGAAAAGTTTTTAAAACGAAAAGCCTTTTAAGCTTGCTAGAAAAAAGTAATTATACTTTCTTTATTTTTTATAACATGACATTCAGATTTCAAATGATGAGCGTAGAATTTCAACACGGGTACGATCCGTAATAAAGTATTGCCGATCCCGCCTCTACCGAAACTTGGAGCGTAGTCAAGGATTCGGACGAACTCTTCGAATATTTTTAAAATAAAGTTGAAAAACGGTTCATGCTGTAAATGGAACTTCGGCTCTTTATTAAATGTTAATAACGGCGGTTGGTTGGTAACTGAATTCGTTAGTTAAATATTAAATTGTGGAACTAGGTCATCTGGTGGCCATTTTAAGGTTCTTCGCAAACCTCGAACCCCTTGTAATTTAGTTGAGTCGTTGAACTGACAATGTATTTTTGCGTTAGAACCAACTCGTAATGAGGGCTCCCATAAATAAGAGGTTTTTGCTTAACATTTTAAATTTAAAAGAACTACAACTTATCATTAAAAGGTCCATAGATTTCCAGCTCTTAACGATAGATTGTCTGGTTTAGTTTGTTTATCTACACCCATATCATAAAACCTCCATAGTGTAATCAAAAACCGTAGGAAATTACCACCATTTTGACAACCAATTAGGAAAAACCAGTGCTGCAATGTTATTCCCGTATCGATTTTAGTATAGAAATGAGATTAAATTTGGAACAGCTGTCAAAACTCAAGTGGGTGTCTATTCTAGTATCCATAGATATTAAAACAGTTATTGATACGAAACGTCAATTCAGTATGTTTTTTTAATATAAACTGCACAACATTTGATCTCGAGTGACATGAGAATAGAGACTTCATTCGTTTGTCTATGATTTAAAAAAAAAATGGTCTTGACGGAGGATCGAATTGCCGCCATTACTGCTTTCATGATGGTTTTTTGCTGAACGAAAGTAAAATTGTAAAAAGTTGTTTGTAATTTACATTTTAGTTGAAAATATGAACAGTAGTCTTCTCGGAGTGACTGTGTGATGTGAAAATGCGCCGGATATCGGAAATATGCAGCCACGATTGCAACAAATAACTTGTTGCCAGAAAATACTGTTTATGAACACATCATGAAGTAAGTATTTATAATATGTGTGTAGATAAAGTTATGTATGCAACTCTGCATAATTTGGCCTTAAAACACACGTGCGATCTTATTATGAAACTCGCTAAAGCTCGTTTCATGAAAACCGCACTAGTGTTTTAAGGCCTACCATTATGCAACCGTTGCATAAACTACTATTTCATTATTTATACCCGGTCGATCTTGTTTGATTCGTGTGCAACTTTCATAAATTCCACTCGGATGAATCTTGTCATGCCGTTACTGTCACATCAACATGTTTATAGGCCTCGGTTGCAAGTATGGCACGCCTTTTTGTGTAAAAACAACATTAAAGTAGGTAATAATAATGTCAAATGTATATACGATTCATTCCAAGTTAGCTGAATTGGGTCGAGCCTGTCATTATATGATATTATATGGCGACGTCTTGCAAAACTCACTTCGATACTCTGGTTGTGGTTTGTATCGAGTAGGGAAGAGGTATCGATAAAAAAAATCGATGATTTAAATGAATGCATGGAACTAATTGACTTGGCTGTATACGACAGAAATTTTGCCTACATAAAATTTAATATCTCTCAAAAATATGTTTTCACGTATCACAGGATTTTCATAAAAACTCCATAAGTAGTTCGATTGCAAGGCCACGTAGACATTTTCTAGGACGCTTGTATTTTCTTTTCTTCTGTCATCATCCTCTAAAGCTAATGGTTTCGTGCGCAACAAAATAATTGTAAATTAATTTTCATCACACTTGCTTGGAAAAGGTGTTATTATACGCAGACGTATAGAGCAGCTACAGCCGATTTACCTCCCGCGGGAGTTATGGATTTGGTATGGTTTATAACTCCCGAGGGAGTTAGGAGTTACACTAGAACAAATAACTCAAACAAAAATCAGCGAGTAACTTGATAACGGCGGGGCGTGCGTGCTGGGTCCGGCGGTGATCGTTTTCTTATAGAAGTAGTGCGCAACCGACACGTTACATACAGTTTATTCTACCCACCTGATGGTAATTCACGGTGTACAATGGTAATAAAATGAATAAATATATTTTTTATTTAATTTTTATTTCATTTCCTCACAAATGTGATGAAAATATTGTGTGTATCACGTCAGGGGATAACAAACTCGAGTCATTAAAAGCCCTCCGCCTTCGACATCGAGCTTCTAATAGACTCTCGTTAGTTATCCACTCGGGTTATAAACAATACCACGTCAATGCGTAGCCGTCGTCGTTACGTGTAGGTAAGTTTATTAGTGTTAAACTTAAGCTATTTTGTATTATGACATGTATACATATTTTGTATGGTGACTTGTGATTGTGTGTAATCTGTCATAATTTAATTGTTTCATAAAGTAATAACGAATGAAGCTTAAAGCAGACACGTAATCAATACAGTTTTATCAGATAAACAATTTTCTGCCAATTTCTTAGAAGGAAACATTATTTCTTATTTGCAGAGCACAAATAACGGAGTTGATGAAGGACCTGCATACAAAGACAAGTTTCCTGCAATCGGAACTGACGAGCGTGAATCAATAATAAAAATAATAATAATAAAACATTTTTTTCAGGCATCAGTGGCCCATACATAAATACCTTACAGACTAACATAGATATATTATACAGTAAAATAACTTAAAAGTAATATCATTTAGGAGACGAAAAGGCGTGGCTCCTTAGCGTCGTTCCATCTGGAGTCGTGTCCTGGACAGGCATGGTGCTCCGGAAGCGCCTGAATACGACACCCTTCGGCCAGAAGTCCAGTAAAACAGTAATGAACGGAACAGAGGCAAAGAGTTGCGTGATCCTAGAAAGTTGAATCCGCGCTGGCTTACTTCCACTCTCTTTTGTCATGATACATGTCAGTAGGAATATGTTTATAGGGCGTTTTCAATAAAAACTGTGCTTTCACTTTCTTATTCATAATTTTGAAAACGCTCACAAAACGGAGACATAAATGTAGTATGTAAAATTGGGGACACTCGTGTCTCCTATTAGACTCAATAGTATTATGATCCTGATTTTGTGTAGGAATAGCATACAATTTCCAAATTCTGAATAAGAAAATAAAAGTAGACTTTTTTCTGAAAACGCTCAAAACATTGTTATAATACATACATACATAGCATCACACCCGAAATCCCTAATGGGGTGGGCAGAGCCACAAGACTACTTGTGGCCACGTTCGATTAATTAATTAATTAGTCCTAAGATGGTATGATGAACCGTATGGTGACAGGTGACCAGCCCATCGCCCATGTTACAATAATAGACGGTAAATAAAATTTTATGTCGTTTATATGTCGTGAATACATAACCTTTTTTAAACTATGAAATGCCTAATCCTTGACCTTAATCTCATGTGATGGTAAGCGACGATGAGGAGAACGAAGGAGCAGGCTTAACCAGAAGATGTCTATGCACTCTGTTAACCAATAACCAATACCAGTGAAAGTCCAGTCATTGTTGGGTACAAGTTATAAACTCGTATAAACAGTATTCAATAAAGCAAACAGCAGCGTCGATGTAAGCCAAAGGCCCGCAGCCCCAACTCATTGATATCCAGCCAAAGTGTCCGAGAGATTGATCGATGGCGGGCTCCATTCAACTTGCCGCTACCCACTCTAATATTTTATACGTTATTTAGCTTCTAAGTGATTTGTTCGGTGAAATTTATTAACATTATCGGCAATAGCGCTGATCATTTAAATGGGCTATTTCGCATTCGGATAGAGCTGTAGAATTTCCAAGCTAAAGAATCGCGGAGACTTCATCTTGTTATTGGTTCATAGTTAGAATAATACTTGAAAGTATAGATGGTAAGCTGTCATTTTTAAACGTATGCCAAGCCTACGTTTCTGTTCTATGACAAGCGAATTTCTAACGGTACTTTTCATTCCTTTTCTTAAAGCGAACGGATGATAACATAAAAAAAAATGCAATCCAATGTAAAATTAGCAAATACACGGGTTCATTCGCTTCAGAATTGATCTACTTAAATCTTTGATTAAAGTCACGGTTATTTATAGGTCGACAGCTGATTAATGAAGACTTAATTAAGATTAACTATTTAATCTTTGATCGAATGCTTCAATGGCGTTTGTGAATTAGGCCATGTATATAACTGTTCTCTGCGCTATAACAGTTTCTTATACTTTGACAGTTGTCACGTAGATGTCAAAAAAAGGTTGAAACGCCACTGAAGGATTTGATTAGATATTAGATAGTTAAATGTCCCTCAACTAGTTGTCAACCTATACAGAAACGTGACTGAAACGTCACTTTAATTAAGATCAATTTGAGTGACCTACTGCATTCGGCCATAAATCCTTCATTCATGCTTGATTTAATAATGCTGGCTAAACGACGTGCCATAAAAAAAACGATCATAGCAGAGAACGAGTCTATAGGGACAAATTCAAATCAAATAAAATATTAACAATCATTATTGTTATTCCCTAGTGAAAAAGACTTGATTGCATTTTTATTATTATTGATTTATTTTAAATATAATGAAGGACTAGGTGATATTGTTCGTTTCAAGCATATTTTTTGTAAGCAATCTTGCTTATAAAAATAATGCCTATCTGGGCATTTCATTTCAATGATGGTAAAAATGTTTTATTTTCAAAGCATATAATTCGCCGTATAGTATTTGTAGTAGAAATCATTCATATACGTCATTTATTTTGTAATTTCATTATCTTCACCGTTTACCGTCTCTCTCGAGTTCACAGAAAATTTGGTGGATGGCAGGTGTGTGTGATCATGTACACTCCATTTGGCTTTTGTATACACCTCTCATTTTTTAAACGCGCAAAAATGTGATTTATTTTATTTATTTCTTGAACAAAAATCCATAGCACTTACAGTCTTATAAAGGTTATCTTACTTTCATACCATTTTTTTGCATTATAAAAATAAGTAAAGATGAATATTGTAACGTACGTCATGCGTTACTGCAACCGCGCTAAGTACCCGTTTATAAGCAAAGATCTTATAACAACCATTATAGTTTAAAAAGTGGAAGTCGTAATTCTCTAAACCGCAGTATGTTGTTAGACAAGTAGTTTAATTATGAAAACCGAAGTTGCCGTGCATTATTTTAATAGACGTACGTCGCCGTATCTAAACTAATTTAGAAAACAATGTTGCACCTATGAAATAACAATGGAGAGCATTGTACCATGTGGCGCAATAAACTTGCAGTAGAATAGGTAACAAACGACTCTGCAGTTGTAAGTATCTGAAAGTGACGGCAAACGCGCACATCCCTGATAATTTACAACATTGCATTTAAAATTTACACTGTCCGGTGTAATTATCTAACGACCGTGCCAGTCCTTCAATCCATGAATAGATTTACCAATTCAAAATTTACGTATTTGTATACAGCATATTTTAACCCGTAGGTAGTAACCAAATATATCCGCAGATTGACTATTTTGAACGGCCATACGCGAGCAACGTCCGGTGTGACTTTGGTCTGAGGCAATTCACATGGCAGGGTAACATACCGAAAGAAACGTAAATGGGCTAGTTTTTTAGCAATTTGGGCTATTCTAAAAATGATTACCTAGTTATTCCTTCACTATTTTGAAGGAAAAGTTTAAGTCTAGACATTTTGGGATAAGATAGCCCGAATTGCAGCAATAAATTGCCAGAAAATTCTTCGTTTACAAGCACCTTTAAATTATGTTTTTATTTATCCTTGAATTATATTAAAAATTAATTGATTCTAATTTAAAAAAATAATCAATGGTTTAATCGATATTTCTTACTGTAATTTGTTATTTAATTAAATATATAAAGAAATTATATGTAGATTAACTTTGGGTGGGCGTCGATACAAGGTTGCCTTACTCGAATATGGGAGCTATGAAGTAATTCATCTTTTATGTCATGATTATGACAGATGAGACTGAGTATTACATCTTAACATGATAGATGATATTACCTAGATAGCTTTCAAGACTAATATGGTACGGTTGATCTTTAAATAGCCCACAAAAAATATGTTACACATAGGCGAAGATTTGACTGATCACTTTCTACAAAACTGCTCAAGTGTCTTGAAGTTTAAAAGAACCGGTACCTAAGCACAGTCGGCGCCTTTTAGGCTTAAAGGCGAAAGCACTACGCTGTCAGCGGTACCCGAGTAAAAGTTAGTGAAAAAGCGACCTACTTTCCACTGTACATTTAACACGTTGTTTCATATTACTAGCGAAACTATGACAATGTTAGAATAGAGCCGACTTTGCTTTAACCGGCCCCGACGGAGAGAAATTGGTAGTTTCCTGCCTTTGAGTGATACAAATGTCACAGTAACGACTCTTAGCAAGACAAGGGTTAATTTATCTACAGACAAATGCTTCTATTTCCCGTCTTCAAAACGACTGCAATTCCTTATCTCTTTAATCTTATCACGCGTGCTTACTTTGTTTAACGATCTTGTAGAAACAAGTGCTTTGTGTGGCATAAAAGCTGGTAATTTTGTCCATCTCGCTCGGATTACGTTACCGCACTCGTAAAGTATTAAGTTCGTACCGCGTTCCGCATGTAATCGCGTTTAATACGAGCAAAGGTAAGACCTTTGTTATGATCTTTGTTACCTTCGAAAAATGGATAATCCGAGTTAATGTGACGTAAGATATTCGTGAGTAAAATTCTACTCTCGCAAGTCACGGTTCAAAAATATCAAAACCGCATAATGTAAGGTGACAATTGATATTCCGCATACACTTCGGGCTGCACGGAGCACTCTCGACCGTGTGTCGAGGCACTTACCTCACCGTAATAAATAGCTTTTAAATTCTTAGGTAACACACCTGAGCCGTTAAAATTACCTTATACTAAATATCGGAGCGCTCGGCGAGACGACGAGGCACATTTTCTGAATACAAAAACATTGGGGATCATGAGAGCGGCATTAAGTAAAGCATTTCATAAATTAATGCTTCATTATTATTTATAAATATAGTAATAGTCTTTGCCGGATTAGTATGTATAAGTACGGGCAAATATTATACATTGAAACTCAAGTACCTAGCCTTTCGGGATAGGTGCGCATTATGTCATCATCATAATCGTTCATCATTTCAGACGATAGACGTCCACTGCTGGGCATATATGTAGCGATCATTGGCGGAGGCCTATAGGCCTATGTAGGTACACTAGATTCATCCATACTTGTCTTATTAGACGTCGTTTTGCCCATTTTTAGCCTAGGTTTGCTTTATTTAGGATAAAACAGCTGATTTACTCAATAATTGCACATTTTGAGGTTAGAAACTTGTATACTAAATAAGACAAATATGGATGAATCGACTGTAAATGTGTGCTGCTCGAATCCAGCGGAGTTCCACAATCTTCACCACCGTACCATTACCATTAGTTGCGCAAACCGCTCTTGCTAGCGTAAACTATCGCTCGGTCCCTTTTACTTGTATCGGCAACAAGCACTATTTCCGATAGATTTCGATAGCGAGAACGGTTTACGCAAACTCATGGTAAGGGCTCAGGTCGACTGCCGCGCTTAAATGTACATGGTTGCGATTAAGTATAATTAACAATCTGATCGATAGAAAGGAAACCTAGTCATTGTAGTCAACAACATTGTAAACAGTCTTGGTTCAATACTATGGATAGAAACAAGCTTCGACAATGGTACCGATGCAGTATCGGTGCACAATGCAAGTTCATCTCCCGGGAATATTCAAGGCATGTACCACGAGCATAGCGGTGAATTCGAGGTTCCGAGAATGCTGTTACATACTGAGCGCCTTGGGATCCGGTTATGCCGGGTCGGGATCGTTTAGGATCTAGTAAGTAGAGTAATAGTATGTATGTGTTTGGCAAGGTAAAGGATTCTGCTGAATGGAGACAGAAAGTATTAAAACAAACGTACGAGTACCTATTAAGATTTGGGTCATTCTAAGTCAAGAGGTACTTTCGACGTCCACAATAAAAAAACTAATTGTTTACAAAACATTGTTCAGAATAACATTATTATCTCTCAAAACTCACGGTGTTCTCAATGGTCACTTAAATTCATTACTCGAATTTACTTAATTTAGTCACAATCATACCTTAAACATGAAATAGTAGTTTATGCAACGGTTGCATAATGATAGGCCACTAGTGCGGTTTTCATGAAACGAGCTTTAGCGAGTTTCATAATAAGATCGCACGTGTGTTTTAAGGCCAAATTATGCAGAGTTGAATACATAACTTTATCTACACACATATTATAAATACTCCATGATGTGTTCAGAAACAATATTTTCTCGCAACAAGTTATTTGTTGCAATCGTGGCTACATATTTCTGATATCCGGCGCATTTTCACATCACACAGTCACTCCGAGAAGACTACTATTCATATTTTCAACTAAAATGTAAATTACAAACAACTTTTTCTATTCAATTCAACAACAATTCTACTTTCGTTCAGCAAAAAACCAACATAATGGCGGCAATTTGATCCTCCGTCAAGACCATTTTTTTTTTAAATCATAGACAAACGAATGAAGTCTCTATTCTCACGTCACTTGAGATCAAATGTCGTTCGGTTTATATTAAAAAAACATACTGAATTGATGTTTCGTATCAATAACTGTTTAATATCTATGGATACTAGAATAGAGACCCACCTGAGTTTTGACAGCTATTCCAAATTTAATCTCATTTCGATACTAAAATCGATACTATAATAACATTGCAGCACTAGTTTTACTTAATAACTGTCACAATGGTGGTTTTTGATTACACTATGGAGGTTTTATGATATGGGTGTAGACAAAACATATTATTATCTCCCCTGGGCTGTCGCCTAACCGATTTTATTCGTAATTCAGTAATTTAGAATACATTAAAATATCATAAATAACCTAATTTTTTTTTTAAATGTAATAAATATTACACTGTTATCTAACAAGTAAAATCACGTAATAATTATTGTTTTAAAACTATATTAACATCTAAATTTGTCTCAAGTCTTTTGCGTCTCGTCCCCTGTCTTTTTGTATTCTTTTAAAAACTGCGTTTTTCTACTTTGTCAGAGAAGACATGAGCATAAACAAAATTCATTGGACGGGAAGTTAACAGCAAACATTGTGCGAGTTAATGTTTAGTGATAAACAGGAGTAAGAGGGATCATTATTTATGCAGTTACAATTTCGTAACAATTAAGTATTAATGAATTAGTAAAATTTTAAAGCCACATTGTTACGAATTTGATTTTCAATCAATATTGCAACAGTGGTGTAAATGACCATACGCAATTTTTTTAATGGCTTCATTTAGATACAGCATACCTACTATATACCAATATATAGTTTCACAGGTCAATCAACGACAAGATGATCCTGACAATACTTATTCCATCCGTGAAATTCAATAATAGGATTCCAATACAGATAATGAATATCATACTGTGTATCCTACTCAAGCATATTACAAAGTTTCACAGATAGGAAATTTAGTGTCAGGATATATCCATACAAAAAAAAACCTTTGAAGTTTTGATACAATAAATCATGTTTTTTAAATCAGTTGTGATTGTTGATCTAACCACTTTTTTTACAGAGTGTCTCATTGAAATCGGTCGTATGGGAAAGTCTGAAACTATAAGACATACATAACTATAAGACATTCATAATAGACATATAAACTATAGATCTGGTCTTAGGAACCACGTCATCGATTTTAATGGGAAGAACAACCATGGTGGACATTTGGATAGATTCAAGTACCTTGGAATCTTAGAAGATCTTTTAGAGGCCCTAGGAGACATGTCGGCAGAAGTAAGAGAACAACTTTATTCTCAAGAGTATTAGTATTATCTAGTATAAGTATTTTTTAGGAGTTTGAATGCGGTTTTTCTTCTTATTAAAATCGATGGCATGGTTCCTAAGAACAGATCTTCGTATGTCTTATAGTTTCAAACTTTCCCATACTGACCGATTTCAATGAGACACCCGGTATTATTTAAAACATATAATATAAAAAAAAATAGGGAAGATATTGAGATGAGATGAAACTAAGGACCGTTTCCATGTGAGAAATATTCGTTCCAAAACAAAAAGAAACGCTCAATATATTATCATATATTATCAGAGATATCTGACGTTACGTATGTAGTTAAGTGGGATGATGGCCCCTGTTTTCCATAAGCCGATCTGGCGTAGAAGGGGAATCTCATAATGTGCCGAGAAACACTGTATCTCTTTTGTATATCATACGCAATATCAGGACATTACATAAAAGCAATAGGGCAGAAAATGAATATCTATTTAGATATTACATACATACATACATACGTACATAATGAAAATGAAAATATTTATTTTGCAAGTAGGCCACATGGGCTCTTTAACATGCCTGAAGCTACCAGCGCTTCGAAAGGTGACATTTGCTGAGAAGAAACGCCGCAACAAACATACATACATATACACTACACACCACACACTACACTACACTTTGCCTTCTATTTAGTATGCATAGGTACTGCTTCAGCTGGTAGAAACAGGGCAAGCAGTTCTATATTGTAATCATTTGAATTAATTCATACAAAATCAAATCCAAGCGGGCATGACCATACAAATATTTTCCCGTTTTACCTATCCCAATTTTCCTTAGGTACATACTTAATTGAGAAAATTTATAAAAAATCCGACAAATTGCTTATACAAGGCAATAATTTAATTGATTTACTTTAAAATATGATTGTCGCGTATTTTTTTTTTACCTGACTGCGCGAGCAAAAGGTAGTTAAGTGTTTTGTACGTGGACGGTGGTGATCACTTATAAATACAGTTGGGGATGTAAGGAAGGCCCGCGCCATGGACTCTATTACTTCTGTAAAACGACCGATTTTGCCTTGTATTTTTGTAATGGTGCTCGTTTGCTTTCCTCTATTATATAAAAATAAAAAATGCATGTACGTGTATGACTAGGAAAGTTTTGAGATACGGTAATTTACTAAAGAAAACCTGCTTTAATTGCAACTTTTAAAACCCTCATTTATTCATAATTCGAGCGCTACGCCGATTGACGAAATATAAAAAAAATATCCTTATTGCGTTTCGCTTGTTTTTGCTTTGAACAATGGGATTCTAACACGAACATTTTCATATGATTTTAAAGTTGCTTTGAGTGTAACTGAGTGCCGAAGTAAGTATTTAGGGACCTTGCACCATCCCGTGCAACAATTTCTAGATGGTTTTCTCAATTAAACAGGGGAAACTTTCCCTCAAAGATGACTACAGGGCCTCTATTCGGGAACGTCCAAGCGAGAGCATCCCACTCTTACACATTACGCGTCGCTACAATATCGCTTGGACGTTCCCGAATAGAGACGCAGAAGCGGCATCCTGTTATTTCTGCAAAGAACGAAAATATCGAAGCGGTAAAGAAAATATTACTCGGAGGCCCGAAAACTACCTACCTACAAAAAGATTAGAAGAAAGACTATATATAGATTTCATCGCCGATAATCAATGAAGTTTTACACGGTCACGTAGATGACTTTTAGAAGTGAGGAAGCTTTGATCGCGATCGGTTCCTCATGCTTTGACAGCCGAACAAAACAATTTCGCGTGACCTGGTGTCGGGAAAGGCTTACACATTGGAGAAGAACGCAATATGACCTGGTAACTAAGCGGCAACCGATGGATTTGGTGTTTCCGAACGAAGAACCTTCGCAAAAAGTCAAACGAGGACGCACAGCGGGGAACAAAACTGGTGGAAACATTTTTAGTATGAGTGGTCATTTGGCAACAATATCTCTAGAAAGTCAAACAGCTGTTAATGCACAATGGTACAGTAAAGTGTTTACGAACTGTGTTCGATGCGTTACGTTAAGAACGTCCCAAAACGAGGGCTTTTCTTTTCGTTATAAAGTCAATATATTTTTCGTATCTCAAATCTTTCCTAGTCACTTAACATAAGTCTTTTGCTTTGTGCCCGCCTAGAAGCCGTTTAGCAGGGTGAGTTTCGGTGAGAAGTGTCGTTCAAGAGGTGGCATCTCACGAGTGTCATGATACATATCAAATTAAAAAACCGAAAAGGCGGAATTCACATCATTGTCTGGGATTGCAATAATAATTATTCAAACTCATAACATATAAACATATAAATAAATTGAAATGAATTTTCCACTCGAGTTTTTTGAGGGTATGCCGTGCACGCTATCGTCGACGGAAAATTAAAAGCTTCTTCAACGTTTCCATCCCTTTTGCTATCCTAAAATCGTGTAGCGCGTGCCGTGCCGTTCGACGGTAACATTATTAATCAACCAATTTGACTAAATGGCAATATAAATTGCAAACGAGCACCAATAAAAATATACAAGGCAATATCGGTCGTTTTGCAGAAGTAATAGAGTCCATGGCGCGGGCCTTCCTCTCATCCCCAACTGTATTTATAAGTGATCACCACCGTCCATGCACTGACAATCCCAGAGAAGTCTCTGATCCGTCGCTGACGATCCGATAACATAAACTCTTCTCTTGAATCCCTAAATAGATATCAAAAAAGTCGAGTGGGTTTACGGCTTACTTAGAGCCATTTCTTTTGTATTGCTGTAATCATGTATTTTCATTTCGTAATAATTTGCTTCCATACCTTCTTAATGAACAGCTAAGAATCGGTGTCAAGTTTCATTTCTTGTCAATAGGTAAGTCAGGTAATGGAGAACAATACTGTCATGTTACGGCAAGCCACGTGGAAGCACCATTGTCTGTCAAATCAGCTATTTATATCTCTCTATAAAGAATATAATCCAAACGAGAATTAACGATATAAGCTGAAGTAAAAACGAAAATCATTACTAATTTATAAAAGTGAAATTGACCTTTTTGTTAATTACTTTTTAATAACTTATAACTCCTAAAAAGATGGAATAAGGAAAAAATATTGCTTTAACATATTTTGTAACCGTCCAATTTTTGAGTTTTTGCACTGACTGTATAGATATAACGTGACTTTATGCTTTTTCGATTATTAACGATCCTACAATTGACTCAACCGTGCATCTGTCTGTAAGTAATTCAGACAAATTACCAAGATGGGATTTGATTTTTTTCTGCGTAGCTAAACCAACCCAGGCATTCTTTTAGTCGATGCCGAGTCTATTTAGACACAAAAACCGGACAAGTGCGAGTTAAACTCGCGTGAAGAGGGTCCCGTTCCGTACATGATTATCTGAAATTTACTACGTTACTTTAAATACCATAGACTTCTTATAGGTTTTCCTGTAATCTATAGGTAAAGAACTATTTTCTGTATTTTTTTCAAAATTTTAGCCCCAGTAGTTTTGGAAATAAGGGGGGGGGGAATGGTCAAATTTCGCCTATTTTCCTAATAACTTCTAAACTATTTTACTTAAAATTCAAAAGAAAATATATTTAAGATCCATACAATAAGCCCTTTCATTTGATATGTCACACAATATAGGATGCAGAACTTTTTTTTTTTTAATTTTCTAATTTACCCCCCAAAATTGCCCCCATGTTTAAAATTCATGTATTTACGTCACGCGTCCGTGTTGCGGTCACCGACTTACATATGTATATCAAATTTCAACTCAATCCATCCAGTAGTTTCGGAACAAATTGGCTGTGACAGACGGACAGACAGACAGACAGACAGACAGACAGACAGACAGACAGACAGACAGACAGACACACGAGTGATCCTATAAGGGTTTCGTTTTTTCCTTTTGAGGGACGGAACCCTAAAAGCATAAATAAGAGGTTATTTTATTAAAAACGTATGCAAATACGAAATAAAAAGTGAAAATAGTTCGAATACACAACTCAACTAAAAGCCTTTGAAAAATCAATTTGTACAACAGCAAGTAGGGTTGTCACTCACCCATTCCCCAGAAGACAGTAGCAAAGAACGCCACGTAGATGCGGCTGCCCGTCGACGGAACAAGCGCCATTCCACTTGCGATTGCTTGGCGGTCCTGGGAGACCGCTCATGTGGTACACAGTCACTCTTCACAACACAGCACACGCACACATCAACAGTACTGTGGCTTCAATAAAAAATACGTCGCACACACATTGATAAAGTCTGCTATTCTTAATACCACGCTGAACTGCGAAATAAGCAGGATTTTTTACAGCTCGTTGAATATTCAAAAATGTGAGAGTATTATTACTCCAACAGCTTCGCGCTCTCGATATTGAAGGGTTATGAAGTACTGTTTATCTGCAAAGTAATTAAAGACTGAACAAGCTCGGAGAACGGTTCTACATTTCGGGTGTTTTGCGAAATCTTTGGCGTTTCTAGAGAGCATTTTAAAGTGAGTATGAATATTTTAATAATACTTCAATATTGGCATAATACATAATATTCTGTACTATACAGCGCATTTTATTATACTGAATATCTGATGTGACGCAAGTCTAGTGTGTTTATAGTGGATATAAAGCATACTTGTCACGTATTTCCGCAGCTATACTTCGGACGAAGAAATTCCAATTTAACTTAATATCACCGATGAGAGCAGTTGTGTTTTAAATTTCTGTCAGCGTGTGTAGTTTACGAGCGACCACAGTCAACTGTAATGGCCGTCACGGCCGTAACTCGGACGTTACACAGCTCATTTGTGCAGGTGTACGAGATGAACATTACAGTTAGTTTATCGGACAATAAAGACTTATCTTATCATTAGAGGTATATTAAAGTGGTAGCCTAGTGGCCCGACGCGCGCCTTCGAGCAAAGAGTCCATGGGTCACTCTGGCTCGCACCTCTGCGGTTATGAAATTGTGGGCAGAATTAAATTTATCACGAAAATGCAACCATGCAGCCTGTGAGATGTTAATATTATTTATTTTTTATATTTATATTTCATATTCGTTACTGTCTTTTATGATTTTAGTCGGCCTTTTACTTTTGACAACGAAAATTTCGGTAAGGGTGAATATCATGAGGAACTAAATAATAATAAGTATAATCATTTAAAAAAAACACCGTTTAAGGAGTCCTATGCTCAGAAATCTTTAAGAAAATTATAGATAACTCAGCTACTTACTAGGAAATAAGCGGCAAATTTGTGCGATAGTTAAGTTATAGTCAATTTTATTGTCAACTCAATATAAATTTTAAGAAACATTTCTTCGTAATCCGTTTGCACTGGTTTCAATAAATTTCATGCCACAAGCAAAAAAGGACACTTTAAAAATCAAATGAAAATGTCTGAAAGCCAAATTCCAGCCCACTGCATTGAGCGGCAAGATTACTTTATTCAAACCTTCCATTATAATTAGAATGAATAGCTATTTTTATGTCAAAACCACTAGTTCAATACTTGGAAACATCGTTGCGAGAAATACACGCGTTTACTCTTAGACAAATAGAAAAAAAAGGAATGAAAAATGAAAGCGTAAAGCGCTAAGGGAAACTCGCCACTTGTAATTATAAAAATCATTGTAAGACCGACTTCCTCTTTTTTATTGTTGTTCTAATTGCCTCATGTTTAAAGAAGTTTCTCCAGTGACTAATTTTGCATACTTGCAAAACTACTATTTGAAAAGGACGATTATGACCCTAACGGAGTTGAAGTTGAATTTATTTTGCTTTGTAAAGTCAAAGCTCAAACTTAACTGTTGAAAATCTTTCAGTGCGTCTATTCGGGAACGTCTAAGTGAGAGTAAGCGAGATTCGCATCTCGCTATTCCGTATTACGCATCGTGCGGGAGTGGGATGAGAATCTCGCCCGCGATTCGCTACAATATCACTTAGACGTTCCCGAATAGAGGCGTAGTACAAATTCCATGTCTGCTAAAATAGTAGAATATTGTTCATGAATTTAGATGCAATTTTTACAAAAGAAACTGTCTAAGAAAACAATCACACTTGGCTAAACCCCGATTGAGTATTTTAAAATGAAATAATCAATTGAGCTCATACATATTGAATTGTTTAGAACAATTGAGAGAGATGCGAAATACACTTGTGGCTTTAATCATCTTGAAAAAGGCTTTATGAAAACTTAAGATCTGATCCTTTTTTACCAGATGATATTGTAAATACGTATAGGTACGTAATGAAAAAAACATAACTTCAGTAATACAAATTTCAAGGGTCTATAGACACACGATTTTGCGTAACTTTCTGAATTAGTTAGACCTATTAATGAAAATCATTCTGAAGGCGAAAATGATCCAGTACATACCCTAACATATCGTTTCGCTCGGAAATGAACATACATACATATATACACACCACGCCCGAAATCCCTAATGGGGTGGGTAGAGCCACAATGCTACTTGTGGCCACATTCGATTAATTAGTCCTAAGATGGTATGAGATGGGATGAGAACATCGGAAATGAACATCGTTTGATATTCCTTAATTATTTATGAGCGAGTATGAAGTAAATTTAAAATGCAATACGGAGTAACGTGTTACTCGTAACCATGGTAATATTATGATTTTGAAAAAGTACCAATTTGATGCGCATTATCCTTATTAAAATGATAAAACTGCTAAATAGTCTTCGAATCAAAAAAATGCTGATCTTGTCAAATTGATCGGACAAATCGATGACGTAAAATAAAGATTCGGTAACAGATCCCAAATCTGTTTCGGCTTGAGTCTTATTTTAATTAATTTGTTTCTCGGAGGGTAGATAAATGTAAAGATTATGTAAATTAATAAAGTTTTCCCGTTATCAGAAAGAAACACGGTCCGGTTGCTTTGTTTCTTCTTAAGATCTTTTTTCCTTCGAATTGAGAGGTGTTTATTAACGGATTGATGAGCTTTTTGGCACTGCTTTTGTAGAATCATGATTCAGGATTCTGCAAAATAAATGACAAAACTCATTTTTCTGCTGCGTTAACAGTCCTCTTCAAAAATCTTACTCAATAAGAATTAACAATTAGGCATAGGTTTAGAACAAAAGGCGTAGCATAAACTTTATCATAATATAACAGTTCAACCTGAACGCCACAGTCAGCTAGACACAACAACAGATTTTCGTGCCCCTGACGCTACGATATGCCGTTTTCCATACATTTGGGTCGGCTAATACCGTCATCGGCTTTAGGGTTCCGTATCCGAACGGGAACCTATTAGTGACGGGACAACGTCCGTCCGTCCGTCTGTCAGAGGCCTCTACCTCAGCAACGATAAGAGGTAGAAGGTTAAAATTTTCACAGAATACGTGTTGTTATGCCAAAAATACTAGCAAATAATAAAAATATCTAAAAGTTTTAAGCCTGAGAAGCTCCCCAGTTTTGTTCCAGCTGTAATTCCAAAACGGCTTAAGTTTCAGGTATCAAATTTGACTAGATTTTAGTTTATACTCCATAGTTAAACAACAAATATCAATTCAATGGTGTTCTGATATAGAAATGAGAAAAATATATTGAAATCAAACAAGAAAATTCAACTGTCAAAGTTCTTATCAATTAACATAAAAATTTATTATTGATTGATTGAGACCATGCCAAATTGGCGTAGTACGGAACCCTCGGTGTGCGGGTCCAAATCGCACTTGACCGATTTTATTCGCATTTAGCCGTGGCGTTCAAAGGGTTAAAGGGATTTGGATGCATATTGGCGTGTAGACAGTTCGTAACTCGGAATAACACTGTTTACTTATTTCGAAAGATATACAAATTCCTGATAATGTCTATATATGTATGTATATTAAATTGTAGCTCACTTTATCTGCTGCCTGTTTGTCGTTCGGCCTCAAAGACCAGTCGCTGTGGGAAATCATGCTGTGGCATTTTGTTATCTTTTTCTTGTCTGTCTTTTTACTTTTCGATAAGTAATTTAAGATTTCATGTTTTACAATTAAACTTAACGATGTGTATTATGATTAAAAACCAATTAATTCAAAATAATAAAAAACTTAACGTACGCTTGAAATAAACTTATTAAACTTGTGTATTATTAAATACATTTAGCCATTTTCTTCCAGCTTTCTTTACAGACTACATAATTTGCTACAAATCCGATTATTTAAATAAAAATAGAATGCATCCTATTTCTATCGATGGGAAGCTATGATTAGCTATAAGAATAAACTAATCGAAGATAAACTTATTTCGCCAATTTAAAATTTCTGCAATTAAATGCAATTAAAATGCAGCTAGTCATTTAGTGCCAAATCCTGCGTCGACAGTTGCCGCGGCAATCAGCGCCGTTTGATGTATTTCGTACACAAACGAGGCTCACGCATTCGTAAAACATTACGCTTGCAAACATGAGCACGTATTTAATATTCAGAAGCACGCTATTTTGTAGGGAATAAAATAACCGCGGACCCAACGATAATGCTGAAGAAATAATACAATTTATTATTTAAATAACAATTGAAATCAATTAATGCACATGTCATACGATCACATCGTTACTACTAGTCACCAGGCACAGCAACAACGCGATGAGCGTTGTTTTTTTTATAGATGCTGACTATTTTTTTCTAATATGCATATATAAGTGATGACTATCCTCTTATTATAAAATTATTAGAGGAAGTCAACTAATAAAGGGCAATTGCTAGACAAAGCGAATCTGTGTACAAGTCGTATTTTCGAATTATTTTTTTATCATCTGATACGATCAGTCACTTGGTGAAGTGATGTTTGAATAAAAGGAAAACCTAAAATCAATTAATTTAATGATTAGTAACATTGCAACTAATTTTTTCATACATTTTTGAAATACCTAGGTACTTGATTACATCTAATCTTTGGGCGGTATTGTACCAACGAATACAGTCTAATCATGTGGGGAGAAGTGGGATGAAAGAGCCAGTTTACTAAACGGAGCAAAAAAGTATACTTCTAATGAAAAAAGTGATGCTCTTTTTTTCTTCGAATATACTTTATTTATTTAAGTAGGTAATTTTATAGGAAAAAACCTTGAACACTAGAAATAAATCAATGAAACATTCATTTCAAAAAAATGTGTCTTTTGGCTGTTTCATAACATTTCGGTATTGAAAGAGCTACTTAAAGTTATGAAAGAGCCGGTGTGTATTAAAAAGTGTTATTGTGAAAATTATGCAAAATAATAATTATTTGCATAATTTTCACAATAATTAGAATTATTGCACTATTAAAAAAAAACAAAAAGACAAGACGATTAAGAAATTTTTAATTCCATCAGTCATTTTAAGTTATTCTAACAACTGCTTTAATTATTCAGTCAAATCTATTATAAATATAATCGTAACATATCGGAGGCGGATTACTTTATACTACCTTATAAAAATTCGAAAAATAAACAAAATAACAAAAAGTATCTTCTATATCAAAAGCAACATCTTTAAATCTTTAAAGCTTGAAGAAAAAATGCTCACTTTGAACTTCTAAGTCTTAACTATCTATTTGCTTAAGATTCAGACTTTTCAGGAACTTTGGAATATACAAGGTAATTTTCTTAAAATTAGAAACATGTCTTGCAAAAGAAATTAAATTTCCCCTTAATGCCACAGGATTCATGAGCCCAACCAGCACAAATTTTGCACTGTAACCTATCTTCAACCACTGTTTTCATATGATTTGCTGCAAACTACGCAATTATCACTATTTTCGTTATTTTGGACCAGGCTTGTCTATAATACAATATCTGAAGCAAATAATTTAATAATATATGAAAAAAATGCATATTTATTATTATTTTATTTTATTTACATAAACCAAATACAGGGTTATGACAGAGCCGGTTATGAAAGAGCCAGCTCTTTCAAGGCCCGTTCACCCGGCTCTTTCATAACTTATTCTTAAAAAAAATATAACCTTTAAAATAACAACAATATGAAAACTTTTGCGGATCAGTTTTTACTCAGCTGTAAGGCCAAATATATGCACAAACTCAATCTGCAAGCCATTTACCTATATTTGTTCACAATAAAATACCATAAAAAAAATTAAATGAAGCAACATACTTACTTTCGAGTGCCAAAAACTTTGACTTGATGTGCCGGCGTCCGTTGGTTTCGGCAAACTATAAAATGTTTGTGGGTGACGGGAAATCAGTATTGCCTCTTAAAAATCAAGTTACCAACCAAATCCGTTCCTAAACTACCAAAATAATGTAAGTGGCTCTTTCAAAACCTGGCTCCTTCATGCCACTTCTCCCTACTACATCTACATTTATGTACTCGTATCTCTAATAAACACCTACCTTCATATACCTACTTAATGCATACGGGTATCTATCGATACCTTTATGTAGTCCGTGTTTTATTTTCCCCATTGTACAAATATATTTTCTTCAGCTTCCGCCGACGTATCAAGGAACAAAAAGCTTTGATCTCCCTTGACTCTTTGATTTTATCGCTATCATCACCCCCATTCTTTTTCTTCGTATCTTGATAAGCGCCTATATTTGGTCTTGCTTTTTCAATAAAAATACGGTGAGGATTTTCAATAGCGTGTTAATTATTTCTTTCCCAATCCTTCTTAATAGGTACATTTTGCAAGAATACAAAACATTACGTTTCAGATTTTTTACAGTGACAGGTTGAAAGCTGCAGCATTTAAAGCAATAGCCACCTCAAAACTGTGTCGAAGTCACTCCTAGTAAATATCTAGTATTTTAGGTTTAATGAAAGCAGTGATGCTTAGAGGCAGTCCGTGATAACGTTATTACGTTAGTACGGTACATGTTCAGTCATGTGATTCTATAACGTGCGCAGCGGCTGATCAGCGATGAGTGACACATTCAAATTTGGACTGAATGACTTTGTCCTTACAGTTTAAATTAAAATTTAATTTGTTGCGTTGGTCAGCCACTGCGCACGTTAGAAAATCACAGCACAGCTCCTCCGCGCACACCGCGCGGCGAGGCTGTAAACCGCAGCTGTCACCGATAGCGTTCAACCAATCTTTGCAAAACGCTCTTTGTCCTTTATTTGCATTTCGCATCGAGCCCGGTCCCGTCTTTCTCAGCTCTTATCATATTGACACAGACAAAACGTATAATCCTTCAATTTAGCTTGTCCTTCTCAATCTCACAGATATTGGAGGAATTTCAGACATGATCCCTTTCATTATTTTTTTCAGCGACGTTATATTAGCGGGAAGGGAAACATCCGCGCCCGAGCGTGTTTCCGCATTATTGCTGTTCAGGTTATGGTTATTATCTGCTTCCTCTCGGCGAAGGAAGCTGTGACACCATTTCGCAGCTAATAGTTATTTGTCAGCAGTTTCCGTAGATTCACTGTGCATTGCAAAATTGCCACATTCAGCAAATGACACGTCGATATATCTGTCTTTGATCATTATTTTGTAAAACTTTGCAAAGTACTTTAGCCACTTGGCCTAGCTCAGAGACAGAAGTTTATAAATTTTTGCACTTCTAAAAAGAGGTAATTAGTTCAACATTTAGCCGAGTTGATTAATTAATTTAACTAAGGGAGAGAAACTTTGTGATTAAAGGATTCAATGCAAACTTTTCCGTTCCATAGAAGAGTCAAAGTTGAATTCTATTTACTACTTGAAATGTAATTATTACGGTTCCATTTGAACGTCATCTTCACTCAGATTAAAATCGAATAAAATTTTGAAGAGTGCACTGGAATATTTAACCAAAGGCGATCCGCATATCATAAACACATTTTATCCATCGTAAGAGCGCTTACGCCCTACGTCCGACCCGTATCTGATCCGAATCCGTGAAAATACGGGTCTAGAAATGTCGGACCGAATTCGGATATTGCTTACGCACAAGTCCGATCTCTGATCCAACTACCACCTAGAACTAAACTGGATGCCTGCCGCGCCCCCCCGGTCACATACCCCGCCGCCCCGCTGCCGCACTGCTCATACAAAGCTCGGATTCGGTTCGGATACGGTTCGGACGCAGTGCGCAAGCGTTCATACAAATAATACTATGGCTACTTCGGTCCGTCAATAATCTCTGGAATGTAGATTCACGGATGACGGAAGCCGGACCTAGTGCGTAAACTACCATAGAAATAGTTCTACGACTATTCCGGACAGTATTTTCAGGGGTTCGGATCGGATACGGATCGGTCGTAGTGCGTTAACGCTTATTGAAATAAAAGCAAGCTTAAATAAAATGGTAGATTTATCTCTGCCCGCCTACAACGAGCTTAGAGAGCAATATTTCCAATTCTGATATTTATACGATTCCCCTGGACGAAATTATGTAGTAACTAACCCGTTGGGACTTTATACTTGCTAAAATACTACATACTTTCACGATAAGGTCACAACGTCCACTAAATTTCAGTTCCCTAGGTTTTATGGCTGAAGAGATATTTTCAACGGGACATTGGGAATCAGCCTCCTACTCTTATTTATGAGCTAGATAATGGGGTAACAATTTAAGATAAGTAGTCTTCTTTGCCCATCTGGAGTATAATGGTCTTTTAAGAAGAATGAAGTACAAAGTTTTGGCAGCAAGTTTTTTCGTCTTGAAAGTAAGAAAACCGTGTCCCATGCGGGCCGCCAAACAATACCAGCTGCCTTAGAACACGAAATAATCACGTTGAGAACTTTTGATTCAAAACGTTGAGGAACCTTTCTCATGAAAACCTTATTACTGACTCAACACAATACCCTTACATATACCTATACTTGTCGATTTTTAGGGTTCCGTACGTCAAAAGGAAAAAAGGAACCCTTATAGGATCACTCGTGTGTCTGTCTGTCTTTCTGTCTGTCTGTCCGTCTGTCACAGCCAATTTGCTCCGAAACTACTGGACCGATTGATTTGAAATTTGCTATACATATGTAAATTGGTGACCGCAATAGGGATGCGTAACGTAAGTTAATTAATTTTGAACATGGGGCCCACTTTTGGGGGATAAATTAGAAAATTAAAAAAAAAAGTTGTGCAACCGAAATCGTGTGATATATCAAATGAAAGGGCTTATTGTGAGGAACTTAAATGTATTTTTTTTTAATTATAAGTAAAATAGTTTAGAAGTTATTTAGGAAAATAGGTGAAAATTGACCATTCCCCCCCTTATCTCCGAAACTAACGGGCCTAAAATTTTGAAAAAAATACAGAAAATAGTTCTTTACCTATAGATTACAGGAAAACCTATAAGAAGTCTATGTTATTTAAAGTAACATAGGAAATTTCAGTTTATCATGTATGGAACGGAACCCTCTCCACGCGGGTTTCACTCGCACTTGACCGGTTTTTATTTCTTTGCTTTACAGTAGTCGTATTGATATTTATAAATGAGCTATTTTTATCGATTCCATTCCATTCCATTTTTATCGGTATACCCATTTTGTCACATGAAAGTCTTCTTAACAGGTTATATTTAATTTATTTAACGGTGCTCTTTAGTACAAGTGTTTACACTTTGATTACTCTAGCAAAATAAAAAAAGGGCCACAGTTTGTTTAATATCTCTTGATATTACTTTAATTCACATGAATTATACCATTTCAGCGAACTCGTTCGGCATAACGATGTGGTTATGTTGGTGGGGAAATATATAATGCGTAAATGGAAAACAAACTGCATCTGCGCTCGCTCGCGACTAGATCAGCACACAAAAGAAGGCGCCACAAAGAGCAATGCAACATTCTGCGCCTCGCACCGTGTCCCATATTTTGTAACGAAATGATATGCCAGCGTTTATTCTGCATTGCATGAATTGTTCCGATTCAATGCATTTACACTTCATTTGATAGTTTTCTTCTCATGTGAATGTGCTTTATATCGTTGCTTGCGTTGTCTCGTTTTAACTTTTTATGTTTATTTAAACATTCTAACGCTTGCAATTCAGGAGCTTTTTAACTTTCCGCTTTTGAGAACACATTATGAGTTTTATTTGATTCGGGACATCAAAAGCGACACAGGGTGCTGACGTTAGTAGGTATATTACACAGTTTTCTAGCAATTGAAGTCATTTAATTGACTACAAACTCACAAAACAAAACCTAAATTCCTATGAGCTAGGTTAACTATGTCGTCAACATGCTGCACAAAAGTCAACTTCGCATCCAGGGTCACGCTGAGATCTCTTGCCGTATTGACACCTTGAATAAGATGTCCAAAAATGGTACACACAACTGACACGAGATTACGTTTGGATTACCAGTAAACGAAATTTGGACGTATTCGTTTACATTTAGAATCAAGTTACATAATAGGGAAGATGTATATTTTAAATATATTTTTGTATAAAATCTTGTATTGGATAGTGCTGACTAATGGAAAACGATCTGTTTACGCAAAACATATTTATGTTGATTATTTTATGAGTTATGAAGCTTAAAGTCATTGTTCATACCACTCGCAAAGACACTCCATACAAAATGGACAAAAGCTATGACGTCACAGCTGTCTTTAGACTGTACAAAATTTATGGCATTTAAACGAAATCTGCAATTATTTCCGGAAATACTGTTTTTAGACCATTATCGTAGAAATAAAAAATGACATTAGTTTGATGAGGTGTCCAAAAGACGAAAATGAGAAATAAAAATATAAATATACTTGTACTAATTTTGACCTTTAATCAAATAAAAATGAATAGTCAAAATGATCTGTTTTTTCTCAAATATGCTTTTGTCTACATTTACTTTCATAACTATATCATTTAAACCACATTTTGATTTTGATGCAACTTCCCCATTTTGTTTTTATAATTATAAGTAGGAAATAAACTATTTAACCCTGCTCCTGTTCAATTTGACTTATGTATTCCAGTGCTGAAGCTATTTCAAACCAGTTGTAAGCCAATTTTCCTTAATGTTTGTAATATTCGCTATTTTAAAATAATAGTCTAAGTGAAATATTTGTGCCCGTCTTCATAGCTCAATTAGTAGTGTCCTTGGGATAAAGCTATCCCTTATCCAAAATGTAGGAATGTTTACCATTCCCGCGTAATTTATTAAATAGTAAGCGCTCTCTGAAGACGAAATTTAACCTTAAAAATTGAGGGAGCTAGGGGCGTACAAACCGCGCGTTGGGGCTAATAATTAATTAAACTGTGAAAAAATTTGAATGAGTAATTTAAAAGTAAATTCAGACACGATTTGTACCAATTAAACTTATCATAATGGACGTTTTTCGTCTCGTTTTCAGCCGCCGCAGTAAGTTTTCTGTTTCATCGCTCTAATTTGCAGCTAATGCAATAGCCAGGGCTGGCAACTTGCGGCCACAGAACAGAGCACTCTCCAACTTAGATAACAAGTGCCCCTAAGTGCGGGCAAGATCGGACCACTCATATTACTAACTTCATCCGCAAATATGTGCTGATATGAGATCAAGAGAATGGTGGTAGGTACACTATCTTGCGTCCCGCAAATATGTCCCGGTTACTGACTGGAATTCTCCTATTATTGGATATTTAAGTTTGTGCAGTTAATAAAATTCAAAGTGATATTAAACTATAGCTTAAGGAGAAGAATTCAGATTCATCTCAAAAAAAAAAAGTAAATTCCGACTAATATCCATCATGGTTTTGCATGTATGACCCAAAATGATTTAACTAGAATGTGTCACAAATAAAAACACAACGTCAACTAAATTGAAAACGGCCAAGTGCGAGTCGGACTAGCGCACGATGGGTTCCGTACCATTATCTATAAAACGGCAAAAAAATCACGTTTGTTGTATGGGAGCCCCCTTAAATATTTTTTTTATTTTTTTAGTAGTTTTTGTTATAGCGGCAACAGAAATACATGATCTGTGAAAATTTCAACTGTCTAACTATCACGGTTCATGAGATACAGACTGGTGACAGACGGACGGACGGACAGCGGAGTCTTAGTAATTGGGTCCCGTTTTACCCTTTAGGTACGGAACCCTAAAAAGCAATTTAAAAACACTTATTTTTTAATTTGTGTTGGAGAAACAAGCTCGGGCGCCATGCAAATAAAGGGTGGAGTGAAAACATAGTTCAAATCTCAGCGTTTACGTTAGTTGGTGCATATTTTTCACCTGAGGTAAATTGCATTGTAACTCAATCAAATTTTTATAAAAGAGAAAGGGGAAAGTAAAAACATTTATTCACTACACTACACAGAACAAACACAGCGGCCCTAGCAAGGTGACACGAGGATAAGTTAAAACCGTCTTATGTCTAAGCGCGTCTCTCTCACGCTAGTGTTGACGAAAGAGATAGCGAGATAAGACGGGGTTAAGTAATCCCCGCGTCAGCCATGCTAGAGCCGCTGGTTAAACAAAATGAAGGCAGCAACACAAGAACAAAGTGGAGGTGTGTGTCCTCGTGGCAGTGAAGCAGACACTGGCTCAATATAATGCTGCAGCCCTAACATGGATGACACAAATATAAGTTAAACTCTCTCTATGACTATCTTTCGTCGGCACTAGTGTGAGAGAGACGCACTTAGAGATAAGACAGTTTAACTTATCCTTGTGTCTTGCATGTTAGGGCCGCTGAGGTGTTAGACACCTGCAGCACCGATTTTCAGCCAGCTCCGGTTGTGACTCACGGAGCCCTATAGAAAGATACTAGAGGCTAATGCTAACATACTACTTAGATGTACGTACATATTACATACATTCTGTTGTGTTCTGTTCATTGTTTTTTAATGTTACCTATTTGTTTTTTAACCTACTAATAGCCCATCACGACACTTATGCGTCACCAGCATCGACCATTTCACCATACCCATTTGTTTCACTTTACTTATCAACAAAGGCGCACGTGTTCAGGCTATCGAATAATATATTGGGGCCAATAGGAACGTGTTTTCGCTAAATTTAGAAGTCACTAAATTTGAAATAAGAAACGTGTGACTCGATTTTGAACCTTGGAGCTATACAAAATTGAGTTTGACGTTTCTTATTTTTAGTTTAGGCAATCTTAAATTTAGCGGACACCGTTTCGAATTGGACCCATTTTATTGTTATAGTGGGGCCAATTCGAACGTGTTTTCGCTCAATTTAGAAGTCGCTACAGAAATAAGAAACGTTAGACTCGATTTTGAACCTTGGAGCTATACAAAATCGAGTTTGACGTTTCTTATTTTAAGTTTAGACAATCTTAAATTTAGCGGAGACCGTTTCGAATTGGACCCAGTAAATATGTATATTTGTGGAGGGGCTCAAAATGGCGACGATATGTTCCATAGAAGGAAAGGTGGATAGTTTAGTCAGTCGGTGGATCTATATTTTTTTTTACATTAATATGTAATTTAAACTGCCATGTATGTACTCGTACACATGTCGATTACGGTACTTTCCTACTCTAAAAACGGTTTACTACCACAAACGTCAACCTTTTTTTAACTGAGTGTGATTTTAAGCTAAGCTCGTTCAATGTACCACCTATACTCAATAACAGTTACAGTTAAGGTATATTAAATTAACCCATAACTAGACAAAACTAACAAAAAACCTTGATTCGAGAGCCATTTGATTTCAATCAGTATTAAAAAAATATATAAAAATAACAATCCGAAAATGCCACCTCAAAGAATGTTCAATACAGCGTACATAACCAAATTAAGGGTTTTCTCTTAATATTATATATACCTAGCATAGGCGTGCAGTCCATATAGGCATTTAGGCAGTGCCTACCCTAGCAAAATTACCCTATGTCCGATTTACAACTCATAATTCTACGATTCAAAAATACCTATAATATTAATTATTTATGAAATTTATTATTAAAATCGGACACAGGGTCATTTTTCCAGGGTAGGCACTGCCTAAATGCCTAATATGGACTGCACGCCCTTGCACGGTTGTTTTCAATAAAACATATTTTACTTTAGGGAATATTTCCGAACTACGTCCATTTGTACCAACTCCGGGTGATAATAATTTTTACACATACATACATAGCATCACGCCCGAAATCCCTAATGGGGTGGGCAGAGCCACAAGACTACTTGTGGCCACGTTCGATTAAGAGTCCTAAGATGATAATAATTTTTGAGTAATTTAATAAAAAAAAATACTTTACTTGAAGCTTTTCAAAAAGAGTAGAGATTATTTAAGTAGGCCACGCTCATGCCTCGGGCTTAGGCTTTCCTTTGCCGTCGCAGGCGGCGTTTTGTCGCGCGACAGGTCTGGTGCGAGAAAGTTCAGGGTGTAGATTTACAGAACGTAAAATCTTAGAAACCTTGGAAACATTTAGGTTTCAATGCAAACCCTCTTTTGGTATTCTAAAATCTCACGTACTGTATTCTTGAACTAAAAAGTTTGAAAAATTCACTAGCAATTGGCAATATCAAATTTCGAGCAATACTTTAGACGCTATCACTCTGATGTCTCCGAAAAATTAAGATAAAATAAACAAGTAACTATCTAATTTTAGTTAAAAATTACCATTATCTTAGTTCTTATATAAAAAAAATGGAAATAGATGAAATTTATGAACTCGGATCTTCATTTCAGAATTTTAACTCATTTCATTCTTAATTTATTTTTAAAAACATTCTAAATGAAACTGGATGTCACCATCTTAGGGGTTGATTTTCAGAACTTAGATTTGTAGGTTCAGCGTTTTAATAGGTCTTATGTTAGTGAGTTTAACTTTGTTTTGGATTAACGGCTCGTCATTTAAAATTCATATTATACCACCCTAAAAATAGCCTACTGCACCGGTAGTAACGTGGTATTTAGATACATTTTAAGAATTTACTTACATTGCATTCCCGTGAAAAAAAGAACGTAACGTAAAATACCTTTAAAAGCACTTCATTTATCAACACTGCTACTTTAATTTGAGTAATTATTAATTGATTGAGTTTTTTGTTTATGCATTTCATCCAAACAAAGCTGATTTGTTATCTCACTTAGTTCCGAACAACCCAAAAGTTTTTTCGATATAACTTACAACCGCGGCAAACGTAATCACTGCGCCGTCGCTTGGTCAATTAATTCCTTGGGAATAAAGTTCTCACCACTCTAGGCTCTAGGACTGTTTGTTTGTCAGAGTTCTTGACAGTTTGGTGACGTAAATTTAAATGATAGGGAGTGTGACGCGTTCGTTCGGAGCGTTGAGACCGAGCGGCCGCCCCCACGGCACTGGCGCGGCCGGGCGGCGCGGCCGCGGAGCGCCCGGCACCGACCAACGCCGCCGTAGCCGGCTAAGCCGAAGCTTCCCTAGATTGTGTGGCCTTAGCGAACATTAATTACACCCAACTTACTCTGATTAAACCATGAGGAATTATCCGGATTGACGAAATTAACTTTTAACTCAGATTTATGTCGTTTGAAGTAACGTTAGAGTGAATTAAATGAAAATTGGATTTGGGGACAGCTAAAAGGATTTTTTGGTATAATTATGTCTAGAACTAGAATTAAGTATTTAAGACAAGATAATTAAGAAATGTATTTCAATAACATTCGTTTTATAAAACTCCGTGTAATGATTTCTAAAACTGTACCTTTTTCTATAAGAAAAATACTTATCTAATTAAGCAATTTCAAAATAAAATTCTTTTACAATTAGAAAAGCACCACTTTCCTTTACAGCATATTTATCCAAAGTGTTTCCAATTATACTTAACAAGAAATCCGCACCGCGTTTTCACATTTTTTCCTTTTTAGGGTTCCGTGCCTCAAAAGGAAAAACGGAACCCTTTAGGATCACTCGTGTGTCTGTCTGTCTGTCCGTCTGTCACCCCCCCCCCCCCCCCCCCCCCCTATTTCCGTAACTACTGGGTCTAAAATTTGGAAAAAAATACAGAATATAGTTCTTTACCTATAGATTACAGGAAAACCTATAAGAAGTCTATGGTATTTAAAGTAACATAGGAAATTTCAGATAAGCATGTACGGAACGGAACCCTTTCCACGCGAGTTTAACTAGCACTTGTTCGGTTTTATTTTTAGATAGACTTATAGATTAAGTAAGTATACTTTGTAAATTAGAATTTAAAACGCATTAATTTAATTTTAGTTTTAGTCTAAGATTCCATTAAATAAAAAATATGTTTATTACATTCTTGCAAAAGAATGTCTCATGCGGTTCGTTAAGTATGCAGAGAGGAAGAAAATTTAGCGTGTATTACGCGCGAAAATAAAAACAAGGAACAGTTTACTCCGACGTTAATAAGAAGTAAATAATATAATGATTTAATCTGGGTCGCTCGCGCAATATTTAATATCCACTGTGTTGTTTGGCAGTGGTCTTGACAGGCCGAACTCTGTTGCTATATAACGGCCATCATTGGTCGCGATGTACATAACTTATTGTGATTTTAGCTACGCGGGAGTGAGACGACTATACCATTAGAGGAGTAAACACAGCGGAATAGATGACAAGATGACCGAATTTCCTCCGAGTTATGTCTTAATATAATACTGCTATTAATGTTTTGAAAACGGGAGATTAAGAGGACTACTAATGATGGTGCAAATCACAGTTTTCATACAAATGGCAAAAACAATTTCACCCTTTATATGTTAACTGATTTTGTCAAAATTATAATATGCATGAGGCATTAAGTCAAAATCTAGATTTATAGGCCTACGTTTTTGGTGTAGAATATATCTTTGTCTTCCAAAAAATAGAAATACAGTTCGTATACTGGGTTGTAACTTTAGCAAGAAGCGAAGCACTTTATGCCGGAAATAGATGAGATGTTTTTAAATTTCATTTGACAATTAATTCTGCATGTTTGATTTGTGAACTTGATTTTTATTTAATACAAAGAGTGATTTTATTTTATTCTAAGTTATAATTCAGAATAAAGTGTACGCAAATATACCATTGTTGTCAAATACTTAACGTATAAAATGACGTCCATAGTTACGCCTATGTTACGTCATAATTACGCGCTTTTGGTAACATTACTAATATTTTTTGGTTACGCGAATAATGCAGCAAAGATTTGAGTGGCATGATTGTCACTCAAATCAAATTTGCTGCATAAAATAACAATCCAAGCTTTGCAAGTCAGAGTCAGAAGGACAGCTTGACGAGATGTATTCTACATTTTTGCGGTCGTGTCACTGACACAACCCGACTGTTTGTCCAAAAAGGAGGAGGTTCTCAATTCGGTTGTATGTGTTTTTTTTTATGTTTTTTACTTCAGAACTCCGTCATTTATAAACCGATTTGGAAAATTATTTTTTTAATCCGTAGGGTATACTTCCAGTTTGGTCCTGTTGTAGTCAAAGTTGCGGTGTGATGAGAGGATCTATGAGGAATCGATGGAACTCTTCAAATATTATAGGCACGCATATAGCAATTATAGTATAATCTGTAATAACTCAAGCAGTTACGTTCCAAAAGCATTATTTGGTGAAGTGGAACTGTTGATGAAGACCATAGATGATCACCGGAACTCCTGAATGATAAGTATTTCACAGTTGGCGATTAAATTTCTTTATAAGGTTGTGAAGCAATTTATGGTCATGAAAATGCATGTGGTAAAATAGAACTGGGTTTGAGGAACCAGGAGAACTCCTCAAAGATTAATGCCCTTGCACCCTGGATAGCAACATTTTGTAAATGGTGATGAGCAATTAGCATTATGCTGTTGTTGCTTGATGTAATAAATGTGTTTTATACGATAAGCACTAAAAAGGATAAAATAAAATAATAATTTAACAAATAAAAAAACCGACTCCAAAACCCCTCTAAAAAGTAAGAAATAATAGGTAATTGGCTTTCGTAAGTCATTTACCTATAGAAATGGGAGATATAAAATTGGTTAAGTGAAGTCATAAATTAAATATATCGAAGTCGGTGGCAAGTTAATAAGGTAATAGGTACATGGAATAAATGGTACTTTCTAATACATCCCTCATACTGTGTTCTTTTACTTGACAAGTCACCACCAACCACCAACCACCAACTTGCCACCGACTTCGATATATTTAATTTATGACTTCACTTAACCAATAATATATCTCCCATTTCCATAGTATCTTTACTTCTTTACTATCTTATTTTAATTACTCACTTTATAAAAAAACAAAAGATAGCACATTAAAAATGTATCAAAATTGATTAACATTTAGTAGGGTATTTTTTTCTCTGTTTATTATGGAAAATATTCGGTCGTCAATCTCCTTAAGAAGTAACTTTTCTCAACGTCAACGCCCCGACTTTTTTCTGAATTAAAAGTAACTATTATGTTAATGACGAAAAATGCTTATTGAAAAAATAAAAACTAGACTTTAAGCTAAATGATTGTGCGCTACAAATGCGATAAATTCAATTCTACTGTATCTGGAATGGCAACGCGGAAAATCAGCCGATTATCTAACGAGAAATCTAACATTTCACAAGCATGAGGAGATAATGGGCAGACATGGTTGCGTTTAAACACAGCGGAAAATGCCTAATGGTCGACGTAGCTTCTAAATGTATGTGCACTTCTCTTGATGTATTACGTATTTGTGGGACACTAACAATCATTAAAAACATTAACAAACGAAAATAAAAACAGAAATATTGATAATAATACTTTCATAGTATCTGTAAGCGAAATAAATAAATAAATAAATATATTTTCCTTTATATTAATAATGTGAAAACTTTTATCAACGATTTTTTATTTAATAAAGACCTTAATAATAATAACACAATTTCTTATTCAGACCAAGACCATAAAACACACACTAGGTTAAATTATAAAATAATAATCATAAAACGGGAATTTCAAAACAAAAGGCGCAATTGATAAAATAACTATCTACTAGTTATCACTTTTCATACTCAGAAGTTATCTTGAACTTAATTAATTTAAACTTACAGAAAGTTTCTTATTGTTTAGCAATTTTCAGAAACTATATGGAAAATCATATATGATTGTGACATACAAAGTGACCTAAACACACATTGTCACAGATATTGTGTTGTCCCAATTAATTCAAACTTCATGCATTTCGCCGGCATCTAGGAGAGGGTACATAAATCCAAGCGCAAGATGGCTTGTTTACCATAATATGTAGGTACTACGCTTACAAAATTATACTTACATGATTAATCTTATAAAATCTTAAAAAATGCGGTGGAGACTTCCGGTTGTTGGGGCTTAGATGCCAAAAATTTTGTCAGGGAAGTTGGCCTACGTTTACCAGAGAGGGGTCTCGACCCCCGCTCCGGGTCATTCCTGGTGCAAAGGTTGTCTATTGCGATTCAACGAGGCAACGCGGCGAGCGTGTTGGGCACCTTTATGGTTTTGTATTACTGAATTATGTAGATCTTATAAAAAATTGTTTTTAAAAAACGTATGTAATTACAAATCTACTTTTACATTTTAGTGCAGAAAATTAAAATGAAAATATTTATTTTGCAAGTAGGCCACATGGGCTCTTTTACATGTCTGAAGCTACCAGCGCTTCGAAAGGTGACATCTACTGAGAAGAAACGCCCCAAGAAACTCAGCAGTAAGTCTTTTTTTCCCCCAACTTTTACATTAGAGTTTTGACTAAAACTAACACATGAAAAGGGCAGCAAACCATCCTAATGGGTAAAAATTCATTATAATAAATAACTAATAAGGGAGATGTATAATCTCCGCGTCTGGACAAGGTAAGTGACTTAGAGATGTATAAAGCCTCTAAGGGTCATAATAATAATAATTAAAATAAACAATTAAAGAATCTAAGTTGACTACCTAATCTGGTTAAATGGAGATGTAGACAGTCTCCACGGTCAAGTGAATCACGGCTATGCTAAAACACCGTGTTAAAATTACACTTGGAATCTAAAAAATATAAAACAGTACAGGTTAAAAGAAAAGAGAAACATTATTTTATTTCATATTAAATATACTATTTTTTTTTTATACCGCTCTGTTTTGTAATTGGAACAGGTAATTTTCTTTTAATTAGGACCGTGAACCGATGGCTGTTCATACAAAATACGATAATGATTTCCACCCTTAAATGTTTACTGATTTCGAACAATTTTTGATAGGTTAGGTTGTCAGTCAGAACAAAATCTAGGTGTATACGTTTTAGTTTTTTCACTATAATCAATAAATTCAGTTTTATTGTTGTTTCAATATTCTCATACAAAACTAATTACGGCCCTTATTTGACTTTGTTGATATTTAATTAAATATTCAATAAGTTATTGTAAAAATAATAAATAAATAAATAAATAAAACTAACTTAGGCTAAGCTTTGAATGTTACTAACCATCTATGGAATTGTACTTATTCTGAAATAAACTATTTATTATTATTATTATTATTAATTAATATTCAAAAAACGTATAGACCTAGTATTTGTCCTGACTGACATTTTATCAAAAATTGGTCAAAATCGTTTAACATTGAAATCGTTATCGCCTTTTGTATGAAAAGCCGTAGGTTCACACTTCTCTTTATTAATTATACGTTTTATAAACAACAAGTACTTTAAACAGCTATAACAGTGCACAAAATCTGTTTTTAATTATAATTGCATTTCCAAAAGCTATCCATAATAAGTTACGCGAAAAATCAAAATAAAAACGAATGTTAACTCAGCACGAAACTGTTTTAATGAAGCAATAACTTTATGCATTAGTTGCATGCAATTTACCATATCGTAACGCGTGCACTGCACGGTAAAATACGCAGTGTGATTGAATTGAATATATGCCATCCACTTTTTGTGTTCGATTTAGTTAAAAATGTAATGATATAGTTGAAAAGACACTTACTGCTGAGTTTCTTGCGGCGTTTCTTCTCAGCAGAGGTCACCTTTGGAAGCGCTGGTAGATTCAGACATGTGTGGCCTACTTTCAAATTAAATAGTTTTCATTTACAGGATATACATTTTACTTTTTAGTGCCTACAAAAACTTCTCCAGCATATTTTAAAGTACATATATTAACACGATCTAAGATATTAACTATTACGACATAGAGTTTATTAGCTCATTTACATGCAGCCGAAATGAGCAGGGAAGTGGGCATGGAAGTGGGCAGCTCGAGTATGTAAATGGGTCACTTCTCCTGCTCCTGCCGCTACTACTCGCGTTGCCTGGCGCGCTGTGAGTCAGGAACCAGCAGTAAACACCCACTGCCTTCAAATGCAGTATGCGGGAATTATTTCTGGCAACGCGACCAGCAGTGGCAATGGCTGCATGTAAACACCCACTGCTTTCAAAAGCAGTATGCGGGAATTATTTCTGGCAGAGCGAGCAGCAGGGGCAGAGGCTGCATGTAAATGACGTATATCAATCATATTCAAGAACTATTGTGTTTCATAAATTCGAGTTTCGAATTTTTTCGTTGGTAACGCCGTGGTATTTTTTTTAATTGGAGCACTCGGAAACTGGTAACGCAGGGGTAATAAAGAAAGAAAATCTAGTTATTTTAGCATTTCCGAAATAATTACTGGCAGATTCTACTGAGGTACTATAGTAAAAAGGACATGGAAAGAATTGACATAATTCAAATAAAAATGCAAATATTTGCGAATTTGTTCAAAATAACCCTACAATACCCAAAACAAAATAAGGCACTAAAAGTCGAATATCACAACTGGTCATTATAATAAAAAACAGTCAAGTGCGAGTCTGACTTGCCGCCTAGGGTTCCGTCCGTACCTATGAAAAAGAAACAGTACCTTGTAGGTACGGAACCCTAAAAATGAAAAAAATAGCTTTTAACATCGTGGTAACCATTTACAACCTATCTATGAAATAAGACAAAAAATAACTTTCGCAAGCTCCTATCTCCCTTCAATAGTCGAGTGTGATACAACCTTGCAAAGGTTATTCCGTTTAACGATTTTTTTAAATGTGATGTAATTACAAATTTACGGTTTTCGGAAATTTTCCTTTACTTGTGCTGTAACACACTGCTTCTTGCCAAATTTCATGATTCTAGGTCTACGGGAAGTACCCTATAGGTTTTGATTCCCTTTGGATTTCCTTGAAAGTAACAAAATATGGGGCATAAACGGCTGTATCTTTTGATTGCGGTGACTTAGAAGGTTGATTTTTTCACAGCGTCAAGAGATTGCAGACTTTAGTATTTGATATTAATTTCAACTTCACGCGTTCCTGAGAAAAAGGTCTTGACAGACTGACAGACCTGGTAAATACCAAACCTAATATAATTTAAAGTAAAATCATTCAACAATAACAAAACAATGTTATCTAATCCACCAGTTCCGTATATAATGTTTGAAACTGGCCGCATGCACAACTTTGTCTTCTACACCAACCCTTAATGTGACGATTTCTGATTCTTCCCTATGTATACTATACGTCCAATAACATAACCTTCCTCTACACCAAGTTTTAACTTCCTAGGTCTCCTCAGTAGTCTTAACTTTTGATCTATATGAAATCAGTCAGTCAGTGATAGGTAAAAATTATGATTTTTGTACGTCATTATCTCGCGAATGGTAAGAGGTTTTTTATTGAAATATGGGATGCAGCAATAAGAAGAGGGTTTTACTAGACATGCAAAATTGCAAGTATGTCGGTCAATTAGATTTTAAGCTATGGGGAGGTCGAAAATGGCCCAAAATGGTTCGTCTAATTAACCCACTGCCGGTGTGTCGCCTTTTGCTTCGCGAACTGGACTTACACACTGCCGTGTCTAGATACCAAGTAAATTGGCGATACGTTTTTTCCAACGTACTTTTTTCCTCCTAATCATCGTTAAACCAACGTGTGCGACTAATGAATATTGTGTGTTGCTATAATAAAATCATTTAAGCGTAAGAGCGTACGTAGTGTACATTAAAGTGTGTTTACGATTCGGCTGACTGTGTTTATAATAAAGCTGAGATTAATGGCCGCGGGCGGCTGACGCTCCGCCTGTCCTACATCCTCGTTACACTTTTTATATACTCTAGTCCTTTTATTTGGACGAGGACCGCACATGCCTCACGCGTTTTATTGCTCCTCTCCGATCACAGCAGACGTTATTCTCTTCGATACATAGTTACACTTAGACCCGCTATCCAATGAGACGTAAATCTGGATTTATATTTAACGCCGCTCGCCTCCGACACAAAATTGTATTGTTCAGTACGTGACGACGACGCTAAGCCAGGCTTGGTGGGATATTTTCTCAATGGATACGGTCTCAAGGAAGTTTCCTCGGTGGAGGAAACATAAACTATTCGAACCCATTTCGGTAGAGATAGTGTAGTCGAATGTCAAAGTTGCAGGGTGTTCGGGTGAGTTTAAGGGCGGCGACATCCGTAGCAGGGCGCGGGAGCGGCGCCGGAAGCGCCTCACTAATGTCGCTAGACAAACAGGGAATCTTTGTTGCTTCCGCGCCGCACGCAACTCAACCGTTAGATGACTTGTTTTACAACAGGACATTACTCGCGAACTTTCATTCCTACACATTTGTGTCAAGCCACACCTTAATGTATTGCTCGAGGCATTAACTCTATTTGTTTGCTGCGAACGCTTATGTTAATTCGTTTAGTTTTAAACTCCAATTCGAGATTATTCAACATTTTAAGCGCAACTTCGAAGTTTACGATAGAATTAATCTGAGTCTCAAGTAAGTAGCAATATAAATTACTATCTTTCTGCCATGCAGTGCTGGCCCGGATTTTCAGTTAAGGAAATGAATTTAATTTAAATTTTAAATCCTTTCCCGCTGCAAGATTACTTTATACGAGATAAAATGCTAAAATTCGAGTAAATATATTGAAATTCATGTGTGAGATATGAATTTTTCAAACATAATTCAAACATATTTTTAACATTTGCTCCATGTCTGAAAAGTGCATTTCTTATAGTAACAGTCCCAAAATTGCGTCATTTGGAGCATACATTTTATGCACAGCGCATAACCGGCAGTCTGGCTCCAACGAACGATTTTATAAAGCTTAAGTAAATTTTATTAGGTACCGGCTGCAGCTCCCCGGTGCACTTAGGTAACTCACTGTTTGTGGGCTCTGCAACACGATTCGGTTGCCAATTTCCCCAAGCTTTGACTTGTGTATTTACCGCATTTTTCCAGGTATTATTTAAGCGGTAGCGAGTCTGAACACCAATAGAAATTGTGCGAACATGCGCCGAATCATTGTCAAAAACACTTTATCTACACCCATATCATAAAACCTCCATTTTTTAATCAAAAACCATAGGAAATGACCACCATTTTGACAACCAATTAGGAAAAACCAGTGCTGCAATGTTATTTCTTTATCGTTTTTAGTAAAGAAATGAGATTAAATTTGGAACAGCTGTCAAAACTCAAGTTGGTCTCTATTCTAGTATCCATAGATATTAAACAGTTATTGATACGAAACATCAATTCAGTATGTTTTTTTTAATATAAACCGAACGACATTTGATTTTGAATGACATGAGAATAGAGACTTCATTCGTTTGTCTATGATTTAAAAAAAAAAGGTCTTGACGGAGGATCGAATTGCCGCCATGTTGGTGTTTTGCTGAACGAAAGTAGAATTGTTGTTGAATTGAATAGAAAAAGTTGTTTGTAATTTACATTTTAGTTGAAAATATGAATAGTAAGTAGTCTTCTCGGAGTGTGTGTGATGTGAAAATGCGCCGGATATCGGAAATATGCAGCCACGATTGCAACAAATAACTTGTTACCAGAAAATATTGTTTCTGAACCCATCATGGAGGATTTATAATATATGTATGTAGATAAAGTTATGTATGCAACTCTGCATAATTTGGCCTTAAAACACACGTGCGATCTTATTATGAAACTCGCCTATCGGCTCGTTTCATGAAAACCGCACTAGTGTTTTAAGGCTTATCATTATGCAACCGTTGCATAAACTACTATTATTTTACAGTAATATAACTGACATGGAAAATTTACATTGAATACTTCAATTACTGAGATAGTTTAGGGATCATCCATAAACGTCACACTAATTTCGTGATTTTATCTTACCTTTAACTAGAAATTATTAAAGTAAAACAGCAATTCCGAAATTAGGTTTATTTCCTTTTAGATTGTTTTTAATGTAATCGACATCAATTCAACGCGACCGGCGCGTGACACTAGTAAAGCGAGTGTGAACTCGCCAACAAAACAATTTAAACCTTATGACCCGACAGACACAGTAGGAAATATTTTTTAGTTTTCGGAAATAGTTCAAAATTTTGCAATTTAACACTTAGATGTAGGTATTAGATTTCGAAATGTGATGTCACGTAACTTAGGACCCCTCCTCCCCCTTAACGTGTGACATACAGATGGAGTGCATATTTAGTTTCCATCGTGTTTTATCGGAAAAGTTCGTATTATCGTGCTCTCTCAATTAGCTTCAGCAGGCCCTCCAATTCTCGATGCGAGATTAAACGTCAGTGCATACAGTCATTTGACACAACTGTATGAATCTGACGTTTAATCTCGTAATCGACGTTATCTCGATTGCATCGAGAATCGGGGGCCAGTACGCATCATACCATGCTGTCATTTTTCATTTTGACATTTGACATTAAATAATAAAGTTTCATATTAATGAATATAAACATGTCACTCAAGTAATACAATAATTAATTGACACTTCGGGTCTCGTGGTCTTCCGATTGAGATCCGAGTTTTACCGATGGAAACATTATTATTCACTATATCTGTACTTTATGGATGACCCCTTAGCTCAATAGGTACGTGCTTAAAATTCGCTAGTGAAGGCAACTGTTTACCTTTTATATTCTGCATAATGTAACGTTTTATGCGACGCTATTCCCAACGTTTCCCCCCTAAAGTGCATATTATCTGCGCCATTTCACAGACAATTAACTCTATCAATAATTAGATCGCCGGTTGCCGTGTCTCCAAGTGTCATCGCTGGTGCATGAAGGGATTATTCTATTGCGATACATTATGTAAACTTGCACACTCATTTAATTCGGAGGTGTTAACATGCATCCTATTGCCCACACTAAGAATTCCTCCTAAAGTCTGTTCGGCGAGAGTTGATAATTATTATGATATCGTTTCGAAATAGCGACTGTCGGTTAACTATCGCAAACTGTATGACTGGCGTCGCTTATCGCCGCGCGCACTGAGTTTCGTAGTATGACGGGCGCAGATGTTGTCAAGTGCGATGTTGCGCGGACGGCGGCCAAAAAAATATATTTGTTTTGTTCATATACACAATCACCATATTGCAAATTAATGTCTTATATATTTATGTGCACGCCAAATGTCACATAAATCTGCACTGGCTGAAAAGAAATGAACTTTTTTTTTTTATCTATGAAACATGTTTAAAACGCGTTGAGTATGGATATCTTTCTATAATAATACTTTGAGTGTGTCGTTTGGGTGTTCGCGTGCTGCTTTCTGTTTGTACAGTTAGGCTATTCAATAATAATATTATAAAAACAATATATTTTTCCCTTTAATTTTATATTATCATCGGTAATAATAATTAGTGGGCCGCTATTTGTAATGAGTTAACAAGCCCTGACTTTTTACTCTTTTTGTCAACTCTCGCCGAACAGACCTTATAAGCATACAAAATCATTACAAGACTGCAATGCATTCATGCATTTGATTTGATAACTAATACAGCGTTTATCTACACCCATATCATAAAACCTCCATTGGTTAATCAAAAACCGTAGGAAATGACCACCATTTTGACAACCAGTTAGGAAAAACCAGTGCTGCAATAAAGAAATAACATGACTTCTTTATCGTTTTTAGTAAAGAAATGAGATTAAATTTGGAACAGCTGTCAAAACTCAAGTGGGTCTCTATTCTAGTATCCATAGATAATAAAACAGTTATTGATACGAAACGTCAATTCAGTATGTTTTTTTTAATATAAACTGCACAATATTTGATCTCGAGTGACGTGAGAATAGAGACTTCATCCGTGTGTCTATGATTACAAAAAAAAATAGTCTTGACGGAGGATCGAATCGCCGCCATTATGTTGACGTTTTGCTGAACGAAAGTAGAATTTTGTTGAATTGAATAGAAAAAGTTGTTTGTAATTTACATTTTAGTTGAAAATATGAATAGTAAGTAGTCTTCTCGGATATTCGGACACACACTTGTGTGATGTGAAAATGGGCCGGATATCGGAAATATGCAGCCACGATTGCAACAAATAACTTGTTGCCAGAAAATATTGTTTCTGAACCCGTCACGGAGGATTTATAATATGTGTGTAGATAAAGTTATGTATGCAACTCTGCATAATTTGGCCTTAAAATACACGTGCGATCTTATTATGGAACTCGCCTATCGGCTCGTTTCATGAAAACCGCACTAGTGTTTTAAGGCCTATCATTATGCAACCGTTGCATAAACTACTATTATGGATTTGATTTGACAACATTAACCATTCAGGCATTCCATTAACTTCAGGTGGTAATCGTGGTTATCCCCGCAGTAGGGACCATTTTGAGCATAAATTATGTATTGGTTAAGTTTAAAGTTAAGTTATTCTTTTTTAATGTCAAAATAAATTTACTTTTCTTACATTCTTTATATTAAAATTAAGTAAAGAGTATTTGTATGTATTGTCTGTCATCGACTCATAACTTTCGTCGTGGAGACTAAGTGTCAAGGGCTTTATTTAGCCTCTCACCTAATAGGCTGATCAAATGCGATGATATGGTTATAAATAGGCGGAAACACCTCTATAAGTACTCTTATCAAGCTCGAATACCTTAAGTAAAGAACTCTAATCACAAAATCCAAGGTGTCGACATCGAGTGGGAACAGCGCTCTAACCTGCAGATAGAATTAAAAGATTTTCCGTCAAATTACATCACGTCAATCCCTTTGGAAATACGACTCTCTTTAATAGCAACTTGAAACGCCACGTTCCCGCAAAGTGAATTCATAAATCTCAACATAGCCTTTTCGTTTATACTATGTTCGTCGACTTTCCACGGATTTGTAACCGATTTTATGCCGCAGGTATGTAATGAAATCGATGAATCGTGACCACTCCACATATTTCACGACTAATCTGAATAGAATTGTTCCTATAACGCGATGTGTGGGGTGGGTGGGGTCACATTTTTCATCGTAAACGTTGACAAACTGGCCTGTCGATTACTTAATGATAATCCTTATATTTATCCTTACTACTATGTATTTGGTATTGGTATGTGTATAATAATCAGGGACACGGGACAATCTTTTCGACAAATCGATCTAGTCCCAAAGTACCTGAGCTTTAAAGGCTTGTGTTATGATTACTAGATGATATACATACTTATACATATAAATAAATACTTAAATACACGAAACATCCAAGACTCAGAAACAAACGTTCGTGCTCATCACACAAATATTTGCCCTTACCCGGGATCGAACCCGGGACCGTAAGCTTCGGAGCTTCGGATTTCACATCAAAACTGACAAATTGACATAATTAGGGTCCGTACCTTAAAAAGGAACCCTTATAAGATCACTTCTTTGTCCGTCTGTCTGTCTGTGTGTCAAGACCTTTTTCTCAAGAACGCGTGGAGGTTTTGAGGTCAAGTTGAAATTAATATCAAATACTCAGGTCTGTAATCTGTTGGAGCTGTGAAATAATCAACGTTCTAAGTCACCGCAATCAAAAGATACGTTTTAAATCATTTTTTTTTTATTTGGTTCCATAGCGGTATTACTGACGAAGCAAGCTATGGTGTTCAAAGGGCTTTCGCAAACACCGTAATCTGTTAACATTCTTAGAAATACTACTAAACTACACAAGCATTCTTCGAATACCAAGCGCCGACAGCTGTCGGAGGGCGTCGGTGCGTCAACGCGGCCACTTCCTTTCGTGGAAGCACTTATCTAATTTTAGCAAGTGACTTCAGTTGATGTCCAGTCGTATCCAGTACTATATTCATAAGACTCCATCTTTGTGTATAAAACATCTTTTTACATCGAGTTTACCAAATTTTAACCTATATAATTATAAGATTAGCCTATATACGTCCCACTGCTGGACACAGGGACTTGGCAGTAATCCCCACGCGGGCCTTGTTCGGATTGGAGACTTCACAAGCATCTTTGAATTACTTCACAGATGTGCAGGCGCAGGTTAGCTCACAATTTTTTACCTTCGTTGAAATGCTCATGGTAAATATCAAATTCAATTCTACACATGATATCAGACCATGTAAGAAGTTGCTAGCCGAGATAAAAACCTTTTGGACGAGAGGCCGCAAACGACTAAGTACGCTAACAATGCAATTAATTTAATTTAAATAATCAAAATTAAACGATATAACTTATAATTTTAATGAAACTGCACCGAAGAATTGAATAAAACTTTCAACAACATGGGTCCAATTCGATGTGGTGTCTTTATTTAAAAACATTTTTCTCAATTAAAGTTTGATATTTTTATTTTTATTTTAGTGACTTTTAAATTTAGCGAACTCACTTTCGAATTGGCCCTATATCCAACCTGTTTTGTTAATAATGTTAAAGTCAAAATCCTATCTTTACCGTATTTCATAAAGCGTACACGAAACTCACCAACATAGTCATAAGTCGTAATAACATCTATTATTAGCGTGCGGCTAACAAGCAAAGCCGGTGTATCGAGGGATCATTCACGCCTTAATTATGTCTGAAGTATGATACATGTTCTGCGTGGCACCTGAGGGGAGTTTATTTCGGGCGCATCCGGCGGCCAGCTGTCCGCTCCGTTTATATGACGACAGCACCCGCTGTCACTTCGTTCAAGTATGAATTAAGCAGCAACTCCACCCCGACTCACACCGAAAAACTTCGTAACTAAAGCAAGTTCGTGCCCCTTAATGAATTGCTATACTCGTAAGTCTTACGAAACTATTATAAGCTTTCTAGTTCACTAAGCACTTCAACAGGTAGTAATATGCGAAGGATATATTTCTGTTGAGGCAAAGTTGTGACTTTGAATAACTTATTGCTCGCTTCACAATACTCTTCCGCAACAACAGTATTGTTGACACAGCGTATTGTCAACAAGACTCGTACGCCATTCATGTGAAAACTTTTTGCAAGGGCACGGCATTTTTTCACTTAATGTTTTTTACGAATGTTATTTTTTCAGGGATGTTATTCTTCAAAGCAAGTTAGTGCTTACTCAACATCCTTATGAAGCGTCAGCTAAAGCCAAAATATACCTATGCTATAATTAACCAGGCATTTTATGACTACAACGAATTAAATCTCCAGGGCCTATAGTCGACAATGCCTAAGTGAAGTGAGTGAAGTGTTGTGGTAACAACAAAAACCGGACAAGTGCAAGTTAAACCAGCGTGGAAAGGGTTCTGGATTATAAGAAATTTCCTGTTACCTTACCATAGACTTCTTATAGGTTTTCCTGTAATCTATAGGTAAAGAACTATTTCCTGTATTTTATTTCAAAATTTTAGGCCCAGTAGTTTCGCAGCTAAGGGAGGGAATGGTCAATTTTCGCCTATGTTCTTAAATAACTTCAAAACAATTTATTTATTTATTTACGTTACACTTCCACGTTGCGGTCACCGACTTACATAAATGTGTAACAAATTTCAACTCAATCAGCCCACAGACAGACAAACAGACAGACAGACACACGAGTGATCATATAAGGGTTACCTTTTTTCCATTTGAGGTACGGAACCCTAAAAACGTAGGCGATATCGCTCAGGGTATATTGAACAGAGGTCCATGTAAGCTTTAACCTCTTTAAAAAAAGCAAACTTAACGAAAACATTGGAATAATGTTCGTAAATATTCATAAAACGGAAGCATCCAAACAGGTATTTCCCGAATCTGCTTTGATTATTGATGAAATAATTTATTCGGTTTGCAGGTTTACTGAGCGAGGCGCCGACGTTTCATTGAAAAATAAAGTGGAGGCGAGCATGAGCGTTGATGTGTGCGGTACAAGGGAATTAAAATGTCAACAATGTTCATTACTATGCTCTGAACACCGCGTTGTCGAATTAGTAGTTTATGCAACGGTTGCATAATGATAGGCCTTAAAACACTAGTGCGGTTTTATGAAACGAGCTTTTAGCGAGTTTCATAATAAGATCGCACGTGTGTTTTAAGGCCAAATTATGCAGAGTTGCATACATAACTTTATCTACACACATATTATAAATCCTCCATGATGGGTTCAGAAACAATATTTTCTGGCAACAAGTTATTTGTTGCAATCGTGGCTGCATATTTCCGATATCCGGCGCATTTTCACATCACACACACTCCGAGAAGACTACTTACTATTCATATTTTCAACTAAAATGTAAATTACAAACAACTTTTTCTATTCAATTCAACAAAATTCTACTTTCGTTCAGCAAAACTTCAACATAATGGCAGCCGTCCGTCAAGACCATTTTTTTTTTAATCATAGACAAACGAATGAAGTCTCTATTCTCATGTCACTCGAGATCAAATATTGTGCAGTTTATATTAAAAAAACATACTGAATTGACGTTTCGTATCAATAACTGTTTTAATATCTATGGATACTAGAATAGAGACCCACTTGAGTTTGACAGCTGTTCCAAATTTAATCTCATTTCTTTACTAAAAACGATAAAGAAGTCATGTTATTTCTTCATCGCAGCACTGGTTTTTCCTAATTGGTTGTCAAAACGGTGGTCATTTCCTACGGTTTTTGATTAACCAATGGAGGTTTTATGATATGGGTGTAGATAAACAATATTATAAGTGTGATTTGCAAATGATAATAAAGATTACCGCTATGGGGGTGTGGATTCAACGATTATCGTCCTGATAGTGGTGTCAGTGAGCGGACTAACAGCGAAAAGCCTCGATCAACATATGAAGAAGCTCTCGCTAGGTGGTTGGATCAAGGGCCAAATACAGAAGGCTGTACTCCTGGACTGCGCGCATCGTCAAGAGGTTCCTCTCTCTGTAGTCTTAACCACCGCTTGCTTGGGTCCTACTACTTTTTATATTTTGTATTATTTATGTATTTTTATAAAATAGAAAATATCTTGGACACTAACAAACTAGTGTCAAACTAGGATTCCCTTTACTATGGATATTACATACCTACTGAACATCCATAACTCTGGTACAAACATTCGTATTCATCATACGAATCCGCGACATTGGGTCAGGCAAATAAAACAAAACTTCCCAGAGTTCATAACCCGACGCGCCAGTTATTTAAAACATTCACCTCTTAAAGCAAACCAAACTTCCCAAAAATCCCTTTAATACTGTTTTAATTTGTGAAAACATAGCGAATACCTTTTGTTAGTATAAAGACTTATTATTTGTTTATGAAGTTTGAATCTACTCATTAATTAATTAAATAAAGTACTGTTTGTTAGAATCCCCGCAAGGCAATGGATATTCATGGTTGGCTTAATAAAGCCTCGACATTACAGACATTAATAAATGTCCATTATATACGAGTAAGTACATTATTATGTAAGGTAGATTATGTATATCTTCTAGAAATCGTAAATTTGATTTCTCGGGTATGTGTTAATTTATTACTTTACGAACAAGTAATATTTTCTTACAATCATTAATTATAATATATACTAGAAGTTTCAAAATCATCTGTAACAATCTGGAAACAATAATATTCGTACGAGTACGAGTGGGAGGTCTTACCGCATCACCGCATAAGTTTGGGCAATATCTTATAAATTTCTGTAGAAAATTATAACTGTTAGATAAGTTCATACAGTAAATCATACTCCGTCGTGTTTTTATAGGCTGTAATCAACGTTATCCCATCTTATGCGAGCAAGTGGCGTAAATTTTCCACGAACCGTTTGGAGTCAAAGTTTTTGGCATAGCGACACAACAACATTTGCGCTAATTTAATTTTAGTTGAAAGTTTCCATTTTATACTTTAAGTTTATATTCTTTTCATTTTGCTGCTGCATCCGTTACAGTTAGGTAGAAAGTTGGAAGTTTTTGTGACCGAGCAGTACGTGCGAGCTTAATGGCTAACATTACACCGTGTAGGGTGAGGGAACAAACCGATACTGTGACTGTGATCTTCTTTGAGATGTTGGCTTAACTCCTCTAAATTATGCACATATTCCGCCTCCGACCTACGGGTCTAACCGGTTTCACAATACTTTACTTAGCCCGACTAAAAACATTATGTTGGGAATTAACCTTTAGTGATCATCGTGCCGATAAAGCATTCATCCCTTTCCTCATATTGGTTAAAAAGTAACAGATGCTATGTTAGGACTGTTAGGCCCTCAGTTTTCAGGTAAAATTCGGCTTTTACTCTTGGCTATTCATCAAATTACCAGTACAAACAAATTCACCCCCAAAACGGTTGTAACGTGTAAAAGTCAACTGTGACTTGTTAACACGTAATCAATTCAAAAGACGTTAGAAACACGGCCGTGGGCGTGAAAACAACCATTTAAAGGTGTGATTAATTCCACAAAGCAACACATCGCCGTCCCTTTGTTAGGCACAACTTGTTACGATAACAAAACACGTTCCGTTATCTTCATTTAGATAGACATCCTGTTCCGTTGTGGGCATCCTTCGTGATCGTGAATACCAGCCAACATTGTATTTTGCTTCACCGCACAAATATCCGCCGGTGTAGGTAAACGAACGTTATGTTCTAAACCAGAAAATAGGATGTCGAATATTTGGGGGACATATTCACCATCAACGAATGAAGTAGGTATCAGATTAGTAAAACATTTTGCCCACGCGTTTATTTTCTCGATGACATGACAATCGAACGATTCAATTCGATTTTACCATTTATTGTAAAAGTACGGTAACAATATTAATGAATCGCTCTCACTGGACGCCCAAGATCTCAGGCTCAGCCTAGTTTGGGGTCCGCCAGATATTTAGCATTAAGGAAAATTGTAACCTTTGATAATAAATGTATTCTATTATATTCTAATAAGAATAAAACATTGACAAAACTAATTACCAATGTTGATGCCGTCTACTGCATATTGGTGATTGCTGCAGTTTGTCTTCTCACTAGTTTGATGCTATAATATAATTTAATGCTGTTGAATTAAGTATCTGTTGTAATCACTACTTTAAATATTTTTGCCGTACCCATAATTTCAAAGCAATCTGTTGTGTTATTGCTGCGCCTCTATTCGGGAACGTCTAAGTGATATTGTAGCGATTCGCGTGCGAGATTCTCATCCCACTCTTCCACACGATGCGTAATGCGTAATATCGCTTGGACGTTCCCAAATAGAGGCCCTGGTATTTCTTACATTTACATTTTTTTTATGCTCAAATTTCGTTATATTTGTATCGCAATTAATACTTTAGAATTTTTGATCATAAATATTTATTACAGGTACCTAAGTTGAATGTTAAGAATGTATTCTCCTGTAAAACGTTGAAATCTTTCCTCTCGCAACGTGAAAAATCACATTTTCGCTTGACATAAATATGAGCGTATTTCATGAAAGTTCGCCGGTTCAAATCCAATTTGTAAAAAGTGTTGTAACGGCGGCAGTAAACGTCCACTGAAATAAGAATATGGGGTTTTTGTCCAACCCGCGAACGCGGCAACGGGCGGAAAACTGCCCGGCGTAATGCAATATACCTACCGGCACTTGAAATTCATATGGAATAATACTTTGTAGGCAAAACGATCGGGTGCGTCCCTCGGGTGCCGTAAAACTGCTAGAGCCTTCGTCTAAATTGAGAAACTTGTTGAAAAATCTCACAAGAGGGAAATTTATAGCGAGCGCTATTTCTCTTTTTTATTAGATTTTTAAATAACCACGTACTTTACGAATATAACGTCCTATACACACACAAATAAATACGCTAGCTTTCTTTTGTCAACTGTCAATCATTTGGTGTTGATCTAACGTAAAAATATCTAACAAATAGACGGCCTAGTACGAACCTTTAGCCCCGTGGCACTGTTTGCGACGTCACATCTGTGTATAGTGCGAAAGTAAATCCATCGAAAACCAGGCTTTGTGTAGGAAAACACATTTCAAGTCATGCAGTTAGTTACGCCGCAGATCCGAGCCCGGGAAACCGCGGCCCCAAATGTCATCTCTAAAATAGATAACGTATCTAGGTGTGCTAGTGAAACTGCCGACTCCGTGTCGCTTAGCAACTGTGAGTTTATCATCATATCATCATTTTTTTAAATCATTTTTGCCGTAGGACATCCACTGCTGAACATAGGCCGCGTCATCATCTGAATCAAATCTCAATCTCTTAAATTGTAGTTTTCCGTGACATTACCCTTGTTTCTGTGAAATTAGGTGCCCACCCATCCTTAATTTTATCCATCAGAGGTATACGCAGATTTTGGTTGTGTTGACTTAGTTTAAGTATTATACAAAATATGTCGTAATAATTCAACAACCCATTCCAGACAGTTTATTTTTTATTTTTACCGAACTTATTTTGAATGAAATAATTTCAGCTACTTATTAAGAAAAGGTCTATTTATTTTCACTGGACTTGAATTTGGAAAAGGATCACTTGCTTTTATGTTTGTAAGTAGAATATGACGAAGCTAATGAAATAATGATAATAAATAAATAGCAATACCTTTCAACATAGCATTTTTATTAAATTATCAATTACCTAATTAACATTCCATAAAACGCAATTAATTGAGCTCAAGTACAATTTCGTTCGCAAAACTTCATGCATGAAACAGCGTTTTGGAAACACTATTGAAACAAGTTTCGTGCGGCTTGATATATAAAAATTCCACAAACGAGAAGTTGACATAGGAAACGTTAATTAAAAATGCCGCGTTCCATCAAGTGCGGGGCTACACGTCGATAACGACCTACTGGGGCAAGCTAGTTGCTCTCCTAATTAAATTTGTACTTCCCAGACCATTTATGCTTCCCTAAGCTAATAATAACTTTTCAATTATTAATTTGATCGATCGTCAAATTTAGGGATGACGCGGAATAACATTGCCGAACAACGTAGAGATAACATTCCATGTTAATGCACAACGTGATTGAAATTCTAATGAGGCTTATATTATAATTATCTTTGAGCATATTAAAGAAAACACTGCGTTTTCTGGTATTTGTTATAACTTGTTACAATTCTAGCGGTGTGGGTTGTACTGTACATTGTCACTCTTTAGCCCACATCTGTCCTCTTTAAGAACTGTCCTTGTCATTACATCTCTGATTCTGCGGCTATGTAAATGCATGCTTCCTATTTACGAATCGTTATAACTACAAAATATCGCTCGTTGTCTGTAGTTGTAGTTCGCTGTTCTCTAGCCAACCCACCACTCTTCAGTTTTGTTATATTACAGACGTACACGGTTTTTTTTTTAAATCATTGAGTTGCTTGATCTATCTCTATCTATCTAAAATTATATATTTATGAACAAACTAATAAATCTAAATCTTTTGAGTACAGAAGAAACATTGCTAGGAATTATTTAACGGCAACTGTACTGCGACAAACTTTTCATGTTCTAGCAACTTGGACCGGCACGTAGGTATCGTCCTCTAAAACTAGAATGTGATTCATCAATCCCATTAGCCCTCAGATAAAAATACCCTGACCCGATGAAATATTTGTGACGCACAAAAAGTAATTTCCGTAAACGGAAAGATATGTACCTAAATAATGTTTTTTAGGCGCCACCCGCGTCGTGACAGAAATAGAAAATATCTGATAGGATCGCCGTGCACATAACATACATCATGCGATGACAGGGAGATGACAAACAGTAACAAACAGAGCCGGAGGGACATGGAGGGACGGATAATGCACTGTCCACACAGCGGCCATTTCGAACAAAATACGCATACTTCAATTTCTATGCTGCAACATGAGCAGATACGTTTGTACATGTGCCAATGTGTGCGTATGTATGCGTGCGCCATTCTGAATGTTTGTCCATCTTCCGTCAAACGAGCGGAGCTTAGGAGATGCGATGAGGGACACATTCAAATGTAGACTGAATGGCTTTGTATTTACAGTATAAATTAATAGTTTAAATTTATCCGCTGATTAACCGCTGCACACGAAAGAGAAACACCACAGGGCTGTCTCACGCGCGGAGCGGTGCGTGGCCGTTCTGTCGGTAGTGCTATTAATATTCTGTGAAACAGCAGCCCTAACATGAATGACACAAAGATAAGATAGATCGTCTTATCTCTAAGTGCGTCTCTCTCACACTCGTGCCGACGAAAGAGATAATCATAGAGATAAACGGGTTTAATTTATCTTTGTGTCATTCATGTTAGGGCCGCAGCGTTAGATATCACCGACCCTGCCTGCACCAATGATTACGATAAGAGATCCCTGCAGCACCAGCAGGCCGCAGGATTATGTTCAGCTGAAATTAATAATTTAAAATAAGTCACTTAGAATAACGTTGTTTTCAAAGCTATTACTATAAAAACTGTTGTGTTGTTTGCAAAACTTTTTTACTTCAGGACATTTCATGGATAACTGTTTGCCGACCTTTACAAGATCAAAAATCGTGTATCTACTTCCTATATATTTTACATATAACATCTTTTGTTTATTGAATGTTTTCGAGACATGTATAAGTACCTAAAGTCAATCTGAAAATAAACATACCATTACGACATGATGGGTTGGATTAACCTAGTAGGGGTGAAAACGTGCTTATTTCCAAACTTCTGGATGGTAATTAGTACGTTATTAAGATTAACGATGATTACCATCTCTAATGCTAACAGTTATATAATACCTTACATTACGTTATAGACATAGATAAAATAAACAAAGGGATTAGGTCACGTACCTTCACGTACCGCTGTCACCACTTTTAAGAAAGTGTGTATTTCAATACTTACGGTCTTTTTATCCACATAAATAAACGTCTCTTGATTGACTAGAGTTCACAGTGTGAAAATGACGTAAGTAATTTACTATTTAACAGAGAGTCAGGCAGACAAACAGGCAGACGCTTCTTCTTGACATGGGCTTTCCAGCGGAGTCTAACATCAAGTGTCATGCCTAGTTAGTATTTAGCCGTATTTTCATATGGTACTTGCTGTCCATTTATATATACTGGATGATACTCCGGCTTTTTGTTCGTGATATATATGTGAAGCGACTTTGACTAATTAAGTTTTATCCTCCATGTTTTTGTGCAATCATAAACTTTGTTTAGGGCAATTTGTACGTTCTCCATTGCTTCTTCGTGGGTATCTCCCACAGCCATGATAGCGGTATCATCAGCAAAGGTCGCAATGGTATTTTTGTCTGTTTTTGGAATACTTGATGAGTGATGTCGCTTGATGACATTTGGATCTAGAAACTCCCGTGTTGACCAAATATAGAAATCGAATAATAGATAAGTATGTTAATTTAAAATGAAACTTACTGGTGGTACGATATTTCAGTTGATTTGAAAATGTTGTCTTACTTCTATTTTTAAGAACTTTCATACTAATAACAGGCGATTTTTTACAATTTACGAGAGCTCTTGTGAGTGTAATGATCGCCATGCCACTATGGCCGATGATTATGTCGTAACACGTGAATATGATCATTTTGATCATATCAAGGCGACACAAACCGCGCCCCCATACCTCTGCGGCCCTAACATGAATGACTCAAAGATAAGATAGACCGTCTTATCTCTAAGTGCGTCTCTCTCACACTAGAGCCGACGAAAGAGATTGTCATAGAGATGAATGGGTTTAATTTATCTTTGTGTCATTCATGTTAGGGCCGCTGCCTTGTTTCTTTTATATATTCATATTCATATTCATTTATTCATAATAATAATATTATAGGTCAGGTAAATTATTTTAAAACATTAAATTGAGTTTAAAATTAAAATTAAATTAATTGCACAATAAATAATAATAAAAATGATTTACATAAAATTAATTGTGATAAGTTGATTCGCATATTCATAACATAATAAATTCATTGTAACTATAGAATGTGTGCTCGAGAAGCCAACTATACTATAAAACTATAGATATAAAAAAGACAAGGCAGCGGCCCTAACATCCATCATAGTTGTATCCTATTGACTGAGATATTAAATAGGATAGGATACGCTTTTAACTACCCTCCAGTAACATGTAATCTGTGTCGATACTGGGACATGTTCAACAACTAATTATCTACCTTACTCCCTATACAAATCTCGTTATTGTAAATGCGAAAATTGTGATGATTATGTTTATTACTGAATCACGCTTCAACGGCAGCGGCCCTAACATGCATGGCACAAAGATAAGATAGACCGTCTTGTCTCTAAGTGCGTCTCTCTCACACTAGTGGCGACGAAACAGATAGTCATAAAGATAAAGGGGTCTAATTTATCTTTGTGTCATGCATGTTAGGGCCGCTGGACGAATGTGTTGCAAATAGTTAGGTATTTTCTTCTTACAATAATAACACTGAATTTATTTTAATTTCCAGGTATATAACTAAACACTGAATAAATTCAATAAAATAATCTATATGACATAAAATATAAATAACTACAGTACAGCATATTTATGTTACTTATGAGTCGAAATATTAGATATTAATACGTGTAGATCGTTCTGACGCCGCGTATTACTTCCAATATTGCGCACTAATCATTCTTGTGGAAACGAAGTTTACTTTAACGAACATTTGAATTTCATTAAAGACGTATTAATACCACCTGCTGACTTGCGTATACAGGAATAAGATTTTCATCAGCGAAAACAACTCGTAAATTCACCGATATTGGTCGAAATTCATCTGTCACACGACAAATATTTGCACTTTTATCACAACACACGCTCTCATTACAAAAGACGAGAATTAAAAATCCAGCAATGGTATTAAATTATCAATTATTTCATTTCCATTCCAATCTAAATTAAAACTAGATAAAATATGAACTTAAATGTCTAGTTACTAGGACACTATGAAAACAAATATACGCGTCGAATTGAGAACCTTCTCCTTAAGTTTTTTTGAAGTCGGTTAAATATAGAAATAAATCGACATCTCATTGATCAAAGTTAAATATGCCATACGAGTATATACGATATATCCACGTCCGGACTATATTAAGCGCTTAGTCTTTTTGAAGCTAAGTATACTCGCGCAAAAGTATTTCGCTCTACAATATGCTATAAGTGAAAGTGAAATGAAAAATGCATTGTCATCGTAACTGAACCAACATGTAAAAATTCAGCTCCGTGGGATAATAGGAAGTTTTGCTGAAGATTGCAATTAAGTTGGCAGATTGTTAAGCTGCAGCGGTAATTTTCTGGTTTGATTTCAATATATTTTTCACATTTTTCTAACAGAACACCAGTGAATTTATATTTTTAGGGTTCCGTACCTCAAAAGGAAAAAACGAAACCCTTATAGGATCACTCGTGTGTCTGTCTGTCTGTCTGTCCGTCTGTCACAGCCAATTTGCTCCGAAACTACTGGACCGATTGAGTTGAAATTTGGTATACATATGTAAGTCGGTGACCGCAACACGGACGCGTGACGTAGATATATGAATTTTAAACATGGGGGCCACTTTTGGGGGGTAAATTAGAAAATTAAGAAAAAAGTTATGCACCTATATCGTGTGACATATCAAATGAAAGGTCTTATTGTATGGATTCTTTTGAATTTTAAGTAAAATAGTTTAGAAGTTATTACGGAAAATACGCGAAGATTGACCATTCCCCCCCCCCCCTTATTTACGAAACTGCTGGAGCTAAAAATTTGAAAAAAATGCAGAAAATAGTTCTTTACCTATAGATTACAGGAAAACCTATAAGAAGTCTATGGTATTTAAAGTAACGTAGTAAATTTCAGATAATCATGTACGGAACGGAACCCTCTCCACGCGAGTTTAACTCGCACTTGTCCGGTTTTGTTTGACTATGGAGTATAAACTAAAATCAGTACAAATTTGATAGCTGAAACCTAAGCCGTTTTGGAAATACAGCTGGAGGAAAATTCGTCTAAAATCAGTCAATTTGTTAGGGTATCAATGTATGGGGAGCTTCTCAGACTTAAAATTCTTGATATTTTTTATTATTTGCTAGTATTTATGCCATAGCAACACATATTCTGTGAACATTCCAACTTTCTAGCTCTTACCGTTGCTGAGCTAGAGGCCTCTGACATACGGACGGACGGACGGACGGACGTTGTAGGCTCAGTAATAGGGTCCCGTTGATCCTTCAGGTACGGAACCCTAAGAGTATAATCCAAAGAAGACGCTTTCACGTTCCACCTATGTTATCTAAATGCTTAGCAGCAGCAGACAATGGCTACCTAATGGATGCTTTATTCGCCTGACACAGCATTTTACATTCATTCATAACGCTAGGTTAAGCTGAACAATTATAGCAAAAGGAAACCAAAATCGAGAAGAATATTTAAATGCGTTGTGTATAATATAATAATTTATTGATTTTTCCACCACCAAGTACATAGTTAAATCCACAATTTCCTCTAAGATAAGTACTTAATATATAACATTTACAAGACTTGTGTATCTGGCTGTGTGTGTGTGTGTGTGTGTGTGTGTGTGCGTGCGTGCGTGCGTGTGTGTGTGTGTGTGTGTGCGTGCGTGCGGGCGTGCGTGTGTGTGTGTGTGTTCTGTGTGCGTGGATGTCCACCTGTGTGCGACGTGCGTGTGTGTAAGCGTGCGTGCGTGAATGTATATGTTAATCCGTTATAATTATAAATGGCCACTAGGTGTGTTCATGCCATTGGTTTAAGAATATTTCGGTTGTATCGTAATCCAGACTTTGCAACCATTGTTTAACAATTTTTTTTTTATTGTGTGGAAGGAAATCGTTCCAAACGCTTACCAATACGTCACAAAATAAGCTTTAAACACAAGAGCGTAAAGTAGGCATGAAATTGCTTTTAAATAGTCGTCGGTTCGTATCGGGAACTCGTTCGTGTAGTTAACAACGTGTGAAGTAGGGATGTGAAAAGTTTCGCTCGAGAAAATGTAACTTATACTTACTTATAAGCTGAGCTCAGGGCGAAACGTTAACAAGTGTTATTGTTGGCGAAAGACTTTGCTACAGTTTTTTAGGCGGTAGAAATTTGGTGGAGTGATAAGTAAAGGAAAATTGAGTGGTTTCGCAAGCAAATTGATGCGTCAGCTGTCCGTCAGAGCGCACGTGTCCATGCGTGCTAACGAGCAGCGCTTTTATCTTATATTTTCAGCAATTGTATTTTTGGAGTTTATTGGTGTTTAGAATCGATTTTCATATATAAACCCGGGGTATGAAAAATGATGGGGAGTAATATCAAACAACGATGTCACACTGTCACACGGTACGGAGTCACACAAAGTCACACGATGTTAGCTGAAGATGCGTCGGTCGCTTCGCATTGCATACAGATATAGTGAATAATATGTTTCCATCGGTAAAACTCGGATCTCAATCGGAAGACGACGGGACCCGAAGTGTCAATTAATTATTGAATTCATTCGATCATTCATTCATATGAAACTTTATTAATTTACTGTCTCTCTACAGAAAAATGACAGCATCGTATGATGGGTACTGGTTTATTTTATAATCGTTCGTAAGGAGTTAACTCTTGTCGTGCGTCAGAGCTGACACACACACACTTTTGTTTTTAATTATTAGGATAGAAAAATAAGTTTACGTAATAGAGTTTCCGTTCCTTAAAAAGTCCTTTACTTATTGGATGGCGTCTCCATTGCCTCATTGCTAAGCAAAAGCCGCTTCCCGTGTTTTTCCATCCATTAATAAAAGAGACACTGTAGGTTTTAAGTCGTTTATTAAAGTGAACACAGTACAGTACATGACTTGTATCGATGAAGGTGGCGGGCGGACTGACAAACGCGGCGCGTGAGTGAGCGAGCGCGCGGCGAATGAATGGAGTGAGACAACATGCGTCTGCAACGTTCGTATTAGAATAACCGTCTCACGCGCTGTAGGCGCGTAGTTTGATGCGCGTTTGGCGTGGCGTTTAAATTAACGGCCGTGCATTCCTACAATACATAATATTTTTAACAATTTAAATAGCCCTACCACCAGCCCTGGTCATCAGTGACGGGTAAAGAGTTCACACGTGACGCGACGCGGACACGATGCGCGCCGTCGCCTCGCTTGACAAACGACCTATGAAATAGCTACCCTCGGATTGATTTACAATTACAAGCCAGCTGCATGTGCGAGCCTAAATATGGAAATGGAGTTAGTGGAGCCTACTTGAACTGAGGATGTCGGAAATATTTGCCACTAAACTTCCAGTTACAGGTCTAGAGTACCTACACTAATTTTATATGCACCTTTAGTTCAGAACTCGTATGTACTGCACATTATGAATAACCATTGTATTCTTGAGCTGTATTTAAGTTCACATTGGCACATAGAAGCCGCAACTTATGAGCCTGCACCACTAAATGGTCTGGATGCTGACATCTTTGTTGATAGGTCGGGCACATTTATAAATCGCACCAAGTTGTACCTGAACTCGACCCTATAATGATAACTTTTCTTGACATTTTGCTATATTTTTATTGTTGTTGTTTTCGTTTTTATTTTTTTTCTCTATTTGTTGACATGTAATTATGAATTTATTGTACTATTAATAAAAAATATGTCTTGCATTATATAACTTGTCATAAATGTCTGTTCTCGTATATGTATTTCTGTCGTGTGAGTGTTTTGGTTTATACTGTCAACTTGCATATGTGTGAATTAATACATAAATAAATTAATAAATAAATACCCAAGCTATTTTCAAGTCATCCTGACAGCACCAGCAACCACTTGGTGACACCACAGATTCAGCCTTTGGACCGCCTTGCGAATTATAATAATAATACTATTTAATTCAGGCACCAAGGCCCATAACATAAATACAAACTAATATACATAAGCAAACAAAATAATCTTAAACACACACGCAATTTAGCGAGTGCGAGGCCTCAACGTATAAGGAAGCTGGGCTATTCAACATTGGTCTAAGTGATACAGAAACCAATCGTTACCATGGTAATGAAATGTCGTTTTCTTTTGTCAGTTTCGTTTAAATGTAAACTACGCAAAGTAAGATACACATGAAGCAAAGCTATTTGATATACCATCACTTAGCCAATGTCGAATAGAGGTTGCTCATTGGTCGCGGCAAACTTCTAGTAGGTACGATTCGAGCTCAGCAAACCGAGTCCTATTTCCATTTTCAGCCATTTACAATAAACCATGACGTTATTCAATGAGTAACGGTCACCATTGTCTGTGCCCCTGCATGCAAAAGAAAGCATAAATTATTTGTTCAATGTTACTTGCGGAGTTTTCTTTCCAAATTACTTTTATTACCTAAGAAAATGAGAGCATAGGGAGTAATTGGTGGTTATGTTTGGCTTCAAACAAATAGACTACGTATAGTACCAAACAAAAAATGCGTCGTAACGAAACATACCCAGGTAGATTAAAACTTTCTTCTTCAAACTGAAGAAAAATAACCGTATCCATGACCTTTTTTACTATAAAAAAGGTACTATTAGGCCGGTTTTAGTCATACGGTTATTTAGATACCTTCCCTATTGAAACTGAATTAGAACAAACGTCTATCATTATTGTTTGTTTTAAGCTTTCGCGAATCCTACACATTTAAGTAAATTGGGTCGACCCTAACCAAACTTTATAAATATGTCCATCATTATGGTTTTGGGCATGTTTTGTATTATTTTAAATGGGCTTTAATTTGGCGAAGTAAGGGTTATTTTTAACAAAGTAAAAATATATTTCGAACCTACCGTACCGTAATTATAATTCTCGTGAAAGGTTAACAAACTTGATCTTGTCCTATTAAGGTTAATTAAATATTTCAACAAACAAGGAAAATGTCCTTCAAGGTTCATGACACCGTAAATTATGAATTGTGTTCAGGAATTTTATTTCCAAAAAAAGAGCCTACTCCTTTCTCAAAGGGCCGGCAACGCATCCGTGATTCCCCTGGTGTTGCGGGTGTCCATGGGTGGTGGTGATTGCTTACCATCAGGCAACCTGCCTGCTCGTTTGCCCCCCGCTTAATAACAAAAAAAAAAAAAAAAAAATCCTACATTATACTAAAAATTATAAGAATACCTTGATAAATCAAGTACGATAAAGATATACTCAAGACTTTATCCTCATCTTAAAATGGAATTCCTGTATCATTCGCGGCTAGGAAAGCTATTTCAGGAGGGAAAATAAAGATGGAATGTTGGTTTGGTAAAAATATATATTCTAACATAATAATTTCCTCGGCGAGTTGGATTTATGGGTTGCTCTCGGGTATTAATATATAAATATATTGTTGAGGGCTGGCCGCGCCCAGCGTCAAGTAAACCCAATTAAGTGCTCGCTCAAGTAACTCGCTCGCTATGCGCTTCTGTACTGTTTCGCTGGCTTATCGAATTATCTGCGCCTTGAACAAATTAATGTTAGTTGTTTCCAACTGGTTTACTGCAAAATAGAAATTTTCTACTTTCGTCAACTAATTAAACATTTCAATCCAGTTAAGTCATTATTCACGTCGTTGTGAAAATCTCAAAGTTAAATGCTGTTTCAGTACCACTCTGGATCACTCTTTAACATTGCAAGATAATCAGGGGACAATCTTGACACGAATCGATCTAGTCCCAAAGTAAGCTCTAGAGGCTTGTGTTATGGATACTAGACGACGATATACATACTTATATAGAGAAATAAATACTTAAATACATAGGAAACATCCAAGACTCAGGAACAAACATTCGCGCTCATCACACAAATATGTGCCCTTACCGGGGATCGAACCCGGTACGCTTAGCTTCGGAGGCAGGGTCACTCCCAACTAGGCTAACCGCGTCGTCAATGAAAAATGTGTAAATTTGTTAAGCATTATATGACGATAGCGATGCGTTGATCATAAAATAGGGTTGTCAATAATTGTGTCGTCTACAGCAAACATAAACGCCGGCAGTTAACGGCGGGCGGCGTCCAGCACTAAACGCAGCCCGGTCGGCTGTGACTATTAAAGGTTTTACAACACAAGTTATGAATGGCCAGTAACACAGGGTTTTCCCTTCGGTATGATCTAATTTTGTCTCAGTAGGAAGGCGGTAAAACGATGTAATGGGCCTGAACAAAACGCCTCTGATTTATGGAGGGTACGCCACCCAGCTCGCACTGACATAAATAGAAAGTGGCAGACAACCAGGAAAGGGTTACGCTCGCATAATGCTTATTTTGCAGAGCTGTAACAAATAAGATGATTGCGTAAGTATCAATTTTAGTAATTAATTACGTGTAGCGGAGACGGAGATTCAATTACGCTCGGGCGCCTATAAATATGGCGCATCTTTTTGTTCTCGAAATATGCCCAGCATTACAGCCAATACGGTTTATTTCGGTAGTTCCGACTGTGGTAAAAACCGAATGTATAAATTTAACCTTTCCTCTATCGAAACAAGAGAAACCGCGGGTAAATGGGTAAACAAAACAATGCAGACCGCAGTTACAGCGCGGGTTTGTCGCTTGAATGCACACAGCTGAGCCCTAATTGCTACTTCGCTAATATAAATGGATTGCAACAAAAATATACCAACACCATACCTATATGTTAGTATGCCTGTATAGTTCGAGTTTTAATTTCTAAATACAACATTGATCGTCTCAACTTAGTTCTTTATGCTTCCTGAATTAAAAATCTAACAACTTACAGTGCGGCAATAAACTATAGATATAAAACAGTACCGTGACTCACTTATAGACAACGCACAGCCTAAACGGGTGTTCCTAGAGGATTGAAATTTGGAAGAGACATTTCTCGAGTACCCGAGAGGTGCACTAAGGAGGAATATTTTGAAATTCCATTCCTAAAGGGGTGAAAAGGGGTGATGAAATGTGTTTGGAAAATAACGCGGGCGAAGCTGTGGCGGGTCCACTAGTATACCCTGAAGCTATTTAAACTCTGAATAAATAGATATAGCGCGTTGAAATAATCGAATTCATCAAGTTTATAATTTACCAGAATAGCTTAAAGCTGAAAGTGCCCACGGGGAAAACAAATGACGCCATTTAATGGAAATCCGTACGTTTTAACCTCGTTCATTTTAGTTTATTACAAAATGTTACTTAACATTAAATATTCAAATATATACAGAAACAAGTACTTATTCGCAGCGGAACCATTAGTTCTCGCAATCATTTAGATGAATTTGAGGCCATTAATTTATTTTTGTTTTGAATATTTACTTGATGTCTGTTTCAATGCATAAACAAATTCTACAAAAACTTATTACTCTATAACACATCAAGCCCGTAACGTGCGTCTAGTGGCGCCCTCATCAGTGTCATTGTATTTTCTATTAGACTATAGTAGTTTATGCAACGGTTGCATAATGATAGGCCTTAAAACACTAGTGCGGTTTTATGAAACGAGCTTTTAGCGAGTTTCATAATAAGATCGCACGTGTGTTTTAAGGCCAAATTATGCAGAGTTGCATACTTAACTTTATCTACACACATATTATAAATCCTCCATGATGGGTTCAAAAACAATATTTTCTGGCAACAAGTTATTTGTTGCAATCGTGGCTGCATATTTCCGATATCCGGCGCATTTTCACATCACACACACTCCGAGAAGACTACTTACTATTCATATTTTCAACTAAAATGTAATTTACAAACAACTTTTTCTATTCAATTCAACAACAATTCTACTTTCGTTCAGCAAAACACCAACATGGCGGCGTCCTCCGTCAAGACCATTTTTTTTTAAATCATAGACAAACGGATGAAGTCTCTATTCTCACGTCACTCGAGATCAAATATTGTGCGGTTTATATTAAAAAAACATACTGAATTGACGTTTCGTATCAATAACTGTTTTAATATCTATGGATACTAGAATAGAGACCCACTTGAGTTTTGACAGCTGTTCCAAATGTAATCTCATTTCTTTACTAAAAACGATAAAGAAGTCATGTTATTTCTTTATCGCAGCACTGGTTTTTCTTAATTGCTTGTCAAAATGGTGGTCATTTCCTACGGTTTTTGATTAACCAATGGAGGTTTTATGATATGAGTGTAGATAAAAGTATTTTATTAAAATCAATGCAAGACAAGTTGTCGCGGAATTGAATACACAATTTATGGGCTATTTAACTAAGCTTATGAAATACCGTGTGATCATTGTAACGGAAAATAGCGGCCACATTTCACAAATAAATAAATAAAAAGCTTAATTACATGTATATAAATTGTACGACAAAATGTGTGGCTTCAATTTTAATAAAATATTTGCTTTTATAGAAAAGACAATAATAATTGATGAGGGCGCCGGAAATACAAGACGGCCAAAAACATATGGATGACTTAAGTAAGCATGTGACAATTTTAGCAAGCTCAATCGGCATGACCTAAGCAAGCAAAAAAGCCGGTCAAGTGCGAGTGTGACTTGCACGCTGAGGGTCCCGTACTTACCTATGAAAAACATACAGTACCTTGTAGGTACGGAATAGTAAAAATTAAAAAAAATGGCTTTGAACAACCGGGTAACCATTTACAACCTACCTATGAAATAAGACAAAAAAATTACTTTCGCAAGCTCCTATCTCCGTGCAACCGTCGAGTATGATACGACTTTGCAAAGGTTATTCCATTTTTTTTTTTATCATTAACTACTTATTTACAGTTTTCGGAATTTTTCCTTTACTTGTGCTGTAAGACACTGCTTCTTCCAATTTCATGATTCTAGGTCAACGGGAAGTACCCTATAGGTTTTGATTCCTTTTGGATTCCCTTGAAAGTATCAAAATATGTGGCATAAACATTATTATTTATCTTTTGTTTGCGTTGACTTAGAAGGTTGATTTTTTCACAGCTCCGGGAGATTAGAGACCTGAGTATTTGATTTTAATTTCAACTTAATACCTCCACGCGTTCTTGAGAAAAAGGTCTTAACACACAGACAGATGGACAGACAGACAGACGGACAAAGAAGTGATCCTATAAGGGTTCTTTTTTCTTTTTGAGGTACGGAACTCTAAAAAGGTTATTTATGTAAGCATATCAAAACGGCAAGGATTCGATTGGTGCGTTTCATAAGAGGAGTGTGAACCTAATTATCATACAAAAGGCGATAACAATTTCCTCTCCTTAAATGTTAACCGATGTTTACCAATTTTTGACAGGTTGTCACTCAGAACAAAATCTAGATCTATACGTTTCGGTTTTTTCACTGTAATCAATAGGTACATTCAGTTTTATTGTCGTTATAGTATTTTCACACAAAACTAACTTCGACAATTATTTGACTTTCTTGATATTCAATAAATATTTAAAAAACGTATAGACCTAGATTTTTCATCCAAAAAGGGTGATGTTTGCCGTTGGATCACAGTCCTCTTAAAATAGCCTTGCAAGAGCCCTGCCAGTCGCACCTTTGTAGCCTGTTTTAACACAGTAGCGTGCATTTTCGTGCGTTATGACTGTTGCAACTTGCGTTGTCCGGTCCGTTCAATATCATAACAAACGCGATAATAAATGCGAGCCAAATATTTCGCTACGGGTTTGAATTCCTTACATATGTAAGGGTAAGCTTTTATTGCTCGTAAACTCAATTGACCTGACTGAACCAATCCCGCAGAAAGGTCCATCTATCTATGTAATACGGTAGGCATCAAATATCACGAGAATATACTACGTTAGTATGTAATTAAATTGATTGAAATCATGTTTTTTTTATTAGAATTTGTCGACGGTTGCTTTATCAACTTCAAATTAACATTTGTATGAAAGGAGGTTTGAATGCAATTTTGAGAATTCCATTTACTAACTAACTTGATAAGACAAAATAAAGAACCATAAAGAAGATCGCTTGATGAGCAGAATTTTAGTTGAACTACTTGGGATAGTGAAAAGTATTCAGCGTGCAAATGCTGAAATTGCATTACTAAATCCATCACTATAGTTTCATAAAAGTTTGATTCCATAGCGACTGATTTAGTCTTCGTATCGGCGGCCTGGCCTCATTAAATAATATATAGCTAACATGCCAATAAAATTGGCTCGAAAATAGAATCTCTAAAATCTGCCAAGAGTTGATAAATATTATGATATCGTCTTGAAATAGCGACTGTCGCTTACCTATCGCAAACTGTATGACGGGCGTCGCTTATCGCCGTGTGCACTGAGTTTCGTGGTACGAGGGACGCAGTTGTTGTCATGCACGGCGCCACGCCACGCGGGCGTGCAAGCGCACGCAGTGGCCATATTACCATTCCTTTCTGGAATACGCTTTGAGTGTGTTGTTTGAGTATTCGTGTATTGTCTTAGACGAAGCAATTGAACGTTTCATAACAAACGTCACCGACTCTGATTCTTCCTCCGACTCTGAGAGGTGGTCATGGTCGTCATCTGATGATATGCCAGCAATGGGAAATATAAAGGCATTTCAATAATAATATTCTATGAAAAAAATATAGTTATCCCTTTAATTTTTTATTATACATACATACATATTATCACGCCGGGAATCCCTAATGGGGTGGGCAGAGCCACAAGACTATTTGTGGCCACGTTTGATTAATTAGTCCTAAGATGGTATGATGAACCGTATGGTGACAGGTGATCAGCCCATCGCCCATACAGATAGTCCACCATGTAGGATAGGACCCGTCCCTTAGTCGACTTTTACGACATGCCAGGATGATAAGCATCTGCACGCATTCTATGCTATTTCTTCACTCCCAGTGCAGCAGAGGAGTAGGAGTAATTTTTTATTATCATCGGTAAAAATAATTAGCGGGCCGCTATTTGTAATGAGTCAAGAAGCCTTGTTTTTTTTTAATCAACTCTCGGCGAACAGAGTTTAGGTAAAAGTTAACACGTTATGTGTTCACATATATAACCCAAAAACCTAATGTTGCTGTAGCGCTCCTTTATTCAAGCGAAGTAAACCGGCGAAAAGGTATTTTCAAACATTACCTTTTAGTTTAGACAACACTAACTTTTTACTACATCTAAACAAAGGCGTGTTGATAAAGTGGGTGTTAGAGTACATTAACTGTAACACAGGTGGACTCGCTCACCCGCCATCTTAATATTTAATGTATCCTCTGAACGCCCTCCTTCATCCACCACATTCGGCCATCACACAATGAAAGTGCCTACTTACAAAATATCCACATCTGCGACATAGGCAGTATCTGACCTATGAGATGAAAGGCCTAAGATAAAAATACAGTTTTAGAATTTTAAGATTCTATTCGTTGACCTATAAAAAGCGTTTGTCCAAGTACAAATAATACTTAAGAGAGTTAACCGATTTTGACAAATTTTTGATAGGTAGGTAACAAAATCTAGGTCTATACGTTTTTGTATTTGATTAAAGATCAAGAAAGTCAAATAATACCGAAATTAGTTTTGTATGAGAATACTGAAACCACAATAAAACTGAATTTGTTGATTATAGTACAAAAATCAAAACGTATAGACCTAGATTTTATTCTGACTGACAACTTATCAAAAATTGGTGAACATCGGTTAACATTTAAGGGCGAGGAAATCGTTATCGCCCGTTGTATGAAAAGCTGTAGGTTCACACTCCTCTTAATTAGATAGCAACGCATGCTTACTTATTATTAAATTTATAATTACGTACAACATGATATTGAAATTATTGGAAGTAGTTGAAGTTGTGTCGTGAATTAACTAGTACCTGAGTAACCGAGCGTCGCTCTTCGTCTTTCTTTCACTAGGATGACACTTACAGGATATATCTATTAATCTTAGTAAGTAAAAAATCATCAAAATACAAAATTTCATCCAAATCGGTAGAGCCGTTTCCAAGAAATCAATCACATATATAATATATATGCAAGAATTCAAAGTCAAACTAATTTTAACCAATTAAGGCTTTAACAAGCTGTTATGAAGGTCAAATAATGAATCTACCACCGGTTCGGAAAAAACCTCTACTGAGAAGAGCCGGCAAGAAACTCGGTGAGGTATCATTTTTTCAAAACGGTATACATATGACTTGCTCGCTTAAAATAATTAGGGCCAATTCGAAACAGTGGGGCCAATTCGAACTACCCTTACAACTTCACTTATCTATATATTGGGTCCAATTCTAAAGTGTGTTCGCTAAATTTAAAAGTCACTAAACTTGACAGGTTTGTGCTATACAAAATCGCGTTTAACGTTCCTTATTTTAAGTTTAGGAAATTTTAAATTAAGAAGCCAACGTTTCGAATTGGACCCAGTGTCGCCTAAATTTAAAATTCACTAGACTTAAAATAAGAAACGTCAAACTCGATTTGGTATAGCACCAAGCTGTCAAAATTTATTTTAATATTTGTTATTATAAGTTTAGCGTATTTTAAATTAGCGAACACACTTTCGAATTGGACCCAATATATAGATAAGTGAAGTTGTAAGGGTATATGAGATTGAAAGGAGTTCTGCTATGCTCTAACTAACGGCTAAGTGCAAGGCGCTTATCACTAAGCTGTGTTTTAGCTCGGACACGGTAGAGTTAATGTTATGAGCTAGAAATCTGAGGGGTCATTAAACTAAATATAAGTATTTATTAGAAACATGTCGCGTCCGTTTCTATTTCCGCCGCGGCCTGGGTGGCACGGCAGCCATAAATCAAAATAATTTGTTCCCAGAATTTTCACCATCAGTTGATTCACATTCAAAATAATTTAAATAATCGTTTAAATGCCATGAATCCGTTGACATGTATATTTCGGTCGGATGTACCATTTCAAGACAAGTTACAGTTCGTTTCCTATTGAAACAAATCATACATATATTCATATCGGTACAAATTATAATTCAAAGTCGCCCGCGTCAATCTGTTTCCTCACAATTTTCGGATTTTAGTTCCAGCACAGGCTTATTTGACCTTCATAAGAGTTTGCAAAAGCCTAAATTGAATAAAGATATTTTGACTTTGACTTCGTGCGAAGCAGATGAGCGGCAAGTTAAATAGCAAGAAAAAAATTAAGCAAAAAATATAAAAAATACTGATGTTATTGCAAGTTTCTATTCTAATTCACAGCTAGATTTTACACTATTAGATCGATGGTTTCAGAATGGTAGTAGTACGAGTATTTTGTGTTATTAATAATATTTTGTGATAAAATTGGAAAAAAAAGGTTTCCATGCAAATATTAAATTGAAAAATATTCAATCATTCAAAGATGGCAGTTTCCCATTTAATAATGTAAACAATTTTTTCAACCTCACTTCCTCAGAATGCCTAATTAATGTATACGAAATGGAATATAACTTCCAAGCCTTATATTACTTTCTTACAGCTATTACTTTTCCAATTAAAAGTAATTTACCTAAAATACCATGTTATAAGTAATAATGTCGTCACAGAATGAAACAGCGCGAGCCTACTTTGGGCTTAGTTAGGGAAACGTTGCGGTCTTCGCTCAAGGGCAGACATAGTTTTGACAAATGTGTTAGGCAAATTTCCTCACGGTAATTTGTAAATGGAGTTGTAAATTTTAAAGTTCATTATCTTTACGTCTGACGTTGGAATACGCGTCTACATGACTACTTTGTTTATTAGGCAATTTATTATATCTAATTGGGTTCACATGCTTCGCTTTGATCCTGTTACTTATATAGGTAGATATAATGAGAAAGTTTGAAATTATTGCTCAGGGTTTCGTAGCCAACATACCTACTGATGTTACGTAATTATTGACAAGCGTGCTTGAGCTTGCTTTTTCATTTTAATTGTTCAATATTTTAATCTTCACCTTTTAATACTCAACTGAATTTTAACTTTGTATCAAAATTAGATAAGGGTAAAGCAAATATAAAAGCTGCCGAGTTTCAATATTGACGAAGTTCGAGTTTTGCCAACCCCTCTTAGCGCGGTCCGCAATTGCAACAGTCCGCCCGACCGCGCCGAGGTAAACGTCTTCGAACCCATTTTCATTACAGTTGGATTCGCTCCACAATTTGCTTTAACACCGACCGACGAAGGCAAAACTTTGTACCACTATTTATGATATCATTCGATAGAAATAATTAATCCTGGTAAGGTAAAGTAAAGTTTAAACCTCAAAATTGTAATCGGTTTATTTTACCTGATCTGTGCACCTTCGTATAATTTAGATAGAGTTACCATTAAAAAGGTTTCTTTCACGATTGGTACTACCTACATTCACTTTTCATGTTTGACACAAAATACTAGATTTATCTTATTTAATGAAATATACTTATATACAAATGAACTGGCTACATGTTCCTTCCTTTTTTACATCACCTATCTGGCACACGCAAACATGTCTTAAAACAAATAGAAGACCATTTCGGGTATGAATATTCTTCCGGGCGCAAGATCACCTGCTCCGTGAGTAATGAGCGCCTACACCTCTCCATCACATGGTCTTGATTCAATTATTAGGCTCGGGTGACGTCGCAAGCCTCGGGGAGATGCGGCCCGGAATATCTTGTTGCCTAAATTTAATAAAGCCTTGTTATAAACTTACCCAACAAACACGCTTAATTTGCCGTTTTTGATTGGGCCTATTGTCCTTGCAGATTTCTTTTTTCGAATATGCATGCTCAACGTAAGACAACTCCAAACGAACAAAGGTATCATAGTGGTGCCGTCAGTCGAAACTTGAAGCAATTTTTGATCACATGAAATGGCAAATAGCAAGATCGGCACATAGTTTTCAAACATCAATTAAGGTAAGGTCTTTTATCTACACCCATATCATAAAACCTCCATTGGTTAATCAAAAACCGTAGGAAATAACCACCATTTTGACAACCAATTAGGAAAAACCAGTGCTGCGATAAAGAAATAACATGACTTCTTTATCGTTTTTAGTAAAGAAATGAGATTAAATTTGGAACAGCTGTCAAAACTCAAGTGGGTCTCTATTCTAGTATCCATAGATATTAAAACAGTTATTGATACGAAACGTCAATTCAGTATGTTTTTTTAATATAAACTGCACAATATTTGATCTCGAGTGACGTGAGAATAGAGACTTCATCCGTTTGTCTATGATTTTTTTTTAAATGGTCGCGCCGCCATGTTGGTGTTTTGCTGAACGAAAGTAGAATTGTTGTTGAATTGAATAGAAAAAGTTGTTTGTCATTTACATTTTAGTTGAAAATATGAATAGTAAGTAGTCTTCTCGGAGTGTGTGTGATGTGAAAATGCGCCGGATATCGGAAATATGCAGCCACAATTGCAACAAATAACTTGTGCCAGAAACCATTGTTATTTGTATTGTTTCTGAACCCATCATGGATGGAGGATTTATAATATGGGTGTAGATAAAGTTATGTATGCAACTCTGCATAATTTGGCCTTAAAACACACGTGCGATCTTATTATGAAACTCGCTAAAAGCTCGTTTCATAAAACCGTATTAGTGTTTTAAGGCCTATCATTATGCAACCGTTGCATAAACTACTATTGTCTCATAGTAAACACAAAGTCCTTACGAAACACATTACAGTTTCCTACCTGTAACCTCGTTTGAAGGTTGGGTTGATTTGTCGAAGTGTTAATGTCCGCCAGTTGAACAAATTTATCTCTTGTTCCGTGCCCATTACACTAACGAGCACGAATAGTTCGGAAGGACTAATCTAGAGGTCACGCCTTCAGTTAGCTTCAGATGGTTCTTTTACATATTATATAGTCAGATTACCCACTCTGTCCAAAGGGATTCCCTGCCACTTTTTATATTTGGACAGTAGTACAGTCAGCATAAGGTCAGGACAATAAAATTAACGCAAGAGATAGTCAATATTTAAAATAATGGAATATTCTTTGGGACGACTAAAAATTACATGTATTTTAACGACGCGGTGAGCCTAGTTGGTAGTGACCCTGCCTCCGAAGCTAGCGTCCCGGGTTCGATCCCCGGTAAAGGAAAATATTTCTGTGATAAGCACGAATGTTTGTTTCTGAGTCTTGGATTGTATTTAAGAATTTAATTTTCTTTATAAGCATGCATATCGTCGTCCAGTACCCATAACACAAGCCTTTAGAGCTTACTTTGGGACTAGATCGATTTGTGTAAAGATTGTCCCCTGATTTATTTATTTGCAACGGCGTGAAGGGTTTTTTAATCTGTTGATTTTTGTGTGGAATTCAACAAAACAAAAATAAAACAAGCATGCGACCATCAAGGATTAAGGAAGGATAAGACACAATATGTCAAACGATTAAACATCTCGCGTCTACACAATTAGGTATCGCACGTATTGATTTTGTCTGGAATTGGGAGTCGGAATTTCCATAATTTAATAAAGTTACGATACACATTATCAAGTAATCAACTATTGTTGTCCTTACTTCATTTGTCACAGACAATTCCTATAGTGCTCGAAAACTAAACATATAATAAGTAATTAACTTTACAATACAGTCCAAATGAGCAAGTAGAAGTTAGTTAAAATATGGTGCGTAAAAGCAGACTGCAATTTGTTGTTAGTTGTATGATTGTAATGCGATGCGTTGTATCTACATTACTGTATTATCCCAGTTGCTTTGTCCATCACGAGAATGCAATAAGTTTTAAATGAAGAGAGACGTGTTATGATTACGCAGTTTATCTGGTTTCATTGCCATACCCTGGATAAATGGGGCAGCACCGTTACGCATACTCAATAGGAATGGTTTATAGTATGTGATGCGTTAGATGCAGTAGTGGTTGGAAGAAACCTCTCAAACAGAGTGAAGGAACAGAGTCAAATCCGGGCTCGCACCTCAGTTTTCATTTCACTCTCAATGATTTTGCGATTTTGGATGTCCGATAAACTGTATCATTAATCAAAATCAATCGCAAAATGTAATCATGTTTAGTAAATTAATGGCGAAATAGTAGATTGTGTTACATGGGAGCAAAAAGGTTATATTAGGGAAAGGTTTATTTAAAGGTTTCCAGAATATAACTACGAGCGTGGCGAAGGATTAGGTAGTCCTCAGTGTAGCGAGGGAGATAAGAAAAATAATTTTCATTTTCAATTCTCACCTAAACAATGGCATAAAAATTTACAGATTCCCGAACAGACAGGATTTAAATAATTTGGGATTTGCAATAAGCACTTATCAAGCGAATAATCCATCGGCGTTCGTCGACTTATTGGATCTGAAGAGTTCGCCAACGACACTCCGAACGCTTCGAAAACTAATTTGAGAGCAAATTTATTTCATATGCACGTATCGATAAATATGCATAATAATTTAAACTTCAGTATGTTATATTTATTTTAGGTTCGAATAAAATTTACGGACTATTGAAATATCGAAAAACTTTTTTATCGAATATCACTTCAAAGATAACGTATTCCATATTTCTATTTCACCAACAATGCAACACGAAAACGAAACTATATTTTATAGATATTTATGTCCTCGATTTTTTATTGACAGAAGTATTATTTAGTCGATGGCTTATATCATAGAATAAAGAATTACATTTATTCAAAAGATATAAGACTCATTCCCTAGAAAAAAAAACTGAATTTCTTTATTTTACCTAACCTACTCCTTGTACGTTGCAAAGCAACTATGAGCCGTGGCGGGTCGATTGAGCCCCAGCAGCCTAGCAAGCGGGGCTCCTCCTTTCCGCTATTTAATACCTTAAAGATAACTGACGGAGCTATCCGGGTGCCGAAGACGGATGCCGTGGTTTTCTTTGTTTTGCGGGGAGCTATGCCCCCCGAGCCCCCCTAATGTAACGGACTTCACCCCCACGCCGCCTCCACCTGCACTTATCGGGTTTATTTAATTTTATATGGAATACGTAATATGAAATATTTCTTTTTAAAGGAATGAAAATGACTTTACACATGTATTTGATAAAGTAAACAAAAACAACTCAACTTCGATAAATTGATTTTCTAGTATTTGGCATGTTTATAAAATGAGTATTCGTTGTTTTAAAAATCAATGAATAGTTTTTTTCTGATAGGCATGGTAAATTTAAAAAAACCAAATTAATTTCTGTCTATGTCTATGAAATTAAATTCGATATTTTGTCGACAAACAAAGGGATACTAAAATTTACGGTCATCTTTTATTTTAATTCTACAGACGACGTTTTAATTATTTTTATCTACACCCATATCATAAAACCTCCATTGGTTAATCAAAAACCTTAGGAAATGACCACCATTTTGACAACCAATTAGGAAAAACCAGTGCTGCGATAAAGAAATAACATGACTTCTTTATCGTTTTTAGTAAAGAAAAGAGATTAAATTTGGAACAGCTGTCAAAACTCAAGTGGTCTCTATTCTAGTATCCATAGATATTAAAACAGTTATTGATACGAAACGTCAATTCAGTATGTTTTTTTGATATAAACTGCACAATATTTGATCTCGAGTGACGTGAGAATAGAGACTTCATCCGTTTGTATATGATTTAAAAAAAAAATGGTCTTGACGGAGGATCGCCATGTTGGCGTTTTACTGAACGAAAGTAGAATTGTTTTTGAATTGAATAGAAAAAGTTGTTTGTAATTTACATTTTAGTTGAAAATATGAATAGTAAGTAGTCTTCTCGGAGTGTGTGTGATGTGAAAATGCGCCGGATATCGGAAATATGCAGCCACGATTGCAACAAATAACTTGTTGCCAGAAAATATTGTTTCTGAACCCATCATGGAGGATTTATAATATGTGTGTAGATAAAGTTATGTATGCAACTCTGCATAATTTGGCCTTAAAACACACGTGCGATCTTATTATGAAACTCGCCTATCGGCTCGTTTCATGAAAACCGCACTAGTGTTTTAAGGCCTATCATTATGCAACCGTTGCATAAACTACTATTTCTTAACTTTAATTTTCCTAGACACTAATTTTAATTTGAAATATTTTAGGCATGAAAACTATAATTCACATGATAAAAGAAAGTTATTTTGATCACGTTATATTTGCAGACATACATGTCTGTTAAATAAACAATTTTTTTGTTAAGTATAAAATATTTCAATAAAATCATTTAAACCTGTTCATACTCAAAGGAGCTTCATTTATTTAGCAATCAGTGAGACCAAGAAACTTTTATTAATTGAATTAGAGTGCGACGCAGCAGTAATTAATGACCGGTGTCCCCGGCTGAGTGGCAGCCGGTCTTAAGTTTACACCATACATAACCGTGCACACGAGACTCCTGCTATTAAGTCATTAATTAAACACCACTGACAGCGCACCATCCTGGCTCTTACTCACTTGATGATAGAGTCGTAATTGGCACAATTTACAGCAAGCACGAAGTTAATGGGGTGGCATTAGAAAGGGACGCCATGTCGGCGACCGCCAGTCCTGCAAACAAATAAAGCTACTCGTTAAATAAATCGCCGCACTCAAACATCGTCGAGACCTTTACGCACCTCTACACCCGTGAATAAATAAACATAATAATATGTGTAGCGCATCACGAGCCCATTGTGTGGTCCAATCCGTTTCTTGTCGTCAAACGGATGTTTTTGAAAGGGTTCGGAGTAGATTTCCTCCTCATGGCGATCAAAACTGGGTAGCATACGGCTCAGCGGATTATTTACATTCTTTATTCGGACTCCGGTGAAATTTCGAACAAATACGGCAAATCTAGTTCAGTTTAAATTTTTGTTTCTCTCTAAGTAAACACCCCTCCTCTACTCCTCCTCCTACTCTTTACCCCTCTGCTGCACTGGGAGTGAAGAAATAGCATAGAATGCGTGCAGATGCTTATCATCCTGGCATTTCGTAAAAGTCGACTAAGGGACGGGTCCTCTCCAACATGGTGGACTATCTGTATGGGCGATGGGCTGATCACCTGTCATCATACGGTTCATCATACCATCTTAAGACTAATTAATCGAACGTGGCCACAAGTAGTCTTGTGGCTCTGCCCACCCCATTAGGGATTTCGGGCGTGATGGTATGTGTATGTATCTGTAAGAAAAGAAAAGCTTTCATTACATGACGCGAACTATTACTTTGTTTTATTTGCTAAGTTAAGTTAGGTGTGTTTATCGGCAAAACACGGTAAATCTTCATTAATCGGACATGCTCGTAATGCAGGAGATTATCAACGTGGTTGAGCTAAACCTCATTCATCCGGTGACAACCCCATTTCTTTTGACGTCAAAACCTATCGTATAGAGTCATTAGCATCCGAAAGCCATTGTATAACTGACCGTAGCGGCCAGCCCTCCCTTTCATCGGACTCGGACGGCCTTTGTATTGTATTTAGTAAACTGATTTTTACCCTCCTCGATTTTTTACCGCAAAGAAGGCAGAATACAGAACAGAATGCTACAGGTACTTTAATGCACGAAATATTCGAGTCCGCAGTCAGTCAATGATGGAATTAAAACACGCTCTCCCGAACAGGATTACCATAACGAGACAACGAGTTCGGAAAAAGTTACGGCACCCCTAGATCCCCGTGGACAGAGTGAGTTGAGAATAATGACTGAACGCACCAACTTAGCTACTAGGGTCGAATCCGTAGGGATTTCGGGATCATTCTGTGTTAAATAATCCACGAAATTTATTAGAAACAATTCTTGTGCTCCATATTAATTTCGTTTAGTCAATGACGGAAAAATAATAGATGCGGCCTCTCAACAGCAGCTTACTTTATCATCTAGTAGTAAAAAAGGACATGTGAATAAAACAATGAAGTATTGGATCTGATAAACAAATAATGATCATCCAATATTTTGAACGTATCCTCATATAAATCCATGTGCCAGGCGTGATTTGTTGTTGCAATATAGCGGACGGTTGGTCATAAAAACAATTATGGATGTAGCATACCCATTCGTACTCCAACTGTACACAACAATAACATATAGCCAAATTATGAACATACTTCATTGTATAATGAAGTATGTTTTTTTGGTTAAAAGGTAGATATTTTTTCGTAATGATGTTTTTTCCAATTTTATTCTTTATCTTTGTGCGCGGGATAAACATTTATAATCGAACAGAATTTCAGCTTTGTAGCTTTAATATTCACTGTCTCCGAAAAAAAATGGCTGTGACATACAGACAGATGGACATGGCAAAACTATAAGGGTTTCTAGTTTGGCTACGAAACCCTAAAAAGGATGTAGTTATAGTTCAATGTCTAGGCTAATTCAGCTGAATATAAATGCATAATAAATACAACAACTTATTCGCGATTAAATAGAAAAAGTAGAAAGAGGTGAAGAAATTAAAAAACAGCGCCTCTATTCGGGAACGCTCAGTGATTCTGTAGCGACTCGTAAGCCAGATTTCTCATCTCACTCTTCCGCACGACGCGTAATGCGTAAGAGCGAGATAAGAAATCTGGCTTACGAGTCTCTAAAGAATCAATTAGCGTTCCCGAATAGAGGCACAGTTGTATCTCTAAAGCAGTACAAATTACTGAACTATTTCTTCACAAGTATGAAACACAAGATTATAATAAAAATATATTTAAAACCGACTTCAAATAGAAATAGAGAAGTAAGTTTTTTTTTTTTCACTTTTTAGTTACTATCATGTGATTTAACGACACACATCATTTTACTACATCAAGTAACAACAGCATAATGCCATTTAGTCATCACCATTTACAAACTGTTGCTATCCAAGGTGCAAGGATCAATCGTTGAGCAGTTCTGCTGGTTCTTCACCACCGTTTCTATTTTACCGCATGGATTTTCATGAACTCCTCTGCTGCACTGGGAGTGAAGAAATAGCATAGAATGCGTGCAGATGCTTATCATCCTGGCATGTCGTAAAAGTCGATTAAGGGACGGGTCCTCTCCAACAAGGTGGACTATCTGTATGGGCGATGGGCTGATCACCTGTCACCATACGGTTCATCATACCATCTTAGGACTAATGAATCGAACGTGGCCACAAGTAGTCTTGTGGCTCTGCCCACCCCATTAGGGATTTCGGGCGTGATGCTATGTATGTATATTCATGAACATATAAGTTGCTTCCGAACCTTTTACATAAATCGCCACTCGTGAAATACTTATCATTTATTAGTTCCGGTGATCATCCATGGTCTTCATCAACAGTACCACTTCACCAAATAATGCTTTTGGAACTGCTTGAGTTATTACAGAAAATACTAAAATTGCTATATGCGTGCCTATAAAATTTGAGGAGTTCCATCGATACCTCATAGCTCCTCTCATCTTGTCTCGATTTTGACTACAACGGGACCAAATCGGAGGTATAACCTACCGATTAAAAACAGAAATATTCAAATCGATTTACAAATAACGGAGTTCTGAGATAAAAAACACAAAAAAATTAAAAAACCCTTCTTTTTGAAGTCGGTTGGAAATAGAAGAATTCTTAGGATACTCAATTTATTTTTGCTGATCTCGTCGCACCACATTAAGCAAAATACTTCGTGAAAACGAAATAAGAACAGCTCAGTTCAGTACGTACCACAGAGCAAATTACCGGAGTGAACTGTTTTTTCCGCTGGATTTTTGTTCCGAAGCGATTCATAAGTGGGTAAGTGTATGTAAATTGAAAATTTCACTGCCTCACGGAAACAAAGAAAAATGACAAACTCCCTGAAAAAACGCAATCTAGCAGTGAGAGCGCAAAAATTCAGAGTTTTAACTTTTAATGAGGCGTCGCCTTGGCGTAATGCTGTGCACATAATAACGCAATATATCTCGCGAGACGCAGGTGACTGTCACGCTACATTGGCTCCTTTATTTCATGGCCGCCATTTCAACTCGAAATCACATCGCACCCCGTAATATAATCGTAGTCATTTTTATTTTACGATTTTGTAATGTCTTCGGAGCGTATGAAATGCTCGAAGATGCAGCGCTTTCTGTCAGGTGATATTTCACATGGCACACTCAATTACATTACTAACCCATTTAGAGAATGATCGTGATGCTTGTATTTTTGAAGGAGATTGTATGTTGCGGTACGTATTATTTTAGTTGGATGTACAATGTTCCTCGCTTGCTGAATAAAGTGGAGGCGGTGTGTCGACGCGGCAAGTAGGCAGCGGCGAGGTGCAGGACGGCGCTTACTCTACAAAAACACCGGATAGCTAGCCGAATGGCAGGTGTCAGCTTCCTCTGCGAAATTCCGAAGCTATTTGAAAATGTTTCGGACTACAGATTATCGGCAACAATACTGTGCCAGCTGTGATGGACTGACAGGGCACCTTGTGATGTTGACAATAAACGGTTCCGCCTCAACCACACTTAATCTTACTAGAAATTTAAAATTATAATTAATATGAATCAATAAACATTTATCGACATTTCGACACAAATAGAAAATACACAGCGAAAAGAATAATAAAAATAAAACCACAATAAAGTATGTGTGCCGAAAAGTGCCAATAAGAACCCTACTCAACACAATAACCGCGGCAAACCGAGGCGCTGATTTTCAGCGTCTGAATTCACTTTCCTGTCCGTAAAAGAGGGATTATTAATATACTTACCCCGCTTTAATAATAGAGGATTATTCTCTTTACCTTATCGATTATATACAAACATTTGAAATAATTTTATATATCCTATTTTATAACATACTAGGTACTTTATTTATTACGATCTTAAACTTATAACTAATGTCTGCACTAGCTAACGCGATGCAAGCTTAGCCAAATGTGGTCGGTCTCACCGTCGGAATAGAATCTGACCCAATTTAAAGTTCACTCGCTTTCTCGATAAGCCAAGAAATATCCTGTTTAATCAATTAATTGAATTCAATTGAATAATAAATTTTCATCTAATTTTTAGCTCTCAACTAAATAACAAAGAGATCAATGATATGCCAGTGCGTCTTGTCATAAAAATGTAAAGTTGATGAAGGATAACTCGAGCGGGCGCGGAGGCCAGTAGCAAGGATTAGCGATCAAAGGTTCTCGAGGGTCAAGGGGTCGTCAAAATCCAAATTACGTCTCAGTGCTATCGAGCCCCGAGTTCGATAACAGGATAGGTTATTCCGAGCGGACGCATAACGAACTCATATAAATGCGATATTGGCCACGACGGACGACGGAGGACCGGCCAGAGCTCACCTTGCGACCCCTCCGGCCCTGATTTATTCAAAATCTAACCTTTAGCCTAGCTTCGCACACATCTACGTCGGATTTATCCCGAGCCACTTTCACTTTCGATGTTTATGTGCGGGACACGACACCCTCCTCGCCCCACAAAACCACCAAACGGATGCCCCTATCAATTTAGGTGCACAATTTTCAGAGAGTTTGCCAATTTCCTATGATCAAGTGCACCGGAAACTTTATATTGCTGTTCAGTTTAGTGTTTAAGATAAAGTACCTACAATAGGCTAAAATATATTATGCATTTTAAGTTTCTGTTTGGTTGTCAAAATCGGGTTCTTTCTTTATTGACAATTTATGAACGCTTAGCAATAAAATTTTCGAGTTGTTTTTAAGTGAGTGTAGAGGCGCTGCGCCTCTATTCGGGAACACTCTGATGTCGTAGCGACTCGCAAACGGGATTTCTCATCCCACTCTTCAGCACGACGCGTAATGCGTAAGAGAGAGATGCGAGTCTCGTTCGCGGATCGCTGCAGTATCACTTAGACGTTCCCGAATAGACGCCCTGGGCCTCTCTATTCGGGACTGCTAAGTGATTTATTGTATCGACGCTAAAATGCCAAAACCGCAAATGTGTCTTGTACGTGTTTGACGTTCACATACGCGGTTTTGTCAATTTAGTGCCGATGTAGTGTTAATCACTTCGCAGTCCCGAATAAAGGCCCTGGCCCCCAATTCTCGCTGCATTCGAGATAATGTCGATTGCGAGATTAAACGTCAGATTTATACAATTGTGTCAAACGACTATATGCACTGACGTTTAATCTCGATTGTAAGATTATCTCGAATGCAACGAGAATTGGGGTACTGGTCTTGCGATAAAAGCACTAGTGAAAAAGTTGTTTTGTTTGAGAAACAGTTTTCAGTCTATTGTCATTTTACAAAAGTTTTTAGTACTTATATTTATTTATTATGTTTACTTAGTATGTTCTTTCTGTATTGATTTTGGAATTGTTTGTCTATTCCTCTTGCACTGTTTTCTCATTTACTTCAAGGTTAACTGGAAGAGCTCCCTTAAGGGGATAAGCTCACCGTTGTATAATTAATATTACATGTGTTTTTCTTGTAACTTTGTGTATGTGCAATTAGTAGTTTATGCAACGGTTGCATAATGATAGGCCTTAAAACACTAGTGCGGTTTTCATGAAACGAGCCGATAGGCGAGTTTCATAATAAGATCGCACGTGTGTTTTAAGGCCAAATTATGCAGAGTTGCATACATAACTTTATCTACACACATATTATAAATCCTCCTAATGGATTCAGAAACAATATTTTCTGGCAACAAGTTATTTGTTGCAATCATGGCTGCATATTTCCGATATTCGGCGAATTTTCACATCACACACACTCCGAGAAGACTACTTACTATTCATATTTTCGACTAAAATGTAAATTACAAACAACTTTTTCTATTCAATTCAACAACAATTCTACTTTCGTTCAGCAAAACACCAACATGGCGGCAATTCGATCCTCCGTCAAGACCATTTTTTTTAAATCATAGACTAGCGAATGAAGTCTCTATTCTCATGTCACTCGAGATCAAATGTCGTTCGGTTTATATTAAAAAAACATACTGAATTGATGTTTCGTATCAATAACTGTTTAATATCTATGGATACTAGAATAGAGACCAACTTGAGTTTTGACAGCTGTTCTAAATTTAATCTCATTTCTTTACTAAAAACGATAAAGAAATAACATTGCAGCACTGGTTTTTCCTAATTGGTTGTCAAAATGGTGGTCATTTCCTATGGTTTTTGATTAAACAATGGAGGTTTTATGATATGGGTGTAGATAAAAATAGTTTTATATGCTTTACGGTGGCTTCGTTCGGTTTCACAGCATATAATAATGTATTGATCCCAAAGGAACAAATCGTAACAATCGAATCACAAAAATTGACTTCATTACCTTGCTGTGATAAAGTTTTTCACTGCTCTAGAAATCAAATTGGTCGGCTCTACGTCGCATTGTCTCCTTGGAAACTATGTAGTCGCGCGACTCTTTGTCCAGACAACAAAAAGAGGCGCATTCCGCCGACGCCACTACATTACTCGTAATAACTTCCGAGCCGGGGTATGGAATAATGGTCTGTAACCGTCTCGCCGTCCTCTGGTTACCTGCGATTTATTTAGGTCCGCGCCAACATTCGTCTTACCTATGTCTTCTTCTTACCTCGAAATTACCAGTCGCAAAATTTATATCGGTTTTTGTCCCTTAAATATACCTACGATCAATTCTTCTTTTTACCCGACTGCGCCATGTAAGTAATGTTTTACGATTGTATGTATGTATGTCTGCATTAGGTATGTTTATTTGGAACGCTCATAGCCTAAACAGCTTGATGGATTGTTACTATTGGGATTGAAATAGGGTATATTATTTAACTAAAACAATGAAACTAAAAAAAATGACTTACAAATTCAATAACCCAACCTAACCTCTAAAAAGAGAAACAAGAAATTGATTCTGATGTACCCAAAATGGGGCCGATATGGAAATAGCAAACGGTGACTTAGAATAGCTGTTATAGGATGTTATTAAGGTGAGTCACCATTTTCTTTTTCTATAGCCACCCAGTTTCTTGTTTCTCTAATTTTAAAGGTTATGCAGTCGGGTGTTTTGTTTTTCAACCGACTTCAAAAAAGGAGGAGGTTTTCTATTCAGTTTTTTTTAAATGTTTGTTACCTCAGAACTCCGTCTTTTATAAACCGATTTGAAAAGTTCTTTTTTTAATCGGTAGGGTATACCTCCAATTTGGACCAATTGTAGTCAAAGTCGGGGTGGGGAATCAATGAAACTCCTCAAATATTATAGGCATGCATATATAGCAATTTTAGTATTTTTTGTAATAGGTAACTCAAGCAGTTACCTTCCAAAATCATTATTTGGTGTAGCGGAAATATTGATGAAGACCATAGACGATCACCGGAACTCCTAAACGATAAGTACGAGGGTGAATTGAAAAGTTATGAGCCTAACCTATAAAATAAAGACTTGAGTTTGTATAACAATTTTATTTCTCTACGTAGTCTCCAAAACGATCTATACACTTTTACCACCTTGCTTCTAACTTCATTATTCCTTGTAAAAAAAATGAATCTTCAAGGTGATCGAAAAATTCAGTCACTGCTTCCTGTACCTCAATATCCGTCGAAAATTTCCGTCCTTCCAAGTGTTTTTTTAGGTTTGGGAAAAGATGACAATCAGAGGGGGCCAAGTCCGGCGAATAGGCTGGATGCGGCGACAGTTCAAACCCACAGTTATGTATTTGTGCGATAGATTTCGCTGCAGTATTGACAGGAGCATTGTCTTAGTGGAACAACACTTTTTTAGATATCATACCAGGTCCTTTTCTTTTAATTTCTTCGCGCAGACGTTGTAAGAGGGTGCAATAGTAATCAGCATTTATGGTTTTACCCTTTTCGAGATAATCAACCATGATGACCCTTTGCAAACCCAAAAAACTGAAACCATTACCTTCTTCGCTGATAAAATGGCCTCAGCTTTTTTAGGAGGTGGAGACTCTAACCTTTTCCATTGTTTGGATTAAATTTTTGACTCTGGTGTATTGTGGTGGACCCAAGTCTCGTCCATAGTTATGAAACGATCAAGAAAATCTTGTGGGTCGCATTGAAACAGATCCAAACAATCCTGCGACACTGTATGGCGGGTGCGTTTATATTTAGCTGAAAGCAGTCTAGGTACCCAACTTGCAAGAGACCTTAGAAAATCCAAGATCCTTGGTGATTATGTTTTATACTCCCTCATTGGAAATGCCAATTTTCTCCGCTATCTCTGAAACTTTCAACCGCCTGTCATTCATAACCATATCTAGTATTTTTTTGACATTTTCGTCTATAGAAGCCGTTATTGGTCTACCACACCTAGGTTCATCTTCAATTGCTTCTCTGCCCCGTCAAAAATTTGCTTTGGCGTTAAGCCTTTTTTTTTGGAAGTACTTTATGACAGAACGGTGGTCAATTTTATCCATTCTAAAGGAAACCGTGAACCTCGTTTAGTAATTCGATTACATAATTTGCAATTGTTACAGAAGAAAAACAAAAGATAGTGCATTATGATAAAAAAATATGTAAATCTTACGTGCCAGTATATTTTTTCATTTTAATTTCATTATCGACCTCAGGCTCAAAACTTATCAATTCACCCTCGTATTTCACGGGTGGCGATTAGATTTCTGTAAAAGCTTCGGAAGCAATAGTTAAATCACGTGATAGTAATCATAATTAATATGTGTGTGTCCTTTGTTCTAATAGTTATTAGTTTATTGCCATAGATGGGCTAACAGATAGACGGCCTATCGGAGAAGTGATGATCGCCGCCTGTGGATATTTGTAACAACAGCGGCCCTCGCAAGGTTTACACGAGGATAAGTTAACACCGCCTTATCTCTAAGTGCGTCTCTCTCAAACTAGTGCCGAGGAAAGAGATAATCAGAGAGATAAGAAGGTGTTTAGATAGCCCCTTGCTAGGGCCGCAGAGGCGCTGCCAATGGGCGTTCGGATCTTAATTAATTAGCCTTCGAATTCAATATGCAAGATAGATTTGAATGCTGTTTAGATCTAGGATCAAGATTATACATTGCGAAATATATGAGAGTAGAATACAGTAGTATGGAAAATTGGAAATAGCTGCGCAAACCCATGTCGCAAATATCAACAAATATCGATACAAACAAGATTTCCTCTCAATAAAAGAATTCTACAACATGAAAATTCTGTAGCACTAAAAAAATGATGTATTATATCGCGGCGGCGGTAAGCGACATGCGAGTCCAATACAACGTCGCGTGGCGCGCGATGTTCCATCTGCCACGCTGGAGCACGCTGCCCCCTTCACAGAAAGTGGAGGGAGTACCACAAACCGGTCACCGCAGGATTGAAATGACCTGGTAGTGTTGGTGCATATAAGCATGGTATAATTTAGTTATAATTTTATGTTTTAATTATTTATTAATTCACTGTGTAATGTTATGTTATGTTATTAATTATTAATTTTTAATGGAACCTGGTTCTGGAATAAATAAATTTTCAATTTCAATTTCAATATATATCATATTGGGTGTGTTTTGCTACCAGTGTGGAAGCTCGTTGTCTCTGGCTTTCGGCATACTGGACGTGTTGACATTCTGGTGGAAACTGAGCTCGGCATGGTTGCCGCCGTTCACCACCGACGACGAACCGCAGTCAAGCACATCAGCAACGCCTGCGCTGCCGCCCGCCGTCCTTGCGCCCTCAGTCCGGGCCAAAGAACACAGAAAGAGCAGCGTCACGTAGGCAGTTTTTCAGAAACCATTAAATAACTTAGTTTTTAGACTTATTTGTGAAAAGAAATTCCACCTTTTGACACACTTGATACTTGGCTTCTGGCCCTGCACGTAATTATTGCACAAGACGGCATTTTCAATGAATTAAACCGGATTTTACCGCAGCTCGAGACTATGACGCAGTTCGCTCGCGACTGACAACGCTGTCGGAGAGTTGTGTTTGAAATATGGTTATTTGCTCATATGCGCGGTGCGCATGCCCCACCCACATCGCCTTTCTAACCTCTTTCTGTGTTCTGTGGTCCGAGCGCAGCGGGCCGCGCGGCACACGGAAAAAACGCAGTACCAGCAAAATACCAATTTGGCTCGGCTAAAATTTTACGGCTGCATACAACCGAGACTTATTTAAAAATAAATAACAGCTTTGTAAATTATACACATGTGATTGCGTTGACTTGTTTGATGTTAGCAAACAACTTTGCAAGTTCTGTCCGAAATAAGTCGCTTGGTTCTTGGTTCTTCTAGCCCTTCCATTTTTTCAGTGCAGGCAGTGCGTGGGTTGCTTTGCACTCAAACCCTGAAGAAGGACTCCATAAGAGTCCAAAACATGTCGGGCCATTCCTGACAATAAATCGTGAGTAAAGTCGTGTTTATTTCAAGTAAACACATGAATCACACTACCGTCTGCTCCTTCATTCCAGCACTAACCCAATTATTAGGCTAACCTGATAAACTTTGTTATAAATAACATTAGCGCTTGTATTTTGTAGACAACTAGTGGACACGCCACAGCTTCGCCCACGGTATTTTCCATACAAACTTTATCACCCTTTTCACCCCTTTAAGATTGTAATTTCAAAAAAACCCTCCGTAGTGCACCTCTAGGGTACTCGAGGAATATCTCCTCCAAATTTCAAACCTCTAGGACCACCCGTTTAGGCTGTGCGTTGTCTATAAGTCAGTCACGGTACTTTTATGTATTGATAACCACTTGAAAATATCGTGCCGCGGAGCCACACGGTACGATCTATTGACTGCAGTGATGCAAATACATCCGTTGTTTTGTTTATCATTTGACTTTCGCACGCGAGACGCAGATAATTCCCTTTCGCTTCTGCACGCTACGGACACTGCTCCACTAAGGCCGGGTTTTAAAAAATCCGTTGGCAAAATTATCGGATCAAAAATTCAAGTCGAATTTTGTTTTATAGCTCCATCGATATTATCAATGATTCTGCCAATTTCAAAGCTAAATAAGACACGTTCATGAATACCTAACCATTGTCCGGTAATCTCTAAAGTGTAGAGTCCCCTTCCGAGATTACCGGACAATCATGAAGAAAAAAAGTCGGCTGACTATAAAGTGGTCAGCTTTCATGTTCCAGTGACCAGCTGACGTAAATCCACTACTTCATAGTCAGCCAAATTCAATAGTGAAAAATTCTCAATCGAGCGAGAATAACCAACAAAAAAAATTTTTCTACGTGGCTAGAAGTTACCACTGCTCAAACCACCCCCGGGAACGCAGTTGACGTTCATGACTTCATGTGGCTTCATGATATAGTTACATTCACGAGTTATCGCCCGAGAGGAAATGATTGACAAAATTTGTACCTATCTCGTGGACTAGTTGTGCTAGACGTGCAGATGAAACATCATTTGTTAATAGAGATATCGGAAAGTATAAAAACGTGCGCGTTTTGTTTTTGTCTTAAATACAGAATACCAAACAAACACAGCATTACCTACTTCATTCACAAGCGACTCCCTCTTATACAAGGCCTTTATTTTGAAATTGGCTAAATGATTATGGTATATCACATCGCTTTGCTTACATTAAAACGAAAGTGACAAAACAAAGCGACATTTTGGTGCCATACGAACAGCGGTTTAGTATCACTTTAGACCAGCCATGTTATTCTCTAAAGAATCTCGTCGCTCATTGCGTCTCTCATTTCATCCGACAATCATCAATTAACCCGTGCGCTCGTAGACATCTTGCGGACTTTGGTACCTATGTTCGTTGCCAGCTGCGTCGTAATACGACAAAGGTCGAAAACACGCCCGAACATGTAGTTTATACGCACTGACGGGTGAAGTTACACTCGCCAGTGACTTCAAAAACGAAGTGTTATTTTAGAGAACCTGAGTGTTAGTTTTCATAACCTGGCATCCATAAACTCTTGAGGGGTGCCTGGGGTTTTTCTGTTCGAAAAGGGATACGTAAGATTTTTTAATGTTGAAAGCTGGCCCAAGCTTTTAACCGACTAAGAAACCGATATTTACGAGTAGGCTTTATAACTAGGCAGCTGGGTGCCAACATTTCTATATGATTTGTTCGCTTGGCAGACCTGAATTGTTCGATTAATGACAATGTAAAGAACCACAGAAAAATAGTCTGCCACCGTGGTAGCGCTGCGTTATGAATTGACAGTGTTTCAAAAATAAAATAAAACGGTTTGCTACATCATTTGTTCCTATCTGCCTCTGAGGTAGAGACAGACATGCAGGGAGGGCTCTGTTTTATAACGGGACGTAGTTGCAAAAAATGGTAATGAAAAAAGCTATACTAAATCAGTTGTTTGTCGTTTTCATTGCGCCCATTCGATTCATTAGGACTCCCAGAATAGAAAAGAAAGTTGGCAGGCGTCTAGGTCGCTGATTTTTTTATGTATGATTTTTTAAAGTTGTAATTCAAAAACGCACTTTCATTTACTGGAACAAATCGATTTGTATTGACATAAGCTTTTATCCCTATGAATATGAAAGACGAACAAATCATATACCAAAATGGCACCCAGCTCCCTAACTATTAGGCCAATGTATGTCATTCGACATTGATAGCCCTGTTTCGTTATTTCGTTTGTGTTGTTTTAAAGTCTCAAAATTCGTGATGCTGATCCCATGCGTGCATGCCACAGTACTGCCGGTGATTTTATATCTCATCAAAGTAATGCACATAGAGGAAGCCAATTTTGAAATTATTCAATTGAACACCAGCCAGTCTTTCAGTGTTCAAAGGGCCCAATCATCGCTTTATTAATTGCATTAACCGCCTGTCAGACCCAGCGATCGCGCAAATAATGATGTTGCGATAAGTAGCATTATGAATTTTAATTACATTTTGTAAGAGTAAAGTCTTAACCAGAATGAGACGGCAATGCCCCTAGGATTTAGGAAATGTTATTTAGTATTTCCTCGTTCGTCCAATTTCCAATTTGCTATTGAACCGGGCCAGCGGCGGGCATGCAGGCGATATTTCTGTGTCACCTCGTGACGTGCCGGTCCACGCTACAACTGGAGCAAACCGTTTTATTACAAAATACCCAAGTCCATTGACGACAATTTTACCCCAATATATTTGATGAGCGCATTTTTGGGTAATTGCTTTTGTTACACGACAGCCTAAAACGGAGTGTATTGTTTTTTCACCTAATCATTATCTCAAGTAAAGGCAAGTTCATGAGATTTTTGAATATTCTTCAAAAATTTGGGGTATCTATGAAAACTTATTCATTAAGCAATAAAGCACCCATTCAATGACTTCTGTTATTTTCTTACCGGAAGTCTCTTCAGAGAAACGTTATACTTTTGCATATTATCATGGATGACTATTTTTCAGAACTGAACCTGTCTACGCATGCGTGCTAAAATGTATGGAGCTTTTTACCCTAGTTTAGTTACCTTTACTCTGTGTTTTCAAAATGGGAAAATTCATTAAATACTATCTCGGCACTCTCTTTTACGTATCAAGAATATTTAAGGACGTGGGTACATTATGATTCAAATATGGGTAATGTATGTGTGAATAATTTAGCATAACTTGTCGTGGCCGACGACTCCGAACCAGTGAGTAGCATTTTATGAAAATCTCTGCGGCGGGCGCAAAGCTACCATGTATATCTATCTACCCGTCTAGTTACATGGAATGCCCGATCATAATTCTAGTTGATATAGGTACGGGGTTATGTAAGATGAAGCAGTATAACCGCCGTTTCGGTGCCATAAATTGAGTTATCTGGTATATTACACGCACAGGGCCAGTATAAATGTCGCCCGTAAACAAGCGGCCCTCCCGGCGACTGTCAATCGAGCATAGCAACGCTTTCGCCATAAATATCCTGCCAGGTATTGGCAAACAGTTGCCTACACATTTCCATAACAAATCGAGAAACGATCGTTATCATTTGTCACAGGTGCTGACGCGTTAGCGGATCAAGCAGAACGACAGAATTACAAACAAATTGGAAACATATTTTCATATTTTTAAATCTATTTTGGGCACGTCTGTATGACGAATGGAATAAAATAGAATAGTGAGGAAGCAATAGCATATTCGACAATATTGTTTGGTCGGGACATTATGATATAAATCTGTTGTGTTTGGCATAAATTTGCACACATTCATTCTATGGTAATTTTGATCGTTGTTTTGTCACAATGATGTAAATGTGCTTACAGAAATGTATGTATTATTTTAGGACAGTGCTTCACTCTAAAATCAATACAGTTATACTAGACTATTACTTATTTTCACTTAAAACACCGAATCGCAAATCTCCAGCAACCTTAATTTTTCAACACCGAATTTGCTTACAACTGGAAACCGGATCCAAAGTGACACGCGACAAATTCCAAGATCACAAATCGTTGGAGTCCCCGATAACGACCACAATCAGTGCGATTACGAAACTGTCACCTCTTGCTGTATTTTAAGTTCGCCCAAGTGTCAGAATAGGCCCGCTAATCGTAGGAAATTTTGGCCGATCAGCGAACTTTTTCCTCATCATGACTTAGTGCCGTCAAGGCCGGAGACTTTCTCAATTTCCGAAGAGTCCCTCCGGAAACGGACAGTGATTTGCCACCTCCGGCTCACCGCGCCGTTGGGCCCCCATAAACAATTCCCTTTTGTATTTGTTCAAACGTTCCAGATATTTTCGAACTCTTCAATGTCCATGACATTTTTGTGAAGGAGAAATCGAACATTCACCTCTCAATCGCGTCTATTAACTATACTATATATAGGTAGGTAATCATACATTTATTGAAACCAAATAATAAGTACAAACTAAGACTAAATAACACTTAAAAATAAATAAATAAACTTTAAATTATCAAAATACATATGGCTTAAAAACTAAACTTAATAATTCTATATATTGTATTTTTTAGTAGTAGGTAATGTTTAAATTTGATCTGTAAAATGACAAGAATGATTGAAAAGTATAAATCTGTATTGTTTCCTAAGTCTCTACCCAATTCAATTTCTTAAAACATATCTGTCAGATAAAAGTCGTTACTACGCTTTACAGTTTTTGAAGGCGGTTTACAGTTTACCAATTTGAATGGGCAATATTGTCAAACTATCGGAATTTTACAAAAAATAAACTTGCAAATATACCTCAGTTTAATTTGTTATAAAAAACCGGACAAGTGCGAGTTAAACTCACGTGCTTATATGAAATTTCCTATGTTAGGTACTTAAAATACAATTGACTTGTTATAGGTTTTCTTGTAATCTATAAGTAAAGAACTATTTTCTGTATTTTTTCCGAAATTATAGGTTTAGTACTTTTTTGTTGGGACTATATTCGCATGTGAAAACGTGACTTTAAACAGCTATTTTTTTTTTAACATATGGGAACAGGTGAGACAAATTTTGTTTCTTGAAGTGTGTAATACTCAAACAGTAACGAAACCTATAACAATTGAAAGTCGGCAAATGATAGCCTGCAACACAATCGACGGAATAGGATATCCTGTTAGTGTGTGACACAAAAGCATTAAATTTCAGTGAGATGGCATCCAATCTCTGTGAAATTCTTTGTGCCCTGACAGTTTATTACGAGAACAAAGGATGACGTTGTTTGATCGGACCCATTTTAGATTTTACTACGCAGATTACACATTACTCAAGATCTGTCCTATTGTGTCGAAGATCTGTATTTCTCTTCAATTTCTAAAACGGATTACATTCCCGCTGGCTGTAATTTACCCCGAGGCGATGAAATTAATCATTCCAAAGACGTAATCTTGCTTTTGTATAAACAATCAAGAGACTAATTTAATTTTAACTACTTAAGTGCTCCAATAATAAGTTACGATTAGTTTCTACTTACCGATACGATATTCTTAGAACGCAAAGTTTTTTTATTTTCATCTTTCGTTTATGTAGTGCGTGAAATCTGAAAAACAACCTCGCATTCCCTTATATAAGACCCTACTGTTTAATTTTATCGGCACACGTCCATCTATTTCCTTGTTTCCATGGGCCACTTCAATGTTATTTCCGTTACGTTTTATTATATGCCGAGCCACTTTCATCTTTACCATTTATAATGAGCAAAGTGTAGTTAAGTCTGACATTGCCCTGTCTAAAAATCATTTAGTATTTACATAATAAGCTGGGCAGGAATACAAATACATTTCCCCGGAGACAACGTGCAGGAAAAATCGAAGTGTCGCCGAAGCGGGTTGCCAATTTCCTCGGTGAGCGTTCACAAGTTATTAGGGAAATTGCTCTCCAAAACAAATATGCTTAGACTCAACAAAATATCCTGTTTTGTTGTAATAGTAGGGTCTTTAGACACGCTAAGCATTCTTAATCGGTGTGAATACAGATGTAGTAATCAAGCAGAGCCCAAGGAGTAGATAGCCCGTAAACCGGTTGAGCATCCATATTTGTCACTATAAACAAGACAACCCATGTAACTTAATATTCGGGTGTATGAGAATGGGCTCGTGTCCTAATACTGGCGGTGTTCGTTAATTATTTACTACAAATACATCCGGCGTTACCGCGGGCGGGTCCGCTGTAATTGCTTGTACACTTTGCTGTTCTCAACACTAAAACCGAACCTGTTAAGGGCTCGCAAAATTACATTATTTTACAGTTGAGTATTATTGCTGGCCTCTTTAATTTTATTATACTAATAAAACCGAAACCGTAAATTCATATTAAGACATTAGATTTTCATTTCCCTGGGCAAGGGTGGCGGGATTAATACCCAATCGGCTAAGTGGCATCTTTAGTGACCAATATATTTCTCGTTCAGCATTTTCCCATAAACCTGCCCGACTTGTTTTAACTGGGGTAAATAAAAACACTTTCGGGGTCCTTACTTTCTATGTAGGTACTATATAAGACTTTTCACTTAAGGTCACAATAACATAATAAAGTCCAACATCCACATCAAAATAAAACGATTTTCGAATTAGAAAACATTTACAAAATCCGTCCTGACATCACAGTGAAAATGTAATTCTTTTTAAAACCTCAACCGCGCTCGTGACAATAAACGAGTTTATTATTAAATTTCAATGTATAATAATCGCGTAAACCTGACCACTAGATGACCTCTATTACTAAGCGCACTCAGAAAACACCCGCAGAAATGTACAATTTTAAACCCAATTTCCGTGAAAAGTAACAGTTTAGGCAAGTTGGGATTGTTATAATGTGTTTGGGGGCTGAGCTCAGTTTCATACGTGCGCCGCAATGCCTCTATGAGCTAGCAGCGGTTTAACCACGTTTACTTGGTGTTTATTAAGTAACGTAAATATAACATTACGTAAGCCAGACGGTAAAGATATGTTACATTAGGAAAAGGTACCACTTTGTAGGTCGTCGCTTACCTATGTCTAATTAGGTACAAGCTTACCTTTTAGCTTGTTTTGTAATAGAAATAAGATAAACATGCAAGAAATGTTATGTAAAATAATGATATTGTGTAATTATTATATTGTTTTCAAAGTTACTTTGACAAAGCGAGTCGCATTTTTGGTACATGGTTTAGGTCTTTCACGAAGCATGTTGCTGATGCATTTTTGAATCTACTTAAAGAAGCCTGCGTTGCCGGTTCAAATTAAGTCAATTTAATTGTTAATCTTATTATTGTTATTAAAATAATAAAGTGATTAAAAAAAATACAAGCTTGAAATTCTGATAAAGATCTGACGGATATGATAGAATCTGATGAAAATCTGATAAATATGCCGTGCACCGCTAATCGATAAATCCACCACGGTAGCCTCGAGGTAAGCCTTACTACGCGCGCAAACACATCGAGGCATGCGTCATATATAGTACATATATTGTATTTGCCTCACCACGAGCGTATACCACGAATACAGCAAAAACCGCGATTACAAGTGAGCGCATGATAAACTACTTACAGCCTAGTAGAGCGATATTTCACTTCCATCTTTTAAGTAATACACAATAATAAAAAATGCGAGTAACATTGAAATAAATAGTAAAGAACTGCTCAAAGCAATTCTCTCGATGCTTACTTTTGAGGTGTCAGAACTCGAATCTGACACCATCGCAGGTTCAGTCGCATGGCAACCACGGTTCTTGACACCCGTTTAAGTGGCACTATTATAATTAAGTATCCAGTACAATTCCACAACCTGTGAGACAGCACTACCGACCCCACCGTCCACAATAATATGAGTTGTGTTGAGAGTGAATGAGGCAATATTAGATTTTGTATGTGTAAGCGGTGGATATGGGTGCAGGTGTTAAGAAGACAAAGTAGACAACAACGAACTAGTACACTGAGCTTTTGGGTGCATCAACATGCGTTACAACATAGAGGTCAAATGGTGTGCATCCTTAGACGCGTCTATTATATTTGCGCGCGGCTCACACACACACATGCCTATGCTCTACGGGCATCTTTATTCGCACATAAGCGGCCAGTAGTGGATAAGTACACTTTTATCATATATTTAATTATAATATTAATCTAACACATTTTAAGGTTTGGTTTTCAGGTTGAGTGCGGCGTGTCGTCTACAGTATGTATGTCGTAAGAACTAAGACATCAGCAATAGGGTGCGGGTAAGCCATGGCGCTGGCTGGCTTCTATGAGACTTGTTTACACGAAATTGTACTGATAGGCATATCCTTCTTTTGAGTAACTTTGAAATGAGCGTGGTTATAAGTTACACTACGCGACATTAAAGAAATCTTATCAAATTTTCTCGATTGAATTTTATAGTCTTTATAGTCTTATAGATAGAAAAGTAAGAAGAAGCGCCGCCGCTTTGTTTTAAGTTCCCCATTACTTGCTATTTTTGTGATCCAATTTTGTATTCCATTGTATTATTACTATTCCAGTAAAAAACTTCGCCATGATAACAAGTTCTAACACTATTTAAGTACTTGATAGATAAGTAACAAAGTTCTATGCAAATCGGATCTGGAGTCTAAGAGGAAGGGAGTACGTACAAGCCGTGTCTCCCGCAACAATGTTTATATCTTAAAACTTTGCTATGCCGAACGTGGTACATCTAACCGTTGTACAGGGATAATGGCGTATTTTATTATCAATTGACATATTTTATTTCACCATTTCAACCTTGAGATGTCCACTGCTGGACATAGGTTTCCCTCAAAGACTACCACAACGAACGATCACACGCTTTCCGTGACCAACGGCCTCAAGCGACCTTTACAAGATCGTCGGTCCATCTTGAGGAGGCCGACCCACGCTGCGACACCCGGTCCGTGGTCTCCACTCGAGAGCCTTAGCTGCTATCAGTTTTTCGCTATGTACCCAGCCCACTGTCACCTTAATTTGCCGGCAACTTATCTTCGGAGATAAAGGCAAACTACACAAAAAAACCGGACAAGTGCGAGTGAAACCCGCATGGAGAGGGTTCCGTTCCATACATGATTAACTGAAATTTTCTATGTTACTTTAAATACCATAGACTTCTTATAGGTTTTCCTGTAATCTATAGGTAAAGAACTATTTTAGGCCCAGTAGTTTCGGAGATAAGGGGGGGAATGGTCAATATTCGCCTATTTTCCTAAATAACTTCCAAACCATTTATTTTAAAATTAAAAAGAAACATATTTAAGATCCTCACAATAAGCCCTTTCATTTGATATGTCACATGATATGGATTGCGTAACTTTTTTTTTAATTTTCTAATTCTCCCCCTCCCCCCAAAGTGGGCCCATGTTCAAAATTAATTAATTTACGTTACGCATCCCTGTTGCGGTCACCAATTTACATATGTATACCAAATTTCAAATCAATCGGTCCTGTAGTTTCGGAGCAAATTGGCTGTGACAGACGGACAGACAGATGGACAGACAGACAGACAGATAGACAGACAGACACACGAGTGATCCTATAAGGGTTCCTTTTTTCCTTTTGAGGTACGGAACCCTAAAAATTTCTATAACATAAGTTTGCTCTAAAAGTGTAAACTTATCAAAATATCGTAAGTTTCATCCCTATCGTAAGCTTTAGGTAACATTCATTTTTATCAGCATTATCATTAATCTTCCCTGAGCAAGGGTAAAGGGCACTTAGGACGTTCATAAAATAAAGACCATAGCAAATGAACCATTAGATATGGCCCGTGACTTTTTTTTTCTCGCGAGTATCTATATTTTGTAACGAAACAACAATAAATGCTTTATCCTAGAAACCCAAGTTCTTAATATGTTTGTTTTTAAATCACAACATCGTTAAACAGCTTTGTGCTTTGCGAAAATGACTCCTACGTTGCAGCGTGCAGGCGGTACATGTTACAACTTAATGTTTAAGACGAACTTTATGTCCAACTCCGGCTAAAACTGCCATTTATGTAGGTACACGGGAATAGCACATGAATTTAAACTATAATAGGTTCATTATCGCATTATAGTTGTTGTTTGTCGTTTTTTAAACCGTGCATATTAATTAGCAATATAGCAATAGCAATCTAGGTGATAATAACGTCAACACGAATTCTATTTGCGCCTCCGTCTATTCCATTCGCACGATTAGTCATGTTTGCTGCATATTTTACAAAGGCTTGCCAGCCTTATGCCATTCTTGTGAGCGTCTTAGCTTTCCTAGCTGTAAGCTTGTATGTGGAAATAAATAAATAAATAAATAAATAAATAATATATAAATAAATAAATAAATAAATAAATAAATAAGTAAATAAATAAATAAATAAATAAATAAATAAATAAATAAATAAATAAATAAATAAATAAATATATTAATTAATAAATAAATAAATTAATAAATAAATAAATAAATAAATAAATAAATAAATAAATAAATAAATAAATAAATAAATAAATAAATAAATAAATAAATAAATAAATAAATAAATAAATAAATAAATAAATAAATAAATAAATAAATCAATCAATGAATCAATCAATCAATAAATAAATAAAAAATAAATATATAATTAAAAAAATATATACATAAATTAATTCCAAACAGACCTCCTGTGAATGGAAGGTAGACTTTGGCCTTGATGACCCTCCAACTATTAAGGCCCGGTCACATTACGGGCGCGTATCAGCGCGGCGCGGTCTGTCCCGCGTGTACGCGTATATGTATGTTTACGCCGCGTGAGCGCGGTGCGACGCCATTATGTTGTATTGCATTGGTTGAATACGCAAGCAGTGATCGCGCTGCGCTACTGCTCGTCCGCATTGTGACCGGGTCTTTAGACACTGTCTACCTTCTAGACGGTCGGAATAACACTTCGAGCTGATGGCACCGTTAGCCTTAACGCCTCCATGAACACCCAGTTCCACTTAGTTTATGTTTAGTTTTATTATGCAGCCTTTGTTGCGACGGATCCGGATGGCAGGATGTTTACTATTACAGGATGAGAGCTATGAAACTGAAGCAAAATGTCATCTGTTTAAGAGAAACAATGGATATATTTTTTTAAGTTACGTAATAGCTTTATAACAGTCATCGATAATCATTAAAAACTCATAACACAGCCAATTCTATCATGCAATGTAAAGTTTTGTTTATAAAGATTAGGTTGTACTTAAATATGACAGGATAATAGACATTTTCAACGAATAATTGAAAAGGACATCGTTTCTCTAACGATGTTCCAACCCTATTCTGAAATTGGCGTATAAACGTTCAATAATAGACAATGTCGGAGTCATAATCATAACAACGCAGCGAGCGGATAACTAACGATTGCCGTCATTCTCACACAGGCGCTGGCCGCGCGGAAATTAATGGAGCCGGCCGGCAGCCGCCTGTCCAGCCTGCGTCGCCGTCGCCAGCTTGTCTCCGGAATAAGCACCCAATATTAAAACACACTTTTACTCTATATGAGTTCTTGTAAGATGATAAGAAACGAATTAGGGCAAGTTTTCTAGAATTATCAGATCAAATATCACTAAACGAATAGAGTTTATCTACACCCATATCATAAAACCTCCATTGGTTAATCAAAAACGGTAGGAAATGACCACCATTTTGACAACCAATTAGGAAAAACCAGTGCTGCGATGAAGAAATAACATGACTTCTTTATCGTTTTTAGTAAAGAAATGAGATTAAATTTGGAACAGCTGTCAAACTCAAGTGGGTCTCTATTCTAGTATCCATAGATATTAAAACAGTTATTGATACGAAACGTCAATTCAGTATGTTTTTTTAATATAAACTGCACAATATTTGATCTCGAGTGACGTGAGAATAGAGACTTCATCCGTTTGTCTATGATTTAAAAAAAAAAAATGGTCTTGACGGACGGCCGCCATTATGTTGACGTATTGCTGAATGAAAGTAGAATTGTTGTTGAATTGAATAGAAAAAGTTGTTTGTAATTTACATTTTAGTTGAAAATATGAATAGTAAGTAGTCTTCTCGGAGTGTGTGTGATGTGAAAATGCGCCGGATATCGGAAATATGCAGCCACGATTGCAACAAATAACTTGTTGCCAGAAAATATTGTTTCTGAACCCATCATGGAGGATTTATAATATGTGTGTAGATAAAGTTATGTATGCAACTCTGCATAATTTGGCCGTAAAACACACGTGCGATCTTATTATGAAACTCGCTAAAAGCTCGTTTCATAAAACCGCACTAGTGTTTTAAGGCCTATCATTATGCAACCGTTGCATAAACTACTATTTTGTTACACTTTAACTTTGAAACAAATCTACGAAGTCCACTTCAACCTATTCCTGATCGTCGTATCGATTTGAAACTTAACCTGAGTATTTGCAATTTGGATGAGAATAGGTACTGTAGAGCCACCTCTTTTTGCTCTAGTATTTTATTGTAACTGGACAGGCGTATTACCGATGTATTTGTTTTTCGTATTTTTAAATTTAAATATTATTAGAACATCGGATACGCATGTCCAGATGCTCATTCCATCTTGCGCCGTCGAAGAGGCTCCTCCTATGTCCTTCCGATAAGAAATATAGTTCAATACAAGTGGCCATGAAAGTGTTTTAATTCTAACGATCAAGATCAGCAGTATATCCCCGTCTTCTCTGCCTACCGTCGAGTTACACCACCACAGTACAATAATTTGGTACCATTGATCTGTTCTGAACATCTACTAGTCAATCTCTCGAGTATGGGCTCCTTTGGTTTGTTTTGACGAGGCCAATACATTACACTTGGTGGGTCTGGTGATGGAGCTAGGAGATGGAAAGCGTTAATGATAGATTTATTGACAATACTAATCTGACATTTGGTCTGACGGACCTATATCATAAAACCCTCCTAGACCAAATTTGCACCGAACGATTGACTGAAGATCTGCGGCCGTAACATGCATGCCACAAGGATAAATTGAACCCGTTTATCTCTATGACTATCTCTTTCGTCGGCACTAGTGTGAGAGAGACGCACTTAGAGATAAGACGGTCTATCTTATCTTTGTGTCAAGCATGTTAGGGCCGCTGAAAGAAAATCTAAACTCTTCACTTCGTTAAGTTAATTTAGTGACGTGCAAAAATCCAAACCATGTTGTGTTAAATTAAAAGCGAGTTTGAACATCGAGTGGCGCCGCAAGGAGCACCGAAGCAGCGCGCAAACATTCGCTGGCAATCGTTTACCGAGCACAGGTACTGCGTGTTCCTTCAACAAATACCTGGATGAAGTTATTTGGCTTCAAACTGCCGGAAATACTGTACCGCAATCACGCGAACAAACATCTCGCTCGCTAACAGCTCAAAGTCAATGATTTTGAGTGGAAGCTGCGCGCAAATATTTGTTTAGGACGCAAGTGGGGAAAAATATAACAATTTTTAAAGGAAAGGTTAAAGATGCTGATAATAAAAGGCGGAATCCGGAGGCTATATGAAATAATGTGTACAAAATATTATGGTTATGTAGTGTTACAAAGAAAAGTATATTTAGTACTCTTTGTGTACCAAACAGGAATGTTTTCAATGTGTGTCCGCCCTCCCCACTGGTGGCGTTAAAGGACCTTCTTCAAGTATACTGGACAGCACGAAATTAAATTTTCGTAAGCATTTGTGATGAAATATTACCTATCCGACTTTTGGCGGTTTGGTCTAAGTATTAGAAGGTACACAATAATACTCGTATGTCTTGCTTTGCCACTCCGCGCTTAGTGCATAGCTGGGTACCGTTAATCAAATAGTTAACTTCGTTAATCGCTAATCCGTTACTAAAAAAGTTAGCCTCGTTAAACTTTAAAGCGTTACATTTCGAAATATTTAACGGAAGTTAACGTTAATCGTTAACTCGTGACAGAAGTTTCATTTTATATGTCGTTGCGTTAGTTATTTACCTATAAACTTGACAGACAGACAGACAGACAGACAGACAGACAGACAGACAGACGGACGGACGGACGGACGGACGGACGGACGGACGGACAGACAGACAGACAGACAGACAGACAGACGGACGGACGGACAGACAGACAGACAGACAGACAGACAGACGGACAACCGAGTGATCCTATAATTGTTCCTTTTTTCCTTTTAAGGTACGGAACCCTAAAAATGATGGTATATGCTATGGAAGTTCAGGCAGGACATGAAACATTAGTAAAAATATGGTATTGGATTAGAGTTTGTAATAATACCTATTATTTAGTGATCAAATTCAAATCAAAAGCTATCTGACATAAGCCCCGCGGTGTCCTTTTGGAAAATAGTAGATACTTAATTAATGTTTAACGGACTTTAATTGTTTTAACGGAAGCTAATGAGTCCGTAAACAATTTTGAAGTTAACTTAAAATTTAATCCGTTACTCGAAATGTTAACATCGTTAATTAACGATTAACGGATTAGCGATCTTGTGCCCAGCTGTGGCTAAGTGTAAGGGTAAGGGCATATAGGTAAACAATCTGCACTTTAGCTTTTCCCTGCGACGCACGCGTTTCCCGTGCGTTTTTAGGCGCCTATATTACTTAATAACCTCTGCCAAATTTCAGACTTCTAGCTCAAGTAGTTTTTGCTATACGTTGATGTCACTCAGTCAGTCGCTTCTTCTTTTATATATACCTATATATTTTCTAAGTGTTGTTAGTTGAGTGCCAACTAGCAAGAGCTAGAATATGTCTCAACACATGTTTCGCCCTTCTAAGTATTATGGTTGGGATTTTGTAAGTTAAAGTTAATTCAGCGTTTTAACAACATTAGCAGCTTAACTGGGCTCTAACTTGGGGAGCCCTGGAGAAAAAAATAAACCGAACTTTTCGCAGTACCCTAAACCCAATACGAAAAGTCAATGAGACGGGGGCATAAAGATCGTATCGTGTATAAAAATAATAAATTGGAAGTTTCGGTAACAATATGAGATTGTCGAAGTTTATTAGGTAGGTTCGAGTGAGAGATCGCTATTCATATTTCTTTGTAAGGCATCGTCTTTAGAACACGTTTGCACGGGATATCGCTCAAATTGTTTCCAATATCTTTTACGAGCGTTTGGCAGTCGAGTGAAGAATTACCAGAAATTCAACACGATATTGTTATTTCCGTTGCTATTCAGACGCTCTTCTTTACGGCTTTACTTCGAGAGTACAAATAGTTCTGGCGCTTAAGGTGGGTCCACATTTGTGACATTGCCCCGGACCGGCCTGCAGCAGGAATTTCTTAGGCTAAATGTGGGCGGTTTAGGCGTCACTGACATGGTCACGAACCATGTCATGGTGAAATGTCACGTCCACACTTGTGACATTGCACAGGACTTTAAGACACATCCATCAATACCCCGTGATCATGGCAATAATGACAACGTGTCAACGGGCGCGCTTCGACGCGTGACATAAATGCAAGTATGGACGTCTCCTGGGCATGCGGATATTAGCAGATAGCCTTTAAAAGACTGCGTTAATTGTATCAGCTTGTAGCTGGTCTCGTTAACGCGTGACAGTACACAGACCACTCCACAAATAGCTCGCTACACCGTACAATATCCACCCGTTATTCCATGATCGGCCGTTTTTTCGGGCGCTTGGGATACGTCACATCGCAACAGTACGTTCTGTTTTTTTTTTTGGCGTGATAATACCGTTACCAACACGCGTTTACTGACATGGTTGTGGAGTCGTGTCACAAAGAAATGTCACAAGTGTGGACCCATCTTTAGAGTTTTATTCAAAAACCTGTGAAGGTTATCGAATGAACCAGACCTTTAGCAATCTTTTGAAGATACCATTATTAGAAATCTTTCGTCGCTGAAATGATTGTGACGAACATAATCATATAATATGTTTTATCTACACCCATATCATAAAACCTCCACAACCAATTAGGAAAAACCAATGCTGCGATAAAGAAATAACATGACTTCTGTATCGTTTTTAGTAAAGAAATGAGATTAAATTTGGCACAGCTGTCAAAACTCAAGTGGGTCTCTATTCTAGTATCCATAGATATTAAAACAGTTATTGATACGAAACGTCAATTCAGTACGTTTTTTTAATATAAACTGCACAATATTTGATCTCGAGTGACGTGAGAATAGAGACTTCCTCCGTTTGTCTATGATTTAAAAAAAATGGCCTTGACGGAGGATCGCCATGTTGGTGTTTTGCTGAACGAAAGTAGAATTGTTGTTGAATTGAACAGAAAAAGTTGTTTGTAATTTACATTTTAGTTGAAAATATGAATAGTAAGTAGTCTTCTCGGAGGGTGTGTGATGTGAAAATGCGCCGGATATCGGAAATATGCAGCCACGATTGCAAAAAATAACTTGTTGCCAGAAAATATTGTTTCTGAACACATCATGGAGGATTTATAATATGTGTGTAGATAAAGTTATGTATGCAACTCTGCATAATTTGGCCTTAAAACACACGTGCGATCTTATTATGAAACTCGCCTATCGGCTCGTTTCATGAAAACCGCACTGGTGTTTTAAGGCTTATCATTATGCAACCGTTGCATAAACTACTATTATTTTATACTAAACAGACCTTTTCATTAAAATTATAGTAATTAGAATGATACAAAAGCAATAGTGGTAATAGTAATCACATTATAAACGTACCTATTATGCAAAGTTATTCTTATAAACTTGCTCGTCCTTTGTCCGCGTGAAATCATTTATCGCACGCAGCGCCATCTATCGAGTAGTAGTTTCTCATATTTCCCGTATTTATAAAGATTCCTGAAAATCCGTTCAGGATATCGGGATAAAAAGCATTCTATGTTCATCTCCATATAACCGGCTACATTTGTGCTGATTTTTGTGTAATTCTGTTACGCTGTTTGGCCGTGAAAACGGAACAAACAAACGCACTTTTGCATTTGTAATATGAGTCGTCATCTTCAGTGAATTTTTCCTTCGTCATGTGTTATAGGTACGCTTTTTACATCGAGATTTGATAGTTCAGATAACTACATTGCAGCGACAGCCAGTTGGCCAATAAGACCACATTTATCGGTGCCTTAACAACGATAACTACCAAGGGAATACTATTGTTATCCCAGTTTAATATGCATACATGGCAAGCATGAAGCGGCAACTGCACCTAGCAACTCCTATTAATTGTCTCGGATTTCGCGTTATTGTACTTTGTAGTCCATAATTCTCCACTGTATTGGGTAAACTACTGTGATAGATAACGAAACTTAGTGCTGGCGAATGCCGAACGTTCGGTTAACGGGTATGGAGCAAAATTCTCCGCCGTCGCAATTGTTTTCATACTGGAACGAACGGCGAAACTTAGGTGTCGAAGATAACACTCCGCTGCTGTACGAAACATTAATCCGCCAGACGTAAATAAACTTTGATTAAAATATATTAAGTAGAGACGCAACGGATAGTGGTTTGGCCGGATACCGGATACCAGATATCCGGCATGGCCATTGACCGGGTAGTCGGATATCCGGCCGCACATGGGCTATCTCTAAAGTCATGTTCGCTTGCGCGGCCTTCGCAACATCATGGGTGGATGGCAGGATACCGAATTTTAACCGGATATCTTTCGCATCGCTAATATTAACTACTAGCTAGTGTGAACACACTTTATTTTATAATAACACTAGCTTCCGCCCGCGACTTCATCCGCGTGGACACCCTAATCACCTAGCGGTATGTAATATACTGTACGACCTATTCTCATACCTACCAAATATACATAAAAATCATAAAAATCGGTCGAGCCGTTTCAGAGGAGTGGGACCACAAATTGACACAAGATTTTTATATATAAATATAATTTAGAAATTAAAAAAATAGAGTGTGAATTACATTTTAAATCACAGTAAATATATGCAAAAACTAATTCTAAAATATAAAAAACAGCCAGTAGTGGAGTTCGAGCCTGGAGGTACCTGTGGTTAGAACTCTAGAGTGAGAAACCTCCTAACTTTTATTGATTTATTTATATCTAAAATAATAAATACATTTTATAGTAGACTACTCTTTCTGTGTCAAGAAGCACCGCCCTTATTATTATTATTTTTCTTTACTTTTCTCTCTCTCCCTCTAGTACATTCATTTTCTTCGATATCGTACTCAATAGAATTAAGAAGTAGACGTACCTCCATGCTATGACTGCTACGCCGTAGCTGGTACAACGAAAACCTACGGCGTAGCGCTAGTACATTATTGACACTAAAGGCCATGCTAGTAGGCATACATGTTTTCCGCTTAATAGCGAAAATTCACTAAGAACAGAAAACCCAGCTAAATAAAGCTGACGTTAACGTATTAAGTTGATGTTTTTAAGCCCCGGGCTCTTACTGTGATTCATCTTATCAAAGAGAATATGGCTACTTGACTATAGTAACAAATATTAAATTTCTGTGTAACGGAAGCTTAACGTAAATAAATGCATGTAAATGAAACAAAAAGATCTTTTTGACTGTAACTTTTTCTTTTATTAAAAACTAACTCAAAAGTGCAAAGAAAAAACCTAATGGGTACAAATTATTTCTAATAAATTACTAATAGGTAAGGGAGATTTATAGTCTCCGCGTCTGGACAAGTTAAGTAACTAAGAGATGTATGAAGCCTCTAAGGGTCATAATAATAAAATAATAATTGAAACAAAGGAACATCTAAATTGATTAATCTAGGTTAAATAAATGGAGGTGAAGACAGTCTCCACGGTCAATTATAAAGATGGAGATGTAAGGTCTCCAAATATCAAAAAGAAGCAATTTGAAATATAACATTTCATGTCCTAATAATAAAAATATACGAATATGAAAAACTATCAAATATATAGTATAGAGAACACTATGAAGTCTCTCTAGTCAGTTTCAGATATAGCACAAAACGAATAAATTAAAAACCAACTAAATTAAATGATCCTTGCGAGCATGAACCGCCCTTCAAAGCAATCACATGACTGTCTATAATTTACAAAGCTGTTTTAATAATAATTTAATTTCAAATAAATTTCGTTTGTATGTAGCCGTAAAATTTTAGACAAGCCAAATTGGTACTTTGCTGGCATTTCGTTTTTTCCGTGGCACGTGCCTTATATTCATTGTTATTGGCTTTGATTAAATACATCGCTATATTTATAATCAGCCCACTGGATATATTTCAAAACGAAAATTGTATTTGATTACAGACGTTCCATTTTTGTCGTAATATTATTTGGAAACCGTTTGTAGCAAACGGGTATCGGGTTTTTGGTGATACAATGAATAAATAAAAGTCCTTTTATTTCCTGCTGTTTACATAATATCTACTCGTATAACTAGTCAGTATTATTAAACTTAAATTATTGTTACTTATTAGGGTTCCGTACCCAAAGGTTAAAACGGGACCCTTTTACTAAGACTCCGCTGTCCGTCCGACCGTCTGTCTTTCTGTCTGTCCGTCTGTCACCAGGGTGTATCTCATGACCCGTGATATTTAGACACTTGAAATTTTCACAGATGATGTATTTTAAGATGTATTAAAAGTTCGCGATGTTATATTATATTTCAATCTCCTAAGATTGACTCACAGTAACCATTTTTAACCGACTTCAAAAAAAATAAAGTACGAGGTTCTCAATTCGGTTGCATGTTTTTTTTTTATGTTTGTTACTTCAGAACTCCGTCATTTATAAACCGTTACTTGAAAATTCTGTTTTTAATCGGTAGGGTATACCTTCAGTTTGGTCCCGTTGTAGTCAAAGTCGAGTTATGATGAGAGGATCTATGAGGAATCGATGGAACTCTTCAAATATTATAGGCAAGCATATAGCAATTTTAGTATTTTCTGTAATAACTCAAGCAGTTACGTTCCAAAACCATTATTTGGTGAAGTGGAACTGTTGGTGAAGACCATAGATGATCACCGGAACTCCTAAATGTTGAGTATTTCACGGTTGGCGATTAAATTGCTGTATAAAGTTCTAAAGCAACTTATGTAGATGAAAATTCATGTAGTAAAAATGAAGAACCAGGAGAACTCCTCAACGATTGACATCCTTGCACCGTGGATAGCAACAGTTTGTAAATGGTGATGAGCAATTGGCATTATGCTATTGTTACTTGATGTAGTAAATATGTGTCGTTAAATCACAGGACAATAAATGAAATGTGAAAAACTTACTTTTCATAGGCTATTTGAAGTTGGTTTTTTTATTTTATAAATTATATGATTATTATCTTTAAAATAATTATTAATAATATCAGGTTATTTGCGAAGCTATTTTCTCGAAATCCAAACAATTACTTTCTCTACCTTGCGCATTTAATGAAGATTAAAATTGTCCTGTACACTATTTCATTTAAATAAATACTTTAGAAGATATCAAACGTTGAAGAAACCGAAACAATTCACGGACCGTGAGCTGTTTCCACCTCGCGACAAACTTAATTACTGCCCCGACTGCATTACTCTACGAAGAAGGAGGAGATCGTAGAGTATATCAGAGTGAAAACCAGTTTTACCCTGAGGGTCGAGCGGCTGGAGTCCCGTCACAAGGTCAATTTTACGTCCTTTGTGGTGGGGATACCGACCGACCAACTTGCGGCCTTCACAAAGCAGGAATTCTGGCCGAGGGGTGTCGTATTCCGTCGTTTTCGTGGACGGTTATTGGACACCGAGAAACCGTGTCACACGTCGCAGACCAAACGTGTCACCTAGTTATTTAAGAGTTTTATTGTTACTTATGTATGTTAGTCTTTAAGGTATTTATGTTATGGGCCTTGTTGCCTGAAATAAATGGTATTATTATTATTATTATTATTAATTATGCCGTTGGAATACTGTTATCCACATACAACGACATAGGTTTATCAACACCGTAAATAAGTTTGTAATCCCAAAAACCCATTTTGCAAAATTACGAAAAAGTGAATCGACAATAAAAATCTAAATATTTATGTATCAAACCTGCTCACAAAATTTCACGAGAATCGGTTGAGAAATGCGAGCTGTAGAGAAGAACAAATGGAAATCCGCCGGACAGCCGGACATACGAAAGCGTTTTTGCCCAAGCTGAAACGGAGATGCTTCGCTCGCTCGGTCGATAAAACGTTTGTTTCTCAGCTACAAATAACAAAACATCCTCAACTAGACGCGATCTTCGCGATCTTTCAACAAAATTATAGTAACAAAATCTTTATGAAGGGTCTTTGTGGAGCTATACTCGTTAAGGTGTTAGTGGCGCCTAGAGACCAGCCCGACCAGTCGGATAATAACAGTTATACATACCCTTTACTACCGGAGGGCTAATTATTATAAGTACGTCGTTCATCCACTAGAACAAGATAGTCAACTTTACGGCTTGTTACGGAAAACGTTCAAATTTTTAATGTTACACGGCTAGCTTTGAATTGCTAATTCCATAACAATATATCATTCATTGTCATCTTTTGAAGCATCAACTTTCCTTTATTACTAAAGTCTGTTCGTCGAGAGTTGATAAATAAATATTATGATATCGTTTCGAAATAGCAACTGTCGCTTAACTATCGCAAACTGTGTGACGGGCGTTGCTTATCGCCGCGCGCACTGAGTTTCTTGGTACGAAGGATGCAGATGTTGTCGCGCCGGGCGGAAGGCGGCGAAAAATATATTTGTTTTGTTCATATTACATACACAATCGCCATATTGCAAATTAATCTGCCACATAGTCACATAAATCTGCACTGGCCGAAAAGAAACGAAAAAGAAAAAAGATATCTCTGAGACATCTTTAAAACTCGTTGAGTATGAATATGACGTATCTTTTGTCTTTCTATAATATGTTTCGAGTGTGTCGTTATTAGGGTGTTCGTGTGTTGCTTTCTGTTTAGTACAGTTTCTGTATAGTTAGGCTCATCAATAATAATATTCTATAAGAAAAACCTTTAATTTTTATAATCATTGGTAAAAATAATTAGCGGGCCGCTATTTGTAATGAGTTAAGAAGCACTGACTTTTTACTTTTTTTATCAACTCTCGGCGAACAGACCTTATATGTACTAGGTTATGCCGCCACTTCATCACTCGAGAACCGTGCATTTTTCCGGAATTAAAAGAGGCCTTTATTACTCGTCGCATAAACTAACTATCTTTAAGCAAAAAAAAACATGTCAATCCGTTCGTGGCTCCGTTGCCTCGTGACAGAAGGACGAACCAACAAAGTAACAAACACACATTTGCAATTATAATGTTAGTAGCGAAGTAGCAATAGTGGGAAAGTGTAGATATTCTAGATATCATGTCATTTTTAGGGTTCCGTACCTCAATAGGAAAAAACGAAACCCTTATAGGATCACTCGTGTGTCTGTCTGTCTGTCTGTCTGTCCGTCTGTCACAGCCGATTTGCTCCGAAACTACTGGACCGATTGAGTTGAAATTTGGTATACATATGTAAGTCGGTGACCGCAACACGGACGCGTGACGTAAATATATGAATTTTAAACATGGGGGCCACTTCTGGGGGGTAAATAAGAAAATTAAAAAAAAAAAAGTTTTGCAACCTACATCTTGTGACATATCAAATGAAAGGGCTTATTGTGAAGATGTTAAATGTATTTCTTTTTTGAATTTTAAGTAAAATATTTTAGAAGTTATTTAGGAAAATAGGCGAAAATTGACCATTCCCCCCCCCCCCCCCCTTATCTCCGAAACTACTGGGCCTAAAATTATGAAAAAAATACAGAAAATAGCTCTTTACCTATAGATTACAGGAAAACCTATAAGAAGTCTATGGTATTTAAAGTAACATAGGAAATTTCAGATAATCTTGTACGGAACGGAACCCTCTCCACGCGAGTTTAACTCGCACTTGTCCGGTTTTTAACTTTTTACTTGATATTTTGATGACAACTACAATAATATATATTACTACGGTGCTTTCTCATCTCGTCACTAAAAAGCAGAGCCCTTACCATGAGTTTGAGCAAACCGTTCTCGATATCGAAATGTATCGGAAATACCTACTGCTTGTTGTCGATACAAGTAAAAGGGACCGAGCGATAGTTTACGCTAGCGAGAGCGGTTTGCGCAACTCATGGTAATGGTACTGGACCCAACTTGAAATCTCTCGAGTAAGCACTTGATTCCACAGAAAGCTAGTTTTGTAAACGATAATACATCTAACGACCCTAAAACTAGAATACCTTTATCTCAGGTCCACGAATAAACACAGGGTTGACCGGGCCCTTGGACTGAACCTAAGTATGTTGGCTTAGGTGGATACCCACGATGTTTCAAATAATAACACAGATTTTAATCTAAATCGAGGATCCCTTTGGGTTCGGGCCGCAGATGAGTTTGCGAAATTGATAAATCCCGCCACCGTAGCCCAGCTCCAATTACGATGCATGTTCATTCAGACCTTTTTACAGACCCCAATTTAGGCTAAAAATGCGTAACATCGCTCTCAACACGTCAGCCTGTCTAGCCAGCAACTTTAAAGCCAAAGCCTTTCTAAAACCTGACTTAAAAATCCTTAATTAAAAACTTCGAACGAGAAGTTTGTAAAAACACTCAACTTCTTTCTTATTGGATAGGTATCCTTTTTTCTTTGTGCGCTGAAAATACCAGAAGTTCCTAAAGAAAAATGCTGACCCAGCCTGTCGCAATTTACTACCAAGCTTGTTGGGAAGTAACTTTATAGGGCTTCCGTAAAAGCTGTTAAGTACTGAGAGTTCCATTCCTAAAGGTACACAGAACAAACACGTCAATCTGAGAACATAGTTATTCAATTAGATGGGAAAGGGACAGTCTAGTTTATCGATGGGTGTCTGTCACGGCTGCTCGCTGAGGGCCACTACCCTCCAGCTAGCTAAAGACCGCCATATATATTCACCGGCTTAGCCCTGGCTCAACCGACGTCATTGACCTTACGTCTTGCCAGCAGAGCTTAATCAAAGAGCCATTCCACCAATTACATCTCAGCCAGCGGAAGCTTAGATGCAGTAATCCAATTTTGACCCTTAAACTTAAGAACTTTCGTTATAACATGTTGCAGTTTTGCTCTTGAGCTAAGAACTAACTTAGTATAATTTGCGGAACGTAAGTTGAACTTTGACCTTGGATGCGCAGAACACATTTTCGGGTTTCAATCGAGGTGCGGTATGAGGTGCGACGCTTTTTTGACTGACTTCAAAAAAACCGAAGGATGAGGTTCTCAATTCGACGCGTATATTTGTTTTTTTTTCCATTCTTGTACCTGCGCGTCCGCGCCTCCATTTTTGTTCAACTTATGCGCCGAGGATAATACAGCCGTCCATTTTCTTGGTATTTCACGTATTTAGTTAAGAAATTAGTGCATTCCAACTACACTGTGAGCAAACGTCTTCGACAGAGTGATTTGCGACAGCCATTACAGTGCCCAGGCACGTAGGAAGGTACGTGTCTCCTGTCAACTTGCGCAAATTTATAAAGTTATCTGGCTCAGGGCCATTAGGCTCTTAGGCACAACCCCAGAATGGTCTTAGTTGACGACTGAGTAGATATAGTCCGCATATAGGCCTATCACTCGGCAGTCGGCACTTTGATGTTACTTTGCGTTAGCTCGTTATATGTAAACCCAGACTATACAAAATCTAAACATACGAGTACCTATAATAAAAACAAAATTGAAAAAGTATGTACATTAAAATGAAAAAAATGCTATGGTAGCTTCAGAATGAGCAGCACAAACCAATCGTTTTTGAACTACATTTATGTTCGTTTGTATGTTTGTCGGTGTGTCTGATTGTCTGTGCACGATAAACTTTAAAAATATTCGACGGATTCAATGCGATTTTTGATATTATATTAAGAGCAACTTCAGGCAGTGTATAGGAAAACAAAACAGGAAGGGGGTAAAAGAGGGGTTGAAGTTAGTATGGAAAAACCCTAAACCGTTGAAATTATGAATTTAAACGCTTTATCTATTTAATAAATATTAACTTGGTTCCTTGTTTGTTCGGTTTCTGTGTTGCTATACCATTCATCAGATTACGATGAAACTTTGGTGAGGTGTTGTGCGTGCGCTTAGGTAGGCTTATGACCCAAAAAATAAAAATAAAAAAGCATTACAACGCAAGGCGGGCACATCTGGTTACATAATCTACGTAATAAAAATATAGCAGTTAAGTAAATTAAAATTATTAGGTGACGTGATTTTCATATAAATATGTTGTTCATACTTTTTATAAATTTTATTAGCACGATCGCTTCTAACTCTTCATTAGTCTTCACCCTTCTTACTGGATGAATTGACGACTCGTAGAACTTTCCAAGACAACTCGCTACCATAATCGATACGCAAGAAGAATATGGTGTCCTTAGGTACTGCCAAGCTGCCTGTGTCTATTTATATTTTCTGTAATCTTATGGTAATGCGGCCTTTACTTTGCGCCAACAGTGTGGAGTATTTCCATTTTGCAATGACATGAATTCCTTCCCGACAGTAACACAATGTAGTCAATTTGCTACAGACTCGGCCGAAGTTCCCGGACCCGTCACAAAGTTGTGATTGCCTTGTTTTCTACTTCGTGCGCAGAAAAATGACGAATAAAACTTCACAAATATCTGCAACAGTAACGAAAGGTGGGAAAGAAAAGTAATGAAGTACTTCCCTGTCTTGTGCGCAAATCGATTCATTTTTGTTCTGAATTAACCACTAATGAAAAGGACTGTGCACGATTTAGTATTAATTACGCTCGAGTGTTGGGCTTGCTCCTCTGCTGCACTGGGAGTGAAGAAATAGCACAGAATGCGTGCAGATGCTTATCATCCTGGCATGTCGTAAAAGTCGACTAAGGCCCGTCCCTTAGTCCGTCCCTCTCCAACATGGTGGACTATCTGTATGGGCGATGGGCTGATCACCTGTCACCATAAGGTTCATCATACCATCTTAGGACTAATTAATCGAACGTGGCCACAAGTAGTCTTGTGGCTCTGCCGACCCCATTAGGGATTTCGAGCGTGATGCTATGTATGTATGTATGAGTGTTGGGCGCAAACAGAAATTATTTCAGGAATATAGCAGCGTGTTATGTTTAGATAATTTGGAGCCGTATATATTTACTGACAGGTTTGCAACGATCTCAAAAGAAGGATATGGCGTTCAATACAACTGCGTTGAACAAAATTAAATGATTGAGTTCGTCATGGTAATGCCATTTATTTACAAGTTTATAAACTACGAAGCTCTATTGCCGACGTCTTAGTTCTTTATGATTTACACAGTCTTATTTTGCCTTATTCATCGCTGTCTTTCATTGCTATCTAGGCGCTACGAACCACAAAAACAAAACGCATGAATCAGTCAATAATGGACCTTTCCTCAATGTAATAGGAACGCCGATGTCGGCAATATTTACCAAGTGTGCAATTGTGTCATATGACACCAAAAAGTGAACATCGCGAAAATCACGATGGGCAATTCCTTACTATATATTTCTATGCAGGTTTGTATAAATAAAGCAAATGTGTTACTGTCCTTAATTATAAAGCAAATGTGTTGCTGTCCTTAATAACAAAGCAAATTTGTTGCTGTCCTTAATAATTAAACAAATGTGTTGCTGTCCTTAATCGTAAAGCAAATGATTTGCTGACCTTAATAATAAAGTAAATGTGTTGCTGTCCTAACTAACAAAGCAAATGTGTTGATATCCTTAATAATAAAGCAAATGTGTTGCTGTCCTTAATAATAAACCAAATGTGTTGCTGTCCTTAATAATTAAACAAATGTGTTGGTGTCCTTAATAGTAAAGCAAATGATTTGCTGCCCTTAATAATAAAGCAAATGTGTTGCTGTCCTAACTAACAAAGCAAATGTGTTGATATCCTTAATAATTAAGCAAATGTGTTGCTGTCCTTAATAACAAAGCCAATGTGTTGCTATCCTAACTAACATAGCAAATGTGGTGATATCCTTAATAATTAAGCAAATGTGTTGCTGTCCTTAATAACAAAGCAAATGTGTTGCTGTCCTTAATAATAAAGCAAATGTGTTGCTGGCCTTAACAATAAACCAATAACTTGAATCAAACGATTTGTATAACATTACTTAGGCAGGCAACATATGCCCACCTAATCTAATATGTACCTCGTCAAGAGCATCTCGTATACCTTGGTATAGCTTTAACTTCGTGCGGCCTCTCTAATAAATTGTTTTACCGTCACAGCTTTGTGATGTGAACCTGCAAATAAAGTAATCGTGAGTAATTTATTAGAAACGAAAACCATTTTCGAAAGAAACCCTAAGCAAGTCAAAAAATGTATCAACATACCATACATGTTTGCGCGCTTGCTTATTAATGTTTCATTCGGAACACAAATACGAAGACGGTATGTATTTGACGGTATTTTCGCATCCCTTCTGTTGAAATTGTATGTAGGTAATTTTCATATAAGCGCAGTAATGCGCTGGTAATGGCCCATAACAGAAAGCTCGCGATATATGGCGCCGCCTCCCCCGCCCCCAGCCTCCACTGTTCCCTACGAACTGAAACAAAATGTTCAAACTATTTGCAATTTATTACTGGTAACTGAATTCGACAAATCATTTTAAGTGGCATTAGTAAAATACAAAATACAGGGGGCAAGCTAAATTGGTACTTTGCGTTTTGATTAATAACCGTAATGCGATCCGTTATTACCAATCACTCCTATCTATTCAATCACACTTACTTTAATTACATATTTTAATTTATGAATTACCTTAAATATATATGTTCACTCCGGTCTTACCGCCTATAAGCAAAGGCAGATAAATAATAAAAATCTATCTCGTACACTAATGCCTTAGATTAAGTAAAAGATACGCTGTAAATTAATTGAACCTACGACTGTAATGCTACGCTGCTCCCGCAAACATCAGCGCCCTAATGAAAAAACAAGATGGCTGTATTTTATTAGTACGTCGATTTCAAATATGGTTCGTCGCCTTACGTCAGCCAGTGACAGTATGACCAAATTAATAAGATTGTAATAATGCTGTCACAAGTAAACTCTAAATTGCCAATATTATTTAATATCATAACCTTACAGGCCAAACAAATGCGCATGTGTTTTGTATGATTCCGTGTGGCATGTAGTTGACGTTTTGGGCGGCATGGCTTGACGGTTTCAACGTTTACTCTATTATTATTCTATACTCTAAGACTAACGCATTGATATATGGCTAATGGCTAGTACCCATAGTACAGAGACTAGAATTACACAATAAGTCCAATTCGAAACGGCGTCGCCTAAATCTAAAATTCCCTAAACTGAAAATAAGAAACGTCTAACTTAATTTTGTATACCAGCACGGTGTCAAAATCGAGTTTGACGTTTCTTATTTCAAGTGTTTTAGCGAAGACACTTTCGAATTGGTCCCAAATATATAAATAAATATATGCATAGATTGCATAGGTAAACACCCACGGGGCTCTCGGGCTCAGTAGATAGTTGCACCTAACCCTGCGCCGTCAGTCAAAAATACCTCCCTTTATTTATGCAATTTGCCTTTTTACGATGTTCGTCGCGTCATCGTCTTTTGACAGCCGTCCAAAGGTCTACAAACCTACATGTTTATGTAAATCTATCTCGTGATTGGTCAATCCCGTCGTTTACATCCGCGAATAGTGACGGGCGCCATTTGTAACATCGTGCCCGTTTTCGACATGGCCGCGTTTCTTCACAAAACCAGTGACCTATTTCGTGTAAATAGTTACCAACTAGCTTTTGCTTGCGGCTTTGCCCGCGTGGAATTCGTTTATCACTATTCCCGGAGAAAATGTGCATTTTCTGGCGCGCCAACTATCCGTTGCTGCGTTTTGAAGTGAAAAAGAAACAAACAACCTAATCAACAAACTTTAGCATTTATAATATTAGTAAGCATTATGTCGTCGTAGTAACAATCCAACGCTGTTGGTTTACTATTTGAATTTCATATACCTATTCCTTATCTTGATGAATAGTTACTTCAATTTGGTATTATTGAAGTTCAGAGAAACGTTGCGTACTAAGGTTACTAAGGATTCGTATTGTGTTCTTTGTCTAAATATACTTTCTATGATACTTACTCATGTATAACATATTTAAAACTTCACGAAATCACCAATAGAAAAACGCACACAATCTTGAATGTGACGAAATAATAAAAAGTAAGCATCTCCATAAAAAGGTAACTCTGTAATAAAATAAAATTGCGTCGAAGAAAAAAATTAAATTAAGTTTACGACGCGTCCGAAATATTCGCTAAACATTTCTGTTGGCTGCTTCTAAACATTTTTCAATTTACAATTTGCCTGTAGAATTATTTTGGACCTACTACGGGTGTAATCAGGCGTCATTCTGCGTCGCGTTGACGCTAGCCTAGGCGTAATTATCGCACGACCCAGTTCCGAATCTGAATAGCGAATTGAATAATATCCTTACCAAGAAGCAAATAGAGCCGGCTCAGTTGTCCGAGCCTGTTTAACGAGCGCATAACACATTCAGTACACTACATACACACTTAGTCTACATAGATACAGGAACAAGAAACTTTTATTGATGTCAATCAATCTTCATTCATCACAGTTCATTCGCAGGATTCGTGTCTATAATCTTTTAAGGGTTCCGTACCTCATGGAAAAACGGAATCCTCATAGGATCACTCGTGTGTCTGTATGTCCGTCCTCAGACTCACTCCGATTCACTCCGAGTCACTCCGACTCATTCCGATTCACTCCGACTCACTCCGATTCACTCACACTCACTCCGACTCCCTCCAATTCACTCCGATTCACTCTGATTCACTCCGACTCACTCCGATTCACTCCAACTCAATTCGATTCACTCCAATTCACACCGACTCCCTCCAATTCACTCCGGCTTACTCCGATTCACTCCGACTCACTTCGACTCATTCCGATTCACTCCGACTAACTCCGACTCACTCCGACTCACTCCGACTCACTCAGACTCACTCACACTCACTCCGACTTACTCCGACTCCCTCGGACTCACTCCGACTCCCTCCGACTCACTCCGATTCACTCCGACTCACTCCAATTCACTCCGGCTCACTTGGTTTGCGATTCGAATGACAATACAATAATTTGGTTCCATCGAGCTAATCTGACCTGGTTTTTCAGCCAGAAGGTGGATAGTGGAACTCTCCAATTACTACTAGTAAACCCCTCGAGTTTGGGCTTATTTGGTGTATAATTTGGATGACAATACAATAATTTGGTTCCATCGAGCTGATCTTACCTGGTTTGTCAGCCAGGAGGTGGATAGTGGAACTCTTCAATTACTACTAGTAAACCCCTCGAGTTTGGGCTCATTTGGTTTGGTTTGACGAGTCCAATAGGTATACCTTAGTAATGAGGGTCTTTTAGTGTGTTACTGACAAGAGCGTGTTTTTTTTTAGTCTTTGAGTAAATTATAATTTTAAAAAACTAACAAACACACTTTAATAGCAAACCGAACTAAAAAATAGAAAACAATTTTTAAATATGAAGAGTTTACAGTAATGGAAATTCCAACAATCAATTACTTATGACTAATCAATTTGAGATAAGATTAGAACATAAATTAAGTTATTAACAAATAATTCAATTATAGTAAAAAAGCGTGGGTTGCACTTTACTATATTTTCTAAATGACTAATTTTATAAATAGCTACCAATGAAATAATTGTTAAATTTAATACCAAGCACCCCACCCTTTTTTACTATAATTGAATTATTTGTTAATAACTTAATTTTTGTTCTAATCTTATCTGAAATTGATTAGTCATAAGTAATTGATTGTTGAAATTTCCAATTCTGTAACACAAACGCTTCATATTTAATAATTGGGTGCTCCTTTTTTCACATAACTTTCTAAGTTCTATTATCGGAAGGCCGAAAATATTTCTCATACCATTTTACATCATAATGATCATTCTTCATAAAAATATTTAATACTAACGATCGAAACTCATAATCATCAGAATTCATAATATCGCTAATCATACAACTTGTTAATACTAATATTTGTATTTATATATTTTCTTATACTAACGATCGAAACTCCTAATCATTCTTATTCATATTTATTTCCATATATTTTTTAATCATAAGTGTAAATGAAACTGGATAGGACTTAAGTAGACTTCTGAGCGAGCAAGCGAAGCGAGCGAGCAAAATGGGTCGGAGCAGAAGCGACTCAGATAGGTTAGGTTCAGAAGGTTAAGGCGGGAGCTTCGCTCGCTAATAAGGCGATGGCAAACAGAAGATAATTCTGTAAAAATATGTAAACATTTACGACTTCGGTTTCTATTTCTATGAAAGCCGATTTTCAGCCCGTAGTGGGGCGGGCCATACTAGGAGTAAAATGCTTTTACGTCACCAGTCCGGTTTTAATTTTTAACTTATAACTTGTTATACATTGGTATAAAACTAAAAATATACAAGCGTTAATTAATCTAGAATCGTTTGACGATGTACTTTAATTAACTGTGATTTAAGCTATTTTCTTAAATAAGCGCACTCAGAACGTTGCCAAGATCCAATATTCCACAAGTTTATAATCATTAAATTGTGCACGTAGCGCACAGATTGTAGAGCGAACCTTAAGCCTCGACGGTGCTCCAGTACAATGGCGAGCTCTGTGTCGACAAACCATAATCCTATTTGGTGGAGGGCCGCTCGCAGCCGAGGCGACGGCGGTCAACAATAACGGAGGCTCGCACCTACTTCTCACAAACAATCGGGAATTAACTACGATTGTCTCAGCTTAAGAAAACACGCCTGGGTTCCAATATAAAATAGGAAAAACTGGCAACACCGAAAACAGATCCCATACATTTGTCTTGTTAAATATTCATTTATTGCTTTATAATATAGGCACAGTATAATCAAGTATACAGTATTCCATCTTCATACAAACGGCCGAAACGACGCGCTTCGAAATCTCGGTAAACTTTGGTGCACAACAGTCGCGAGTGCGCCGCGGTTAGGTACGGACGTGGATAGTATGAGGCGTTCCTATGAATTTAATTACGTTAATTATGGCCCGAGAATTTTTGATGTTTTTGATATTTTAAAAGCAAAATACATTAAATGCTTTTTTTTTACTCCATACTGACTTAGTCAATTTTGAAACTAGAAATAAGAACCCAGTAGAAATAATTAAAATAAAAACGTATAAGATTGAAATAATAAGCATTTCATGAAAAGATACTACGACAATTTATCATAGCATTATCAAATACGTAACCCAAGAAAGACAGTCCGCGGGCAGCCCTACTGCCTGTTTACATACCGAGCGGCCGTAGGTAAATGCAAAATGAAAATTCGCAGACTAAATTGCCTGGCAACCTCTAGGTGCGCGGCAGCATCTTTTGGAGAATACATTTTTGGACATCAATTACTTATGAAAAATATTATATATTCACTCTCGTTTTAGTGATTTTATGTAACTTTTGCTGAATGAATGCGTTGAATATAACATACTGATATCAGTATAACTATCCCACTTGTGTTAACGGGTGATATTGTCACGAAACAGTAAATATCTCGCAGCAATTTATTATCTTTGACGGGCGGTTCTTTTTGTAATAATATACAACCGTTTTTTCCTGCTGAGTAAAGAAGTTTTTTAAGTAGAAAATAAAAAACCGGATAAGTGCGAGTTAAACTCGTGTGAAGAGCGTTTCGTGATTACTTATATGAAATTTTCTATGTTACTTTAAATACCATAGACTTATTATGGGTTTTCCTGTAATCTATAGGTAAAGAACAATTTTTTGTAATTTCAAAATTGTAGGCCCTTTACTTTCGGACGCGAGGGGCGGGAATGGTAAATTTTTGCCATTTTCCTCAATAAATTCAAAATAATTTATCTTAAAATTATAAAAACAAAATATTTACAATCTTCATAATGAGTTCTTTCATTTGATATGTCACACGCTATATATTTTTTTTTAATTTTCTAATTTGCCCCACATATTTGGCCCCCGTCTTTAATATTCATTTATTTACATTACTTCCATATTGCGGTCACTGATTTACATCTGTGTACCAAATTTCAACTCAATCTGTCCAGTAGTTTCGGAGCAAATTGGCTGTGACAGACGGACAGACAGACACGAGTGATCTTATAAAGGTTCCTTTTTTTCCTTTTGAGGTACCCTAAAAACCCTAAACCCTAAAACCCTAAAAACCCTAAAAAGACCCTACATTGCCTTTGCCAGAAGGTCAATTACATCGCAAATTTTATACAGTTCGAAAAAATCATTCGCCAAATTAAATACCTTATTATTTGGGCATTAAAAAGCAACATTTTATTACATTCTCAGTTACGGCTACGAACGAAAATTAAATAACGGCCAGCACAATACCGTTCTATTTATATCTAAACCTACAATTTCGCCTACGTATTTAATTTCTCATAAAATAATTCTTTCGTGTTAAATTAAAGGAGAATTCTATTCCCCAACGTTATGTCCAACTAGAATAACTAAAACAAAAAATCCCTTACACCGTACTAAGATCTCAGATCTTATTCTAGAGAATGCTCCTGCAAAGAAATGCCGTTTAATTTCTACCTTAGAAGGTACGTCACGTAAGAAAACAAAGGCCAGCATGTGGAGTGAAATATTCAGGGTGCGAGGTCCTGCCGGTGCGGTAAATGCCTCACTAACGGAAACTAGAGCTCGCTTCCGTTTCCACACGAGATCCGTTCTCGTCCGACACTCGGGATGCTGTGATCATGACCTGAATATTCTCGTAGACGTTGCTGCGGGAAGCGATCCGCGAGATCGACTAACGAAGACAGCCGTTTGGAGGAACTCGGCTTCCTTTAAAATCTACTGCTCACATTCAGATAATGTCCGCTTCGACAAATAGCGCAATAGGTAAAAAGCCAGCAAAAAATAATATCTACCTATCAGTTTGATCGACAATTTATTGAAGCACAAGTTCGCCGGAGGCAGATACTCTCTCATATTCGATCTCATATTCGTGGTATGATTCTTTAACACGCGCAGCGGCTGATCAGCGATAAACGAAACTGTTAATTTAGACTGTAAATACAAAAGCATTCGGTCTAAATTTGAATGTGTCCCTCATCGCTGATCAGTCGCGTACGTTACAGAATCACACGCTGAGGTGTGATTTTTTTTAAATAACACGTCACTAAACTCGCCGACTACTTTGACCCGTCAGTGAGAATAAACTGCATTTTCGTGCGTGTCTTCGTACTTCCAGCTCTGCCAATTTTATGATAATCGGGTGAAATGAAAGATGAAATGAGTGACGAAATTTGTTGAGAATGCCGTAGCTGGTCGTTGTCCTGTTCACAAACACATTTGCCGTTGTGAAAAGTGTAATTTTGAAAAGTCCTGATGTACCTAGTATAGTAACGGTAAAACGTAAGCAAACAGCAATCGACACCAACAAAACTAGGCCTATATTCGACATTGCCTTAGCGATATCGCGAAACATTGTGCTACAATATGGTAGCTCTTATTAACTTGACAGCAAAGCCGGGCGCATCGTATATCGCAAGTATCGTATAACTTCAACTCTGACATTTTATTCAAATCAAACGACGTGGCAAGCTTACCAATATCTTAAAATATGCGGTACAAAGAACTTTTGAACAATAAGAAAAATTACGCAACCAAATATGTATATTTGAGCGTAACGTTTCCCCAACAATATGAATTTCTTTAAAGGTAAAATATTCGGTCTGAAGCTTAGCTTAGCTTTCATCCTGCCTGTTCAAACAAGACAACGTGATCCATAGTCAAACGTTTTTTTATTTACTTTATAACATTAGAATATACTGAGTACATACTTACCTACTTATAATAATAAATAATATATATCCTGAATAATAACATCTTCTTAATTAGCTTCCTAAGAACTTGAAAGAACTAATAGTAACAGAGAAGATAGAAAAGTAATTAGCCCTCAATTTGGGTTAATAATGAATGATAGAAAAAATATCAGCACTCAAGCTTTTGAGGTCGAGACACTAGGTCCGTGGGGACCAGGCGCACATGGGCTTTCCAAGGAGCTAAAGGAGGCCAAGGGTGACCCTCACGCAGGCTGCTATCTTGCTCAGCTTTTGAGCCATTCACCGTGAAAATGCAGCTTGCGTGATGGGCACCCTGCCGCGGGGACCAGCAGCTCAATTCCGTAGCACAATTGGTAATGGTTTGGCTGGAAATGCCAACCAATTTAGTCTTCACTCAGTGTAAATAAGGGTAAAATCGGTTTACTTTTCGCGAAAGCGATACCAATTGGTGTTACGTAATTGAGCAGCAGATTTTTTACATTTATTTTAATTAATTTTAGTTTTAGTTTATATCTTAGTTTAGTTAGTACTGTTTTCTGCTTTATTTTAATAAATGTTTTGTCAAAATAAAAATGGCCATTTTAAACAGCAAAAAAAAGTTCTCAATGTAATTAATACAATATTGGCTAATATTTAGTACATTTGTTATTTATTTTTTTAACTTTTTTTATTATTTTTTACCGAGGTTTGCGTTGGTAATGCTGATGGTAGGCTATCAATATGTAAGAATAGACGGTTCTATGAGTTAAAAAGCGAGCTAAAGTTGTTGATAGCTTCAATGATAACTCACAAGAATGGATAGACGAGTGGAGTTGCGTCGGATAGCAGTACCTATCTATCATTACCATAGCTGCGGCCTTAACATGCATGACACAAAGATAAGATAGACCGTCTTATCTCTAAGTGCGTCTCTCTCACACCAGTGCCGACGAAAGAGATAGTCATAGAGATAAACGGGTTTAATTTATCTTTGTGGCATGCATGTTAGGGCCGCTGGGCACCGTTAATCAAATAGTTAACTTCTTTAATCGCTAATCCGCCACTAAAAAAGTTAACTTCGGTAAACGTTAAAGCGTTACATTTCGGAAGATTTTACGGAAGTTAACGTTAGTCGTTAACTCGTAGAGAAATTGCATTATATATTATTATGTCGTTGTACTAGTGATTTACTTATAAAAAAAATGTTGGTCTGAGCTATGGAAGTTTCGGCAACATGAAAAGTGTATAAAAAGAAGGGTTTGCGCGCGATAACCGCCGTCCGGCCCGAACGTACCTACTTATCAGATCATCTTTTTCGCGGCGCGACGCGGTGTTCTTTTGGCAAATAGTAGGCACTTAATTGATGATTAACGGACATGGATTGTTTTAACGGAACGTTAATAATGTTTAAAGGTAACTTAAAAGGTAATCCGTTACGCGAAATGTTAACTTCGTTAATTAACGATTAACGGATTGACGGTCTTATGCCCAACTATGATCATTACCTGTACATATACCTATATAATAGATATCGCAGGGTGTGTGGTATAGCCTTGTCCTGAGTTTTTCTCTTTCAGCTCAGCTTTACCTGCGCGGTTTATCAAACATTTCTATTTCTCTTTTGCAGCATTAGGAATGTACGTCCTATAGAAAACATAAACCAAAACTGCTAAACAATATTCAAAGCGTATCGTCCCCGTGCAATGTGTCTGATTTAATATAAGCTTGCTTTGTAACAATGTATTAACATATGCATGTGCAGTATTTGCTTGGAAATATGAGCGTGGCCCGTGGGGAAATAAGCTAAATATCTAATGTCGCGTACGTCGCCTTGTTGAGCCGTTTCACAATGGCTGCACTAAATAACTTTACAGCCAAATATGCATACGACTATGCTATCTTTGTCTTTGAGACCTTGCCACGTTTCAAGGAATATGACATGTTTTGTAAGTGTTACGGTACATACGAACCAGGTACAAACGAATGCAATGTTATGTTTTCCTTATGTATCGTCCGTCCGTCTCTCTGTCTGTCTGTCCGTCTGTCACCAGGCTGTATCTCATGAACCATGATAGTTAGACAGTTGAAATTTTCACAGATGATGTATTTTTGTTGCCGCTATAACAAAAAATACTAAAAAACAGAATAAAATAAATATTTAAGGGGGCTCCCATACAACAAACGCGATTTTTAAGCTCATTTTTGCTCGATATTGATAATGGCAACAGGTAGACGCTTGAAATATTCACAGAATATTAAGTTATATATTCACTTGAAAGATAAATAATAAAATTAAAATAAAACAAATATTTCCCATATAACAAACATGTTTTTTTTTGCCGTTTTTATAGATAATTGTGCGGTACCCTCTGTGCGCGAGTCTGACTCGCACTTGGCCGGTTTTTTTTTGTATTACCTATGTAATACTGTAGGGTAAACTGTTTCTACTCACGTTTAATTCATACTTCAATCTACGCTTTGCAGTTTGTTATAGTTTCATCGTGGTGTTGCTTGCTCTGACATCGGCCATCGATTGGCAGGTTTATGGTATCCGAACAAAACAAATATTTTCTCTTACCCCATGCCAATCCCCTTAGAAAATGTGCCTAGTTAATATCCTGTCACCTGACTGCTGCTACAAATCCGACCCAAAGTGATATACATATTTTATCCATTCATTCCTTTGCACCTTTATTTATAGTTGTCCGAGCCTGTTTAACGAGCGCATAACACATTCAGTACACTACATACACACTTAGTCTACATAGATACAGGAACAAGAAACTTTTATTGATGTCAATCAATCTTCATTCATCACAGTTCATTCGCAGGATTCGTGTCTATAATCTTTTAAGGGTTCCGTACCTCATGGAAAAACGGAATCCTCATAGGATCACTCGTGTGTCTGTATGTCCGTCCTCAGACTCACTCCGATTCACTCCGAGTCACTCCGACTCATTCCGATTCACTCCGACTCACTCCGATTCACTCACACTCACTCCGACTCCCTCCAATTCACTCCGATTCACTCTGATTCACTCCGACTCACTCCGATTCACTCCAACTCAATTCGATTCACTCCAATTCACACCGACTCCCTCCAATTCACTCCGGCTTACTCCGATTCACTCCGACTCACTTCGACTCATTCCGATTCACTCCGACTAACTCCGACTCACTCCGACTCACTCCGACTCACTCAGACTCACTCACACTCACTCCGACTCACTCCGACTCCCTCGGACTCACTCCGACTCCCTCCGACTCACTCCGATTCACTCCGACTCACTCCAATTCACTCCGGCTCACTTGGTTTGCGATTCGAATGACAATACAATAATTTGGTTCCATCGAGCTAATCTGACCTGGTTTTTCAGCCAGAAGGTGGATAGTGGAACTCTCCAATTACTACTAGTAAACCCCTCGAGTTTGGGCTTATTTGGTGTATAATTTGGATGACAATACAATAATTTGGTTCCATCGAGCTGATCTTACCTGGTTTGTCAGCCAGGAGGTGGATAGTGGAACTCTTCAATTACTACTAGTAAACCCCTCGAGTTTGGGCTCATTTGGTTTGGTTTGACGAGTCCAATAGGTATACCTTAGTAATGAGGGTCTTTTAGTGTGTTACTGACAAGAGCGTGTTTTTTTTTAGTCTTTGAGTAAATTATAATTTTAAAAAACTAACAAACACACTTTAATAGCAAACCGAACTAAAAAATAGAAAACAATTTTTAAATATGAAGAGTTTACAGTAATGGAAATTCCAACAATCAATTACTTATGACTAATCAATTTGAGATAAGATTAGAACATAAATTAAGTTATTAACAAATAATTCAATTATAGTAAAAAAGCGTGGGTTGCACTTTACTATATTTTCTAAATGACTAATTTTATAAATAGCTACCAATGAAATAATTGTTAAATTTAATACCAAGCACCCCACCCTTTTTTACTATAATTGAATTATTTGTTAATAACTTAATTTTTGTTCTAATCTTATCTGAAATTGATTAGTCATAAGTAATTGATTGTTGAAATTTCCAATTCTGTAACACAAACGCTTCATATTTAATAATTGGGTGCTCCTTTTTTCACATAACTTTCTAAGTTCTATTATCGGAAGGCCGAAAATATTTCTCATACCATTTTACATCATAATGATCATTCTTCATAAAAATATTTAATACTAACGATCGAAACTCATAATCATCAGAATTCATAATATCGCTAATCATACAACTTGTTAATACTAATATTTGTATTTATATATTTTCTTATACTAACGATCGAAACTCCTAATCATTCTTATTCATATTTATTTCCATATATTTTTTAATCATAAGTGTAAATGAAACTGGATAGGACTTAAGTAGACTTCTGAGCGAGCAAGCGAAGCGAGCGAGCAAAATGGGTCGGAGCAGAAGCGACTCAGATAGGTTAGGTTCAGAAGGTTAAGGCGGGAGCTTCGCTCGCTAATAAGGCGATGGCAAACAGAAGATAATTCTGTAAAAATATGTAAACATTTACGACTTCGGTTTCTATTTCTATGAAAGCCGATTTTCAGCCCGTAGTGGGGCGGGCCATACTAGGAGTAAAATGCTTTTACGTCACCAGTCCGGTTTTAATTTTTAACTTATAACTTGTTATACATTGGTATAAAACTAAAAATATACAAGCGTTAATTAATCTAGAATCGTTTGACGATGTACTTTAATTAACTGTGATTTAAGCTATTTTCTTAAATAAGCGCACTCAGAACGTTGCCAAGATCCAATATTCCACAAGTTTATAATCATTAAATTGTGCACGTAGCGCACAGATTGTAGAGCGAACCTTAAGCCTCGACGGTGCTCCAGTACAATGGCGAGCTCTGTGTCGACAAACCATAATCCTATTTGGTGGAGGGCCGCTCGCAGCCGAGGCGACGGCGGTCAACAATAACGGAGGCTCGCACCTACTTCTCACAAACAATCGGGAATTAACTACGATTGTCTCAGCTTAAGAAAACACGCCTGGGTTCCAATATAAAATAGGAAAAACTGGCAACACCGAAAACAGATCCCATACATTTGTCTTGTTAAATATTCATTTATTGCTTTATAATATAGGCACAGTATAATCAAGTATACAGTATTCCATCTTCATACAAACGGCCGAAACGACGCGCTTCGAAATCTCGGTAAACTTTGGTGCACAACAGTCGCGAGTGCGCCGCGGTTAGGTACGGACGTGGATAGTATGAGGCGTTCCTATGAATTTAATTACGTTAATTATGGCCCGAGAATTTTTGATGTTTTTGATATTTTAAAAGCAAAATACATTAAATGCTTTTTTTTTACTCCATACTGACTTAGTCAATTTTGAAACTAGAAATAAGAACCCAGTAGAAATAATTAAAATAAAAACGTATAAGATTGAAATAATAAGCATTTCATGAAAAGATACTACGACAATTTATCATAGCATTATCAAATACGTAACCCAAGAAAGACAGTCCGCGGGCAGCCCTACTGCCTGTTTACATACCGAGCGGCCGTAGGTAAATGCAAAATGAAAATTCGCAGACTAAATTGCCTGGCAACCTCTAGGTGCGCGGCAGCATCTTTTGGAGAATACATTTTTGGACATCAATTACTTATGAAAAATATTATATATTCACTCTCGTTTTAGTGATTTTATGTAACTTTTGCTGAATGAATGCGTTGAATATAACATACTGATATCAGTATAACTATCCCACTTGTGTTAACGGGTGATATTGTCACGAAACAGTAAATATCTCGCAGCAATTTATTATCTTTGACGGGCGGTTCTTTTTGTAATAATATACAACCGTTTTTTCCTGCTGAGTAAAGAAGTTTTTTAAGTAGAAAATAAAAAACCGGATAAGTGCGAGTTAAACTCGTGTGAAGAGCGTTTCGTGATTACTTATATGAAATTTTCTATGTTACTTTAAATACCATAGACTTATTATGGGTTTTCCTGTAATCTATAGGTAAAGAACAATTTTTTGTAATTTCAAAATTGTAGGCCCTTTACTTTCGGACGCGAGGGGCGGGAATGGTAAATTTTTGCCATTTTCCTCAATAAATTCAAAATAATTTATCTTAAAATTATAAAAACAAAATATTTACAATCTTCATAATGAGTTCTTTCATTTGATATGTCACACGCTATATATATTTTTTTAATTTTCTAATTTGCCCCACATATTTGGCCCCCGTCTTTAATATTCATTTATTTACATTACTTCCATATTGCGGTCACTGATTTACATCTGTGTACCAAATTTCAACTCAATCTGTCCAGTAGTTTCGGAGCAAATTGGCTGTGACAGACGGACAGACAGACACGAGTGATCTTATAAAGGTTCCTTTTTTTCCTTTTGAGGTACCCTAAAAACCCTAAACCCTAAAACCCTAAAAACCCTAAAAAGACCCTACATTGCCTTTGCCAGAAGGTCAATTACATCGCAAATTTTATACAGTTCGAAAAAATCATTCGCCAAATTAAATACCTTATTATTTGGGCATTAAAAAGCAACATTTTATTACATTCTCAGTTACGGCTACGAACGAAAATTAAATAACGGCCAGCACAATACCGTTCTATTTATATCTAAACCTACAATTTCGCCTACGTATTTAATTTCTCATAAAATAATTCTTTCGTGTTAAATTAAAGGAGAATTCTATTCCCCAACGTTATGTCCAACTAGAATAACTAAAACAAAAAATCCCTTACACCGTACTAAGATCTCAGATCTTATTCTAGAGAATGCTCCTGCAAAGAAATGCCGTTTAATTTCTACCTTAGAAGGTACGTCACGTAAGAAAACAAAGGCCAGCATGTGGAGTGAAATATTCAGGGTGCGAGGTCCTGCCGGTGCGGTAAATGCCTCACTAACGGAAACTAGAGCTCGCTTCCGTTTCCACACGAGATCCGTTCTCGTCCGACACTCGGGATGCTGTGATCATGACCTGAATATTCTCGTAGACGTTGCTGCGGGAAGCGATCCGCGAGATCGACTAACGAAGACAGCCGTTTGGAGGAACTCGGCTTCCTTTAAAATCTACTGCTCACATTCAGATAATGTCCGCTTCGACAAATAGCGCAATAGGTAAAAAGCCAGCAAAAAATAATATCTACCTATCAGTTTGATCGACAATTTATTGAAGCACAAGTTCGCCGGAGGCAGATACTCTCTCATATTCGATCTCATATTCGTGGTATGATTCTTTAACACGCGCAGCGGCTGATCAGCGATAAACGAAACTGTTAATTTAGACTGTAAATACAAAAGCATTCGGTCTAAATTTGAATGTGTCCCTCATCGCTGATCAGTCGCGTACGTTACAGAATCACACGCTGAGGTGTGATTTTTTTTAAATAACACGTCACTAAACTCGCCGACTACTTTGACCCGTCAGTGAGAATAAACTGCATTTTCGTGCGTGTCTTCGTACTTCCAGCTCTGCCAATTTTATGATAATCGGGTGAAATGAAAGATGAAATGAGTGACGAAATTTGTTGAGAATGCCGTAGCTGGTCGTTGTCCTGTTCACAAACACATTTGCCGTTGTGAAAAGTGTAATTTTGAAAAGTCCTGATGTACCTAGTATAGTAACGGTAAAACGTAAGCAAACAGCAATCGACACCAACAAAACTAGGCCTATATTCGACATTGCCTTAGCGATATCGCGAAACATTGTGCTACAATATGGTAGCTCTTATTAACTTGACAGCAAAGCCGGGCGCATCGTATATCGCAAGTATCGTATAACTTCAACTCTGACATTTTATTCAAATCAAACGACGTGGCAAGCTTACCAATATCTTAAAATATGCGGTACAAAGAACTTTTGAACAATAAGAAAAATTACGCAACCAAATATGTATATTTGAGCGTAACGTTTCCCCAACAATATGAATTTCTTTAAAGGTAAAATATTCGGTCTGAAGCTTAGCTTAGCTTTCATCCTGCCTGTTCAAACAAGACAACGTGATCCATAGTCAAACGTTTTTTTATTTACTTTATAACATTAGAATATACTGAGTACATACTTACCTACTTATAATAATAAATAATATATATCCTGAATAATAACATCTTCTTAATTAGCTTCCTAAGAACTTGAAAGAACTAATAGTAACAGAGAAGATAGAAAAGTAATTAGCCCTCAATTTGGGTTAATAATGAATGATAGAAAAAATATCAGCACTCAAGCTTTTGAGGTCGAGACACTAGGTCCGTGGGGACCAGGCGCACATGGGCTTTCCAAGGAGCTAAAGGAGGCCAAGGGTGACCCTCACGCAGGCTGCTATCTTGCTCAGCTTTTGAGCCATTCACCGTGAAAATGCAGCTTGCGTGATGGGCACCCTGCCGCGGGGACCAGCAGCTCAATTCCGTAGCACAATTGGTAATGGTTTGGCTGGAAATGCCAACCAATTTAGTCTTCACTCAGTGTAAATAAGGGTAAAATCGGTTTACTTTTCGCGAAAGCGATACCAATTGGTGTTACGTAATTGAGCAGCAGATTTTTTACATTTATTTTAATTAATTTTAGTTTTAGTTTATATCTTAGTTTAGTTAGTACTGTTTTCTGCTTTATTTTAATAAATGTTTTGTCAAAATAAAAATGGCCATTTTAAACAGCAAAAAAAAGTTCTCAATGTAATTAATACAATATTGGCTAATATTTAGTACATTTGTTATTTATTTTTTTAACTTTTTTTATTATTTTTTACCGAGGTTTGCGTTGGTAATGCTGATGGTAGGCTATCAATATGTAAGAATAGACGGTTCTATGAGTTAAAAAGCGAGCTAAAGTTGTTGATAGCTTCAATGATAACTCACAAGAATGGATAGACGAGTGGAGTTGCGTCGGATAGCAGTACCTATCTATCATTACCATAGCTGCGGCCTTAACATGCATGACACAAAGATAAGATAGACCGTCTTATCTCTAAGTGCGTCTCTCTCACACCAGTGCCGACGAAAGAGATAGTCATAGAGATAAACGGGTTTAATTTATCTTTGTGGCATGCATGTTAGGGCCGCTGGGCACCGTTAATCAAATAGTTAACTTCTTTAATCGCTAATCCGCCACTAAAAAAGTTAACTTCGGTAAACGTTAAAGCGTTACATTTCGGAAGATTTTACGGAAGTTAACGTTAGTCGTTAACTCGTAGAGAAATTGCATTATATATTATTATGTCGTTGTACTAGTGATTTACTTATAAAAAAAATGTTGGTCTGAGCTATGGAAGTTTCGGCAACATGAAAAGTGTATAAAAAGAAGGGTTTGCGCGCGATAACCGCCGTCCGGCCCGAACGTACCTACTTATCAGATCATCTTTTTCGCGGCGCGACGCGGTGTTCTTTTGGCAAATAGTAGGCACTTAATTGATGATTAACGGACATGGATTGTTTTGACGGAACGTTAATAATGTTTAAAGGTAACTTAAAAGGTAATCCGTTACGCGAAATGTTAACTTCGTTAATTAACGATTAACGGATTGACGGTCTTATGCCCAACTATGATCATTACCTGTACATATACCTATATAATAGATATCGCAGGGTGTGTGGTATAGCCTTGTCCTGAGTTTTTCTCTTTCAGCTCAGCTTTACCTGCGCGGTTTATCAAACATTTCTATTTCTCTTTTGCAGCATTAGGAATGTACGTCCTATAGAAAACATAAACCAAAACTGCTAAACAATATTCAAAGCGTATCGTCCCCGTGCAATGTGTCTGATTTAATATAAGCTTGCTTTGTAACAATGTATTAACATATGCATGTGCAGTGTTTGCTTGGAAATATGAGCGTGGCCCGTGGGGAAATAAACTAAATATCTAATGTCGCGTACGTCGCCTTGTTGAGCCGTTTCACAATGGCTGCACTAAATAACTTTACAGCCAAATATGCATACGACTATGCTATCTTTGTCTTTGAGACCTTGCCACGTTTCAAGGAATATGACATGTTTTGTAAGTGTTACGGTACATACGAACCAGGTACAAACGAATGCAATGTTATGTTTTCCTTATGTATCGTCCGTCCGTCTCTCTGTCTGTCTGTCCGTCTGTCACCAGGCTGTATCTCATGAACCATGATAGTTAGACAGTTGAAATTTTCACAGATGATGTATTTTTGTTGCCGCTATAACAAAAAATACTAAAAAACAGAATAAAATAAATATTTAAGGGGGCTCCCATACAACAAACGCGATTTTTAAGCTCATTTTTGCTCGATATTGATAATGGCAACAGGTAGACGCTTGAAATATTCACAGAATATTAAGTTATATATTCACTTGAAAGATAAATAATTAAATTAAAATAAAACAAATATTTCCCATATAACAAACATGTTTTTTTTTGCCGTTTTTATAGATAATTGTGCGGTACCCTCTGTGCGCGAGTCTGACTCGCACTTGGCCGGTTTTTTTTTGTATTACCTATGTAATACTGTAGGGTAAACTGTTTCTACTCACGTTTAATTCATACTTCAATCTACGCTTTGCAGTTTGTTATAGTTTCATCGTGGTGTTGCTTGCTCTGACATCGGCCATCGATTGGCAGGTTTATGGTATCCGAACAAAACAAATATTTTCTCTTACCCCATGCCAATCCCCTTAGAAAATGTGCCTAGTTAATATCCTGTCACCTGACTGCTGCTACAAATCCGACCCAAAGTGATATACATATTTTATCCATTCATTCCTTTGCACCTTTATTTATCCTTACCTTATTCAAACCCATGATTAGGAAGTTCCGTACAACTTACGCTTGACTAGGCTTTTACCTAAAGGTACCGCCCGGACATGTCCGGCTCACACTTGACCGGATTTAGATAGTGTGCTGTCATTGTCAGGCATCGCTCACCTCTCGTATTGACGGATTCTACAGGCGAGATAGCTGTTCCCACTATTATAAGTAAGGTTTGCTCTCTCTCTTTTAGATCTCGAGGTATAGCGAATATTTTAGGGAATCTTTTGTAACGGTAGTGGTGCTTTGTTTGTTTATGGTTCCATATTTGAAACACAGACACAAAATTGCTTACATTTATACTAGTCTAGTCTAGTCTAGTCACACATTATGCCAATGTATTTGAAGCTTAAATAATAGCAAGATTTGCTGAGAGAGTTTGGATTTGGTTTGGGGTAGATCCAGCTGACTCACCAAGTTATAAGCCTTCTAGGAAGTGTATCTCTTGGGAGGACTTAATTACCTGTTTTTTTACGAGGGGATATGCATTACGTTACGCATCACGGTATGTGGGACTGTGGGATTCACCTTACGGGCATACCCACTAAAACCCCTCGGAATTCCTTTTACGGCCTTATGTGGATTCTGGGGGATCCCGAGGACTTAATAACCTACCTACATATCTTATTTTCAATTATTTTGCGCGAGCACAAACTAACTTTGCTAATACCTACGAACGAGTACAATATATTTACGACTCACTCACTCGGTCAACTAGATAAAGGTGCGGCTCTTAAACATTTTCGATCAACCTTTGTCAAAATATTATTAGATCTTTATCCTACCTTCGTAAACCGCGGTAATCGGCCGCAACAATACTTTCCTTTGTCGTATTCGCTGTGGAATATGCAAGCAAACTTTATGTCAGTTTTCCTGACCTGGGAAATCACTCATAACGCATCAACTTGTTTGATAAGCCGCGATTGATGTTCTACACCATGATATTTAGTAAATATCATATTTGGAGCAGAACTAAACATAAACGAACCAAACGTGTCTGTTTAAAATAGTGCCTTTAAGGATTTAACTACAAATAACTTTTATATTTTTATATTTGACAGGATTCTTCAATGTTTTAGTAACAAAATCCATACATATAAAACAGTACCGTGACTCGCTTATAGACAACGCAAAGCCTAAACGGGTGGTCCTAGAGGTTTGAAATTTAAAGGAGATATTCCTCGAGTACCCTAGAGGTGCATTAAGAAGGATTTTTTTTAATTCCATCCCAAACGGGGTGAAAAGTAGTGATAAATTTGTATGGAAAATACCGCGGGCGAAGCTGTGGCGGGTCTACTAGTAAGTTGATAATTTACTTAATTGTAAATGGGTCATTTACGATTAACGGCCAATCCTTTTACAACTGAAAGAAATCGCAATTGGGCCCTCCGGAGCTGACTCGGCGGGAACGGCACATACATCAATGACCATTAATTTTTACAGTGAGTAATTTAACGAATGGCCCGCTCCTCCATTCAAACCTTTCCCTGGGTCGCCATATTCTACTCTAAATTGTCCTTTTTTGTAACCGTTTTCATTCCTGTTTTTATGATTCAGCCATATAAATTGTAATTTGTTCAGATATTTTATAGTCATTGGGCATTGTTTCAATGGATATTAACTTTTAAAATAGACAGCTATTGCGAGCGGTAACTTTGTAAAAGAAAATCGGTTATCAGCTGTCGGTTCATTCGTCCGTTCACCCGTGTGACAAAGTCGATTATCTACAAAACGGCTCGCGAAATGATTGGTTATTGAATTTCATTTATCTTGATAGAATAAATTATATATTTTTAATCTATTACTTAACAAACATCAAGAAAACTTTGGTATTATTCAATAGGTGAATTGAAGAGTTTACCAAAAAGTTTTAAAGTCAGCAAGTTGAGGTCGCCTCCAGTGAACCTTTGTCTGAAAACTTTCAAAGTAGGTAGTGGAGAAAATTCAAGAATCCGGGCTTCGGTGAAAATATATCGACGGCGCCCGACAAGAAACGCTGGCGAGGGCTTTAAGTGGCCAGGGCTTAGTCGCCTTCTGTTGCGCAATTAGGGTTGTCTATTCAATAGCAATCTTTGCTTTTGTGTCAGTTTGAAAGCGTCATTTTGCATTGTTACAGTCTTCAAATATCGCAAAAATGACCATCAAAATACATGACGATGCAACTTTAAGATTGTTTCAAGATATTGTTCTTAATAAAACTGAAATTGTTAATGCACGTGTTTTCTAACTGACAACCCTAGGCACAACGTGTCGGCAACTGTCAGGACAATTCCGTCGCAAATTGTTTTCAATACATATCTTTTATTGGAATGTGATAGCGAGCGAGACTTGATAGAGGGAATTCGCCTTTATTACTTAGTGTCTTTACACAAAGACTAGGGTTCATGTACCTATTAAGTATAGGTACCTATATATGTATATATATATATTCGATCAAGGAATGTGAAGAATACACAAATTTACAGAAAAGAGCTTCGCTTATGCGACTTAACTAGGTGATTCATGAAATTTTCTTGGTAGAGCGCTAGTGAAAAACATGCAACGCTTAGTAGGTAGGATCCAGTTTAATTTAGCACTTGATCATGACTTCAGCATCAGGCTGTATACTTTCTACTGCTGAGCACAGATCTCCTCTTTTTATTTTTTTATAAAAGATAGATGTGCATTTGACCTCTATCTCACCTGATGGAAAGTTTAATTAAGGGGCTTTTTCGCAATCTTCACGTGCGTTACTCGGCAGATAACGTAAGGGCAATACGCATCGCATCCGATCCGAATCAAATTCCCAGAAAATTCAGGTCTAGAAAACGGGTTAAATCGGGATGTCGAAGATTCTCGGCTCTTCCGGATTCGGATGGGATGCAGGGCGCTAGCGTTCATACAAATAATATTGTGGTTGCTTCGGTCCGTGAACAATGGACCGACTTGGAATTATTCTCGGCTTTGGAAAGCAGAATTCGGATCTAGTGCGTCCCTCAAACAAATAGTACTACGGCTACTTCAGATCGACAATTCTCGGGTTCGAATATGATACGGATCGGATACAGTGCGTAAAGCCCTTACTGGACGGATACATTTTACCTGAACATTGTGAAACAGGCCCTTAATATTAGTACATTGTGCATCTAGGGCCGTAAGAAGGGGATAACTAACGAGAGTCTGTTATAAGCCCGACGCCCAAGGTGGGAGGGCTTTTAATGACTCGAGTTTGTTATCTCCTTACTGCCCGTGATACACACAATGTTTTTCATCACATTTGGGAGGAAATTAAATAAAAATTTGACCAAAAAAATCTATTTTATTCCCATTGTACACCGTGAATTACCATCCGGTGGGTAGAATAAACTGTATGTCGCGTCGGTTGCACGCTACTTGTACCTATAAGAAAACGATTACCAGCCGGCGCGCGCACCTCGCCGGACCCGCTGACGGCGGAGCGTATAGAGCAGCTAAATCGGCTAATATATCTGCTCTATACGCCTGCGTATAATAACACCCTTTCCTCCATAGTGTAATCAAAAACCTTAGGAAATGACCACCATTTTGACAACCAATTAGGAAAAACGAGTGCTGCAATGTTATTCCCGTATCGTTTTTAGTATAGAAATTGATTAAATTTGGAACAGCTGTCAAAACTCAAGTGGGTCTCTATTCTAGTATCCATAGATATTAAAACAGTTATTGATACGAAACGTCAATTCAGTATGATTTTTTAATATAAACTACACAACATTTGATCTCGACTGATATGAGAATAGAGACTTCATTCGTTTGTCTATGATTTAAAAAAAATGGTTTTGACGGAGGATCGAATTGCCGCCATTATGTTGGTGTTTTGCTGAACGAAAGTAGAATTGTTGTTGAATTGAATAGAAAAAGTTGTTTGTAATTTACATTTTAGTTGAAAATATGAATAGTAGTCTTTTCGGAGTGTGTGTGATGTGAAAATGCGCCGGATATCGGAAATATGCAGCCACGATTGCAACAAATAACTTGTTGCCAGAAAATATTGTTTCTGAACCCATCATGGAGGATTTATAATATATGTGTAGATAAAGTTATGTATGCAACTCTGCATAATTTGGCCTTAAAACACACGTGCGATCTTATTATGAAACTCGCTAAAAGCTCGTTTCATAAAACCGCACTAGTGTTTTAAGGCCTATCATTATGCAACCGTTGCATAAACTACTATTAATAAACCGACCTGCTAAATCTTAGATCATGGTCACAATACCCCGAATTAGAAATGAGCATAAACGCTAGAAAGATGATATGTGTTTATATAATTTAGTTTATAACGATGCTAAAACAGTCGAAGATGACCATGCCCCCTTTCACTGTTCTGCAGAACTTACACAACTCGCTTCGAGTCTGTTGCTGTGCGGAAATTCGGAGCTGAATGAAGAGACGGCGAGTGGGGATCGTGCTTGTGACAGACTAAAGTACGTGTGATAGTTGGGCCTAATGGGCTCAATATATTATGGGTAACAGTATATATACCTACATTGAAAATAGCTTAAATAACTTTAGTCTTTAATACGACTTAGTAAATTAAAATGCTTATTATTAAAAAGAGTAATTCATAAGTTTTAAGGCTTCGTACATCCGATGAAAAAATACGGAATACAGAACCTCACCCAGATTTTTATTCAGGTCTTCCTGTAAACTATAAGTTCCTATAGCTTTGGTCGATTTTCGTATATTTTATTGAATATCCTTTAAACTGTGCATTTTCAAATTGTAAAAAAAAAAGTTGTTTCTCGTAACGAGCCTCTTCATTTCATAAGTCACCCTTAATCAGCGTCTTCTTAATTTTCTAATTATTCCTCAAACTGAGCCCCCAAATCGTTTATTTACGCTATTTATTCGTGATTGGGTCACCTAACTCTGAATACTTAACAAATTTCAACTTTTATCCTCCACTATATTAAGGGAAAATAGACTGCCAATGATTTATAGTATGAAACTCTCCACACGAGTCAGAGTCGGACTTAACCGGTTTTTTATTAGTTACAATACAATTCTTTGTTGTTACATTCTTCGTCAAACAGTAAAATAATATTTTATTATTTATGCATCACGGTTCAGTTCCATTCTTACACGAAAAACCACGCAAAAATATTGCATGATGGAAAGCGCTATAAATTAACTTTCATACGACATTATGCGGACAGTACAGAAATGAAAGTATGAATACTTGCACGCCATTAACGTGGGAATAGCCTACAATTTTGAAATCTTGCTCTTGTTATTTCGGGTCACAGGTTAATAAACCCGAGCGGGAATGACATTTGAGGGCGAGCTGAGAACTTGCAGGTGATGAGGTGTAACGGAATGGTGCCATTTCGCCGGGTGACGTCGCTTTATCACGTGAACGGCCGCGCGCCGCCGTCTCAAGCTTTGTTTGCCTCGCGAGACCGATGCAATTTACATTGAAAGCGACTGAAAAAAATAAAGTGGGCGCGACGTAGAAAAACAAAGAATCTCGGCCGCGGTAAACTGCTCACTTTATGAGCTCTCGCCTGTAATGCGAGGCAAAGCAGGCCCATAAGCTTTATTATGAAGTTAGGTCATTACTAGTTACAATCACTATTACATGTAACAAGCTCAAAGTTCAAACTTTCCTTTCAACAACTGTGTTGAAACAGCAAGTTTCTCTACGTGTTTCAAGCACTGATTATACATAACAGACCTATCTCAAACTGGCTGATTGGCTTCTACTAACCTCTTGTACAACCTTGATATTTTAAGAAATGAAAACCTCCCCGCCCGTGGCAGACATGTCGCGATAAGTGGAACCAAATGTATCCCTCACTGTTGAGAGGTGCCTCGACTCATAATATTGCAAAAGCGTATAAAGCGTCATAAAACTATTTATCAAGAGCTATATAAGGCATGATAGATAACTGCTATTCCAATGGCAAAAAGGGCGAAATGTAGTTTTTCGTCATAACAATGTTATAGCCCCGCCATGTGTCACGGGCGGTCGCTCGCTCGCCCCACGACACTCCGTCAGGCTTCTTGTCCCAAATCACGGCGCATTAACCCATGCTTTGTCTATGAGGGCTGTTATATTTTACTCAGACAAATGTGTTTTTTCTTTTATCCCATATATCACATAATATGTGTATTTATTCAACAGAGTTCAAATGGATAGCATAAGGATTCTACGATGGCGTCATCCGAGCCCTTTTTAATCGAAATGCACTGTACGTTTTGGGGAAATTGCGTGGTTTAAATGCAATTCAATGAATCTTTTGTGAATTACTTTTGTGGCTTAAAATTTCATACAGGCCTGAGGCCAGTTTGTTTTAGATAGCAAATAAAGTACCTATCTACCTACTTACATTAAATTAAATTCGTATTATAACAATTATATTCACGTTATTCATGAGAGTAAACATAAATTAAACCTTCAAACAATGTACTTCCTACTTAGTTGCACAATCCGAATACAAGGCCTTTGCCCAGCAGACGGGCATTATTTTGTTCTAGAAAAATAGAAGTGTTGGTTATAATTTAAAAAATAACTCGTTTCGGTAATGCCCTCAATTTATTAACGTGTTTCAACTTTTCCACGTCTAGCCTGTTAGCAACTTCAGAATAGCGCCTTGATTGGAGTGTAACGTAAGGCACTTGAGGTGAAATTCCCAACTCTTAGCCAGTCGGCTAAAAATATTTTTATGAGTTACTTCTTCAACTCGATATAAATATTAAAGTACATAACGACGTTTGCCGCGTGCTCCTTTTACGTGACGGGAGCTGGGTAGGTATACAAAAGCTTAAGTTGTAGTTTTTTATTTGTTATTTGATGAATTGTACTCCTCTGCTGCACTGGGAGTGAAGAAATAGCATAGAATGCGTGCAGATGCTTATCATCCTGGCATGTCGTAAAAGTCGACTAAGGGACGGGTCCTCTCCAACATGGTGGACTATCTGTATGGGCGATGGGCTGATCACCTGTCACCATACGGTTCATCATACCATCTTAGGACTAACTAATTAATCGAACGTGGCCACAAGTAGTCTTGTGGCTCTGCCCACCCCATTAGGGATTTCGGGCGTGATAATATGTATGTATGTATGTATTTGATGAATTTATAATATGTTTTAGTTCTTAGTGTTCCCGAATAGAGGTGCTGCTTTTTGGTTTAAACCGTATCCGCGTGTAGGCATCGGGCATCATTTTGGCCTACATGAAGAAAACTTTAATTTAACCCGTCGTTTTCGTTAACTTTTGGTAACAATAAGAACGAATTTTGTTTATTGTGACAAAGTTAAAGTCAAACTATCTTTGTTAAATGGCTTTAACAAGCACTTATTAAGGTCTGCGCCTCTATTCGGGAACGCTACACGCAGACCTCATGGTCCTTAACTTTTGTGAACAGGAAGTGTATGACGCAATTACACAAAAGATGCCATAGGGTCGAAGTGTATCCGTAAGGACCCACACTCTAATATACGATAAGATCATGTCTTTCCTGCGGCCCTAACATGCAAGACACAAGAATAAGTTAAACCGTCTTATCTCTAAGTGCGTCTCTCTCACACTACGGTAAGAATTTGGAACGAGCTTGCTGCAGCAACGTTCCCGGACCGATACAACTTAGGGATCTTCAAAAAACGAGCCTACTCCTTTCTCAAAGGGCCGGCAGCGCATCCAGGGGCGTATTTACCCTAGGGCCAACCGGGCCATGGTCCGGGGCGGCAGGCTGCGAGGGGCGGCGAAGGCCTTTTATTGTCAAGCTTACCTACAATATTTTTAATTAAGTACTAAACTTAATGGGGCGGCAAAGCTAACTGGCCCGGGGCGCCAAATCTTTAAATACGCCTCTGAGCGCATCCGTGATTCCCCTGGTGTTGCGAGTGTCCTTGGGCGGCGGTGATTGCTTACCATCAGGTAACTCGCCTGGCCCCCAATTCTCGGTGCATTCGAGATAATGTCGATTACGAGATTAAACGTCAGATTCATACAGTTGTGTCAAACGAATGTATGCACTGACGTTTAATCTCGATTGTGAGATTATCTCGAATGCACCGAGAATTGGGGGCCAGGTCGTTTGCCCCCCTCTACCACTATAAAAAAAACACTAGTGCGGACGAAAGAGATAGTCATAGAGATAAACGGGTTCAACTTATATTTGTCTTGCACGTTAAGCCCGCTGGGTAAATAACCACTTACATTAATGTATATGATTTGAATGAAAAGCAATCCGTCTTGATCAAATCACACCTAAACGCCTGAGGAGTTTAACGAGCAATAAAACGTCATGCGAACGCCCTACTCAAACTACAATAAACTAGAGAATCGATCATTTACGTACATAAAATCTCTTTGATTTTGTGCTTGACAGCTTTATTCGTATGTTCTCTCATAGCGGTTGGCAACTTTCTCAATATTTTAGGATACAGCACCATGCTACTGTAAAATAAGTACCTATTTCAAACGGTGCTGATTTTGCCAGATTAGTGGTTCGATTATGATAAAAATTGTGTATTGATCGTTAATTAAGCCAACAATTAAGACCCTGGCTCGTTTCGTGTAATTAACTTAACTTTAAAGCTGAATTAACCTACTTTTATGTTAAGGTTTTTACTTTTTTTACGTTACCTGTTTTCGTAACCTGTTTTCTTGTCTTTACAAACATTATTCGGCACATAACCAAAGGAATTCATATGCATGCGTCAACTACAAAGAAGATTTCCATTACATTACTTACAAATCAATAATTAAACTACATCGTCACGATACACAGAACCTTAAAAAACGCTGTTTTCCCAGATAAATTTCGCATCAACCAACGAAAAGGTAAAAGTTTGATTCAATCGTCCGACAAAATATCTAATCCTCAGATCTAATCTAATAAGAATTAAAATAATTTATATTGTAGCAGTTAATCCGTGCAACGGTATATAACGTATAGCACAGAATACGTATAGTGTAATAAGCAATTAAGTAAGTACAAAAGTTCATTAAGTTACATTGAGTACTGGTTACGCCATCTATCGGTAAGATGCATTATGCTTTAAATCTGGTAAAGGCCCGCCACATAATTATATGTAGAACTATTTATATGAAATGCCTGCAAACGGGGTGTCCCAATACGGAAATCGAATCAGGAAAACGAATGTCTGTGGCGGGCCTAAATCGACCTTTCAGTTCAGTGAATTGACCAGCGCCTGTATTCGGGAACACTAAGTGATTCTGTAGCGACGCGTAAGCCAGATTTCTCATCTCGCTCTTACGCATTACGCCTCGTGCGGAAGAGTGAGATGAAAAATCAGGCTTACGAGTCGCTACAGAATCACTTAGCGTTCCCGAATAGAGGCGCAGAGTGCCTAGTACACTAGTTTTTATCGCGTACATAAAGCATCTGCCACTTTTTAACTTAAGTCGTCCCACGATAACTCTACAACGAAAAAATGGCAACCCCATACGTCATTCCATACGACGGATTTAAATGTTGTATGGAATGACGTATAGGGTTGCCATTTTTTCGTTGCAGAGTTATCGTGGGACGACTCTAACATGCGGGTGCGAAAGCGATGAATGTTTTATGTGCGCGATAAAAATTAGTGTGCTAAACCCTTTAAAGCACACAATTTTTATCGTGCATTATAAAACTTATGTCCCTTTGCGCACCCGCTTATTAGTTAAAAAGTGATAGATGCTTCATACGCATGACAAAAGTTAGTGTGCTAGGTCTGAGCTAGGGCCTTAGAGTGCCTAGCACACTAGCTTTTATCGCGCACATAAAGCATCTATCACTATTTAACTAATATGCGGGTGTGAAAGGGACGAATGCTTTTTGTGCGCGATAAAAATTAGTGTGCTAAGCCCTCTCTCATTATAAAACTTTCGTCCCTTGCCGCACCCATATTGCCAATCGTGCCGTAGAGCTTGAATCACTTGTCAAATATATGGCAACCCTTTACTAAACTGTCATGTCAAAAGAAAGACTGTCATTAATTTTTTGTAATAAATTCTCTATTTGTTTGTATTCCAGATTTTAATGAAAAAGGCACGCTTTTTGGAATCACGTGGAAAGAGCATTCATATTATTAACCCGTGGTCTTAATAAAGACGATACATTAGTCCATCCAAGATGAGTATGCGACCTGAAGACCATCGTAGGAAGTGGGACAAAGATGAGTTCGAAAAGATTGCTACAGAGCGGTTGAAGGCGGAATTAGAAGAAGAGGAACGCTCAAAGAAGAAAGGTAAACGGTTCACATAAAACTATGTCACCATATTATTCCTAGACTTAAAATGCTATTGTTAGATCATGTTACATTCATCATTCATTTACTCCTCTGCTGCACTGGGAGTGAAGAAATAGCATAGAATGCATGCAGATACTTATCATCCTGTCATGTCGTAAAAGTCGACTAAGGGACGGGTCCTCCAACATGGTGGACTATCTGTATGGGCGATGGGCTGATCACCTGTGACCATACGGTTCATCATACCATCTTAGGTCTAATTAATCGCACGTGGCCACTAGTAGTCTTGTGGCTCTGCCCACCTCATTAGAGATTTCGGGCGTGATGCTATGTATGTATGTATGTAGATCATGTTCCAGTTAGCAGGACATTGATTATTCGAAAAGTCTATGCTTGTTAGCCTGAATACGATATAAAGAATATAATTAGCTAAATTAACATTAGACTACAGGTTCTTTTCATTGTCAAATGAATTAGAATACCTTTAATATATCCAGATAAACACTGCAAGATTCTAACCAAACAAGGCATGTCCCTGGTAATGAAAACATTAATACTTTCACTGCCAGCCCGAAAATACTGTAATAAGTACCAGGCTCACAGATTGTGTGATATGTGAGCAAATTCTCCAAATACCTTTGTGCCTCAGGCCGACCATAGATGCAGTCTAGTCAGTATCGGAATGTAAGAGCGCTAGTAAAGGACATTCATAGAACCAAATATAAATGAGTAGCATATAATTGTATCCAAATAAGAAAACAGCATGCTCGATCATAAGTAGCTTTGGTAGTAAAATAACAAAAGTTATGCATTAAATTCTCAGGCAATGGTCCAATTTGTCTTTGGAATTCTTTATTTAGATTTATACCTCTCTTGTTAATTCCAGTCCCACCAGTAAAGCGAGAGTTACTCAAGCAACGAGAATACAAGGTTGACTTGGATTCGAAGCTAGGCAAGAGTGTGGTGATAACAAAGAACACACCAACCTCCCAGTCTGGAGGGTACTACTGCAATGTATGCGACTGTGTTGTCAAAGACTCCATCAATTTCCTGGACCACATCAATGGCAAAAAGCATCAGAGGAATCTTGGCATGTCCATGAAAATTGAGAGGAGCTCCTTAGATCAGGTACTATTCAAATAATAGAACTTCTAAAGTATTTTACACATAGAAGTTCTTGTAGCATTAATATAAAGGCTGTTTTTGCTTTAATCATGTAACTTATTAAAATTGAAGTACAGTTGCTTACTTTGGAACCATACAGCTTTGCAATTACTTAGATCATTTTATGATGACCATTCCTGAAATGAAAGTTTGTGTGTGTGTGTGTGTGTGTATATGTTTGTTACCTCTTCCTGTTAAAACGGCTGAACGGATTTTGATGAAATTTGGAATGGAGATGGCTTATACCCTGGATTAACACATAAGCTACTTTTTATCCTGGAAAATTGAAATGTTCCCAAGGGAATAATGATAATCAAACGCAGAATAAGATGCGGGCACAGCTAGTATTTATATAATTTCTTGAACCCATGGCATTATGTAATTTGATGAAATGCAGCACAGTGAGCTGAATGAACTTTTCTGTTTCAGGTCAAAGCAAGATTCGCAACAAACAAACGCAAGTTAGAAGAAACGATTCGTGAGTATGAGTTGGACAGTCGTCTAAGAGAGGCGGCCGAGGAAGAAGCGAGAGTGAAAGAGTTGCGACGCGAGCGCCGCCGCGATAAGAAGCGCAAGTTACAGGAAGTCGATGAACCCGATGATACTCCTGCGCAGTCAGAACTCGCGCAGATCATGGGCTTCTCAGGCTTTGGAGGGACAAAGAAGTAGAATTTTTATTTTTATTAAATTACTTAAGCTTTTAAGCGTTTTTTTTTCATTTGAATGAAACCTGAGGATTATGGGATTTTAAATATTTCACTGGGTATATCTTTTACCTTTTGGCCGCTAAGCACGTCAGAAGTAACACGAATTTCAACTTTAAGTCAAGATTATGAAGGACTTTTTTACCCTGTTTACGCTGTCACGCATAGTCGACAACTGCGGCCAAAAGGTTGCAAATACTCACTTAGAGCTGGTTCCCACTTGTCGGGTGTCGGATCCAACAACAAATTGGGTGTAAATACAATTTATATGAGGCTGTTCACAATTATTGGTGAAGGAAGGCTGGACCTTCCGAAAAGTTAAAGAATCTAAAGTCCCAAAACTCTTTAAAGATGCTCTTCTTAAAACGTTTGAGTTATATATTTTCGCTATCTGCATAATTAAACGTTTCACTAGTAACCGATGATTTGTAAAAAGTGCGAAAGTCACAAACCCTCCTATAACTGGTTATTAAAAAAAAAATTAAGAGCAAGCACGTTTGACTCGGAGATAACTTAACCTCGTCTTATGTCTCTATCTCTTTTGTCAGCACTAGTGTGAGAGAGACGCACTTAGAGACAAGACGGTGTCAACTCACCCTCATGTCAACCTTGCTAGGGCCGCAGGCGGCAAAACTAGCGTGCCCCAGCGTCCAACTCAAGCTGTAGATACTTAGTGTTATGTTACACGCTCAGTATTCCATCAGTTCAGTCCGTCAGTCAGAACGTCTAGCCCGACCTGCCCGCAAGTCGTTTGTCGCTCAGTGCATCCCTTACATACTTATCTAGTTTGACAGAGTCGCACTGACCGACAAACTACTCGCGGGCATGTCGTGCTAGCCCCCCTGGTCAGAATTACGGGAAAATGACCGTCAACAGTCATTCTGACCAGACTGACGGACAACTGATAAACAACTAAGCGTGTAACCTTGCAATTGAGTACTTTTAATCAACTGCAAAACAACATCACGAACTAGGTATCCTTGAACCTGACTAGTCGTGAAAAACGCGTGTCGCATAATTTCTTTATTACATGTTAGTTCCGGTAATGATGACTTTACCAATCCCGCTCGCATCCCGGTGACCATTGTGCAGATGCTTTCATGCAGAACAACAAGCTGAATCAACAAGGTCGAACAACAACGACATGCAAAGATTATTAACTTCAACTCATCCTTGCGCGTGGCGCTATGTGTGCGTAAGCGTGTATGTATGTTGTGTGTATTCCGCTTTCATTTGTGTGGGTGCGACGCGACAGGCGTTATTCGACCAACACAAGCTTAGGAAACAGTTCCACGCGCAAAGATGAGTTGGAAGTATGAGACTCTTTGCATGCGGACAATATATAATGGTATTGTGAGAAACGCATACACACCAATCCGTAGACCGGAACAACTATAGTGATTTTATATTTGAACTCAAATGGATAGTCAGCATCAAAAACCTACCTAAGCAAAAGATTTGGATATATTTAAAATAAGATCCGCTTATGACCGACGTAACATACGTACGAGTACCTATTTATTTATACGTATATTTGTTACGAATCACAGCACCAAGAATTGCAAAATTTAACACTAACGCCATATAGGACCAGGTACTTAGGTATCTACATGTTTTTCCATTTTGTAGCGACATCTGGCTACGAACAGAAAACCCGGCTACCGAGTTCTTGTTAGGGCTGGGTACAATGCCGATTTATTTGCGGAGCAACTTCAAATCCTAGCAGAAGTTAAGTGGGATGAACGTGCGGCCCTCAAGATTAACATGCATGAGTATAAGCTATCCCCCGTGTTATCCCTCAGCGGCGCTAACATGCAGGACACAAAGATAACTTAAACCCGTTTATCTCTATGACTGTCTCTTTCGTCGGCACTAGTGTGAGAGAGACGCACTTAGAGATAAGACGATTTAACTTATCATAGTCTTGCATTTTAGGGCCGAAGTGCGTCTCTCGCATACTAGTCTTCTACTATATAAAAATAAGTCGGGTTTTCCTTCCTGACGCTATGACTCCAGAACGCACGAACCGATTTCCACGGTTTTGCATTCGTTGGAAAGGTCTCGGGCTCCGTGGGGTTTATAGCAAAGAAAATTCAGGAAAAAGGGGGGGCAAACGAGCAGGCAGGTTACCTGATGATAAGCAATCACCGCCGCCCATGGACACCCGCAACACCAGGGGATGACGGATGCGTTGCCGGCCCTTAGAGAAAGGAGTAGGCTGACAAACAGGCAGACGGACCACCTGATGGAAAGTGGACAACGCGCCGCCTATGGACATCAGCAACACAAAAGGTGCTGCCAATGCGTTGCCTGTCTAGGGATGGAGGATGGAGGATGGGAGATGGGGATGAGGGAATAGGCCCCCGGATTTCGTCGCTTAGTATAGAAGAAAGCGATAACATGGGGCTAACTTATCCTCGTGTCAACCTAAATAGGGCCGCTGTAGAATAAATAGGCGAACACCGGACGACGCAGCGACGGCAGACCCCGGTACAAGGAGGACCGACGATTTTCTTGGCTGAGGGTTGACGGAATCCGATGGATTGCACAGAAGTGGGTATTGGAGCGATCTTTGGGAGGAGCCAGCGGTGGAAGTTTTTCAGTTGAAATGATGATGATAAATAATTTAAAAGGGCCTCAACACACTACCGCGAGCATAAATTGTTTATCCCCTTAGCCAACTGAAAAAAAGGATCAGTTGCTGATGTACGCTTTGCAACGTTTCAATATTTCGGGTTTCTTTACAATAAACAGAATAACTGTTCTAGTGGATAAGGTATATATAGCTGATGCTGAATGTGCGGCCCTAACATGCAAGACACAAGGATACTTAGGTAAGTTAAACCGTCTTATCTCTAAGTGCGTCTCTCTCACACTAGTGCCGACGAAAGAGATACTCATAGAGTTAACGGGTTTTACTTATCTTGGTGTCTTTGCATGTTAGGGCCGCAGTCGTATTGTGACTCTCCATAGAACCGTGTTATAATAAAGTCATATGCTGGATTATATTCTTACCACTGTGTCACTTTATTATACGTAGCTAAAGGCTCTTAAAAGTATTTTATTGCAAACAGCTCCTATGCAGATCCTGAAATTTCTTGCTTTTTGGATAGTTTCATGTAGCACTATAAAGTCCTCGCTTAGCCAAGCCCCAAGTTATTAGCGTACCTAATACTAAAGTAACTACGTAAAGTGAAGTTGTTTTCCCAGCGAAGTAAAGCAGGTTCTTGCCTGAAAGAGAGTTAAAGCCCTGACCCATGGCCGAGCTGAGAGTGGGGGTCTCGTGGTCCTAAACGAATACAACCCCACAATTGTAGCAAAGACAAATTACTTGCTATTGCCAGCATGGGCTCAATTATTTACTTCGCAGTGTCTCTTCGCGTCGACTTGGGTAAGTAACATTCGGCGCCCGATCAGAAAACCATCAGCGGCCCTAGCAAGGTTCTTATCCCTCGGCGTCTCTCTCATACTAGTATCGAAGATAGAGATGCACTGAGAAATAAGATAGGGATAACTTATCTCCGTGTCAATCTCGCTAGGGCCGCACGCCACCGCCTACGTACTTACCTAAATTAATATTTTTAGCCCAGCGTTGGTCGGTGGATGCTAGAATACTTGAACCTAAGGACCTAATCGTTTCTCAGAAGGAAAACTCAGAAACATTCAGTCTTTAGTATACATATTAAAGACTACAAAAAACCCGTCACTATTAATGACCGTACTGCCTGTATATTCACGGTACGCTATGATTTTCCGCTACCAGTGTGCGCTAAAACCACGCCCTCGTATAAAACGCAAGTTCACAGTCATGCGGACTTAATGTGGTAATTGCCTTCGACGACATGAGACCCATCAATCTGCAAATCGCGTCAATCATCGCTTTGCTAGCAATATGTTTCATGATTTGTGCCACTGGATATCAAGTAAGTACCACTTAAATAAAAAGGTAAATAACTGTATTACTTAGTTACCTGACCTATAATAAAAATAATTAATCAGGGGCCAATCTTTACACAAATCGATCTAGTCCCAAAGTAAGCTCTAAAGGCTTGTGTTATGGGCAGACGACGATATACATACTTATATAGAGAAATAAATACTTAAATACATACAAAAACCTATAAAAGGTAACTAGGTATTTTTTCTAAGATTTTATAGGATTTTTTTATATTTAATAATAACGTATGTGCTTAGGTTAAATTTAAAGTATCTTATACTGTTGTAACTGTTTTTGAAAGGGCTAGAAGTTAAGCTTAAATTACAAACATACATACATATTATCACGCCCGAAATCCCTAATGGGATGGACAGAGCCACAAGACTCCTTGTGGCCACGTTTGATTAATTAGTCCTAAGATGGTATGATGAACCGTATGGTGACAGGTGATCAGCCCATCGCCCATACAGATAGTCCACCATGTTGGAGAGGACCCATCCCTTAGTCGACTTTTACGACATGCCAGGATGATAAGCATCTGCACGCATTCTATGCTATTTCTTCACTCCCAGTGCAGCAGAGGAGTGCTAAGCTTAAATTAAATAATTTTAAAGCAGACAATATTATTTTTTGAACGCTATGATTTCCACCCGTTCCTAGTATCCAGCAGCCATGATCGATACTGACAATATACTTGTTGAAACCACACAATTCCTTAATTGAATATAGATATCTAGATTATTTAGTTGTAGTATAGTAACGCACACTTTTAATTTCAGATCGCTCATCGAGACGCGCTTATTCAGAGTAAGTTTTGTGGAAGTCGTTTTTAGGATTCCGTACCCAAAACGGGCGAGACCCTATTACTAAGGCTCCGCTGTCCGTCTGTCCCTCCGTCCGTCTGTCACCAGTCTGTATCTCATGAACCGTGATAGTTAGACAGTTGAAATTTTCACAGATGATGTATTTCTGTTGCCGCTATAACAACAAATACTAAAAAACAGAATATAATAAATACCTATTTAAGGGGGGCTCCCATACAACAAACGCCATTTTTTTGCCGTTTTTACCTACCTACACACACAAAGACTGTTAAATTCTATACCCTCCTTTTCGCTTCGCGCAGTCGGGTAATTAAAAATAAATGTTTTTATTATCTAACTTATTTCAAGAACTTTTTTGTGGATGTCGTGTGTCCCAGCCGATTTATCGAGTTATAAATTACAGGCATCTCTTTTAGGTACTTTAGGGTAAAGCACTATGGTGAGGAAAAAAAATTACGCAATTACGGCGTAATTTTTTACCCATTCCCACATTTTCACTAAATAAATGCAATAATATAACATAAGGGTGTATTATCGCAGATACAACATACCAATTTTAACAATATTGGAGAAACTAATGAATCTATTGTTATTTTTAGATGACGTGCAACAGAATATGCTGCTACGCGCAAAGCGGCAGGTGGAGTCTTTTGATGATAACGACTTTAGTTCACCGCAGCAAGAAGCACCCGAAGAGACGGGCTTCTGGGACAGAGTAGTTAGAGTAGCACTAAAATTGTTCAGTAAATTCGTAGAATGGCTAAACACGTAGTAATTGGACTGTTTGTATAAGCTTATCCCTTTAAATAAACTGGTTGGGGGGAGAAGTTTGAAAATAATAAAGTAATTCAATAAATGTGTACATGAAGGGTAGCTCTCTAATTATTGGTATTTTAGACACAATTTTCCTCTATCAGTGCTAACATGGGTGCCAATAACTAATTGCTTTTAGACCTAATAAAGTTAATTTAAAACTTAACATTGTATTTTTATTTTTACAATAAAACCAAATATAATTCGAATGTACAGACTCTATTCAACATTGTCTAAGTTATTATCACATAATATTTTGCTGTATTAACTCGACAGCAAAGGCAGCTATATCGTAAAAAAAATGTAATATCGCTTAGGCAATGCCGAATAGAGGCCCAGCATTTTTTTGTTTGGTGTAATAAAATAATGGCAAAACTTTGCAAGGTCACTTGGCATTATTTATTTAATCCTTCTATACTTATAATGGTACTAAATTATATACTTAAAGAACTAGTTTAGGCAATCAAAGTGAAAGACTTTATGAAAAGGCACACTAGGGGTGCAGTATTCGGCAAACGTTTTTTCTTAGTTTCTCAATACAAATTCAGTAAGATCAGGCAATCGTACCTAACCAGGCTTTAGATGTTGCTCAGAAATGTTCAGAGGATTATATGATCTTTGAGATGCCAAATGTCTTAAGGTTGCAAGCTCCATTTTATCTGTAGGTCTGGGCAGGACAGTAATAGGCTTCTCTGACATATCAATCCATTTAACAACATTTTGTAATGCCCCTATACGCATAAAGGCTTTACTTGTCAATGCAGTGTCTACTATACATTTTTTCAGAATAGCAGCCAATGGTGCATTTTCTGGTATTGCCTTCCCTTCAATTGCATTGGCTAAAGAATGATAAACATTTTTGAAATCTACATTCTGAGTGTTCTTTCCTGATGGTATGTTATCAAATTCTGCAATTAATCTCAAAGCTGTTGCTGTTTCAGTATGAAGTTCCTTGAAGCTTAAAGAATCTTGTAAAAACTTTGCCCAACTGATTAACGGAACAGGTGGCCGACTGGTACTAGTCCTCGGGGGCCAGATGTTTCTTTTCATTGGAATATTCGCTTGCTGTACTGCTTTTTCCCTATAATATTCTATAGCTTTTTTTATCTGTTCTGTTGTTTTTGTTGGAATATTTTCAGCAATTTGAGTTAATTCTCGAGATCCAAAGACTTTTATGTTTTGAAGAAGATCAAAAATTTCATTCTTAGTCCAGTCCTGCAGTCTTTGATCGACTGGTTTTTTACTTTCTGCCGGAGGTTCAACATCCATACTAACAAGTTAATGCGGTGTTAAACTAATTGACGGAGATATTGTACTAAGCAGCTACGAAAGAAGTAAAAAAGATCAATAAACATAACACTGATATATTTTTTAAATCATTCAATGAAAATAGGATGAGAAATATAAGAGATCAATCATATGACTTGTAGACTGTAAAATGAAAAAAAAATTATATACACTTATAGACTTACATCCTTCTTTCCCCAAAAAATGGTAAATAAGTAGAAAACAAACCAAATATACTTAAATATTTGATTTTAAGCGACTTTGAGGTTATAGATAAATGTCAAAATGATACTGTTTTTGTTTTGTTTACCCTTAGAGGGAAGGCAAAGGGAACTTAGCCCATACAGCCATGACCATTTATATAATTGACTTCATTTCGTAAAGTTCAAGCAGACCGATTTTTATATTTGGACTGGCATGAAAAACTCGTATATATGACATTTTGTGTGTAAAGTAAGCGCTGTAATTCTTCAAGCAAGGGTCATGAATTAAAAATTAATATACTATCTTTTGAGAACAATGTTTCGTTAAATGCACGAACAACATATACCTAAGTAGCTTTTCAAAATGAGCTCAGCCGCACTGTCAAAATAAATATAGCAACACCTAAGCCCTAATATAACCTCAAAATGAAGTCAAGCAAGCTTTCATAAATAATATTAGCAAATTGTCAATATTTTTTATACAGTGTGTTAAACTATATTTCAAAACATAATTTTGTTATTCATTCAAATGGGTGCACTCTAGTAGAAAGCATCGTTGTGAGTGAATTTACCATGAGCTTCTTTCGTGCATCAACTGTGCCATGAAATGACTTTATAATGGCTACTTTTGAAAATTGGTTGAGTCGTAGAAAAGGTATTGTTTGTTTATATATGTATTCAATTAGTGTTACGTTATAACTTAAACTTTCTAAATTTTGGCTTTATATTAAATAATCGATTTACTTAAACGTATTTAAGTAGAAAGTGATGTAAATGAGGTTAGAAACTTGGAAGTATTCAGAAGGTAGTTTGTTATTGAATTGGATTAGAATCTTTTACATAATTGGTACTTTGTTGATCGTAAATGTTATACTCAAAATATGTAATGTTATTTCCTTTGGAGCTTTTCTTTTATAATTTTTTAAAACATAATTGATTTAAATAACATTTGTTTACAGTAAAATTTCAGCTCTAATTAGCTATTCAGTTATGCTATTATAATGAAAACTTATCTTGATAAATAGTTTTAACAACAACTAACAACTAGAATTCCTGATTATTAAACATTTAATTTATCTTTTAGGTAAAAGTAGTAGCGATTTATTTAAATTGGATACGAAAAATAAAACACCAAAGGAGAATGTTGTAGCAATAATTGAAGGGCTTTACTCTTTGAAACCATTCCAACATGAAGTATCACCCACCCATAAGACTGTGCCAAGGATCATTGTGCATAATGGACCCCAGAGAAATAGTTCTGACACACGCAGACTGTCCTACCTGAATGCACTTGTGACACTTCTGGGCAAAGAGGGTATCAGTAATTTAGGATTTACTTCTGATGAGTTGATGACATGGTAAGTACATGATATTTATAATGTAGACATAAATTGAGAAACTATAAAATGAAATATCCTGATTAATTATGTAATGTGACTACAGCTCAAAGCACAACTAATGATCCAAGGTAATGTTGACAAATGATTCAATTATCTAGTCTAGTCCAAGTCTAAGGGGCCGTCCATTAATCACGTGAGGCTTGAAAGGGGGGGGAGGGGTTTGACAAAAATCATGAAATGTCACAAGGGGGAGGGGGTGTAGTAAAATATCACGTGTATTCATTTTTTCATTATTTTTTCTAATGTGCGATTTTTAAATCTAGGCAACAAACAAAGTTGATGATTTTTTTGTAGATACTAAAAATACACTTGGTGGGGGATGGGGGGGTAGTCTTAAACCTCACCATTTATCACCAAGGGGGAGGGGGGGTTAAAAAATGCTTAAAGAAAGATCACGTGATTAATGGACGGCCCCTAAGGGTGCATTCTCACTGAAATGGAGCACAGCCGAACTATCCAATCACAATGCTATAAATATATCAATGCCCTATAATAGAACAATCCGATTGATCTGTTCCACTCATCTCAGTGGGAAATGCACCCCTCAATCATTTGTTGGGGCTTTAATAATGTCAATGAACCAATAACCACTTCTTTTAACAGTATAAAACAAGAATAAACTATGCTTAATAAGATAAGATAGTTTTGTAACGTATTTTATGGCTATTATATTGCAAAAATACTTGTGTCTTAACTATATATTTTCTATCTAATTGCAGCATAAGAGTAAGTCTAGTCGATGAGTCTATGGTGTTGAGAGCAGCGGCCTTGAGAGTTCTAAGATATTTGATTAAAACTGAAAATGATGTTGCAACATTCAATAATCTAAAGTTGCCTTATCTTGTCACAAGGTGAGTGGACATAGTTTTGAGGGTTTCATGGTAGACCTGGGAATAGGGTGAATTATTAATAGGCTGAATTATAAGTCATCTTTCTCTCTTTTTTGTTTTGTTGAGACCAACTTCAATAAAAGCGGTTTTAAAACTACATCCCTTTATTAGTACTGTACTGAGTATGAAGGCACCATTCTAATTATGTTAGCTTTTATTCAGTTTATATTTACTATTAATTATGATATTATAACTTATCATCAGTTGATAACACAAACGACACTGAACTCAAATATGCATATCCATCACAGATGTTTTTACCCCAATTTTTATTCAACACTTACATAAACTGACAAGCACAAGCCTAGTAACTACAAAAGGCTGGTTTCCTGAAATTCCTGAAAAATTCTTATTAGTCCGTCATTTACGTTATAAAAATATATTGAACACAGATTTTTTCTTTTGTCAATTAAACAAACAATTACGGAGATATACTTAGCGTGTTGAAGTTCCGAGTGACATCATGACTTTGTACACTTTTTACCATTAAGTGACGTCATTTGCCCCCACTCCCGAACTTTGATGCGCGTTATCTTTGGCAATTTTGATTGATTTGATAAAGCAAAAAATATGCATTCATTCTTTTTTGATAATCTAACTGCCGGACTAAATAGAATTACTATATTTTTACTCAGGAAACATCCCTATTAACATTTCAATGTCCACCTAGAGCTACGCTCTTAGCAAGCCAGCAGTTTTCCATGTAGCAAAAACTCGCTACAAACAGAAAACCCAGCTACCCACTTCTTGGCAATAAAAGTGAAGAGTGATGAGATAATTTGGCTAGGTCGATGGATCTGATGATGCGCAACGAGGAGGAGCGCGCGCAGGCGCTGCGCGTGGTGCGGCGCGTGGTGGCGGTGGCGGGCGCGGCGGGCCCGCGGCGCGCGCGCGCCGCCCGCGTGCACGACAGCCTGCTCCGGTGCCTGGCGGCCGTCGCGCGTGCTGGCACCGGCGACGGCGCCCCCGACCGCCTGTCTAGGCCTGCTATTGCAACGTTGGCTGAGATATGTAAGATTTTCTAAAAATAGACATACACATAGCGATAGTAGGGTAAGCAGGTATACCTTTTTGGGATAGCAAATGTGTGCATCCTACTTATATTTAAGCTATTTAGTGTCTTTATCATCTATACAGGGTGGGCCAAAAGTTTTTGCACTTGAAAATTTTATAGAGGCAAAACTACAAATGCTATTTTATTATGTATTTATTGTAAATAATTAGTATAAAATAAATTTTTAATTTATAAGAACACTTGTCGACTACGCAATTGTATGAAAAGATGCTGACAATCATCACTTCTGGTACGTAACCGCCCTGTTTGCTTAATATTCCTTGTTGAAACAGTTTCTTTAAACTTACTGACCACAACTTTCATTAAATTGAGGCTGGGACACTAGCTTATACGGCATAATCCATATTCAATCCTTAAAAGGCATCGCATAGTAAGACTGTTTTTTTTTGTAAAGTGTTTAACACAATAACCACGTTGCTTTCCTGTGAAATGGTCCATCATGGTCAAAAATGTACAAAATGGTACTTAATTTCCCGTTATCCTTTGTACGGCACAATTAATAGTTTAGAAGAAAATCTGTGTTGCTATTTGCTAAAATTTATGGCCCAGCCTGTATATATCTTGATTAAGGGTAATTCATTATCCACCTGAGACATAGAATATAACTAATAGGCAGCTTTTATTCCCAGGCGTGTTGAACCCAGACCTGTTCATCGGGTGCGGCGGCGTGACGGCCGTGACGCGCCAGCTGGCGGAGTGCGCGACGCCGCACATGGCCGAGGCGCTGTGCGGCGTGCTGCTGCACACGCTCAACGAGCCCGCGTCGCGCGCCGCCGCCCGGGTCGACCTCACCTGCCTAAGCTCCCCGTATTGTGACTTCCATTTCCGACCCGCGGGCGATACTAACAAGTAAGAGAATTTTGTAGGTCACTTGCTATCGTTAACCTTTTGATCGCCAAGCATGTCTGAGAAGTAGCACGAATTTCAACTTTAAATCAAGGTATTGAAGGACTTTTTTACCCTGTATCCGCTGACGGCTGCAGCCGACTGTGGCGGTCAAAAGGTTATAACCTCATGAAATGGAAAGCCATTGCGTTTGGTCATGTTCCCAGCCACTGAGGAAGAAATAAAATTTGTAGTGACAGATGGGACTATTTTTAAAGTTAACTTTTAATATAGGCGATTCGATTAGCAGTGGCTATCACACAAGTAATAGTGCCCAAATTTTGCAGCCAACTTTAGATCAGTTTAGCGTTGCCTATTACTTCGTTTTTGCTCTCCTCTCCATTGATGTGGTCCAGAGCTAAGGTAGACTTTGTCTCTAAACAATTTCACTATACTCATTTTTAGGGTTCCGTACCTAAAGGGAAAAACGGGACCCTATTACTAAGGCTCCGCTGTCCGTCTGTCTGCCGGACACCAGACTCTATCGCATGGACCGTAATAGTTAGACAGTTGGAATTTTCAAAGATGATGTATTTGTGTTGCCGCTATTACAAGAAATACTAAAAAACAACAAAATAAATATACAACAAACGTGTTTTTTTTTTATAATGGTACGGAACCCTTCGTGCGCTAGTCTGACTCGCACTTGGCCGGTTTTCGACTAGCCGTAATGTGCTTGTCGTATGACAGTTAAATAATGCGTGTTGTATGAATTCTTTAATATAGAAGTACAAATATTGAAATTCAGTTTATAGACAAGTAATTCTTGTGTAGACTAGGCATTTATTTTACGTCTTATTCTAGAATATTTTGTAGTACTACAATAAGGGCTTTGCAATAAGGTTGTGTTTGGTTTAAGGGACGAGCGCGAAATGCGATTCACGTGTAGCCGGCTCGCGTTGCTCTGTGTGCTACGCAGTTGGCCAGGATTGCTGCATTTCTGCCACCCGCGCAATACGGGCGGCTTGCGGGCGATGGTGTCAGCCCTGTACTTGCCCAGATTGGAAGTCCGAGTATGTGCCAACTCTAGATATATGGCCAAATTCAGAAAGGCCACTCAAATCTATCTTTATTTAAAGTGACGTTTGAGTGACGTTTTTGTATAGGATGACAACTAGTTGACGGATATTTAACCAGTTAATAATAATAATAGTAAATAATAAAATAATTTAATTCAGGAATAAATCCATACACATTTGATAAAAAAACAATGAAAATAAAATGACATTAAAATAAGATTAAAATTGGTTCAAATTCCATTAAACGTTATTTATAAATTATCAAAAATTCAACTAAAAATAAAAATCGAAATTACAATTGAAGTCAGGCTAATAAAATAAAAATACAAAAAAGATATACATTAACAAATCGGAAAATTAAAAATTAATCATTTAATCTCTAATCAAATGCTTAAGTGGCGTTTCTGAATTTGGCCAATATTCTGCTAGTGTGTAATGTGCACAGTCAAATTGTTAAGGTTGTTTTTTATTGTTTTCAGAAAGCGATACTAGATCTTTTATATGAATTAGTTGGGTTACCTCAGCCAGAATGGACAGACGAGATTTCTGTGGCATTAGATGCTGTGGATCCATCTGACTTTCAAGTGAGTATTCTGGCAGGTAAAATTGCCTTTCAATAACTTGATTAGGTTATTTTTGTTATAGATTTGTATTTTTCATACATATATATAATAATCATACATGATTGAACAAGATGGTTTGTTTCTGATGTGGTCCCAAGAAAAAAACCATGTGCATTATACTAATTTTAAATTATTTTGCAGGACTCGTGGCGGCTTAACGAAGGTTTCGTGGCCGCCGAAGGCACCGCTATTCTACCTCATCTTGGCGTGACTGGATCTGATATAACGGAGATCCATCTCGCGCTGCTGCTTCAGTGCTTTTTAGAGGTTATTTACCCTATTTTGAATTGATACGACTTGGGCCCCCAAGCCGGCAAGGTGTTCAATTTGAATTTTGTTTCAGGCCGGCCTACTAGATGGTTTAGCTGAAGTGATAGTGACAAGTGACACTTTCATATCCGTCCGCGCGACAGTATTATTAGGTCAATTGTTGCACCTCATCCATTCACTGGTGCCTCCTCAAGTTTGCAACATAACCCCGGCGCTTCCGCTGCTGATGTCTCAAGCGGCGAGCGGACGCCCGCAGGCGCTGGCCGCCGTGGCAGCCCTGCGGAGGCTTCACGCCATCCACGAGGCGCGCCCTGCCAGCCACTCCCTCTTCCTCGACCACATCATACAGTACTGCAGCGGCGCCTACCGCCAACGCCCCGAAGACTCTACCAAGAGCCGGAAGGAAATGGACAATGCCAGCATGGTGAAACCGAAACAGTACCCGCTCTACAGAGACAACAGCATAGAGTTCTTAAACGACTCTGACAACGAGAGCGAACCCAAGCAGCGGCACAGTGTCGGCTCGCGTGCCGACCTCACTACGAGAAACATCAGTGCACTCGTGAAAAGTAAAAGTGTCAGTTCTCGGACTAGTGCTGCGGTCAGTAAAGTGACGAAGACAGCTAAGTTTTTTAGCCTGTTTGAACGTGATAGTGATAACATGATCCGGTGTTCATTGGTCATGCAGAACAAGGATGGAAACACGTGGAATTGGGAAATTATTCGGGCCATTTTGAAGGTACATAGATATGTAACGTCTTAGAATAAGACCTAATTGTATGTTTATTGATAATAAGCCAAGTTTCTTCACTTTCCAAAGCGAATTCTAGCCACAGGTATAGTAAACAGAACAAGTAAGAAAGTGTGCCTTTGTAAACGCAATCTGAATCTTGATTGTTTGTTTGCCGATTTTAATTAGGAATCAATTTGGGTCCTACACACATTTACGTTTAGAACTGTTCCTTCTGTTCCCGGAAGTTAAGAACTTGGCTTTTTTTTTTGGATTATATAAATAAATAAGGGGACAATGTTTTACACAAATCGATCTAGTCCCAAAGTGAGCTCTAAAGGCTTGTGTTATGGTTACTAGACGAGGATATACATACTTATATAGATAAATAAATACTTAAATACATAGAAAACGTCCAAGACTCAGGAGCAAACATTCATGCTCATCACAAATGTTTACCCTTATTGGGGATCGAACCCGAGATCGCTAGCCTCGGAGGCAGGTTCATTACCAACTAGGCTAACCGCGTCGTCAAGATCCGTATGTGAATTGCCCATTTACTATGAAACTGACCTTTTTAAATACAGTCTTTAACTTTTTGGCCACCGTTGTCGACTATGCGTGACAAGCTAGACAGGGTAAAAAAGACCTTCATCACCTTGACTTAAAGTTGAAATTCGTGTTACTTCTCAGACGTGCTTGGCGGCCAAAAGACAGGGTATGGTAAGGTATGTTAATATTTCAGGAGGCCGATTCCGCGCCCATACTGAACCTATGCGACAGCGGACACAAGGCGTGGGCGGCGCGCATCGTCAACTACCTGAAACCGTCCTCCAACAAGTACTCGCACACGGACCTGTCCGCCACGTCCAAGGGACACTCGGCCACGCGCGCCGGCTGCCAGCTCATCCGACACCTGCTGCGGCACTATGACGTAAGTGATCACTATGAGACAGGTCAATGGTGGATGGAAAAGTGAAAGACTGACACGAATTCCCGAAGAGGAGCCATTCTAATTTCCAATGGCTTATTTAGGTTGATTACGTTGATGTAATTGATTCAAAGCCCAACTTTTTATTGATATTTGACTTGTGTTAATAATAATAATAATAATAATAATAATAATCTGGGGACAATCTTTACACAAATCGATCTAGTCCCAAAGTAAGCTCTTAAGGCTTGTGTTATGGGTACTAGACGACGATATACATACTTATATAGAGAAATAAATACTTAAATACATAGGAAACATCCAAGACTCAGGAACAAACATTCGTGCTTATCACATAAATATTTGCCCTTACCGGGGACCGAACCCGGGACGCTAGCTTCGGAGGCAGGGTCACTCCCAACTAGGCTAACCGCGTCGTCGCGTTATTACTTTTGATGCGAAATGAAAATGCTGAAAACTAAACTATTATTTATTTATTCATTGTAATCACGGTACATATAATGTCATATACATAGCTGGGCACAAGACCGTTAATCCGTTAATCGTTAATTAATAAAGTTAACATTTCGAGTAACGGATTAACTTTTAAGTTAACTTCAAAAATTGTTAACGGACTCGTTAACTTCCGCTAAAACAATTAATTAAACGTTAATTAAGTATCTACTATTTGCCAAAAGGATACCGCGCGGCTTATGACAGATAGCTTTTGATTTTAATTTGATCTCTAAATAATAGGTATTATTACAAACTCAATACCCTATTTTTACTAATGTTTCATGTCCTGCCTAAACTTCCTGAGCACATTCCAACATTTTTTATAAGTAAAAATTACTAACGCATCGGCATATAATATGCAATTTCCATCACGAGTTAACGATTAACGTTAACTTCCGTTCAATCTTCCGAAATGTGACGCCTTAACGTTTAACGAAGTTAACTTTTTTAGTAAGGGATTAGCGATTAACGAATTTAACTATGTGATTTGATTAACTAAGAGACAGAAATCTGATAATTATTAGAAAATTTGAAAATATTTATCTTGATAATTTCGAACCCTGCTTTGTTATGTAAGCAAATGGAAAATTGGATTGCTACTGTCTGGGAATGCTCTATAGTACTTTTTCCTCAGGCGGACTCCCAAAAGCTGCTGGAGGATCTATTCTATGACGTCAGCCGGCAAGTTGAGGCGATCGAAACGGGCCGCAAAGCGCACGAGTGCTTGTTCAGCCCGCAGCACATGAGCAACACTATGTGCCAAATGTACTTCCTGTTCATCGGACAGCTCTGCCATTCACAGAATGGCCTCAATCTATTGAAGGGGACGAAGCTATATGAGAAGTGAGTCAGTGTTATCTAGTTTATAAAATTCTTAAGTGGTTCTATGAGACTAATAAATAATAATAAAGCTGCCTGATAATGGTAGAGGAGGGCGAAGAATTCCAAAATCAATGAAGGCTTCCTTAAGGGTCTGTGATTTCTAAGTGAATAATAATAATAATAATAGCCTTTATTCAGATAGTAATTTACATTATTATTTATAATAAACTTTTCGGTAACTCTATATTATGCATCGACTCCCTGTCTGTATGTCATTAGTTGACAAAGGCCTCCTCCAACTGTCGCCATTTCTCTCTATCGTTGGCTACTCTTGTCCATGTACCACCCCCTAAGGCTTTGATGTCATCAACCCACCGTCTAAAAGGTCTACCCCGTTTTCTCTTCTTGTCACTTGTGAACCAATGTGTGACTAATTTTGACCATTATTCATACAAATATCTAATTGGAACATCTATTTACATGACGCCTAAGCCTAAATTACGGCGAAATTCTGAGCAGCGACACCCAACATGACATTTTCATTAGCTCTGACTATAAATTTCTAACCTCATCGAGTCAGATTTTAGAAAAAAATTGCAGCTTCCATTTCCATTGTAGATTTATGTATAATGCATTATTAATATAATTTTATCATCTATTCTGTAAAAATTAGCATGTAAGGGTTAACTTTTAGTGCTGATTGTTTCAATAAATAAATAAATGTATTTTATTTTGATATCTCTTAGGGTTTCAGAGAACCTGTTTGTTATCATCCCAATCCCACGCGAACTAAGTCACGGGCACCGCTATTTTTAGGGTTCCGTACCCAAAGGGTAAAACGGCACTCTATTACTAAGACTCCGCTGTCCGTCCGTCTGTCTGTCTGTCCGTCTGTCAACAGGCTGTATCTCATGAACCGTGATAGTTAGACAGTTGAAATTTTCACAGATGATGTATTTCTGTTGCCGCTATAACAACAAATACTAATAAACAGAATAAAATAAATATTTAAAGGGGCTCCCATACAACAAACGTGATTTTTTTGCCGTTTTTATAGATAATGGTACGGAACCCTTCGTGCTAGAGTCCGACTCGCACATGGCGGTTTTATTTTTTTATTTTAATATTACTGATGTTACGTTTAACGGTATGTAGTAATTAGCATTATAATTTTAAAATGTTTGAACATTGCAGCCTCCTGGAACTTTCAACAAAGACGCACCACAGCTGCTACGTGAAACTAGTGATATCTAGTCTCGATTACACTCTCGATTCTCACCCCCGCGACATACTCGCCAAGACCCTAACTTGCAGCATACTCGCCTCACGGCTATACGCCACTCAATTCCTCAACGTTTTACTACGAGCATCGCAGAAATCTAAGGAGTTGGTGCGAAAAAGGTCAAAGTTAAAGAAGAACTTTCTCCAGGAGCATTTGAAGGCGTCGCACAGGGAGGAAGAGACGAGCGGCGTTGACATGGACACTTGGCTGCTGCAAATGCTTATAGCGCAAGTCAAAGATGAATCCAAGTCGGTGGTCAGGAGCGCCGTGCTGGCTTTGGAGGAAGCTTACAGCGTGCCTGTAAGTTTTGTGCTTATTATATACTAGTGGATCCGCCACAGCTTCACCCGCGGTATTTTCCATACAAACTTTATAACCCCTAGTCACCCCTTTAGGGATGGAATTTCAAAAAATCCCTCCTTAGTGCACCTCTAGGGTACTCGAGGAATGTCTCCTACAAATTTCAAACCTCTAGGACCACCCGTTTAGGCTGTGCGTTGTCTATAAGTGAGTCACGGTACTGTTTTATATATATTGATTTACTAGCTTCCGCCTGCGACTTCGTCCGTGTGGACACCCTAATCACCTAGTGGTACGAAATATACTTTACTACCTATTCTCATACCTACCTAATATACATAAAAAATTTCATAAAAATCGGTCGAGCCGCTACGCAGGGACGAATAAAAACTTGTGTACTTAGTAATTTATCTAGTCACAAGCCGTGCCCACAGCTCATAACTTCATAAACTTCCATATTATATATTTTTTTAATGTTGAACTAAAGTATCAACTTAATATACAACTAGAAAGAGCTCTAAGATAGAAAATCAAAATCAATTGATAATAAAAAGAAACGGACTGTCTGTATTTAACAGTTTAAGTTCAGTTTAATCATATCTGGAGCCAGTTTGTTAAAGCATACATACATACATACATACATAGCATCACGCCCGAAATCCCTAATGGGGTGGGCAGAGCCACAAGACTACTTGTGGCCACGTTTGATTTATTAGTCCTAAGATGGTATGATGAACCGTTAAAGCATACGAGGTCTAATAATATTAGTGTTTTGTTTTATTTTCACTTCTTATTTACGAGACAAAACACTATTATTACGGTCTGTTCGCCGAGAGTTAATAAAAAAGTATAAAGTCAGGACTTCTTAACTCAGTACAAATAGCGGCCCGCTAATTATTTTTACCGATGATAATATAAAATGAATAGCCTAACTGTATAAACAGAAAGCAACACGCGGACGCCCAAACGACACACTCGAAGCCAATGACATATGATAGAAAGACATAAGACACGTCATAATCATACTCAACGCGTTTGTGTCATAGATAAAACAAATCTTTTTCGTTTCTTTTCGGCCAGTGCAGTTTTATATGACATTTGACGCGCACATATAAGACATTAATTTGCAATATGGCGATTGTGTATATGAACAAAACAAATAATTTTTATTCGCCGCCGTCCGCCCGGCTCGACACCGCACTTGACATCATCTGCGTCCCTCGTACCACGAAACTCAGTGCGCGCGGCGATAAGCTACGCCCGTCATACAGTTCGCGATAGTTAAGCGACAGTCGCTATTTTGAAACGATATCATAATATTTATCAACTCTCGACGAACAGACTTTAGACTAAAATATTTTGATAAACGGGCCCCGGGCGATATCACGCATGACTGCCGTGCCCCTTGATTTGGTTTGGACGGTTAAATGTATTTTACTATTTCCTAGGCGCTGTTGGAGAAGCTGGTGCTACAAAAAGATAACCTTGGCTACAACTGTCACCTGGACAAGGACGCAGATCCAGCGTCGATAGACTTGGCGGCGGCCGGCGATAGAGGCTACCTCATCTGGCTCGGGCTCGAGATCGCCGCCGCGGCCCAGGCGCCTGATCTCAAAGCGAAGGCGTTTATCAAGAAGCATTTGGATTTCTGGACTAAAAGCTACAATTATAGGTTTGTTTGGGACTATTTTTAAGGGGAAGGAATACCTTAAGAAACATATTCAGAAAGTAATATTTCGGGGGCGTGGTTCGTGTCGCCTCCTCGTTATGATCACAATGATCATATTGACGTGCCACGCCTTCCAAACACTGTCATAGTGGCGCGGCGTTTGTAGTATGATAGTTCGTAAAAATAGAACTCAAACAAAAATTTCAAATCAAGTGGGATGACGTACTACGAGTAAGTTTCATTTCTAAACAATATTTATTTTTATATAAATTTTTTATAGTTGGTCACCATGGAAGTTTCTTAATACGAACGTTATTAAATTAAAGTGTTGAAAGGCAACATCTATAAGACTTCACTGGCGCTATCTAGCGGCGAGTGGCTGAATGAGGAAGAAAAATATACAGTGGTTTTCGGGTATAACGACGATAAAGGAACCACTCTAATTTCGTCGTTATATTCGGAAGTCGTTACGGCAATGGTGAAAACAGTTGCTACTCAGAATATCAGTTTGTAACTGAACCATTTTAACTTGGAAACATACACGCTTACCTACCTTCTTAGCTAATATCTATAAAACAAAAGGTAAAGGTCTCCACAGTTGCTGGCCATCTGTGTGGATGTAAACAAAAGATAAGAAAGCTGTTTGTGTCTTCGGCGGCTGACTCCGGTCCCAATATCTGCATGGGATTTCTAGGAATTTGTAACAAATGATTCATTAAAAGCAGAAACTCGGCGTTACATCGCTATAGCCACATGAATTTTGTACTAAAATATGCTTTAAATTCAACGTACTATAGCTATAGCCAAATGGTCGCTACAACCAACGTCGTAATAAATGAAATCCAATGTAATATTTTTAAAGTGTAAACTTTAACTGACTGTCAGTTTCATTTGCTTATACCTCGTCAAAGGCAAAAAGCGCGCTGGCGGTGGGGGCTGCGCAGTAGTCGATTTACCGGCCAAATTGGTGGTATCAGGTGAGGCGCGACGGAGGGGGTTACGCGCGGTATGTCTGTACCGTCGCGCTATTGGTTCGTTCAGTCCACCGTTGTTTCGTTCGCTCGCAAAGTACAGTCAGGCACGTTTGTTAGCACGATGTTTTTGCATTAAAAGGAAAGTTATTTTTTTATAAAATGTTTATTGTTTTATGAAGAGAAGCTGATAGTGGTGTAGTCAATAATTTAAATCAATTTATAAAAGGGTACATGGCCAGTAACAATCTTAGTTGGAATATTGGCCGAGTGATGGAACTCGTGAATGAAAAGGTGAATTTAATGTGTGAGAGATAATGGGAAAAAATTGTAACAAAGTAAAAAATATACAAGAATACAGAAAAATTATCGTGTGGTGGACTTGTTGACAGAAACGTTTGTCATTCGCGTTGATGACAATGTTTCTGATACTGGTTTTAATGATAGTGGCTCAAGCAAGTGATGACGACAATGACGATGTAGCACCAACAGCGCGTGTCAGTTGGATTCCATGTGACCCCTGACGATTTGATGGAAGGCGTGTCACCCTTAGCTTTAGTTCTTTTTTATTAATTAGGTACCTTTTCAAAATATTTTTTTCTGAAGTAATCATTTTTAGGGTTCCGTACCTCAAAAGGAAAAAAGGAACCCTTATAGGATCACTCGTGTGTCTGTCTGTCTGTCTGTCTGTCTGTCTGTCCGTCTGTCACAGCCAATTTGCTCCGAAACTACTGGAACGATTGAGTTGAAATTTGGTATTCATATGTAAGTTGGTGACCGCGACACGGACGCTTGACATAAATATATGAATTTTAAACATAGGGGCCACTTTTTGGGGGTAAACTAGAAAATTAAAAAAAAGAGTTATGCCACCTATATCGTGTGACATATCAAATGAAAGGGCTTATTGTGAGGATCTTAAATATATTTTCTTTTGAATTTTAAGTAAAATAGTTTAGAAGTTATACAAGAAAATAGGCGAAAAATGACTATTCCCCCCCTTATTTCCGAAACTACTGGGGCTAAAATTTTGAACAAAAATAGATCTTTGCCTATAGATTACAGGAAAACCTATAAGAAGTCTATGATATTTAAGGTAACCTAGTAAATTTCAGATAATCAAGTACGGAACGGAACCCTCTCCACTCGAGTTTAACTCGCACTTGTCCGGTTTTTTTATCGCAAGGTATTCCTGAAGTAGTTATTGAAGTGCATCTTTCATTCTACAAAACATTACACTTCAAATATTAAACAAGCTGAGATGGATTCATGGTGATATTTAAATATCTAAAATTATATCATATTTATTACATATGCAATAAATTTAATAAAATAGTTTTTGAGTGATACATTATTATCCATCGCCACGTGACAAACGAAAACCAATCAGAACGCAATGACGTCACGAACCTCGAAACAACAAAACGATCTGTCGAATAGTATCAGCGCGTCAACGATTTATAAAACTTTGAATTCATGTTTATTTAGTTAAAAAAAAATATATACGGGTCGAATAGATAACCTCCTTCTTTTTTGAAGTCGGTTAAAAACAGACCAAAAATAGACGACGAGGTATTAATCATGCAACTCAACACCAATTTTAATACAACATGACATGGCCGTGAATGTGTTTAGAGGTTGGTGACGTCACGTCAAATTACGTGTAGCTTTTGGTGTTTTAGCGGCAAATTTGTAAATGATTTTAAAATATCGTACAAAATTAAGGTCCTATGGGAGAGAGCTTGATATAAAATGTAAAAAGTCTCGTAAACGTGCCAGTTTTTCGGCAATTTATTGCTGCAATTTGGGCTATCCCCAAAAAGATTACATATTAAATCACTAATGTAATGGGGACAAAAAGTTGGAATATTAAATTATGAGTGTAGCCCGAATTGCAGCAATATGTTGCCGAAAAACTGGCCTGTTTACGAGCCCCTTAACAATTTGAGTGCTAGGAACCCGCTAGGCGGGCGCTTCGTTCGCAGCGTATTTTCTTCAACGATTGCTGGCGCTGAAAGTGTTAAACTCAACAGGTACGTGCGGCTAGTGGAGGCAGCCATCCACGACGCGCTGGCGCTGTGCTCGGGCAGCGGCGGGCGCCTGGCGCGCGCTCGCCGCGCCGCGCGCCCGCCGCCGCACGCGCTGCACGCGCTCGCGCGCCGCCCGCCGCTCGCGCGCGCGCTGCTACCCGCCGCGCTGCCGCCGCTCGCCAACGTACGTATACGATACACCTAGTACATACACCGAACACACCTACAATACAATACTCTTTATTGAACACCACAAAAGGAACAGAAAAGCATACACTACAAAATAAAGTTAGGGTACAATAGGCGGTCTTATCGCTAAATAGCTATCTCTTCCAGAAAACCACAATACAGAAAATAATTATCAAAAAAGTTCTTTGGCAGGTGGTGCAAAATTGAAGTTAAATCATTTTCTTTTACAAGCACTCACAAATACAAATATATATATATATATATATATATATATTTGTATTAAATCTAAAGGTACACCTACCTGGCTAGACATCATTCAACCTTTGGTAACATGAGCACCTTCAAACCGAGGTCGAAATCGGAACATGCGAGTCATATCTTCTTGACGACGCGGATAGCCTAGTTGGGAGTGACCCTGCCTCCGGAGCTAGCGTCCCGGGTTCGATCCCCGGTACGGGCAAATATTTGTGTGATGAGCACGAATGTTTGTTCCTGAGTCTTTCCTATGTATTTAAGTATTTATTTCTGTATATAAGTATTTATATCGTCGTCTAGTACTCATAACACAAGCCTTTGGAGCTTAGTTTGGGACTAGATCGATTTGTGTAAAGATTGTCCCCTGATTTATTTATTTATTATTTATTTATATCTAACAAAATTAAAGGCATTGTCTACCTTTTGTACTCTTGAAATAACATTACTCCCTGTTTGCCGTACAGGTATTGCTACGTAAAACCTGCACCACGGAACAAGACATAATGGACGTGAAAGCGGCCCTGTGGGCGGTGGGCAACGTGGCCCTGCACCCGTTCGGGCTGCAGCAGCTGCTCGGGCTGGCCGGCGACGAGTCGGTGCCGGCGCGGGTCATCGCGCTCGCCAAGCACTGCGCGGTGTACTCGGTGCGCGCCACGGCGTTCTACGTGCTCGGGCTCATAGGAAGCACGTACGACGGCGCCAACGTGCTCTCCGATCTAGGTGAGCTTCAGACTGTTTACTTAATTTGCCATACAACTCTAACTACGTGATTTATTTATTCATTCGTCATGTTCATTACAATCATAGGTGTTTAAAGTGCATGGCAGTTGGTACATGACACCCTGTACAGATATAGTGAATAATAAGTTTCCATCGGTAAAACTCGGATCTCAATCGGAAACGACGAGACCCGAAGTGTCAATTAATTATTGTATTAAATGAGTGACATGTTTATATTCATTAATATGAAACTTTATTATTTAGTGTCAAGTGTCAAAATGTAAAATGACAGCATGGTATGATGGGTACTGGCCCCCAATTCTCGATGCATTCGAGATATTCTGTTGAAGCTAATTGAGAGAGCACGATAATACGAACTTTGCCGATAAAACACGATGGAAACTAATTATGCACTACATCTGTAAGGGCACATAATGATATACTTAAAAATTAAACTTAAAACTAATTATCCTTAGTTACACAGTTACAATAAACAATTATTTCTTACATTAATAAAGACATTCGTAGTGCAGCGTATATATATTATTTAATTTGCATATTATTATATTAGAATTTAAATCATTAAAATCATTATTAAAAACATTAATGACTACCTACTTTTTAAAATTCTAATATGTCAAAGTTTTACCATAAAAAAAAATCAATTTAATAATAGCATTTGTTAATGACTAATCTTTTTAATTTATTTCTAAACATGTTGTCATCAGCTTCCTCCTTGATTGATTTGGGTATTTTATGCGTTACAATTAAGGTCAAATTACCAGACAAAGTGCCAATAACAAACGAGCATAGATATGAGAAACGGAGCGCGGTTCTGGTCGCCTCGATTTGAGCAAATTGCTCATATTGACGTGACACGCCTCCAAACGCCGCTGCAGTGTAACTTGTAAAAATTGAAGTGAACGCCCACGCTATTAACGAATATTTAAATAACTATGTAAGAAATAAAGAGTAAACCCATTTTATCTTCCCCTCATGCAGGTTGGTTATGCGTCAGACACACAAGGCAAGATCAGTTCCCGATCATCCAAGACGAGATCTACCCGATCCACCCGGACCCGAAGTTCCAAAACTTCATCACATCGCCCGAACGCCGCTTCGCGTTCGACGCGGAGACCAGTGAACACTCGGACCACACCGACCTCAGCGAGAGCATGCACTCGGAAATCACGAAGATCCCCATCAAAGTCACGAACGAAGCGAACCAAGACGTGGTCGATCACAAGATACACTTTATAAAGGAGCCGGATAAAAGAAAGTCGCACACGCTGCCGTCGCAGGGCGCGTCCATTTCGCACGGCCGCTTGATGTCCGAATCTCGAACGGAGGATATGCTAAGAAATTTCTCGTACGAGAAGCCGGGGGCGCACCGGAATCCGAACGAGAACCGACTGATTATTGGGCGGATGAACTCGCTGGACCATGGTCACGAGGGGAGAGTCAGAAACACGAGCGAGTCCAGTACGAGTGGGGTCAGCAGTTGCGATTCCGTTCTCGGGAAGTATCCTATTCCGTAAGTAGAAAGAAAAGTTTTTTTTAACATTTTCAACGCCTTACGTGAAATGCAAATGTGTCACACACGCCAAGCGCGTTTCAAAACCGATGCAAAAATCAACTTAACCTTTTGACCGCCAAGCGTCTGAGAAGTAACACGAATTTCAACTTTAAGTCAAGGTGATGAAGGACTTTTTTACCCTGTATCCGCTGACGGCTGCAGCCGACTGTGGCGGTTAAAGGGTTAATTAACCTATCCTTAACCGCTGACGTACCAGTGCGTCAGAATCCTGACCTACATTTACGTTTGCGAAAAATGAAGTCAGAGGTCTTTTTCGCTGACCCATATATAGGTCGGTGGTAGAAGACGGGTTAATACGAAATAAAGTCTCTTTTGACTTGTACCTCCGACAACTATAAGCGTCAGTGGCGTAGTAAGCACGACAGCTCATGACGCTTTTAAGCGTCCTTGACGTTGAAAGGGTTAAATCGTATACCAACCGGCTTATGACCGCGACTTCGTCCGCTTGGAATTCATGTCTCTATTATTATTCTAGATCTATTGCATATATTTCTGCTACGTTGCCAAATTCTGCAAAATCTTACTTAGTATCCTATTTGAAGAGTTAACGACCCATTTGTTCTTTCTAGCGATCGAGTTCTAACGCTTAGTCCGATACCCAGCTCCTCAAGCTTATATGGTATGAAGAGCAGCAGCAGTTCCCACCGACCCAGGCTATCGGAGACGCAGCGGCGAACTTCAAGTAAGTATTCAATTATGAAAGAAAATATCAAAATTTCTATATGCATGCCTGTAATATTTGAGAAGTTCCTTCGATTCATCATAGATCATCTCATCAGACCTCGACTTTGATCACAACGGGACCAACTTGGAAAAATACCCTATCGCTTAAAAAAAGAATTATGCAAATCGGTCCAGTCACCTCCGAGTAAACAAACGGTGAATACACCTACATATTAAAAAAAAAAAAATTATACGCGTTGAATTGAGAACCCCCTCCTTCGGTTTTTTAGAAGTCGGTTAAAAATTTATTACTCGTTAAAACAAAGATTCAAACAGTTGATTGGACTTTACCGTGACAATCTATCACCGTTCTAGTGAATACCTGCGTGAGCCGAGAGAATAGTGTCATATTTTTTCTATAACACTAGCGTTCTCTTTCCGCCATTTTTCCAACAATAATTTTAACAACGGAAGTTAAAGTAAATCAAATATTTTGTTAAATATTGTACTTACGAATGAAATGTTACGCTTACGAGCAACCGAGCCTTTTAATTGTGTCTTTACGCAATAAATACATTTTTTGCATAAATACACAATAATACGTCATCATGACAAAATGCACGATATGGAAAAAGGCAACGGACATTTTTTTTTTCTTTCCCCCATCGCGTAAAGAGTATTTTTGCTCTTCGATATCTGACTGCAAAAGCCATTTTTATAACAGAGGATAAAGTAAATTGAATTTACAACATCGTTCGTGTGCACTAAGTTTGTGAATGCAAAACATCATTTAACCTTCTACCTCCATGGTGCCGAATTTATCATACAACCTTTTTTAATTTGTTAAAAACTCCAACTCAGAACCTTCTAGGTGTACTTTTTTTTTAATTTGCTTTGCGCACGCCATTTTCTTTTCACGTCATATTGTTAAAACCTTAGGTAAAAACAAGAAACTTGAAAACAAGTAAAAAACCTAAAATTAGTGATTCTAGCGACGAGGAAGTTTATTTGACGCCAACAGAATTGACCGAAACTGTTAATAATGCTCAAATGTTTTCTTTTTTGCATTCAGTCATTTCCTCGCTGAGGTGGAATGAAAAGTTACACGTGTTGCACTCGAGTGCAAAGATTTTTCACCTCATGCTCTTTTGATTCCCTCGCTGACGCTTAGGATTCTTATTATTGAATCACTCGCTGCGCTCGTGATTCAATTTTAGGATCCTTCGCTTGCCCGGTCATCAAAATTGAGCACGCGGTTAAAAAGCAACTTTGCACTCTTGTATAACAAATAACTATTAATTTCACTCAGTTTCACTTAAATAATCGATAAATCGCGTATATTGTGACGTCAGCTCAGCTTTGTAATACGCCTCTTAAGCCGCTGATTATCACATCACTTGCACTCGTTACCGCTTTCGGATGAGAACTAATTCCAAGTGAGCGACATCGCTCATTTTACGAGTGACGAATTCCGACTCATATATTGCTTTAAATCTTTACGATAAAAAAATGCAATGTAACACAGAATGTCGTAACGAAATGTAATTTCTGTTGCAGGTTTCACAGCCCCAGAAGTTTCGAGTTCACCGCCTTCTCAGATGGATATGACTGGTTATGCGACTCTAATATCACTGAATAAACATAGGCGGTATGTTTCTCTTTACGAATCAGAAAAAAGCAGTATAATAAAATTTATTTTTTCTAGTACTATGAGCTTGCACTTTAATATGCAATGGGCCCCCGTTTGCCTGTTTATTTATCATAGGCGTAGCAACCGGGGGGCAGGTGGACTCTGGTGGAACCCTGCTAGCCCACCGCAAAATTTTAACGGATCACTTGATTTAAACTAGGTACATGTACGTATAACATCTACTGTTTTTTGCCGCATACAAATTGCCGAATAACCAAATCTATCCACGGATTGAATATTGGGAATGAGTGTTAGATTTAACTGTAATATCCATATTAATATTATAAATGAGAAAGTAACTCTGTCTGTCTGTCTGTCGCGCTTTCACGCCAAAACTAATGAACCGATTTAAATGAAATTTGGTACACAGATAATCTAGAGCCTTAGAAAGGACATAGGCTACTTTTTAATGCGAAAAAAGGGTTGTAAGGGGTTGAAGGGGGGGGGGGGGTGAAAAGTTGTATGGAAGTATCGTCATTTTTAGAGCTAGAACCTTGAAACTTATTTTTTACGCTGTTGATTCGATATAAATAAAAATGACATACAAAGTTTTTAAACGTTTTACCCTCAAGGGTCTAAAATAACAATAGGGAATAGGGTATGAAAGTTTGTATGGAAATAGGTAAGAGCCAAAATAATTCAATTCTACCCAAAGACGCTATTCCATGGTGACGAAGTCGCGAGCACAGCTACTTGTGTTATAAATGTAATAAATACATTGTTGGCAGGCCCCACCTATCGGAGAGCGCGGCGTCGGGCTCGAGCGACGTGGAAGACCTGAGCTGGCTGCTGTCGGCCGCGCAGCGCCGCGCCAAGCCCTTCTCCTCGCTGCGGGACCGCGCGCGCACCGCCCGCGAGAGGATGGCCAAGCTGAGGTCAGCGCCACCACCAGGCTAATGGGGTCATAGTAAAAAGGGGATTAAGCCGAAAAAGTGTGATTCACTTAAAAATAACACTTTTTCAACTTAACCCCCTTTTCACTAGGACCCCAATTTACAGTTAAATATAGGGCACTCATCACTGTTTGATCGGTTTAAACTACACTCCAAGCTAAAAACGTGACCAATATAAAATGAGCCCATGTATAGTGCATCTATCTTCTTAATGTCTCTCAGCAAACTTCGTATTTCGTCAGTCGTCGGATTTCTATGAGTTTCGTTTGTATTCGGAAATGCGATGATAGCCGAGAGACATTAAGAAAATAGATGCACTGTACTCGCCTCTGGTTCGTATTTTTTAAACTACTCTGCAATCTATAATACATGTCAGCAGTAATCAGGCTCTGAAGTGATAATTATCTTCATAATTAAAGGTTGATAATTATCTGGATAAAAATAAACTTAAGGGGAGAAACAACACGTTTCGCGAGAACTTAAACACGTGAAATCGTTCGTTTAAAATTAAAAAGAAATAATGTGAAATACAAATCCATTCCAAATTCAACTTTAACGCGTTTGAATAAGTTTAAAATAAAAGTGAATTTCATTTTGACTTGTATTTTTTATTTTTAAACGTGCGAAATGTCAATGTCAAAAAAGTTGCAGTGTGTATGTTAAAACAATTTATTAAGTACGCACTTCTTATTTATACAACACAAGTGGACCCGACACAGCTTCATCCGCGGTATTTTCGATACAGTCTTTATCACCCCATTAGGGATGGAATTTCAAGAAATCCTCCTTAGTGCACCTCTAGGATGTTCGAGGAATGTCTCCTCCAAATTTCATACCTCTAGGACCACCCATTTAGGCTGTGCGTTGTCTAAGTGAGTCACGGTACTGTTTTACATGTATTGATTCTAGTATTTAAATTTTTAGTCAAAAAGGTAAGAGAAAAAACTAAGAATCGGCGTGGATAATTATCAAAGAAAATAATTACCATGGTAATTTGGAACCGTGGCAGTAAGGTATTGGGTTCAATTCGAAACGGTTTCCGCTTTTAAAATTGCCTAAATTTAAAATAAGAAACGTCAAACTCGATTTTGTACAGCTCCAAGCTGTCAAAATCGAGTCTGACGTTTGTTATTTCAAATTTCGAATTGGCCCCATTACTTCCGTTAGCCTGCTGGACTACGACTGGAAGCCGCTGTGCGTGGCGGAGGGCGCGGGCGCGGCGCGGCCGGCCCCCGCGCGCGCGCCGCCCGCGCCGGCCGCGCCGCCCGCGCCCGCGCGCGCGCCGCCGCACTACGTCGGCATCTGCCTGCCGCGCGACCTCGCCGACCTGTTCCCGAGGTAAATACCGAACGGTGACAATGGGGAAGTTGCATGAAAATCTAAATTATATATTAAGAAAGTAAATGTAAACAAAAGCATATTACAGAAAAAAAGGAGATCATTTTGACTATTAATTTTTATTTGATTAAGGGTTAAAATTAGTGAAAAGTACATATTGTATTTTTGTTCTGATTTTAGTTTTTCGGACATCCTCATCAAATTTGTCATGTTCTATTTCTACGATGTCGGTGTAAAAGCAGTATTTTCGGAAATAATTGCAGATTTCGTTTAAACGCCATACATTTTGTACAGTCTTAGGAAAGCTGTGACGTCATAGTTGTTATCCATTTTGTATGGAGTGTTTTTGCGAGTGGTATGAACAATGAGTTTTCAAAGCTTCATAACTCGTAAAATAATCAACATACAAATGTTTTGCGTACACAGATCGGTTTGTATTACTCAGCACTTTCCAATACAAAATGAAAAAAATTATGCATCTTCCCTGGAAGAAATCCCATTCGGGATAAGCTCACTTTTGTACACTGTTTATGTTATAATACAGAATTTTATTGTTGTCACTTATGTGCAATTAAGAGGTAACATACATACATACATAATAATAATATCTTAAACATTAACACACATTGTTCTAGTCCCAAACTAGTACAAGGCGCGCGCGGTGCGTTTGTATGAAGATAACTTACTTCCCCTCTTTATACTATGGTTTTACTATAGATCAGTTTAGTTGAAAAACTAAATACTATAATCAGTGATGGGAAATAGGTGAGCTAAAATACCTATTCTTTGCGAGAGGACATAATATGGAGTGGTTACAACCGGATAAAAGTATATATTTTTTGGATTCCGGGTATTTGATATTTATCCGGGCACTGCGAATACTAGCCGGAATGTTGAACATACATTCTTTTCCTTATAGAATGTTTTTAAAGTTTGTAGTAAAAATGGTAACATTCCTGCCATAAAGTTAAAAGTATAAGTAATCCGAAAATGTGAAATATATGCTAAATTATGTAGTCTGTGTTTTCCTATTCATTGTGAGTGCTTGTCAGATTGGCGTATTTAATACGCCAATCTGACAAGTGCCCGGATAAATATCAAATACCCGGAATCCAAAAAATATATACCTACTTTTATCCGGTTGTAACCACTCCATATTATGTCCTCTCGCAAAGAATAGGTATTTTAGCTCACCTATTTCCCATCACTGACTATAATATAATAAAAACAGTTTTATAAGTGCACTACCTTCATGATAATTTTGTTCACATTAATGTTTTCAGTTGTGCTAACCTGAAGACATAGTTATTTATTATTTATTTCAGTGACTTCATTGGAAGCTACGACTATGATATAAATGAAAAGGATCCTGCGAAGTCGAAATCATCAACGCTATTGGCGGATGCGAGTACCGCGAGCAATGAAAATAAGCCAACAAGTAAATGTAAGTGTTCCTTCATTTAACCGATTACTCGATAATATGCCATAAATCAACGCAATACGATCGTAATTTCTTTTATCTACACCCATATCATAAAACCTCCATAATGTAACCAAAAACCGTAGGAAATGACCACCATTATGACAACCTGTACTGTAATGTTATTACAGTATCGATTTTAGTATCGTAATGGTCATAACGATTCAGATATGAGCTACAGGCCGGCGCGCGCCGTCGCCGCAGCCGGCGGGGCCCCCTCGTCGCCGTGTCGCCGTTTATAATATGTGTGTAGATAAAGTTATGTATGCATAATATCGCCTTAAAACACACGTGCGATCTTATTATGAAACTCGCTTAAAAGCTCGTTTCATAAAACCGCACTAGTGTTTTAAGGCCTATAATTATGCAACCGTTGCATAAACTACTATTGTTCAACCAGTTGTTGAGGCAGACGTGTCGAGTTCAACTGACGTCAGTTCGCGGTTCACCTCCACGGCCTCAGCGAGTCGGACGATACCGAACACAGACAAGAACACACTTACCACTACATCAAACTCTAATGTCGGTGCCGTTCAAAACACTAACATTGAAAAAGCTACCGTTGAGCGTCAAAACAGCAGTGTATCGAATGACGCTAAAGTGAGTGACTTGAAGGCGGATATGAATGTTCCGGAAGTAGTTCCGAATGACTCTGGGAGATGGAGTCACGCGGCGAACGAGTGCCTGGTCTGTGTGCGGACCCGGCCGCCTTCTTCGCATGAATTGAGAGAGGCGTTTTTTCTAGGTAAGCAAAAAAAACGGACAAGTGCGAGTTAAACTCTCGTGGAGAGGGTTCCGATTTCATGATTATCTGAAATTTCCTGTTTCTTTAAATACTATAGACTTCTTATATATTTTCCTGTAATCTATAGGTAAAGAGCTGGTTTCTGTATTTTTTTCAAAATTATAGTCCCAGTAGTTTCGAAGATGTTTTGTTTTTGATGATTTCGAAGATCAGGAGTCAAGATGGGAGCATTATAAAAGGAGAAGAATGTGTATTAAAGAGATGGAAAGAGTATTTTGAAAGTTTGTTTGAAAGAGAGGAAGTGCAGGTACAACATCCGGCACCTTCCATGGAAAGTAATATAAATGTTGATGAAAGTGTAATAAGCATGGATGAAATAGTGAAAGCGTTGAAGAGTATGAGATTAGGTAAGGCTGCAGGGTATGACAGGATTACCGTCGAGATGCTGAGGGCTGGACAGGGCATAGTGGCTAGCCAGCTGTACCGCCTTTTCAATTTGTGCTGGCGAAATGGGCAAGTACCGGGAGACTGGTGCAAAGCCGTAATCGTGCCATTGTATAAAGGAAAAGGGTCACGGCAGGACTGCATAAATTACCGCGGTATAAGCCTTCTCAGCGTCGTCGGTAAATTGTATGCGAAAGTGTTGATTGAAAGGGTTGTGAATGAAACAGACGAAAAAGTATGGGATGCACAAGCGGGATTTAGAAAGGGAATGGGATGTACGGATCAGGTCTTTTCCTTGCGGTGCATAGCCGAAAAGTGTTTGGCTAAAAACAAGAAGGTCTATTGCGCGTTCGTGGATCTAGAAAAGGCCTATGATAGAGTGGTGAGGAATGAATTGTGGTCAGCATTGTCCGTGAACGGTGTGAGCAGTATCCTCATACGAGCATTGCAATCTCTTTATAGGGATTCTAGTGCTTGTGTAAGGATAAACGGGGCATACACTCAATGGTTTAATATCGAAAAAGGTGTTAGACAGGGATGTGTAGCGTCACCGTGGCTGTTTAATCTGTTCATGAACAATTGCTTGACAGATTTAAAAAAGAATGAAAGTGGGTTGAGAATGAATGAGTTTCTCGTCAAATGTTTTCTCTATGCTGATGACCAAGTATTACTTGCGTCTTCGGCCGAGGAGTTGCAGGAGATGGTAACTGCTATGAGTGGAGATTTTGTTAGAAAGGGAATGAAGATGAATGTAAAGAAGACGAAAGTGATGGTGTTTGAAAGAGATGAGGCAGTGACAGGCTGCAATATCGTGATTGGAGATGAACAAATTGGACAGGTGAATGAGTTTGTGTATCTGGGTTCAAAGTTTACAAGAGATGGAAAGTGTGAGAGTGATATTGAAAGAAGAGTGAATGCAGGAAACATGGTGAATGGAGCTTTGCACTCCTTTATGAACAGTCGAAAGGTGTCTAACAAGGCTCGTTTGGCTGTGCATGAGGGGGTGTTGGTTCCGACACTCATGTACGGAAGTGAAAGTTGGGTATGGCAGAAAAAACATGAAAGCAGAATAAATGCAGTTGAGATGAGAGCGTTAAGAAGTATGATAGGAGTTAAACTGAGTGACAGGATAAGAAATAGTGAGATAAGGAAACGTTGTGGTCTGAAAGAAGATGTAGTGACAAAAATTGAGAAAGGTATGCTGAGATGGTTTGGCCATGTCGAGAGAATGAATGAAGAACGATTGACGAAAAAAGTGTATAAGGCGAGTGTGAATGAAAGGGTTGGAAGGGGTAGACCTAGGCGGACGTTTCAAGACCAAATCGGGGACGTCTTGAAAAAAGGCCAGGTCAAGAGTACCCTAAACCGAAGAGCATGTATGAAGGGAATAATGAAAGTGGACGAAGCGAAACAAGTATGTAAGGATCGTAGCAAGTGGAAAGAAGTGGTCTCTGCCTACCCCTACGGGAAACAGGCGTGATTATATGTATGTATGTATGTATGTAGTTTCGAAGATAAGGGGGGGGATACTCAATTTTCGCCTATTGTACTAAATAACTTAAATATTTATATGAACATTTAAAAAATATATATATTTAAGATTCTCAAAACGAGCCCTTTCTTTTGACATGTGACACGATATAGTTTGATTATAGTTTTTTATTTCTAATTTACCCCCCAAAGGTGGCCCCCATGTTTAAAATTCATTTACTTACGTTATACGTCCATGTTGCGGTCACCGACTTACATATACGTTTGTCATATATACCAAATTTCAACTCAATCGGTCCAGTAGTTTCGGAGCAAATTGGATGTGACAGATGGACAGACAGACAGACACACGAGTAATCCTATAAGGGTTCCGTTTTTTTCCTTTTGAGGTACGGAACCCTATAAACAGTAAATGAGCCAGTATTAGAACTTGATATGCTTTTAATATTTCACCTGTTTACTTTCTCAATTATATTAGTCATGAGGTATCAAAAGCAGTCTTAAACAGCGCAATTTAAGATTTTGAATTTTTCATAAACGTATAAACCTGACACTAACTGTGACTAACTCTGATTGTGACAGAGTAAGAAGTGGATATTATTGCACTTTAAGAGGAATGTGACCCTACGGCTTTTCATACAAAAGGCGATAAGGATTTCCACCCCTTAAATGTTAACCAAAGTTGACAAATTTTTCTTAAGTTGTCAGTCAAAACAAAATCTAGGTATATACTTTTTTTTTTTCACTATAATCAATAAATTCTGTTTTATTGTTGTTTTATTATTCTCATACGACTTTGTTGATTTTTAATCAATATTCAAAAAAGTATAAACCTAGATTTCGTTCTGAATAACAACCTATCAAAGACTGGTCAAAATCGGTTAACATTTAAGGGGTGGTTATCTCTCAATGCAATCTCTTTCTTCAATACTATTATGAGAGAGATGCACTGAGGGATACATGAGGATAGCTTCGCGTGTACATCTTGGCGCTAGGAGGGGACGAGGTACGTTCGTATAGGCTCTATGGCACTTGTAATTAAGTGCAATGTTGTATGCAGGTGTAGATGGCGCGGCGGCGGAGAGCTCGAGCGGCGAGCGCGGCCCGCAGGCAGACGTGTTGCGGCACGTGCGGTTCATGTCCAACCCCATCTATCTCAGACAGGTACGGAACGCTGTGCTATTGTAATACCAGCGACGGCGTAAAGGGGGGGCGGAGGGGGCGGTCCTCCCCGGTTGCCAAACACCAAGGGGTGACAACGACAACTCACTCGTACCTACATCCAAAGAAGGCGCACAAAACCCCCCTCTTTAACCTTTTGACCGCCGAGCATGTCTGAGAAATAACACGAATTTCAACTTTAAGTCAAGGTAATGAAGGACTTTTTTACCGTGTATCAACTAACGGCTGCAGCCGACTGTGGCGGTCAAAAGGTTAAAGACATATCAGTAAATAACTACCACCGACACGACACCAGCGGCCCTAACATGCAAAACACAAGTATAAGTAAAATCGTCTTATCTCTAAGTGCGTCTCTCTCACTAGTGCCGACGAAAGGGCTCAGGATGACTTCGTCCACAATCCTATTTCGTCACCTTCTTAAATCATTATATTTGCTTTAATTTTCCTACAAATGTAGATAAGCCAAAGACTACTAGAAATACCGGAAAGCTTAAAGTACCAACTTATAGACTGGCTAAAACTAAAAAAAACATTTCTAGGAAATTGTACACGTTTTTACAATAAAATACCTAAAAACATAATAGAACAAACAGACACAATGTTCAAATCTACTGTAAAGCGAATTCTTATTTCTAGGGCATATTACTCAGTAAAAGACTACGTCATGGACAGGGACGTTTGGCTTAAATCGTGACCTGCACCGGCGATCCCTGGGTCTCGATGAGCGTACCTGCTGTGGTATATACTTAGATTTGTATAAAACTGTAGACATCATTGTTGACTTATATGTGTACTGATTTGAAAAAATTATACCTCACCGAGTTTCTTGCCGGCTCTTCTCAGTAGAGGTTTTTTTCCGAACCGGTGGTAGATTCATTCCTTGACCTTCATAAGAGCTTGTAAAAGCCTAAATTGAATAAAGATAGTTTGACTTTGACTTTGAATTTTGAAATCACAGTCAATCACTGCGATTTTATTTATTTGTATAGATAATTTTATATGACATGGTGAGCCTAGTTGGCCCTGCCTCCGAAGCTAGTAGTCCCAGGTTCAATCCCCGGTAAGAGCAAATATGTGATGAGTAAAATCTAATGTTCCTGAGCCTGGGATCTCTCCTATGTATTTAAGTATTTATTTATCTATATTTGTAAGTATATTATCGTATAGTACCCACAAGCCTTTAGAGCTTACTTTGGGGCTAGATCGATTTGTGTACGGATTATCCACTGATTTATTAAATTTTATTTTGCATAACATATTCCTGCCTCTGATTGTCTGTCCCTTTTCGTAAGAGAAGTTTTCTCGTTAGTCGGACCATGAAGGTAGCAAGAATCAAGTACCTTTACTAACTTAGACGCTACTTTGTAGTGGTAGAGCCAAACAGTAATCCTCACTAGATGATTACTGTTCGAATGGGCCGTCTCGACCGGGGTAGTACCACACTCACACAGAATATCGGCGTAAAGCAATAGCTTGCTATTGCATTTCGTACGGTGGGTGACGAGATCCGGAGGCCTATTCCCTCATCCACATTCCCCATCCACCCTAGACTGGCAACGCATTGGCAGCACCTCTGGTGTTGCAGATGTTCATGGGCGGCGGTGACCACTTTCCATCAGGTGGGCCGTCTGCCGGTTTGTCAGTCAATTGACATTTAAAAAAAACTTATATTTGCTTAATGTTACAATTTGCTACTACCAGACGCGCTCGGCCCTGCTCTCGCTGAAGCAACGCCACCCCGACGTGTTCCACAGCGCATGCGTGTACTCCGACGTGTGCGCGCAGCTCGCGCGCGACACGTACCTGCTGTGCGCGCGCCGGTTCCTGCACGAGTTGTTCCTCGACACCAACTTCGAGAGCTTTCGCGCCGAGCCCGCGAATCTGCTCGCGAGGCACACACCGCTGCCTGAAGCCAGTGTCGGGATGGATTAGTGTAGTGTGTGCGCACCTTTATGTGAAAATGATAGGGCAGTGTATTGGTGTTTGAGTGAAAAAGTGTTGAACATTTATTGGGATATAGATAGTGCTCACCTGTATAGAGAAGTCGGCCTAATGTCTTGCAAATTTAAGTCTAGCGAATGAGCCGTTTTGATTTAGAATAATAGGTGATGGATCCTATAATTTATTTATAGATTTAGGAGGCAGTGAAAGAATACCTCATGAATTTGTTATGACTTTTATTGGGTTTCAATGTTCCTAGAATACGAGTGTGGGACTCTGACAATCAGGAGATGTTGCGTTCAGAGAAAATACAAACGTAAATTTGATTTCATAACTGATGTATAAACATGCTATGTTAATTTTGCACCTGGACAATCCTGGATTTTTCACCGATTGTTTTTGCAACTTGGACCTAAAAGCAACAGCTCACAACGGCCAGACTCATTGCCGTATTCTAGAGTACAAAAGAAGTCAGAACGTATAAAAAAAAAAAAACACTGCTTCCTACTGTACCATCTCTTTGCGTGACAGGTGTCAAATAAAATTCATTGATTAATTGACTTTTAAGCAATACATTCAAATTATTTATTTTTTGACATAAGCCAGAATCAGGTTGTTTGCTACTCGAAGGGTTAAGACGTGATTCACCGATTAAAAACTGACATGAGCTTTGTCTCAGCGTTTGTCCTTAACTTACTAATCCGCGCCATATTGATATTACCATGATGACGGTATGACTTCCTATTTTAGTGGTATTACACCGTGTATTATTTTTCTATGTGTACAGAACTGATATTTGCGGCGGCAGATATTTGTATGCCTGTTTGCGACTCGATGAGTCGTTCAAGATTCCAAATAACCATAACGAAGATTCTAATGCGTCCGAATCAAATTTAGAACCACCCCTTTTACATTAGGATGAACCATCAGGGATGGATTTTCTGCGAAATAATAAATCATATTATGATGTTGTTGCAAAATCTCTAATAGGTTGTCTGCGTTGATTAATAAAAGTAATCAGTCAATTAAAGTTGTAATACCATTTTACAAAATAAATCTACGATTGCTCCACATTTCAATGAGAGGGTTACGTTCGCCATGATCATTTAATGGCATTAACACATCTAGTGATGGATGATAGTATGCCAAATTACGATCCAAAAGCTGATTTTTTGACTGATTATTGAAATGTGATGTTATAAAAAATCGTGGTAAATTGAGTACTAAGCTCTTATTTATAATTAACATGCGTTCCTCGCTAACTAAAGTCGCTCACTGCCTGTGTTCAATACCAATAAATGAATTTATACCTTAATAGTTACGAATCTGATACAATTGCATTTAAAAATATTATAATATTAGTAGAGTATATAGAAATGGTTTAATTTACTGCAGCTTATTTGCGTAACACGTGATATGGTTGTGTCTGCATATTTGCATGTTACGCAATGAACTGCTCGTCTGTCTTAACTAGCTTAGCTGACAATAGCCAGTATTCGCTATGACTGAACGTGCACCATTCCCCGTCGACTTTAGTGTACTTTAGTGATGTCCCACCTGATACAATACGAAATCTTCCTATAATGTTTAGCTTCAAGATATCCAATGAATATTAAATGTTAAACTGGAGACACATGTCTATAACCTCACTAAGTAAATCACTATACATTTTTTGGCGCCGTGAAAAGACAAATTTCTTAATGCACAGGTTCAGGGTTAATTCATGTGTATCCAGTTTATCTGCACCACGTGTTCAATAAAATACTTCTTATAATTGCATTTAGTAATTTGTTAGTTTTCTTAATGATTATGAACTTGTTAATTTTTATGTTGAACTCAAAACATCGTAGGTACCTTATTTGTGTTACTGTATTTAATTACTACTGTAAGTATTATTCATTTATTTAAGCAAAGAGGGAAGTCACTGTTACTATTTGTTATTTAGTTGTATATCATGTAACATACACCCATGTTATAATGGTCTTTGATTTAAGTTATTTATCATATGGCAAAATAATAGTATGCTTCAGTATTTTCATAGCTACTACTACTGTAGGTATGTCATGTGCTGAATATCATAATTTTGCAGGATTAGATTGAGTTCCCTTTTCTTCTTTGCTGATTTGATTTTTTAAATGTTCGATCATGATCTTATTCCAACAGCAGCTAATTAAATTGTATTTTAATAATTTCCTCCTATTTGTCTGAAATAAAAATACCGACTTTTACAAAACTATAAGTTATAATTTAACAAGATTTTACTGGCAGCACTAGTGTAAAAAACGTCTGACTAACAGAAAGTGATACTGAAAAACGCGCGGTAATTTTTTAAAACCTTCGCGTTTATTTCTTATATTTTATTAAATCAAATTGTGGTTTTAGGTGGTATACAATGAAATTTCGAATCAGGACTTTAAAATTACCGCGCGTTTTCCAGTCACCATTCGTTATCGTGCATTTTTTTTTCCAATGTTGCCAGTTTTATTTTTACAATTGCAACCCACGCCTTTGTAATTCGAGTTTAAAGGCCGGTGTTCACGGAGTGGAACGGCGGTAAGACATGGTATTTTTTTTGGATTATTTCTGCCTACTACAAAACCTATATTGATATATTATTATTTGCTATTAAGACATTATCTGCTGCGACGTCCGTTCATAGAGCGTAGACCATAAATAAGTATAATTATAATAGTGAAATACTAATTTTGTGTTTGTTATCTTACTCCTAAGTAATTGAACTTGAAAGCACCCACCTTAACAGTATTCAGAAAAGCAGAGTTATTTACTTATAGCTTCTACTTCTTTCTTTATTCTTTACTTACATTGTTGCATGATACAAAATTTTGTTAAATTATTTAAAATATGAATAAAATAATTCCTTTAATTTTAATAGTTTTTTCTTTACCATCTCTATTTTCAAACAACATACATTCAGCTGTTATAATCCGTAGTGTGGTTATAAAAAGTGCTATATAATATGACTAGCAGGTGCTGCCCTCGATTTCGCATGGAATTCAGTTATAGTCTTTCACTTGGGTTTTTTTTTCAATTTTCCGGGATAAAAAGTAACGTATGTGTTAATCTAGGGTAGGTACCTTCTTTCCAAATTTTATCCAAATCCGTCCAGCGGTTTAAGCGTCAAGGTACCAAACGTAGTAACTCGGACATGCAGACAACTATGTAGAAACGATATTCATTAGTCGTTATCGTTAAACAGACGGGCATTCCCACTTTCTCTCACGCTGAATATTAGCTTGACTAAGCCCCAGCCCCAAAGCCACAGCCCAATTGGCTACTTGAATGTAGTAACAAATTCTTACTAATATTATAAATGTGACTGTAAGTTTGTTTGTTTGTTACGCTTTCACGTAAAAACTACTTAACCGATCATCATGAAACCTTGTACACATATTGGGAAAAAAATAGGATACTTTTTTCCCGAAAAATTTTAAAGTTCCGTAGGGAATAACTATAACCGAATTCCACACGGACTTAGTCGCAGGTAGAAGCTTGTATTAATATATTTTTCTGGATCGGCTTAACCCTCAATAGTATATTAGAACAGGATTTATGTAAAAATAAATCTAGGTTATTTAGAATGTAATAATTTAAAAACTTCGATTTTTACTTCTAAGTCACGTGACATGTGATGTGTTGCGACGCGAGAGGCCGCGCGTAACTATAGTTTTAACTGCGCGGACGACCGCCATTTTGGGTCAGCTTATATGCCGGGGATCAATAACCAACCACCCAGCTATAATATATAGGTATATACCATTGAGATATATAGGTCTGTGGTATATACAACCAATCGTGCTTTTTGTAGCTGTGTGGCATACAGCCAATAAGGAAGTTTCCTGAAAGATTCAAGTTAGTCACTTAGATTATCAAAAAACATTGAACAACAAACATTTTAGCTTTATCAAATCAATCCAAATTGACAAAGATAACGCGCATGAAAGTTCGGGTGTGTACCTATCTATTGGTACAAAGTGAGCAAAGTCGTGACGACACGCAAAACTTCAACGCACTATATCTTCGTCTTTTTTAGGGTTCCGTACCCAAAGGGTAAAAACGGGAGCCTTAGTAATAAGGCTCCACTGTCCGTCCGTCTGTCACCAGGCTGTATCTCATGAACGTGATAGTTAGACAGTTGGAATTTTCACAGATGATGTATTTCTGTTGCTGCTATAACAACAAATACTAAAAAAACAGACTAAAATAAATATTTAAGGGGGCTCCCATACAACAAACGTGATTTTTTCCCCATTTTTATAGATAATGGTACAGAACCCTTCGTGCGCGAGTCCAACTCGCACTTGGCCGGTTTTGTTGTTTAATCGACAAAAGTAAAAATATGTGTTCAATCTTTTTTTATAATGTAAATGACGGACTAATTAGATTTTTTTCAGGAAACTTCCTTAGTGGAGTTTGGAGATCTTAGAGCATACCTAAAGACAGAACTATTCAGTTCCCCTACTCGTAGTGCATGGTGAGGTGAGTTAAAATTGCAATAGTTATCAGGGGGCGGAGTCTCCATGTGCTTAGGTTTTTAGAGTCCGATTCTAGACGCAAGTCATCCTACCTTTGGGGACCAGGCCCCCAATTCTCGATATATTCGAGATAATGTCGATTGCGAGATTAAACGTCAGATTCATACAGTTGTGTCAAATGACTGTATGCACTGACGTTTAATCTCGATTGTGAGATAATCTCGAATGCACCGAGAATTGGGGGCCAGGCCCGCCGCTAGCTGTTTCGTCGCCCGCGTGCAATACCCTCTGCGTAGGAGTCGACCGTCCAGGGGTACAATGACTTGAATTAGGTATGCGGCGCTCGATTTGCCGCCCCCTGGGCGTGCCGCCCGTGTGCGGTGCACGCTTTGCACGCCCACTTGAATGTCAACTTTTGAGGATCGCCCGAATTGCAGCAATGAATTGCCGAAAAAGTAGCCCGTTTACGAGCCCCTTTAAGCGCTTATTACACCGTCCTAAATTCAGTCACTTACGAGAGGGACGCCGCAATACGTTAGATACGTATGGAGATATCTCAATCACATTCCAACGTATTGCTGCGTCCTTCTCGTAAGTGACTGAATTTAGGATGGTGTAATAAGCTCTTTAGACGTAATTTTACTGCACTTTTACCTGCCTGCGCGGCAGTGCCCGCATGCTAGATAGGTATTAGCTGTGGGGGAAAGCTGACTTCACTCACTACACAGCTCAAGCAAACTGCGACGAATGCATCAAATGCATCATTTCAATAACGGTGGTTAATGCAAGAAAGTTTATAGTAAAAAAAAATATATATATTATTTCTAAAAGGAATTTTTTTGAAGACGCTCAATATCTCCAGTAATTCCTTACTAAAATTAATGATTTAAACGTCATTTTAAATCTTATGTTCGTCGCTTTGTCCTAAAAATACACAAATAGATTAAAATTAACGATATCGAAAAATAGACAAATAGAGTACTAATAAAATAATACTTGCATTTACTTATTCTCACTTTATTATATTATTATTATCTGGTGTTTGATCACGATACTGTGCAAAAATTCGCACGGGTCAGCTAGTACTATTTATTAGAGGTTTTTATTAACAAATGTTTTACTAAAAGCCTCATTATAGCATATAAGACATTCTATAGAACAACATCGATAATGTTAGGGTTATGTTGTAAACCATTGAATTCCCTGGCTTATTCGCAGGTACCCTTAACATGAGTATTGCCACCGATAAGCTTCATTAATTACAGATGTAGTGCATAATTAGTTTCCATCGTGTTTTTTCGGAAAGGTTCGTATTTATCGTGCTCTCTCAATTAGCTTCGGCAGGCCCCCAATTCTCGGAGCATTCGAGATAATCTAAAAATCGAGATTAAACGTCAGTGCATACAGTCATTTGACGCAACTGTATGAATCTGACGTTTAATCGTGCAATCGACAGTATCTCGAAAACACCGAGAATTGGGGGCCAGTACCCATCATACCATGCTGTCATTTTTCGTTTTGACATTTAACAGTAAATAATAAAGTTTCATATTAATATAAACATGTCACTCATTTAATAGAAAGATTTTACCTGCCAATAAAATCCGTATTGTGATCCTGAAGTCCTCTCCGGGTTGTGAGAGAGCGTCTATTGGATTTTTGATGAATATTCGCCTCAAACAGCCCATCTGCTGACTACTTCCTGTGTGTCGTCACTTCCCTGTAACATAAATGTCAAAGCGCGGGAGACTTCCGTTCTGTTTCCCACCATTCTACAGGGCTGAAGAGCAATTTCTTGTCATTGCGTCTCACCAGGTAGGCCTTAATAGGCCCGGAGAGGACTTCAGGATCACAATACGGATTTTATTGGCAGGTAAAATCTTTCTATTGTGCTCCTTTCGTCCTCTCCGGGTTGTGAGACGTGTCTGTTATCACCTGGTGAATGGTAACATAAACAAGCATAATATGTTTTCACAAATTTAATAATAAGAAATAATTATAATCCACATTGTTTAATTCCTGTAAGACGTAACATAATTTAAATATCGTCATATTTAATAACTTATAATAATTTTTCATTTATTATGACAAATTACTGTAAACCTATGTTATTGGTTCAAAAAGATTGGTTACAGATAAATTTTCATTTATCGACTGATTGTCTCTATTAATTACCTGTCTCCTATAGAAATTATGAAACGTATTTTCACTTCTCCAATTCCCTCTACTTAAAATTTCATCAATGGGGAAATTATTTATCCAATTCAAGGAAGAAACTGCCGATCTAGTACTACCTGCAGAGTTAATGATACCTGCTTTATTGAGAATTGATTTAACCCAAGTACCAATAATGGTACGTGTCGCTGCTTTAGCCTCGCCCCTACAGGTTACAAATAATGAAGATATTGATCCTCGTCTATCTAAGGAATGCGTAAGCAGCTGACGAATCCAAAATACAGGACTAATTCTATGGTCTGGATGATCTAACAGCTTCCAGCCTGATTGACGATAGGACGCAGAATCAGTTTTAGAACCAAATATTGGATAAAATATAATCTCTGAATCAGAATGTATCATATTCTCAGAAGATATATCTAACAATGTAAGGTCGTGAACTCTACGACCAGACGACAGTAGCAGTAGAGTGGCACATCTACACGAAACTTCATATAAGCTATTATTTTCCGAATAGTTTTGTTTTAGCCAATTGACTACTTGGGAAGGGTTCCAAATTGGAGCTTTAGGTTCCCGGGGCCTGCGGAGGGAAACCGCCTTTAACACGTGTTTAACTACAACATTCTCGCTAAGCTTGGTATGTAGAAATGGTTCACAAAATGTAGATACAACTGACTTATGCAAAGCAATAGTATTATAAGCTAAACCTTCTGTTGTACTCAGGTTCGTCAGAAATCTAGCTACATCAACCGCATTTGGGGTATGTACCGAAGTTTTATGTTCTGAGCACCATTTTAACCACCTATTCCATGCCGTTCGATAAGATGATAGAGTGGACTTACGCCAGCTCGATTTTAATAAAGACCGTTCCTCTTCGGTCCAGGCTGTTAGAAGGGACTCCCACCCCCAACCAGCCATGCTTCTAGCTCCAAATCCGCTAGGCTCGGTGGCGGATGACCTGTGGTCATGTCGACGAGATGGTGACGCAGGTCTAGAACTTTCATCGGATAACAAAGGGCTCGTGTGCGCAAGTCGCATCTCCAGTATGTTCGTTCCCACCTGGGAGCTATCACAATGTACATCCCTTGCGCGACGTTCAGGTGTGTTAGAACTCGTGGTATCAACGATGGTGGCGGAAATACCCACGTCAACTGGTAGTTCCAAGGACGGCTGAACGCATTGCAATATGTTGCCCGATGGTCTAACGGATCCTGACTCACGTATCGCGGGACTACATGAGCGCGACGCGATGCAAACAGATCTATCTGAGGCGTCCCGAAATGGTGAAAGACTCTCTGGCACGCCTGTGATGATAGGTGCCACTCCGGAAGAGGCTTGCCTCTGGATAACCGGTCTGCGACTGTATTTAACATACCTGGCAAGTACTGGGTCACAATTCGCAATCGAATGTCGTCCGCGAACAGTAGGATTTTGCGAGCCTCCTCTAGCAATTCCATCGATCTGGTACCGCCTTCGTTCTTCAGGTACGCCAACGCTGTCCGATTGTCGGACTGAATCAGTAACGTGGAATTTTGAATGACGTTCCTGCTGGCTCGAAGAGCCTCGTAAATTGCATGCAGTTCCTTCTGATTGGAGTGCCAGTAATTTTGTTCGAACTTCCATGTTCCTGCTAGAATTGAATCGTTCAGCTGTGCTCCCCAGCCAAATTTGGCAGCGTCTGTAGAGAGGAAGTTCGTTACAAGTGGTTGATGAATTTCCGACTGGTTTTTGATATTTTTCATCCACCACCTTAGATCTTGAGCTACTGGACTCGGTATTCGTCGGAGACGACAGGGACTTGACCGCTGAAGCTCGCGACTCAATATTTGAAGCCTGCGACAATGGAGCCGACCAAGTGGTACTACAAAGCTCGCGAAATTCAATCTCCCTAGGAGGGACTTTACCCACCTGAGAGAGCGCACGCCCTGACGAAGCAATCTCTGAACTTCGTATAATATTGTCGTTATCTTTTGATCCGGTAGGAATCTCTTGTTTATTGTCATATTCCAACAAACACCCAAGAATTCGAGTTCTTTGCAAGGCACGAGCGTTGACTTTTTTAAATTTAACTTCCAACCTAGGTATTTCAGGAAATCGATAACGTACAATATCTGAGACTGCAAAAGGGACTGATTTTGATTTGCAATTAGAAAATCGTCTAAGTAAATTATTAAACGAATCCCTTTTTCGCGTAGTTTTTCGGCAACAAAGTTCGTTAATGTGGCAAACAGTTTTGGAGCACAGGCAACTCCGAAAGGTAAACATGTCATTTGATAAATTTGATTTTGAAATACCATTCTTAGAAAACGACGGTGTGAATTCAAAATGTTCACATGAAAGTAAGCCTGACTTAAATCTATCTTTGCTAACCAGTCTCCTGGTTGAAGAAAATTTGGGATATCGAAGTGAAATATCAGACTGAAACGGCCTACTTTTAAATATTCGTTTAAGCTCCTTAGATTGAAAACTGGGCGACTGCCCCCGCCCCCTTTTTTCACCAGAAACATTTTTGACAGAAAGCTTGGTGAAGGAAACACGGGTTCTATGACCCCGTCCGTCAACATTTTCATCATTTCTGATTTCATTTCTAACGACGGTTGGATCTCGAAAGATTGTAGTACTCTTGGGCTGGGCCAAATAAGCGGTGGCTTTTGATAAAATGGGAGACGTACACCGGTAACTATTGTTAGTATTGTTTGATTCGCACCAATCTCTTCCCATCGGTGGCGATAATTCGCCAGACAACCAGCCCGGAAGTCCTCCGAGTCAGAACTGTCGTGATCGCTTATTTCTGTCGTTAAAGCCTGATCGTCTAGGCTGCCTACGCTTGGACTCTTGGCCTCTAGATGTCCCGGGCTGGTTAAAATCGTACGTGGGAAAAGTAGGTCGCGATTTTTGAAAATTGAATCGAAAAGATGGCATCGAGGGTTGGAAATAACCTTTGTTTGTCGAATTAAATTTAGGGTACCTGGAATTCTTACGCGTTTTCTGTTGGGGAAACACTTTATTTAAACCACCTTCATTTTTAAGAAAATCTTTCAACTTTTCGGCATTAAATATATTTTCATGTGATGGGGGTATCTTTCGAAATCCAACCGCCGTCACTGGGTCAGTGACACTCTGTAAAATTTCGTTTCTACGATTAAGAATAACATCGGCACGTTTACCGCACAAAATTTGCAAAATATCATTCGTACTCTTATTATACTTTTCATCATCAATAAATAATTCATTAATTTTGCCTTTTAGGGAGGCAGCGGAAATATCATTACACTGTGAGGCCCATTTTAAAACATTTTGTAAACAAGTTTGTGTATGATCACGATGTAAGAGAAAAGCATGAGTTAATGAAGCCAACGTTTTCTCGAACGAAGCTAAGTGCTTCGATTTATCGTAGTGACGTAACTCGTCATTCGTATCTAATTCTTTGAAGCCGGGCACGGCTAAATAATTCTTTTGAATGTCGAAGAATGAAATATCTGACCACTCCTGTGAATCAAAACGTTGGATACTCTTGATTAACTCAAACTTTGCATTATCAGTTTTACCATAACCTTTATCTTTTAAAGCAGTATTAAAGTCTTTAAAAGCCACGCTTTCTAAAGGCGCCTCATCGCTTGAGGAGTGCTCCGAAGGGTTTGGAGCTACACTAGTACTATTTTGCATGGAACGCTGACGGTAATCAGTAATTGCACACACCTGGTACGAGAGTTGTTCAAACCTCGTTTTAAAATCCTTATCCTGGGAATCTTCGCGGCGTCGCGGCCGCGGCGCCGCGCCGCCGCTGTTGTTACTCCTCTCGCTGCTGGAACTTGATGTCTCACGCTTTCGATTTTTATGCGCGCTTCGTTTAGAGTGCCGTTGACGGGAGCGTGAGCGCCGCTCATGGCGGCGTGGTTTCTTAGGCGGCGGAGCCTCCTCCGCCACTGACGACGTTGACGACGCACGTTGTCGTTTATTCTCTTGTATGGACGCAGATGAATTGGGCATTGTTAAAACTCTATACTAGTAATACAACGTTACAAGATATAAATTTAAATTCTTATGTGCTAAGACAATAAGAAAATTTTTGAGGCAGATCTTAACTCAACAAAAATCCAAAACGCAATGACAAGAAATTGCTCTTCAGCCCTGTAGAATGGTGGGAAACAGAACGGAAGTCTCCCGCGCTTTGACATTTATGTTACAGGGAAGTGACGACACACAGGAAGTAGTCAGCAGATGGGCTGTTTGAGGCGAATATTCATCAAAAATCCAATAGACGCTCTCTCACAACCCGGAGAGGACGAAAGGAGCACAATACAATAATTAATTGACACTTCGGGTCCCGTCGTCTTCCGATTGAGATCCGAGTGTTACCGATGGAAACATATTATTCACTATATCTGTATGAAACTTATGCACTTACAATTTAATGTACTAAATTTTAATTAATTACCAAATTCTATTGTTTACAGTTTTTTGCTAAACACAATTTACTAAATTTTGATTATTTAATTCTATTGTTTACAGTTTTTTGCAAAACACAATTTAATAAATTTTAATTACCTAATTCTATTGTCTACCGTTTTTTGTAAAACATGGGATTCCTTTGAGAGTTGGCAACACACTAATGACAGAACTCATCGCGCACAATGTGACGTTTAATTTGCGATGGATAAATAATCAGTTTTTGTTTAAGATGTCTCAGTGTATCTGTAAATATTTACGTTTAAGCAACTTCTAAATTCGTTAGTGATATTATTATTTTTTAGTTTGTCTATTGAGTTATCGTGAGAATTTATTACAATGGAACCAGACGTAATAAACTGGACTAACCAAGAAGTGTTAGCTTTATTACATAAATTCAAAATATCTAACTTTATAACAGATATTTGTAGATCTCATGACATAGATGGTCAGTGTCTGCTCTCATTCGTGGATAGGGACTTTTACGAGTACCCTTTTGATCAGTTAAAACTCGGTGAACGCAAGCGGTTTATTCTGCTAGTGAAGAAGTTTCAGAGACACAATCGCGCGGCGATGTGCGAGCTGGGCCTGTGCGACGAGAGCCCGCTCGGTAGCCCCTCCACCAACATCAACTTCCTCGGCACCAATCTATCGCACCTTAGTTATAATCTCCACAACAAACTGCCCACCGAATTCTCATATGAGAGGAAAAATGAATGTGTGCCAACTTTTGCTCCAGAAGTAAAGGCCTCGAAATTAAAACCGGAGGTGTGGAAAACTGCAGTTGCACTAGGTAAGTGTTTTATAGTATCACAATATATCATTCTGTCATCTTTCCAAACATGTGTTAAAATTTAATAATAGTATCCATATGTATTGAGCATCCCTCAAAAACAATGTTGCATTATCAATGTGTGCCAAACACACTTGGGATAGCAGAATCATACTCAATACTCAATTCTTTATTGCTATTCCACAATGTAAAATTACAGGTGTTAAATTAATTTCTTTCAATACTCCAGCATGTTTTCACACATAACATTGTGTGCATGGAGCATAGATAATTAAAATAATAATCTGTTTAATGTCATTAATTCACATTAACAAAACTAACAGACAAACAAAGAAATGTCCCTGCAGCAATAACATTGTCCACAGGTTATGTATTTCTAGTAACATGGGTGACAGCGGTGGTTATGGTGATAGTCCACGATAAAGTACCAGACATGAAAAAGTACCCCCCATTGCCGGACTTGTTCCTGGACAATGTGCCGCACATACCATGGGCATTTGACATGTGTGAGATCACAGGCTCTCTGCTCATGGCCATCTGGCTCGGTGTGCTGTTCTTCCATAAACATAGGTACTTGTGCAAATTAATTGAATTATAAATAAGCTGTAATTTTGCTTAGGTATAATAGTATATCATTAATGAACTATCTAGGTACTAGAGTATAATAAATAACTTGACCTCATCAAAACATTATATTATTTTAATTTATTAGATTTAGCCAGTGACCAGTGATAAATAATATAATAATACACATGTCCATTTTGTCTAAAGTCTAATGCAATGACAAACATCCCAGTTATCTTTATTAAGTTTATTAGGTAATCTATTTAGGAACAAAGGTTCAGGTATTCATAGAAATCATTTAAAACCATATAATACGAGGGTTGAGTCATAAGTGCATATGTATTGATATAGAGAGTTTGTGTAGGGACTCACAATAAATATTATTTTGCACTGTTTATGTCTATTAGGTACTTTTAATTTATTATGTATATCTTATGTTTAATCTATATGCAACAAACCTCCCCCTACTGCTTGAGGGAGCGTTCAAGTATTACGTAACGCAATTTTTGGAGATTTTGACCCCCCGCTCCCCCCATGTAACGCGCCGTAACGTTTTTCTGTACCCCCTAGTAAAACGTTAGGTAAAGTCACAACCGATCCCTACGTGACCATTCTGAAGCGTTAAAAAAATGTTACTTAACGCGTAGTTCAAACCCCTGTTCCCGCTCGTGTAACCCATCGTAACGTTTTACTAGACTCTTCCCCCCCCCCCCCAAATTCGTTACGTAATACTTGAATGCTCCCTGAAGTACTTTCTATGCCATTCATCAATCACTGCCTTTGATGTCCATGCACAAATGGAATAATGATCAAAAATGGATGCATTCTGTGTGTACATGACACATTTCTGTTGGCCTGTAGTAACATGTTTATTGGTTGTGCTCAATGCCACCTTCGGTCCTCCCTGACAAAGGTTGTCACTTGCCCTCTGAACCTCTTTGTTTCTATCTACAAGTACTATACACACTTTTATAGTGAAACAATCTTTTATTAAACATGTGATTGCAGCACGCCTTGACTTCAAACTCATTATTCTTTGTTCCAGGTATGTTGCAATGCATACATAAAATAAAAATGTGTATTTTAATGTTTGATGGAAAGTTGGCTATATAATTTTACTGATGAGCCTGGTGTCAATGCTTTATACTTAAGTTTGGTATACCTATAATCAGCATCCTGGAAAAGAGTCAAATAAAGAGTTACTAATAATTCAAGTTCAAGAACGCACAGAAATATTGAGAAAACTAAAATCATGACTGTCAGAATTCTATAATAAATAGCTGTAAACAACAAAAGGATAGCGTATGTAGAAAACTAAACACAACTTGGTCAAACAAATTCCCCTTTCAATCAAGACTACTAATAGAGACAAATAACTCTTGGTTGACAAAGGATGCTCCTGAATTTCAGGTGAAAAGCGACTTGCATAACTATATTAAATAATCACATACAAATTACAATTCTATTCTTAGTAGTAAGATAAATTACAAAACAGTATAAATAAACAAAACAATACAAATACAAAAGTGTTATGGACTTAATATAAAACAATATTCATTTTGAATCAAACAATAATTTATATAGTAGGGATGGTAATGACCCCACTGCTGGCTCTTAAGTCAATAAACGTTTATACTCTTTGTGTCGTCAAGGCTTGAGTGGCGTTTTGTGTAATGACACTTATGATGAATGATGTGCGATGCGATGTGCGTTAACATTCTACACATAAATTTATAGATTTTATAGGTCTCATTTATTCCGAGGGGAGCATTTTTTGGGTAATTTTATCTATCTTTCATAAATGAAGTTCTTCGACCGTGCACCTGAACACTCAGCGATCCTAATATAGTGTAGTGGTACTTATAATTGTCGCTTTCAGTGTCAGGGACCTTACTATCCATACTGCGGCCCTCGCAAGGTTGACCTGAGGATAAGTTGACACTGTCTTACCTCTAAGTTCGTCTCTCTTACACTAGCGTTGACAAAAGAGATAGAGATATGACGGGGTTACGATAAACCCGTGTCAACCATGTTTACTCTTAAAATTTCATTTTTTGATAACTAGCAATATGGAGGGTTGTGATTTTAGCACTTTTTACAAATTATCCCTTAGCAGTGAAGGGTGAGGTGCAATTATGCAAATATATAATTCATATGTTTTAGGAAGGGTTTCGAGACTTTCTTGATTTTGTACTTTTTGGAAAGTGTAGCCTCGTAGCTAACTTGGCTTTCAGCTTAGGAGGGTATTAGGTACTTGGCACAGTATGGATATACTTTACTTAGTGGGCCAGGTTCAGTCACTAGGCTCGTAACCTTGAATGCCCGGGTATCGCTGAAATTACGTCGAATCGATCGATCAACCCAATATGACAAAAAGTCCCAACATTGTCGTAGGTTTATCCTCCTGCGGAGGTTCTTCGCGCTGGCGGGCACGGTGTTCCTGCTGCGCTGCTTCACGATGCTGATCACGTCGCTGTCGGTGCCGGGGTCGCACCTCAAGTGCGAGCCGCGCTCGTACCCGCCGGCGGACGACCTGACGGTGTGGGGCCGGCGGCTGAAGCAGGCCTACGACATCTGGAGCGGCGCTGGCATGTCTGTGCGCGGCGTGCGGACGTGCGGAGACTATATGTTCTCTGGGCACACGGTGGCGCTCACGCTACTCAATTTCTTCATTACAGAATGTGAGTATTGAGTCAAAGTCAAAGTCAAACTATCGTTATTCAATTTAGGCTTTTACAAGCTCTTATGAAGGTCAAAGAATGAATCTACCACCGGTTCGGAAAAAATCCTCTACTGAGAAGAGCCGGCAAGAAACTCGGTGGGGTATCATTTTTTCAAATCAGTAAACATATAAGTCAACAATGATGTCTAGTTTTATACAAATCTAAGTATATACCACAGCAGGTACGCCCATCGAGACCAGAGGCGAAGCGTGAGGGTAAGCCGGTGCATAATTTCTTAACTCAAACATTATTATTATTATTAATTACTTCTTATATCAACATAAAAATTGCATATTACATATTTTTTAAGTAAATGCAAAATTTTATGAGTAATAATATAATGGTTAGAACGAGAAATGATACACCGGCTTATCCTCACGCTTCGCCTCTGATCGAGACCCAGTATTACTTTTGTGCAACGCTCTATAGGCAGAGGCGAGTTAGCCGCCCATTTCTGTTTTATTTTGCGTTTACTATTGCCTGCCGCATTCATAGACCTGAGCCCTTACCGTGAGTTTGCGCAAACCGTTCTCGCTATCGAAATCTATCGGGAATGCTGCTTGGTGCCGGTACAAGTAAAAGGGACCGAGCGATAGTTTACGCTAGCGAGAGCGGTTTGCGCAACTCAATGTAATGGTACCGGGCCTAAAGCCTAAAACGTTTTGCTTCCAAATTGCATAAGCAACACTATCTTAACTAATTAAGTTTTCAAGCCTATGGTGATACCAATATCAAGATATTGTTTTAAATTGAATATAAGTACGTTTTATCAAAATCTTCTGATTACTTAGATGATTTTTTAATGTTATTATTTTTTCGAAAACGCACAGTGTTTGGCACTCCTGAATATGTTGCGTATGACATTTTGCCTTTCAAGAGTCGACTTATATTTCTACATATTCGCAGAGATCATTCAAAGTATGTGAATGACACTTTGTCGCTGGTGACTCTCTGTTTATCACACAAGTGTGGCCGCTGCCCCACTTACAAAAACACCGCAATCAATCAGTATCACTTCGCATGGACAAAGAAACTCGACAAAGGATGGCCTTTCTAAAATATCTACCGAGGATAAGCATTATGCAAAGAAATATGTAGTTTACTTTGAAAAGATCTTCCCTTTATTACGGAAGTTTCCCAACATCGAAGTATTTCTTATTCTTGGAACGTACGCGTTGCCAAATTGGTTGTGAATCCACTTATCTCTGGCGCTTACACACTAAGCCAACGTACGCCAACGTCGTCGCTAGGTCGTTCGCCTCCGAAGATGCGTCCAATTGCACTGTGATCTTGAACTAACGATTGGGTTCATAAATCCAGTTTTGTCAACGAAAAAAAAACCTTGGCCGCCGGATGTTTGAATTCCGTATTTATTTATAAACACAAGGACAATATTAATACAGTATGTTAATATTTTACCTATCACGCCATAAATCAATTAAACCATAAAAAGTCAAAGATTTACTTTAGCGCGTACGGTGATGATGAAATAATCCAATTTCACTGATATTATAACCCCCGGCGCACAAGTTGAACTAAAATGGCGGCCGTCCGCGCAGGTACAAATATGAAAAAAGCGTCGCACCTCATACCGCACCTCGAGTGAGACCTGCAAATGTATTTTGCGCATTCAAGGTCAAAGTTCAACTTACGTTCCGCGAATTATACCGCTAGCTCATTTTATTGCCGGCCAACGCCAACAGACGATAGTTGGCGTTCAATAAACCATCCACACAGAACCAACGAAGCCCTTCGTTGGCGTTCGTTGGCTTGGTGTGTACGCGCCATTATGCGATCCCGTTATAAGACCCCCAGACTGCACTTTCTATCGGGGAATAGTTTAGTCGGGTTCTTTAACCCCTCGTATGCGGGAGCTAAAAAAAACCTGCATTCGCGTCTCATTGTATTCATGGAGTACCAAAAAAGTTATGGTATTTTTTTTTTGCAAAAAGTGTATGTAAGAAAAAGCACGGATCCGTGTCTTAAGCATCGGATGGTTTAATCATTATGAAGATGTATGCGAGTGTGCGCACATTTTAACGGCCAATACCAAATCGTTATAATATGCGCAATTGCATACATCTTCATACTGATTAAACTACTATATGAGTATTTCTCAGAAAGTTAACGTGCTTAGGTACGTCAGCAACTTTTCCAGCAAGATTTTCCAACAGTTTCGCCTAAATTTCTTAAGTAACGAGTTAATTAAGAAAATAACGAATCATTATTACTAATTTATAACAAAAAACAAGTGCGAGTCGGACTCGCGCACGAAGGGTTCCGTACCATTATCTTTAAAAACGGCAAAAAAATCACGTTGCTTGTATGGGAGCCCCCTTAAATATTTATTTTATTCTGTTTTTTAGTATTTGTTGTTGTAGCGGCAACAGAAATACATCATCTGTGAAAATTTTAACTGTATCTATCACGGTTCTTGAGATACAGCTTGGAGACAGACGGACAGACGGACAAACGGACAGACGGACAAACGGACAGACGGACAGCGGAGCCTTAGTAATAGGGTCCCGTTTTTACCCATTAGGTACGGAACCCTAAAAACTATAAAACGTAAAATCTAATCAGATTAAAACTTTCGTGAGACATTACTAAGACTAGAAATAAGCACGGCTTTACTCACGATTTATTGTCAGAAATAGTCCGACATGTTTCGAACTCATATGGAGTCCTTCTTCAGGGGTTGAGTACGGTCGCGCTCACTCATGTCGGACTATTTCTGACAATAAATCGTGAGTAAAGCCGTGCTTATTTCTAGTCAACGTAAAATCTGTTAACAAAATCGTAACGAAATGATAAAATTAAAAGTTACTGCCGTAAGTACGTAAACTTTTTAAGAAATACTCATATTCACCGTTGTAGATCTATAAAAATAACACGCACTAAGTTATTAATAACAACTTGCCTATTTAGATAAATTAACGAAAACATTGAACGAATTAGAATATCGTCAAAACAAACCAATACTCTTCGATATCGACGCACAAGGAAGCGCTCAGCCGATTGTGACGCATTTACTCTTTGTTGACATTTTGCTATCATCAACCTGCTTTTAACAAATACCTACCTACATGTAATATAGCATTAATGATTTCTAAACACCCTGTTTATCAATTCGTATTATTATAAATTGACCTAAATGGCGTTTGACCGTTGTTTGCGTCATGAAAATAATAATAACTTTAGTTCAGAAAAAGGCCTTATCAATTATGTATGTTACTAGGTCTGTATGAATAACAATACGTCACACGAGAACCAACGTATTAATAAGATGTAAACATTTGGCATTATGTCAAGTACTCCAATTTAATTCTTCCCAAAATTACATTTTCTAAAGCATTTAAAATGAAACCCACTGTAACTAATTGAGAGTCAAGGTGATTACGGATATAACTCGTATCTGCGAGTTAAACGTATTGCACGCAAATAGCGACGCGACGCTGCCGGTAGGGATTATTAACTCTAGTTTATTACGTGTCGAAGTTTTCACTATGACAGAGAGCTTGCGTTATGCACGGAACAAACCATCCAATGTCTGTTTAAATTCAAACATTATTCACAGATCGCGTCACGTTATAGAGCGCTGACGGCCATACGATTGATACTATATTTTATATTTTTTTTTTTAAATATTTTGTTGATTATTCAACAACCTCATAATTTTATTAGTCTTATTGAGACTTACAACATTTATTGCTTTAATACTTTGTAATTATTCTATTTAATTTAATTTAAGTTTTATATTATGTAAACCCTATGTATTAGTGATGCAACGGATACGAATACGAATATTCGTATTCGGCGAATACTAATACGAATATTTAAAAACTGATATTTTTGTACGCAACTCTATTTACTGCAGATTTGAAAAACGCGCCCAAAAATATTTTTCACTGAAGCCATGTACAGTCGCCTCGGAAAGACTTTTTTCAACGGCTGCACGTCTAGCACGACCTGCCCGCGAGTCGTTTGTCGCTCAGTGCGTCCCTTACATACTTGACTAGTTAGACAGAGATGCACTGAGCGACAAACGACTCGCGGGCGTGTCGTGCTAGCCCCGCTGGGAACATCCAGACTGAAAAAAGAAATCGCCTAAAACCAGAAAATCTACAAATTTTATGTTTTTTAAATAAAAATTTGCCTGTTGTAAATTTTAATTATTAGAAGAGTAAACATTCATCAAATAAATAAGTCTTTTATTAACATGGCGAGATATTCGTATTCGTATTCGCCGAATAGTAAGTTTGATATTCGTATTCGTATTCGTATTCGTAAAAGTAGTATTCGTTGCATCACTGCTATGTATGATTTGAAAAGATTACTTTCTGTTGAGTTTCTTACGGCGTTTCTTCTCAGTAATGATGGTGCTGTCCGAAACACCATCATTAATTAATATGTCAGGCGCCTCATTCGGGAACGCTAAGTGATTCTGTAGCGACTCGTAAGCCAGATTTCTCATCTCGCTCTTACGCATTACGCGTCGTGCGGAAGAGTGGGATGAGAAATCTGGCTTATGAGTCGCTACAGAATCACTTAGCGTTAATAAAATGAATCTAACCAGAGATTCATTTAATTTTATTATTGTGACGAGTAAAAGAGCCCACAGATGGCCAACTTGCTAAATAAACTATTTGGTTTGGTTTGAATTTGAATGTATGGTACATGCCGCGAACATTACCCCACCTTAATTGTCACTAATTAACATACTCATTTCTTTTACACGCCGCGCCCCGGGTGCGCCTTTTGTCACATTCAATTTTGCTTACTAAAGCCCTCGTCATAGATAGGTTAGGTATATTTGTGGCACCCAAAAACCGCAAAGGAATTATCAGTCGTTTAATATAGGCAACATAAATATGATAGTTAATAAGTCTAAGAAAACAATATTGGAAAACTGCCTTTTAACCGCAACTTGTTTCCGTGGAAATGTATTATTAAAATATAAATATTTTTCATTTTACTGACTTATGTCTGGATTTTTCCCCCAAATTACGTGCTATCATCGGAAAAGCACGAACTTGCCATTAGTTGCCTTTCCAGCACCTATTTCACCCTGTCCTTCCCCAGAGGGCTCAAATTATTTCCACACCAAAATTCATCGAAATCGGTTCAGTGGTTGAGCCGTGAAAACGTAAAACAGACAGATATACTGACGGACAGGGTTACTTTCGCCTTTATAATATTAGAATGAATGGTCTGACCAGCAGCTCAATTGTAACACAATTGGTTTCGCTTTGGCTCGCGAAGTGAACCAATTTAGTCGGCAATCGACGTATCTAAGGGTCAATTGGTTTACAAAGTGATACCAGTTTATATTACACAATTTTGCTGCATTTTCGTAAAATGTTATTTAAGGAATAGGAGCTTGAGTTGCATTAACAGTATTTTATTAACACATTCTATTCAATCGATAAAAGTTAAAACTGTAGAACGCTCAAGATATTTGGTGTAATTTTCGCTAAATATAAACATTACATCAACCAGAGAATTTGGCATTGCGTGCGATCCTTAGCGATGCGTGCCGCACAAACACACAAAACATTCCATGGAAACAAACGATACCGATAAAACAGTATTGCTAAATAAATGACAATACACGATATTAGCTTCAGAAATAACAATAACCTACGCTGAGTGATTTCCCGTTTATGACTTTCACAAATATGATTGCTTCTAATATTTTTTCATTACACAAGATAGACTTAATATCTACGTACTTGTACTACTTTATTATTTCTGTACGTGACCGACGTGCCTAAGGGCGTCCACACATCGATGCGTAGGTCGTGCGTGGAGCGGGTCGGAGGCGCACCCGCGTAAGCAGTGTGACAGGAACTATAATGGAAGGCTTCACTTCAATGACCGCGCGCGGCTGCCGCGGGCCCGCGCTTATTGATTTGAAAGCTCGGAAGCTTTTAAGTTATTGTGTTGTCGGGCGTTTTATGCACTCGACTAACACCGGCTTCTATTTAACTGCCCATTAAATTGACAGCGGCAGTAGACTTGTGAAATAAGCATGCGCTCTTTCTTTCTCTCTGCCTCGCGCAACTTTAAATCGCGGCAACCCTCAGATCTGTCAACTTTTACTGAGGCGACCCTATAGCACCGTGTTCGAAATAAAGTTACCTACATTTTTATATAATTGTATTAAAGAAAAACGAGGTGGATCAATTACTAATACCAGCTTACCTGTTTCCATCTGGCAACGCAGTATACGGTCAAAAGAAAAGGTAGGCAACCTTAAGAGGAATGTGAAGCAACGGCAAAAATAACCCTTTTCATTTAAAAGGCGATAACGATTTCCCACCCCTTAAATGTTAACCGATTTTGGCCAAATTTGATAGGTGGTCAGTCTGAACAAAATCTAGATCTATACGTTTTTTGAATATTGATTAAAGATCAACAAAGTCAAAACAATCGCCGAAATTAGTTTTGTATGAAAATACTGCAACAACAATAAAACTGAATTTATTGATTATAGAGAAAAAAACAAAACTGACTGACAACCTATCAAAAATTGGTGAACATCGGTTAACATTTAAGGGGTGGAAATCGTTATCGCCTTTTGTATGAAAAGCCGTAGCTCCTCGTAATTTGACGTTTTATTTACATCTGTTATTCTATATTAGTATAAAAATTTTCAAGTAAAAGCATTACCGTAACTATCGAAGAAAACGTAATTAAATATTTTTTAATTAGAAACAATTATGCCAGGATATGGGGCGGCAACCCTAGCGCATAGCGTTTATTGCTAGTTAGGTACATTGTTGCTAACATAAAATAAATATTAAAGCAGGAAAAACGATGAGGGAAGGTCAGTGTTAGGCGGGATCTTGTTTTTGTTTAGATGAGTCATCTTTTCCGTTGTCTTTCTAATCTTTTCAAAATTATTACACTGAAGTATAATTATCTAGCTAGGGATTAAGTGTTTATTTGATAATAATGAATTAACCCAGACGATGACATGTAGGTTGGTACCTACTCGTACATAAATAAGTACAGGTTAGATATTTGTTACGCTTTTGCGCTGAATGACGTATAATGCATTAAGGTAGATTTAAAAATATCCAGTCGCTGGTGAGTGTGACTGGCACACAAGGGCTGGCTCCGTAATGTCCCCGTATTGGACACTTTTAGACGAGAGATTTAAATTCGCGTCACGTTAAAGGTATAATACGGCGAGAGCTCGCGTTTTCCTACTTATGTATACTTTTTACAGCGCATGTACATGTTTTAACTTCATAAATGAGCAATAAATCTTCCACATAAAAGTAAGCCTCAAGCAACTTTGCTTTCAAGCGAATGCTTCGCAAGCATTTGCTAAATCAAGATGAAGAGTAGTAAGATCCATCATTGAACTTGTATCTGTTTTGTGTGTTATAATTATTTATATTTATTTTATAATATTTATTTTTCATTTTTCCCATAATTTCTACCAGCTTTCTCAATGCACCTTTTGATATTATTCTCTGCTTGGCCTGTTGGTTGATTGGTAGAGAATGCCATTGGGCATTAAGTACGCCATTTGTACTTTGTGCAATAAAGCTTCAATAAATAAATAATAACAGTAATAGCGTAGTACCCGCGTCTTTTTGTTAAACCCTTAATATTGTTTCTTTTGATGGCTGTGAAAAGGGCCGGCCCTCTATTCGGGAATGCTAAGTGATATTGTAGCCACTCGCGAGCGAAATTGTCATCCTACTCTTCGGCACGATTCGTAATGCGTAAGAGCGGGACGCGAATCTCGCTCGAGAGTCGCTACAATATCACTGAGACATTCCCGAATAGACGCCCGGGTTTTGAACCCGCGACCCTTTGGCGCTGTAGCCGCTTATACCTACATATACCTAAAAGGCGCTAACAAATTAGCTACGGATGATACCTTTAGAGTCATCTGGTCACACCAAAAGTGGTTCCAATTCGAAACAGTGGGTCCAATTCGAAACGATTTTCGCTAAATTTAAAATTGCCTAAATTTAAAATAACAAACGTCAACCTCAATTTTGTATAGCTCCAAGGTTCAAAATCGAGCCTGATGGTTCTTATTTCAAATTTAGCGACTTCTAAATTTAGCGAAAACACGTTCGAATTGGCCCCAAGTGTCTTCTTAATTTAAATTTTCCTAAACTCAAAATAAGAAACGTCAAATTAGTTTTAGTATGGTACCTAACTGTCAAAATCGAGTGTGACGTTTCTTATTTCAAGTTTAGCGACTTTTAAATTTACCGAATACACTTTCGAATTGGCCCCAGTACCTATCAATTTAAAATAGAAATTAATAACACTTTTAATGTGATGTTTTACTTTTATTTTCTTGAACAAAACAATTATATACTTGAACATAAATACTGTCCATGCATAATCAAATCACCCTTTGCATTTTACTGACAATAAGTTTAACGTCATCTGTCAACATTGTTGTGTTGGTGTCATAAGTGTCCTTTAAATGAGTGGCCGACTGGCCAGTAAAGTTTTCAAAAGATAATAGACGAAGTTTAATTTAATCACTGAAAATAATGGTTCTTAAAAACAGGGTGCGTTAACGTAGCGAAATAGTTTTCTCGTAAACTTAAATAGCCTCATAGCAGGTATCTTACTTTAAAGTGACGAATAAATTAATATTGATTGATTGATTGACAGTACATAATTATAATTAGGAGTGTAATCAGCTTTAAAAATATAGGTACCTAATGTATCGGCACTAGTGATGCAACGAATACGAATACGAATATTCGTATTCGGCGAATACTAATACGAATATTTAAAAACTGATATTTTTGTACGCAACTCTATTTACTGCAGATTTGAAAAACGCGCGTAAAAATATGACGTGTGCAGAGGCCCTTAACCGCAATGACGACGCAATATTTTTCACTGAAGCCATGTACAGTCGCCTCGGAAATACTTTTTTCAACGGCGGAACATCCAAACTGGAAAAAGAAATCGCCTAAAACCAGAAAATCTACAAATTTTATGTTTTTTAAATAAAAATTTGCCTGTTGTAAATTTTAATTATTAGAAGAGTAAACATTCATCAAATAAATAAGTCTTTTATTACCATGGCGAGATATTCGTATTCGTATTCGCCGAATAGTAGGTTTGATATTCGTATTCGTATTAGTAAAAGTAGTATTCGTTGCATCACTGGTTGGCACCTTATAGACTGCCCGCGACTACGTTCCCGTAAATTCGGTGATAGTTATTCCCTCGAAAACTTTTAAATTATCCGGGATACAAAATTAACATCCATTCCAAATTGCATCCAATTCCGTCCAGCCGTTCAAGCGTGGAGCAGTAACAAACACACACACAAACTTTCGCATGGATAATATTGGTGTGCTTGTCTCCGCAGATACGTCACGCAACTTATACCTGCTGCACATCCTGACGTGGGTGATGAACATGTTCGGTATCTTCTTCATACTGGCTGCGCATGAGCACTACTCCATCGACGTGTTCATCGCCTTCTACATCACGTCGCGCCTCTTCCTCTACTATCACACGCTGTCGAACAACCAGGCGCTCATGCAGAATGACACCTCCAGGTCGGTGTTCAGAGCTATTTGCAGTCAGCGTCAAATCAGAGGGCACTAATTTTTAATTTTTATCGCGCACATAAAGCATTTGTCCCTTTCGCGCCCGCATATTGGTAAAAAAGTGACAGCTTTAAGTGCGCGACAAAAACTAGTGTGCTAGGCACTCAGGGGTGTAGAAACAAAAATTAAATCACTGATGGTAATTTTTGAAGATTTTTGTCCCAATACGAATATTCATGATAGTTGACTGTGCTGCCACAAAAACGCCAAAAAATCACCCTTTCGATTTTGTGAACACGCTCAGCGGCCTAAGCATGCATAGCCAGGCGGGGTCCGAAGGGGGGTTCACATGGGACATGACCCCCCACCAAATCGTACACGTCAAATTGAAAAATCTAATAAAGTCTAATTTACTCCACATAATATTTTATTATTAGTGGATAGCTTATCTCCATCTTATCTCTCAGTGCATCCCTGTTCAATATTGTTGATGTCGATGTTTCAGTATCGAATCGATGTATGTAGGTACATGGTCTGTATGGCGTATAGTTGCTGGCCACACATTGCCGTAAAAAAGTTGCTCGTGCCTAGTCAACTTTATGGAAAGTACACCGGAAAACGCCATTTTATCTTGTATTACCTAATCGGCCGGCCACAACGGTATCGCAAAAGCCACGTTGTTAACTCCTTATTGGTAATGTTGCTGATTTTGGCGAAGGCGGTGAATGACGCTGAACATTTAAAACCTTGCCCAGCTAGATTTGTTATTGTGAACTTTGTACGATTGTTGCGGAAGTGAAAAAGATAAGATAGGTCAGACTCGTATTCGTCGAAACCAGTAACTTGAAATGTGGATCCGAAAAGACATATGTTTATTTATTGTACAATATATGTTACCCTATTAGGCTAGTCACTGACCCACAATATAACTGTGCATATCACTGGTTGCACAATTATATTGCTCGTCAGTAGTCGATATTGACGGTCAATATCATCTACTGACGATCAATATAACTGTGCAACCAGTGGCTAGCCTTCGAGGTTCAGTTAAACGACGCGTATTAGCACGAGCAGAGCCACTGAAGGCCGTACTTGACAATTGACCTTGACTGGGAGGTGTATGGCCGTCTGTGGCGCCGCTCGTGCTAATACGCATCACCTAACTGCACCTTTACTTGACCTGTAAATTAACTTTATAAATAAATGATGCCTTATGGCTATTAGGTAGCCTAACTCAGTCAGAACAAAAGGAGAATTAATTATTCAGCTTTGTTTTATTTAGTACGAAATACGGAAAATACGCTACTCATTATATTCATTATTCATTTTGCACACGAAGATCCCAGTGATTGGCTCAATAAAAATAACAAAAAACGAAGTGCTCCCATAATTAAGATTTGTATCTGCCAATTATTGTGATGGAAAATTAACACGAACCAATAATTAAGAGAGAGAGAGAGAGAGTAGTCCATTGTTTTTTTTTTTCTGTTATTACAACCACGTCACACACTGCATGCACATGCTCCATAATTTAGCTTGAGACCACACCCGTTGCGTCACTCATGAATCACATTTGTGATGACGCATTGTTACCGCCACTCCTCTGGCTAGGCTGATTTCACAATCAAAACTTTGATAGTTTATATTCAAATCTAGTTTTTCGATCCTGATTACAATTCAAAGACGAAACTAAAATAAAAGTTTTAAGATACCGTTTGTGTGTTTTCAGGACGCGAATATGGTTCCCGCTGTTATCGTTCTTCGAAGCGGAGGTCGACGGGATAGTTCCCAACGAGTTCGAAGGCCCCGTCACTATCGTGAACAACCTGCGGCTGTGGGCGCTGCAGGTGGCGGCCGACGTGCGCGACTCGGCCGTGGGCCGCATCGCCGGCTCCAAGCTGCAGGAGGGCGCCGCCATGGGCGAGTACTCCGTCGTCCGCCTCGTCGACGGAATCAAGAGAAACCTAAGCCTCGTCGAGGAGTTCACCGACTCCCGCCAAAGATTAACCTTAGACAAAAACATACAAGCCTGCCTCCTCGACGACGACCTCGATCTCCGGAGGAGGAACGTTGAGCTCAGCGAGGAATCACTCATGAAGGAATTCAGCAACCCCCCCTCACCATCCACCAAGAAAAGTATATGAGGCTGCGCGGTACGCGTTTTAGAAAATTATTTCTACTTTACATATACAGTAAAGTGTATTAGATACCTGAATGTTTTACATTTCCATTAGATTTTATAACATGTTATTCCGTTTTATGTATTCTACTAATGATAAGTTTAATGTATGAACTTAAATTATTATGAAATTTTATTTGCTCAAGGTAATCGAAAATACAGAATTTAGTTTACCTAGTTTTTTATGTATTTCTTAATCATGGATATTTTTATTCTCATAGGTACTTACCTCCAAATAAAAGCACAAGTTTTATAGTCATTTATATAATTCATATGAAAAATTAGTTAAAAACTGTCTTTAATTATTTTAAAACGTAAATGAATAAACTTGTCATGAACAGTTTTTCGCAAAATAACACTGCATATTTTCTTTCTTTAATAATACGTTATTTAAGATTATCTAGCAAAATGTCATCGTCAATATAATTCATGGCAAGACGAATGAACAAAATGTCGGCAGGATGTCTTACAAAAGGATACCTAAAGTCTAGTACAAAATCAATCTTATTAGTAAAATACTTACATCAGTATGAGTAAATAAAATATTATAAAATTTTCGATATAAATCGCTTTCAAGTTAATTTGTAAATATAAAAAGAATATTAATACTTTTAAAATAATACAAGCCTTATGTGAAAGATAAAATTGTTAAATAGAAATCTTAACCTGTAACTTCATTAAAATGAGTGATATATCTAATGATTACTATAATAGGCCACTTCATCATTAACACGTAATTCTATACATCGCCACAACACAAGTTCTCAACAAAACCTTCCTTGCATTATATACAATGACTATTTATGTCAAAGAAGCGAATGATGCACCATAAATAACAGAATAGACTTAATGAATAACGCTCGCTTAGTGCTAAGAGGCTTAATTTGAGCTGAGAAGAAAGTAAAAATAACCAGTCAATTACTCTGCAGAAGCAGCCTGCTCACTCTCAATGAGAGCCTCAGATGGGTTATCCTTCTTGACCACAGGAGCGTCAGCATCTCTACCCAGAGATTGTTCACGAGATCCTACTGAACCATTTTCTCTTTGAGGTGTATTTTCCTTTGACGATTTCTTAGAATCTACTGCAGTTTCAACTTCAGAGGCCTTTTTTTCCTCAATTGGTGTCTCTTTCTCAACAGAGGCATCCCTAGATGCATCTGCAGCAGGAGTGCTCTCTTTAGACTTCACTGCATTAGTAGCAGGTGTACCTTCCCTTGATGGATTTGCATCCTTAGCAGGAGTTCCTTCCTTGTCTGGGGTGCCTTCTTTAGATGGTGTAGCCTCTTTTGCTGGAGTTCCCTCTTTTGCTGGTGTACCCTCCTTCACAGGGGTTCCCTCTTTAGCTGGAGTGCCTTCTTTTGAACGGTTTCCATCCTTAGAAGGAGTTCCTTCCTTGTCTGGGGTGCCTTCTTTAGAAGGTGTAGCCTCTTCTGCTGGCACACCCTCCTTAGAAGGGGTTCCTTCTTTAGCTGGAGTGCCTTCTTTTGAAGGGGCTCCATCTTTAGCAGGTGTACCTTCCTTAGCAGGGGTGGCCTCCTTCTCTGAATGTTCCACATTTGAAGTTTCCCTCTCTTGTGAATTTTCTTTAGATGCTTTACTTTCATCAGTTTTTTCAGCATCTCCATTTACAACCTAAAAAAATAGCAAATTTTTGTTATGAGAATTGTTTATTTACTACAATCATGCTTGGTCATTACCATGCTTACCAAATCTGCTATCTATTCAATAACACAAACACATTGTGGATTTTTGATGCGGATGAACGGGATACTCATTAAAAATATTTTATTTATTCTTCATTTGTTATTTTCAACCGACTTAAAAAAAAACCGAAGGAGGGGGTTCTCAATTTGACGCGTATATTTGCTTTTTTGTGATGAGATTTTGACTCCAGTGGGTCCAATTCAAAATGGTGTATTCTTAATTTAAAATTTCTTAAACTTAAAATAAGAAACTTGATTTTGCATAGCATAAAGTTGTCAAAATTAAGTTTGTCGATTCTTATTTTAAGTTAAGTGACTTTTAAATTTAGTGAACACACTTTGAATTGGCCCCGGTATGTAATTATATAAAATTTGGTATGATATGCATGTATTCAGAATTCTGTGACAATGTGCCAAAAAAGGTTGTCACATTTCTATTCTTTCAACAAGATGTTATCATTTTAATCATGTAGTATATGCAGAGAGCCATTCAATAGTATACTAATTCTTTTGCATACAGATATTTCATGGGTTTTTGCCTAGTTTCTAAAAAGTGTTTGTTAACATTTATAGCACGTCACTTCTAGGACTTACCACAGCATATGTATTGACAAAAGTTTAACCCTTAGGACTCACGACAGGGTTGCATTAGTAACCATAGACTGCCGGAATCAGAATAATTGTGATTGAATTGGTTTGATCACAGACAAGAGGGGTTGATATGTATAAAGCACTAGGTGACCCAGTGCCAGATTAAGCTAGCGCAGGGCCCTTAGCAAGTTCTATCAAGAGGCCCTTGGTTTGCTTAAATTATCTTTGTATATTTTGATACCGACATCTTTCCAGTGGCCTCTTGTATCTTGATTAAAAAAATATATATCATCGGCTTAGTGCAAGAAGTCACTAAATGCATTAAGTGTAAACGGCCTTTAGTGACTTCTTGCACTAAGCCGATGATATTTACGCTCCAACATTAATTGAAAAAGAAAAAACACTTAGGCTAGTGTACATGCACAGGGCCCCCTAATGCACTGGGCCCTTAATATTTGCTACACATGCTACGTGGCTAATCAGATACTGAGGTATCCCAATGGTTACAATGACAGTATCCCTATCTAAATAATATGCATAATTCTACATGACTGTGCGGTAGGTATACCTTTTCTTCTTCTGCTGGTGGGTCTTCTGGAGGGAGCTCTACCTTCAAGAACTGCTCCAGGGCATCAACTTCATTCGCCATGTCAAACTGATCATAATCCTGTTTATGATATAAGGCATTACAACAAATACCAGTAATATAATCAATATATTCTGCATTTATATTATACAAGTATAAATCTGTATAATATCAACATGTAGGGTATTAATAGTATGTCTTTTGGAACAAGTGTGCAAACAGATGACCTTGTTTTCTCTTTCCAACAGTGATTTTAAAATGTTTATTTGTGATATTATGAGAGATCTCCAATTGGAATGTTCTCTGACAGCCAACATTACAGGCACTTAAAATCTAGTTTGACAGTCCCAATAAATGTGAAGGTTACAGAAGTGTTTACATCTGTTTTAGCAACATGTAAACATTGCTATAATGACTGCAAGAAAAGTGCAGCCTGCTTTGCACATAGGGGTTTTAATGACACTTTTCTATGATCAAAGTACATGAGACAAGGGCTGGGCCACTCACCCCGCAGTACTCGTCATCGTTGAACACCTGCGGCGGCAGCGGAGAGCGCGGGTTGGGGTCGCTTACAGTTCCCCCATTCGATTTCGAATTGCTTTGCATAAATTCCTTGTCCGCTTCCCTTCCCGGTTCCGTAATGTCAATGATGTCATATTTTATGCTTTTCGAATCCAATATCATCAAAACTCGCTGCTGTCTCTTTTTAACCTGGAATCGTGGAGGGTCACGTAATCGAACACAATAAATTTATGAATCCGCTTAGTGAAAACGACGAAGAAAGTGCCCGGCCAACCCAGGAATTGTCTAATATTAAACATACCTCCTTGTTTCCGGAAATACCACTAATGTATACTTTGACAACCATTTTTGTAACTTGATAAATAGGATTAAAATAATAATAAAAAACAATAGCGAATAACACTATATCAAAAAAATAGGCTTGGCCATTCGTGTTTTACTTTACCAAATGTGTCCATAGAGTAAGGTAAGGAGGGGGAATTATGACGTTTCCGACAACCCGTCACTTCCACAGACTCGAAAGATAGACCAAATACGTACAACACTAAAACTGCCTTAACAGTAAAGTTATAAAGACTAAATCTGTTAACCGATCAAGCATAATTATGGTTTAACACAGCTGTCATGCCAAAAGCTATATTTGCTGCTATTGAAATGTGACTGAGCGATCCATTTTACGGGATTTTGTTTTTTATTATATTTTTAACAGCACACATTTGAGAAAATCATACCCAACAATATCATTTTGTATTTATTCAGGCCCCCAATTCTCGGTGCTTTCGAGATAATCTCACAATCGCATACAGTCGTTTGACATAACTGTATGAATCTGACGTTTAATCTCGCAATCGACATTATCTCGAATACAGCGAGATAGGTAAAGATAATGTTGATTGCAAGATTAAACGTCAGATTCATACAGTTGTGTCAAACGACTGTATGCACTGACGTTTAATCTCGATTGTGAGATTATCTCGAATGCACCGAGAATTGGGGGCCTGGTTAGATTTTCAACATAATGTTCCACCCACCTGCTCGTATAGAAGAAACAAATGGGATATTTTTAGAGTTACGTACCAATTTTTGAAAACGTTTTAAGACGAGCAGCTTAACGTATGAAGCTCAATGAAGAGTAGGTAATACATTGATCAGTACAACACCCGTTGTCTGCAGCAGCTATTCCATTAGTTTTAAATATCAAACTGAGTAAAAGGCTGTCCGAGGTGACCGTGGCACTGATCAGAGCTTAACCTTTTGATTTGAACGCCACGGCTGTATGCGATAAAGCGTGGCACAGACGCCGAGTGACTGCTATAGCCGACAAAATGTATGAAAATCGGCATGCCGTGGCGTCAGGAGCACGGAAATGTGCTATCGGCTACTGCTGACTGTGGCGTTCAAAAGGTTAAGCAGGGAGGCTAGCAGGGCCGCGCCGACCCCCCACAGCTCTTGTGTGCGAAACCTATGAAGCGCCTCTTTGTTTTAGGAATCTTAATGTTTCAACTTATTTTTATTTTTCGATAGCGGCGCCCCTATTTTGTCTCGGCGCCTGAGTGCGCCGCACACTTCGCTCACAGGGGCGGCGCGGCCCTGGGGGCTAGCACGACATGCCCGCGAGTCTTTTGTCGCTCAGTGCGTCTCTTTCAAACTAGTGAAATATGTAAGCGACGTGCTGAGCGACAAACAACTCGCGGGCAGGTCGTGCTAGACGTGATAGCGGGGGTGAACTTATCGGGGATGTTGCCTGGGTAAAAAAAATGTAATTCTAATTAGACCGTCAGTTAATTATCAAAAAAATGTTGAACACGTATTTTTTGCTTTATCAAATCAATCAATATTGACAAAGATAATACGCATCAAACTACGGGAGTGGGGGCTAATGACGTCACTTAATGGTGAAAAGTGTACAGTCCTGACGACACACGGAATTTCAACTCACTATATCTTCGTCATTTCTTGTGTAAATGACAAAAGAAAAAATATGTGTTTATTATCTTTTTATAATGTAAATGACGGACTAATTCGAATTTTATAGGAAACTTCCCTATTCTTACCTACGCTTATTGAAGGTCCAACTATCATCTATGTAATTTATGAGTTACTTGGTCACAGGGCCATCTAGGCAGTGGCGGGGCAAGACCAAAATTCAATGTGGGCAAGGTACATTTTGCGAGGCCCTCTGGTGAAACTAGATTTTTACGTTGCGTCCGAGTTATGCATAAACCATTGAGGCGCGAGGCCCCTAGGAGCCCCTAGGACCGCGAGGCCGTAGGCGTTGGCCCACGTCGCCTACGCCTAACGCCGCTTCTGCATCGAGGTTGTATAGGATAAATTCAAATAATAAGACAGGAATTTCTTATCAATTTAATTAAAAAGTCGGTACATAATCGTGATCACCCGGAGAGCACTATCGCGGCAACTCATAGATACGCAGCGCGAGTGGAATGTACTAGTTATTGTTCGCAAAAATCACAAGTTACAGAGAATAGGTACATTATTTACAGCAGCAAAATAATGGTCCTGAAACAGAGGCGTAGCTAGGTAACTAAAGGCCCTGGTGAAAAAAAACCCACCTATTTTATGGAGGGAGGGAGGTGGAACAATTTTCAGCTAGTTCAATACAAGGTTTGCTGGTCAGGGTCCGAGGGCCCCCTGAGCTTGGGGGTGTACGGCGCCGTCCCGTCCGTCCGTCTAGCCCTTAGGTAGCTACACCTCTGTCCAGAAGACATAGTTTTTTTTTTTTGTAAACTGACCGAATATATTTTGCTGCTATGTATTTTTTTAAATGGGCATCTTATATTATTACATATTAAACTGATATTTTTATATTTAGTGCCATTTCAATAAACCTGCCCGAAACATCGTCTTTGTATCTTACTGCTAACAGACACAATCATAATCGTTAACCAACGTTAACGTTAATAAAAACTGAAATATGAAATAAATTAAACTAAATTCTTAAAATTATTATACCAATATCTATGCTAAAGGATGCCTGCAGTGGCACCATGTTCTGTAAACCGCTTTAAAGAGCGCCTTAAATATAGTTAAGGTCACCGGTCCATCTAACGTAAAAAGAGCGCTCGCGGCCGACACGTCGGCGCTCTTTTTACATGATGCGACCTGTACCATTACCATGAGTGTATGCAAACCGTTCCCGTAATAGAAAACTATCGCTCCGTCCCTTTTACTTGTATGGCAACAAGCAGTATTTCCGATAGATTTCGATAGCGAGAACGGCTTGCATAAACTCATGGTAATGATACTGTACGTACAGTACGTGAGATCTTAGAAACATGAAAGTTATACAATTAAGTAGTTGTGATATGATATGTTTTAATTCAGAATTATTTTCGTAACCCCGAAATATTATGAACATCATTACAGATGGTTACTGTATACCGAAGCGATATTTCTAAAACAGAAAATTACAATGAGTAGTCCCGAATTTATTATATAAAATTTGTAATCAAATAAAACCTAAAAATTAAATTTCATCTAAACTTCAAATAGTCTCTTATAAATGTAATATAAATAAATATATCTTTATATCAAAAGAAGAGATCAATTTTATGGATAAGGAAATAAAATACTCGAACAAGTCGCATGCTACGGCAGTCTTCAATATTTGTGCAGACAGACATCATTAGCACATAACTTTTAAAGCAGATGAACATTGAGGCAGTAGCTGACCCAGGTTGTTATTCAATAAAACTTCAGCTGGAAGCCAGTGACAATGTTTTTATTGGAATGTCTTCGTCAGTACGTAAATCTGCCGTTACAGCAGACAAACCTTTCTATAATAGTACATTGTGTATTAAGGGCGGTAAAGTAACAATTATGAACGAGGATACATTCGAAGCCCGAGCGAAAAGCGAAGGCTATAATGGCACGACGTCTTTAATTGCCGTATCGACAACGTTTACCCATAAAGGTTTTCACACTTGATAGGAAAAAATTAAAAATAAGATAAAGTACTATTTTAATAGCAATGTTTCTAAATGGTGGCTAAAATGATTCTAAACAGTTTCTAATATCTTATTCAAAATCCCGGATCGTATTTTAGCCGTATAGTTAATCCGTTTTTCTAGCATATAATCGAATTACGAGCAAATGTGATGAAACATATAACGTAGTTACATTTCCTCATGGACGTTATTCATTTTCTTGGACTTTTGTCATTGATTTCTAACGTAGCTCTTAGATAAATATGTGTACAGATATAGTGAATAATATGTTTCCATCGGTAAAACTCGGATCTCAATCGGAAGACGACGGGACCTGAAGTGCCAATTAATTATTGTATTCAATGAGTGACATGTTTTATACTCATTAATATGATACTTTATTATTTACTGTCAAATGACAAAATGAAAAATGACAGCATGGTATGATGGCTAATGGCTCCCAATTCTCGGTGTTTACGAGATAATGTCGATTGCAAGATTAAACGTCAGATTCATACAGTTGTGTCAAATGACTGTATGCACTGACGTTTAATCTCGATTTTTAAATTATTTCGAATGCGCCGAGAATTGGAGACCTGCTGAAGCTAATTGAGAGAGCACGATAAATACGAACTTTTCCGATAAAACACGAGGGAAACTAATTATGCACTACATCTTTACCAGCTAGAAATTTGGTATCACGACTCCTCTCCAGTGTGGAAATAATGGAGTTGATAGGTTCTGGACTAAATGACATCCGTTTCTAAACCTAATTTATAAAGTCAAAACACTGTTGATATGATAACATTCATTTTTTTTATGCCAGATTCCTTATTATAGAGCCCACATACGTTTTATGATTATAAAATCAACTTGAATCACCTTTACAGAAAATTTGATTGCTATTTAAATATTTATAGATTTAGGTAAGTATGTATATAAAGGTCAGATCTCTAATTAAAACAAAGTAGGTGCATTCGCTTTAAACTTATTAAATAGATAACAGAGATAACTTCTTGAGGAAGGATAATGTAAAACATAACCTTGTAAACCCGGAGCGGGTCGTAAGTGATCTAGAAAATAGAATCCGTTTACATACTGAGACGAGAGAAATTCATAAGCCATAAGTCTCAACAAATCATATATTAAAAAGTACTTATGAAAGATACCACAGCACTCACGTAGACACAGTATACTTGTATTATTTCAATACAATTCGCCATAAAAATGTACCTATAACCCTGCTCGGATAGGTATTTAACTAAATGTAAACAAACTAAACCACGTGACTCGGCAAACCAGCCAATCCAGTGAATCTTTTTTATGTATATATGGTATGTCTTGATTGGCTGGTTAGCCGAGTCATCTGGCTTAGTTTGTTTACATTTAGTTAAACACCTATCCGAACAGGGTATACGTCAGCAAATGTCAGCGACATAGCGGTTGGTTTACATTATTAGTATAATGGATTGAAACACACTTTATAGAGCGGAATTCATCTTGAGCGTGATACAGTCCCGCAGATCGTATATCCAACAGACTTCACATAGGGCGACTTAATACTTTAATGCTGACCTCGCTGTCAGCATTAAAGGCAAAAACCATAAACGGCAGGATTAAAGGCAGGCAAGGGGAGCGCTTAGCCTTGAACGAACCAATCACAGCGCTCTAAAAAGTGTCCTGCAAGTTTGGCAACTCTTTTTGCTAAGCGGTATTTCTAGGATATATGGTCTGTGTAAAGCGCATACTATTAGTACATTCCCTTAGCAAGCGAGTAAGCGGGGAAGCGTTACTGAAATCTCTATCGAACATAGATCATAATTGAACACGTTCCCTGTCCCAAAAGGCAAAATCTACTGAAATCCATTACTATATTCACTGTTATTCGTTAAAAACGGACTCTAGGGCAACGGGTACACGGATACTGTGGAGATAGGGAACGTGTTAATTACAAAGTTACCTTTTTTAGCCGAAGCGGATTTTTTCATATTCTAGGGAATTTAATAAGTTTATCTAACCTAATACTAATGCAAATGTCACCGACCCCACGCATACCTGCGTGCTCCGTCATTGATATACAAACAATACAATAAAATGACGAATGAGATAACACAGTCTCTAAATTATCCATGTCATGTTTCCTCACCCATGAGAATCCAGTAACCACGTTTGATGCTAAGCTTCTAACAAGTAGCATCAGGCGTTGAAAATTATTATTTTTTCCTTAACCTTCTGACCGCCAAGCATGTCTGAGAAGTAACACTGAAAGTCAAGGTAATGAAGGACGTTTTTACCCTGTAGCCGCTGACGGCAGCAGCCGACTGGGCGGTCAAAAGGTTAAAAAAAAAGTTTCTTGGTAAGTTGCAGTCTGTTACCAAATTTATTAAATTAATAATCTGCAGCTACGACGGTTGGCGGTGTAATGCTAACTAAACTACACAAAGAAATTAGGATAAACTACCCAAATGGCATTTAAGGAGCTGAGCGGATCCAGAGTAATATTCAAACAATTATATTTAGAAGCACTTTGTCTTAGATCGCCTACACACTACGTCCGATCCGTATGCGATCCGAACCCGTGACGGATCTAGAACTCTCGGCCGAATTCGGATATTGCTTACGCAAAAATCCGAACAATGCGGATCTAGAATTCTCGGACCGAATTCGGATACTGCTTACGCACCAGTCCGAACAATACGGATCTAGAAATCTCGGACCGAATTCGGGTATTGCTTATGCAACAATCCGTACACTACGGATCTAGAAATCTCGGATCGAATTCAGATACTGCTTACGCACCAGTCCGAACAATACGGATCTAGAAATTTCAAACCGAATTCGGATATTGCTTACGCACCATTCTGAACCATACGGATCTAGAAATCTCGGACCGAATTCGGATATTGCTTACGCACTAGTCCGAACAATACGGATCTAGAAATCTCGGACCGAATTCGGATATGGCTTACGCACCAGTCCTAATAATACGGATCTAGAAATCTCGGACCGAATTCGGATATTGCTTACGCAACAATCCGAACAATACGGATCTAGAAATCTCGGACCGAATTCGGATATTGGTTACGCAATAGTCCTAATCTCTAATCCAACTGTCACCTTGAACTGGATGCCTGCTAGGCCCGCCGGCCATATACCGCGCCGCCCCGCTACCGCACTAGTCGTACGGATACGGATACGGTTCGGATGCAGTGCGCAAGCGTCCATACAAATAATACTATGGCTACTTCGGTCCGTCAATAATCTTCTCCGGAATGGAGATTCACGGATGACGAAAGCCTGACCTAGTGTGTTCACTACCATAGAAATACTTTTACGACACCTCCGGACCGTATTTTCACGGGTTCCAATCGGATACGGATTGGGCGTTGTGCGTAAGCGCTCTTATACCTATTCTTTAGTCAAAGACAATGTGCTGAATACTTTATTCAGAGAATGGGTAAAAGAAACAAGGGAGAGATATCATTGCCACTATAAGAGTGTGTGTGAGTTTTAACTTATGCTCGTTTTATCCACTACATAAATAAAAGTGAAATCTTGATTGGTAAGGGTTCAAAATGAAACTGACAGTCAGTTGCGTAAGTTAAGCAGTTTATAACGCAATCCAAAATTTATTTTTCATTTTGGTTCAGCCACGCTGTCAGATAGCGCTATTGCAATGTCTTACATATTCAGCACTAGATAAACCTTAAATTAATTACGTTCAGATCTAGAAACTTCCATGCTGACAAACTATAAAAATCGAATAAAAATGGAAATATAAATTTAAAATGTAATTTACCGCTGTTAGCTTATCCCACTTGACTTTAATTTTTCTTTTTACTTATGGGAGCGCTTGTGTGTATAAAGATCATACCTACGTATCGAGGCGATATGAACCACACCTCTATCCGCACCGTTAAATCCAAAAAGGCTAGCGGTAAAACTTACTAATGGTCGTTAGAGGTGTCAAATCTAGAGTTAAACATGTAAGGCAGATTTGTCGCTTCTTCTATCGATTTACGAGTCGATTCAAAAAAGTCCATCGTTTTAAAATTAAAATTTATTGAGCTATATATAAAAGATAAAGGTTGTCTCCCCGGATCCGCTCGCTATAAATCTAGAACTTAAAACCAACACAGCGCAACTCAACGAGTGATGAAGCGGGCGGTGCTCAGACGGGGGTGCCGAAGTCGGGGTCTCCGTCGCCGGCCAGCGCGGGCGGGGCGGCGCCGTTGCACAGCGCGCCCACGCGCCGCGCCGACCCTATCCGGAACGGGGGCTCGCGCCGCGCCTCGGCCTCCGCCTGCTGGACGTGGAACACCACCTAATTTGGGGAAGTGCTATTAAATACCAGCCAACTTAGAAACATTTGGCCTTTACTTATGTGAAAAGTGAGATGCGGCCGTAACAAATATCATAATAATTATGTATCTAAATCATCAATCATCTAAATCATAATAAATAAATATAGATGTATCTAAATCTTAAAGCAACTTTAAACCAAAATGCCTAAAACTGACTGAAATCTCTAACAATCATATCGGAATTTGTGCGTTTTGGTTCAGGAAATAGGGTTATCATATTTGGATATAACGAACCGCACCCAAAAAGTACTTCCTTTTTACAGCAGATGTCATAGCCTGGTGTCGTACAAAAAAACCGGTCAAGTGGGAGTCGGACTCGCGCACGAAGGGTTCCGTACCATTAACTATAATCAAGCAAAAAAAAAACACGTTCGTTGTATCGGAGCCCTTAAATATTTATTTTATTTTAATTTAACTATTTATTTTTAAAGTGAATATATATTAAATATCCTGTGAATATTTCAAGCGTCTACCTGTTGCCGTTATCAATATCAAGCAAAAACGAACAAAAATATCACGTTTGGTGTATGGAAGCCCCCTTAAATATATATTTTATTGCTTTTTACAGCGGCAACACAAATACATTATCATCATTTAAAAAACAGTATTCCAAACCTTGGCGTGTGACATATCAAATGAAAGGACTTGTTGTGAGGAGCTTAATTTTTTTTAAATATAATGTTAAGATAATTGGTTTGGAAGTTATTTAGGAAACTAGGCAAAAATTTACCATTCCCCCCCTTAAGCCGAAAGTACTGGGCCTAAAATTTCGAAAAAAATACGGTAAATAGTTCTTTACCTATAAATTACAGGAAAACCTATAAGAAATCTATGGTATTTTAAGTAGAATAGGAAATTTTATATAATCACGGAACGCTCTCCACGCGAGTTTAACTCGCCCTTGTCCGGTTTTTTACGCGGGCGCGGCTAAAACCTATTTATAATTTGTATTTACCGGTTCGTCGGGCTTCGGTTCATCCGACGAGTGCACGTCGTCGACCGTGTGGTAGGCGCCCTTGGTGCGCCAGTCCTGCGGCCGGCGCTTCTTCTTGGTGAGGCGGCGCGCGTGCACCGGCGTGGACTCCGCGGACGACGGCAGCGCCGCGTAGGGCGCGCGCCGCGTCAGCAGCGAGTCCGAGTCCATGTCGACCGAGGGCGCCGGCGAGCCGGGCGACGGCGCGCGCCGCGACCCCGCCGACGACGGCGGTCTGTACCCGTCACACATTTATATATCTACACCCATATCATAAAACCTCCATAATGTATTTAAAAAAAATTAAGTATAGTAAAATCTGTACTGTAATGTTATTACAGTATAAATTTTAGTATCGTTATGAGTTTAAATCTGGGAAAGCTGTCAAAACTCAAGTGGGTCTCTATTCTAGTATCCTTTAATATAAACCGCACGACATTTGATCTCGAGTGACATGAGAATAGGGACTTCATTCGTTTGTCTATAATTTAAAAAAAAAACATTCGTCTTGACGGAGGATCGAACTGCCGCCATTACGGTTGTCATTTGTTTGTTTGTTGGTTTTTTGCTATATGTAAAGAAAGTAGAATCGTAAAAAGTTGTTTGTAGTATACACTGCGGTTGAAAATATGAATAGTAGTGACTCCGAGCACGATGTGAAAACTCCGCCGGATATCGTAAATGCAGCCACGATTACAACAAATAACTTGTTGCCAGTAAATATTGTTTCTGAACACATCATGGAGGATTTATAATATGTGTGTAGATAAAGTTATGTATGCAACTGTACATAATTTGGCCTTAAAACACTCGTGCGATCTTATTATGAAACTCGCCTATAGGCTCGTTTCATAAGTCCACACTCGTATTTTAAGGCCTATCATTATGCATGCGTTACATAAACTACTATTATTTATTTATTTAATGCAACATACCAGCTTAAGCTAGAAAAGCCAAGACGCTCAAAGGTTGAGTACATAAAAAGTAGGAACATTGAAAAGTAACAATAACTAACCTAACTATGTCAAATGGATACTACAAAATTATAATAATTCTTAGGAAATATGTCAGTAATAATGTAAGTAATAAATAAAAGTTAATTGAGTAACACTTGAAGTATACAACAATACAAGTAATATAAATGTCACACGCTATAACAGTACCAATTAAAATAGAGAACTCATTAAACAAAGAATACATTATTCAGACATATACAAATTTAAAACACGGATACACTTTCCTAAAAAAACACCTTCAGTGTCAGTCAAGAAATCGACGTCATATCGCTCACTGGACAAATCATTGAAGAGTATAAGCGCATACATTTTCCGCTAGTCTTAGATAAAAAAGTATATAAATTTATACATCTAGTTATAATTATAGTTTTTTCGCTTTTGTTTCTTGTTTTTTTTTTGTGTATTAATTGAATTTTCCAGCGTGTTGGTATAATACTGTAATGCTGTATAAATTATGTTTAAATGAATAAATAAATAAATAAATAAATTAGCGTAAGCGTTTATAATTTTTTTACTTATCATGTTTAGATTGACTTTGGCGCCAGTGGCAGTGTTACGTCAATCTGCTGAGCGGGAGTCCTTTCGGTGACACTCGGTCGTATTGTGTCCTTTGTTAAAGGGCACAATGTTTTCAGAGTCATCGATTAAATCATATCTCTTTATCTTTATCTTTATAATCTATCAACTATTAACCGTTTTTTTCAGTTATGTAGATATTTACCGGTTATAGTCGGGGGTGCGCGGCGCGGTGGGCGTGGCCCCGGACCCGTCGGGCTCGGCGCCGAAGCCTTCTCCGTCCTCGGGGTACAGCGGGAATCTGGAACACATACTCGTAAGGTATACAAATTGTAACTGGTACGTTAACTTCGCTGAAACATAAATTGGTAATTACTGGGTCACTTACATTAAATTTTAGGTGACCTTAGTAAATTTAATTTTTATTAATATTTTTATATATGAGAAAGAAAATTTGAGTGACTTCTCTCACTCAAATTTTCTTTCTCATTCAAATGAATAGTTAAAGAAGTAAAAATAATGTTAAACATACCTTTCATTTTTTTCATTTTATTTAAAAGCATTTCATAGTGTAATGTAAATGACCATCTACTTTGAGATATAAAATAAGTAATCGGTTTATTCAAAATCAATTTTGCCTCTGCTGAACAATTCATAATATCAAGTAATGAAATTAATACATATTTGGGTAAATTCGCCTTAAACATAACATAAAACCCGTGGAACGTCCTAAATATACCAGGTGCCTGTAGGTCATTGAAAAATGACATGTATCAAATTGACAATAGAGTTCACTGAGAAATCAACGACTTGGAACGCGGGAGCTAAGAAAAACTGGCATTTGAGTCTCATTGGATTTATGGAGTACCAAAAAAAGATTGAAAAAAAAAAAAAAAAAGTGCACCTAAGAAAAAGCACGGATCCGAGCCTAAGCATTCGAGGGGTTAAGGAACTATTTTAATTTACTAGCATCGCCTTAAATTTAATTGACCATGGAATTACCCATGTGGCGTTAGGCAAGCTTGAGCGTTCCTCTTTGAGCGTATTCTAAACACGGTACCTATTCTGACCAGGGGTCGTATTATGAGCTCACCCATTCAAGGCCCATGACCACACGTATGCGTCATGCTCGAACGCGTCCGCCAGGCCCATGAATAAATCCCTATTTAAATATAAACAAAACGTTATACGTAAAAATGTTGCATGAACTTAACCCGCTTGAAGGTATAATAAGAGGCAGTCTGTTTAGCGAACGCGTCGGGCTCATGATGCACGAGCTTTGTCATAGATTTTAGCAAAAAAACTATTTGTATGGGGGCCGGGCGGGTAGCGTTCGCTCGCACACGCGTTGCCGTGAATGTGTTAGTTAACTCCAGGCAGTTTACGCCTGGGAGGCTAGCACGACATGCCCGCTCGTTTGTCGCTCAGTCCGTCTCTATCAAACTAGTCAAATACATATGTAAGGGATGCACTGAGCAAGAAATGACTCGCGAGCAGGTCATGCTAGACGTGCTGGTGTTTACGTATAATAAGCGCGCTAAAGAGGCCGGCTTTAGCGCGCTCATAATACGTATTTTCCAGGCAGCTCAGTTTACGGCGGAAACTGCCTGGAATTAAGAGCTCATAATACGACCCCAGTGCATATTTAGCGGTCCTTTTAGTGTTTTTTCTTCGGTATTGTTTTGTGTCCTATATATTTGTCACCTTTCGTGTTTTCACCGAGCGGTCCCAACGGAAGACCAGCATTAACTACACAGCCAGTTTGCTGAATTGAGACCGCTTCGCAACAATTTTTATTTATTTGATTTTATTACGAGTGTCCTAAAATTAATTAAATGTTTATTTTATTTTTTTCTTTTTACCCGAATGTTCGAACGCAAAAGGCGGGTATAGAGTTTAAGATTATGTATGTATGCATATTGTTTGACATAAAAATCGGATGTTAGACTTTAGCTCCTGATCTACTAGACCGATTGTTTGAAATCATATTATGATTCATGGAGGACGTGCGAGTGTCATAGGCTATATAGGGAATATATGTGCGTCATACTAGGAGCAAAAATGCTTTTGCGTCGCCAGTCAGGTTTTCGTTTTTAACTGTACTTTATTTATATTTTTACCGGTAGTTGTCGTCGGAGAGGCGGTCGTCGTCGTCGGCGGCGATGAACTGGACGCGCAGCGCGCAGTCGCCTTTCGCCGCCTGCAGCGCCGCCACCGCCTCCTTGTGGCACGCCTGCGCAAACGCACACTATACTTATAAATGCTTACTTATTACTTACTTGCATTTCGATTAAAGTTCCAAAAAATATGTCAGTCTTTTAAGAGACATTTATTACTCCTCGTACAGCACATTTGTAACGTACAGCAAGCCTAAGTAAGGGCTCGTTAGACGGGCTAGTTTTTCGGCAATTTATTGCTGCAATTCGGGCTATCCTATCCTCAAAAGTTTACATTCAAACTTTTTGTCTCCATTAATGATGTAGTGTCTTTGGAGATAGCTCGAATTGCAGCAATAAATTGCCAAAAAACTAGCCCGTCTACGACCCCCTTAAGGATGTATGCCCAATATATCGATTTGTATATTTTTCGCTGAAATTGAATAGTCTGGTAGTATTAGTCGTTACGCATAAGTTTATTAAAAAATAAAACCACTTTACCGTTCTTTTATCGGAGATAAATGACATTTAAGATTACATGTGTTATGTGCTGTGCCCCTGTTATTTGTACCGGAAGTTGATTAAATTACAAGAGAAAGCGAATAATGTTTCTGTCCCATAGTACTTTTATAATCAAAAAACGTATTTTCTATAACGGTGCACTCTCGTCGATTATTTGATTTAAAAAAAATGTCGTTACCGTTGTTCCCACGGAAATATTCTTGATTGAATTTTCATGTGTCCGGACCGTTTCAAATACTGCATATTGATTGGTTATGACTCGAGTAGTCAAATCAGGTTCTGATCTTATTTCATACATACATACATACATAGCATCACGCCCGAAATCCCTAGGGGGGTGGGCAGAGCTACAAGACTACTTGTGGCCACGTTCGATTAATTAGTCCTAATATGGTATGATTATTTTATTTCACATAATAATAATTATTAATAATCACACAATTTGTAAATTTTAAATCATTATTTGTACAAAATTACACATTGCCGTTATTTGGTGCATATGAAACAGAACTCGAAAAACAAAATACATGTACTGCGGCATTTGACGTGGCATACACCCTTAAGGTTCTAAAATCCCGAAGGTGATCGTCTATCATATAAGGAGTTCACTATGCAAAAGATAAAGACCCTATTGCACTATTGGTTAAAAAGTGATCTTTTAACTTATAACTTTTTTTATGGCAACTATAAACCACCGACTTCCTACATTGTAGATTGATTTCGAGTCGAAGTGGCCTGGAAAAAAGAGGAACTTATATGACGTGATTACTTTTAATTTTCATCGATACATAACATAACTCATCTTAATTTCATCACCACAAACAATGAGTAAAGTTAAATGCGGTAGATTCTATTCAATTAGGTATACATCATTACCGATAACCTTACCTTTATGACCTGAAATGAAATCTATTATAAATATTTTTTATTTCATACAGTCGAAGAAAATCCACTACAGTTCCTACGTTCCGAGACGCGCTAAAGTCGCTTTCAAAAATGAAATGAAATTAAATGAGGTTAAATTATATATATTATGTAAGTAAATGTAAACAAAAGCATATTACAGAAAAAAGCAGATCATTTTGAGTATTCATTTTTATTTGATCAAGGGTCAAAATTAGTGAAAAATATATATTGTTTCTAGTCCTGATTTTAGTTTTTTGGACGTACTCATCAAATTTATGTCATGTTTTATTTCTACGATGTTGGTTTAAAAACCAGTATTTTCGGAAATAATTGCCAATTTCGTTTAAACGACATAGATTTTGTACACTCTAACAACAGCTGTGACGTCATAGCTGTTGTGCATAATGTATGGAGTGTTTTTGCGAGTGGTATGAACAATGACTTTCCAAAGCTTCATTACTCGTAAAATAATCAACATAATAATGTTTTGCGTACACAGATCGGTTTATATTACTCGGCACTTTCCAATACAAGATGAATAAAAATATGCATCTTCCCTATTGAAACAACTGGTCGACCTAAAATTAAAACTGAGTAATGGTTGGTCTACATTTAATTCCTAAATTAAAACAGTACCACAACTTGGACTCATCACATTTAAGAGTTCGTCGAATTTCTCGAGTGCTCTCGGCACATATTACTCATCGTTTTATTTGTAATTTGCAAACAGACTGGAGAGTTTCATATCTAGACCAAGATCATTTTCGGTGATTCAGTGTCTATCTAGGTAAAATAAACGGTAACTAATATTTAAACAAACTGTTCGAAATACGACAAAACTGATATTTCCTATTCAAAAGACTAGTGGACCCGTCACAGCTTCGCCCGCGGTATTTTTCATACAAATTGTTTCAAAAAATCACTGTTAGTGCACCTCTAGGGTACTCGAGGCATGTCTCCTTCAAATTTCAAACCTCTAGGACCACCCGTATAGGCTGTGCGTTGTCTAAGTGAGTCACGGTACTGTTTTATATGTATAGATGATGATATTAAGATTTAGCCTACCGCTATTTTCAGATGTCTTTGAATACATTTTATTTTAGATAGATTGATCCTCATAATTGACTCTATCGATTGATGAAATTAAACACAGAATGATATTATTCGATTTTGTGTCGGTTCGATTCCCGACTGTGGCAAGAGATTTTAAAAAAAAATCTAACGTTAAAATTGGTTGGAATTAATATTTAAGGTACTCTCCCTCCACCGCCTGCCTTTTTTCCACAAAACTATAAACCGTGGTATAAAGATAAAGACAAATTTAGCCCAGAACACACAGTAGTACAGTACGTGAGCCCAGTATGTCTGTACAGCCAGCGTCAGAGAAAAGTAACACCCCCTGGATATGGCGTAGGTGGGTCATACACAAGTTTAGGTTCAGAACTGTCCCCTCCTGTTCCCGAAAGTTGAGGACCCTGACCCTGATTTTGTTGCTTGGACTATATCCGCATTTAGGACATTATTTTTATTATTATTGGGGGTGTTATTGGGCCATATATGTGCCGCCTCGACCATTGCTGATCTATTGTGGCAACCCTTTCTTATAGTTCACTGCTTAATCCCGTTGCATCCAGGAAATTCCAGATGCTCTGCGGGGAGCACAACGTGTCGCCCCAGGTGGACACTTCTTTTGCGCATGAGTGGCCCACAGAGAGGACATTAGACATAGTTTTGGTCTGTATGAACAAAATGTAAAATTGAGCAGTCGTTTTCGTTAACTTTTGGTCACAGGAGGGACAATTTTTGTTTCTTGAAGTGTGTATTACCCAGGTGAACTGAGGGGGATACCTTTCTGTGACGCTGACTGTACCTTAAACCGTGTAGAGTAATGAAAGCAGTATTTGTACCTGCGTGAGGTCGTGGTCGTTGATGGCGAGGATGGCGTCGCCGACGTAGAGCTCGCCGGTGAGCGCGGCCGGCCCGCCCGCCTCCAGCTCCGAGATCAGAATCGGCACGCCGTGCTCGCGCCCGCCCTGGGACACACAACACAACCGTACCACATACCATTTAACCTACATTAATCCATTTATATGTTTCTTTATTTTTATTTATTTAGATTGTGTACATGTAGTATATTAGGTGGTACATAATAAAAAGTTCCATACATGCTACCTCTGCAGAGGTGTTACAATCCTTACTAATAATTATTAACTAAAAAAAAGAAAACATGCAGTTCATGAAAATACTAAAATTAGAAAGAATAATATTACAAGCATAGTTATCACAATAAAATGACTAATTCAATGAACTATTTGTATGACATAGTATTTCTATTTGTTTTAATTATTACTAGCTCAAAATAGTCGTTAAGTTGTCTAAAATTATCTAATTTCTGTGCAGTTTACTTATTTTTTCTTTCCGTAAGAAGCTTCTACAAATTAATAGAAAAGTTTAAAAAAGATGAATGAAATCGGTAAATTCGTTCTCAAATTATGACGTGAGCAAGGGAAGCACGGATCCATTTATATATATATTGATTTTTATTGTGACTTTGTACATATCCCTTATTAGTTAATTATTATAGTAAATTTGTGCGCATTAAGGTTGTTGCATTTTTTATGTGTTAGTTTTAGTTAAAACTGTAATATGTGAAAGAGCCTGTGTGGCCTACTTGCAAGATAAATATTTTCATTTTCACTTTAATTTTCAACCACGTTAAAGTATTACAACGTCGGCGTCGGCCATATCATTTGACTGACAGGGGGTCGCGGGTTCGAATCCTGCTAGAGGCAAACCTTGTGTGATGAGCACGAATGTTTGTACCCAAGTCATGGATGTAAGTTTAGCATATATATAGATATATATGTATATATATTTAAGTCCCCTCTCCTAAATCTCTGCTGCACTGGGAGTGAAGAAATAGCATAGAATGCGTGCAGATGCTTATCATCCTGGCATGTCGTAAAAGTCGACTAAGGGACGGGTCCTCTCCAACATGGTGGACTATCTGTATGGGCGATGGGCTGATCACCTGTCACCATACGGTTCATCATACCATCTTAGGACTAATTAATCGAACGTAGCCACAAGTAGTCTTGTGGCTCTGCCCACCCCATTAGGAATTTTGGGCGTTATGCTATGTATGTATGTATACATTTAAGTATAAGTATTTGTATCGTTGTCTAGTACCCGGAGCACAGGAATTCTAGTTAGTGCGTTAATGTCCAAGATATTATTATTGTTATCCCTAGTAAAGGAAGTGGCGACATAATATAACGATAATGAGGCCGAAGGGCTACACTGGGTCCAATTCGAAAGTGTGTTCGCTAAATTTAAGTCGCTAAACTTGAAATAAGAAACGTCAAACTCGATTTTGACAGCTTCGTGCCCTACTAAATCGAATTTGACATTTCTTATTTTATGTTTAGGCAGTTTTAAATTTAGGTGACACCATTTCGAATTGGACCCAATATAGGTTTAAGAATAATTGAGCTACTCAGGCTTTAGAACTTTTTTGCGTCAGTGCTTATAAACAAATAAAAATAAATAAAATAAAACAAGACACGCGTCTACTTACTCTTACAGACAAATTAACGAAAACAGAAGTTAATATACTTTGACTTATCTTTTGGGCGAGTGAAACTAGCTTGTTTAAAAATGTTGTAGGCCGTCCATATTTATTTTTATTTATTTACTTATTTATACATTTCAGGAAAACTTACAGCTACGTTTACAGTTTTGGGTAACAATAGTGGTTCTATCTAAGCCAATTACAAGTTTTCGCCAATGGAACGATAATACATTTTATATTTTTATAAAATATGATTACCTACTCACTAAAACAGAAACGTTACATATTTGCGTGTTTGCGAGTGTGTGTGCGTGTGTGTATATGTGCGTGGGTGTATGTGTGTGTGTGTGTGTGTGTGTGTGTGTGTGATATTGAGGTAGAGTTACCGTGACGGAGATGCCGAGGCCGAGGTGCGGCGAGCGGCGCACGCGCACGGTGCGCGGGCGAGGCGCGCGCGGCGAGCGCGGCGGCCGCGCGGGGCACGGCGCCAGCCCGCGGCACACGCGCACCAGGGTCTTGTGCCGCTGCAGCAGGATCTCAGCTTCCACCTGACCGACAGGACAATAAAAAGTTAAGGAAGGCCCATATAGACAATCTTGTGTACAGATATAGTGAATAATATGTTTCCATCGGTAAAACTCGGATCTCAATCAGAAGACGACGGGACCCGTGTGTAAGTGTCAATTAATTATTGTATTCAATGAGTGACATGGTTATATTCATGAATATGATACTTTATTATTTAGTGTCAAATCGTCGCTGCGCGTGCAATACCACGGAAGAGCACTTTGTAAAAACCGTGTATCTGCGTTTTTTGCGATTTTACAAGAACAAGAAAAAACTGACTTAAATGATTGGAAATATTCAGTTTTTTTCTGACGAACTGTCAAATGCGAGCGTCAAAATGTCAAATGTCAAAATGGAAAATGACAGGTGGTATGATGGGTACTGAAGCTAATTGAGAGAGCACGATAAATATGAACTTTTTCCGATAAAACACGATGGAAAGTAATTAATTATGCACTAAATCTGTATAAAGTGTATAATTTTTATTGTGAGATAGGCTACCTCAGATTACGAGTACTATGCAGCCGATGAGTTTATATTTGTGATGCACTTTCTAAGTAAAACTAGACAAGATAAAAACGTTATTCCATAGGTAGGTGATTTAGGAGCATAATATTATGCCTGCAAAGCAATGCTTTATTTTATACTGATGACAAAAATGACAAGTAATATCATACCTGAGCCCAGAGCGAGTCGCGCACCTCGGCGCGCATGTCGCGCCCGAGCAGCTGCAGCTGCTGTATCCGCCCCGCCAGCTCCTTGTCCAAGTACTTCGTCGCCAGTCTGGGAACCAAAATAATCACAGGTCAACAAAAAAAATGTTTGCTCCCCTGGTTATATCTGCGGATTTCTCTAGTTTCAAACATACAGTTTTCAGATATATTCATGAAAGTACTGAATCATCCTTTTTTCATGATTTTGGTGTAACTATTTTTGTTACGTAGGGAACGAACTTTTGATTTAAAGAAAACTAGTACCAATATTCCAAAATCATTCATTGTTTTATTCATTGTTTCATTCATTGCTGGCATCAAATAACTGGAAATTATTTTAATATCCACGGCATCAAAACCACAGTTGACCAGTATTGTCTTAGCAATATTCATCCATCAGAAGAAGATGATGATACCCGGGCTTGTTTTGGAACATCTAATATTAGCCTCAGTGACATTCGATGGAATCCAGTTTTTTTTCTTCATCGAAAGAAAGGCGGGATTTATTTGATAATATTAACCTCGATAGTAACTCTTGGGCGAAGCCCCCCTGATCACAACGGTCATGTTTGGAACGAGATCGTGACGCGTTTTATAGTTTGCACACCGCGTACCAAGAATTAGTTTCTGTACACGCAATTGGAATCCGCATATTCGAATAATTCGATAGTTTTTGCCAGTTCTATTTTACATCCTACACCGCATTTACGTAATCGTATTCCTCTCGCGACGTTGCTTTTGCTTGGGTCTCGCTTGTCGAAACATTACATTCGACAATTAATGGCCAAACTCGCTGGTTTATGAACAACGACGCACTATAATAACCAAGGAGTACATAGTTTTTGTTTTCGTCTTTGGTTTTTTCATAGTTTATTTTTTTATTTATATAAAAACGCCATTATTGATAATCTATAAGAAAAAGCCGTCTTTATGAAATTCCAAAATATTAGAATAGCGTTCAAATAATTCGAATATCATCTAGTTTATAAATCGAATATTCGAATAACGCAATCACCGAATATTTATTTACATGTGAGCAATAAATAAATGAATATGAATATGGCCACAAGCGCTGTACCGCGCCTTAGGTAGCTGCGCGGCAAGACGCGGGGTGCCGGCAGCGCTGGAACGGGGCGGTGGGGAGGTAATACCTAGCGCCGAACAGCTCCGAGTGCAGCGCGAGCACGGTCTCGCGCAGCGCGGCGTTCTCGCGCGCCAGCTGCGCGGCCTCGGCGCGCGCGCGCGCCGCGTCCGGCACGTTCCCCGGCGCGTCACCGCTCTCTTGACACCCACCTTAACACAATACAAGTACTTATAAGTTTGAGACGAGTGTGAACCTACGGTTATATCATACAAAAGGCGATAACGATTTCCACCCCTTAAATGGTGGTTTGGTTTTTCCACTATCTATATATATATATATATAAATGAATCCCTATTTCCCTTGGTCACGGCATCACGCCTGAACGGCTGGACCGATTTCGCTAATTCTTTTTTTGTTCTGTTCGTTATTATCAGGAGAAGGTTCTTATGAAAGAAAAAAAATAAGGAAATTGCGCGGAAAATTAGAAAATTTAAAATTACTTAACCACCATATAAAATTATTAATTCAGACAATTAACTTAATAAAATCAAAAATCTGCTCATTTATGGCGTCTAAGGCGGAACAAAGTTCGCCGGGTCAGCTAGTTATCAATAAATTCAGTTTTATTGCCGTTTCAGTCTTCTCATACAAAACTAATTTCGGCGATATTTGACTTTGTTCATCTTTTATCAATATTCAAAAAACGTATAGTATAGACCTAAATTTTGTTCTGACTGACAAGCTATCAAAAATTGGTCAAAATCGATTAACGTTTAAGGGGTGGAAATCGTTATCGACTTTTGTATGAAAAGGGTGATTTTTGCTGTTGGTTCACAGTCCTCTTAATGTCCTAACTTATCTGTAGTTTCTTCACAGTAGCCTTCATTTATTTTTAACTTACGGACGCCTGCTCAAAAGCATCTAACACGACTCACAATTGAAATATATAATTAGATAGTTGAGCATTTTTATAATTCCAACATGCAAAGGGCTCAACCTTTCACCTCTTTAACATTGAACGCTGTACATAAATAGCTCAAGCAGCAGAAATTATAGTTATTGAGCATACTTGCATAAAGCCCGCATAAAATTGGCTCCCTTGACATTAAATCTTCAACTTTATTACCAATATGCACTAAAACTCAACGACTTACCAGATGAAGACGCCCGCGCCTGTACTAACTCTGCCCTCATGTCTACCAGCTCTGCCTGCAACAAACAATTTCTATTTTATTTTATTTATAAAGTTATCTCAGCATTGTGCATCGTAACGAACAAATGCAAACATATTATATGACAAGACCCTGTAAGACGACCCCGCGGTGTACCACAATAGAATTAAACCTAATCTGGGCTCAAATTAACGGCGGCGTAAATCCGAATTAAAGCAGACAGATGTTGGCGGTGGCAACAGTGGGCACGCGCACATAAATCGTTTGACCTTTATACTTGCCCAGAGGTACCACCGCACCCTTGTCATGTGAACTGACATTAACGAACGGCTGCCCGATCTGCAGTGTCAATTGCAATGTGATTTATACTCGAGATAGACCTCAAGGTCCTGACTCGGCGTAAACACAAATCGAACAAGACTATATCTTTGAAACTGTGTAGAGGTTACACAAACATGTAGGTACGCACACAATGTTAAGATCGGGAGCGAACTCGGAAGTGTAATGATATCTTGTAGGCTAAGTAAGCGAATGCAGTGGCCATCTCAAGTGGATGCAATGCGAGCCACGCGGCAGCTGCGCGAGCGCGGTGGTCCATTCCATCTACTCTCTGAATAGCTAAGCATATATATGAATCACAGACAATCAGATAGGTATATCAGAATAGACAAGACGCTCTTAATATACATGTGGCCACTATTTTATTGCTGAGGGTGTCAGGGAGATGCGAATATTTTGTAGCGACGCGTCAGTCTTTTTTTAGCTGCCTATTCCAATGCATTATCGCAAGCCTATTGCAACAGAATAGAAATGAGCAATATATTGCAACTTAACGTTTGCGACTGGTAAAATGGTGGTTTGCGAATGGTTGGTAGCATTCTAAGAATAATTACGAGTTAGTAAATACGACACCGACAGCGTATCTCCAAAAAGAAAACATGGTCAGGAAGCAGAACGTAACAGATAAACGAATTTAGAAAATCATAAAAGAAGAACATTTTAACACTTTTAAAACATCATCCATGGTAATCCCGGTCATAAGCTTTCTTTATATGATACCACAAACGAAATATTATGCGAAATAGCTCGATAATTTATGATTATGATGCATTAGTCGATTTCCGAAAGGGCGATCCATACTTTAGAATTAGCCTGCTATCGATAAGAAGTTTTCTCCATATTGACATGCAAATAAGCTCTGCGAAAGGTGGTCGTTCGTGACTTATCAATAGTTTGCTCTCCCTGCGTTCAATGCATTTCACTTTCGGAACAGTTCGCGCAAAATAGTTACAGTTAGGTTGAGTTCAGAAAATTTGTTACGTATATATTACCTACTTTGTTATGCAATTTGTGGGTACCACGCGTTAGACTGCAGGCATTGTGAGGGATGAGCCTTATATGATTCAATAAACACGACCTACGCAGATTTCAAGATCATTATCGGCTATAATAGGTACATGAGTGGGCGTCCGTTGCATAGTGAATATCATAACAATGTTCACATCTGCCTACAATCGTTAATAATATGAAATCTTCAATAAAATGTACCTACAATAAAATCATAATAAACGATGAACAGTTAGGTCGCACGTGGACAATGGCTACGTTCATTAGGCAGCCAATAAACCGCAAGAAACATCGCGGTGCCCAGTCAACTGCCTCGGGCGATTTGAATGCCAAGATCGATGACAGAGCTTTGAGCTATTCCCTAATTAAGTCGCGAGTTATTGCGATATGCGAAGAAAGTAGCGCTAAGCGCTATTAGCGCTGCGGCTGCAATCTGTTTTTCGCTGCCTGCGCTCGAAAGTCGCGAGCGATGTGCGCTGAGTGATTGACGAAAGCCCTTTCTCTAGTGTGGGCGCCGATCGCAGATAACGTCCGAGCAGCGGTCGCTAGATTGATTCACCGCTGTTTCATATCGTTGCACACATCTCCGATACACGAATGATTAGGCCGCGCACGCGCCGCGAGCCACACGTGATCTCGTCGCAACAACAAATAAATCACCAAACCGTCCTGTCGACATCTCGCGGCAAGCCCAAATATACAATGAAATTTGACACCCCATTTGAATTACAGCACACCTATCACATTTTAGTAGTAAGACGGCATATTTTCCAAATTTGATGGCTAAATGTTACGTGCGACCACACACCTGTTCGAGTATGTAATGAATCTCACTACCCCGCTGAGTTGCTTCATTATTTTGGATATTACCGGTGTTTCTGTATTTTCCAAAGTGATTTCGTCAATGCAAACAAAGTCCGTCGCTAATTCGCTCAGTTTAAACTATTGTGGAAATGAAAAGTCGAGTGTTTGCGCGAGGTCGCCGTTCATTTGTCGTACGCCGCCCGCGCCCTACATTGTTCCGGTGTAGAACAATCTACGGCGCCGCGTGCTTTTTCACTTGCATGCGTCGCTGTCGGCCGCGCCGCAGTCCGCTCACGTCGGGGACATCACCATCCTCCGCCTTTTCACTCATTACTAGTCCATATGCAAATCATCTCTCGCCGTCTTAACTGTTCATAAAATGCTAAGGACTGATTGTTTAGGCTACTGATTTCCAAGACAATCAACGTCTGTCGTCCAGCTTAAACAACCGATGACGGACAACGGGATCTCGCGCATCGATCGCACGATATAATTAACTGCGGTCACCGTCTTAAATAGTGAAGTTGGCGAACGTGTTGGTCAGCCAGCCGACTCCGCCTACGCCCGAACGTCACTTGATGCTTGTGCAACTATTCTAATCCCGCTACAACGAGTGCATTGGAATTTATGATTACATATTCGTAATGCACCAATGCATCCGTATCCATTACCATAAAAAATATTTAAAGCCTATATGGGCCCTGGTTACTTGGACCAACTAGTAATTTATTTTGAAGATTTGTGAATGAATCGAGGAGATGTAGTTGACCGAAACAATGGCGATGAGTCGCCACCCAGGCGTCGGATGTTATCGGCTCGTCGTGGATGGGATCGCGGCGGGGAGCTCGACGCAGCACTTCATTTGCCGTATCAGTAGACATTGCGCCGCTTTTCACTGCACAATCGGTTTCCATTAGTGAAGTTAAAGAGGGTCAGTAACCTGATCGGGGTTCGACTCTAGACACGTTTTGCAAATTTACGAGGTAAAGATAAGGAATTAATTGCACGAAAGATATAAATACAGAAAAGTGAAGCAACGCCAAGCATGTTTGCATGGAACAGTAAACTTGTGACAAATCACCACTGTTGTAACCCAGCGTTCATGGTCACGCTCATTGGAGTCAGTCCAACCTTTTAAGTTTGTCCCTATTGTATTATTTTGATCATCCAACAGTGATTAAAAAAACCGGCCAAGTGCGAGTCAGACTCGCGCACAAAGGGTTCCGTACCATTTTTTTTAAAAACGGCAAACAAATCACGTTTGTTGTATGGGAGCCCCCTTAAAATATTTATTTTATTCTGTTTTTTAGTACTTGTTGTTATAGCGGCAACAGAAATACATCATCTGTGAAAATTTCAACTGTCTAACTATTACGGCTCATGAGATACAGCCTCGAGACAGACGGACAGACGGACAGCGGAGCCTTAGTAATAGGGTCCCGTTTTTACCCTTTGGGTACGGAACCCTAAAAATCACTAAAATTACAAAAACGGAAGTTTGAATGTTTGTTTTTAAAATAAGCCAGCAAAATATTTCGATTCAAATCGACATCCCAGAATAACACAGGAAACATTTTATCCAGAAAGAAAAACTTCTCGAGGAGTACATAATGCCAATAGGGCCTCTATCCGACATTACCTAAGCGATATATATCGCGTTGGTTTCACAATGCGGCCGCCTTTGCTGTCCAGTTAATAAGAGCTACCATGTCGCAGCAAAATAATTTGCGTTATCGTATAGGCAATGTCGAATACAGGCCCAGATTTTTATCCCGCAGAATCGTCAGCAAAAGCTAGAGTAGAGAATAGCTGTTTGCCTTAATGTAAGGATGTAGTTTATTTCAAATATTTTTCGACGCGTTGTGAAGCTTATACCTAGTTGAGCGTACGTTAAAGCTAACGTTCTTTTTTACGTTAAGGGGCCACACCGATAAAAAGCGGCATCGTTCGACTGTGGCTACGCGAGCTATAGACGACAAATGCGACCAATTTTGAAATGTATATGTAGTTTAACTATATATATTCTGCTGCACTGGGAGTGAAGAAATAGCATACAATGCGTGCAGATGCTTATCATCCTGGCATGTCGTAAAAGTCGACTAAGGGACGGGTCCTCTCCATCATGGTGGACTATCTGTATGGGCGATGGGCTGATCACCTGTCACCATACGGTTCATCATACCATCTTAGGACTAATTAATCGAACGTGGCCGCAAGTAGTCTTGTGGCTCTGCCCACCCCATTAGGGATTTCGGGCGTGATGCTATGTATGTATGTATGTAACTATATATTTGATTATAAACAATCTGATAGTTACGAAAACACGGTTAGATCAACTTTGCTCCATACTTTTTTTTAAAATCTCCTTTTATATGTTCACATTTTACTTTGGCATCGCTGAACGACGGTGTTTTTTATGGTGATTTTAGCTTTTTTCAAAATGATGATTACCATTTAAATGTTTCGGTCACTTTTGGACTTCCTTTCTTGCTACTTCCTTACAGATATTTAATGAATTTGGCACTTTCTCCCAGCACATAATGCGTATAGTATCCCTCTCTTTCAAGCACGGGAATAATATAATTCATCACTTTTCAACACACCTCTGCTCGGGAATCAGGGCGTGCCTTGCGAATCGCGATGCAGGGCCTTAAGAGAGCGAATGGCAAAGTAACATTAAATATTCTATGTAATAATGAAGAATGCATACAAGGTGTCAGCAGGATACCGAGATCGTGATCGCGCGCGCACCTGGCCGCGCAGACGCCGCGTCTGCAGTCCGCCGCGCACGCAACTTAGCGCTGCTTCTGCGAACCGCGCGCCCGCCGCTGCATTTGCAAACACCTTCAATGATATGCTAATACGATGAACCTATAAATGACCCGTGTTACATTGCTGGCCGGGGTTTCATTGGTTATTTTATTTATCTTTAAATAAGTTGACATACACTATATTATATTAGATTATACCGCTACACTTGACTTTGCTTGTGTTGTTTATCCTTCGGCTTTTAGTCAAGAAATATTTATTTCACAGGGATGTAAAGATTTCTTAATTAATTTTATTGAGGATATAAACGCGTACTCGTATTTAATTATTATTTATTCACATTATCCGTAATTGCGTCACTAGGAACATGAAAATGTTTGATTTGAGTAATTACGACTAGCTTTATTAATATAATTGCGCCAGACGCTATTAAACTGTCGATCAATTTAATTAATCGAACTCGTAATCAATATATTTTGGTAAGGTACCCCGGAAGAGGAAACTAAGAGCAAGAGGTAGTGCAAACGTACCGAAATAATTCAAAGTCATAAACACATTCATACAGTGGTTTATGAGCGTTCCACTTTGCAGTAAAATTGGCAGTGAAATTATACGAGTTCATAGGTACCGGGGTCGAGCAATGATTCATTTGACAGCCGGCATTGTACCCGGGATTGCCAAAGGACTGCGAACAACTACGCAGACCTAGAGGTCTAACGCAATACACATGTTGTAAAGTTAGAAGTCTCGATAGTTGCATTGGATATTGCGTTTCAATTGGAATGTTTTCTTTGAACGCGCATAACGTGCGTTTCATTATCGATTCCGCGAGGTCAGTGTCGGATGTGAGAGAAATGTTGATGGAGGGTGCTGGACCGGGCGGGGAACGGGTTTGCGCGTCTGAACCGGGTGTTTGCGGTCGCGACGGCATGCTCGGCCGGACCACAAAGTGGACCGCGAGGATAGGACTCATCCGCCGCAGCGCCCTCAGCCCGCCTCCCGCCCTCACCGCTAACCACCAAAGCTCTACTCACCATGGTGCGTTTAAAGAGCACCGCGCCGCGTATCGAGTCACAACACAAATAGGGGGAGCACAATAGAAACCGTGACGAGCACTTTTAAAAGATAAGCCGTTTCGGCAAGCTGCACGAGCATATGCCCATACGTTTGTCGATACCCATTGAACAGTCACGTACGTCACACTAAGAGTTACGCGACCCAAACCATTTGCTAAAGTTGTAATCGCAAAATGACTCCACGCCTCTCCGCTCGTGGACACTGGATTATAATTAAAATTTAGGTTCACACGGTGAAGCGACGTCGATTAAAACTGAACATGTCTTTCCCGTACATAAATGCAAATCATATGCAGTTTAACACGCTTAACCATGCTCATATTTACTCACAACAAAGTTATTGCCTGTCTAACTCGCTGTAATAATGCGCATATATATTTTATGTTATTCGACATATCTATTAAATATTTCAACTTACTTCGACGACAAAGATTTATATGCTCAACGATTACATAAAATATGCACTACAAGTAGGTATATTATACGGATGATTTATCATATCAAAATGGATTGAAGCATATATATTGAATCACATTTGATTCGTTTTTAAGAAATCCATAGGCTAATGAAAATTGCATGACTTGCACCACAGTCGTATTTTATTTTGTCCTAAAAGCTATAGACTTAGTCAGATCACTAAAAGATAAAGTTCCAGTAGCAAATGGTCTAAATTAAGCAGGAATGCACGAAGCCATTACCGGGTTTAATAGTTCCTAAATTTTATTGCAACACATAAGAGTTATTGCTGCAAAATTGGTGACACAAACACATGACACAACCGACCGCCACGCTCAAAGAAATTTAGCAGCTATCCGACAAATAGACAATAGTGACATTCATGTTCACTACTATTTGTGTGAATCAGAAAAGAAACCAAGGACAAGGAAAAAAGTGCCAATTATAAGTTATTGAAACATCTCTTAATAGGCTAGTTTCCTGATAAAGTCTAATTAGTCCGTCATTTACATTATAAAAAAATATTGAACACATATTTTTCCTTTTGTCAATTAAACAAAAAATTACGAAGATATAGTGCGTTGAAGTTCCGCGTGACGTCACGACTTTGTACACTTTTTACCATTAAGTGACGTCATTAGTCCCATTCCCGAACTTTGATGCGCGTAATCTTTGTCAATTTTGATTGATTTGATAAAGCAAAAAATACGTGTTCAATATTTTTTGATAATTTAACTGACGGACTAATTAGAATTACTATTTTTTTACCCAGGAAACATCCCTATTGCAACACTACGAAACCTATACGTAGCTCATAAAAAAGTTGCATACCTATCTTGTGGTCAATAATTTTAAATTACTATTTTTAAAGTAGAATAGTTTAATGCATTTACAAATGTCTATTTAAGTCACTATAGATGAGTTATAGAGGCCTAATAAAAAGGTGAATCTCATTAAATAAGCAATCTAGGAGAACAAATACGTTAATCAAAGTGATAGTAAGGCTGTTCGGCGTCCGTCTGTCCGGGCAGTTGGCGTACTACCGAGAAAATCTCTCTCTTTTTATAGCGAGCTCTTGCCGAGCCTGATAAACTTATTTATTGGTCCACGATGGTTTTAAAAGTGCAGCGATTATGACATATAATGTACCTATGCCTTAGATACAGGGCACAGAAACAGTTCTACATTAATGACTAAAAGGTATGTACTCCGATAGGGCTGAATGATTTAAGCAGGGCATATGTATACGCGCATATGAGTACAAACCAGATGAAATAATTAATATTTAAAAGGTTATTGTAATGCCAAGTTAAGTTAAGTTATAATAAAATAATATCTTGGAAACTAACACACATTGCTCTAGTACGTACTACTACACTAATACTTATATGCAGAAATACATACATAAATACATACTAAGCATCCACGACTCTGGACCACACATTCGTGCTCATCACGTAACACAAATGTTGCTGCTTAGCGGGGCTCGAATCCGCGACCCCGGGCACAGATGGCAGTTGCACCACTGCGCCATCGAAGCAGTTGAGTTGTCAAGAATCAACGAAATATAATCAATTAACTATAATAGGCAACGTATGCTTGTAAGGATCCTTGGCCGGTTTACCTCACAACCTCTTTATTGCTTGTGTACGTGTTTACCGTTCTATAAACATGTCATGTGTCAAGTTTGTAAGCGTGGAGTCTGAAAGGTGCGCGCGCCGGTTTGGTAGATGGGTGCCTCGAACGCATTTTTCATCGATAGGATTTTTTCCCTAATCGCATTTTGCCACGATCTTGTTTTGTCACGTGTGTTTTATGTTTGATCGTATATTTTCATATGGGGAATTTGCCTTACAGCATGTTGTGTGATTCGCTTTTTGGTCTATAAATAATTTTCCTAACAGCATATAGTCTTATATGCTTTTTGCCTTACTGTAAATTGACAGATTGCAATTTGTTTTTCTCTTTACGTGTATCACCCTCAAAATATAATGAACGTTAAAAACATATGCGTTTATGACTATAAATTATAAATGCAATGAGAAAAAGGGAGATTATAAAACATGCGTTTATGACTAAATGCGACTAGAAAAACTGAGATTGTGAAATGGGAGACTGAGGTAAAAATCGATTATACATAAAGCGAACGTGACAAAACACGATCGTGGCAAAATGCGATTAGGGAAAAAATCCTACCGATGAAAAATGCGTTCGAGGCACCTATCTACCAAACCCGCGCGCCTCTCTTTGCATAAAACAATGTCTGCACGATCCCATAAACCGAGAGCAATATCAATCAGGAAACATCGAAGTTTACGAGTCCTATAAAACATGACGCTTTATCAACACTCCGCATTATAACTAATGTAAAATAACAGGAATACATTCCTACCGTTCCAGCTGTGCCATATCAACATTTTGAGCATAGAACCAATAAATCAAAGGAGGAAAAGGAGTGAGTACTAAGTTAAGTAAGCAAATATGAACCTTGTTTAGCATGAGCATTCCATTACTGACCAAATTACGTAATAATTAAGCGGTAAAATGTAATTGAAATGGTTTGTAGCGCGTTATTAATTACCAGTGTTATTTATAGCAATTGTGATTTGATTTAGAGACTTTAGCTATTCATTATTATGTTACCACAGAAACAGACGTAGCACGACAGTGTTTATCCTGTCAACGGCGGTGAACTCATGCGCTCAATTATCATAACTCGTTGGCGGAGCAAGCACGATTTTGCAAAATCTCGCGCATCGCAGACAGATACAACATCAATTGAAATTAATGGCCTACCCGTTAACAAGACCCACTCTCAATTTGTAGGCTCACCTTACATCGAGATAAACTACGCACGCTGATATAGTGAACATTTCAATCTGAAGAGTGAAATATGAATGTAATTATGGCAGAACTACGCTAAGGCTGGATATCCGCGTAATTAAAAAGAACGGTGAGCTAGGTTATAATTTACCAATAAGTGTGCGAGGAGAATTGAAACGATCTTAAGAGAGGTGTTTTTATTCACTGGCTCCATATTTATTAAAAACAAAAGTTAAGAGCAGTATGAACCTACGGCTTTTCATACAAAAGGCGATAACGATTTCCACCCTTTAAATGTTAACCGATGTTCACCAATTTTTGATAGGTTGTCTGTCAGTCAGAACGAAATCTAGCTCTATACGTTTTGATTTTTTCACTATAATCTTTAAATTCAGTTTTATTGTGGTTTCAGTATTCTCATACAAAACTAATTTCGTCATTATTTGACTTTCTTGATCTTTAATCAAAATTCAAAAAATGTATACCTGTACCTAGATTTTGTTCTGACTGATAACCTATCAGTTCTGTTCACAGTTCTCTCAAACTTTTCCGAAAGCTGTCAAGCATAAAAGAAACGTATAGAGATCGAATTGTAATTGTGCCAGTAATTGTTCCGTAGAAGCCGATAGCGAAACGAACTATAAATCGGCGTAGTGCAGTGAAATGCAAATCACTATTAATACCAGAGCAATCGGCCCTGAGCTGCATGCACGCATGTTTTTATTGCATTCGTCTAACATATCCTTAAACGGAACAAAGCTTCGAATGTAGGCTACAAAATTGGTATGCATCGTATTCCTCTTTTCTTTTCCGTCAGTATAAATTTTGTCAGGATTTCTTTGGATTAAATTAGTGACTAGCCAATCGATGGACAGCAAAAACTATAAATCCATGTAATTCGAAAGGAAACGATATATTAGCAGTTTCTCAGCACGAACTTCCTGCAGCGTGACTTATAAATCTACATGAAGATGCAATCAAACTAAGTTAGCGAATCCGGGAGTTCTCGCCTGTAATAAGCCGGGGTGACGACGACCGAGGACTAACTGGATGTAAGTGCTTATGTACAATTTATTACAGCTTTAGATGAATCTGCGATCAATAAATCAAACTGTATGATTCATTCATTAATACAACAAAAGCCAGCAATCTTCATTCCAATCTAAATTGTCTAATCTACAGTATGATTTGACATGACTGTAAAAACGTGTTCAATTTGTAACATTATGAAGAAATTTCGTTACTTTAAAATTAGCTATCTTGCTGGATCGCCTATAGATGTCTGTATGCATCTTACTTTATAATATAAATATTTCCTATACCCATAGTTTGGTTTTTATAATCACTAAACTCTGGCCTTTTTCATCCGGCAGCAGAAAATTTAATTAAACTTTCATTTGTTAAAATATAGCAACGGGTATAGTGACAAAACACGTGTTCGTTTATAGCAATGGCACGATGAATAATTCAAATATTTATTCGTTAAGTTTCGAGAAATATAACCTATTCATTTTTCTAAATGTCATTTGTTTGCTTCATTTTTTTACGTTATAAAATGATTACTAACTGTCTGGTCTTAAGAGGAGTGTGAACCTACGACTTTTCATACAAAAGGCTATAACGATTTCCACCCGTTAAATGTTAACCGATGTTGACCAATTTTTGATAGGATGTCAGTCAGAACAAAATCTAGGTCTATACATTTTGGTTTTTTCACTATAATTAATAAATTCAGTTTTATTGTTATTTTAGTATTCTCATACAAAACTAATTTCGGCGATTATATAACTTTGTTGATCTTTAATCAATATTCAAAAAACGAAAAGACCTAGATTTTGTTCTGACTAAGAACCTATCAAAATTTTGTCAAAATCTGTTAACAATTATGGGGTGGAAATCGTTATCGCCTTTTGTATGAAAAGGGTGACTTGCCGTTGGTTCACAGTCCTCTTAACACAAGCTGAACGTTAAGATTTCCTTCCCAGTCATAATACAATATTGCTGACGCGCATTGCGCCCCCGACAATAATAGTGTTTTAACAGTAAACATAACACATATTTAATTGTTCGATAACTGCACTCCGCAGTAATGTAATTATGCACAATAAATAATCTGGTCGGATGCGAGTTTACTCGGCAGGAAAGGGCGACTGGCCACCCGTGCAGTGCCCGTGTGCTCCCGTGAGGCAAAACCTACAAAACCTGTCGGCGAGTAAGCCGGCCGGCAGTGGACACGCTGCGCAGTAATCGAAAATTGTAATTGGCTAATTGCAATACAAGCGCAGTCCCCATTCCTGACTGCGGCCAGCGATGTCATTCTCGAGTAAACCTCACCGCCTATCAAGAGGAAGAAACTCACTATACAACGCGAAGATGTTACAGACAGAAAAACGGCATTAAAAACGAAATCATTATGCAAAAATATTTATATTCAAACAAAACTAATTCGTTTATCAGCCAATCATTAAAGCAAACAAACTTTGAGACGTCTCGAGCGATAAGTGTCTCAACTTTTCCTTATAACGATGTGATTCAAATAATAGTAGTTTATGCAACGGTTGCATAATGATAGGCCTTAAAACACTAGTGCGGTTTTCATGAAACGAGCCGATAGGCGAGTTTCATAATAAAATCGCACGTGTGTTTTAAGGCCAAATTATGCAGAGTTGCATACATAACTTTATCTACACACATATTATAAATCCTCCATGATGGGTTCAGAAACAATATTTTCTGGCAACAAGTTATTTGTTGCAATCGTGGCTGCATATTTCCGATATCCGGCGCAGTTTCACATCACACACACTCCGAGAAGACTACTTACTATTCATATTTTCAACTAAAATGTAAATTACAAACAACTTTTTCTATTCAATTCAACAAAATTCTACTTTCGTTCAGCAAAACGTCAACATAATGACGGCCGTCCGTCAAGACCATTTTTTTTTTAAATCATAGACAAACGGATGAAGTCTCTATTCTCACGTCACTCGAGATCAAATATTGTGCAGTTTATATTAAAAAAACATACTGAATTGACGTTTCGTATCAATAACTGTTTTATTATCTATGGATACTAGAATAAAGACCCACTTGAGTTTTGACAGCTGTTCCAAATTTAATCTCATTTCTTTACTAAAAACGATAAAGAAGTCATGTTATTTCTTTATCGCAGCACTGGTTTTTCCTAATTGGTTGTCAAAATGGTGGTCATTTCCTACGGTTTTTGATTAACCAATGGAGGTTTTATGATATGGGTGTAGATAAACTTATTTACACAATGACTTCATTAAATAGTAAAATTTCCCAAAAACGTTTTCCTACACTCTTTAACATAGATAGTAATGTTTTGATAAGCTTTTCGAGCCAGCACCTACATGGATGTTGGCCAAATTATGCACAACCGACAAATGGTGATGTCTAACTCTTGAAGTTCATTTAAATAAATAAATCAGGGGACAATCTTTACACAAATCGATCTAGTCCCAAAGTAAGCTCTAAAGGCTTGTGTTATGAGTACTAGACGACGATATAAATACTTATATAGAGAAATAAATACTTAAATACATAGGAAACATCCAAGACTCAGGAACAAACATTCATGCTCATCACACAAATATTTCCCCTTACCGGGGATCGAACCCGGGACGCTTGCGTCGGAGGCAGGGTCACTATCAACTAGGCTATCCGCGTCGTCATCATTTGATCAACATTTGCATTTGATCAATGAAAACACTGAAGGGAAAGCGTATTTATATAATTGAAAGTAGCAACAGAATCAATATTGATTACGTTTATCGATTGAGCGTATGAGAAGCTTAATATTTACGACATGATGCAACGACACAAGTGTTTGAATAAAGCACCTCGGATACAAACATCATGCGACCATGCGACGTGTTTCACCATAAAATTACTCACATAGAACATCTTCTTTTTTTTAATTAGCGTCTAATCAAGGGACTCATTTAGTAAATTTCTATGTACAATTTATGGGCTCCGGACCGCGAGCTTTCTCACGCACCCTATTACGTATGGCTACTGGGATTCAGCGTGTATTGAGTTATTTTATGGTTTCTCAGATCTGTTTCTTAGAAAGATAGTTAAAAGCCTTTGAAAATGTCATGTACAAAGATACATTAAATTTTCATGTTCAAAGCAACAAGTTCTCAAATATAAGCATAATTCTATTTCAGATCTGACATATCTGAGCGGACAAGGCGCTAGAACATCCGACAGATGCTTCATTGTCAGGGGCGCATTTGGATACCTACTGATTTTGAGTAGAAACCGAACAACAGGTAAATAAGCAAGATAAAAAATCTGAAAGTCAATTGACGAATTCGCTTATAGCAACAGAATATCATTTGATAAGTTTGCCCAACGGATGCAAATAGAATATTTGTTTTACTAAATTATATGTGAACTGTACCAAGTAAATAACAAATTTTTCCACAAATGAATTTCACATACTGTGCATGTCAAGGAATGTGACGTAGAAATAGAACCTACTTGAGACAGCTTATCGAAAATTCTCATAAACTTGGAAAAAATTATGCGACACACGGAAAGACGTGGAAATTCTTGTAAAAAAGAGGGATACTAGGGAAGGCTTCAGGCGGGCGGGGAGGCGCCACGGCGCGCGTATACGCACGGGGCGTGGCCGGCGCCCGCGCCGCTGGCTGCCACAGCCGACGCGGATGCTGCGGCGCGCGCACCTGTCGCACGCATCCATACAAACAAACACACGCGACACGACTCGAACTACCGTTTACGTTCGTGAAATGATCGGTAGTGACTGAAAAGTGCGAGTGAATAATATCTGGAGCCCTAGGATACCCTGCGCGCCTGGACCAACCCTAGGTCGGTAGCGCAATGTTTTATCTTCTTATCACTATCACTGTATGCCGTGTTTTGATTCCGCGCGCAATATCCGCCATGCGAATATGAGGACTTTGTTTACTTTATGTTAATTTTAACTAAAAGAAGTGTATACTTTGTGCGCCATTGACTATGATTAGGTTAAGCAAGCAAGTATTATTTGTGTCGAACAATCCAGGACTTTTATTAATATAAGGTAAGTATTTTAATATCCAATCAGGAAAATATGTATATTTTCCTTATGATACAAATTTTGCATTAAATACAAACCAAATTAATATTTATGGGACATAATTATACATTCACCCCGCCACAGCAATCAAATCTGCTTTTATAGCTGCCGCTAAAATAATACAACCTTAGAAGATGAAAGATATACATTTAAATGTATTTATTAATCGGCGTATACAGTTTCTCATTAGTGTACTAGGTTAGGTGACACCCATCAACAAGAATTAGCATGAATATGCAAATGCCATTAAAGTTTTAACGGTTAGTATCGAAAGGGTACTATAAAAATTATAAACTACTATTAAAGTCCGCGGGTAACACATTAATTGTATGATTATAATAAAGGTGAATGTTATAAGTGCATTATAGAAAAGAAAATGCATATAAACGAAAGACTATAACTCTTGACGGAAAGTGAAACTTTGCGAATGGAACACTAATTTGGGATTGCAACTTAAGCCAAAACAACTGGTGAAATGGGAGTTTAACTCGCGCGCCGATGGTCTCGTACTTACTAATGTATAACTTTTTTTTTAATTGCATTTCAATAACAAGCTTTTTTTGCCCATTGCACTTTAATATTGCAATAAAATGCGTACACAAAATTTCGTGTCTGTGCTGTTGACCGTTGAAGAGTTCCTTTATCTGGAGCTAACCCTGGATGTCGATTTAGGTCATGCTTACCATAAAAATGCAAGTGGTTCTAATTCAGCTTGCAAGATTTGAACCGTACGTACAAACATTAAAAGTTAATAAAAATGGACAGTACCTTTTAGGTACAGAACCATAAAAAATGAGGATCTGACGATGGGAATAGCCGCAGTCAATGTAGCATTAAGATTTAGATCAGAACGGTTCAAATAATAGTTCCGCAAGGACAAGGGTCGCATCGGCACGATGAACCAGCCGAGCGGGTCTCATCGGAACCATCAATCAAACAACCCACTATCTACACACAAACACAATTGAGCAAACTTTGCATAGACAACGTTTTATTGCACAACTGCAACTTAATATTAAATAGATGACGAAAATTGCAATAGTCCATTTTAAAGCAGGTTTGTGTTCGACTCCAATCTACTTAGGGTTTCGTTCATCACAGATAATGTATGCCATGTTTGTGTTAAGTACCATTCTTCCACAATTAGGGTCTGCCTCAGATGTCTCCATTAGGATCTTCTGAATTACCCACAACGAAGACATTGCTGTTACCAGTGTACCCGTGGCCATGGCTGATGCAACTCAGCCGAAACGTCGGGTAAAATAACAAAATATTTTTAACTAGGACATTTTTTTCGTTTCTATCGTGTTAAGACCCTAACCAAACTTATCAATATGTGTACTAATCGCGAAAGTTTAAACATAATTAGGAAGAGGTCTTAGAGTGTTCTATTGCCTACGCATTTGGCAACGGTGACCCTGTTAGCCAAAAAAAGTTAACTTCAACGATTTCTCCCAAATCCCGGTAAATACCGGTAGCTCCAATGCTAAAAACGCAGCCCTTTCCAAACGTTATTACTTTGTGTTGTATCTCATCAGTAATTATCGCGTATTTGAAAATAAAGCACACAATTTGCAATATCCATTTATGAGCGAGGTAACAAGGTAGGCTAATTACGCGTAATACGCTTAAATTTGCGGCACTAAAAGTAAATTTACAAGAGTTTACAGCAGACTAATAAAATACTTCGGGAGGCAATAAACTCATCATATCAGAAAGAGGACGGTTGCCAAATCTCTCCACTTCATAACTATAGCAACATAACGTACCTAGGTACATCCAGCCCGACAAACCCTAATATCAAAACCATATGCAATCATTAACTAGAGAGACTTCATAGTGTTTTCTATACTATATATGAATTATTAGGACATGAAATATTTTTATTTCCAATTATTATTATTATTTTGATATTTGGAGACCTTACATCTCCTTCTTTATACTTGACCGTGGAGACTGTCTACATCTCCATTTAACCTAGATTAGGTAATCAATTTAGATGTTTCTTTATTTCTTTATGTTAATTATTATTATGATGACCCTTAGAGGCTTTATACATCTCTAAGTAGCTTAACTTGTCCAGACGCGGAGACTATACATCTCCCTTATTAGTTATTTATTATAATTATTTTTTACCTATTAGGATTGTTTGCTGCCCTTTTCATGTGTTAGTTTTAGTTAAAACTCTAATGTAAAAGTTGAAAAAAAAAAAGACTTACTGCTGAGTTTCTTGCGGCGTTTCTTCTCAGCAGATGTCACCTTTTGAAGCGCTGGTAGCTTCAGACATGTAAAAGAGCCCATGTGGCCTACTTGCAAAATAAATATTTTCATTTCCATTCAATGTTTTACGATCACTGCCCAAGCCCTGCCCTACGAGCAATTTAAAACGTCGAGGCTGGTAAAAAAATCTAGTGTTAGATAATGAAATTATCAAAAGCTCTTTGCTAAATGAAGTTACTCTACTGAACTGAATGTTGATGCATATCAATGTTCAATGAATAAATTTTACTATATAGTAATTTGAGTTTTTTTGCACTTTGATATTGCATCGACCTTACATGTGTACTAAATTTCAGCCAATCACTGGAACTAGTTCAAAATTAACTTCCGACCCAAACGTACTAACTAAGAAACAACTGTAGTTAAAAAAAGCTTGTAAATTCTTCAATATGACGCATCGATCAGTAGATATCCGTCTTTGTAACATAGATAGATCCAGTGTTGCTTAGCATAACTAAGTGTATATAGCTCATATTTCAATTATCATCAAGAATTCGAGGCGAAATGCAAGGTTGAACTTTGATCTTACTAAAGTGGGACTAGTAGTAAAATGCATTAACTGTTAAATCCACTATAGCTGTGAAGATGTCCCGAGTCCAGAACCGATTTAATTAGAATTCCCTGCGAGTAAATGTGAACGAACCTAGTGCGAAGACATAAATCAAGACATTAGTGGGGCGGCATTAGTTAACAGGCGAAGCGGTGCGGTGTGCGGTGCGCTGCAGTGTCGGCCGGCGTCCGCCCCCGCGCCTGATATCATAACTATCGAGGGCGACATTAACTATAGCTAATTATGAGGATTGGAGTTGGGCAGGGTTGCGCAGGGGCGGCTCGCCGGTGGGCCCTGAAAGCTGCGCGAAGCTGCTGGGCCCTATCATTGCATAACGACGTGGGACGAGCGATCGAGTGAAGGGCAATATGAGAGTAAACACTCGTTAGCGCAGCCGCAACACCGATGATTTCATACCGGTCAAGGAAACGCTTGAAGGAACCTTTGATCGGCAATAAATCTTAAGTTTTCTTTTCAATGGCCAATTAAACGAGCTACATAAACTCGTTACGTAAAATTCGGTAATTGACTGTTTCTATACTAATAGGTCAATGGAATACGTAAGCGTGTAAGATATCATAATTATCGCATAGGGCCTTAAGCATTCGTTAGGTAAGGGCCATACATTGATGGCAAGTGCAAACGCGGCAAAGATAACAAACTATACCTCGCCATGAACAATAAAGATGTTACTATATTACTTGTAAAATGGCGCTGATGGTCATAAAATGTATGGCAGTCAACGCTCTTTTTACATATCGTCGCTTAGCAAAGAATACCGCACAAGTCAGATTTGCCTTAGTTTTTAGGAGACAACAAAACTGTAATATCATGCATTCATGATAATAGAATAAAGCAAATCTGACTTGTGCGGTATTGTTATAGCTAAGCGACGATATAGCGAGGAATAACTAATTTATTACTCGCAGAAACTGAATTACCTCAAGCCGACCTGTTTTGTATTTATGATCAATATTTCACATTTACATTGAACGCGGGGTCGTTATTCCTTTCACGAAGTGACTCCGCAGTTTTAAAGCAAATTCAATATCCTGCATCCAATTTATAATTAAGATGCATAAATACCGTTCGTATTGGTGCCTTCGGTTGTGTTTAACCGGTAAATTGTACAACTCAATAAATGTACGAAGTGATTAAGTATCCTCCGGCTTGTTAAACTGTACCTATACATGCGAATAATTTTCCGTATATATCACTGTCACTGTGTATTGATATTGACTGTACGTTTAATTAATCATTTGATAAATTGAAATGTTGCCAATATGCACATAATCTACACTAATATTATAAAGTAATCTCTAGAACTACTGAACCGATTCTAAAAATTCTTTCAGTAATAGAAAGCTACACTATCCTCGGATGACATACGTTTTTTATCCCGAAATTGTCGGTCCTGAGTGAACAACGATAACCGAATTCCACGCGAGTAAGAAGCTAGTATTTTGTAATGTTGAATGACGCAATAGCCTGTCTAGAATTTGTGAGTTTCTGTTGGTTTGTGTTTGTCTAACAACCTATCCCAAGTGGTCGGGTGTGACGGTAGCTGGAGTCACCACGCCAGACGCGGATACTTGAAAGCTTCGTCATCGGATCGAGAGTTATGCACGTGGTTGTGCAAACAAGCGACGCAGCCGGTGTCGGTGGCGACTCGTGCTCCCGTCTGACAAGTGCGTGCTATTTGCTCTTCACAAACAACTCCTGCGACTCCTTAGCGCGCGACAGATAATGTTTTACATATAAAGACAAATAGCAAGTTTATTATCCCTTATTTATGACGTCAAGCAGTCAAGCTGTAAAGTTGGGTGGGACGGTACCTACACACGATCATAATCAGCGACATTAATAAATTACCAAGAATAGTCTGAGTATGACGTAATTTTTTAACCGACTTCAAAAAAAAAGGAGGAGGTTCTCAATTCGGTTTTTTTTTTTTAATGTTTGTTATTTCAGAACTCCGTCATTTAAAGACCGATTTTGAAAATTCTTTTTTTTATCGGTAGGGTATACCTCCAGTTTGATCCCGTTGTAGTCCAAGTCGACTTATGATGAGAGGATCTATGAGGGATCGATGGAACTCTTCAAATATTATAGGCAAGCATAGAGCAATTTTAGTATTATCTGTAATAACAATAACTCAAGCAGTTACGTTCCAAAAACATTGTTTGGTGAAGTGGAAGTGTTGATGAAGACCATAGATGATCACCGGGACTCCTAAGTGTTGAGTATTTCACGGTTGGCGATTAAATTGCTGTATAAAGTTCTGAAGCAACTTATGTCCATGAAAATTCATGTAGTAAAATTGAAGAACCACGAGAACTCCCTCCTCAACGATTGAAATCCTTGCACCGTGGACAGTAACAGTTTGTAAATGGTGATGAGCAAATGGCATTATGCTATTGTTACTTGATTTAGTAAATGTGTGTCGTTAAATCACAGGATAATAAATAAAATGTGAAAAAAATCTTACTTTTCAAAGGCTATTTGAAGTCGTTTTTTTATTTTATAAATTATATGATTATCACAGATGATAAATACATATACATTTTGGGAGCACCACACGGCTAAGAATCCAATATTTAAGGATAACAAGCCACAGTTCCTATAGGTAGGTATACTGTATGGGGCACTATCCAGTGTTCGGTCGTGTCCAGTTGATGTTCAATTGTAGCTGTTAATCCAAAGGCAAACGATGAAAAAAGGGTTCACACTGCAGCCGTCATAATGGATTTAATCTGTCCGATCTGTTAAGTCTCTGTGACATATTTTAGGGGTTTCCATCCTATCTTGCAACGAAGATGTAACCATGTTTTCTTAACCTCCATAGTTCCCGCGTATATCAGTTGCGAGGCGAGAGAAAGTACCGGCATTTACATTTCGTAACCTTTGCTTTTGAAATATGCAACAAAATACAAATGTTAATTGCAGGCTGGTATTACACTGGCGGGAAGCCACCATCCTTCATAATAAATTAAAATTTCTAATTAACAGATTTGTTGATGTGGAGCATATTGATGCTATATATTGATAGATGCAAGTCGAGCAGTGAAGGTTTCGCTGCGTCACCAGGTATTTGCATGTGGAGCGCAAAATGTCGCTGCGATGGCGGTCCGCGATAACTCCCAAGTCCTAATGTGTATTCAAAGCGAATCATCATCATACTAATGTCGCAATTAAGATAATGTCACGGCGAAGCCGGTTTGCTAGCAGTCGCAATACACTAAATTATAAGGAGCCGACGGCTAAGGTTAATGCGACCCCCGTGGTCAATATTTAATCGGAGATTATATCGAAAATAATAAAATATGTTCTAAAAAAACCGGCCGAGTGCGAGTCGGACTCGCGCACGAAGGGTTCCGTACCATTATGTATAAAAACGGCCTAAAAATCACGTTTGTTGTATGTTTCTCTGTTTTTGTATTTGTTGTTATAGCGGCAACAGAAATACATCATCTGTGAAAACTTCAACTGTCTAACTATCATGGTTCATGACATGAGATACAGCCTGGTGACAGACGGACAGACAGACGGACGGACAGCGGAGTAATAGGGTCCCGTTTGACCCTTTGGGTACGGAACCCTATAAATTAAGTTCTAATGCGGTCCCCAAATGAGACCAAATATTAAAACAAACGCATTCGAGCCAGGATTCCAGCTAGCGCGTTAGAATGCCGACCAACACGAGCTTTTAAATTTTAGTGCACATTATCAATTTTCATTGTCACTGTAGACGCTATTGTTTTTTAGTGTTCGACCGACAAAGAACAGTGACGTGTTACTAAGACATTGAACCTGCCAGACATGACCCTCTCGACATGACACTACACACCTCGCTTCCGTACAAAAAAGAACAAGAAATGACGAATTAGCTTACTTCCTATCCTATGTCTTCCAATTAGAAAACAAACATGAAAATCGGCAAACACGCTGTGTCAGTGGCGAGTTTTGAAAACTAGTAATCAATAGCAAAGAAATAACGGGGGGGGATTGGTCAATTTTCGCCTATTTTCCTAAATAACTTCCAAACTACTTTACTTAAAATTCAAAAGAAAATATATTTAAGATCCTCACAATATGCCCTTTCATTTGATATGTCACACGATATAGGTTGGATAACTTTTTTTTTAATTTTCTTATTTACCCCCCAAAAGTGGCCCCCATGTTTAAAAATCATATATTTACGTCACGCTTCCGTGTTGCGGTCACCAACTTACATGTGTATACCAAATTTCAACTCAATCGATCTAGTAGTTTCGGAGCAAATTGGCTGTGACAGACGGACAGACAGACAGACAGACAGACAGACAGACACACGAGTGATCCTATAAGGGTTTCGTTTTTTCCTTTTGAGGTACGGAACCCTAAAAAGAAATCAACATTGTCTATTAATAGTGATGAATCCTGAAGCGGCTTGGGAACTTTATAAATAGTGAAGGGTTAAATATCTAGTAAATAACGTACTGCACGATGTCATTAGGCAATGGTTATTGTCTCCAGGCGAGATACGTTTGATTAGGACCTGTACAAGGAGCGGTAGGCGTGCGCGCGTGCAGTTCGGTGCTTTATTGTATTCAGTCGGACGATTAGAGTAACTAAAATATGCAGTCCCGTGTTGCACAATCCGAGGTTCAACCAGCCGGGATACTGAGCCACGTCTCAACTATTTGATAAAGAGATTAACGACGTAAACGCTAAGCTTTTTGTCGCCGAGTCACAAATACTAACAGATGAGTGGGGCCCCACGCTGTTGATAAAACAGAGGTTTAGTGGGATTAGCCCGAGTTAATGTGATGGCTTTCCGCTTTTATACTGTCCTTGGTAAACTAACACACACTAACAAACATTTACGACTCAAATTCTACGACGAACGACTGTTTAAAAGGAACTGAATAATTTTCATGAAAGCTAATAGGCGTCTTTGACGTACAACTAGCGGGCGCGGGCGCGGTGGCGGTGGCGGGCGCGCTGACTTGTCTTGGCGCGCACGTGCGTTTCGTACGTGAACACTTGCATACAACGCCATATGTTTGATTTTTCGTGACGGCGCCCGCCACCGCGCCCGCGTGTTAACGTGAAAGAGCGTAAACTGGTAATCTTAAATCACGTATGCTTTCATTATGAAAATTGTTATAAATCGACTTTTATGCATATCAAAAATGTTGAGAACTAGCTTTTACCCGCAACCTCATCTGCGTGGAAATGTATGTTTAAAAATTACCGAATTTTCATTTTAGTAACACTTTCAAAATTAAAATTTTCTTCCCTCAAATTACGGGCACACAACGGGCACGCACGAAATTTCCGTAAATTAATTTTCCAGTTCCAGCCCACATTTCACCCTTTAGTTAGTTGTCTTAAAAAAAGTAGCTAATTTCCTTCCCCAGGGCTCAAATAAAATCGGGTCGCCGTAAAAACGTAACAGACCGACAGACGGACAGAGTTGCTCTCGCATTTATAATATTAGTATTGATAGGAAGTTCTTATTTACACGTTACCAATAGGGCACTGTTGGAAGAGATTTTAAACCCATAACTGTTTTGAAAATACAACTTTCCAATAAAAGTCATTTAAAGTAAGTGGCCGACAGAGAACACGGAAAAATATTGATAAAAAACGCTTATACCATTACACCACATAATTAATATCAGTCACGCAATAGCAACCCTAAGTCAAACAATTTACAGATTCCATATATCAATCAAAAAGTGATTTAACGTCTGATATTGCGTGTATTAAATCTTTTTTTATTTCAAATCGTGTCTTATAATAAACTCTCTGTATTACTATTATATCTTTTCTATGTATGTAATTGTAAGGTAGATATTGTTTTATAATGTTGCATCAATGGAACGACATAATCGTTTTAACGACAAAGCTCTTCAAATAAAGAAAAAACTCTCTGTATGTATTCAAAGACAAAAGTGTCGCTCGACCATAAATTCTGTTGGATCAACTGCGCCTATTTTCACTCAATAGTAATATAAAACAAAACATGTCCTTCGATGAAAAAAGATGAAACGCAATTGGTATGAGTCACACACAAGACGACTCAGCTTGCGGCAAACTCAATATGCAAACAATACAACTTTCTGTGATTAAATAATACGACTGTATATGTAATATATAGATAAACTGCGATTATTTTCGCCTGTTTTGCTTTTTACGTTTTCGAAATTCCTTATTCCGTGCTAGTCAGTGCAGAGTTAATTGGCGGTTTGCGCAAGCGCCGCGCCGTCTGCCTCGCTAACCCACTTAATGCCACCTGATACCGTTGACAATACCAACGCTGAAAGAACCTGTACATGCTCATTTAACATCCCATAAGCCTACTTAAATATCACACTTTCCCCACTCAACATTTCGACGGCTCCTCTATATTTACTTAATCGTTTTTGTTTTGTGTATAGATCACTGGCAACAAGCGTAGGTACCATATTGGAACTTTCGTCAACACACAGTCTCAGAAATGAGGACGATGTGACACACGACCTAATGCAAGCTGATAACGCTAACGCATTCTAGGACTATCCATACTAATATTATAAAAGCGAAAGTAACTTCGTCAGTCTGTTACGTTTTCACGGCTAAACAGATTAACCGATTTTGATGAAATTAATTATGCAGATAATCTGAGCACTGGAGATGGATATAGGCTAGTTCTTTTTAGAAATAATACGGGCTGAAAAAATTATTACGGCAAGTTCATGCGCTCGTAATTAAAGGAAAAAAAAACTAAATTTAAATAGTAACATGAAAATTCGTCATGTTTTAGAGACATGCCTTCCCACGCCGACGAAGTCACGGGTAAAAGGTAGCTCCTGCTCCTTATATGTGTAAGCGCAATAAACATCAATATAATGCATATCTTCTAAGAAGCAAGTAACTTGGAAGTATATGGGATTTTCGAAGATTATTTGTAATTTGACGTTCGTGACCATGTAAATATACTGTCATCGAGTGGATTAATGAGCCTCGCGGCGGGTGTCAATGTGTTAGACGTGCTTTGATATGCGTTACACCCCTTTGACAGGGGCCTGTTGGGACACGTGGAGTGGACTTGCATTCCGAGATTTAATTGACGGGTTTTAAAACAAACAAAATCCTTAAAGCGGTTCAAATATGACGAAGGTTGCTGTCTTAAACATTAAGTCGTGTGGCCATTTACGAGTAAGTCCAGGGTTTTGCATTTTTAAATCTCTTAATACGACAAAGTCGATTTAAAAAGTGTTATTATGCGAAGCGGTGAGTCATGAAATTGCGAGCTCGAGGCAAATTTACAATCAACAGCCACCGAACAGCATTCCGAGAAGTCCACTACAGGTAAGCTCGCGACAACCCACCGTGTCGATTACGTACGAAGCTGCATAGTTACTGACAACAAAACAACCTAAAACATCAAACTGCCAACAAACCCATGCCTGAATCTATGGGGGAGGGGTAAACCGCGACAACTCGCTCGGGCAATTAAAGAGGGCGCCAAATTCACGTTTAAAACCGGGCAAGTGCGAGTTAAACCCGCGTGGAGAGGGTTCCGTTCCATACATGATTATCTGAAATTTCCTATGTTACTTTAAATACCATAGACTTCTCATAGGTTTTCCTGTAATATATAGGTAAAGAACTATTGTCTGTATTATTTTCAAAATTTTAGGCTTGGTAGTTTCGGAGATAAGGGGGGGAATGGTCAATTTTCGCCTATTTTCCTAAATAACTTCCAAAGATTACATCTTAAAATTCCAAAAAAAAAACATATTTAAGATCCTCACAATACGTCCTTTCATTTGACATGTCACATGATATAGTTAGCGTAACTTTTTTTTTTTTTTTTTTCCCCCAAGTGGCCCCCATGTTTAAAATTAATTTGTTTACGTTACGCATCCGTGTTGCGGTCACCGACTTACATATGTATACCAAATTTCAAATCAATCGGTCCAGTAGTTTCGGAGCAAATTGGCTGCCCATTGCCAATATCAAGTTTTTGCCGCAGCTCGGATAGATCCCGGGCTGCACTAACCGCATATGAATCACACAAAATACAATTTTAATAGTAGATTGTTGCACCAAGCAGAAAGTGATTCATTATTGCGTCGAGTGTTGGTTTGGATACTAATACATCACTTGATGCGCAGTGCATAATCTACTTTCCTTTCAAGTACTGCCAAAAGTTTATAAAAACAATAAAATGTTCACAATCTCTTTTTTAATCGTTTAGTAACCTATACTATGTATTCCGCCAGTATTTTGAGTATTACATTTTAGACGGGCAATAGTTCAATATAGCTGCCGACATGTGGACTGTCGTGCTAATACTTTGACAGTCCACAGAAAAATGGTTGGACTTATAATTAAGACGGATGCAGGTCAGCTGTCCCATCTGACTGTCTTGGCATGTCAACTTTTTGATCAGCTAAAAAAAACTAACCTAAAATAATTAATGTTATACGCAACTTTATTTCTCTAGAGCAAATAAGTGCTGCTTAGTGCTGAGTATTTAAGGACATAATGACGATAATTAAAGCGTCGTGGGAACAAAAAATACTACATTTACCGGGTAATCAAGGCACGCCAGGGTTATGCCTTTATGAGTTTGACTCACAGTTTGAATGCATCCAAACCACTTTCGAATAACATCAATCGCTATTCCCATTTTCCACTAACCAAGTTGTCACACTGACCTTCTTTTTTACCCGACTGAATTTAACAGTCTACGTGTTCCACTTTAGCTTCTAAACTACTACACCGATTTTAATAAATGGGGTATCATATGATTCCTGGATAATGTGCAAGTGTCTATGGCTATATAAGAATTCAAAGGGTGCGTCCATACTAGGAGCAAAAATAGAAAATACTACTCTTACTTTGGCGGTCGGTTTGAATTACAATTTTGTTTATGATAAAAACATTATGATTAGTAATGGAAATTACAATATACTAGCTGTGCCCGCGACTTCGTCCGCGTAGAGTTTGATTAACGTTATTCCCTCGGAAACTTTTCAATTTTCCGGGATAAAAGTAACCTATGTGTTAATCCAGGGTATAAGCTATCTCCATTCCAAATTTCATCAAAATCCGTCCAGCCGTTTCAACGGGATGAGGTAACAAACATACACACACACACACACACAAACTTTCGCATTTATAATATTAATAGGATATCTAATGTGAATGTTAATTGCATGGATTAACAAGAGTGGGGACATGATCTGCAATCTATCTGTATTACGATCTACGGGAAGACGTCGCTGTGGACTCGGCATTCACCGCGGATTACGATTAAGAACGTTTTGTAGAACATGTGTTGTAACCTCGGCATTACAATTTTAAATATATCTCAGATAATATATATATAAGATATATCTCACTAACTCGGAGTTCTCATTGTGACGATGTCTCACAGAGGAAACGACATTTTAGCGATTAATCTTCAAACTAGCCCTGCGTTGGATATACACGAGACGTTATTTGTTAATAGTTATCATCCATCCATAATAAAATTATAATCATATCTATTATACATGTGAAAGTAACTCTATTACGTTTTCACAGCTAAACCGCTGAACAGATTTTGATGAAATTAGGTATGGAGATAGTATGTTACCTGGGTAAGGTTATATAGGCTACTTTGTTCTTTTAAAGAAAATCAACCCGTAAAAGGCTGAAATAGGGGATAGAAAATGTGTTTACGAGATTTCGTGCATGCTTTATGATAGTCCGTTGTCTTTTTATGTATCAGCGCCATTTACTACTAAACCGCTGAACCAATTTTGATGAATTTCGTATAGGCATAGTTTGAGCCCTGGGGAAGGACATACTAGGCATTTTTTTTTAAGACAACCAAACACCAAAAGTGTAAAATAGGCGGTCGAAAATGTATTAACGGCAAGTTCGTGTGTCCATAAATTGCGGGAAAATATGAAACTAAAAAAGTCAGTAACATGAATATATCTTATATGTATTTTAAAGATATATTTCCACGCAGACGAAGTTGCAGGTAAAAGCTAGTACAGAAATAAAATTAAGAGCAGCGTTGGAACGTATTCATTAAACCATAACTACGTATCTGCCATCTAAAACCAGCTCCGATTAAAATAAACCGAGCGTCAGCCACTACGGTAGGGTGGTCTCTAGATTTCATTTTCGAAACGCACATATCACGTTGAAAATAAAAAAGCATAAGGATATCTTCCTTTCCCGTATTTTAATTTAACAACGGAAGCCGCATGACTCGACAACAAAAAATCCGATTAATTTTCACCGTTGTTCTGGGGCGTCCATTCTCTAGAATAAATCGCTCCAAGATTCCAAAGCGGAGTAGACAAAGAGACATTATTGTTACGGCGAAAACTGGAAGCTTTAAAATAAACGTGATCTCACCAGGAAGCTCCTTCACAATAAACATAGGAAGGGCCGGACTTAAACGATTTCTTGCTGTAAGCTTTATAATGACAAAGCAAGCAAATAAGGCCCTACCATTTTTACAATGATAAGACTTAATGCAGAATTTTAATTTGAAATTGGTACCGTTGTCGTAGTCATAAATTGAGAAGTTTAACGAGTGAAATACTCTCTCAAAAGCAATGAAAGCGTGTTAGCACCTGGAAGTCCGCGCTAGCCGCGTTGGCTGGCTTCCAGCTCCACTGAACTTTGACAAGGAGCCGACAGTAATTGCGTACAAGTATCCACATGCGTCTAGCGCCCTCGTCTGCTCTACGCCCGTTGCATCTGCGGCTCATGCACGACTTTGATAACAGTGAGCAACTTTCGGAAAACACTATACTAACTCAGAATAAAAATATTTGACACGACAAATCGAATTGAATTCCAATAAATCAGGTTTAACGCTCAAGTTCAATTTCGAAGTGGTCGAAATACTTTTCCGCGTTTCTGGGTTCTTTTACTTTCCTAAGCTAACCGACAGAGTCAACGAGGCTTAGTAAGATGTTCGAATTGCGACCCAGTGCTTTCTTTATCGATATTCGAGCGAGCAAAGCGCCCTTTCATAAAGTCTCATTAAGCGTAATTATTGTATCAATCAATGATAGATGGATGTTCAGAAGTCATTGATCACGTCCGCTCAAGCCGCGAGTAAATCGGACAGACTCTCTCGACTGATCGGATGTCAATTAACAGTAACCTACGCCGCGCCCGCGCCTCGTCGTGCCGCGACGAATCGGGCCGGCACCCGAATGAGTGCAACTACGTGACGATCCGGCCGACACCATCAAACACATAGTAATTACGACCCAATAATCCACACTCACTGGAACTAATGGACTTGGCTACCGGTGATTGTTGAGCGCATACTCCATAATCCAACGCATCACACTCACTTGCAGTTTGTTTTCAGAATATCAAGCAAATTAATTTTAAAATTGCCTTGTACCTAAATATGGAGTTCATGAAACACTCAGTAGAAAAAGCAGATGTAGAGGCAAACCGAAAGCCATAACAAGATTTATAAAATATGACCAGGGAGCACATTACAATACGTGTGGACACAACAATAGCGCACGAGGCTCAAGATTACGTAACGAACATGGGGCAGACAGCAAAAGGCTGATGAAAGGTCGACTCCGAGGCGGGGGCGTTAGACAATGAAATCCGACTATCCGGGGTCCACGAACTGCACCGGAATGCAAATAAATAAGTGCATATAAACAGGACGCCTAGCACACCTGCTGGCGATGTTTGATATAAACAATGCGCTGTCGTGCCGCAAATGACAGCGTGGCGGCGGCGCGAGCGACGCGGGTTACATGTAAACACTGACACTGAAAGGCATTTCTACAAGTAATTACATTTCTATAAAATCAAATGTTGGGAGACAACGACTCACTTATACTTCAGATAGAAATAACGTTTTGAAAGTTCAGTTAATTTCCTGTACTTCACCCCTGAGGACACAGGTGTTTATCGCGCGCAAAATACATTCGTCCCTCCAGCGAAATAGTTAAAAAGTCACTATGATGCTAAAGTATACGAATGACTACTAGGTCCTCAGGTCAAGACAGCTTTCATAAGTCGATCAATATAAAAGCAAAAAAGTTAAAAATACGCCTCGGCTAAGCATAACTATTGTCAATAATGAATTCTCTCCATCGACATTACTTTCTGCTCACGTTCCAGTCTTACATCAGTTGAGTTTTATATTGTCTGAGAGCTTAAAGCATGTAAATAATATTATCAGATGATTTTATTATCAAATTATTTAAGGGGGGATTACTTGTATCACTATAGAAGAGGTATAGAACTTCAGCCTTGAAGGAGTTAGTCAGCCACTGGGCCCCTATATTCCCATTTCAGTATACGTGGACTAAGGGCCTGGCCACAACACCACGGCACAACGTCGTGAACGTGAAACGGCGCGTGGTATTGTGATGACGCCCTAAGGAATGCCGTGCCGGGCTTTCAAAGGACATAGTCCAGCACTTGCAGTTAACTGCTATGCGCATTGAACAAAGTTTATGACGCTGTTCCATGTTGGAACATCACAGTGATGCGCCAGCGTCTAACTCGTTGTCCGAATAAGACAATCGTCTACATAGTAGGTCTTCCAATCCCACACGCCCTTGTGGGATCTCGGTATAGGCGAGATCAGGCATTTTCAGTGGTTCGGGATCTCGGTTAAAAGTAGTAAAACATTTAGAAGTACAATTTTTTTAAGTTATAAGAAATTCACTATGAATTTTGGAAGTGTTTCCCCAGGAAACAACATTGCCATCTTGTCGTCAGAGAAACTGCTCATAACTTTCCATGCGGCAAATCGCGGGACCCTACGCTTCTAATCCCGCAGTGAGCGGACTGAAAAATCTCGGTATACCGAGATTGGAAGCCCTATTTCATAGTGCGCATCAGTGTCACCGCCAGCTAAACCGCTGTTTGTTGCAGACAGGGCGATGTTAAGCGCGGCCGCGCTGCTCGCGTGCCTCTGCCTGGCGCGCTGCTCGCCCGCCGAGCCCCACTCACTGCGCGTCTACCCGCACGCACACAGCGCTAAGGTCAGTTGAGTAAACCCCTAATTCCAAAATCATCCTTGACCACGTTACAATAAAGTTGAAATTTCGTTCGAGACAGCGCATTAGCGACATACGAGTTTAAGAAAGTAATCAGTCGATTCCTGTATTGATTGTACTGGCTGAGGCTACGTTAATGTCTTGTTTTTCGTTTAAGACGTGGTCGATTGAAGTGTCTATGGGAGGGGACCTATTTTGGTTTGCTCATGTATAACCTATGGGCAGTTTAATAGGCTCTAGCAATTTGTACTATCCTGATCATACATCCTGCTTTGTTTTCAGAGGTGACTATTAAGAGGACATTTACTTATGTGCTTTATCTATAACACTTTATGCTATGAAGCTAAGTGAGATATATGTATAGCAATTGCGACCAACAGGTCAGGTCTAGTTGATAATTTGTAAAACGTTAAACTAATAAAGTTTGAGATAACCCGATTCAATTGATTGTCTATTTTATTACCTCAACTATACCGATCTAGGATATTACTTTTAAACTTAACCGCACTGTGTTTACAATATACAGGTAGTCCCAGGATATTGTCAAGCGGAGGTCCAAAAGGTAGAGGCATTTCACCCAAAAAGTAGTATCAAAGTAGTTCTCATTTCTTTATATCGCTATCCAACTCTTAACCGCATTTCATCTTGTCAAACTATATGGAATTTAAATTTGAAAAATCCCATAACTCATAAACTTCAAAAAAAATTAGAACATACATGGTGGGGTTCTGATAATCTGATATCCCTTGAAGTTTTATACCTATGGACCTCCGATTGACACTATTTCGTGTGACACCCTGTATTGAATTACTTTAAATATATTCAAGCATTATAGTTTTACAAATACGCAAACCAGTATTAACGCGATAGACAAACGACATGTTTGCGTTTTCAGGAACTGAACGGTGTCCTGAGCAAAATTGAGGAACGACTGCACGTTCTGGACACCATTAGCGGCGTGCAGGCGAAGCAGGCGCGCAAGCTAGAGGTCATGCAAGACAAACTTGGTAAAACATAAAAATATTTTTATCTATTGTGAATCTTTATCTATACCTCGCCTAATTTAAAAAGAGCGCTGACGGCCATACATTTTATAAGGCCATCAGCGCTCTTTTTACATTGGACGAGGTATAATTTGTGGTGGAACAACAGACGGACGACCATGACAAAATCATAAGGGTTCTTAGTACGACCACGGAAACCAAAAAGTGAGATATTCTTAGACACCTACACCAGACGAACACTTATTAATTTTGTTATCTCTGTCACTAGTAGAAGCGGTTTCTCTAGACTTCACACATAGCCCCTCTTCCGGGAAACCGACGAGTAACGAGCATATTGTGCCATATCCTATTTTAAACGCGCGGTCAACTTTCGCAATATACTGTAGCGATCCAATTGACCCAACAAGGGCCCTTAATCAATGATTAAACCATAGTTGTGGCCAACCATCGGTGCCTTTGAATAAATTAACGCAAACGAGTATCATAGAGTCAACAGGACGTTTTAATTGATTTCAGATCGCGTAGAGACGACACTATCTTTGAGATTAGAGAGAGCTCAACTGGCAGCTGAAAGACTCGAGCATCGGATGCATATGCTTCAAACCAGTGTTGAAGTGAGTAACAACTCGCGCTGATAGATTCAACCCATTTTAATGTAATAATATAATTGACGACGCAGTTAGCCTAGTTGGGAGTGACCCTGCCTCCGAAGCTAGCGTCCCGGGTTCGATCCCCGGTAAGGGCAAATATTTATGTGATAAGCACGAATGTTTGTTCCAGAGTCTTGGATGTTTCCTATGTATTTAAGTATTTATTTCTCTATATAAGTATGTATATCGTCGTCTAGTACCCATAACACAAGCCTTTAGAGCTCACTTTGGGACTAGATCGATTTGTGTAAAGATTGTCCCCTGTTTTTTTTTATGAATTCATGTGACAAGTAACAGAACCCACAGGTTGACAATTTGCTGAATAAACGTTTGACTTTTTTGTGTTTGATTTCTTATTTTAAAATATATAGGCCTTATAGTAGACATGGTAGAATCTACTTCCGAATGGTTGAAGCTTGATATTAAGAAAGTCAAGGAAGTGTTTTTAAGGCTTAAAATGTTCAAATGTAACGTCTGCTTCAAATTACAGACTGCTGTTAAAGAAAGTGCAGAAAAGATAGAACGCAGTGAAGAGAAAATCGTAGAGGTTGTTCAGAATCTAACGAGTCATCTCACTTCGCACAGAAATCTCCTTGAAAGGGTAATTATAGTCATCCCATAATTCAATTCTCATATTAAGCGTGGGCGTGGGTCCAGGGTTCCGAAACCTCTAGAGGCTCTTGTTCCTGTTGGTATCCCAAAAGTCATTCAGAATTATTTTTTTGTGGTCGCAGGGATAAGACTGTTGGCGCCTAGGCTGCACTAGGATGGCGGTGATTGCCGTTGTAGGAACAAGTGTACTTTTCTTTAATAATTTGGGTACAATTTCTATTGGCTTAGGCCCTTCTACTGCAGCTTATGTAACCTATTATATAGACGGCCCTAGTGGCTTTCAGGCAAAATTTGACAAAATATCTATACATTATAAAACAGTACCGTGACTCACTCATAGACAACGCACAGCCTAAACGGGTGGTTCTAGAGGTTTGAAAATTGGAGGAGACATTCCTCGAGTACCCTAGAGAGGTGCACTAAGTGGAAATTTCATTCCTAAAGGGGTGAAAAGGGGTGATAAAGTTTGTATGGAAAATACCGCGGGCGAAGCAGTGGCGGGTCCACTAGTTAGAATAGTGACAAATTTAACTTTCGCTTTGAATTTCAGGTAAGCGGCGCATACGCAGAGACATGGCGTCGGGGTCTCGTCCTGGAGGCTCTGATGCGGGACGGCCTGGCGCTGGTGAACGTCACGAGGCGCGAGCTGGCCGACGGGCTGCGAGCCCTGGCGCGGCGGCAGCGCGACGCGCGCCTCAACTCCGCAGACCTCGAGGCCGCCTTCTCCAAACGACTCAACGATAACACTTACAAAATCGATTTGAAGGTAACGTTTTATTTTTATAACCATTGAAATATATAGTAAGGAGTCAAAGCAATTTTCGCGATACTCACTTTTGAGGTGTCAGAACGCGAATCTGACACCATCTCAGGTTCAGTCGCATGGCAACCACCGTCCATGACACCCATTTAAGTGACACTGTTATAATTGAAAAAAAATGCCCTCCCGCATCGTGCGGTGAGAGACCGCAGCACAACCGACCCCACCGTCCACAATGATATGATAGCGTGGGCATCTAGCAATATTAGACTTCTGTATGTATGTCTTAAGAACTAAGACTTCAGCAATAGGGTGTGGGTAAGCCATGGCGCTGGCGTTTGATAACCTACTATGAGATTTGTTACACGAAATTGTACTGATGGGCTTATCCTTTTTTTTTGAGATCTTTGTTTATAACCCAACCACGGTCAAATCGAGTCCCTATTTATACAAAGTCAAACAAATTAAACACGATGATATGGACAATCGAGATTACGTCAAGCTTTTTCATGTTTCCAGATGCAAGAAGTGTTGGACGCACAAAAGCGTTTCGTGGATTCCTGCCAACGAGTACAGCTGGATGATCCCACGAACGTAGCAGATGTTCTGGACAAACTAATAGACTCGCTTATAAATAAGTGCGTTTCATTCATATGTTAAGCTGGCCACTGACGGTGCACTCTTCAGTTCTGTCCAGAGGCACGCAGCAATAAGTGATGGTGAAGCTGATGATGCGTACATCCTCAACACACTTCTCGCTTGATCGTATTGCTACGTCCCTCTCGGCTGGACCAATTGAAGCACCATCACTGGCCGCCTCAATAAAATATGAGCAGATTTAAACAACTGACAACAGAAACTGTGGTCCACATGTCTATTTTTAGGGTTCCGTACCCAAAGGATAAAACGGGAACCTATTACTAAGACTTCGCTGTCCGTCCGTCTGTCTGTCTGTCTGTCCATCTGTCACAAGGCTGTATCTCAAGAACCGTGATAGTAAGACAGTTGAAATTTTCACAGATGATGTATTTCTGTTGCCGCTATAACAACAAATATTAAAAAACAGAATAAAATAAACGCTTCAATACAACAAACGTGATTTTTGCCGTTTTTATAGATAATGGTACGGAACCCTTCGTGGGCGAGTCCGACTCGCACTTGGCCGGTTTTTGTTTAGTTAGTTAAAAAGTAAGGACACCTATTTCTTTATTTTCTCAAAAGCTCCTATTTTCATACAGAAAGTTTGTTTTTAAATGTTGGACACTCTACGTCACAAAGCCGTCATTTTATGATCCCCATATATCCCAGTTGGCCATAGTATGGGAATCTCAATGACATCACTGCGAAGTAGAATTAACTACATTTGAAAAATTCGAAACAATTCGAAAATTACTTATAACTTACTTATTTTACTTTAAATTGCTTTAACTTCTAAATTAGCTAAAAAAGAGTCAGTTGTCAATTACAGAAGATTTCATCATATCTAAGCTCACCCTGAACAATCGCAAAACCAATGCAATAGGGAAAGCTTTACTCTAGCTTTTCCCCTTGTCAATGTACTCTCAACGCGTCTGATATATTCCATAACTCAATGCATCTATCTCTCTCAGTGCATCCCTCTTTCGTACCAGCATAGGCAAAGTTACCAGTACATCGCCGGACCCGTCGTGCGGGGCTTTTTCAATGGGTTGCCGTGTTCCTATTTATAACATTCGTGGAGTAGGTGCAAAATAATAGCGACCTTCGTGCTCAGCAATAGTGTTCTATGTTGCCTGGTCACATGCGGTTAGTTTTTTAATAATAATTATTTAGGCATGTAAAAAGGCGACTTTCATCAAGAGAGAAAAAGAAAGCCTTCTGTTCTTGTACTATATTATATTCTGAGACTGGGGAAAGATGAATCCTTGTGTCATTCATGCTAGGGCTGCTGATATGTTAAGATTTTAATAAAGATATTTTTTTTCTTTTCAGGACAGCTTCAACGTTTCATGAATTGCAAAGCATACAGCTCAGCATGCGCAATCATGACAACAGAGTTATGAAAATACTAAGCGCCGGGAGGTCCGTACAGGTTGGTGGTTTTTGGCACAGCCGTTACCTAGGTTATGTACGCTCGGCAAATTCTGTATCCTTTACAGAGAAGATTTTTATTTAAAAAATCTGATTCTAGAGCGATGCAACATGCCGGCGGCTAGAGAGCGTGTTCCGGAACACTTCGCACGCAAGCATCAAGGCAACGGAACTGCAGCAGCTGACAGAGAAGTTCATAGCGCTGACGGAGCGCGCTGACGCCTCGCTGCAACGATTGGATGCGAGGATCGGCGACGACGCAGGCACGTCTGCGGCTGATAGACTCATATTGAAACTCAAGGGGATTAAGTAAGTTTGTTTAGTCACCAACAATGCCATCAAACCAGACATACAATCTCAATATTGTGTGGAATCGGTTTGTTTTGTATGGTTTTTACTTTGGATGACACCAACATTAACGGTTCCATATATATTGAAGAACCCAGTTTTGAATTGAAACATCAATATCACTGTAGTCTCACTACATTGCAGCAGCGTTTTGTTTCTCTGTCAAGCTCCCTATTTATTAATTTGAACTTTCTACAGCCAATAATAACTATTTTCTAAGTGCGACTTTCAAAACAAACCAAAATACAACATGTAACTCCAATGAAGGGAAGGTATGTACATGACACTTCCTTCCTTATGCTGTACATCAAATTTCAGAGGTGAACAAGACTCAGAAGAAGAATACTGGGGTGGAGACGATCAGGATGAAGACTTCTTTGATGCTGAAGGTGGAGGTAATGCCATGGACGAGAACAAAGATATACAATTCAACACTCCAGCGCCTAACCATAATGCACTAGAGATTGTCCCCACCAGGGCCCCACACCGAAGGCATCTACACAATCATCCATATGACCGGGGTCCAAGCTGGAGAAAACCTCCAACATAAACCTTTACACTGAATAGTTTTATATATATTCTTATATCAATTGTATATTATTGTTTTATTTTAATAGTTCCAAAGCAAAGAACCTTTTGGCACACTAAAATCTACTCAAGTAGAAATATAGTCTTTTCTCCTTTTGTACCATGTTAATATGACAACCACACCAAGTAGTCACCTTTTTCTTCAGTCTAATGTTGGATGAAAATTTTAACTAACATTACCAGTGCTGGTTTTAGGACTAACAGCACCCTGGGCAAGATCGCTACAGCCAAGTGCCAAGTTCCAGCACCTCCAAGCTCAGACTCTGTTCAAACCAAATTTCATCAAAATCGGTTCAGCAGTTTAACCATGAAAATGTAACAGGCAGGCAGACAGAGCTACTTTCACATTTATATAGTATTAGTATGGATGGATTTGTTTTGCTTTCTCACTATGAAAATACTTCATACAAAAAGTGCTAAAGACACCTACCTCAAGTTTTGCACTGTTCTGAAATATTGTAAGAGCTTTGTGCGTTAGTTGTGCAAAACATGAGCTCAGAGTGGCAATCTTCTGCCGAGCTGCAAACACTGACTCTGACTCCTCCGAATCCAGTTCCACTGTAATAAAAAAACAATAATAATATCAATCACCCAAATCATTACAACCCAGTTGCTTATCCTGATATGATGAAAATATTAAACAATAAATAAAAGATTCCGACTAACTGAGAACCTCCTCCTTTTTCAAAGTCAATTAAAAAAACATTGGCACTGATATAATACAAAGCTAAATGGTCTTTTTAAAAAAAGACAAAAAATACTTTTAAAGTCAGGCGTAACACATATTTCAAAAGGGACTTATGATGTTTCTCTGTTAATAATCTAAAATAAATAAATAGGAATAATAATAATAATAAAGCCTTTTATTTTTCTGACTTTTTTTTTAAATACATTTAGATATTTTATCCAATTTGCCTTCTGGCAACTGCCTCCCCTAGATTTTTACATTTCTTCCTATCCACAGCTAATCTCCTCCATGTTACCCCTATCATATCTCAGATTTAGTCTTTGAATTTATAGGAATAGCTCAACATAAATCATAATAATTCTTCTGGAACTGATCCTGCACTTGCAGATCATATATAATGTGTTAAGTGAATTGTGGCATTTAGGGCCCATCTATTGTCATAAATATCACCCTCTAAGGTTTTTATCACTTGAGATAATTAATAGCAAGGACAAATAGATTATCATAAAAGGAATATAATGCTCAGCAAAGGAAAGGAATACGATACATGCACGATCTGGAGGGAGTGCCAGGAGCTATGACTATTAATCAGGATTTTCTGGAGTTAGCATATAAATCAACAGTTACCCCTACAAGGAGAAACATTGTATACAACAATGGAATGAATCTGAACTCTGTATTTCAAGTTAATGTTGCGTAAACCTGACGACTGGACACCGAAATGCGAAACAAAGTTAAATACGACAATCAGAAAAAACACGTCCCATACACTCCCATGTAATTTAATGTTCATTTGTGCACAAGATACTCACCTATAGAAGTGTCTAGCTCCACACATGCTTTGTCAAAATCCTTTTCTAATATATCTAGCCACCGAAAACCAACTCCAGTAGTCGCCATTTTCACAATAAACTTGTTGACAACTGACAAGCGACGGGAATGTCAAACTGACATTACGCGCACGACGCACGCGTATGTTGCAGTCTGTAGTTGTGGTCCAATGTATACGAAAGCGTTGGCTCAAAAGGACAAGTATCCAGAGCCGTAAAATGTATACAAACAAAAAACGAAAGCAGTAACATAACAAGTGCAAGTCAAGTCAAAGTACATGTGCAAGTGCATGTAAGTGCACGTCAAATGTGCTGTGTAAATTGGTGTATTAACTTTTTATGAGAAAAACTGTCTCATTATGCCGTGTTGCTCGTTTAGAAGATGCAGGAACAATTCGAAAAACACAAATAAAACGAAAGGAGTAACATTTCATTCGTAAGTACTTCATTTTAACATAATTGATTTTCATTTTCTCCGGTTCAGTGTTATCTTAAGGTCAGGTTAATATACGTCCTGATATTGCCCGACCTAATAATGTTCGACCACTAATTTGCGACCATCCATACAACTAGTCATACCAGTTAGACCTCAAAAACGGTCACCCTCCAAATATTCTGCCTTTAGGTTCACGGAACCATTTCAAATGGTAGAGTAAGAAATCCTGAATGCCAGACGTATCTAGATCGAAAATAAAAGCACTTTCTGATAGAAAGTAAAACCATTTAACAATTAACTATATCAGAATGTATATTCTTTTGTCTTGACAGAGTCACAAATTGTTTCCTTTTTGTTGACACCTGAACTTCACATTTAATTCGTGTTCGAACTCTTTTTAACACTCCGCCTCACGAAATTATGTTAAGTTCAGCTTTGTCCTTAGCTTTATGAACTTTTGAGCCGGTAATGCTTTCGTCAAAAGGTCGGCTTCCATATCTTCTGTCGCACGGTATTTCACATCAATATGACCATCTTTTATTGCATCTCTTATGAAATGTTCTCTGATGCTGATGTGTTTCGACTTCGTACTTATGACCGGGTTCTTCACCAACTTTTGAGCTGCTTGATTATCATTATAGATATCAATTATCCCTGTTTTGATGTTTAGCTCATTCAGTAGGTTCTTCTGATATATGGCTTCTTTAGATGCTTCCGTAAGAGCCATATACTCCGCCTCTGCTGTACTAAGTGCAACTGTTCTTTGCTTTTTAGCTTCCCAGCTTATTGGTGTTCCGCCGTATGTAAAAATATATCCCATCACTGAGCGACGATCTATGGCACATGATGCCCAATCTGCATCTGCTGTTCCTTCCAGCACGGCATTTCCTTTTATGTAAGTTAGACCCAAATCCTTAGTTCCTTGTAAGTATCTCAAGACTCTTTTTGCTGCTTTGAAATGTTCAGATGTGTAACAGTTATTAAATTGGCTGAGGTGGCTTACTGCAAACATTATATCTGGACGTGTGGCAACTGCGAGATACATAAGAGAACCTATGAGATTTTGATAAGGTATATCTCTTTCTTTTACTGGGGTTGTGCCTTTCACGAGATTTAGTCCTGTCTCCATTGGAGTAGTTGCAGGTTTGCAATCCTTGCATCCAAATTTCTCTAATGTCGGCTCAATATATTGTTTTTGTTTCAATGTTACTTGATTTCTGTCTCGCTCAAATGTAATCCCGAGACAGTAATTCATTTCTCCCAAATCTCGCATGTCAAACTTTTTGACAAGTTGCTTTTTAATGTTATTTATTCTTTCTTGGGATTTGCATGCGATTATTATATCATCTACATATATGCTAATAATAGTCGTCTCTCCGCCTTTCGCATATATGTACATGCATGGATCAACTTTGGTTGGTATGAAACCTATTGATTTTAGTTCGGCGTCAAGTTTCTTATACCATTGTCTTCCTGATTGTTTCAACCCATAGATTGCTTTATTTAATTTACATACTGCATTTAGTTTTTCTTGGTTTAAATCGTTCATCATTGTTTTTGCTTTTCGTTTAATTTCTAAATCTTTTGAAGAAATCATTATCATTTCCAAATATTTTTCTAGATTTTTAGGCATTTTCATGTATATTTCTTCTTCAATAGCTCCATTTAAAAATGCAGTACAGATATCTATCTGGTTCACATGCATGTCTTCCTGTATGGCTAATGCCATTAACAGTCTTATTGAACTCAGTCGAGTTACCGGTGCAAAAACTTCTTGGTAATCAACACCTGGTATTTGCGAAAATCCTCGGGCTACTAGACGAGCTTTCTTGCGTTGAACTTTACCGTCTGGTCCCAATTTATCTTTAAGGATCATCTTGCTATCGATTACATTTCGACAAGGTGGTTTCTTTACTATTGACCATGTGTCATTTTTTAAATGTGCACTAATTTCAGAAATTATTGCGTCATTCCACTCTGGATTGTCTTCTTCGCTCATGCATATGTATTCCTTTGTCCAATTTGGTGGCTTTCTAGCTCTTTGAGGTCTTTCATTTACTGCTGTATCATCATTATTTCGTATTGCCTCAGTTTCTCTAATGGGATTGTCAACAGAAATGTCAGTATCGTTTTGCATGGCGTCAGTTTCTGGTACTAGATTATCTTCAGAAACGTTAAGATCATTTTGCATAACGTCAGTTTCTGGGATTAGGTGATCATCAGAAACATTAACGTCGCTTTCTGGTTGATCATTGTTGATATCGAAGAATATTTCTTCGTCTTCTTTTGTTTCATTTTGATTTTCTTCATTATCTTTTTCTTTTTTATTGTTTACGAATATTTCAATCAATCTGTCTTCATTTTTTCTTTCCTGTTTATCACGATTTTCATTACCTTCGTAATATAATTTATTCATGATTCGGACATCTCTGCTTACAATAACACATTTTGTTCCTGGTATTAATATTCTGTAAGCTTTGCTGTTTTCTGCATATCCGAGAAATATTCCTTCATTTACTTTTGTTGTAAATTTTCTCTTTTGTTGTTTGTTTTTATTCAGGATGAATGCTTTAGATCCAAATATTTGCAGGTGGTGTACGGAAGGTTTTCTACCTACCCACATTTCAAATGGTGTTTTGTTGTTTATAACTTTTGATGGAGTTCTATTTTGCAAGTAATTTGCGGTTGATATAGCTTCGGCCCAATATTTTTCTTCCATTTTGCCATCTAGCAATAGGCATCTAGGTTTTTCTTGGAGGCTTCTATTTTTTCTTTCGGCTGTACCGTTTTGCTGAGGTGTGTACGCACAGCTAAGTCTCCTACTTATACCGCTATACCGCAGTTCTTCAAGTATTCGTCGAATTCTTTATTTACGTATTCTGATCCATTGTCGGATTGTAAGAATTTAATTTTATTATCCGTGTATCTTTCCATCTCTTGTTTATATTCTTTAAATCTTTGTAAGACATCGTTTTTCTTGTGAAGGATGTATACTCTTGAGTATCGAGAATACTCGTCGATGAATGTAACAAAGTATCTCGCTCCACTAACTGATTCAATATTTATTGGACCACAAACGTCTCAATGTACTATTTCAAGACGTTGCGTCGTTCTTGAATTTTCTTTGTTTTTAGGAAATGGCAGTCGTGTCATTTTTCCTTTGATGCATACTTCGCATTCGTTTAGTTTTTGATGCAGGTTAAACTTGAGGCCATTCATTGCTTCATCTTTTAAAGCTTGTTTTAAATTTACTTCATTGATGTGTCCAAGTTTTCTGTGCCATTCGTAAATATCAGCATTAAAGGTTGCTTCTTCTTGGTTTTCAAAATCATTCTTTATTTTTCTGTCCATTAAATAATATAGACCATTAATATTTTTTGCTTTAAGTTCAATCTTCTTTGTTTTAGAATCTTTTACAGTAGCAATATTTTCTTTAAATAGAACTGTCTTTCCTCTTTTCGTTATTTTTGAAACGGACAATAGGTTTGTTGCCAGATTCGGTACATAGAGTGAATCTTCGAGTTTAATATTCACATTATCAACTTTTATTTGTACGTTTCCTCGTCCTTCTATTTTTGCAGTGGTATCATCAGCTGCTAATTTAAGGATGCCATTAGTTTTTTGTATTGAGGAGAAGTCGCTTAGGTTCTGACACATATGTGATGTGCAACCGCTGTCAATGCACCATCTTTTGTTTTTATCGTGTTCCGTAGCTAGGCATATATCTTGAACTGTGTTGGATCGTTCTTGTTTCTTGCGATCATTACGGAATCGACAGATTTGTGTCTTATGTCCTTGCTTCTTACATATTTGGCAAAAGTCGGATTTCTTTTTATAGTACAAGTTTTTGTTTTTTGTATACATAGCATTTGTTTCATGGAGGTTGTCTTCCGTATATTTACGGGCTTCTGTTTCTTCTATAATTTTAATTTTCAGTTCCTCTGGTTTTGGTAGAGCATCACGTGATTCGATCGCTATGCGAAAATTTTCGAATCTTGATGATAGAGAGTACAGCATTATAACAGATAGGAGATCTTTATTAATTTCAACATCCATATTGGCTAATTTATCTGCAGTATCTGTCAAATTGTCTAAATGCTCCCTAAGATCGTTACCTTCTTGGTATTTTGAAACTATTAATTGTTTTAAGAGCGAAGCCTTTTTAGTTGGTCGTTTACTCTCATACATATCTTCGAGCTTTTTCCATATTTCGTTGGCTGTTTTACAGTTTTTTAAATTTTTTATTTCTTGAGAAGAAATAATCAAGATAAGTTCTGACCTTGCAAGGAGTTCGTTTTCCTCGTATTTTGCGATGACATCGGCATTTTTTTTCGGTGGCCGCTGGACTACTATTTAATACGTAATTCCACAGGTTAGCTTTTATCATCACGGCTTGGGCCTGAACTTTCCATGTGTCGTAATTGTTACGATTTAATTGCTCGATGCGGTATGAGGTACCCGCCATTTTTTATTTATTTATTTATTATAACTTTGGTCACTTTCTATTTAATTTTCCCATAACCTGATAGAAAGTAAAACCATTTAACAATTAACTATATCAGAATGTATATTCTTTTGTCTTGACAGAGTCACAAATTGTTTCCTTTTTGTTGACACCTGAACTTCACATTTAATTCGTGTTCGAACTCTTTTTAACACTTTCAAGTTAGTCTTTTCATTTGGAATATATAGAAGTATAAATTGTACGAACCCCATTTTTTTATAAATTTAGCTTTATTTAATTAAACAGGTGTTAACTATATGATTCTAAAGAAATTCGAGAAAGTTTTTTATTCCTTAGTACTATGCTATGGTAAGACTATGGTATTTTTGTTTTTTTTTTTTTAAATTAGTTTGATCTTTGTAACCCTACCTATATAGAGTTTTAATATCCAATCTGAATCACATAGGAAATAGGAGTATTAACAATTGTGAAGACAAGAGTCAGGGTAATTGGTTGATTTTTAATAATAACTGATAGTTTTCGAATGTTGGGGCTGCATTTTTCAGGATAAAAAAATTCTTAAGTATACTGCTTTTTAACAACTATAATAGATTTAAAATAAAAACATAATAAACATAACAACTTTTTTCAAGCACTGTTTGCTATAAGTATGTACATCTGAGTGCCTAGTACACTAGCTTTTGTTGCGCATATAAAGCATTTGTAATTTTTATCTTTATAAGTATGCGGAAGGGACTAATACTTTATGTGCGCAATAAAAATAGTGTGCTAGACCCTCTTGCATTTTTGTATTCTACTCTTGCGTTTGAAATATCTTGGTCGGCCTTAAATCGGAGTTATTGGAGGATGACTGTTTTTGAGGGCTTAAATCACACCGCGGTTGTTAAATAAAATTACCTATCAAAAAAATGGAGAATGAATATCGCAAGTGTGTGGTTTTTTTTTTAATTGTTTCTAAACTTGTTTTCATATTTTAGATTCCCACAAGATCCACGTATTAAGGAAAAATGGATTCGAATTATTCAACTTGACCAAAGGGATGAAGATTGGTTACCTAAAGAATTTAGCAAAATTTGCTCAGCACATTTCAAGGCCACGGATTTTAAAGTAACCGCACTAGGTCTTCGTAAAATAAAAGTATCTGCAATACCGGAACTATCGCCAACCATCAAGCAAGAAATAACTGATCAAGAAATAATTGAACCTGGCTCTCCCCTATTTGATGCAAACGTGTCAGATACAGATTCAATTTTTGACTCACCTATAGAAATTCATCTAAAGAAAAAAATGAATATTGAAAAAAGCAAGAAAGAAAAATACAGAAGAGAAAACTTAAAGCTTAAGAAACAAAACAAATATTTAAAATCCAAGAATACCTCTTTGCGAGAACTTGTGAAGTCTTTAAAACAAAGGCTGAGGACACAAATAAAGACTATTATCTTGCCATCACCAGAAACAGCAAAATAATTTCGCCGTCTGAGGAAATTTGACGGGACGTTATATTATTAGTGGCAGCTGCCAACAGGTATGTTAGAGGCAAATTTAACAATGTACTACTAACCCCGCATACATGTTGCATTGACTCTGAAAATCAGCTGAAGATGCACAATGTCAAGTAAACAGTGATACCATGTCAGCTGTCGTAGACGAAAGAACCGCTTCAAGCGAAAAATGAATAAAGGATTCAGGATGAACGACGAACAAAATAAATTTATGATATTTGGAATAGAGATAGCTTATACCCTGGATTACCACACAGGATACTTTTTATTCCGGAAAACTTAAAACATTCTCAAGGGAATAACTATAACCGAATTCCACGCGAAGTCGCGGGCAGAAGCTAGTATACAATTCAAATTAATATAAAGTGTTCCAGACAAAAATATTATAATTATTAATTCTGTCAATGTTTTTAACAACACGCCCGACCACGCCCTGGTTCCCCAGGGAGGCTCTAGCCACCTGGAATATTAATAGAATTTGTTGTGCTATATTTAGCTGCCGTAAGCCGGCTCAAAAATTAAAAAGTAACAAGTAGGGAAAGACAATAAATTAATATATTGTTTCAAGGAGAATAAATATCGTGTTTTATTTTTAACATCCATACGCCACAGTTTTGTTGTCCCAATGTGTACTGTACGACACTACCTACGCATACCTATTATAATGTACCTACGCATATTTATTATATCGTACAGCACGGGGTGACAATCAGGCGGAAGTAGTACTAGAATCAAAGTCACCACGTACTAATACTAGCTATTGCTCGCGACTTTGTTCGCGTGGAATTTGTTCATCACGCGCAGCGCCATCTACCGCGGAGTAGCATTTCTCATATTTCCTATAGTTATAAATACCCGAAAATCCTTACTGGATAGCGGAATAAATACTATCCTGCCTGCAGATAGTTTATGAGCCGGACAGTCAAGTGACATACTGCTACTTTTGATCGCGGAAAACGCACAGTTCCCGTGGGAACAGTGATGTGGCGGATGGGCAGGATTTAAAGAGAAAAAGATAGAAAAGATGTGCAAATTTATTTAGTATCGCGTGGAATGATACATCACTCACTCCTAAATTCAAAACAAGAGTTTTTAAACTACTAAATAGGTTACAGCGTCAACAAGCGATAAACGAATTCCACGCGAGCTAAAGCTATATACGACGGGTCTCTGACTCAACCTCGTATATACAAAATTATGAAATTGGAATATCTACTTTAGAACGTGTACCTAAAGTGGATATTCGGAATTCGTAAAATTTCATATACGAGGTTGAGTCAGAGACCCGTCGATATGTTTGTTATCTGGACACTGACACACATTGTACTAGTCCAAAAATAGGATTCCCTGTACTAATGGTACTAGACAACGATACGAATATTTATATGTATAAATACTGAACATACATGCCACGGGACAAACATTATTGCCCTTCAAGCCGCTCCCGGCTCGGGCAAACTTTCCCCTAACGGGATTCGAACCCGCGGGCTCCGGCTCCGTAGACATTGCACTAGGATATCTCGCCACATGTAAAAGGAGCGCTAACGGCCATACATTGTATATGGCCTTCAGCGCTCTTTTTACGTGTGGCGAAGTATACCACTGCACCATCGAGTCTGTCATGTGCAATTTCGGTGAAAATGGAATATTTTAGTATAACTGATAGGTCTTTAAAATGTGTTTTTTTTCATAGGTATCACCCTTTTCCTACTATTATAAGTTTAAAATAAAATACTGTAACGTTTCCGTAGCATTTAACGTATATAATTATTTACAAATAAAGTACTATAAATAACACGTTTCACCACAGATTATAGGCTTTATACACCATTCAGTTAAGTAGTTGGTATCCTGTACCCAGGCAGTAATCGACAAGGCGAAGCATTTATTTGTAGATCTGTTAGAGCTAAAATACAAAACAACTAAAGCAGATTTTGTAAGACTAAAGTCGCTTATCTCTATTACCTACTTCAACACGTTCAGAGTCCAGCGGCCCTAACATGCATGGCACAATGATAAATTAGAACCGTTTATCTCTAAGTGCGTCTCTCTCACACTAGTGCCGACGAAAGAGATAGTCATAGAGATAAACGGTTCTAATTTATCTTTGTGGCATGCATGTTAGGGCCGCTGTCGTACACATAACGTATACCCACGAGTCCAATATATACACGTACCATGTTTTTTGTTGGTGTACCTTAATAAATAAATAAATTTAGTGTAAGTTTAATAAACGAATGATAACACAAAAAGCGTGTCACAGGAACTAAAATGGTCACAGGTGTGAAGACCGCGCCGCGCGGATAGATGTGAAGGCATCCATTGAATTTTCTGTGACACTGCTTACGCGGGCCCGCTTCCATTCCCCGTTTCGGTGTGTAGAATCTATTTGTCATAAGTACATAACAAATGTCTCAAACGCGTCTGCGTTAAATTCTCCATTTTTATATGAGTAAAACGCAACAGTTTATAATAAAAATGTACACTAAGGATAGAGTGATCCATATGTTCCATGATCTCAATGGGAACGGAACCAACTCTAATATATATGGGACTCGGTGTTCTGAAACCATTCTTAGGTACGTGGTCTGTGAACATGCTAAAGCCGGGGCTATATGATTGAGCCAACATCTGCCAGTAAAAGGGACGCATTTATAGTTACGTCAGAATTAGACAAAAGATATATAATGTGTCATTCATTCGTATTTCTACGTATCAATGCGTCCCGCGAGTTGGCTCAACATGCATAGCCGGCAGGCCCCTAATTCTCGTTGCATTCGAGATAATGTCGATTACGAGATTAAACGTCAAATTCATACAGTTGTGTCAAACGACTGTATGCACTGACGTTTAATCTCGCAATCGACATTATCTCGAATGCACCGAGAATTGGGGGCCAGGTCGTAATCGTAGGTAAGTACCCTAATACACTTCGGTAATCTACGGTTCCCCGAACGATGCGAGTGCGAATGAGACAACGATATTTCTCTAATTGTTCTATTTCAGGCAGGTACTGTTACTGTATACCACGGGGGTAAATAATATTAGGTATTACTGTACAAATTCAGTTTAAAATAACACTTAAATGTAAATAAATATAACACGTATGAATGAGCGCAAGTGTGGTCATAATACAATACCACGCACTGACGTGGCGCACAGACAGGGATATTTCCCCGCAGTTGCCATCCATTTATTTTAGTGGCTGTTTGGTTTGTAAATGGGTGGAAACTAATGGGATTCATTCCACATTAGTCACCAATGAGTACTATTTACTGAAAAATAAAATGTAGTTCTCAGTGGGTAGCTACTAAAGAGTAAGAATAGGATAGTTTCCTAAAAAAATCTAATTAGTTCGTCATTTACATTAAAAAAAAGATTGAACACATATTTTTCTTTTGTCAATTAAACAAAAAAATACTAAGATATAGTGCGTTGAAGTTCCGCGTGACGTCACGACTTTGTACACTTTTTACCATTAAGTGACGTCATGAGCCCTCACTCCCGAACTTTGATGCGCGTTATCTTTGTCAATTTTGATTGATTTGATTAAGCAAAAAATACGTGTTCAATATTTTTTGATAATTTAACTGACGAACTAATTAGAACTACAATTTTTTTACCCGAGAATCCCTATTGCTGGAAATAGCCCCGCAAACCTCAACGAAACAATCGCGCATCGCTCACTCAGAAAACGTTCTTATATTATAAATCACATAACATTACCTAAGGTTGTAAACTGAGATTATCATAAAGGTGTGCGGGCGTTTTCTGTACCAACCTAAATATTTTGTGATACACTACGGTGATACCGAACTTTCTATAGACCACTCTTTTCTGTGTTTTGTGGCGTTTGCCGATACCGCCGTTCCATCACTGACTGGTAACAAAACGGCCACAGTAGTAGTATAATGTACTTTTTAAACATGGTTAGTAGTAGTAGGAGACGAGGGACAATGTCTAAATATCCGCAAAATAATGCCAGGGGCGGTCCGCCCCGGGTGTCAAGCACCAAGGAGTAACAACGACAACTCACTCGTACATCCAAAGGCGGCGCACAAAATCTCTTTCTTAAAAGACATATCAATAAATAACTACAGATGTAGTGCATAATTAGTTTCCATCGTGTTTTATCGGAAAAGTTCGTATTTATCGTGCTCTCTCAATTAGTTTCAGCAGGCCCTTAATTCTCGGTGGATTCGGGATAATCTCACAATCGAGATTAAACGTCAGTGCATACAGTCATTTGACACAACTGTATGAATGTGACGTTTAATCTCGCAATCGACATTGTCTCGAATGCATCGAGAATTGGGGGCCAGTACCCATCATATCATGCTGTCATTTTTCATTTTGACATTTGACACTAAATAATAAAGTTTCATATTCATGAATATGAACATGTCACTCATTGAATACAATAATTAATTGACACTTCGGGTCCCGTCGTCTTCCCATTGAGGTCCGAGTTTTACCGATGGAAACATATTATTCACTATATCTGTACCACCAAGACATTACACCAGGGGGGCTAGCACGACACGCCCGCGAGTCGTTTGTCGCGCAGTGCGTCTCTGTCAAACTAGTCAAATATGTAAGGGATGCACTGAGCGACAAAGGACTCGCGGGCAGGTCGTGCTAGGCGTGCTGGGGGGCTAGCACGACATGTCCGCGAGTCGTTTGTCGCTCAGTGCGTCTCTGTCATACTCGTCAAAATGTAAGGGATGCCCTGAGCGACATGACTCGCGGGCAGGTCGTGCTAGACGTGCAAACACCATAAGCATTTTTAGTATTTGGTGTTTTATTTTAAGTAGGGGTGCTCAATACAAAACCGCCCAGGGTGCCAATCTACCTTACGCCGCCACTGAATAATGCTACTAAGCAATCTTTTAACAAATAAAATCTTGAATGGGTCAAGTTATTAAACATAATTATATCCTTTTACAAGAAGTTTTCGTACATTATCTAAGTAAAAAAGCTGTATGTGTAATTATTTTTTAAATAATTATTCACTAGATAAACCAAACACAAATAGCACTTGTATTTTGCCTTCGAAAAATATAAAAAAGTCCTTATGATACCTTACCCTGCGGCGCTAGCATTCTCATTTCAAAGTGCGTCTCTAACACACTAGTGCCGACGAAAGAGATAGTCAGAGAGATAAACGGGTTTAACTTATAGACACGGGGTCTTATTCTAGGGCCGCTGAGATTGGCATGACTTGTATAGCGTAAATTAACATTTGAATTCTACAGATAATAGGTGAACTAAGTCATACAATACAATACTTGGCAGTGGTCAACTTTTAAAATTGAAATAGCGAAGTTTAAAACCTAATCGAAATGCCTTATCACTTCCATACAAACTCAATTGATTTGCCAACACCTTTTAAACCACACGTTAAGCAGTCATCACTTTTCCACTAGATAGTTAAGTAAAAAGAACGCTATAACTATATCTGCGATAACAGCTACAAGTTCTAGGCCGTTATAAAGGTGACATCACACTATAGAGGCGCGACGCGACGCTGTAGCGGAGCGGTGCAGTAACAGTGGACCCATTTCCGATAAAAGTGGGCGTACTACCAAAAGCGTCTACACTACAGATCTAAGCTGGCCTGAGGGTTGCCTCTTCAGACAACAGAGAGACCATGATTGCTTCTTCAGTGCCTCTGTTCTCTCTTTGGAACTGCGTATCCTACGCATTCTTAACAGTCTAGCTAGACCACTATATGAGTGTTACATAACTTGAAGTCGTATAAGACTGGAATTATACGATGTTGGTTCTTGGGATGTCATTATATTAAAATGCGTAAGATGCGCAATTCCAACGATAATACACGACAAAATTTCGAGATGTACGAGAGCACTGAAGAAGTACCTACTCATGGTGTAATAATTTGTCTGAAGAGGCAGAAACACACGAAATATTTTGTTGGACCCGTTTTATAATTTGGGTTTCCCAAAACATATAATTAGGAAGCACCACTACAAGATCAATTATTTTTTCCTCTGTGTATTGCATCGTCTCGCTCGCTCGCAGGTTAAAAACTGACTGGAGATTATAAGTCGGGCCGCGCCTCTCCTTTTCCGTTTGGTATGACGCACTATCCACCGGACGGAGGCAACAATGCCGCGCCGCCTTGCACTGCAACACTTCCGCCTGGTTGTAATTCGGTTTGTTATATAAATCAATAGAAATAATATTTGTCGAGCTGCGCCGCGCCGCTCCGCTGCAGCGCCGCACCGTGCCTCAATAGTGCGGTTTGACCTTTACACTTTACGATTTTGTCATTCTAATTGATGTTGGTAGATTATTGAACCCATTCAAGGTAATTATGTCAGAATAATTTCTTATAATCAGGACGTTCAAACATCGTAAAGTGTATAAGCCCCTTTATTTGCAAATTGCACTATCACACTTAGCACTATACCAGTCGCCACGCCCACGAGTGAAATAGCAATAGGTTTTCTCCTCGTCGCTCTCGCACTCGCTGCCATTACACACGAAAGTGCGAGAAAAAGAGTAATTACTTAATTATACATTACTAACCGTGCAGACTGGCGTAAAACAACGTTAGCACGTCTTATTCTACTATACACAACACAACAGTGCTATTTTTGGCTACTGTGCGTGTAATAAAATACCTAGATTGCTCGTACTTTTACCGCTGCCTGATTAATATTTCAAGATAAGAAGTAAAATACAATTAACTATATAAAAATTAATGTAGCATTATGAGCTGTTCAAGCGGAATTAGGTAACTAATAAGTGCGGCAAACAAAATACAAACGACCTGCCAGGGATGCAGTTATACAGGGCGTTGCTTGTACTACAACTTCCGACAAAGGGTTGTTAATATACACAATGCTGAATCCAAAAAATAATATTGAAACAGTGGCGGCGTAAAGGGGAGGCGGAGGGGGCGGTCCGCCCCGGGTGCCAAACACCAAGGGGTGACAACGACAACTCACCCGTATATCCAAAAACGCACAAAATCTCCCTCTTTAAAGACATATCAATAAATAACTACCACCAAACACCATAAGCATGTTTGTTTAGTATTTTGTATTTTATTTTAAGTGGGGGTGCTCAATACAAAACCGGCCGGGGGTGCCACTCTATCCTACGCCGCCACTGTATTGACAATATTTTCGAAACTTGGATGGTGGAAAGATCCAAAAAAAAGATCAGAAATAATGTTCTACCGGCATGTGACCCGCTTTAGGCGGCGAGCACTCTACCCACAATTTACAACTTTGTATAAAAACAAAGACTTAAGAGGACTGTAAACCAACGGCAAAAATCACCCTTTTCATACAAAAGTCGATAACGATTTCCAACACTTAAATGTTTACCGATTTCGACCAATTTTTGATAGGTTGTCAGTGAGAACCAAATCTAGGTTTATACGTTTTTTCAATATTGAAAAAAGATCAACAAGGTCAAATAATCGACGAAATTAGTTTTGTATGAGAATACTAAAACAGCAATAAAGCTGAATTACAGATATAGTGAATAATATGTTTCCATCGGTAAAACTCGAATCTCAATCGGAAGACGACGGGACCCGAAGTGTCAATTAATTATTGTATTAAATGAGTGACATGTTTATATTCATTAATATGAAACTTTATTATTTACTGTCAAATGTCAAAACGAAAAATGACAGCATGGTATGATGGCTACTGGCCCCCAATTCTCGGTGTTTTCGAGATAATGTCGATTGCAAGATTAAACGTCAATATTCATACAGTTGCGTCAAATGACTGTATGCACTGACGTTTAATCTCGATTGTTATATTATCTCGAATGCGCCGAGAATTGGGGGCCTGCCGAAACTAATTGAGAGAGCACGATAAATACGAACTTTTCCGATAAAACACGATGGAAACTAATTATGCACTACATCTGTAATTGTTTATAGTGGAAAAATCAAAACGTACAGACCTAGATTTTGTTCTGAATGCCAACCTATCAAAAATTGGTCAACATCGGTTAACATTTGGGGTGGAAATCGTTATCGCCTTTTGTATGAAAAGCCGTAGGTTCTGTACATCAGAATAGAATCCAAATTTAATCTTGTACAACTTAAAATAACACTTTAGCATTATTGAATAATGAATTTGAATCTATGATTTAGTAAACGCTCTCACAATAACTTCGTACATTTAAAAATATCGTTTTTGTTTAATAAGTCATATTATGTAAGTATGTATAAATACAAATTAAGAATCTTGAAAATCCTATCTGCAACAGAAATACGTGGCAAGATTTTACAATCCAAACAAAAATAGTTTATGGGACATGCTTCAGCAATAAAATTGAAGAAAATGTAGGTAACACTATCAATCAACGCTAAGACTTTCATAAAAACTATGAACGTTTTTCCAGTGGTAAGTAAACATCAAAAGGGGCATATATTAAGAGGACTGTGGACCAAAGGCAAAAATCACCCTTTTCATACAAAAGGCGGTAAGGATGGTAATCCTTATCGCCTTAAATACCCCGATTTGGACCAATTTTTGATAGGTTGTCAGTCAGAACAAAATCTAGGTCTATACGTTTTTTGAATTACGATTTTAGATCAAGAAAGTCGAATAATGCCGAAATTAGTTTTTTATGAGAATACTGAAACCACAATAAAACTGAATTTATTGGTTATAGTGGAAAAATCAAAACGTATAGACGTAGATTTTGTTCTGACTGACAACCTATCAAAATTGGTGAACATCGGTTAACATTTAAGGGGTGGAAATCGTTATCGCCTTTTGTATGAAAAGCCGTAGGTTCACACTCCTCTTAAACATATAAAAGGCTAAATAAAGGAAGCAAGTAAACCTAGACATAAATATGAAATATTTAGTCATAAGCCTGCATATCATTCAATGATTATCAATACAGCAATCAAATTAATCCCACCAAGAGTAAAGTTTTACAAAACAAACTTAATCTTAGCCCTAGCTGTTTTGGTTCTCATTATAATATTGTGACTAAAATGCCTTTTAAATTTACTCAGACAGATATAATTATAAACAATTTAATAAGTATTGTTTTATAGTCTTGAAGGTCAATATTTTATCTCAGAGTTATCTGTAAATGACTTGTTAAAAATACTTTGAACTGATCAAAAAACGCTTCAAGTTTACAATGTTGTGCTTTCTATGTATCAAATATCAGAGTAAAAATATGTAAAATTCAAAAATGTTGCAATAATATTCAATTTTATTATACACAAAGAACAATATCTAATGTAATCTGTAAAATCCAAATTAAATGCAACCTTTTATAAAGCAACTAGCAACCCACCCCAGCCACCTTTCTCAAGAAATTCTCTAAATGGTGTTCACCACATTAAAATCCATTAAGTAGTTTAGAAGTTTTAGGTGAATACACTGACAAACAGAATAAACAACTTTATTTTATACTATTATAGATGCTAGGCTATGAATAAAATATCCCACATAATGTAATATGTACAGTTTATATACACAAGATCAAGTTAATATGGAAACAAAGTCTCATCAGACAATTACTGGTTATTAATCATTGAAATCACTGGTCAATCAAACTATGAGGTAAGAGCATGTAAAGCACAAATTAAAAACAATAATATACATGCTTATTAGGGTGGTCCTCAAATGAGCAATTTTATATTTTTTGGTGGGAAACCACCTGCAGCCCTAACATGCATGGCACAAAGATAAACTAGTGCCGACAAAAGAGATATTCATAGAGATAAATTGTTCTAATTTGTCTCTGTGCCATGCATGTTAGGGCCGCTGATTGGATTCTATGTCCAAATATAATAAACAAGTATTCTTTCCCTATTTTTTTTTAACAATGTTTAAGGGTTGCTACCTAGATTTAAAATTTAACTGGCCTATAAGCCCTATGTTTGTTTTACGTCCGGTTGATAAACTTGTGCCAACACTACACACCTTCGGTGGGACAAGGGCACAATTGTCGAAAAACTCTTTTTTTTTTTAAGTATACACGAATGTTCCAAATAATATTTGGAACATTTCAGTATACTTAACAAATTTTTGGGTTTTCCAACAATTGTGCCCTTGTCCCACCGAAGGTGTGACTAGTAGTGGCCATAACGGGTTATCATGCAAGTAAACTGAAATGCGACTGCAGAGGAGGTGTTAATGCAAAGCTGGGGGGGGAGGGAGATGACATTATGGGCCTCAAGAAGTGCCGCGAAACCTGATTCGCTAAGCATATTAAAAAAATTACATTATTAGCACCAAGTTATAGGAAACTGTATTAAAAAAAATCGTTTTTCTAAAAATTCGACAGGTGGTAGTGACTTCTAAAACATTACTACAAAATTTATAAAAAATACTCATTTCGTATTTTTGGACATAGAATCAAATCAGGTGGTGTCCCACCAAAATATTTATAATAGCTCATTTGAGGACCACCCTAATGCTTATTTATGCGCACACATTTATGCTCAACCATTGCTATTGTAAGAGCTAGGCATAACCTAAAATTAGATCTAGTTCACTTCAGCTTAAGTAAAAAGCACATAGTTCTGTGTAATCAATCGTCCATTAACACAACACACACCCGTTACTGTTTTCTTTTAAGTGTCCATCAGACCGCTCTATCTCCAACAGTATGGCATGGAACAAGTCTGTAACAGACTGTAATGACACCATTTTTATTACTGTATGACAGCTTTAACCTCGTAAGTCCCCTTGTACTGTAGTACAAATTATTGTACCTCATTAAGACTGGGTATTTTGCTTGATTTGGTACTAATTTCAACTTTGTCGTAATTGATTTAAGATTAAAAACTACTTCCGTAATTTGTTCTTATTTAAGTACACTGGGACGGAATCACTACAGAGCATTAAAAATGCTAGGACTTACGAGGTTAATAAAAGGCGGTTTACGCATGTGTACATAAATAAGTTTGTTGTATAAATGTGCAAAGTTATCTTACCTCATTTCTTTTAGCACTGGTCTCAACAAATGCTGCCTTCCACTTTTCTGCCAGTCTCTTGCCTTCCTCTGTGCTTATTTTTCTCTCAAGATGGAGATCGGTTTTGTTGCCAACTAATACGATGGGTACACTGAAAATATACAATTATTTATTATAACCAAATTAAAACATTGATAAATTTTTTAATCAAAAGAAAGAGACACTAAGAGGATGTGGATGATAGATAATGATATTAACAGATAAATGTGTGTGGTCCAGGCGCGGTCCAAAGGAAGGGGTCACATGGGACATGAACCCCCACAAAATCGTACACATCAAATTAAAAAATCTTCTAAAAATTTACAGAATAGAGAAAAATCTAGTCAACAAGTAATGTCTAATTTACTATTTTATTAAAATAATACTTTATTATTAGTGAGGCCTTCCAAAATTTCAGGCTGCGACCGTGCCTGGTGTGGTCTCAACAAAGCAAAGGTCTCCATAATTGATGTTACAGAGAATGTAGTTATTTTTTTAGGCCAATAGAATATGAAATGAGAAGTTATTTAATATATATATATAAAGAAATGTGTACACACTGTATCTTTCCAACCATGTCAAGTAGTTTGTCATAAATGATTTGTACAATTTGAAAGCTTTTACTGGAGTTGATGGAGTAGACCAGGACATAACCGTGAAAGTCCATGCTGTACTGAAGTGGGAATATGCTGAACTCATCCTGTCCTGCCGTATCCACCAGCTTCACCTCATACTCCGTTGAGTTCAGGCGGATGAACTTGGTAAATGCTTTGAACAATCACAAGAGATAATGACAATTACATCAGGAGACATACCTAGTAGTTAATCAATAACATAATGAGTCATCAGAGATGTTAAATTTAATTTACTAATGGTATTTATACTATAAGGAAATACATCCGATTTTATACTTTCTTTTTTTAAAGAAAACCTGTAAACAATCAACTTCGAAGGATACATGTAGATATGATTGCGTATAAGTATAAAATTAAGAAAAGCGTTCACTGCCCCACAGTACTTACTATTTTCAATTGTCGGGTCATATGAATCGACGAACTGTCCTTCTACGAATTGAATAATTAGAGATGATTTACCTGCAACATTTTTTGTTCAATTAATCAAACGTCAAAACGAAGTAAGACGCATATTTTTGGAAAATAACATTACCGACGGATCTGTATCCCATCATAGCAATTTTCCTCTGTTTTGATGGCATTTTGAATATTTGCGATAAATTTGTATTAGTCGTGGTTTTACTGATCACAAAAATATTTTATCGGAATAGGCACTAAAACAATTCACGCATTTGCAACTTCACATTGAAGTAAGATAAGAAGTTTGAACTTGACGTTGACATACATACATGATGTTTCTAAGACCTATTCTCACAGCCTTTTTTTGTTTCATTTACCTACCCTGATTAAGGCCCCGTTTCCATGAACGATTTTTTAACCTCTGTTAAAAAAGCGTTCGAATAAATCATCATGCCACATTCGGCTAAACGTAGACCACCTAAGGCTACCCAGTGACCTACAATATAACTGTGCAATATCACTGGTTGCACAGTTATATTGATCTTCAGCAGATGACATTGATGCTCAATATCGACTACTGACGATGAATATAATTGTGCAATCAGTGATATTGCACAGTTATATTGTAGGTCAGTGGCTAGCCTCAGTCTTAAAATCGAAAACAGCTTGAAAATAACGCCGCGTTTTAAAAGCACTGCCATTTGAAGAAATGCATGAATACCCATTTGTTCCATTAGAAGATTTTTACCGGACTTTACGGCTTGGCAGTGACCTACAATATAACTGTGGAATGTCACCGGTCGCACAATGATATTGATTAATAATATTATCTACTGATCATCAATATAAATGCGCAATGGCAAAGTTATATTGTAGGTTAGGACCTAGCCTAACGATCAATATAATTGAGCAACGAGTAAAGCTAGCTACTCAACAACAATATAACTGTGCAATATCAGTGGTTGCACAATTATATTCGTCGTCAGTAGATGCTATTGACGGTCAATATCGACTACTGACGATCAATATAATTGTGCAACCGGTGATATTGCACAGTTATATTGACCATCAGTTGTGCAACCAGTGATATTGCACAGTTCTATTGTAGGTCAGTGGCTAGCCTGAGGCTAGGTTAGTACTGACTTACAATATAGCTATGCAATATCACTGGTTGAATAATTAATTATATCGGTCGTAAGTAGTCGATATTGAGAGTCATGCGTCAATATCATCTACTGTCGATCAATATAATTGTGCAACCAGTGATATGGCACAGATATATTGTAGGTCAGCCTGATATTCCATAGTTTTATCCAACCCTATAATGGTGGGAAGAAAAAATAAAGATGTCTATAGCTTTCAGGATGACAGTTTAAACAGGGTTGCCAACTTAAGGGATTTTCCCCTAAATTTAGGAGAAAAATAAGTAGCTAAAGATTGTTTTAGGGGCAAAACATTCTTAGGGGGTTTTTTGGGGTTATAAAAAACTAACTGAAAATTAGTGCAAATAAGCTTGAAAGATGACAGCATTAATTGCAACTTTCGTGCGACCGTGAAGAAAACCGTGCTATTATCAGAATATTTGTCGTCCGTACTTGGCCTTTTACATACTGATCACTGAAAAGAGTATGGTCCATACCATACTAGGTTATCAGTCTGTATGTGGTAATGGGACCTTCAAAAAATACGGTGATTAGTGATTTAGGGGGTTTTAGGGATTGTTCGACTTTCTTTTAGGAGTATACCTCTTTCACGAGTTGGCAACCCTGAGTTTAAATGTCATCTATTCTATTTGTATTCATTCCTATACTTCTATTTATCTGACGTCATTTCTTGAAAAACTATTGTTTAGATGATTTTCACGTAAATTGGAGAATCTGTAAACCCAATTTTATTACTGCTCAATAAATAATTCGCTACGAACAGGTAAGCATATAACCTAATCTGTGACTTGGTGGAATTCAGTCTGACGTTTACTTGATTTGCAAAGCGAAAACAAATCTAATGAATTCATTTTCCCCAATCTAGTAATAGTTCCTTTAAGAAGTTACCTCTTGATAAAATTGAAAAATACCATTGCAGTATTATTAGCTCACAGTGACCTAGAATAACTATTTGTCAATTTGTGCTCTTAAAGGAGTGAAAATGGCAAATATTCCCGAATGCCCACCCAGCTTGAAGTCGATACAACATTATTTGAAAGTTGCATCAGAACATGAGACCAGAGATCCAGTGGTCGCCTACTGGTGCAGACTTCATGCTCTACAAGTTGGTCTTAAAATTACCACAAAGAAAACACCAGAAGAAACAAAAGTTTTAATGGGTATGTAAAATACTACTAGTTTCTTTCTTTATCATCATGGCTTATTTTATTTTCAATAAAGCTAAGCAAGTTAGTATTATCGACTCATATCATTTATTATTTTACATAATTATTATTGGCATAATTAGGTATAAGCTTTGGGTGGGCTAGCCCCAACCCAGACCTTTTAACCCTTTGACCGCCAGTCAGCTGTGGCCGTCGGCAGTTTTGCCGTGCCCCTGACGCCACATTATGCTGTTTTCCATACATTTGCATCGACTACAGCCGTCGTCGAGCGCTCACGGCACGCTTTTCGCTGTTAGCAGTTGCATTGAAAAGGTTAAACATGAGCCTCACTAAAAAAACATATTTCTATTTTAATGTCTAACATAGTGCTGCCAGGGCTGCCATAGTATTGTAAATAATAATAGTCATTGGATAACTTAGTTAATTAAGATTAAAACAGAAAAAGCTACATATATTTAAGAATTGACAGATATCTTTTTATTTTGGTCTCGCCTACATTAACCTTGAACTTAGTTATTCCTGTTTAAAATTGGAACTGGTTTCCAGCTCTGATGGACTGGCTGGAGGAAGCAAAGAAAACTTATAAAGACAATGACGCTGTGACCAATGAAGTAGCTGGACAGGCTCACCTTGAAAATTATGCTTTAAGATTGTTCTTATTTGCTGACAAGCAGGACAGGGAACAGAATTATGGAAAGTAAGTAAAACACAATACAAATACTCTTTATTGTACTCCACATAAAACATAATTGAAAACAATAGCAAGAAATAAGTAATAAGATTGGTGGTCCTTCCTTTCGCTACTAGTAGAAATTCTGAGGTGGGCCAGAAGGGCTCTGAGTTGAGATGTGCCAGGCTCACCTTTACCTTACCTTATAAGTTTAACCTTACTTTGGATGAAAACTGGTAATGAATTTATTTCTGAATTCTGTCTCTGTTTTTATTATTTATGCCACATCATCAAACTTTAGGGTCTTTGAATATTGAGTTCTTGGGGCTATTCACATGGTGTTATAACCATCCTAGATAATTATGCTCGTCTGTGATTTACAAATTCTTAAAGTAACTTTGTTAATTTCCAGAAATATGGTAAAAGCTTTCTACACAGCAGGAATGATATATGATGTTCTAACTACATTTGGAGAACTGACTGATGAGGCAGCCCAGAATAAAAAGTATGCCAAGTGGAAGGCTGCATATATACACAACTGCTTGAAGACTGGAGAAACACCTGTTCCTGGTAAGTTAAACTCTTAGTAGTTGGTAGAGATTTAAAACATTAGGTTTGGACCTTAATTCCTACCACAAACTAGGCTGGAAGATTGCCAATAAGTGTTCCAAATATCACACATTTGAGGAAGGGCTAGAGCTCGAGCATTCCTGTCTCGTCTTTTTACTTTGTAAAAATTTACAACTTAAATAAAATTGAAGTTATGATTCTCAAATAGTTGACAGGGTGTTTATGTGAGCCTCTGAAATTGATTCATAATTTGTTTTAAGTTGTATTGATTAGCAGTAAATCAAAAGTAAAAACATTAAAAAAGGTGTGTATTGCTGTTCATATTTTTATCTTCAAATAAAAATTTCAAATAAAATGAGTTTGAAGTGAATATTTTTAGAAAGCACTATACTTGCTTTGGCTGGAATAGCAGGCTTTATTTATATGTATAATTAAAAATCTTTATCCCTCATATTTAAACTATTACTTTACCTGAAATTGCCTACTTTCCAAATATTAGCATTATTGTATAAATTTATAATGGTATTTTTCATTCTAGGTCCAATGCAATCTGAAGGAGGTGAACCGGATGAAGATTTGGGTGCAAATGTCAGTCAACCTGGCCCCACTAGCTTTCCCCAAGCACCAGGCTTTTCAGCGGGGTCTCCACTGACGCCTGCGGCGCCAGCCACGCCCCCTGCGGTCCCTAGCAGCTTCAGCAACTCTTTACCGGACCCGAACCTCGCCATCCGCGCGGCGTCACAGCTGCCTCCAGTCCCGTACACGCCCGACCCAAACCCTGGTGGATTTGTGCCTTACGACCCCTCGCAGCAGCCCGCACCAGTACAGCCGTCCTCATTGTACGGTGACAACACCACAAGCACTGCTCAGTTGACACCAGACCAACTCGCAAAAGCACAAAAATATTGCAAATGGGCCAGCAGTGCGCTTAACTACGAGGACGTAAAAACTGCTGTTGAAAATCTCCGTAATGCCTTACAACTGCTACAAACTGGACGAGACCCTGCTTGAACAAGTTTATGTAAGCTATTTAACAAATTATATTAATTTTCCTGCATGTTTCATGGAAGTTTTGAGGAATTTACGAAAAGGTTGTATTGGGATGCAGGTCAGTAGCAATTTAAGTTATAAAACACGAAAATGTTGAAGGTTTTTTTTGAACATTTATTATGTAAAACACTTAACATATAGAAACCCCAACAGATATCAGATTAATCATTTGTATAAATTAGTTTAAACTTGTATTATTTGAATATATATATCACTGAAAAAGGGCTGAGTTTAATTCCTAAACAAATGGGGAATCAAACTTTATATGACCATCTCTAAGGCAGTGAGTGGAATTTGTATCATTCAAGAGTTGCGGCCGTAAACTGAACGGCCTCTTTAGTGCGCTCATAATACGAGTTTTCCAGGCAGTTCAGTTTACGGCTGAAACTGCCTGGAATTAAGAGCTCATAATACGACCTCAGTAATAGTATAGTAATAGAAATAAAACAAAATATTTTCTTTCCATTTATTCAACAACAACCACACTTCAATCACGATACGACTCATCACACGAATAAATAATAGTTATCTAATTTATGAAAATCTTAATTTGGGTAGGTCAATAGTTGTCATTCTGTAGACAATGTTAAATTTCCTATGGGTAGCAATCAAAAGTTACAATAAATTTATTGTTTTCTAAATTATACCATGAGAATAAATTTATTCTTATGATTATACACAAGTATTATTAATTAAGTATGCCTTATTCTTTATTGACACAAGATACGCTGCAGCGTTCTTGTTTTATTAACCTTTTGACCGCCAAGCATGTCTGAGAAGTAACACGAATTTCAACTTTAAGTCAAAGTAATGAAGGACTTTTTTTCGCTGTATTCGCTGACGGCTGCAGCCGACTGTGGCGGTCAAAAGGTTTACAATACTGACAGCGGCAATAAAATGACACAAATACATAGCTTACTGTTGAAGAGGTTTTTGAGCAAATTAGACACCACATAAAGTAAGGGTGCATTATTATCAAATATTTATCTTTGTGCTTTATTTTATTCTATACCTACCAATATAATATACAATGGCAGTTAATTTAAGAACCTACATTACGCATTACATCATACTCACACATAAAAAATGAACCTAGTACTTAGGTATCGCTTAAATTAATATCACTTTTAGGTACAAACAACTCCAGTCGAGTGTTACGGAGCGCGTTTTACGTGATCTAATTTCTGACGACCAGCGGCCCTGGCAAGGTTGAGACGAGGATAGGTTAAAACAGTCTTATCTCTAAGTGTGTCTCTCTCACACTAGTACCGACAAAAGAGATAGCTAGAGAGATAAGATGGGGTTAAGCTATCCCCGTGTTAACCTTGCTAGAGCCGCAGGGCCGACATATAGGTAATTGAAAAACCTATGTTAAATTTGGGCTTAGATAATAGCTGTATCAATGATGTAGCAAACAAAACAGGTGACTAAACTATAAGAATGGCATTGGCAAGTGACTAGCATAAATCACAGAAAAGTGACTAGTAACCCTGTGGGACAGGACATAAGACATATTTTTCTTTGACAAAAGTGAAACTGCTGCTTACTCCTCTGCTGCACTGGGAGTAAAGAAATAGCATAGAATTCGTGCAGATGCTTATCATCCTGGCATGTCGTAAAAGTCGACTAAGGGACGGGTCCTCTCCAACATGGTGGACTATCTGTATGGGCGATGGGCTGATCACCTGTCACCATACGGTTCATCGTACCATCTTGGGACTGATTGATCGAGCGTGGCCACGGGTAGTCTTGTGGCTCTGCCCACCCCACTAGGGATTTCGGGCGTGATAATATGTATGTATGTATGCAAAAGTAAAAAAATACGTAAAATGCATTTCGTATTTCTATTTTACTTTACTTGTGTTTAACTTCTGCGGCAAGCGCGTTTATGGATTGAATTGATTAAATGAGGATTAAAGTAGCTGCCCCGAGTAACTTAATCTCGTTTGAGTCCGTTGCCATTCTGAGTGGCCGCATTCCTCTCCAATTCTTCTCGGCGGCTGATCTGATACCTAGAAAAAAGGTATTAATATTATTTTCTAGACAATAGTAATAAAATAACTCAAAAGTTCTTAAATGTTCAGGTGTCAACCTATCTGTACTACTAGGCCAGAGCCTGTCCAACTGTTTGTTTATATTTTACTAGTAACGAAACCCGGCATTGCTCGGGTAGTCGGGTAAAAAGTACACCACATACCTAATGGTTATAAAATCAGATTTTCTATCTTTTGTGGAATTTTGAGAACGATGTGTAACATTCTAGATCAACTACAATCACTCATTTACATACCTTTAGTTCTTTTTAAAAATTGTAGTATTTCCTAGTATACTCTAGTATAGTCTGAAATATTCTAAAACATTCTGGAAAAATCTGAAATATTGGAGAAACGTTCTCAATATTACAGTGGTTACAAGTGGGTGGCAGTGGGTGGTCATGGAGAAAAAGGCTGGACGTACAGACGAACACTCTCCTTTTATATATATTGATTACCTCTATACTTCGTTTTAGCATGAGAAGTAATGTATAATTCGCGGCACGTAAGTTGAACTTCGACCTTGAATGCGCAGCGGCCCATACATGAATGACGCAAAGATACATTGAACCCGTTTATCTCTATGACTATCTCTTTCGTCGGCACTAGTATCAGAGAGACGCACTTAATGATAAGACGGTCTATTTTATCTTTGTGTCATTCATTCACGGGCCGCTGAAACACACTTTCGGGTCTCAATCGAGGTGCGGTATGAGGTGCGACGCTTTTTCTCCATACTTGTACCTGCACGGTCGGCCGCCATTTTAGTTCAACTTATGTGCCGGGGATTACAAAAAATCTTGACAGGTTTTTTTATCATATGTGCTATTTTTAAATCAATAAGATCTGCTAGCAAACAATATAATAAATATAATTTTAATTTTAGTGTAATGTATTTATCAAAAGCAAATAAATTATATTTTATAAAACCACTGCTCTATAAAAAGGCCCGGCAAGAATGCTATTATTCTGTAGAGTTATTTCTTATGCTAAAAAAAGAAGTAGTCTATATCTTTATCTCATTAAAAAAATACAAGGCCGAAACATACTCAAAAAACCTTTAGGAGAAATATAAAACCAACCCAAGGTTAAATTTTCTACACCCAAGTAAGTACTTTAAAACCATGGAGAGTTCGTAAGCGCCCCGTCCATGGCCCTGCACCAGCGACCTTGCAAGTTTCCCGCGCGGTAGAATAGATGGAATCGCAATCAACTGGAACGCATATTATTTGCGCGACACGCGCCCATCCGCGCGGATTCCTGCGCTGGCGCAGTGCCAGCCCGATGTTCGGTGCGATACCACTGAATTTATTTCGTAACTCGTGTTTACATCGCATAAAAATTGGTCAAGGTGCGGTAGTAGTCATGCAGTTACTATCCCAGCTGACTTCGTTAACTGGTTACGGGGTAATCAAAAACATAGTTCAGGATTTACGACCTTTAAACGTAACAATGAACGTTAAACGTTAACAGTTTGCGGTTAATGGAAGTAGGTTTTACTTTCAACCGAATGCCCTGATGTTTTAAGAGGAGTGTGAAGCTACGGCTTTTCATACAATAGGCGATAACGATTTCCACCCCTTAAATGTTAACCGATGTTGACTAATTTTGGATAGGTTGTCAGTCAGAACCAAATCTAGGTCTATACGTTTTGGTTTTTTGACTATAGGTAATAAATAAATTCAATTTTATTGTTATTTTAGTGGTCTCATACAAAACCAATTTCGGCGATTATTCGACTTTGTATTAATATTCAAAAAACGCATAGACCTAGATTTTGTTCTGACTGACAACCTATCAAAAATTGATCACAATCGGTTAACATTTAAGGGTTGGAAATCGTTATCACCTTTTGTATGAAAAGGGTGATTTTGGCCGTTGGTTCAAAGTCCTCTTAAGATTTTCGAGTAAGTCACGGGAGACATTGAATACTTTTTCTCTGCACATTTTCCATTTAGCGTAGGTGGCTCTAAAATCTAAAATCAGATCATCAACACGTGTCAAGAGAAATATGACGATAATAAAAGAGTAAGTTATTATCTAAATATACTTTTTAACACCCGCCTGGCATAATAAAAGAGAAACAAGCTATAAATTTATAATCTGACATCATGTTTAAAGTTTGTTAAAAGTAGGTACCTAACGCCTTTATCTTGGTGCGTCATTTCATCAAACTATTGAACCGATTAGATCCGTTCATACTCTCTCATGAGAGTCATCCATTCAAAGGAAGGCTCTGTTTATTGAAAATGAAAATGAAAATATTTATTTTGCAAGTAGGCCACATGGGCTCTTTTACATGTCTGAAGCTACCAGCGCTTCGAAAGGTGACATCTGCTGAGAAGAAACGCCGCAAGAAACTCAGCAGTAAGTCTTTTTTTTTCAACTTTTACATTAGAGTTTTAACTAAAACTAACACATGAAAAGGGCAGCAAACAGTCCTAATACGTAAAAATTTATTCTAATAAATAACTAATAAGGGAGATGTATAGTCTCCGCGTCTGGACAAGTTAAGCTACTTAGAGATGTATAAAGCCTCTAAGGGTCATCATAATAATAATTAAAATAAAGAAACATCTAAATTGATTACCTAATCTAGGTTAATGAAGATGTAGACAGTCTCCACGGTCAAGTATAAAGAAGGAGATGTAAGGTCTCCAAATATCATAACAATAATAGTAATTTGAAATAAAACTATTTCATGTCCTAATAATTCAAATATCGAATATGAAACCCTATAGAATATAGTATAGAGAACACTATGAAGTCTCTCTAGTCAGATTCAGATAAAATATTGAAAATTAAAGCATCTTTGCTGTATAAACAAGTCTTTCTAATGGGCTGTTATTCTCTTCAATAACACTTCTCCACCGAACTCACCGGCGAGCCTAACATGACCTCTCAGTGCGTATAAACTACATGTTAGTGCATGTCTACGACTTCGGTATCCGTAACCGGGTAAAGTAAGGGACCCTCGGCGCGCGAGACAGCCTCGCATTCCACAGTTTTTTTTGACGTAACTGGCATGTCATGTTAAGTTTCAGTAATGTTATGTTATGTATGACACAGTGAAGGTATATTTACCAGACGACGAGCCGTCCGCACAGCATGAAGAAGAAGACGAGGGCCGGCGCGCAGCGGTCGAACGGGTCGCCCACCATCACGTGAGAGTATGCCGCTAATATCATCAGCGCCACCAATCCTATGTTGGCCGTGTTCTTTATCTTGTCTGCAATACGACAAACTGTTATTAGTATAAATGTGGAAGATAATGCCTTCCCCAGTTTTAAACGAACAGGCCCTAACATGCATGACCAAAAGATAAGATAGGCCGTCTTATCTCTAAGTGCGTCTCTCTCACACTACTGCCGACGAAAGCGATAGTCATAGAGTTAAACGGGTTTAATTTATCTTTGTGGCATGCATGTTAGGGCCGCAGTCGATCTTTCATTTATGGAATGGTACAGTCAGCGGTCGCCCATACAGATAGTCCACCATGTTGGAGAGGACCCGTCCCTTAGTCGACTTTTACGACATGCCAGGATGATAAGCATCTGCACGCATTCTATGCTATTTCTTCACTCCCAGTGCAGCAGAGGAGGACGAGGGGGGTCGTTTTAGTACCAGTACCAAATGGTACCATCTCGCTCCAAGACGTACGGGGATGTAGGTATATTAAGTACTTTTCCAAGCCGGGCCTAAAACTTGGCGTAGGCATTATTTTCCAGCATTTGAGAATTATGAGTTTAGGGAAACCAGTATTTTTTCAGACATGTATTTAGCGCCCTTTTAAAGTGCCGCCCGTGCCGTTACAAAGCAATAGTGGATTATGTCTGCTCATAAGAGTATGGTCCGTGGTGAGCCAGCAACATATTTTCATGATCAATTCCCTCTTGGACATAACTCGTAAAATGCTTCAGAGAATTGTATCATGAAGCCTCGTGAACGTCAGCTGCGGTTCCGTGGGTGGGTTGAGCAGCGGTAACCACAGAGGCAGTTAGAAAGAGTCAACTCACTATGAAGTGGTGGATTATGTACGTCAGCTTTCATATTCAGCCGACGTTTTTTTCTTCAAGATATGAGGTTAGTTATAATCTGACAAGTTATCACTCGGGAAGAAATGATCGTTTTTTTTTCTACGGGCTTGGGAGGTTACCGCAGCTGACATCCACGAGGCTTCATGATATAACTCTGTGAACCATTTTACGAGTTCTCGGGAGGAAATGATAGACGAAATTGGTACCTGGCTCGTGTACTAGTAGGAATGCACTTGTAAACAAATAGAAAGAAACCCGTCATTATTTTTTGCTATGATATAAAGACAAGATATTACATGTGTTCCGTGACCCACCTAATTATGAATTAAGAGTACGCACAACATAACATGCATAAAAAAGTTCATGCATGGAAGGTAGACTTACGGCCTGGGACCAGTGCTAGGGTGAGCCCGAACAGAATCTCGAGCGCGCCCACGGACCGCCTGTACCATTTCGACGGAAGCTTGAAGTCTAACGTTTCAGTTAATGGAAACACTTTGGCGTATCTTACGTATTCCTTCCTCTGAAACAAAATGTTCGTGTAAACATGTCATCTACGCTGGTCGACGTCTGTCCATTACGACTGATGTTTGTGTGATCCATTCATCTGTACTAATATTATAAATGCGAAAGTAGCTCGGTCTGTCGGTCTGTCTGTTACGTTTTCACGGCTCAACCGCTGAACCAATTTTGATGAAATTTGGTATGGAAATAGTTTGAGCCCTGGGAAAGAATATAGGCTACTTTTTAAGATAAACGTTGGACCCCTAAAAGTTTGAAATAGAGGCTGGAAAATTAATTAAGGGCAAGTTGGAGCGAGCTCGATGAGATCCCTCTAATTAATTTTTTTATGAAAATTTGTTATATCTTATTTAAAGGTATATTTCCACGCAGAGGAATTGCGGGTAAAAGCTAGTATTATTGTTTAATAATTACTAATATAAATGTTATATAATTTGTGATTCATATTATAACCTTAAAATATCTTCGTGATTATTACTTATTATGTGTTCATAATTGTATTTTTAGTGTCCCGAACATTCGATGGAGAAACGGAATCCTTATAGGATTACAGTCGTATCTGTCTGTATGTCTGTTCGTCTGTCACTGCCAATTTTCTTCGAATCTATCGGACGATAAATATTGGTACATATACAGAGTTAGCAGGTGACCCAATCACGGAAGTAAAGAGTAAATATATAAATTCTAATTTTAGGGCAAAATTAGCAATCAAAAACGAGACACATTTAATGAAAGGGTTATGTAGAAACCGTTTTATTGTAATAATTTTAAAAGGTGTGGTTTAGAAGATAAACAATAAAATAATCGTGAATTCAATCTCTTGTCACCGGAAGTACTGAGACGAACATTTTGAAAAAATACGGAATAAAGGTCACACTCATACTTTACGGGAAATCCTAAACGAAAATCTTAAGTCTTTAAATTCTCACGGGAAACGGAAAATATTCCTGAAGAGCAAAACATACTAGGTATAATGGGATGATTTATAGGCAACCCTTTCCACGCGAGTCTGACTGGCACTTCACCGGTTTCTGAAATTGATATTACATGTACCTACATACATACATAACATCACGCCCGAAATCCCTAATGGGATGGGCAGAGCCACAAGACTACTTGTGGCCACGTTCGATTAATTAGTCCTAAGATGGTATGATGAACCGTATGGTGACAGGTGGTCAGCCCATCGCCCATACAGATAGTCCACAATGTTGGAGAGGACCCGTCCCTTAGTCGACTTTTACGACATGCCAGGATGATAAGCATCTGCACGCATTCTATGCTATTTCTTCACTCCCAGGGCAGCAGAGGACATGTACCTATTTGGTAAAAAAAAGCCCGTCTATTTTCGAGCGCGTTTTATTTTGTAGATAATTTATTCAATATTACGATGATTGAGTGCGCAAAACGCATTGTTCATGAAATATTTTCACAAATTTCTACCATAATTTCACTTTCTGAATCCATAACGTTCATATATAGGTATTTTTTTTACGGTTTCGTACCAAGTTTTGAAAAAACAGAACCCATCATATAACTATTGTTGTCCTTCTGTCTGTCTGTAACCATTCTTTTTTTAGGGTTCCGTACCCAAAGGGTAAAACGGGACCATATTACTAAGACTCCGCTGTCCGTCCGTCTGTCTGTCCGTCTGTCTGTCCGTTTGTCACCAGGCTGTATCTCATGAATCGTGATAGTTAGACAGTTGAAATTTTCACAGATGATGTATTTCTGTTGCCGCTATAACAAAAAATACTAAATGAAATCGATTGTACCTATTTATGTTAAAAAATAAACGGCTTTTTATTGATTCCCTAGTATGTGATAAATAAACATTATGATGTATTTGAATATTACGTAGCATATCAGCGGCCCAAACATGCAAGACCCAAAGATAAGTTAAACCCGTTTATCTCTATGACTGTCTCTTTCGTCGGCACTAGTGTGAGAGAGAGGCACTTAGAGATAGGACGGTTTAACTTAACCTTGTGTCTTGCATGTTAGGGCCGCAGGGCTCAAACTATTTCTGTACCAAATTTCATCAAAATCGGTTCAGCGGTTGAGCCGTGAAAACGTTACAGACAGACCGTAAGACCGAGTTACTTTCGCATTTATAATATTAGTATTACAGATGAATGGACCACACAAACATTGGTCGTAATTAGAGATGCAACGGATATCCGGCTACTATCCGGTATCCGGCCTATCCGGCCATGATTTTACTATCCGGCCGGATACCGGATAGTGAGTCAGTATCCGGCCGGATACCGGATAGTAAAAACTTGGATCAGAAATACGATAAAACAAATAAATAAACAATATCAACGTCAGTTATTAAATTAAAACCCTGTTTCTTTTTATTTAAGTATAAAACTAATATGTAACATCACGTCGTGCACGTTCAAATATTCCCAACTGACGTAATAAGGCGCGTATTTAACCTAAAAGGGTCTCCTCGGCACTTACAATTCGTAACAAGTTGAAACTTGCTCGCCGCGAAAAGGCCGCGCAAGCTAACACAGCTATAGTATTATGTAATCTGTGGCTATAGAGATAGCTCGTGTGCGGCCGGATATCCGGTTGCCGGATATCCGGCTATCCGGCCAATGACCATGCCGGATATCCGGTATCCGGCCAAACCACTATCCGTTGCATCTCTAGTCGTAATCCTGTTTCACCCGTTTATCTCTCTGATTACTTATCTCTTTCGTCAGCACTAGAGTGCGAGAGACGCACTTAGAGATAAGACAGTTTAACTTATCCGCGTGTCTGGCATGCTAGGGTCGCTGTATGTATGAGGCCCGCTTAAGTGTTAAAGTACTAAATTTCAGAATATGGTTAAAAATGTTTTAATTTTATTGTGTGTCTGCTGAACTCAATACCTATATAGCTATATTCGCATTTTTTATTTATTTATGAGAAAACTTCTGGCGACGACTTCTGTTAGATTCTTATAAATACTGTATTAAATACATGTTTTAAAATAAATACCAAAATTCAGTCTATTATGAATTATTATTGATCAAAATCGGTTAAAAATTTTTTTTTCTTTTAATGAAATTACATTATTATTTAGTGCTAGTATTTAGTATTTTTATCCACTATAGTTTTGCCACTATTTGTATGCGTGTAAATACACAATTTATACAATTTGGGATCAACAAAAACTGCAGGAATCTCTCAGAATGAGATAGATATATGTAGGTATATGTGTCTCATTCTTGCGCATCAATGCATCTCGCGAGCTGCAGCTGACCGAGTGACCGAATCGTTGGCCCAATATAAACAGCGGGAATAATGAGAAGTAAAATAAATTGTTACCATTTATAAGCATATTTTCTTTTTAGTTCAAATAAAATGGGATTGAATTCTACGACTGCAGTCCACTGCACACTAGCACAATCACATGCATTGATTAGGTATGCACTCTGTTCTAATATGACTTATTCGACACGCTGGCATGAATTTCTAGTTAATTAATCATGATTAGCATTCGTTTTATCACTTGGCATCTGTAGCAGCAACTGGCAAATGTTTTGCGAACAAGGAATATTGTTAGGGTCAATTAATTTGGCGGTGATTAATTAAATAGATTGAATTTCATAAGGGGGCTGTGTCGCCGCTCGCCTGTCGCAACCCGCCGACTCGACCGACCGGCGGCGGTAAATTAGGCGGCAGGCCAACTACCGAAATAGCAATTCACATCGCTCGCTCCGCAACAAAATCAATGCACTGACCGACCTTTTACTGTTTATAACTACAGAAAAACAGTGACATATTTAAATCAAAACTAACTTACCAGGTCTTTGTGCAATTCCTTCGAAATAAATGGTGTTAACTTTGTAATTCCCACAAATATAAAAAACACTCCTAAAAGGATGGATAAACTTTTCAGTACGATTGAGCCCATCTTTATTGATAATACCGAACGTTTATCAGCCGCGACACAAAATACCTAGGCTCAATCCATTTAAAAATAAATCTATTAGTTAGAAATTGTATTATTTCATTACGAGTTACACATTTTTTTATTTGACCTGTTTAAGATTTGATGTGATTTCATAGCATACTGTTAAAAAAACACGGCAATTTAGTATCAAAGACTTATGGACTAATTATGTATGTGGCAGAGGAGCACACGTTTCGCGCCGGCGCGAAAAAATCCATATCTGAGCGAAATTTGTTACCAGATCTAAATAATAAATGTTACGGTAGGTAGAATACTAGACAAACAACTGAATTATTAAATAATTGTCTTGATAAAATAATTTTATATACCTACCTACAGTTGATTTTTGAATGCAATATTTTTTCTTTAAGTAGTGTTGTCACATCTACCAATTTTTTGGTAGATCTACCTATTTTTCCTTCGTTCTACCTATTTATCACCCTCGGCCTTAAAAAATATTACGATTGTAGCGCGGCAACCCCAAAACAACGAAATGTGTTTCCGAACGAGTCTCGCTCGTGGTTCCAGATTGGGCGAATCCTGCGCCACTGACAGACCGCGCTTACACGGCCCTCTGGCGATTGATCGCGCCGTGAGCGAGCAGTCCGACCAACGACACGCTGCCGCAACGACATTTAGTCTCTTATAACAGTTCTGTGGAATCTAATTAGTAAAAACTATATTGTAACTGCCTTACAATTAAAATAGATTCATTCAGTGTGTCAGTATTTATTCACCAAAGGACCCTGATCAATTCGCCTATTTCTTCGCGCACGAACCACCATATAGTAGACAAGCTAGCCGGTGCTACACGATTGTAAACATTTTTATACACGTGTAACGAAACGTTAATTACTATCAAATTTAGCCGTTTTAAGATTTTAGCAGTTAAAACGGAACGCGATTAGTGAATGAATCTGTAATTTGCTGTGGTTGAGTGACACCACGGCCTATAATCTTCATACATATAGATGCTGGCATTAGTGTCTATGATTGTAGACGATACAAGAATGGATAGTGACTTTTACCCTGCTCTCTTCACCCCTGCCAGCTGTCACTGTGTACTCATCGACGCCATTTTAAATATTTTTTAACTTGATTTTGACAGTTCTTGTTTCGCGCCGCCTCCGTTTCATTAGGTTAGGTACCCATCATTACTGTTTCATCCTTGATCGAGTGAAGTATCGTTGATTTCATTCCGTGCTTATCCTCTCAGAGTTAAAACAGTAATATTTCGTCCGTGGTTATATTATTTAACCAAAATGTTCTATAAGTGTTGTGTGGACAAGTGTGCAAATAAACGACAGGACGTGAAAATGCATCAGTTTCCCGCATCGGAGATAGGACTCCACAAGTGGTTAAAGTGTATTAATAGCGATCGGCTTCGCAGTTTAAGCCTCCAAAATCTTCGTAAAGTGTTTGTTTGTCACGTCCACTTTGAACAAAGATTCGTTACGGAGAAATCTCGACTTCGCCTCGGCGCGTATCCCACTTTATTCTCTGAAGAAGAGCTTAAAAGTGGTGTACCAAGTTTAACAGATGAAAACAAGCTCACTGGTATGTACATTAATTTTTATATTAAATATATTTGCTAGTTCATTACAATCCAATTTATAAATGGCGCACCAAAAATACCACGCCGAATGTAACTTTCAGCTTGTAGAATTTCCTATAACGGATAGGCCTTTCTTTTTAGTAATTTTATCATATTGTTTTAGTTTTAGGGTTTTTGGATGTACAGTAGAGTTTTCCTACATACAGTACTGAAGGTAAAACTTGCAATGTAAACTAAGACATTGATATTCCTTTAGTTTTTAAAACTGGTATTTTTATTTTTGGCTAACAATAACAGTTTATCAAGTAAAATAATTTTCTTTTAGTGCATGTGGTATTTTTTACGTACACCTGATACCAACTGGTATTTAGTTTGTATATGGCGTTTCAACACCTACATATGGTTATTTTCAAGGATGTATAGACTGTTTGTAATAAAGAAGGCTAAGTAAATGAATTTGAAAAGGGATAGGAAAATTGAGTATGAACTTTTTTTAACAAGCCCGGTTAGCTGTTTCTGAGCTTGCAAGGGGACATCTAACTTCCATTAAAAATTACTTATAGCAATCAAGCAGATCTTTACATATGTATAGAAAGTTTTTCACCTACATACAAACTTGATACCTTGTACATGTTATCAAAATCATGTTTATGACAGCTTATCCAGGGTAACACATACAAGTGAGACCAAAGCCCCCAGGGCTTGTTTTATTAAGTTACAAGTTACAATTTTACTGGTAAAAACTGGCAGCACCGAAGACAAATCCCATGCATTTGATCTGGAGTGTTGGAATTTTTGCCTAAGTGCGGTTTGACCTTTAATTGTAACTTGTAATCAGGGCACAGCATATCCTTGTACCAAGCAAACTCGTTCCAATGTTTCATTTTTTCTCTATTTGCTTTAATTAATAATTATTATTATACTTTTCAGAAAATGTGATACTTGATCACTGCTATGGTAAACGCTTCCGGCATGACGATCATAACTACTGCAAGCCAGACCCCTCAAGCAATGTGTTATTGGGAGCTGCAGGTACTTTTTATTAACTTGTTAGATATGTTCATAAATAAATGGAATTTTCTTTTGAATGAATTTCATACTTTAAACTAAACTTAAATTATATTTTTAATTATTTCAGGTCCATCACACGAGCGACCACGGCTACTCATGGAAATCCAAAATATACCACAACTTGCTTTCTCAGGTAATTGAAACGTTAGTTATTTGTGTTTAATTTTTATCTGAAATTAATTTAACTTTGGTACTATTTAAAAATATGTAGCATTGTGTTCTGTGTGTTTGCCTACAATATGATTAATTATTATAGAAAGTCTTGAGTAAGGTGTTATAATCCCCGCTTCATAAGTTGAAACAAAATGGCGGCCATCCGCGCAGGTACAATTATGGTTACGCGCGGCCCGTCGCGTCGCACCTCATACCACACTTCGATTGACACCCGAAAATGTGTTCTACGAATTCATAGTTATAATTCAAGTTACGTGCCGCGAAAAAAAAAACCATAGTTGTACCTGCGCGGACGACCGCCGCCCCAGTTCAACCTATGTGCCGTGGATTATACTGTTATATTTCCCAAGTTAATCATAAATATATTTTAATTCAGGTTCATCACTTGAACTACCGTCAAATCTGGGCAAAACGCAAAACCTCCCACAACAGGGAGTAACAGGTAATTGAACAGATTATTTTATTCTTACATACATACATAGCATCACGCCCGAAATCCCTAATGAGGTGGGCAGAGCCACACAGACTACTTGTGGTCACATTCGATTAATTAGTCCTAAGATGGTGTGATGAAAAGAATTTATTCTTAAGGTTTCATAATCAAAGGTCCCTTCTTCAATGGGCCCTTCTTACATTGTCTAAGTAGTCTGCCAGTCCATCCGTCCAAGGTGTCTATCTCAAAAACAGTAAGGGTAGCTTCTATAGATTGTGCACAGTTATGCTATGTTTTTTTTATCAAAATTAAAAATCTTGGATGCTCTCACACATGGAACGGATAACCAGAAAATTAGCGGATTTAGACCATTTTTGTCTTTCTGTATTTTAAAAATGGTTTGTTTTAATTTTGAAATGTATACTATCATTACACTTATTATAATGCTAAAAGAATTATGTTAATATATGTTGGTATCGCTCAAAACTTTGCAATGACAAGGTTCTAAGTCGCGTGGGCAACTGGCAGGCTGCATTCAGACAGACACTGTTTATAAACCAGCCCGCGAAAAAAATCGGTTCAGTTACTTTCTGCGCTGCCACCGACTGTATAACCGAGGCATAGTAGCCGGCTGACCTAAACAAATATAAACATAAACAGTGTTTTAAAAGGTTGCCCATGCCTATTCGATCCATGAACAACTTTACCATTACTTAGAATCTAAGTAATGGTAATCTTGTTTATGGATCTACTGCACAGGATGCGCCAACATTCTAGAACACTTTAAAATTTGTTCCACAACTTGTTTTGAATTTTATTTAACCTTAGAAGTTTGGCGCGACGATATTGAATGTCATAAATTAAAAGAATACGTTTTATTAGGTTCCATAGTCAAATGGCATAAATTGAACCCTTATAGATTCATCATGTCCGTCTGTCTGTCTGTCCGTACGTGACAGCCATTTTACTCGGATACTATTGGAGCTACCAAGTTGAAATTTAACTCGTATATCTATGTTTACCGCTTTATTAACATATTATATAGTGAAAATATGAAAAAAGAAAATGTTTTTAGGTGTGGCACTCCATACATATAATTGTAGAGAGTGACACAAAATAACTCTTACGGATATTATCAAAGGGGGTATCCACAAAAATTACATGAAGGTTTCTTATTATGTTTTTGATTTGATGAATATTTGTCGAGATATGAGCTCCTAAAGTTGTCAATAAGATATCCCTTACTCTAACTTTCCAACTGTGATAAGATAATAATCTCTGAAGAAAAAAGTTACTTCTGACAGGTAATAAATTTAATACTATCAACGAAAATTGGGTTGAACGCGTCCGTGAACACGCTTCTGAGATAAAAAAAGCTAGTACATGTTGGTCTGTTTCTATACAAACTCTACGAGTCAAAGGGTTTGTTGCATGTTAGGTTAAAAGGTGAAGTACTAAGTATAAAATCCTACATGCTAGGGAGCCCTGTTCTATGCGTGGTCAGACACGCACTTGGCCAGATTTTATAAAAAAAGTATTTAAAGCAAGACTTTTTTGTGTTGACTTTTTTAAGTAAAAATTTAATACATTTTGTACTTCACTCACTGGATAAGTTAAAAAGGCTTGTAGTATAATATGTGCTCACTTATTTTATTTCAGGCCAAGGACCAGTGACTGATGGGTCGGCTGTTTTAAACATTCAAGCTGTATCTCCTCCACCACATGGATCTCTACCAGGTATTTTTATCATCATTCGAAAGGCTTTCAACATTTACAGCTAACAATTAAGTAATTTTTAATTTAATATACTAGGCTTTACCATTAGAATAAATACTAATAGAAGGGCACCACGCGTGGAAATGAGCACTACACGGACAGTTTAGCAGAGTGAGTGCGCGCGAGTAGCCACTGAGAGTAAACGTGCGACAATGAGTCCAATTCGAAAGTGTCCCATAAATTTAAAACTTCCTAAACTTAAAATAAGAAACGTCAAATTCTAAATTTATGTTTCTAGCTTCAGTAGGTAGTTTCGGCTAGGCGATGATCGTGATATATACTTTTAATTCTGCTCGTGGAATCATAATAATGGCATCTCGAAGCGTTACGATATTAATACTCATTTATTAAAAGTATAGGTCGGTACCTACTGCAAATTCAAGTTGAATTCGATATTATAGCATAGCGTCGTAAAAACACCATACAAAAATCTAAATTATAAAAACCCTAATTTACGTGTTAAAACAGCTTGAAAATTATTTGAGTCTAACCCTTTGCTACATTTCAGAAATTGCCGCCGAAACCGTCAACAAAACTACAAAGCGCCGAACACGTTTGATTCCAAGAGTAGGAGATTCATCACCGATCTGTCAGAAGATTTATAGAGAGTTTTCTCGGTCCAAAAAGCAGCTGGACTTCAGTAGAAGAGCTAAAAGAGCTACACAATTTTCCAAGACTCAAACTTTTGATAAATTGACATCGAAAATAAATCCGATCGCCAGGAAACTAATTTGGATGCAAATTAGCCAGAGTTCAAAAAAACTCAAAGGCAGACGGTTTACGGATGAGGAAAAAATGATTTCATTGGCCATAATGAAACAAAGCCCCAAGGCCTATAAATTTCTACAAAAGATTTTTATTCTGCCATCCAGGAATACATTGACGAAAATGATATCGTCGTTGAACCTGCAACCTGGGGTTAATAAACAAGTTTTTGATGCTATTAAGGAAGAGGTAAGTACCTACAGTCACATTTGTTACATTTGTTTATGATGGTGTTTATGTCATCCATTTCAATGTTAGAAATGCAAAAGTTAATCAATTCATCTTCTTGGTTACCTTGGCTAAATTTCCGTATCAATTTTGCTGTTTATAATAAGGGAAAGGCAACCAGACATCTATGGAAGAGCATGTGGCAATTCTATCGATAAACGGTTTGTACGCGGAAGTAGTCGGGCAGGGCAAAATCGGGTTTAAGTACTATAAATAACATTGGATTTTTGTAACTGTTGATGCATAGACATCATACCAATGCCAAGTATTTCTTAGTTATTTAGTTAAATTAATTTGTTTTTATTTCAGGTCGGGACTTGGAGCGAAAACAAAAAGTACTGCTCTTTGATATTTGACGAAGTGTCACTAGAACCCGCGTTGGAGTATGACAAAGTTAAGGACAACCTTAATGGTTTTGTCCACTTGAACAAAAGAACAAAACAATTTGCCGACTACGCTTTGGCGTTCATGATCAGAGGCGCCATCCATAAATGGCAACAGCCTATTGTCTTTTATTTTTGCAAAGGTGCCACTAAAAAGGACGATATGAAAGTGATTTTAAAAGAAATCGTTAATATCATCATTGACACGGGTCTTTTACCCATTGCTTTAATTTGCGACCAGGGCCAGTCATTCCAGTCCGCTTTAAAGAGCCTTCTTGAAGACACGCGAAGAGAACAGATAAACGCTGGCACACAGACTGGTAAGTTCGAGACTGATTGTATGTTGAATCAAAGTAAGCTAGTGAAAATGTATTTTACAAAGGAAGATTCTTTTTTATATAGTAGTTAACTACTACTTGGTGGAAAATTCAAAGCAACAACTAGATTCGTATTATTTTGTATATTTCAGACGAAGTTATTACTATAAATGGGCGGAACTTAAGTGTTATCTTCGATCCGCCTCATCTGATCAAGGGGATCCGAAATGATTTTTTAAACAAGAATATTAAGTACGATGAGAAAGTTTCCAAGTGGAGTGACATTGTCGACGTCTATCAAACTGACTGCGTACATGCCCAGGCTCGACTACTGCACAAATTGAACGACGCGCACGTCATTCCTGAAAAGATCAACAAAATGAAGGTACACCATTGTTGTATTAAGAATTCTCTTGAATCCATTTATTTATATAAATGGATTCAGGAGAGTATTGAAAATATGAACAGAATCAGATTTCATTATTCACGTTTTGGTTACACATTACAACATAATTAGAGACTACTGTTTGTAAATTAATCACTCATGTGAAATCATCGTCACGGTTACAACAAGTTCACCATTGACAAAGGTTTAACTTTGTCATTCATATGTAATGTATGTAGAATCTTTCGATTGATTTCTGTCATGTTGTATTTAAACTGAATAATGTTTTTTTTATTACTATCTATTATAAGACAGACTGCATATGTGATTCCAGGTCAAGACCTGTACGCGAGTCCTGAGCAAAACTGTGGCGGCCGCCTTGTCGTACACATCCCAATTTTGTAAGTATGTTCATATACAGAGCATAATCTTGTAGCAAATATAAAAATATCGATTACTTGAGACTAAATCGTTATAATCTGCTTTCGTTCTGCACACAACCTCGTCGGCGTGGAGATTGTTGCCTCTAGGGCTCTGGGAAATTAGCCAAATGAATATTCAGCTACCTAATTAACTGCAAAATTTTAGCAAAGTTGGTTGTGCTTTGGCTGCAAAAATAGAACAAACATAACAGGAAAACTGAATTATGCTTAATATTGGTCGGGCTATTTGGTATTGAGTGATATTAATAAATAAATAAGTAAATCAGGGGACAATCTTTACACAAATCAATCTAGCCCCAAATTAAGTTCTAAAGGCTTGTGTTATGGGTACTAGACGACGATATACATACTTATATAGTTAAATAAATACTTAAATACATAGGAAATATCCAAGACTCGGGAACAAACATTCGTGCTCATCACACAAATATTTGCCCTTACCGGGAATCGAACCCGGGACCGCTTGCTTCGGAAGCAGGGTCACTATCAACTAGGTCAAACGTGTCGTCAATTTTATAAAATACAAGTGAACATGATCTGATTAGAATAGTGGTCAAGGATAGATTTTATAAGTCTAAGAAATAAATATGTAAAATAATAATATGAACAAGTAAAAACGTTACAAAAAATTAAGAAAGAATTAATTTAACATTGTATTTTTTAGCTCACTACGCGGACGGAAAAGAGGTCAGCGATACTTTAAAAAACACGGCGGATACAGTTTTGTTCTTCGATGACCTCTTCGACTCAACAAACGGAGCTACAATAAGCGGGAAAAGAGCACGGGGTAAACCATTACTTAAAGCAGTAACGGCAACTTCTCCTCATCACCAGTTTTGGAAGGAAGCAGTTCAGAAGTTGGAAAAAATGAAATTTGTAGATCAAAGACGTGGAGAAGTAACTGTGCCTTCGCTAAAAAATTGGATTGTGACACTTAAAAGTTTTATGAGGTTGTGGCAATTCTTCAAAAACAAAAATATTAAAATAATACGCCCACGATATTTTAACTCGGACCCAATAGAGAATTTCTTTGGGCAAGTGCGTGCTTATAATTATCGCAATACTGATCCAACTTGCCACAACTTCATAAGCACCTTCAAATCACTGTTGATTACTAGATTTATAAAATTTCATTCAACAGCTTTTAATTGTGAGGAGGATTCTGGTGAACAGTTAATAAAACTCAGAAATTTATTTGAGCCCAAAACCTCTAAATGAAAATATTTATTTTGCAAGTAGGCCACCTGGGCTCTTTTACATGTCTGAATCTACCAGCGCTTCGAAAGGTGACATCTGCTGAGAAGAAACGCCGCAAGAAACTCAGCAGTAAGTCTTTTTTCAACTTTGGCAGTACAGTTTTATCTAAAAACAAAAACAAAATGTGCAACATAAAAACCTAATGGGTACAAATTAATTCTAATAAATAACTAATAAGGGAGATGTATAGTCTCCACGTCTGGAAAAGTTAAGTGACTTAGAGATGTAAAAAGTCTCTAAGGGTCATAATAATAAAATAAAAATTGAAGCAAAGAAACATCTAAATAGATTAATCTAGGTTAAATGGAGGTGTAGACAATCTCCACGGTCAAGTATAAAGATGGAGATGTAAGGTCTCCAAATATCAAAAGAAACAATTTGAAATATAACATTTCATGTCCTAACAATACAAATATACGAATATGAAAAAGTATCAAATATAGTATAGAGAACACTATGAAGTCTCTCTAGTCAGGTTCAGATATCGCACAAAACTAATAAATTAAACACTAACCAATTTAAATGGTCCTTGCGAGCATGAACCGTCCGGACCCCACAGACAGCACCCGTTCACGAGTATGACGCGTATCTCAGCCATCGTGTCCCTCAACCATGTTTTAGGGAAGGTGGCGACCCGATCAACGACGCCGCCGTAAGCAAAGACCTTGACAAAGGTAAAGAACCTGACACCACCATATCCCCTCACAATAATGTGGCGATTGAATGCGAACAAGAAAATATTCAAGTACAGGCTAGACGTGAGCGATTAAATGTGCACTCACATGCTTATACTGCGGTTGGTTAGGAAAATCTTTCAAAAAGTAAAGTGCGATAACTGTACTAATAACCTAACAACAAAAGAAGGGTCTATCCACTCGTGGATAAGTCACAGAGAATACACTTCGATGGTAAAGAAAAGACTGACCTACCCCTCAGAACACGCAGTGAGGACTTATGGCTTGATTGTAAAGGAATCAAACGAATACTTGGAGAGAAAGCCACATACGAATTCGATAACTAAAGAAATCAAGCGGCTTATTTTATCCAAGTATTCGTTTGATTTTCTCACCTGCGACAGTCATAAAAGAGTTGTACTAGAATATTTTCTTTGTATCACTATTAACCCTTTCGGCGCGAGCATGTGATAGCGCGCTGCAATCCACCCGCGCGACCGCCTCATAGCGCGCTGCAATGCACCTGCGCGAACGACTTCCAGCGCGGTGCAACGTGCCCGCGCGCACATACATAATTTTCTGTTCTAAAAGCCATGATGCACCCTGTGCATCATTGCGCGCTACGGTACCGCACGCATTTCGCCGCCGCGAGCAGCAAGAGAATGAATGGTGTCATGCGCAATTTATAATAACCAGTTAGGTACAAAATGTTTATTTTGGATGAAATAAAAAACAATGGGTAAACAGTCTAATTGAATTAATTTGACAATAACATTGGAAAATTTAATTAATTAATCCAAGTAGTTACCTAGCGGCATTGGCATATCGCTAATATCGGTCGGCAGTTGACCATTTGATAAAACGGCAACTATCGGGTCCATGAGGTGAGCAGGGTCATGCTAGGACCAGGGTCGTGGTGGAAGGCGCATAATCGGACTCCATTATGAAAGCCGGGTCAATCGTAGAGTTAGCAGAGTTCGAGTACATAGAGAAAGCCGGGTCCATCGTTCTACGTGCAGTATTCGGGTCCATAAAGATAGCCGGGTCAGTGGTTATCAAAGATTCACAATCACAACCGATTATCACTCACAAAACGCAAGGAGACAAACGCACAGTCACAGGCATAAACTAAGACTGTACGTATTTAATATGAATTACCCACCCTTTTTCTTCCCAGCTCAGCACGGCGACATTCGTGATTGGTCACCTGCATTCCGTGAAAGTTTTCTTAACAATGGAAAAGATAAGAAAATAATAATTAGCGTATGTCTCTAAGGTCACGGGACATGACAGGCCGCCGCCAGGTAGCTGAACGAGATAAGTAGCGTGATAAACCATTTCTTAGTCAAGTCAAGTGTACCGCCACTTTCTAGACTATACAAAAACGACTATTTGCTAAATTTATTCGCTGAGTAATATTTGTATCTACTCTTGTATTTATCGCCGAAATATTGAATGTTTATATACATTACTTTAAAAAATTACAAATGAATGACTAACGCCAACGCCGCATGACACCGATCAATGTGATTTTCTGTTGCTTACTTAACCCTTTCGGCGCGCATGATGCACATGTGCATCATGGGATTGCAGCCTCGCGCACGCGCATGATGCACATGTGCATCATGGAATTGCAGCCCCGCGCACGCGCATGATGCACATGTGCTTCATGGGATTGCAGCCCCTTGGGCGCGCATGATGCACATGTGCTTCATGACAAAGATTGATGACAACATAGTATTTTGTCCAAATTGGAACAGTTTTTAGGTTGATTGAGATTATTGAGACTATAAATAATTGAGTGGTATGACACTCAATTATATTTTTTTCTTCCTGTGTATTTTCAGAGAAAAATTACTTTGAACTTTGACAATCGATATTACTTGTATTCAGTAAGAAATTTTTCTTATTTATTTGATAAACCGTTAGCGTAGTCATAATTGTACATTTTAATTTAATTTAATCATCTATATATTTAGATTTTCACTTAAAAATGTCATGATAACCACGGTGCATCATTGCGCCAGAGCGTACCGCATTTATTACCATGCAATTTTAAAATGTAACAAGTAACGTATTTGTCGTATAATATTAGACTTTATTGCGCATGAATGAAAGAACATTTTTCTTAAGTAAGCAACAGAAAATCACATTGGACGGTGTCATGCGGCGTTGACGTTAGTCATTCATTTGTAATTTTTTAAAGTAATGTATATAAACATTCAATATTTCGGCGATAAATACAATAGTAGATACAAATATTACTCAGCGAATAAATTTAACAAGTAGTCGTTTTTGTATAGTCTAGAAAGTGGCGGTACACTTGACTTGACTAAGAAATGGTTTATCACGCTACTTATCTCGTTCAGCTACCTGGCGGCGGCCTGTCATGTCCCGTGACCTTGCATTCCTTAAAGACATACGCTAAATATTATTTTCTTATCTTTTCTATTGTTAAGAAAACTTTCACGAAATGCAGGCAACCAATCACGAATGTCGCCGTGCTGGGCTGGGAAGACAAAGGGTGGGTAATTCATATTAAATACGTACAGTCTTAGTTTATGCCTGTGACTGTGCGTTTGTCTCCTTGCGTCTTGTGAGTGATAATCGGTTGTTATTGTGAATCTTTAACCACTGACCCGGCTATCTTTATGGACCCGAATACTGCACGTAGAACGATGGACCCGGCTTTCTCTATGTACTCGAACTCTGCTAACTCTACGATTGACCCGGCTTTCATAATGGAATCCGATTATGCGCCTTCCACCACGGATGACCCTGCTCACCTCATGGTCCCGATAGTTGCCGTTTTATCAAATGGTTAACTGCCGACCGATATCAGCGATATGCCAATGCCGCTAGGTAACTGCTTGGATTAATTAATTAAATTTTCCAATGTTATTGTCAAATTAATTCAATTAGACTGACCCATTGTTTTTTCTTTCATCCAAAATAAACATTTTGTACCTAACTGGTTATTATAAATTGCGCATGACACCATTCATTCTCTTGTTGCTCGCGGCAGCGAAATGTGTGCGGTACCGTAGCGCGCAATGATGCACAGGGTGCATCATGGCTTTTAGAACAGAAAATTATGTATGTGCGCGCGGGCACGTTGCACCGCGCTGGAAGTCGTTCGCGCAGGTGCATTGCAGCGCGCTATGAGGCGGTCGCGTGGGTGGATTGCAGCGCGCTATCACATGCTCGCGCCGAAAGGGTTAAGAAAAATGTACTTTCATTCATGCGCAATAAAGTTTAATATTATACGACAAATACGGTACTTGTTGCATTTTAAAGTTGCATGGTAATAAATGCGGTACGCTCTGGCGCAATGATGCACCGTGGTTATCATGACATTTTTAAGTGAAAATCTAAATATATAGATGATTAAATTAAATTAAAATGTACAATGATGACTACGCTAACGGTTTATCAAATAAATAAGAAAAATTTCTTACTTAATACAAGTAATATCGATTGTTAAAGTTCAAAGTAATTTTTCTCTGAAAATACAAAGGAAGAAAAAAATATATATATGACACTCAATTATTTATAGTCTCAATAATCTCAATCAACCTAAAAACTGTTCCAATTTGGACAAAATACTATGTTGTCATCAATCTTTGTCATGAAGCACATGTGCATCATGCGCGCCCAAGGGTCTGCAATCCCATGAAGCACATGTGCATCATGCGCGTGCGCGGGGCTGCAATCCCATGATGCACATGCGCATCATGCGCGTGCGCGAGGCTGCAATCCCATGATGCACATGTGCATCATGCGCGCCGAAAGGGTTAAGTTCACAGTATTTAATTGGTGCGGCACAATCAACAAAATTTTAAAAGGTACAGATATTTCGAGATTGGGCAACAGATTACCGTTAATGCAAGAAAAAGCTTTAAATAAGTATTAAAAAAAGTTAAGAAATAAAAATAAGTAAGCTTAAACATGTTGTTTTATTTATTAGTCTTTTTTTGCTAAAATAAAGAATATGATTTATATTTTGGAAACAACCCCCTCACGATAGGCTTTTGGCGTAAAACCTTTGCCTTACATCATGGAACCAGTTTAAAAAAAAAAAGCTGTCATAGGTTATTCTTGCAAATCCCTTATTGGCCAATGTGGGGGTATGACAGTTGTGCGTCTGATACGTAGTATCCCTTAGTAGTCTGTGCCATAATCTGCTTACAATGACACGATGATGCTCACCAACTTTCTTTCTTGGTTACGGTCAAAAAGTATAGTAATATTACGGTCAATAGGAAGTTACGGTCGATGCGGAACGGATAATAGAGCACTCCAGATACCTACCAAAAACGTTGTGATTATATTCTCTTTGATACCTACTCCACGCACGTTCCATCCAAGAAACTGTTCTCTTTCCTGGTACCCGATCTAATTATATTGTATTATTGGAAAAATATAACGTGTTTGACAAATTAATTGAAAATCTGGGCACTGTCTGGCACGTGAAATTATTACCATTATTGCCAATAAATAATTTAAATGCGGAAAAATCATATACAAATTAAACATGAAGCAACCAATAGAACCAAACAAAGAAGACTGTTGTAATAGTGGATGTAATCCATGTGTTTTTGATGTTTACGAAAAGCAGGTTAAATTGTATGAAGAATACCTACAGAATGGTGAGGAATTGTATGCAGTTGAAGATAATTCTATTTCTCAATTAGGATATAATTCCTTCAGGCTTGTAGTCAATCAAGAGTTATGTCCTGCTCATAAGCTACTCGCATTCAAAAGACAGAATGATGTTCTGGGAAAAAGGTTATATTGGAATGCTGGTGACCATTTCCTACTTAAGTACAATTCTGAGGGTGATGCTTGTACCAGGGCTTACACGCCTATAAAATATAAGATTAAAGAATCCGATTTTGAAATCATAGTTAAGCAATATGAGAATGGTTTAGTCTCAAATTATTTATGTAATCTTTCATTAGGTGAGGAGACTTTATGGAGGGGACCTTATGGCTCGTTTGAATTAATAAAAAATAAATTTAAAAGAATTATCATGATTGCTCAAGGAACTGGTATAACTCCCCTATATTCTATTATACAAAAGGTTTTGAATAATGAAGATGATTTTACAAAGATATTTTTATATTTCTGTTGTTCTTCCCAAGAAACAGTTCTATTAAGGGATGAACTATACTCATTAAATTCTTACTGGAATTTTACATACTCTATTTTTCTAAGTTGCAGATCACTCTGTACTGGCAAGTACCAGGAACCTATCAAATCTAGAAAGCTTGGATTTGAAGATATTCAGGCATTAAGGCCATTTACAATTAAAGATCAATTTCTGGTATGTGGGTCAAATACATTTATGAATGAATTCAAAACATTGCTACTAACGGAAAATGTTTCCCTTGATAATATTGTATTGTTATAATTGCATAGGAGTTTATTATATGAAAATTAGAAAGAAATTTAGTAATTACATTTTAGAAAACATGTTGAAATAAAGAAAAAAACGTAAATTTAGTATTATTCATAAGTCATAACTGGCTTTTCCATGTCACTGCACCAATGTGCAATTTTATTTTGCTGTTCCTTCAGGAACGATGCATTTTTTCAAGATAAAAATTAGTCTCTGGTCCTCCGCCTATTGTTAAGCACAAGATCAAATTATGTCCCTGTGTAGAAATGAGCAACAAATAAACATAAGTACATAAACAAAAATTATTCAATAAAATATTTGCTTAGGCTTGTCATTAACCTATGCAAAATGTGTGTTAAATAAATGCCTATTATTATTATTATCCCCTTCCTAACCAGCCCCTTTAGTAAACTAATTTTTATCGCACACATAAAGCATTCGTCCGTTTCTCACCTGCATATTACTTAAAAAGTGACAGAAGCTTTTTGTGCGCGATAAAAGCTAGTGTGCTAAGCCCTCTGGGACCCCAGTTTTCGGTTCATTCGAGATAATGTCACATGTGAGATTAAACGTCAGACTCATAATACATTTGTGACAAAGAACTGTATTCGATTTTATCGTGCACATAAAGCATCAGCATCACATTTTGAATAATATGTGCATGCGAAAGGGACGAATGCTTTATGATAAAAACCTTAGGCCCAATTTCCACAGGGCGGCTAGCCACACGCGACTGCCATTTTCTATGGAGTCGCGGCCAAAGAGTAAAGTAAGTATGTCGCGGCCGCGTCAATGGGTATGGCGGCCGCGACTCCGATCGAAATAACAGTCGCACGCGGCTAGTCGCGCGCGGCTAGACGCTCAGTGTAAATTGAGCCTTAAACTAGTTTGCTCTCTTAAGCACACTAGTTTGGCTGGTGGGATTAATATAAACTCGTCCGCTGTAAAAAGAGCGCTGGGCGGCAGTGAAGCTGTGTCTGCGGAAGGGTAAAAAACGATATGTTTGGATGAATCATGGATCCCATCGGCACACTAACTTTAATTAACCCTAACCGCTTTACGGGTCCTATGTGGGGGAAGGCAAACTCTTTCGATTAAAATAGAATTGACCAAATCAGTTCACAAATGTCGGAGTTATGAAGTAACCAACATAAAAAAATATATACATATTAACAATACAGATGAATTGAGAACCTCTGCCTTTTTTTAAGTCGTTTAAAATGAGCGCTAACGGCCATACGATTTAAGCTTAACGCACACATATCCAGGCCCCCAATTCTCGCTGCATTCGAGATAATGTCGATTACGAGATTAAACGTCAGATTCATACAGTTGTGTCAAACGGCTGTATGCACTGACGTTTGATCTCGATTGTGAGATTATCTCGAATGCACCGAGAATTGGGGGACAGGCACCGGATCGGCACGGTATCGCCTCGCCTTCGGGCTTTATATGTATGGCCGTCAGTGCTCTTTTCACGAGTTGCCTCAGAGGTTTTCGTTCCCTCTGCAGTTCGTTTTTTACAGTGTTTTAAATTATTTACTAAACCACTATCAGCTTCTCTCTTCATAAATAAATAAATATTATAAATATTTTTTCTTTCTGTGTAACTGGTGATATCGTCGCTGCGCGTGCAATACCGCGGAAGAGCACTTTGTAAAAACCGCGTATTTGCCGTTTTCGCGATTTTACAGGAACATCAAAAACTTAATATCTCAGTCATTTAACTACATTCTATGCGATATCTCAATTTTGTGCCTTTTGCGGTTACGCGGTATTTACAAAGTGCTCTTCCGCGGTATTGCATGCGCAGCGACGAAATTGCATAATTATATTGTTGGTCAGTACTTACACTTACAGCGGAAGAGGTTTTTTTTAGAATATGAGCGTTTTCACATTACCCATTACGATGTGTTTTCACATATATCCGATATTATCGGTCCGATTTCGCTGGCTACCACTGCCGACCGCTGAAAGTCACGCAGATACCAAAGAAAATGTATACCTCAAGCACACATACAAGTATTATCGCCCGATATCGACGGGGGCCCGATACGGCTGCCGAAATATCGGTATCGTGTCCGATATTCGACATCGGATCGGACGGACAATGTGAAATGCAGCAAGCAGGTTCATATTTCAGTTTACTTGCCCCGATATCGTATCGGGTAATATGAAAACGCTCTAATTTAATTTCGGTTCCAAAGGGTTACACACGCTTAGATTTGGTCGCGGTCGGCCTTCAAACGGCCATCGGCATCTACCGAGTTGGGGCGTCTGTTACTAGTATAAATTAAATTAAACAAAAAAAAACTCTTTGCCCTGTGGTCCTCACTCACTACAAAGCCGACGTTGGCGCCCCCTACACAGACGCCAGAACAAACGCCATCGCCGGTTCGCCGCCGCCCGCCATTGCGATAACGCTTGCAGTAAACAACTGTGTAAGTATTTTTGTTCGCGATTTTTGTCGTAAATTAATTATTAATTTCGTTGTATAATCAATCAGTGTTTAAATGTAAGTTCTATTTTTTATCTTCTTTAATTTCTGACACAATTTTAACATAGATCATATTTACTCAATCCAAGCGGACTCCATTATGAAGATGTAATGGCTTCGGTAGCTTGGTATCGCCAGACGTTTTCTTACTTGACTTTACAAGATAATTTAAGACTTTCTAACGTGTTGAAACGTTAGAAAATATCCCTGACCAATATTGTAGGTAATTAATAATAGAACAGAAGTGTAATAAATATGCTTGCATCTGTGTTGGCGTCGTCTTGAATTTTGTTTCGAAATTGAATATTGACTGCGTCTTTTGTTTAACTTAAAAGTACGTTAAACCGTGGATTACTCTACTGATAATTTCTTACTTGTGTTATTTATGTAAATGAAGTGCGTTATTGTCAGTGTTTTATTATTAACATCGAAAATTATTCAAATCAATAACCGAGCCTGAGCAGTGTAGTGTAGCTTCCCTTCCATAAAATGCTTTCATAAAATGGTGGTTTTATGCATTATTTACTTGACTTTTATTTTGTATTTAGTTATTGTTTATTTTAGAAATTTAAGTTCATACAATTGACTTATTATAATGAATCAATTACAAATTTAGAATTCGCGAATAACTCAATACTTGTCTGCCATTGATAGTGTTGTTTTTTGTTTTGTTTTTTTCAGATTTTACCCTTAGAGGTGTAATTTATTTTATCCAATATGTCTGATGATGGTTCAACCGCTGTGGAGAAGAAAGGCCGTGGCAGACCTAAGGCTAATGGAACACAAGCAGTTAGTATATACTTTTAATTGTAACATCACTCGAGACTAAATATAAAATTGGGTTTCAATAAATCACTTATTATATTATTATAGGAAGCCAAAGCAGATACCAAGAAACGAGGCAGACCACCAGCGGCTACGAAAGCTAAAGAATCAACAAAATCCTCTGATGATGAACAGGCGCCCATAGCGAAACGAGGGCGCGGCAGACCCAAGGGAACCAAGAAAAAAGCCGCTGCTCCTAAAGCTAAGGTGTGATTAATAATCGCAAACCATAAAACTTCTGAGAGTGGTTTTTTATTTTTATATTTTATGAATAAAAAGCAAAAAACCACTTTCAATCACTGTAAAATCTGTAGTTCTTAGGAACTACCTACAAACTTTAAATTTGGCAGATTTATGTGATGTGAAATGGGGATTCAGTTTGTATGGGAAATACTGAGAGTGACTATAGTCACTAGTAGGCAATAAGTTTCTGATGCAGATGCAGAAGTTCTTATTTATTTTCTTAACACCCTTCAGTAGTGCTTTTCATTAATTCAGGGAGAGAACTCGAGAACTCTGCAAGTTATAATTATTTCAAAGGATAATAGATAGCATTGCATTTTGTTTGTTTGGGCAGGCTGGTAGTGGCGAGGGCCGGGGACGAGGCCGGCCGCGCAAGGACGCGCCGCCGCCGCGGAAGGACGCCGCCTCAACTGAGGAGGAGCAGGACGATGAAGATGAGGATGAGGGCTCTGACCAGTAAACAGTTAATACTTGAAACTACAGCCTACACTCATTCTTAGTGTAATTTGTTCTTCAACATAAGTCTTATTGTCTGTCGGGATTGATTCGTTGTGTTGTAGACATTGACTCTCAGCTAATTATGATAACATTAGGGGTTATCTCGACAGTGTGGAACTCTGAGTCTTGCCTCCTCAGTATTTAATCATGTCAGAAAAAACAATAGTTTGTATTGTATGATAATGGCCCCTTTTTAAAATGTTTTTGTAACATTGAAGTTTTCTCACACACTAAATTATTTGGATGAAATTAAATTCTTACATGGATACATTTTGGGGATCATGGCTCTTCCTAGAAACGTACAACTTTAAGATATAATTTGTAAGATCCTTTTTGTAGATTTATTGTAATAGGTATTGCGTAATCTGATTTATAATAAGAAAATTGAATCATATGACTGTAGATTAATTCATTTGACTTCAGATGAGGAGTATTATTTTCTATAATAAATATTTTCATTTTGATTTTATTCTTATTTTTTCCCTGAATTAATAGTGTTCTCCGTTAAATAGTTATTTTATGGAATATTTTTGGAATAATAGTAATATGTGTGTTGCTGTTACACGACGTACTAGTATCATGTAAGTAGTGGTATGAGTAGAGCTGTTTTGTATTGTCCTTTTTTTTAATTCAAAGCAGACTGAAAAATAAATTTTTAGTCTTTTATTGGGTGTATGTGCGTGAATGTACAATTTTAGAACAAAATATAAATAAATCTATGAAACCACATTGTGATCTAAAATAATTTTATTGACTCCGAGCGCTTGCGCACTACGTCCGTTCCGTATCCGATCCGAACCCGTGAAAATGCGGATGTAGAAATCTGAACGAATTCGGATATTGCTTACGCACTAGTCAGTCATCCGCGTTTTAAAAATGTGACAGATATTTTCTTCCTTTTGTTTTTTTTCGGCCAGTGCAGCAGTTAGGGCGCGGTCGCAGCCTGAAATTTTGGGGGGGTCACTAATAATAAAATATGTCGAGTAAATTAAACTTTATTTATAGACTTGATTTTTCTATTCCTCCTCTATCTATTTCCTCCTCTACTGCACTGGGAGTGAAGAAATAGCATAGAATGCATGCAGATGCTTATCATCCTGGCATGTCGTAAAAGTCGACTAAGGGACGAGTCCTCTCCAACATGGTGGACTATCTGTATGGGCGATGGGCTGATCACCTGTCACCATACGGTTCATCATACCATCTTAGGACTAATTAATCGAACGTGGCCACAAGTAGACTTGTGGCTCTGCCCACCCCATTAGAGATTTCGGGCGTGATGCTATGTATGTATTTTTCTATTTGACGTGTATGATTTTGGGGGGGGGAGGTCATGTCCCCCGTGCCCCCCCCCCCCCCCCCCCTGGGACCGCGCATGAGTTAGGTGACATTTGTCGTACGGATATTACAAATTAATTTGGTATTAGGCGATCGTGTATGAACAAATTAAATGTATTTTTCTTCCAACTACGCTTTAATTTCATCAATATGGCTTTAAATACTCAGCACAAAGCAGCCCTTATTTGCTCTAGAGCAATTAAAGTTGCATACAAAATTCATTATTGCACTGTTTTGTATTTTTTCAATTTGGTTAGTTGATCAAGATGTTTACACTCAAGAGTCAATGTAGATTCAATGTGGAGTCAATGTTTAGTCAATGTGGAGTCAATCTGGAGTCAATGCGAAGGCAATGTGGAGTCAATGTGGAGGCAATGTGGAGTCAATGTAGAGTCAATCTGGAGTCAATGTGGAGACAATGTAGAGCCATACCAGGAGCGAAACTGCTTTTTACGTCGCTAATCAGGTTTTAGTTTTTAACTTTACTTTGACTTTTCTTTTACCAACTTTGTGCAGTAGTTGAAAGAAAAGCAGATTATGCACCTCGCATTCAGTGATTTATTGCGCTCGTATTTTTGTTGCCCTCGCTTACGCTCAGGCTCCAAACTAACACTCGGCGCAATAATGAATCACTTTCTGCTTGGTGCAACAATCTACTATTAGAACTTCTATTTCCGTTGAATATTATTATCTACAAATGAAATAAAGCATAATTTCTTCCTTTTGGGTTGCTATCTGGGTTTAACTTTTAAGCGCGAAAGATGCATTTTTGCTTTTTTTAATATAATTGGTTCCATCGTTTGATTGTATAGAAATGGCAAAGATAATAAACGTTGCCAACCTAACCTAACAAAGCCACAACGAGTGGAGTAAAGCCACAGTAAAGCACAGTTTAACTATCATTGTTAAACTGTGTCAGTGCATAATACAGTTATGTCAAAGATATGTACGTATGCACCTGACGTTTAATCTCGATTATGACAATGTCACGAAAGCACCGAGAGTTGGGGTCCACATTAATCTGAATAATTGTGAGTTCATCTTACAATGATCGAGAATTGGGATCCTGAGTGCCTAGCACACTAGTTTTTATTGCGCACATAAAGCATCTGTCACTTTTTTACTAATACGCGTTGCACACTGATTGCACAATTATATTGACCGTCAGTAGTCTGTATTGACCGTCAATATCATCTACTGATGATCAATATAACTGTGCAACTAGTGACATTGCACAGTTATATTGTAGGTCAGTGGCTAGCCTTACTACTGACCTACAATATAATTGTGCAACATCACAGGTTGCACAGCTATATTGTAGGCCAGTGGCTAGCCTTAGATTATCAGCGAATAATTCGTTTACGAATACGATCATGACAAGACCCGTTTATATATTCGCCTCAGTGAACATAGAATTGGAATAAGGTGATTGATTACATACTCACATTCGTGCCTCGTTTGTACTCAGCGAGTATCTAAATAGGGCATGAGACTACACATTTAGTTAATAAGGTAAAAGACAAACTGAGCCCACGTACGCCACGTATGCAACGCATTATGACACTAGACAGACTTTTGAACTTGCATGACCTTAGGTCGATGGTCGAGGTCGATATTGAGCGTCAATATCATCTACTGACGATCAATATAACTGTGCAACCAATGACATTGCACAGTTATATTGTAGGTCAGTGGCTAGCCTTAAATCTATGTTTTGGCTAGCCACTGACCTACAATATAACTGTGCAATATCATTGGTTGCACAATTATATTGACTGTCTATATTATCTACTGCCCACCAAATAATTGTGTAACCAGTGATATTGCACAGTTATATTGTAAGTCAGTACGTACGATAATCTCCGTAGCACACCTTTCTTTTTTGTTGGACCTACTCTGGTAGTCTCAGACGACTCTCGCAGCATCACCAGGATTCATGCGATGACCGGAAGGGCCTTGGGCATGTCGCCAGTAGCAAAAAAATGTTTATCGCCCTTTTAAAGCGTTCGTCTCTTTCACACCCGCGAATTAGTTAAAAAGTGACCGATGCTTAAGTGCGCAATAAAAGCTGGTGTGCTAAGCCCTTAGGTCTTCTTTCCAGAGATAAAATGATTCGTTGGGTTAGGCTAGTCGTAGGGCATCAACCAAAATGATAAATATTATAATAATCATGGTTTTCGATTCAAGTTAATTTTACGTGCTTTAGTACCACTAATTTATTACAACGAAATTATTGTGGTACTGCCAACACTAGGAGACAAAACTGTCATTTTCATAGCAATTGTTCCTTCTAGAGACTATTTTCGTTATCTGTATTTTTGTGCGTGCCTTGTCGTCGTGAAGTGAACTCGTGAAGTTTGTTTCCGTCCGTTGAGAAATATTTGGAGAAATATACGTATCATGCTGTCATGCAATGATTTCTCGGTTATATATTATTATATATAGACGTTAGAATGCATTTCGGTTTACAAATACATAAAGTGTGATAACGATTACGGTGTCGTGTGCCTTGAAAAGTTTTACGACTAATTCCAAAGTTGTTCAAGTGTTGTTGTTCATGTTTGTAACTATTTTATCATGTGTGAATAAGGATTCTTACTGTGTTGATAAGAAAAGGATTGATATACCTACAAGGTTTGTTATAGTATCTTAAGTTGCGTTTGATTCTAAACAGGGGCTTAGTTTAATTTTACAAAAACTTGATAAAATGATGGGTAAAACATGACTTACCATGTTGTTGTTCAAATTGACCACAACGAATAACTTTAGTTCAAAGTTGCACTTAAACATAGAATTTCATGTTTTTAAGTGTTGTGGTTATTTTCTTTATAAACAATTCTTAGAATGTAATTATCCTTCCCTGAAATTATGAATTAGAACTGTTATTAATAAATAGTAGCTAGCTTAAGAGGGGCTCTATTATTTATTATAAAACAAAGTTTTATTCATACAATTTACAATAATAAAACAGTCCGGTAACAAATAAACAATAAAATATTGAATAGTTAATAGATTCAGGCATTACTTTGTGGATATCCATATTTATTATACTAGAAATTTGTAATTACTTTGCTATTCTGCGAACACAGTGGGGTTAAATTGTGCAAATAGCAGCGCTTGTGTTGAATATATATGGGTGAATTTCAAAAAAGTGTACTTAACGCACAGGAATATTGACTGTTTTGTTACTAAAAGGAAGATTTCGTGACACAATGAAAATTATAAAGAGGTATTCAGATGGATAAATAAAGCATGCCATCATAACTAGCAATTATTAACTTTATTTGTATGAATCTAAATTTAAGGCGATGGGTAAGTCCAATGCGCTAACTTGAATAAATTATAGAGTTAAAATAAATATTTAAAGGCGCCAATATTTTTCAATACCTCAAAAGATTGGATTTAAAAATATAAACTCACTTGCTCACTCAAGTTGCTATTTTTATATTACATCGCTAAATAACAAATCTATCTGAATTCTACAATAACATTCACACTGTAGTCTGTATTGCTTAAATACATAAATAAAACAACAAATTAATTCTACTTTTATACAAATTTCTACTTGTTAGTACTTATTGGAAAATCAAATTTGTAAATTGCAAAATATCATTTATGAGCTAAAAATAAATGGTAATACAAAAGGACCTTTTTTATTTTAATGTCGGTTAAAAATGAAATGAACACGACTATGAACGAATCCTAAGATGAGTTCGCCTGTGTAATGTAACAAAACGTCACATAGAGGAAGCTTAATTCCGCACCAAAAATGTTATCACCTTGTGTCGCAGACAAGATTGATGGAATTGTGTGATTTGTAAATGTGCTATGATTTAACAATGAGATTAGCTCCTTAATTATGTAAACTTATGAACGTAAAACAATAAACTTACCCGCATTAGTCAAGTTAGAAAGATGATTTTTTTCACTTCACTTCACTCTTTTGTTTATGGCAGATGATTTTTTTATTTACTGAAACACTCTAGCATGACTTTTTCGTTCACTGTCAGAAAAGTAACATGACCACTAAGTCAACTTGGTTGTATTGGTATGAATATTGCCTTGGATAAAAATATTACAGATGCCTTCATAAGTCTATTAAACGCCTAGAGCGTAGAATCACATAACAAAGATGACTTTTTTTAAAACAATCTAGGGGTCGTCCACAAATTACGTAACGCCCCCCCTCCCCCCATGTAACAGGACCGTAACGCTTAGCCGGGACCCCCCCCTCCCTCCCAATTCTGTTACGTAACAGGTCCTTTGTAAAAAGTTTTTGCCTAATATTCAGGTAGAAAGATTTATATTTTTAAATAAAACTAGCAGCGAAACCCGGCCTTGCTCGGGTTAAAATACACCGCACACTTAATGGTTACAATATCAGTTTTTCTATCTTTTGTGGAATTTTGAAAACAATGATTTTTGTTCAATAAATAAATAAATGTAGAAAATTCTGCATCAACTACAATCACTCATTTTCATAGTTCTTTTTAAAATTGTAAAATATCCTAGCTTACCTACTCTAGAACATTCTGAAAAAAACTGGAATATTCTGGAAAGCCTGAAAACCTTCTGGAATAAATCATTGGTTGAGAATTCTTCCAAAAACTTTTAAACTATTTAAAGACATCTAAGAACATTCTAGGAAGTTTGAGAGCATTCAAGACGATTACAGACCATCCTCCATCATTTTAAAATTTTAACATCATTTTCGACTATTCATCATTCTAGAACATTAAATAACATTCTAGAACAATTGAGAATGTTCTAGACGATGGCAGACCATCTTACATAATTTTAAAATTTGAAGATTGTTTTATGTTCTTTTAAATCGTTCTGGAACATAATAGAATATTCTAGAACGTTTGAGAACATTCTGGACGAACATTTTAATTTTTTTAGATTATTTTTGACCATTCTGGAACTTTAAAGATCCTTCTAGACTATTTGAGCAAAATCTGAAATGTTTTAGAAAAGTCCTCATGCCATAAAATAGGACAGATATATATTATTTTAAACTTTTACCAGCCACATCTACCCACTTCCACCTACAGCAACCAAACTCCCTTACTTGCAAGTGCACACGTAGGGCCTTCTACCACTGCAACCACAAGTGGGTGGCAGTGGGTGTTCATGGAGAAAAGGCTGGACGTACAGACGAACACTCTCCTTTTATATATATACATATTATGATTATGATACGAAAGTGTAGTTTCAAGGACGACATAAGAATTATTCTGAGAATTCTATAGTACGCCCAATTTCTAAAGAGCGCTGACGGCCATACACGTTTTATAGCCATCAGCGCCCTTTTTACATTGGGCGATGTATAATCATCTATGAACGTATTTCGGTTCGATTTCTTAATAATATAATTATAATTTCATGAGTTTACATTAATTGTACAACATTATAAAATCATGACGTAACGCTTGGCCAGACCCCCCCTCCCTCCCAATTGCGTTACGTAATTTGTGAACCACCCCCTAGAACTTTGGAGACATCTCATTTTTACACAATGTAAACTTTTTCTGAAATTCACCCATATATTTGTTCATGCAATTTTCCCACCCTCCACTCTGCATATAATAAAATAAGCAACACAAAGGCAACTACTAGTTTGGAATGGACGGAAGGGAACAGTAAGGAATTCAAATAGTAGTTTATGCAACGGTTGCATAATGATAGGCCTTAAAACACTAGTGCGGTTTTCATGAAACGAGCCGATAGGCGAGTTTCATAATAAGATCGCACGTGTGTTTTAAGGCCAAATTATGCAGAGTTGCATACATAACTTTATCTACACACATATTATAAATCCTCCATGATGGGTTCAGAAACAATATTTTCTGGCAACAAGTTATTTGTTGCAATCGTGGCTGCATATTTCCGATATCCGGCGCATTTTCACATCACACACACTCCGAGAAGACTACTTACTATTCATATTTTCAACTAAAATGTAAATTACAAACAACTTTTTCTATTCAATTCAAAAACAATTCTACTTTCGTTCAGCAAAACACCAACATGGCGATCCTCCGTCAAGACCATTTTTTTTAAAATCATAGACAAACGGATGAAGTCTCTATTCAAACGTCACTCGAGATCAAATATTGTGCAGTTTATATTAAGAAAACATACTGAATTGACGTTTCGTATCAATAACTGTTTTAATATCTATGGATACTAGAATAGAGACCCACTTGAGTTTTGACAGCTGTTCCAAATTTAATCTAATTTCTTTACTAAAAACGATAAAGAAGTCATGTTATTTCTTTATCGCAGCACTGGTTTTTCCTAATTGGTTGTCAAAATGGTGGTCATTTCCTAAGGTTTTTGATTAACCAATGGAGGTTTTATGATATGGGTGTAGATAAAGGTTTTTTACTAACATACCTTAAAGGCCCGGGCAAACCAAACGCGTTTGCGGCGCGTCGGCGTTTTGAGCCCGGGTCCGCGCTGCTGTGGATCGGCGGGGCGGATTTGATATGGCACACCAAAGTAGCGTGAGACCGCCGCGGTCCCGCGCTACTTTGGTGTGCCATGCCTTTATATTTGTCACCTAAAATTGCTGAGTTATTTTTACAAACAAATGGAAAGGAATTAACAGATTATTTAAATTTAAGTATGTTTTCCCAAAAATTGTCATGTAACCATTTAGATCCGTCAATCTTAAAAAGATTTAGAATCTCTGTGGCCTTTGTCTTGCATTTGACTTAAAATAACATTCATATACATACTTATTTAAAAATGGCTGGAGTATTTCCTGATTGAATGAAGCACAGTAAGACCATTCCCTTGTTTAAATCAGGTACGAAAACAGACCCTACAAATTTCAGACCAATCTCAATTCTATCAGTACTTGGTAAAATTTTCGAGAAACTGATTCTTGATCAGCTTTGGTTATATTTTAATTAGAATATGCTTCTATCTAGCAGTAAATTTGGATTTAAAAAAGGTCGCTTAACCTCAAACACATGACATGACATTACCACAACACATTACTAAAACATATTACTACCTTCTCTACCATCCCGTCTGTCACCCACCACCTTCATAAAGGGCTTTGTTTATGAATATGTTCCTGCCATTTTGTATTAAATTAAATATCCCCTCCTTTATTTACAAGTTAAGAAACCAATCAAAATTATATTTTTATTAGCAGTTCCAACAGCTCCTCCAGCGGCTCCATCATCTGTACTACCATCCACGCTAATATGAACTACCATCTGCTCCACAATTGACCTGGCCTACCATCAACTATACATACATACTATCCGCTCTACCATCAAATCTACACCATTGATGAGTCTATACCATCAGTTCTAGTCAGACGTCTCTCTCTACCATTGATTTTACTGTGGGCTGTATTATTGACTCTACCATCTGCTCTGTTATCGTCTATACCATACCATCGAATCGACCAACGGCTTTACCATTAAGTAGGTTTATAATATATCAGGAAAGTGGTTGTTTTAGGGGATGAGAAGAATTTTGTGTTCATCCTCGGCTTCCTCTCAGCCAATTTTAATCAAAGTCGGCCTAGTTGGCCGTTTTACGTAATTTATTTAAGAGATTATTCAATTTTGGCGTAATAATACTATAATAATGTAGTTGAAGCGTACGGTACACCTCGTTCGGATTGTCATCAGAGCGCGTCACGGTGGTGCATTCGTCGCGACTCGCGACCGTTGCGTTTGCGCATGCGACACAGCGCTGCAGGAAGTAGTAGCGCTTCGCTGAACCACTGAACCTCGCTCTGTCGTGTCGTGATCTTGTTTCATTGCGGAAACCTTGTACATTGCGAAACGTAGTTTTTAAATCTCATGATAGTAAAAGTACTATGGCAATAATGTCTATTGGTCATGTTTCAGATTTTTTTTAAACATTTCGTAACATTATTTAATCCATGAACAAATGAAAATGACTAATCGGATTTCCTGGTTATTATAGTCAACAAAACTGAGTCTGAAATTCAACAATGTTATTTACCTAACAGACTTTCATTATTTTGAAATTCTCTGTCTTCTTGTCTCGGTTCGGGCCCGTTTCTCAAAGCATATCAGTCTAATAAATCTAATAATATTAGTGTTTTGTTTCATTTTCTCTTTTAATTTACGAGTCTAAATACTAATAATATTAGACTATGCTTAGAGAAACGCCCCGGCTTACTTTTATGTACCAGTGGCAGTGTAGCTGCTTATCAATTGCTATATAAAATATAATTCAGCTGGTTCACTGGTCAATCAGAGGTGATATTATTATTTACTCTGTGGTAGAGGTACCTATACGACTGAATATCAAAATCGTGACACGTGCCATACCTATGCGTCCTACTATACGGCCACACTGATAGATATTCCCGAGCAGCCTTACGAGGCATGGTTACGAGCTTTACATTCTAATTGGCTTTGTATGGGCATTACACTTACGGACACCTTTTCCATAACTGATGCTTTATTGAACCATTGACGCTTCCAGTCGAGCGCGATTGGCGGAATAAAAGCAAAAAGAATAAAACAGGAAAAAACCCACATCAGAAGTAAAGTGCTAAGTTAGGTACCTACGTAGCGTAGTTTTCTACCGACAAATGAACATAAAATAAGTTTTTTTATCTTTCGAATTTGCAACACATAATGATCAGGGGTACCACTCGGGTTGTTGCCTCAATGACTCACAGATGCACGCCGTGACTCAATAGACTGATTGCGAACACTCTCAGTCAGGTACCAAGATTTTATGGTATTGTCGGCTATCGTACTATTAAGCTACCCCCCTTTGGCTACGTTCTTATCAGATGAAAGATATGGTAAAGTCTAAATAATATCACGAAGGGTACAACCTTTAGGTAACCCAATGACTCACTCTTGAGTGAATACGAACACAATAAGTTCGTTGACATTGTGTCGAAAAAATATTACAGCTAACCAATGTCTAGATGATACGAAAGCAAAGCTAAATTAGGGTGTTGACCGCTTAATTTCGATTATTTACTACATTTTTAATGTGTTAATGCAACCTAGGTATTTCTCTGGTTGCAGATAGCATGGCGTAGCTTTGATTTGACAACGTTAACTGCTGTCTGACATCGCATCGACTAAATATTTGTTTCGAACGTATAAGTACAAATTAATACTCAGATAATCGCGATTAATCTCAAAAATGTTGTAAATCCCTCGCAGGTGAGGTAAGCATTCCAGATGACGGGTCCACGACACTTTGCTCTTAACGGTCAACTTTTTACTTGATGTCTTCATTAAAACTTTCTTCAGAGTTTCAAATTATATCGCAACATAAACGATCTCAATTATCATATGAAGGGCACGCTATGCTCATAAATGTTGTTAATGGTAATGTTAATTAGCGGCAGTGGGTCATAAGACAGCAGAGCCGAGCGTTGGATGTCCTGAATTTTTAAGTATTCTATTAAGGCGTCCATGTACTTGCTTCTGCGGGCTTTTCTCTCGGTGATTGCGTCTTTTTACTTTCTCACGCCGTTTTCTCTACACACAAGGGCTCGCTCAATCTTAGCGGCGCTCGCGGCCAAGACCCGTTCCTTAAGATTTTCTATCAGCGTAAGACTATGTTTTGAAGTTGCTTAAAACGTATTTTCACTGGTTCCATGACGTTAGAATTTTGGATAATATAGTTTTTGTATGAGATTGTGCATCGAATTCCTTTCTCGGTGAAGTTATTCACTAAGCGATGTTTAATATTTTATAGATTAGCATGCGGATAGAGAAGCGGTCAGGTTTCTATGATAAACTTATCACTATATAAAACTTTCACGTTGGCCTCCCGCACGTAAGTGGCATTATTTTTCTATAACCAGTTTTTAAACAACTTTGTCGAATGCTATCATTATCATTGGCAGCTTTGAAACCTGCAGCGGCAGTAGAAAATATCTAATAGGAAGTTATTATACTAAATCAACTTCATCAATAGCGGAAAATCCTTAAAGAAGTATAGTACCTACTTCTTTAAGGATTTTCCCCGATAATACGACAGAGGTAAACTTTTGAAGACGTTGATTTGGTATACTTAACTTTGTTAACTTCATGGAAACGACAATAGTATACGACTACTGCGGTCGACGTATTTTAAAATTGTTTGGGTCATTGTACTGACGACTTCAGTCAGAGGAGCTTAGCGGAAGCGGTGTCATGTTGCTTTCGTACCGCAAGGGTACACGGCGCGAAAACAACATTGACGCTCGTTGAAATCTTGAAGCGATGAAAAATATCACCGCATTGTTTGCTGGCAGTGCAAGGATATAATAGTACATTGTGCATCTAGGGCCGTAAGAAGGGGATAACTAACGAGAGTCTGTTAGAGTCTGCCCGTGATACACACAATGTTTTCCATCACATTTGCGAGGAAATGAAATAAAAATTAGACAAAAAAAGTATATATATTAATTTAATTTCCATTTTATATCGTGAATTACCATCAGGTGGGTGTTCATAAACTGAGCGTACGTTGCGATCAGCGCAGGGGCAGCTCCGCCGGCTTGCGGTCGCGCGCCCCGCCGGCTGCGGCTCCCGAGCAGCTCCGCCGACCTGGCGCACTTAACTGCCCGCGGGAGTTCGAAACCATACAAAATCCATAACTCCCTAGGGAGTTATGGATTTATAACTCCCGCTGACGGCGGGGCCCGTAGAGGAGTTAAATCGGCTATAGTTGCTCTATACGCTTGCGTATAATAACACCCTTTCCGAGCAAGTGTGATGAAAAGTAAATAACTGCTGCGATCATACCGGATACTAGAATAGAACCTAAGCCAGCTCGATACAATGCGGCAGGTAAGCTAACGATTCGCTATTGAAGTTATCCAAGGTGCAAAAGTACGATAGATTGTTGAGCAAATATTTTATCAGGATTTTGTTTAATTACAATTACGCTATGGTGAGATGTGTGGGGCACATAATAGCCGTAGGGCGTATGAATGGAGGGGCGGTACCAGCATCGGCGCAGTTCAACGCGTCAGCAGAACCGATTGCTACTAATTCAATTAGACTGCAAGTGGAGCGCGCTCTGTGCACCTACTACCCGGCAGCTAAAACTGACTCTAATAAATAAATAGGTACTTTTTCAATCCACCTTCTTATTCAGAAAAAGATATTTTAATTCGATATTAAAGAGGGATCAAAATAATCAATTTCTGTTTAACTGTTTCAATGTATCTAGTTCTTGTCACAGTTAATGTACGCCCTTATAAACATGAATGCGTTCAAAACTGATATTGTACTCAAGTAAGGTTTTTAGTTTGGGAGAACGCCTACTTGAACACGATAGTAGTCTTGAGACCAGACTTTTAAAACCGCATAAAGACAATTGATACACAGACTATGACTATTAAAACATAATAATTAACGATAGAACTTGTCTTACAATTTAAAAACAATTTTATTTACATTTTCCTCATAGGTGGAGTGAAAAGCAGTACTTTATGTGTTACTTGGTAGCAAAATTATTTTGGTCTTGAATCCTTCGATTATGCTTGAATCCTTCACCACGCTCAGGATTCTACTGTAGAAGCCCTCGCTACGCTCTAGATCCAATATACCACTCTCGCTGTAAATATATAATTTTGCTCCCTTGTGTGTGACGCAATTTACTATTGCATAATACACGTGGGCATACATTACAGCTTTACGCACCATTGGATGCCCTGCATGATTCATTGTGTGGAAATTTCGTCATAGCCGAAATAATTTGCGTGTGTTTGTTTACACTACTATGAAAGAAAGCTCTTATGCAAGAAACACGTTTCGAATGAGGGTCTGTTTAAGTATATGTTTTCTTGTCCAAACAAACCACATGGCTAGTTATTTGCTATTAGCGAAGAACGCTCATGGGGATATGTTTAGTGAAACGTAGAGCATGAGTATGCGCGTGAACGGAGCAGATACTACTGCGCTGCGCTTACATTTGGTTTGCTTTTTCTAATGTGCATCTGTGTATCAGAGGTGTATAGCTGATGTAATAGTCTTAAAATAATCATTATACAAACACCACTGTTTCGTTCGCTCTTAGTTAAATTCGATCAAGGAACATGTCCGAATGTGTTAAGTTTAGATTTTTTAAATTAAGAGTGAAAATACAAATCGATTTCTTGTTTCTCTCTTTTAAAACGTGGGTTGTGCAGTGGGGATTTTGTTTTTCATAATTAATTTAAAACGAAACATCTTTTAGTTGAATTATATGTATGTATATGTACTAGTGGACCCGCTACAGTTTCGCCTGCGGTATTTTCTATACAAACTTTATCACCCCTTTTCACCCCATCAGGGATGTGATTTCAAAAAATCCGTCCTTAGTGCACCTCTACTCGAGGAATGTCTCCTCCAAATTTCAATCCTCTAGGACCACCCGTTTAGGCTGTGGGTTGTCTATAAGTGAGTAACGGTACTGTTTTATATGTACCTAAGTATTGATTGATACCTTATGCCACTCCCACAATTAAGACGAATCTAACGACACCTCATGTAAAAATCCTTCAAGCCGTTTAGGCTACACAGCGTGCCAAAGAACATGCATTCACTCAAAAAACATTACACTCCTTCTGGTGCATTCACGTCGGGTAAAAAGGTTTTATTAAAATTTAGACGCAATCATTTGCTTAACGGTCGATTGTCGCATTATACTATTTCAAAATCAAATGGAGTGTCGTCATTCTAGACTAATCTACTAGTTGACGTAGATAGCGATCCGTTATTGATCCCCGCATTCCTACTGATTGGCTTAGGTGCTCTGCTGAGTAGGGGTTTTTTCTGGTAGTTTTCGTTTCGTTGCTTCATGTGACAAATCTTATAAGTACCCACTAAACGATTTGCAGTATCTGGAGAGCTGTACAGTATATGTACAACCTGTAGTAGGTAATGTTCATGCAAAATATAATAATTTTTTACAGTACCTGCATGTGATTTTGTGTATCGATTCTGCTAACAAGAGAAGAAAACAAAAAGTGGTCAAGTGTGAGTCCGACTCGCGCACAATAGGTTCCGTACTTCGTACTTTACTTGTTAGGTTAATGTTGATATCACCAATAAAAGTATTTGGCTATTTGGTAGTCGATTCGCCAAATTCAGAAAGGCTACTCAATTTGATCTTTAATTAAAGTTACGTTTTTGTATAGGATGACAACTAGTTGAGGGCCATTTAACTATTTAATTTCTGATCAAATGCTTAGTGGCGTGTCTGAATTCGGCCACATGTATACAGATATACACACCGCCTTGCTCTATTGATTTTACATGATTCAAAAATGCCGTCCGCACGACTTATCAAGATCATATTCATGTATTTATATGGTTATATTGTATTACACATATAAACATGACTTCTTTTCGAAGTCGTTACAAAGCTTAGAAATTATATTATACCTAGTAAGTTTTATCTGGGTTACTGACGTCGTCACTCCTAGACCGTACTTATACTACCCGAGAATAAGCCGAACAAGAAATTAATAAGAATAATAATAATAGCCTTTACGGATATGTTATCAATATCACAGAATAGATAATTGTCAATATAGAGGTAGTGTCAATATTTTATTGTGAGAATATTTCGTAGCAGCGGAAATGGAACGTGATATTGAAATTAGTAAGTAAATTACGTATTATTTATCGCTTAACCACCGACTTGCAAAATGATTTTGGAAACAATGGCTTGTAATGGCATCTCGCTTTTGTCTGAACATCAATGGCGCAAGACGGGTATTGTCTGAGATTATCTTTTTAATCCGACGGAGTTTGCTATTTCGACTGTTTCCAAATTACAATAAATAAAGCAGTTCGTTTAGCTCGTTGCTATATGTAGATGTAATGACATTGGCCTAATATTTTTATTTTCGTGAGACGCAAGTTTTTCTTTCATCGCTAGTTGAGTTACGGAATCGGCAGGTACGTAATTTTTTTCGTTTCGTGTCATGTTATCCATTGAGGATACCTGCGTGAGGTACACATTGCATGGTACACTCGGTGCCAGGCTCCGACCACCCTTCGTACACCCTTCAATGGTCGATAAGGTACGGCACCGGGACTGCCTGGGCCCGAAGAGAACAGTGTGCTACGGGTTAGGGAATTTAAAACTGTTACAATGTCTACTCGGTTCGGTTGTAATGCTTGGCTTGATTGAGACTGACGACCCTAAACAATGTCACTTATCAGCAGAAAGTGAGAACTTTTACATAGCATCCTTGTTTGTCTTTACATTTGAACTTACGATAGCTTTCATTAAATCACAATGTCTGTCTAAAAATGATCTCGTAACTAATTCAACGATTCAAGCATACCAAAATTTTTGTTGTTTCTTGAAAACAAATCAGTTATGCGATGTAATCGCGTGTTTCGTGGTCCCGCTTTCATCGATAGCGAACGCGTTCGTCTGTCGTCCGGTCACGGTCATTTGCTCGAGCGCTAATGCCGTCAGAGACTCCGTCACACTTTTCTCCTCGGTACCTGTGCCCGGATTGCAAAACGCGGCACCCGGCACCGGCCGGCGGCTTGCCAATGCGCCTTGCTCTCTCTGACGCGCCGGAACGAAACCCGACTACGAACTGCTGCCCTACTATCACTTTGCCAATAGATACAACTCTCTAAATCTAAGATTCACATCTTACGATGACTGCGATTACTTAAGTAAGAGAATGCAAGTAATAAAATATCGAATATTTATGAAGATAATGTTACAGCATTGTAAATTGATTCTAGTCTTAGAAGGAGGAATAAGACGTGTCAAATTTGTAAGCTATAAACCAGCTGGCAGGTGCGCGCTTCGTAGGCACTGCTCACAGGAGGAGCATGAAATAATTCCTTTTTAAAGGTACATATCGTAGGTATATCTGGTTATTGATGATGTTAAAAGTGTACACAAGGCCAAACGTAGTTCACCCATCTTTTTGATATTCTTTGATTGGTAGGTACCATTTGTTACGGCAATGGTGACGGTAGGAATAGGCAGAATATTTGGTGTATTCGCACCTGTCATCCTCATATTAATCTCATTAAGCTGTGGAATTAAAAACAGACTTGTGATTTAATGCTTTAAAACTCGATACTTTTGCGTAAGTTATGTACTGATGTTTACCATCGTGATACATTTTAATCGCAAAAGATGTGGTGTTTTCTTCATCGCAGAAGGCCCTTTGTAATACGGTACCTATACCCTGCACTTAAGCGCTAAGGTTGTCAGGGTGGAGCTTAGTGCCTCGGCAGTGTCTCGCGTGCCTTCCATCTGAGTCATGCCTTTATCTTTGTACTTTTGCATTCCATTCTCCAGTGCCGTCTCTGCATTTTAAGTAGTTAATAATTCAATTAATGCCTATAAAAATCAATATAAAGCTACTTACTGAGAACTCTGAGAATACTAAGTGACGCCGGAATCTTTGACATGCAGGAGTTCTGGGATCTTAAGTGGAAATGCGCTCAGACCATTTAAAAATGTATTCATGTAGAATAATGTAAAATAACCCTGTACTATCAGTTACTTCGCCCATGTAGGTACCTACCATTCCAGATAAATAAATGGTCTCCTAAAATCCCCCTTTAGTCTTGGCATTGATAAAGGCGAACTCAGAACTAGTCGCTGCGTTTCTACAACAAGGGCAACACTTATACTAAAGCCGGTTTTAAATGTTACATGTAACTCTAGAGATAAGCGCAAGCGGAGAACGAAACGGCTGAGTGAAGACAACACTTATTGCACCGGCGCAGACATCAATTAGTATTGCGTGGCGTGACACCATACAACAGTACCGTTGCTTTACATAACCGACATGGGAGTTTTCACACAAGGGACAAAGTTCTTAACCTCGGTGACATTAACTAAACCGCCGAAGGAAAGGATAGAGTGTTATAATTTCTGTGTCTGAGTTTTATGTTTTCTTTGTATGCAACATGTCTCAGACTAAACTGAGCTTAAAGTTAAATATGACAAAGCCTAACATTTTCTTGGGCTACATTGACAAAGCGTCATCATCAGGAATCTAATAGAGCGGAAACTAGACATGTCGTCAAACACATTCCCGTTATGGCGTATTTAGGTTGTACAAAATAAAATAATATGAAATGAGCGATGTTACGGGCGTAGTTTCACTCGCTAGCAGGATTTTCAAGGCGAGTTAGATACACATCGTAGTGCAGTCACCAGTACCATTACCATGAGTTTATGCAAACCGTTCTCGCTATCGAAATCATCGGAAATACTGCTTTTTCCCGATACAAGTGAAAGGGACCGAGCGATAGTTTTCGATAACGAGAACGGTTTGCGGAAGCCCATGGTAATGGTACTGTTCGCGGAGCGGTCTGAATCACACACATCAGGTTTCACGATTCCCGTAACTTGAATTAACGAACACGCGATTTTATGAATGGCGCCGCGCATCCAAGTCTGCGACATTCAGATAATATAGCGAACCGCTATAATGAGATAGTTAAGATACCGTGTTGAAAAATTGCTATTCGAGCAAAATTTACACATATTTAATAGATATTCCGGTTCCAAATGCTAGAGCAGTTAACTTAATAGAGGTAGAAAATGTATGATTTCAATTTCCGCCATTTAAATGCACGTCATGCAACAAGTATATTCCATGTTGGAATTTGTGTGACACTTCCTTCACGTGTTTGCAGAAATTTATCTAGTTTTAAAATTGATGTAAGAATGAGTGTAAATAGCATTTTTCACACTTATTTTGAAGACAATTTTTATTAATTTTAAATGCTACTCGTACGGAGCTTTTAAGGCACTTACATATGGGTGCTTAACCTTAACATTCCTATTTTGACCTTTTATTAGTACCTAACGATCCTCTGCACAAAAAGGGCAAGCATGTTTCAACTCAAGTGTTCGTGGAATGTCGAGAAATGTGAAGTGGTAACAAACCTATTTATTGACAGAGAAGGGCGCAGTGTCGTCGCGGGTAGGTCCACTTGTTCCGCCCCTATGCACTTGCTGCGAGGGTCCCTACTGGTTTTGCACCCACCTCGTAATAAGAGCATGCTTTCCCACGCCACGCTTAACGGAATTAGCGTGTTCAATGGAAAATAGATTGTTTACACGATTTATAACTCGCGTGTATGGTTCTTGGCATCCTGGCTTGCATTGTTGAGGTTAGCAGTTCGAACTAACCAACTTATTTTTAGCACAAAGTGGATTGGATTTGAGAAAATCAATCATTTCATACAGCTGTTGGCAAATACTTGCAGGCTGAGTCAAGTTTGTTTGCTTTTTTATTTCGGTGTTTACATACTTTACTTTCAATTTGTATTTATCATTCGCTCATAAAACTAAGTACACGCGCCCGATCATTTTTGTTATTAGATAGCGTCGTGGTATTTAAGTGGTTTACTTCCGTCTAACTCATACCATCCAAATTCCTATCGAGAAATTATAAAAAAATTGCGCGCGGGCCACAAGTGTTTATTTTAATCATTTCTAATTCGAGTTTCGTCGAGTTCGTTTTAGAATGAGTTATATGTAATTTATGATGTGAGTCTAATGAACGTGGCTGTGGGATAGTTGTGTTCAGCTCGGTGCAGCAGGAAGGGGCAAGGTCGGCGTTCAAGCGTGAATTTCGACGCGATTGACAACTCTTCTGCGCTCTCTGCACCCAGTCGTTAATAGCACACTTTCCTTCTGATCCACAACCTAACAAAAATATTTGGTTAGGTACCTACGTATACACACAAAAACGGTTCTGATTTAAAAATATGGTATTAGTAAAAAACATTGTGTCATTGGCTTGTTAAAATCATCGGCTAGGCCTGTTAAATGATTGGTGTTTAGATGATATTCAACGAGTTGACCCGTTTTGCTAGAGCAAGCGGTGTTTCGAGACTATTTATTTTTACATGTCGGCAATCCGAATTGCCCGTTGGTTGCACAGGTCCATGCAAGTATAGTCAGCCGAATAGCGGAAGCGAGCCCAACCATAACAACCCGTCCACGGCTGTTTCGGCTTCTGACAGCTAACACTAATAAACTGGTTTCGGATGAAAATTTCAAATAGGAATCACGTTTCTTAGTAACGCGAAACGTGTACATTAATATATTTCTACGTACTACGATACGCGCTGCCGCTGCTGATTGGAATGCATCAGATGCCGCATACAATAATGAGCTTTTTTGGCGATCTTTTATTTTCATACTATGCGAGCAATGAACGGAATAACCTGTGACGTTTTGTAGTAAAGTAAATTTCAGCTAGTTAATGTTTTTGCAGGCATATCGGTCGCGGTGTGTTTCACGACCGACGGGCCATATGTTTACGTTATAAATACTAAAGTGCGTGTGTGTAGGTGCGCCTGTATGATGGACGCCAGATTCCGCCCACTTTGTGCACTATTCTCGTATTCTTTTCTACATATTTAGACATGTAAAATATCTAACTAATTAATAGATCATTTATTAACTGCAACTAATCAAGTGATGGTTTTAACGTACTGCACGAACAATTGATTAAATTGTTGATTGTTCGGGAAAAAGTCGCAAATGAGCATTATCCAGTCGGCACTTTTTTTCGAGTAGTCAGGGAAGGCCCGACGAAAATAGAAAGTGCCTTAAACTTTGCGAGCCGCATGACCCCGTTGTTTGAATACCCACCATCGAATGGTTGTCATAGGCACCGTCTGCTTGGTTCAAAAGTTACAAGGTGTTTTAGTTCGTTAGAGTCTTACAATAAGCAATGCATCGGAATACACCTTATAAACGATCGTTCGTTACATCAATCAAAATAGAGCGGAAAGAAAATGACAGGTGATCGGAAACAACACCATTACGAGTTGTTACAAGTTGCATAAATACAGGAGAACAAGAACTCTGTAAGCGTACGCTTTGTTACATAGTGAGTTTTATCGTTGGTGCTTTTGGATAGTAATCAAATTACAACAAGTGCTAAATTACGTACTATGTCAAAAAATACTATCGAAATATTATCGTAATCTCTAATTTATAGATGTGATAATAATCGCCTCGTTACACTCGGTGGTGGTGCGCCCAAAACGAGTTTTCACAACCATTACAACTGCGCTATCAGCTTATAACAATAGTACATTGTGCATCTAGGGCCGTAGGAAGGGGATAACTAACGAGAGTCTGTTAGAAGCCCGACGCCGATAGGCGAGGGCTTTTATGACTCGAGTTTGTTATCCCCTTACTGCCCGTGATACACACAATGTTTTTCATCACATTTGCGAGGAAATAAAATAAAAATTAGACAAATAAAAGTATATATATTAATTTTATATCCATTTTACATCGTGAATTACCATCAGGTGGGTGTTCATAAACTGAGCGTACGTTGCGATCAGCGCGGGGCAGCTCCACCGGCTTGCGGTCGCGCGCCCCGCCGGCTGCGGCTCCCGAGCAGCTCCGCCGACCTGGCGCACTTAACTGCTCGCGGGAGTTCGAAACCATACAAAATCCATAACTCCCTAGGGAGTTATAGATTTTGTATGGTTTATAACTCCCGCTGACGGCGGGGTCCGTAGAGGAGTTAAATCGGCTATAGCTGCCTGCGCCTGCGTATAATAACACCCTTTCCGAGCAAGTGTGATGAAAAATATATATCACTAGCTGTTGCTCGCAACTTCGTCTGCTAAGAATTGTTTTCAACTGTGCCATTTTACAAGCTTTTTATTAACTTGCAATGTTTGTATGTATGTGTTCGGGTCAAATCTTGCAAGCGGAATTAGAACCACTTACTCTTATCCTAGGAAGCTGTTTTTTTTTTTACATATTCGTTCAGTTCCGGTGACAATGCATTTTTATGGTAAGCATGACCTGAATCGGCATCCAGAGTTAGGTCCAGATAAAGGAGCAATTGCAATATTAAAGTGCAATGGGCAAAAAAGCTTGTTATAAAAATGCTATTTAAAAAAACTCGTATGAATATGAAATGTATCGTATCTACTCGTACACGGAAAACACGAACTGCCAGCAAAGTATCAATTTGGCTTCTTTAAAATTTTACGGCCACATACAACCAAGACTTATTTGAAAATAAATAACAGCTTTGTAAATTATAGACATGTGATTGCTTTGACTTGTTTGATTTTAGCTCTACTTTGCAAGCTCTGTCCGAAATACGTAGCTTGGTTGATATTAGCAATAATTTGTTTATTTCTAGCCCTCCCATTTTTTCAATGTACGTTTTTCTTTACATGCAGTCCAAATGGTCAGTTTGAAATGTAATTTGAACTGTATGTTGGGTGTTGCAGGTTGGCTTGATGCGGTGACACGATGGACGCGGCGGACAAGCGCATGTTGGAGCGCGAGGCGCTCCGCAACATGATCCAACAGTGGAACGCGAACCGGCTCGATCTATTCGAGCTCAGCGAACCCAATGAGGTAAATGTAATAACTATAAAAGTACAAGTTATTCCCTAGCCAGCGCCTTTGTGTTTCTTTCGGTTGGAGAACAGCCTTCGCGGCGACTTGGATGCAGTGCGTATGGTGAAGTCTTACAAGCGTTTATTTAGTTTGACTTCTCCCGGTGTCTGTAATCAACTTGTTTAAAATAGAAATTAAATTAAATAACTTTGTGTGTACATACGTGCATTTCGAGAGGCTTTTTTGAATTATTTATTTCGACGCCATAATGTTGACGTTCTTAATGCTAAATTTCTTGGCGAATTTTCTGTGACTTTATGACGCAGTAGGGTACTCGCACTTAAAATTTTAGAAGCCTCGATAGCTAACCTCAAAACCGTTTATCTTCTAACCAAGATAGAAGATCAACGAGTTCTAAATAAGTTAACAGTAGCGGTGACATTGTATACATATAATGGGGTATAAAACTGCTGTTAAAGCTAAGTCATAAAATATAACAGTAATGTTTACACCTGAGACGGGAGAGACGCGCGGCGGTAGGCGGTTGGTTTTATAGCTTCTTCATGGCGCCTTGAGACAAATTTCTAGTGAAACACTGCTAAACATACAGATAAACACGGACATTTAGAAACGTTACCATATATATAAGACTCAATAATAGAATTACCAATACAAATATCGGTCTTTATTCTTCTGTAAAAACAACTATCGGTCATTGTTTGTATGATAATGACTAACCAAGTTCCTTTTAAGAAACCTTTACCTTAGAATTTACTTTGTCAATATACACCAATCTTATCTCTGCAGCGTAGATTACACACGATAAGGAGTTGTTTCCCCGAGGTCTTTGTTCGTTGGTTTCGACGCGTGTAACTTAAACAATTATGTAACGAAAGTTTATTTATTTATTACAGAACTTGGAGTTCCATGGGGTGATGCGGTTCTACTTCCAAGACTCCGGGCAAAAGATAGCGACGAAATGCATTCGTGTCGCTTCCGACGCTACCGTCAGTGATGTCATAGGTAAATTCAGATATTGATGAAAGTTCGTTTGGTGTAAACAAAAGATTCTATTTTTGTCGAAGCTTTGATTGCACATGTAAGATTTAGATATAGAACTGTGGCGGTGTCAGAGTCTGCAGGATTTTGCGACCATAAATGGCCTACAAGTCAATTTCACTTCGAGTAATAAGGATGGGCGTCTAGCCGTTCATAACAAACGCATCCTCATTTATTGCCATCCATCATTGAAGCTGCGGCCGCCATATCAATGATCGAATGTATAATTAAATTTTTGTACTCTAGAATCCTTGTATGAACAAGTTCTATTCGGGAATAAGGATGTTCCCTGGGTAAAAAATATATTTCTATTTAGTCCGTCAGTTAGATTATCAAAAATTATTGAACACTTATTTTTTGCTTTATCAAATCAATTGAAATTGACAAAGATAACGCGCATCAAAGTTCGTGAGCGTGACTATGACGTCACTTAAGGCCCGGGCAAACCAAACGCGTTCGAAACGCGACGCGCCGCAAACGGGTTTGGTTTGCCCGGGCCTTTAATAGCAAAAAGTGTGCAAACTCGTGATGTCATGCGGAACTTCAACAGACTATATCTTCGTAATTTTTAGGGTTCCGTACTCAAAGGGTAAAACAGGACCCTATTATTAAGACTCCGCTGTCCGTCCGTCTGTTTGTCCGTAAGTCACCAGGCTGTATCTCATGAACTGTGATAATAAGACAGTTGAAATTTTCGCAGATTATGTATTTCTGTTACCGCTATATAATAATAAATTAATATTTAAGGGGGCTCCTATACAACAAACGTGATTTTTTTTGCTCGTTTTTGCGTGAGATTGATAACGGCAACAGATAAACGCTTGAAATATTCACATATTATTTAGGTATTTATTCACTTTAAAAATTAATAATTAAATTAATATAAAACAAATATTTAAGGGGGCTCCCAGACGTACCAGTATCGTATGGTACGGAACCCTTGGTGCGCGATTCTGACTCGCGCTTGGCCGGTTTTTTGTTTAACTGACAAAAGATAAATATGTGTTCAATATTGTTTTATAATGTAGAGCCGGAGTTCGTACTCCATTCAAAATACAGATAAAAGGCACAGGCTTTTTGATTTGTTCAGATATTTAATACGTGATATTTCTACCCCACATATTGTCGTTGCGTTGACGTGGTAAACTAAAGTCCACTTGTCCTTTCCAGAGACGCTGATCGAGAAGTTCCGTCCGGACATGCGCATGCTGTCCCTCGGCTCGTACTCGCTGTGGGAGACGCACGGGCCGGAGGACGAGCGCCGGCTGGAGCCGCACGAGAAGCCGCTGCTCGTGCAGCTCAACTGGCACGCGGACGACCGCGAGGGCCGCTTCCTGCTCAAGTGTTCCACGGGCGCTGACGTGAGTGCCGCTTGTTGTTTATCCGTTCATATGCGCGCTGTCCCGGCTGACACTCGCTGTGGGAGACGCACGGGCCGGAGGACGACTGCTTCTTTTTCTGCTCATTGATCCCGACATGCGATCGTGTAATCCTGTGAATCATCACAGTAATAAAGGGAGCGTTCAAGTATTACGTAATGCAATTTTTGGAGACTTGACCCCCCCTCCCCCACATGTAACGCGCCGTAACGTTCTTATGTACCCCCCCCTCCCCCCTAGTAAAACGTTACGTAACCACCAAGTGACCATTTTTACCTAAAAAAATGTTCAACTGGTCATTCCATTTAAAATGTTGAGAAAAAAAACGTTTAAAAAAATGCGTGAACGAATACGCGACCGTTCTGAAGGGTTAAAAAAAATATTAAGTAACGCGTAGTTCAAATGCCCCTCCCGCCCCTGTAACGCATCGTAACGTTTTACAAGACCCCCCACTCCCCCCAAATTCGTTACGTAATACTTGAACGCTCCCAAAGACCTAAGCTTTTTTAAATTGTATAATCGCCCTTTCTCTCGTTTGAAGCTTATGAAACGACACATTTATACTGACAAAATAAGACAAGGTAAAGCTTAACAATTAAATTCCGTGACCATATTTTTAATATACTTGTTATTCTCATTTTATAAAATAAGCTATCCACTGGGACTAATTGTGTGGAGATTAAGTACAATTGGCAGCACTTAACTGCGGCGACATCAATTCCTAAGAATATGATTCATATAATACCTAGAACATGTTTATACGTTGTGGTCTTTTGACATGACGTGGTGACATTTTTGAACAGAGAAATAAAACCTGTATTGCATCACATTTTTTTATTTTATTAGTGAGTAATATGTATTGTTTTTAGTTCTGATTTTAGTTTTTTGGACATCCTCATGAAATTTATGCCATGTTTTATTTCTACGATGTTGGTCTAGAATCAGTATTTTCGGAAATAATTGCAAATTTCATTTAAACGCCATACATTATGTACAGATTAACCACAGCTGTGACGTCATAGTTATTGTCCGTTTTGTATGGTGTTTTTGCGAGTGGTATGAACAATGACTTTTCAAAGCTTCATAACTCATAAATAATCAATATAAAAAAGGTTTTGCCTACACAGATCGGTTTCTGTTACTCAGAACTTTCCAATACAAGATGAAAAAAAATATATGCATCTTCCCTAATTAGAGTACACACAATTCAACTAGTCGCCTATTCATCGTTGCCCTATTGTATTTCTTTTACATTTAAACATCAACATTTTTGTTTTTTATCCCAGATTTCCCTGTCGTCGGTCAATGAGAAAAGTGACCAGAACTTCAAGCGAAAACTGTCCAAGCGTGAAAAGAAAGAGCTCAAGAAAAAAGAAAAGCTGTCCCGGCTAAAGTCTGACACGAACAACGAAAACAGACCTGTTGCTGAGAAACTTTACACAGGTGATTAGAACTAGGCATGGAAATAGAACTTTGGGACTGTTTCAAGGTCCCCACTGTTTCGGTGTCACTATAAATACAATACATGAAATTGAAGACAAACTGTCTTTACGGCGGTTTTGGGGAAGTTATTTCAAGACTATTAACGAGCCTATACGATCGATGTCTGTTTTATGAAACCGTTTATGTGGATTTACAAGGGAAGCTTATATAAAGCTTGTAAAAGCTTTATGTAAGCGTCCCTTGTAAACTAACTATTTAAAAATACTAGCAAGTCGATTTGAACCTATTTTTAGTTGTATCGATTTGAAACTTTGCAAGTGTATCTAATTCGGATGATTATACAATAGTTTGATAACATCGAGCTGATCTTATCATGGAGCCAGAGGGTAGAAAGTAGAACTCTTCAATAGCTGGTAGTAAAATGCTCGAATTTGGGCTCATTTGATTTGGTTCGATCGCCGCTAAGGGCAAATATTTGTGTGATGAGCACGAATGTTTGTTCCTGAGTCTTGGATGTTTCCTATGTATTTAAGTATTTATTTATCTATATAAGTATGTATATAGTCGTCTAGTACCCATAACACAAGCCTTTCAAGCTTACTTTGGGAGTAGATCGATTTGCGTAAAGATTGTGCCCTGATTATTATTATTATTGTTATGATTGTTGTCAGAACTCCCGGAGACGTCGTTCACGCGCAGCATCAGCAACCCGGAGGCGGTGATGCGCCGGCGCCGGCACCAGAAGCTGGAGCGCAAGCTGCAGCAGTTCCGCTCCAAGGACGGCGGGCCCGACACCGGTACGTATACTGCCTGTCGCTTATCGCGCATACTGCTACATTTGTTTACTCATTTATGTACACTTCATCGCATAAACAAAAGTAACAATGCGTACAAAAGTTAACCTTAACCTTTGGATGAAATGGAGATCGAGAAGTAGTTAGCGTTATCTTTCGCACCACCTAATTAGTTAAAAGGTATGATGTGCTATAATATTTCCACGATTAAAGCTGGTGTCCTTGCCCTCAAAATGCGCTGCAATTGTGCATATCTGAGAAATGTTTGCTACGTCATTAACAATTGGCTTCTTAACTATAGGAACAAACTGAGTACTGAGTCTCTTGCGGCGTTTCTTCTCAGCAAATGTCACCTTTCGAAGCGCTGGTAGCTTCAGACATGTAAAAGAGCCCATGTGGCCTACTTGCAAAATAAATATTTTCATTTTCATTTTCAAATATTGATATATTTCTGTGGAACGGTACATTAACCCTCAATAGTACATTATAGGACAGGATTTATGTAAATCAAGATTGTTTAAAATGTAATAGCTTAAAAATTTAAATTTTCACTATACCAGTCACGACATATGGCGTTGTTACATAGGTCGGTTGCGTTCCGAATCACGCTGCCACCTTAATGGTTGTGATCACCGCGATGTTATTCGGACCTTCCTTTACCTGACGTTTACGACTGGTTTTAGTAAGTTGACGTCACACGCGACAACTGAGAATAAGATAGCGTTTTAAAGGCACATATTTAAAAATTAAATCTATTATTTGCTATTGCGTTTAACTTATATGTGATATCTGAAAAAATCATTATGTAAATATTTTTACATAATTTAAACTGACCTAACGAGCACCCTAAAATATTTTTTTAAATAATGTTCAAGAACCGAATTTATTATCGTTTTGTCAGAGGGTTCTACCTCAGTCACGATCATCATCGGACTGAACGTTACAGATCTACTCTCATAATCAGAGGGACTGGGCAGTAGTCTCCTCCTAAATGTTCCTGGTATATCCAATCAGCATTGGGCCCACGTGCGGACTATTGCCCAGTCCCTCTCATTATGAGTGGACGCTGATGATTATTGTTGGTGGTGGTTAAGACTCCATAAGACAATTTGTCGGAAAATAACTCTCCTATCACTACTACAATGGGGCAAAATAAGATTGAAGACTGTAGTTGATTCGGCGCCATCTGTGTTTTCTTATCTAAACTCTTTGCAACCGAAATCCCGTTCGGAGTACTACTACGTTTGTATTAGAAGAAGAGGGCGCTGGCTTGGCTTGGCTTGCGCCTCATTTGATATTATGCGTGGAAAAGACAGGAAAAGAGATCTTAGGTCTCTACAAGTTGAGTGTAAATTTTCAAAGATGTCAGTTTTCGTTAGAATTTTCTCTTGTTGAATGATTCTGAGAAATGTAATTTTTTGAAACGAATTCAAAAGTCAGTCAGTTGAAAAAGTAATGACTTACATATAAACTGGATCGGCATACTGATATCAGAAAACTCGTGTTTTTTGATAGCGATATGCCAATCCAAAGTTAGTTGTTATCCGATCATGAATAGAGCTACATTTAACGTCTGCTTTCCAGTGTAACACGGTTTATGCGGTACTTCAAATGTTTATGTACCGTCGTTAACTCGTTTAATCTGTCGTATGTCTGTCTATCCTATACACGGTGTGCGGACGCCCACTCACCTCACTCACTCACCTTTGTTGAGCGCCTCATGCAAAAATTGAACGGATTAGATTAGGCGCGCGCCGCTGTTCAGCGTCGTGGTAATTAGTAAGGCTCCTGTGGGATCAATCTTGATTAAAAAGCTTATTTAACTTCTATATAGACTTCGCTTAATTGCGATGAAATTAATTAATTATTGAGAGGCTACCTGCCAAAATTGTCTGTTGGTTCATGAGATACATATATGTAATTTCCAATAAAATATATTTGATTCTTCAGTCTTTCCTTAAAGTAAGTGGCAGAATTTAGATATCATTTTAGTTTGTTTAAACTGTGTAACAAAAGGTATACAATTAATACAATTTATCGTTTACTTCTTTTAAGTCATTTATCTACTTACATATAAGTAACAATTCAAGTAGAAGACCAATAAGACTATAAACGTATACATGCTAAAAATATTAAAATCTCCATACAAATTATTGCTACAGAAATACGCTTTTTATTCTACAGTTATTGGTTCTTTGTTAAAGTTTGTAATTATTTTTTTCCAATTTCCAATTGTCACTTTAATAAACAATGCTTGCGGTGAGGGTCCGTTGGATCAAAGTCAAGGTACTGTACCATTACCATGAGTTTATGCAAACCGTTCTCGTAATAGAAAATAGTATTTCCGATAGATTTCGATAGCGAGATCGAGATCGGTTTTTTTAAACTCATGGTAATGGTACAGGCAGGACAGGCGGCAGGTTTTCATTTTATACCGAGAATTTAGGTTGATTCCCTCTTATACATAAATTGACACGAAGCCTTATTTAAATTTTGAAGTATGAAGATAATTTGTTTAGTGACGGCGGTGACTGCAGTCGTGCGCTGGCTTTTCCAAAATCGGATGAGGCCAGGGCATTATTTAAGTTACACCGTTGCGACTAGGCCTCGCCATGAGATGAGCTGTGGAATTTGGTTGGCTGGCATAATGGAGCGACATCATCGGCCTGAATAGCGACGAAGCTCTTTAAATTAGATTATTAAAAAAAGAAAATTTTTGCAATGTCAGTGTTTACTTGCGTTTAATTAAACTTATTTTTTAGTTACGTTGCGAATCTGTGGTGCGTGAAGATGAATTACATAACGAAGTCTTTAAATTAAAATTTTGCTACGGGAAAATAGCAAGTAGGGGTTCGAAACTGTTTGTTTGAAAATAGTGTACAGAAGAGTGCACAGTGGTGTACGTGCGGCGGGCTTCGGGAACTTACTTTGCTCGTTTATGTACGATGAACAACTTTAAGTAAAGATGTATTCAAGAGACTTATTAACTTACACCTTTAGGAATCGCTTTCAGTTTAACGGTGGTGTACGCTGTAGAACGAAGTGTCGTATTCTAGCGGGCTTTGCGAACTTCGTGTACGTTCGATGTACGATGAACATACTAGATAGGGTTTGGTAGATGGGTGCCTCGAACGCATTGTTCATCGGTAGGATTTTTTCCCTAATCGCATTTTGCCACGATCGTGTTTTGTCACGTTCGCTTTATGTATAATCGATTTTTACCTTAGTCTCCCATTTCATAATCTCAGTTTTTCTAGTCTCATTTAGTCATAAACGCATATTTTGTTATCTCACTGTTTCTCATTGCATTTAGTCATAAACGCATATGTGTTTAAACATTTATTATATTTTGAGGGTGATACACGTAAAGAGAAAACCAAATTGCAATCTGTCAATGTTAGGAAAATTATTTATAGACCAAAAAGCGAATCAGACAACATGCTGTAAGGCAAATTCCCCATAGGAAAATAAACGATCAAACATAAAGCACACGTGACAAAACACGATCGTGGCAAAATGCGATCAGGGAAAAAATCCTACCGACGAAAAATGCGTTCGAGGCACCCATCTACCAAACCGTAGATAGAGAGGTATTCAAGCAAACCCATACCTTTATGCCGGGTCCATATTTGTATAATATTGGTGTATCGTATCGCGTCGCGTAGCACCGACGTCTATCATGATTGCTAGTTTGGACGCGAAATGATACGCAATTATGTAAGCCGTATCTGATACGTCGCTTTTCGTGCGTCAACTCGTATCTTTAAATGGATACTCGTATCATGATCGGTAAGTATGTAAGTTGCGATATCGACTGTGGCAATTTCAAATGTCATAAGGGACAGTTTGAGGAAATGTCAAAATATCCCTTAACATAACACATTTGAAATAAGGGACATTTTGTCGAAATGTCAAAATGTCCCTTACGACATTTGAAATTTCCACAGTCGATATGATACGTGATACACCGTGTCTCATCTCGAGTGATTTTCCCCCATTCATCAAAGGGGATACGATACGACACGGCTTGTGATACGTTAGGGCCAAAAGTGGCGTCCCTTCTTAGGATACAAGATACAACTGATCGTTATACATCAGTATGCTACAAGCGTGGATTAATCTTTAGGGTTATTCCAGTTTATGCTTGAGAATGAAAGAGTTTTCTAATGAAGTTTTCCCTCCTACAGGCGGCACCCTGAAGATATACGGGTCGTCGTTGTGCCAGGACGTGCCCTACAAGACGCTGCTGCTGTCGGTGGGCGACACGGCGGCCGGCGTCGTGCGCGAGATGCTCGACAAGTACGGGCTGTCGCGCCACGAGCCGCAACACTTCTGCCTCGTGCAGGTAACTGACGCGCTGACTGCGCTGACTGGGCGGCCTTAGGGAGGCCCTAGTCTTTATGGAATTAGTTTAAAATAGTGGACCCGCCACCGCTTCGCCCGCGGATACATACAAACTTTATCACCCGAATTTCGAAAAATCCCTCCTTAGTGCCACCTCTAGGGTACTCGAGGAATGTCTCCTCCAAATTTCAAACCTCCGGGACCACCCGTTTAGACTGTGCGGTGTCTATAAATGAGTCACGGTACTGTTTTATATGTATAGATGATGATGCTATAGATATCAGCGCAAGAGAGCGCGAGTGGCATGACGTGAGTTTTAAAATGCGCGGCGTGAGGCGCGAAATTCAAATAAACATTAGTACTATTAACACCTAATATTTTTCTATGTGGGTTGTCTGGCGAGTGTGCGTGGCCCCTGCAAAATGTTCAAAGCTCGTCCGGGACACGCACGAACTTGCCGTTATTAAATTTTCCAGCTTCTGTTTTACCCTTTTATGGATTGGGTCTCTTAAATAAAATAGCCTATGCCCCCTTCCCCATTGCTCAATCTATCCATAAAATTTTTCATCAAAATCGGTTCAGCGGTTTAGCCGTGAAAATATAACAGACAGACAGACAGAGTTAGTTTCGGATTAATAATATCAGTATGCATAATATTAATTAGTATGGAGGTATCGATTGTTAGTTTCCTTTCTGTTCATTTTCACAACGCTCGGAGCGGTCGTCTAGGATAACCTAGACGACCTTACCGAGCGTTGTGTGAAAACTCTTCATACATTTTCATTAGTTTTCGGACGCTCTCTCTATGCTCGTAGCGCTGCCTTAAAAATGCCACATAACATTAATCAACGAGACAATACCCTCTTTTTTGACTTCACCGAAACCAATGAAAAACATGATAGCCACGCTTTGGTATAGAGGACAGCAGCGGCTAAAACAATAATAACGGCGAAGAATTAGTGAGGGGTCCGAAATAGTTAAGCATAGAAATATTGCATTTTTACCCGTAACTCCTGCGTGAAAATGTATTAATTACAATAATATGAATGTTAAAGGAACTGACTTTTTAAATTTAGATGGATTTCTCTCAAATTACGGGCTGTCATCAGGCACGCATAAACTTGCCGTTAATTAAACTTTCAGCCCCTGTCTCCAGGGCTCAAACTATCTCCGTACCAAATTTTATCGAAATCGGTTCTTCTGTTTAGCCATAAATCGCGTAGAATACATACAAAAAGCCATCAGCGGGCTCCCATCAGGCACGAATTTTCGATAAATCAACTTTCCAGCCCTATTTCACCATTTAAGCGATTGATTTTCTTTTTCAAAAAAAGTAGCCTATGTCCTTCCCCAGGATTAGGGTCAGGGTAGAATTATCTCCATATCAAATTCCATCAAAATCTGTCCAGCGGTTTAGCCGTGAAAACGTAACAGACAGACATACAGAGTTTTACTTTCGTATTTATGATATTGTGCAATCCGTTGCTGATCTTCAGAGACGAGGAGATGTAACTGCCGTCTTTATCGATATAGGATCAGTCGCTTTGAAGGATCTTTGCTCTTTGCACTATAGAAGTACCTAATTCCCGTCTAAGGTCTGTTCGTTGAGAGTTGATAAAAAAAGTAAAAAGTCAGGGCTTCCAACTCATTAAAAATAGCAGCCCGCTAATTATTTTTACCGATGATACTAAAAAATTAAAGGAAAAAATTAATTTTTTTTCATAGAATATTATTATTGAATGGCCTAACTGTATAAACAGAACGCAACACGCGAACACACGAACGAAACACTCGAAGCCAATAACATATTAAATTATAGAAAGACACAAGATATGTCATATCAATACTTAACGCGTTTTAAACATGTGTCAAAGATAATTTTTTTCGTTTATTTGGGCGAAGCCAGTGCAGATTATTGGATTTATGTGACATTTGACGCGCACATATAAGACATTAATTTGCAATATGGCGATTGTATATATGAACAAAACAAATACATATTTTGACAACATCTGCGTCCCTCGTACCACGGAACTCAGTGCGCGCGGCGATAAGCGACGCCCGTCATACAGTTTGCGATAGTTAAGCGACAGTAGCTATTTCGAAACGATATCATGATATTTATCAACTCTCGCCGAACAGACTTTAATGTGGTTATATCGGTAACAGTAGGTACTTTTAAGCCAGCAATCTCAAAAGAAGAATAGAGCGTTCAATTCAACTGCGTCGAGTTTAGAAAGTACGTAGATCTATTGTCGACGACGCGGATAGCCTAGTTGGGAGTGACCCTGGCTCCGAAGCTAGCGTCCCGGGTTCGATCCCCGGTAAGGGCAAATATTTGTAAAGTATATGATAGATAGATATGTGTAAAGGTGGTCCCCTGATTTATTTATTTATTTATTTATTGTCGAAGTCTTAGTTCTTATGACATATAATATGCAGTCTTATTTTGCTTGAATCATCGCCGTCTTTCATTGCTCGCTAGCAAAACAAAACGCATGAATCAACCAATAATAGACCATTATTCAATGTAATAAGAACTCCGATGTCGACAATATTTACTGCGTGTGCGGTGGTGTCAAACTCTGGTTTCGACACCAAAAAAGCGAGTACCTCGAAAATCGCGTTGGGCTGTTGCATTCTATATATTTATGCTTTAAACACATTTGCGACTTCAACTGAAATACGGAAATAAAGGAAACTTGATATTAAACGTAAAGATTTGTACATGATCACGTTTCATTCGATTATAGACTAGACTTTGAGTGAGGATTATTATACCTATCCCCATCGGGTAGAGGGGCCAATAGAGATGTGTGTGCGATAAAAACATTGCGGAAATTTCTGAAGATTTCTGATAGATAACGCGAAATGTGCTCGTTCAATTTAAGAACAATATTATTTGCGAACAAAACAGCATTAGTACACAATTAATCACGCAAAACAATTTATCAGCACAATGTATAAAGCAACAATGTCTGCAATGTCATTCATTCGACGGCAGCGAGTTGACTGTTAAACAAGTTTATGTGTACTAAGTAAGTTGTCGTTAAGAGACGGCAACTTCGCCTTAAGAGGAGTGTGAATCTAACGGCTTTTCATATAAAAGGCGATAACGATTTCCATCCCTTAAATGTTAAACAATGTTGACTAAGTTTTGAAAGGATGTCATTCAAAACAAAATCTAGGTCTATAAGTTTGGTTTTTTTTACTATAATCAATAAATTCAGTTTTATTGCTGTTTTAGTATTCTCATGCAAAACAAATTTCGGCGACTTTGATGATCTTTTTTCAATATTCAAAAAAAGTACAGACCTAGATTTTGTTCTATCAAAAATTGGTCGTAATATTTAAGGGGTAAAAAACGTTATCGCCATTGGTATGAAAACGCTGATATGTTTACATTCCTCTTAAGAAATATGTTGCGAGCAAATGTAGACACGTTTCTTGCTCATGTTGCATTATTCATTATATAAGTAATATCATAGCTTTAAGAGGCGTTTTACAAAGCTGAGTGGCAACGTCGCACTTTTCTCGTTTTTTTCCCGATTCTTGAGCGAAAATTCTCAAATTTAGTTTACAAACATTCTCCATTTCTGTTGTATTTATATGTGTGTAATGCAATATTTTGTCATGATGAGGCATTTTATTGTGTATTTAGCCAAAGCAAAGATCTCAAAAGAAGGATATGCCTATCAGTAAAATTTCGTGGAACAAGTCTCATAGAAGGTTGTCAAACGCCAGCGCCATGGCTTAACCACACCCTAGTTATTGCTGATGTCTAAGTTCTTACGACATACATACAAAAGTCTAATATTGCTTGATTCACACGCGGGGTTCGGTGGTGCGGTCTCACAGCTTGTGGAATTGTACTACTTAATAATGATAGTGTCACTTAAACGGGTGTCAAGGACCGTGGTTGCCATGCGACTGAACGTGCGATGGTGTCAGATTCGAGTTTTGACACCTCAGAAGTAAGCATCGTGAGAATTGCTTTGAGCATTTCCTTACTAATTATTTCAATGAGCCAAAGACAAAAAGATGTTAATGATCGAAATCATTCGAAAAAATAACGGCAATTACGACAAATTATTGCATTTCTGAAACATAAATACACCAGATGCAGAATGTTTGTTGACTAATTTTGAGAATCGATTTGAGAAAAACGAGAAAAGTGTGACGTTACCGGCTTAGCTTTGTAAAACGTCTCTTAAGCCTGCCAGAAATACCCTTCCTCGGATTCATAAACTTTTACATAAATCAATACAAAAAAAGTAAGAACTCGTACTCTAAGGCGGAGTTAGTTGAAACGCCGTTTTCAATGCATATGATAATTCGTACATCCTCTTAACATGCTTCCGCTAGTCTCATCCATCACAATATACCTCCGGCCGGCTCGGTTTGGTTTACAGTTGAATAAGCCGCGCTTCATGCTTCGCTTCACTTGTGTTGTGATTATCTAACTTACCGACGATCGCTCGCCGTCGACCGCCATACTGACCAAACAAACGTAGTCCGTCGTCCTGGAGGTGAAAAAATTTAGAATATGAATTCGAATAGAGACTTGGCAGACCCATAGTGCTCGAATACCTAACACGCTGATGGAAGATACGGGGGTCTGAAATATAAAAAAATATACTCTAGTATCTGTCATCATAGCTAGCTTCTAAAACATTACAAAACACTATTTCTTACGAAGAACGAAGCATGTGCAAAATCCGACACCTCAAAATTCTAATAGATATTTTAAGCTTCCTAAAAACTTCGTGAGAAATAGGCCTTTTGGTTTTTGAATAGCGTCTAGTTAATTCTATGGAGTCTGGTGATAGACTCCCTCCTGGAGGAACTCAACACTGGCCCCATGTACACAGTAGGGTACGCAGATGACCTAGTGATACTTGTCAACGGCAGGTTCCCATACACAGTATCAGAGATCATGAATGGGGCCTTGGTAAAGGTGGAAAACTGGTGCAATAGACACCAGCTATCTATTAATCCAAACAAAACAGTGGTAATACCGTTTACCAGGAAAAGAGACCTTCGAAACATGCAGCAACTCAAACTGTATGGTAAGGTTATAGCACTGTCCAGTGATGTGAAATACTTAGGAGTCACACTAGATAAAGAACTGACCTGGAAGAAACATGTAGACAGTGTCACAACCAAAGCTCTCAGAGTATTTGGCATGTGTAGATCTGCCTACGGAAAAACATGGGGCTTAAACCCTAAGGTACTAAAATGGATCTACACTATGATGGTAAGGCCCATTATCCTGTACGGCTGCTTGGCCTGGTGGCCGAGAACAAAATTGAGCACATGCAAGGACTCTCTATCGAAAGTACAGAGGACGGCATGCATGGCCATAACTGGGGCGTTCAGGACAACGCCGACGGCAGCGTTGGAAGTTCTCCTAGACCTACAACCACTGCATATTGCCATACAGTCCGAGGCGCGCAAGTCACTACATAGGATGAAGGTGATGGGCATATGGAGTGACTTGGCGCCGAGGAGCAGGCATACCAACATAGAACCGAATAGAGTTCTGGACGGACTACTTACTATGGGCTGCGATAAAATGCAGTCTAGGTTTGTTTTCAGCAAAAATTTTAATGTTCACATTCCGACTAGGGTCGAATGGAATGAAGGGCTGAAACTACCAAATGGGGACGGCATCACATGGTATACGGATGGATCAAAAATGAACTCCGGTACTGGAGCAGGCATCCACACCCAAAACTACAACAGTAGCGTAAGCATGGGCAACTATGCCACCGTCTTTCAAGCAGAGATGTATGCAATAATTGCCTGTGCACAGGAGAATATAAACAGGAGAACACGAGAGGAAAATCTCTATATACTCAGTGACAGCCAAGCAGCACTCAAAGCGCTCAAGTCGCCGAGAGTGGACTCAAGACTGGTCTATAACGGTGTCCAAGCATTAAATGAACTTGGTAGACAGAACAAGGTGACACTGGTATGGATCCCAGGACACGAAGGCTTCACCGGTAATGAGACAGCGGACGAGCTTGCAAGGGAAGGGTCAATGAACGAACACATTGGACCGGAACCCTTCGTGGGACTCTCACAGGGAACCATAAAAACAGCCCTAACCAACCATACCAGGGACATCCACCACCTAGAGTGGAATTCCTTGGCTGGCCTAAGGCATTCAAAGCTCTTTACAGGGAGCGTAGACTCAAGCTGGACCAATAAACTTTGGAAACTCAGCCGTAAACAGCTCAGATACATAATCGGAGTATTTACGGGTCACTTCGGGTTCAAGTATATCTTAGCCAAGATGGGACTGTCTGACAACACAAGCTGTAGAATGTGCGGCGAAGAGGAAGAAACAATGAAACACATCATGTGCGAATGCGAGGCCCTCGCCAGACTAAGAATGAAAATACTTGGCAATGGTTATCCAGAACCAGGGGAATTCAAGGCACTACCACTGCGCTCCACAAGTCACTTCATTGAAGTGGTGGAGAATGCTATGGATAGTGCTTAGGAAAACGGGGTAATTACACAAAAGATCCCATAGGGTCGAAGTGTATCCGCAAGGACCCCATCCTCTAAGATAAGATATAAGATAGGGCACGTCGTGACGTCCAATAGTAATTTTACGAATTTCGAATATGTGTTTTTTTTTTCGTTTTCGGAACCTTTCCCAGTCCCCTATCTTCCAAGAGCAGCGTCCTGGCCGGCGCGTTAGAAATAAGTATTCGAGTAGTCTGTGGGTCCAGTACCCCAACCCTATGTAGGTCTCTATCCGAAGTAATTATACTACAGTTTTTTACCACCAACGACCAACGGGTTTGCTGTGCGGCAGGAGCTAGCTCGTCGGCGGGCGAAGCGTGCACGTTGGAGAATAACACGGTGGGCTCTTATTAAACTCCCGAATAATTGATACTGACCTTACTTAGCTTCGCCTATGCGAAGAGGTGCCTCGCATGTATCTATGAAATTGACTCGTATACTAAGTTCAACTCATCTTTGTGCGCGGCACTGTGTGTGGCTGTGTGCGTGAGCTTGTGTCGCTCTGACAACGCCTGCCACGTCACACCCACACAAAGAAAAATGCTTACATACAATATACATATGAGCTCACGAACACATAGTGCCGCGCGCAATGATGAGTCATAGTATAAAGAGAAGGGAAGTAGGTTATCTTCATACAAACGCACCGCGCGCGGCTTGTATGTGTGCGCCATAGTATCTATGCGTCGCCGCACGCACACTTAAACAAATCTCGACCCGCTTAGTAAGGGGAAACGGGTCGAGATTTTGTTTAAGTGTGCGTGCGGCGCGCGCGGTGCGATTGTATGAAGATAACCTACTTCCCTTCTCTTTATACTATGGATGAGTTGAAGTATGTACTTCTATATCTAACTAGCGCCAATATACTTCGAAGGACGGCACAGCCTGAGATTTTACCTTGCTTTTTGTGACTGCGGACGTGAGAATTATTATTAAGTATTCCTTGGAAATGCGAATTTGTTCTGTGGTATAAACGGTGACAGGTTTAAAAGAATATTATGTTGACGATTTAATTTTAGGTGGACACGGCTGACAACACCCAGACCATACTCGAGGACGACGAGTGCCCGCTCGCGATCGTCATGACACATCCGCATCGCAGTGAGTAATGTGATCTTTCATTTTATTTTTTATTAGCTGGTCCCACTGCTGGGTAGGGTACAGTTGTGTGATTCTTTAACGTTTACAGCATTGCGTCAGCGACCAGCGATTTAATTTCAAATGGTCCCTCATCACTAAAAGATTAAGAACCACTGGTCTAAATGAGTCCCTTGTCGCTGACGCCAGGCGGGTTTCACTCCGCACTTTAGGTAAGCTCGGCCGTCGCTATAAATCGCAGTAGGTTGTCGCTCGCTCAGTCGCTGGGCGATTCGCGCGTTGTTGTCGTTGGATGACGCGTATAAAAACTGACAACCCTAGCACAGTATAAAGAGACACAGTAGTCCGACGCCTTTGATCTTGCGGTAAATGCCGACAACGTCTGCTCAGTTTCGAAACGGCGTATGTACGCTAGGGTTGTCACAAGTAAACCATATTTATATAATTTACCTATTTGTTTATTTCAGACGAACGTCACCATCATCATTATTGTTAACCACTAGCTTTTACCCGCGACTTCGTTCGCGTCAAATCATTCATCGCTTTTACCTGGGGTATAGTGCTGTTTTTTCAGGATAAAAGTAATCTTTATAACTCTTCGATTTTCCTACTGTAGCTGTGCCATAAATCACAAAGTGGATAAACGAATTGAACGCGGGCGGAGTTGCGGGCAAAAGCTCTTTTAATTATACTTATTTCTTCTCACTAAGTACTACTTTACTACTAGAAAGTTCCATGAAGTTTAGCAGGTTCTACGAGGTTTCTAGAATTTTCTATGAAGTTTCTAGAAGTTTCGATGAGAATTTATAGGGTTCCATGAGAATTCTAGAATTTATGATGGAATTACTTGAAGGTTCTTTGAAGTTTCTACAAGGTTCTATGATGTTTCTTGAAGATTCCACGAATCTTCTAAAACGTTATATGGAGATATCTAGAAGGTTCTATTAAGTTTCTGGAAATTTTTATGAAGTTTGAAGAAGAAGTTTCTAGATAGTTTTATGAAGTTTCTTTGAAGTTTTAAGAACATTCTATGAGGTTTGTAGAAGTACCCCTGAAGTTTCTAGAAGGTTCTATGAAGGTTATAGAAGATTCCATTGTATTTCTGGAAGGTTCTGTGAGGTTTCCAGAATTTCAAGTAAAGTTTGTGGAACTTCATAGAACCGTCTATGAAGTTTCTAGAATTTTCTTTGAAGTTCCTAGAACGTTGTGTAAAGTATTTATGTCGTTAGGACTATGGTAAATCAATATTTTGAGTTAGTAATAAATAACAATATAAATATGGCATGCGCGAGCGCGAGCCGACAGCCCTTAAATACAGGTCCCATGCTACGAAGGCCAGTATGGGTCGCCCCCTCGCCCCGCACACACCGACGATTGCTCCGTCTAGACGGCTTCGTCGGACCTCTGTGTCTAATATCTTTACTTTGTGACCCTAGTGTACACGAAGGAGCACGTTTTGTGCGACGGAGAGAGGACATGATTAGGCATATTTTCGTACCTAAACACCGTTTTTGATAGAGAGTGATCCTTCTGTATGTTAGTACTATTATCTATTATGTGCTGACGCAACGCTGAGCACGTTTGGGAATCACACCACAGGCCTCCTGTCACTGTGAGAGGGAGGAGGCGAGGGGGAGGAGCAGGATTGGGAAATTTACACTCCTCTCTGAATCAGATGCAGGTTTCCTCGCGGTGTTTTCCCTTCACCGGAATCTTCACCTTCAGTTATTCAATATCGCACAATGAAACGAAAAAACCTTACGAGGTGTGTGCTGGAATTTGAACACGCGACCCTCACCGCCCACCACTTCGGGTGAATCGAATTCTGTGGTAACGTGTTTTGAACTGGTTCCGTAGGTTTCAAGTATCAAAAATCACAAATTTAATAAAAAATGGGTTTCTTTTTAAATTTGGGAAGCCTTATTGCATTCGTTATAATTACCTACCGGCTTATTACTTTCACTGATACGCGCGAAAACAGGATCAAGTATTTAAAATGTATGCTTTGGTACAACACTTCCGTGTCCAAGGACTGATTAATACTATTTTGAAAGTTTAAAATTTCCTAATGAAAAAAACCTTATTCATGCGATGTATCCCACGTACGACACGAAACGTTATTGAAAACTAATCATTCGTGAAGATTAAGAGCGTCTGTCCTATATTCTCAATACAATGGAAAGACTGAATCAACAATTCTGCGCAGTTTTTACTAAAAAGTATATATTTGATGCACTTATATGTGATGTAGAGATATCACCAAAATTCTAAATCGTCTCAAAAACGGGCTACTTTTCTGTCAATTTATTGCTGCAATTCGGGCTATCCTGATAAGTTTACTTTCAAACTTTTTGTCCGCATTAGTGATGTAATATGTTATCGTTTTGGGGATAGCTCGAATAGCAGCGATAAATTGCCGTAAAACTAGCGCGATTACGAGCCCTTTAAGGGAGATGATTAATTAATTCACAGCAGATGTTTAAATGACAACTATACGGTCATTTCCCTAAAAAGATAAAGTAATTTCATCAAATCGCTAACTGTTATAGTGAAAAGGGGAAGCGCGACAGAGTCGTCCGACATGTTTCCGCGTAATTTGGACCTTCGGCCCTGACGCAATACTAACTTAACTTAACCTATTTTACCGAGCTGTTGCGTGAAGTCATTTGTTAATGACCTGCTTGGAAGATTGTGTGTTTTTTTTATATATTTTTCTAATGTCAAGTTCGTTTGTTTTCTGTTACTGTCAATATACTCTTAAGCTTGCACCGTGTTTCCCATTCGAACCCCCTTTTCTCCCAGTTTAACCAGGGTTACAGTCCCGTCAGTAATATAGTCATAGTCATAGTCATAGTAAAACTTTATTTAACATCACAATCACTCAGTACAATATTATGACGGAAGTATGTAATACATTTTATAACTTATGATTAACAATTATTTTATTTAACTTTGTACATACAGGACTTGTGATGCTATAAAGGGGTTTAACTCAGCATAATGCTGCAGTGGGTCCACTGCAGCGCTGGTTTTCAGTCAGACCCTTGCAATATAAACCCTTACTTGGTGCATGTCGGAATGGAGTAAAGTTGTGAAAATATGTACATTATAAGCATAAGTAAACATATAAGATGCGTGTTTGTATTGTAATATATGGTCCTTCGAACACAGTTTAGGCATTTGATCAAATCTCTCAATATATTTAGGGAAATGGCAATATCGTGTTGTCATAACTCGTTCATTTCCTCTTTTCACTAAAACAATTTTAAGGATTTGACCGAATCACTTAATTTTTTTAGGTAAATTACCTCATAGAGTGGTCCTTTTTACATTTGCTGTGAATTGAACGTTTACCCTAGGTATTTGATCAAATCGACATTTTCATCATATGCCTGCTACATATCGACTGCTTGGACTGTAAACAAGGTTTCATCATGATCATCGTCATTTCAACCGAAATACGTCCACTGCTGGTACAAGGTTTTTTAAATTGAATAGAAAAAGCGTATGAAATGTTCACTACAGTTCTTATATTCACGAAATGGATTCTCGGCATTCGGAACGTAGTCTAGGGCTCGAGAGTTGATTTGTGGAGCTGAACTCGTAATAGGGTTTTTACCAGTTATTTCTTTTAGTACCTCACGTAACGAACATGCTTAGAAAACATGATTTTGTAAGTGCAGTATGCTTGATAATACTTTACTACGTAACATTCTATTTATGTCATTATGTTTTGGATTTTGTTAATCAAATCCCTGCTGAAGCACGCACACCTTTTCTGTGGGCTCAATCATATTTGTAAAAAATCTGAGTAAAATAAAAATACACATAATATTGCTAAGCTAATTACTTAAAATGGGTTTGCGACAAATAACAATTAACCAGGCTTGCTCACTGCGCGGATGATGGACGACCACAATAACGTATTAAAATATAAAATCCTACCTAGAACTGTTATTAACGCGAGCTGGAATTAACGGAGAAGTTAATTTGTAATGTATTACGAGTTACTGCTGATAAGAGTGATGTGATAAAATAACACCCGCCTTCTTCTTACCTTTTCGGCTTACAATTACCTGTCATAAATTACTAGTTTTTACTTCGTCCACGTGCAATTCGTTTTTCGCTCGGGATATATAATTTTCTTCGGGATAAAAATTTGCCTATGTCATCCTCCAGCCCATCCCTTCAGCTCTGTGCGAAAAATCACGTCGTTCTGTTGATCCGTTGCATCGTGAAAGAAGGACAAACCAACAAACCAACAAATACACTCTCTCATTTATTATATTAATAGGGATACTTAATGTAATTTAGTTTCGCGAAATAAGTAACAAATGCGTTATTGTAACAAACACGTTGCGTTTGTATAAACTATTCAAAATTAAAGAAATGTATACATGACATTTATACGATTTTACTCTATTTCGCGTAAATAAAATGACATGATTAATCAAATTAAATAATGAAAATACGAAATAATTCAATAGTTACGATTATAATGTCCGAATAATGTGGGAGCCGAACTTTCACATTTCCCCTTTTTATTGCAAAATCTAAGAAATTATTGCAAAGGAAGTAGATACACTTGACAGATTCTGCATCGCTACTGTCGCAATGCAGCCGCGCGTTCTCGAAAAGCGCGACTGTATCGCTGCAAAAGTAGCCGTGGGCGAACGCCCTTACAAAGTTCCATGGAATTTTTAACCATGTCAAAAAAGAAGGTTTTCTGTTGCCTCTGTTGGACCCATATGTACTTATGTATCTGTTTATGTATCTTCGCGATGGTACCCAAACCTACGCCATCTTGTCGAATATTTTTGCGCATATGTAACCTCCATACATCCAGGATGGTTTTATCTTTCTAGCACTTTCCTTCGGCGTTGCTTGCTTGATTCTTGAGTATATTTCGATTCAGAATACTCAGCAAGCAATCCTTCTTTGGGCTCTGGAGTGTTTTTTTTCCTCGACCTAAATGTACCACTTTATTCCCATGTGACACAGTCTACTATGCCATGTTTGTATAGTAAGGTTGAGATTATAAAAGTTGATTTTAAGACGACGAAATGCTGAATTTGGGTTATAAGATCTTGTCGGTAGGGTAAATGCTATTTCTGCCTTTTCTCAACACGGATATTGAAATCCAGGTTAATCCAAGAATTTAGATTACCTGACTTGAAGGTTCTTACGATTCAGCAATAGTATAGCAAAAATTTTAAGTCGGAATGTTAACCTATTTTTAAGGTATAACGAAAAAACTGTAAATAATATGTTAAGTCGTGTTCAGGAATTCAAACAATCCAATTAAGGATTATGGTAGTGTAAAGTTGGTTGCACTTGCTGCAGTCAGGAACTTTTTGATGAAGAGTAGAATATTAAATTTGAATAATGTAGCAGCCATTGAAACGAACACTTTATTTATCTATACCAATATTTAAAGAATTTATATACGAACTTCTAAATTCTTTACATTTGTATAGATACAATGGGTCCAATTCGAAACGGTGTCCGCTAAATTTAAGATTGCCTAAATTTAAAATAAGAAACGTCAAACTCGATTTTGTATAGCTCCAAGGTTCAAAATCGAGTCCAACGATTCTTATTTCAAATTTAGCGACGTCTAAATTTAGCGAAAACAATTTCGAATTGGCCCCAATGTTCATGATTATTTAAAACAATAGCAGTTTAAAAAATTCGGCAATATTCCTATTGCGCACTTGGGATTTGCAAACAATGTTATTCACAAATCAATGAGACACCATTATAGGTTTTCATTACGGCATCTTGAATTTACCATATTAGAAAAAATAATAATAACATAATACGACGTTCATGCCGAACAATCGAAAGTGTACTTACCTGTACTGTAAACAGTTAAATCGTTGATTATCAAATTTACTCTGAATTCGTCTTGTAAGCGATGATGAGCAATTGGCATTATGCTATTGTTACTTGATGTAGTAAATGTGTGTCGTTAAATCACATATGAGAATCATTAAAAAAAAAAAAACCGATTTCAATAACTCTTTGAAAAGTAAGAAATAATCATTGTCTTTCGTAAGTCAATTACCTAGACACGTCATATATATTGTTGATTAAGTAATAAATTAAATAAATCGAAGTCGGTGGCAAGTAAATTACGTAATATATCGGACATACTGTGTTCATTTACTTTATTGCCATCGACTTCGATATGTTTAATTTATCACTTAATCAACAATATACATATATGACGTTTCTAGGTAATTGACTTACGAAAGCCAATGATTATTTCTTACTTTTCAAAGGGTTTGTGAAGACGGTTTTTTATTTGTTATAGTCAAAATCGGTTCATAGAAAAAGCTGATTTGCCCTCGGATTTTTTTACTTACCAAGACCTGGCTTTCCACCGGAACTGTGCGTCATTTTAAAATGACTCGATCCTAAGCCACCCTTTACGTCTTACCTAATGACATTCGTCTTGTCTTTAAATATAGTATGGCATGTCTGAATGTGTGCGGGAATAGCAACGAGTAGCGTTTCTATATTTGTATGCATTTCTTAATATTGTCTTAGCCAGTTTGTGTTAACATTTAAAAAACTCACGGCCAGTATTATTTGACAATATGATAGTCAAAGGGCTGAGTCAAGTATATGGAAAAACATGAATACTATAATTCTAGGAAAATTAACTTTCATATTGACATAATAAATCAATCATAATTTCAACGTTCAATCATCCAGAGATGACGAAATTTGTATTGATTTGAATGAGATTTATATCTGCACGCCGTTGCAATGCGCCGAAAGCCCAGGTGGCAGGTTTTAAATTTAATCTTACACATCAATCATAATGTAATTTTTTCATTTTATGTATTTTCTGTCTAGAAAAGTTCTATTTAATAAATTTCCTGGCGTTTTATCGTTTTTAATTAACTTAACAAGTTAATTACTAGCGATTCATAAGTGCACAGAATAAAGTAGATGATAACAGTTGATTGGAGAGTTATATAGTTAAGTTAGCTGGTTGTTTAGTTTACGTTTTTAACCATGATTATCGTCTTAATCTTAACTGCAATACTAGGATACTCATACATAGGATGATGAACAGGAGTCGGTCGTTATTCGTAATCGCACGTCGCCAGCCCGTAAAGGAGCTTCTAATTTCCAGTCGGAAATTACTAGGTCGGTGGTGTGTGTGATAAGGTGAGCTCATTAAGCGGAACCGCGGGCGCGAGACGCTACGCAGTGCCAGCAATTTTCGATCGGAGGCTCGTCCTGCGGCTGGTGCCCAAGACAATGGTCTCGGTTCCCGCGGGCGGCGTCCCGCACGACGGCTCAGCAGCGGGAGCGGAGGGCGCAGGACGCGGCAGTCGCCTGCCTGACGCGCCGCGCGCCGAGCGCCAGTCGCCAAACGCGACGCTTCCCGCGCGCAAAACTTCAACATGGATTGGGGCATCCGCCGTAAGTTCGCTTAGCGATCGCATCACAACTTTTACCTTCTTCCAAATATATTCCCGTCGTTCGGACGAGGTGGTCGTCGCTCCGCCGGCTCGCGCGCTGCGGCCGGCCAATAGTAAACAAACGCATGTGGCCCGAAGTAGTTCGACCGGTGTGCCCGCAGATGCCGGTCGACTCGCCGGTGATGGTATTTTTAACTCGTTCCGTGGTTCGATGTCCGTTGTTTCGCCGAATCGATAGGTATGCATAAATATCGACCTTGAAGGTCTCGGTGGAGTTTCGCATAAGTTTAGTGTTGACTTAACTTTCAAGAAGTTTTGTGCCATCCAACGGACATATACATCTCGGTCTTTTATTAGTTGTGAATTTATTCAGTGCGCTTTAACTGGCTATTTGGAATGATTCGAGATCTTGATCCTAATCCGCGAGGATCCGAAACTTTCGAAATAATTTTACGGCGACCTCAATAAACGAGATATTTCTTTTGTCTTAGTGTTGACCGGTTTTATTTCGTCGAGAAATGTCATACTAAAAGGCCACTTTTACTGGCTGCTCATAAAATGGTGTGTCTACGAGTAACATGACCTTTTAAAGTCTCCATTGAAAGTAATCTAAGCACAAATAGCTTTTAGAATGAGACCCACGTTTATATAGAAAGTGATTTGTGAAGTTTGCTCTCAAACGAATTAAAGATTCAAAGGGAACAAAGACCATTGCATGCGGGCACGGTGAATGGTTTCATTGGCATAATGGTTTTTTTAATTCAAAGAAAAGTCTAACGTAATTTGCACAAGTTACATTAAACATTTAAATTGGAGCACTAGCATTTGCTTAACAAGTACGAAGCTAATTAATTATGTGCCGCGTAAAACGCCGACATGGAGGCGAATAGTCGCAGCCCCGGCCGAACATGACCGTCAGGTGCATACATTACAACCATTTTCTTTTATTTGTCTTTACAGAGTTCTTCTGATACATTCTACAGCCTATTTACCAACCACGATTTAAAACAAATGCAAAGCTTATTATACGAATAATTTTATGTTGACTCCAAATCCTATTATGCTATCTACTTACATAAGAGTCTTGAGATTAGATTTTCTGTTCAGTGGAGTGAAGTGAAAAGCGCGTCTCCCTTATTCCCCTAACATTTTAGTACCTGTAAGTACTCACGAGTTTACGTATTTTGCTTATATATACAGGATAAACGAAAAAACAGACAATGTAATTATTAAAAAGACTAGAAATAAGCACGGCTTTACTCACGATTTATTGTCAGAAATTTTTAATCTGATTAATGTAATTATATTTATTTTTAAAACATTTTTAAGCTGATTGCTTCGGGTTCCGAATCCGAATGAAAGCGGAATTAAGAATGAACTAACTCTAGAACTAGAACTAGTCAGTGTCAGTCGGTGGATTTGTTGTTGAATAATATAAAATACCAGCCTTACCAGACATATCGGATAATCGAGTTATTCAATAAGGTGTGATTAATACAGATAAGAAATAATTAATATGATTTTTTATTGCCATTTCATAATTCTTTTATAGACAATCGTAGACACGAAACTTAATTTCAAGTCATTTATAATTTAGCGTTACGTTGTAGTTCGATAATCGACGTTCTCGACTTGCGAGACTACAAAATATTGGAAGATCTAGCTTGGCCGTATCTTTGTGTTAATTTTGTATGTTGATGAAAAAGATTGTTGACCAAACTTTAAATTCACTCACTCACCACCTGTGCGAATATGCTCAGTGAATTGTGAGCTCGTTGTTCTAATTCTTTATAGGTATACCCGAAAATAGAACCTCTGAAAAATGTGACACTCGTAGGAGTTTATAATCTTAAAGGCGGAATCTGTCTCTTATGCCATACATCTAATTGCTCGGCGCTCAGCTCGATTGGGCTTTGGGCAAATATCAATCGTTACTTGCTAAAAAAACCTGCAGTGGCAAAACCATGACTGACCGAAAAAATAATATAATCTTGACATCATCGGTTCGGACACTACTGACACGTGTTCTGAAAAAAGTATTGGCGATGTGCTATTACCTGTTTTTTTGCAAAATTTAGTTTCCATATTGTTCGACTTAAAATTCAATTTCGCAGGACCTGGTAAAATCCTCCGGTAAAATTGCGATTTTGTCGCCAGTGTCAAACCTTGCGAATTCACTATGCCTGCCTTATCATAACCGTCCTACTAATAAGATAAGTGTGAAGAAAGTATGTGAAGATGTTTGGACGATTGGATGTTTCATCCTCAATCACACGCAAACGGTTAACGGATATGGATGAAGTTTGGCAGATAGGTGGTAGACCATATCTTGGAATAAACTTAGGATACTTTCCATCTCAATCCCCCGCGAACAGAGTCGCGAGCACAGCCGGTACATAATAAACCTTAGTCCTTTGTCGCATCACTGTGTTCGTTTCCCTGTATGTGCCCTTATCTTAGGAACTACTGAAGTAATTTAGGGGTTTACACCAAAACTTGAATTGATTTTTTGAAGGCCTCGTGTAAATTGACTGAATATTATGCCAATACTAATCGCCTATTTCCTATCGACAGTCGCAGAAGACTGTCGTCTGCCTGCATTGCTCATATCACTGAACTCTTTCTTGCGTGAACTAGTTTCAGTTTCAAATAAGAATAACGTTAAAAAAAGATAAAAAACTCACGGCGATATTTATTTATGTCTATCTACTAAGATGACGATAACAGTTAAACGAAAGGATGTCTTCGTAAGACAATACAAATCCTTACCAAATAAAATAGTTATCGTCAACAAGCCTTTAGCATTAGCAGTTAACAAAATTTCCATTCCCATTTGACAAACGCTTCTCGAATTGAATATTTGAGCATATATTTTGTCAGAGCTCTCTCGTATATTGGTTGTTTCCTAAGTGCGTCTTGTTACAGAGAGGATTGACCTGAAGGCAATGTTTTGATTCTAAATAATACAATTTTGGTGTCAACTTGCTCAAGGGCTTTAGCTGTGTAATGCTTCCTGCTTCGGTCTTTCTGGATAGTTATGATCTGGGCCCTTTCAAGAGGAGAGTAAAATAGGCATGTCCTGGATAATCGCGTTCCGACTTCGGCCGCGTCGTCATTTCCCCATTAGGTGGTTAAGCGAAAGCCCATTAAAAAAGTTTCAGTTCCGAAACGAATCTTTAACATATTTATATTTCACATTTTATTTATTAGGGTTAACTTGTATCGCTTACGTAAGTACTTATTTGTCAAAAAATACTTTTGCTAACTATAAAATTGCGATAAGCTGTTCTGACTAATGATTTTTTGCCAAATGATAATTTGAGTTAAATAGTTTGGGATGTGGTACTTTGGGAAAAGTTGTTTATCCATACATTAGTAATCCGTCGTCGCTATGTATGTAGTTATACCGAGTCTATTTCAAGTTTTACATGTAAAATGTCAAGGCGATCTGACACACCTGCCCTAATAACTATTGGTTCGACGTCGGAGACGAATAGCTGGTATATTAGCTCGGAGATCGACTTTGCGGGTTATGGATGTCCCCCAGGGTTACCAATTGAGTTTTTATTATTATTCAGCTATGTTCTCGAAATTATACAAAATTGACATTGCTGAATGTCGGATTTTTGCGACTGTTGGTGTCAAGATACAAACAGTTGTAAAAATCCGACATGAATAACGCACTGGTTTTTCAACACTTGAACTTATAGATTCTTAATCGTGAAGAATTTTTTAGTATCGAATTATACATGAGAGTCCAGGACACAAAGAGGATACAGTTCTTGTATCCAGTTATACCATCTGGCAGCCCTAACCTCCCCCCTCGAGCGTTGTCATTGTTTGCGTAAACTTGTCCTGCTCTATAATCTAACTTCCCTTATTTAGACTAACTTTCCATTCAGTTAGTAATAATTTGAAATGTTATTTCAGTTGAATATTGATTTATAATTTGAATGCTATACCAACCGGTTTTAAATTTTCTTTTGTATGCATGAGATGTAGCTGTGATGTTCTATAATATGTTAATAGCTTGTTCTGAAATAGTTGCCGCGTAGGGATTGATTCATATGGCCGAATTCAGAAAGGCCACTCAAATTGAGCTTTAATTAAAGTGACGTTTCAGTGACGTTTCTGTAGGTATGGGTTGACAACTATTTAGGGACATTTAACTACTTAATATCTTATCAAATGCTTAAGGGGCGTTTCTGAATTCGGCCATTAGTCTATTACATTATATTAGTCTGCGGAACGATTCCAGGTCCAGTAACGGCAGGTTGGTTATGATTTATTAAATCATGTATTTAAATTACCGTGTGTCACGGAATTTGTCAGCTTATACCATAGAATCCATAGAATGTAAAATAAAAATACAGTTATGGACAGATTCGTGTTTGATATCGCATAATAAATTTGGTACTTGTGTCACAAAGGAAATGCCATGTTATTAAAATCCGCGTGAGGTCAAGTATTGTGCGGGTACATGTTAACGCTATCGTGTTGGTAATGTATCTAGTGCACGAGGTCGCGAAAGCGAAACTTTAAGTCCTTTCTCTTATACGTTTACACTTGCGTCTTTAATAATTTCATTTGTGTTCACGTGCGTATGATATGGCATCGTAAACGATACGGTATCAGTATTGCACGTTTTATATACGCTGAATACTCTTAGTTCTCGCAAAGGGAGTTGTATAATGTTATAACTCCTAGACTCCCCACGGAAAAGTAAGTACGTACCGTAGTACATATATCGTTTGACTGCCAAATCGTCTCCTCCCTGTTTCTTTCGTATATATAGGCAATTTGTTTGCAAATTATCAAACACTTGCTTTTATCATTTCAATTGTGTCGTCAAACGAATACAGCAAGCCTTTAGGCTTGTGCATACCAACTAATCTTATTAACCGACTTCAAAAAAAAGAAGGAGGTTCTCAATTGTTTTTTTTTTTTTTAATGTTTGTTACTTCAGAACTCCGTCATTTAAAACCGATTTTGAAAATTCTTTTTTTAATCGGTAGGGTATACCTCCAGTTTGGTCCCGTTGTAGTCAAAGTCGAGTTATGATGAGAGCATCTATGAGGAATCGATGGAACTCTTCAAATATTAAGGGCAAGCATATAGCAATTTTAGTATTTTCTGTAATAACTCAAGCAGTTACGTTCCAAAAGCATTATTTGGTGAAGCGGAACTATTGATGAAGACCATAGATGATTGACGGTTGGCGATTAAATTGCTGTATAAAGTTCTGAAGCAACTTATGTCCATAAAAATTCATGTAGTAAAACTGAAGAACCAGGAGAACTCCTCAACGATTGACATCCTTGTACCGTGGATAGCAACAGTTTGTAAATGGTGATGAGCAAATGGCATTATGCTATTGTTACTTGATGTAGTAAATGTGTGTCGTTAAATCAGAGGATAATAAATAAAATGTGAAAAAAAACTTACTTTTTAAAGGCTATTTGAAGTCGGTTTTTTTATTTTATAAATTATATGATTATTATCGTTGAGGATACTAACAGACGCTACAACGTACTCAAAGCGTACCTTAAAGTAACGTAATTAAGTCGTCCTTATAGTGAACCAACTTCGTTGCATTCAAAGATGGCTGACGTATTGGACAGTTGTCGTTTAATGTCAACCCAGCACGCATACCCTGCATCAATATAATTAAGGAAGATGTATAGTTAGCTGAATATTTGGGGCTTTAAAAAATTCGTTAGTCGCAGAAGCTCTTTCAGCGTCGAACCACTTTATTAGAGCATCTCGAACCACGCCTAAAAAGGGTGCGGTTTGATGTGCGGAGCGATTTGAGACCGTTAAACGCGTGGCTGTTACGCCCTTTGTCCTCTTTACTTCCCTAAAACTTGGCAAGCGTACGTTGGGCGTAACTTAGCTGTGCCTCCCTCTAAAGATACCATAGAAATCTTCAGGTGGCATTTTGTAGTTGTTGCCAGCTTTATAATAATATTAAAATTGTGTATTCTACATTTATATTTGGACTCGTGTCTGCCTTTTCTGTATATATGGCCACGAAGCATATCCCATATATCCCTAATATTATGATCGCTTAATCTCAATAGATATGTTACATCTTGGATATCAGCGTCTGAGAAATTTCTCTTAGTAAAAGTTAGAACGCCTTCCGTCACAGCATCCCCTGCAGACGCTTCCAGTAAGTTCGTAGATTCATCTCCCTGGGCTCTAATTTAAATCGACTTGCACTTAAGCTGGAATATATTCTGATACCCGTGTTTATTCATGTATAATACCATGAATTATAATGCCAATATGTTTACAAAGTCTTCCTAACGTTTATCGAAGAGAAATATGACGATCTCGTAAACAGTAGCACGATATAGAAGCTTTGAACGACGTGTTTTACGTTAAAACATGGTTCATATACGAGCTAAGCTTACGTCCATTAAAGTGATTGTGAAATTGGATTACGTTTTTATTTCTACTATTATAACACTATATTGAAAATATAAAACATTCTAAACGGCAATATTAATTAAGTAAGTAAATAATTCGTTAGTTGCATGTCGCTGCGAACAAAGAACATCAGATCGTCGAAATATATAGAAATTTGTATTCACTTCGACCATCGTTCGAAACCGGGACACGTTCTCCGGACTACGGCCAAAAGGTCAGATGCTATGGCCTATATTATCATGATTGTTTGCTAAGAGGATTCCATTCGAACGGCCCATAGGGAGGGATACATTTCTTTCTTCATTATGTTATCCCCAATCTTACATACACTTTCTAAGATCCAAGCTCTCCAGACTTTCAATCGTGATTGTAAGCCCTGGATTTTTCGGATGAATGCGAAGCGATGAGAAAAATGTAATTTCACATTTGAACAATTTTGCAGTATATCTGAATATTAGCGCTATCTTGAAATTCTTATATCTGAAAAGAAAGTGCTATCGATTGCGAATAATCTTGGCAGTTCTAACACATATTGCTATATACAAGACCGTGGACTTACTCGAGTTGCTTTGCTTGACGATATGTCAACATAAGTACTAGTAAGTATAATAGTTGGTGTGTTCGAGAGCCTGCATTGTTTACGCAAGGTCCGCGACGCGCCGCGCCACTGCGTGCCGCGCCGCCTCGTCCGTTGCCGCCGGTGCTGCGCCCACTATCGAGATTCCTGTATGCTATTTTATGAAGATTCTCATGGCTTGGCTAGCTGAGGCTTGGTTATCCATACTTTGATGTTTCAACGCTAAAAGTATAGACGCAACGTTTGAGTTTCTTGATGACGTTATGCTACATAAATCGTACGAATTATATGGTGATCAGTTGAATATTAATAAAGGGTCTCTTTTAAATGTACCTATCACTTTAAGTATTAATTGTATTAAAATCAGAATGAACGCACTGGCTTTGCGAATGCAATCCAGTGGTAGGCGCAGCTTAAAGTTCATTGGTGGTGGTAGCCTAGTCTGTCGTGCAGAGCGTCGCAGGTTGTAATCCCTGCGGCCTTTGATTTTCGGATCTCATGCGCGAAATTGAATTTGATGTTTACCACGAGTTGGTGAAGGAAAACATCGCGAGGAAACCTGCATGCATCTGCGGAGTAATTCAATGATGTGTCTGAAGTCCAGATCCAGTCCAATCCGCACTGGGCCCGCGTGAGATCTACTGCATAGTCTCTCTCACTACTATGCGCTGATGAAGGTGTTGATGTTGAAAGTTTAAAAAGTATTCCGAAACAAATAAACAGGATGTTATGCGCGCAATTTTGATGTATTGCATTAACTGCGGTTTCGTCTGAGGATTCGATTTATTAGAATGTAATCGATAATTTCCCAGAATTTAGGCAGTTACTTATTCAGTTTAGGCAATTAAATATTTTTCCAGTGAATTATACACACGTGAAAATTAACAGCCTTGCCGTAATCACGACTTACTGACCTAGTTAAAAGCATTAATTATACAAACAAAACCTTTCTCAGTCACTGCAACAAGAACTACTTATATCGCGAGTAGAACATTCACTAACAAAATTATCGTACAGCAGAGTTGTTGCAAAATTCAATGGGAAATAATTAAACCAATTTATATTTATTACCCAGGAAGCACAGAAAGCCGCGTAGTTATACTTATTACTAGTACTGGGAGGTGATCGACAAAGGTTTTGTTTATTAAAAGGAAGCTAAGCGTAGTGCTGCGTTGCCTGCTGCATTCTACTGGTCGTGCCCGCTGCCCGCGTCCCATTCTCGAGTCATGAGTGGCCCTTGCGTTATAAAATATCGCCTACCCGGCAAAACGTACAAAGTTAGTGCGTGCGCACTGTTGATACACAAAACTAGACATCTTAATTTATCTCATTACTTATCCTGCAACATCCTTGTTAAATAAATATCTACTTGAATTGGTGGGTTTAAAAGATCCACAAAAATTCGCAGTGGTGCGGAAACTGTTGAGTACTCTAGGATAATACCACTTATAGTAAACAAAAAATAACCACAATAATTCATTGACTTGATTATTTGAATTTAGACTTCGGATAAGTTTCAAATAAAAAGGTTTTTAAAAATGTTCAACAAGTGCAAACCGATATCGAATCTACATATAATTACTAATCTGGAAAAAAGTATAATAGTAGTTTATGCAACGGTTGCATAATGATAGGCCTTAAAACACTAGTGCGGTTTTCATGAAACGAGCCGATAGGCGAGTTTCATAATAAGATCGCACGTGTGTTTTAAGGCCAAATTATGCAGAGTTGCATACATAACTTTATCTACACACATATTATAAATCCTCCATGATGGGTTCAGAAACAATATTTTCTGGCACCAAGTTATTTGTTGCAATCGTGGCTGCATATTTCCGATATCCGGCGCATTTTCACATCACACACACTCCGAGAAGACTACTTACTATTCATATTTTCAACTAAAATGTAAATTACAAACAACTTTTTCTATTCAATTAATTCTACTTTCGTTCAGCAAAACACCAACATGGCGCCGATTCGATCCTCCGTCAAGACCATTTTTTTTAAATCATAGACAAACGGATGAAGTCTCTATTCTCACGTCACTCGAGATCAAATATTGTGCAGTTTATATTAAAAAAAACATACTGAATTGACGTTTCGTATCAATAACTGTTTTAATATCTATGGATACTAGAATAGAGACCCACTTGAGTTTTGACAGCTGTTCCAAATTTAATCTCATTTCTTTACTAAAAACGATAAAGAAGTCATGTTATTTCTTTATCGCAGCACTGGTTTTTCCTAATTGGTTGTCAAAATGGTGGTCATTTCCTACGGTTTTTGATTAACCAATGGAGGTTTTATGATATGGGTGTAGATAAAACACATATCAACACAACAACTCAGTAAGAAATGGTAAAACATAGAACAATGATATGTACACAAGAGTGATGCGTGTGAGCCGAAATGGTCTCCACTTAGTCAGCAATGCAGTTAGCATGCTAACGGCGCTGGTTTTCTGTGAAGCCAGCGGTTTGTTTGGTACAGGCCTACTGCGATTATATAATAGACCCTCATAATGGCTTGGTTTAACAGAAGTAACTTTTGTATAATATGTAGAAATAATTTTGAATGATATTGGTATGCTTATAATAGATAATAAACAATATGAGCCAGATGATATAGATTCCAAGATTATATACAGAATGGAGAAAAGAAAATGTAATGAATAAATAAATTAGGGATCCTAGGGATCTTCAAAAAACGAGCCTAGATTCCTTTCTCAAAGGGCCGGCAACGCATCCGTGATACCCCTGGTGTTGCGGGTGTCCATGGGCAGCGGTGATTGCTTACCATCAGGTAACCCGCCTGCTCGTTTGCCCCCCTCTTAATATAGAATTTGTTTTTTATAGATTGTTGTTTATTTCCTTTATGCTCCAGTACTTTGAAGACCGAATAGATGTTGTTTCAGTTTATATTTAAAACGGCTTACTTTGAGTGTTTTATCGGTGATGGAAGATTATTCCAGCATTTCGCAAACGTTGACAACGATTTGACATGGTCTACTTCATTCTAAATACGGACACATTTTTATAAAACTGTTTTTTTTTTTTTGTTTTCGTTACAAATTTTGTAAGATCGTCGACCTGGCAAGTACAATTATCTAACAGAATTGTATATGTCATGTCATGACCTTTCTGAAATGGAGGTTTTCCCTTTACGCTGCCCGCCCGGCCCTGATCACGTTATATGTAATGTAGAGTGACGTTTGAGATCGCTATCGGATCGCTGTGCTATGTTTATTTGTACGGAACGAGAACATTTTCCACACCGCTTCTAATAATTGAGTGGACGATCAATACGAGACGTTTTTCAGCTACACTCAGCCTCCCATTGTTAGCTAAATGGACGTTCAATTTACTTGTTGTGGTCGTTTGTGTTTCTTTGTGTATTGTTCACGGACCCAAGATATAGGTTATCCTAGTTCGGGCCATTGAGTGTGACGTTTTTTATTTTACTTTTATAAAAATGGAAGTAGCGGCTGTGGTCAGTAACTATAATTCTTTGTTTTTGGCGTTTGAAAGTTACTTTTATACATTTTACTGTAATTGCATACATTTTGCGCGCAATAATACTAATTTCTCGAATACTCTTCGATTATTCTTTAAAGAAAATTAACAGTGGCAAAAATGGTTTATCGTTGTGGATTTCGTTATTCGCGGCCTACTTTTAGTTGGGGTCGCATACCAATGTGCATGCAGATCGCGACGCGCTCCTGTTCGCCGCTTTTATCATACAATTACTCGTCGTGGAAATCAATGATGCATTATACATTAACGATTGACTTATTTTATTGTCCAATCGTTACGTTGAGAAGGAGCATTAATTGGCTGATATCGACTGGGGGCGGCATGTGAAAATGTGGCGGTGTTTGCGGTGGAGCCACAGGTGGGGTAATTACGCATGAGTTCATAAGTCACGCACAGTCCCGCCAAGCACCGTACCGGCACAGGACGGGCGCCGGGCGCGGCCGCAGCCGCCTGACGACCGGCCACCATCGCCAGGCGTGTCGTGTCGCTTACATCGTGTCACTACGTTACAAGGACAACCATCTACAATGCAGACAGGGGATTGAATCGTTTGTGCCAATCGAGGAACGGATCAACGTTAAATCGATGATTACTTTGTTAGCTCATAACGTGAACCATAAGAAAAGTTAATACGTGATGTCTGATATGAGCTCAATTGTATTTGATCAACAGTGCAGTGACCGCGTTGAACCTTTCTAGGAGGGAACTAGACAATAAACGACTTAATAAGTTTCATAGTTCAGAACAAACAAAAAATCTTCTATTCAATGCATGTGTTCAAAAAAACTATTTTACCATAGGCCAGCTGCCTTGCCCTCAATTAGGGAGCTCTCTATTATTTAAAATTTTACGCATTGTAAATGACTCCGATAAATCAAAAGGAATTCAGTACCGAGCTGCTTAATTATCTACTCAAGTCGTTTGAAGAGATTGCCAATCATTTTTCAAGAGTGATTCGTTTGCATAAAAAACAGTCAAGGTACTCGTACCTCTGACCTTTCCGGCTAGATAATATGGAATTAATTATAAATGGAACTAGTGATCGACGCGATACCTGTACCTTAAAACATTATTGCATTCCTTATGAGCGCTGGCGGTGTATAATGGTATTGTGGTATTGAGGCCAGTTTCAATTAGACCGTCGGATCGAAGCCACCTCCGTTCACCAGCTCCCAAGTCGCGATCACTACGTGAACATGGCTCCGAGAGGATTCCCTCCACTGCGAAAATATGCTGATGAACAGATCCTTTAGCTCCAGGCTTCGGAACGGAACAAAGGAAGTAGTCCTTGGTAATTATTTTTTCTTAAAAGATTATTTTACTCGAGTTTCCAAAAGAAAAATCACAATACACATGGCATACACACAGAATATTTTTTTATCGTCGATAAAATATGTATTCGAGGGTGGTTTCAGATACATCTCCGTCTAAAGCCGTTAACATATAATATTCGTGTTCCTGCAGTATGTTACGAACGGCACTTTACGACCAAACCTTTGTGAGACAAACTTTGAGAGCAGGGTCTCCTTTTAAATTTATTTGCGTACTTCGAGTGATGAAGACCTTTTTTTGACAAGTTGTTTACCATATTCTTCAGATAAACGACGTGTATTATGACCGTAAATTATGACGAGTTTCTACTGCTGGGATTATTTGCATAGACGGGACTTTACGTTCAAAATCAACGTCTAAACTATGACAGCTAATATTGGTCTGATCGAGACCCGGGTAGCGTGGAGGAAGCTTCATAAATAGTTTATATCCAAATGAGTGCATGGTTCCTATTGATTTTGCCACGTACTGAACTTATCGTCCGCTACAGTGAATGAACATATTTTTTTAATTCCATAAAACAATGGACCGTGCCCGGTGCTGATTCCAGTTGAACGAAACCTCCTTCGTTTATATTTAATCGTTTTCCAGGCGAAAACTCACAAAATTTTGTTCATTGTCAAAGTTTACCTTCGAGCGTGTTTTCGATGTACGCTGGTATGAGGTTTGTCGTTGTATGTGTAAGTTAAGAGGAGTGTGAACCTACGGCTTTTCATCCAAAAGGCGATAACGATTTCCACCCCTTAAATGTTAACCGATTTGGACCAATTTTTGATAGATTGTCAACCAGAACAAAATCTAAGTTTATTAGTTTTGTTTTTTTTTTTACTATAATCAATAAATTTAGTTTTATTATTGCTTCAGTATTCTCATACAAAAAGAATATCGGCGACTATTTGACTTGTTGATTTTCAATCAAAATTCAAAAAACGTTCAACGTTCTAGATTTTGTTCTGGCTAACAATCTATCAAAACTTGGTCTAAATCGGTTAACATTTAAGCGGTGGATATCGTTATCGCCTTTTGTATGAAAAGGGTGACTTTTGCCTTTGGTTTACAGTCATCTTAAAAATTTTATGCCTTTATTTATTTACCCAGGAACTCGATTCATTACAAAAATAGACGCCATCCAATGTTGTCATATCTGAAATTGAAAATTTAGTAATACCTAATTTATAAAATTGAGTTTGGAGATGAAGAAATTACAGGACGTGCGGGTATTTCAATTATAGCCCCCAATTAATTATGTAAGATTGCTTTGTTCGTACAATCGATCATTACAACAACGTTGCTCTGTTTGCTTTTCTGATTGATTCCCGGCCGATGCTGACTCGGAAATCAGATCTGCAGACTTTTATGTAAGCATGAAATAATTTGGTACTTTTTTTAGTTTTTCTAACAAATATTTGCCCATGTTAATATGCATAACACCCATCGTCTCTTACATGCAGTAGCTGTTGCAAATATAATAAACCGCAATATTCTTTAGGGCATTTGTATACTGTATACAACTATTCGAATTTACGAGATCAAAATAATCGGAGCAGATAAAATTTCAAATATTGCTTGTGCATATTTCATATCCGTTTCAGTTTTTCAAGAGTCGCGAAGATTAATATTCGCCCATGATATGTTTTATATGAATATTGTCGGCGTAATTTTTTTATCACATCTGGTTGTAATTAGCGTCCATAAATCTTAAATACTGTGCGCGCGTACGTGCTTCGTTTAGCGGGGTCATACCACGGTTTGTTGGATCATTTTCACAACAAGCTTTTTTTCATAGGTACTAGCGACGACGACGCGGATAGCCTAGTTGGTAGTGACCCTGCCTTCGACGCAAGCGTCCCGGGTTCGATCCCCGGTAAGGGCAAATATTTGTGTGATGAGTACGAATGTTTGTTCCTGAGTCTTGGATGTTTCCTATGTATTTAAGTATTTATTTCTCTATATGTAAGTATTTATATCGTCGTCTAGTACTCATAACACAAGCCTTTAGAGCTTACTTTGGGACTAGATCGATTTGTGTAAAGATTGTCCCCTGATTTATTATTTATTATTATTTATTTATTACTAGCAAATTTTCACATAGCATTTTTTCATAGTAGCGAATTGTCACATGGCTTTTTCTCATAATAGCGCCATGCAAACGCCATACAATGCAGCAAATGTCACCTTTCGAAGCGCTGGTAGCTTCAGACATGTAAAAGAGCCCATGTGGCCTACTTGCAAAATAAATATTTTCATTTTCATTTTCAATGTGAAAATTCGCTTCTATGAAAAAATGCTATGTGAAAATTTGCTACTATGAATAAATGATTGTTGTGAAAATGATCTAACAAATCCTCGTATCAAACAACATTACATTAATAAAGTCGTTTTTATTCACAATTTTTTTAACTTTGTCGCTTATTAGCCAGATCATTTTGACGACGCGGTTAGTCTAGTTGGTAGTGACCCTGCCTCCGAATAAAGCGGTCCAGGTTCGATCCCCGGTGAGAACAAATATTTGTGTGATGAGCACGAATGGTTTTTCCCGAGTCTTGGATGATTCCTATGTATTTAGGTATTTATTTATCTATATACGTATGTATATCGTCGTTGAGTACCCATAACACAAGCCTTTACAGCTTACTTTTGGACTAGATGGATTTGTGTCGAGATTGTCCCCTAATTTATCTCGAGATTTTTGGTGCAAAATCAACTGTAAAGTAGTAAGTTCGTGTATTGATAAACATACTTCGATACACTATCGATACTTGTCTCCTAGACTATTGCTCCATGCCTGTTTTGTTTGTAAAACATTATAGCAGTACCGAATAGCCCAGCACTGTAAAGCGGTGCACTAAGAAGGAGAAGTTGGAGCAGTGGGTGGTTCTATGGAGATTTTGTTGACTTTGTGCGACCATACGTTACGACAGAGTATTATTATTGGAGGTTAATTGGGCCATATATGTGCCGCTTCATTTGCTGATCTATTGTGGCAGCCCTTCGGTTTGGCTAGTGCTGGCCTCGGCAGGGGTGGTCCGCTTTCCACCGTGTGCTCAGACCCTTACCGTAAGAGCATCGGTTACCGCAATTCACACGCAGATAATGTACATAAGTTAGAAAAACCCATTGGTACATGGCAACCGCTTGGATTCGAACCCTAACCTCACGATCACGAGTCGACATCCTTAGCCGTTAGGCCACCGACGCTCTTTAAACAGACAGAGTAACAACGTTGAGTTTGTTTTACTAATACCCCGAACATATTTTTTGCCCCTTGAAGGATTTTTTTTAGCTATCAACAGTGTGTGGCCACAGACCATTATATCCTGAAGACACAATTTAGCCTTACTTTTACTAGCAAATAAATCTGCCAAACTTGTGGGCGCGGGGGGTTTTAGGTGTGTTCAAGGTTATGCGTTTATGGCTTTTTGAGTCTTAATGTTGGCAGCGGGGTCGCCCGGCTAGGCAGACGCTATAGATAAATATATGGTCTGTGTGTGTGGCTACTAATACGGCTGTTTCATGTGTTTGTTACTTGAATCCGTAGCACGTTTCCGCGCTAGAACCAATTTAGTCTACGAAATTCGTAGCAACTCTCGTAGCAGCAGTAGGTCGGTCCGACAGCGCTGTAGACGCTAATGATGTTGACACTAGAAGCGCCCCCCCTCTCTCCCCCTTCCCTGCCTTTGGAGGCTCGAGTGCACTTAAACCAGCAGTATCCCTAAATGGGGCCCGTCTAAAACGCGAGCATGTGCCCTAACACTTACGGCCGGTGAAAATCGCATTATGACTATTGCGACATTGCTCTTTTGAGAGGATAATGGAATATTGCTGTAGTGAATGAAATGTTGCTTTTCAACATTTACAAGTGCACATATTTCTTTGTTTCATTTCATTTCGCGGTTTAATCGGTCAACAGATCTTTAAAGTTGACCTCCGTGCGTCTGTACTAATATGGAGACGAACATAGGATTAATTTTATTGACATTATTTATCAATACGTATTAAACAGTACCGTGACTCACTTATAGACAACGCACAGCCTAAACGGGTGGTCCTAGACGTTTAAAATTTGGAAGAGATATTCCTCGAGTACCCTAGAGGTGCACTAAGGAGGGATTTTTTGAAATTCCATCCCTAAAGTGGTGAAAAGACGTGATAAAGATTTTATGGAAAATGCTGCGGGCGAATCTGTGGCGGGTCCACTAGTCGCTGATAAATGCAATCACTAGAAAATCGCGTGAATTAAGCTTGATCATTAAAAGTACATTAAATCAGCCAACGTATTATTAAGTTGAACATTCTTACGTGTAACGTATCGATTATTATTATCGATGACCTCTCGCTAATGACATAGTCAAAGAAAACTATGGGTCAATATAATAATCGTCTTTAGTAGAATATTTTCATTCGGAGTGTTGGTTCTCTGTATTTGTATTTACGTGCTGTGTGTGTGTGTGTACCGAGGGTCGGTAAGTAATTAACGTCGTTTACGTTGTGCACTAAATAGTTCCCCGTGAGTTAGTAAAAGCTATTCGGGTCTACAATTAGTTTATTTGAATTAACCCACTATTAATAAATAAAAGCTAACGTTCGCTTGTCGCGTAAATTGAACCTTCATTCGGTGTAGTCATTTCGCATGTAGCATATATGGATTTGGCCTAAAAGTATTTATGCAAATTTGAATTGAAATTGCCGCTGTAGTGGGTTCGAATCTTAAGCTAAACTAAGAATCTCAGTTGTTTCGTTTGAATTCGATTTAAATTTCCAGGTCACGTTATCCGGAGAATGTTTGTTTTATTCCGTAAATAGTTTGAATGAAATACTACTATAAAGTGTACCCAGCGACTGTAATGTAATGCAGCATACACTGTGCTCATCTTAATAATGAAATAATTTGCTAAATATATTATTCAGATATAATTGCCATATAATTTATATAGTGGATTGTATATTGTCTATCTCTCTTGCACTATGCTCAAACTTTTTATAGCTCATCTTGATAATGTACCTGTGAACTATTTTACTGCCATATTAACTTGTAATCTTCTCTCCTTCATTCTTCAGTCGAGAACCAGGACGAATTCCTTCAGAATTTGAGTTAGGGAATAGATTTTGATTCAATCATCACCATCATGACAGTGGCCCTAATATGAATGACACAAAGATAAATTTTAACCCGTTTATCTCTATGACTATCTTTTTCGTCGGCACTATTGTGAGAGAGACGCACTTAGAGATAAGACGGTCTATCTTATCTTTGTGTCATTCATGTTAGGGCTGCAGCAGTCAGGATTACCATAAATAATATAATAGGTCCAATTCAAAACGGTGCCTTCTTAATTTAAAATTTCCTAAACTTAAAATAAGAAACGTCAAATTCGATTTTGTATAGCACAAAGCTGTTAAAATCAAGTTTGATTTTGAAGCTTTTTATTTTAAATTTACGACACACACTTTGGAATTGGCCCCAATGTATCGTTAACAATGGTGCTTGTCCCAGGCTCGATCATGTTCCACGTGCGGCGGCGGCCGGCGGACGCGCAGCCGCGCCGGCGCAAGAAGAAGACGAGCGGCGCGGGCACGGGCGCCGGCGCGGGCGGCAGCAGCGCGCGCCCCGGCTCAGAGCCCGTGCTCATCGAGGTCGCGCCCGACGGATCGCCGCTCGAGAACGGCCGCTGCGTGCGCATCACCGGCGACCTGCTCGAGGTAAAATACAAATACACTACATTTTAAACAGCTCGTATCCCAAAATCGGTAAAGAAACAATACAGTTTCTTCTCATAAAGTAAAATAAATATTTCAAATGTTGTTAAAAAAAAGAACATTTTTCATGTGTATTCCCATACGAGAAGAGAAAAGCAAAGTGTTTCACATGGGAGACAAATATTTATATCTCGGGCTGTAGAGCTGGAATCCCTCGCTACACTCAGGCAGGATTCTACGTTAGAATGCGTCTTTGTGCTCTAGAGTCTTTTTTTTTCCTCGACTTAAATATACCACTTTACTCCCATGTGACACAGTCTATTATGCCATGTTTGTTTGTATAGTAAGATTGTGAAAGTTAACTTCAAGATGAAACAATGCTGAATTTGGGTTTTAAGATGATGTCGGTAGAGTAAACGCTATTTCTGCCTTTTCTCAACACGGATATTGAAATCCAGGAGTCTTGGAATCGCCACGATTCAAGCTGATATAGGTTAATCCAAGAATTTAGATTACTGACTTGTAGGTTCTTACGATTCGGCAACAGTGGAGCAAAGATTTAAACTCGGAAGGTTAACCTATTTTGAAGGTAGGATAAGGAAATACGAGTAATGTAAATAATATGTAAAGTTGTGTTCGGGAATTCAAACAATCCAATTAAGGATTATGGTAGCGTAAAGTTGGTTGCGCTTGCTGCAGTCAGGAACTTTTTGATGAAGAGTAGAATATTCAATTTGAATAATGTAGCAGCCAGAGAAACGAACATTTTTGGAGTTTACTCCTTAAGAATTGATTTTCATATATAAGCCCGAAGTATGAAAAATTATGGGGAGTAATATCAAACTACGATGGCACACTTTGACACGGTACGGAGTCACACGAAGTCACACGATGTTAGCCGAAGATGCGTCGGTCGCTTCGCATTGCATACAGATATAGTGAATAATATGTTTCCATCGGTAACACTCGGATCTCAATTGGAAGACGACGGGACCCGAAGTGTCAATTAATTATTGTATTCAATGAGTGACATGTTTATATTCATTAATATTAAACTTTATTATTACTGTCAAATGAAAAATGAAAAAAAAAAAATACAGCATGGTACGATGGGTACTGGTTTATTTAATAATCGTCGTGCGTAGGAGCTGACACTTACACACTTTTTTTTATCTATACCTATATTTAAAGAATTTAGAAGGTCGTATTTAAGTTTATTAGCTTTTGCCCGCGTCTTTCCGCGTGGATTTGTTGACGCTGTTCCGCATATAATATTTTGAAGCGAAACGGATGCGGTGGTTAATGTTTTACAATGGGGAAGTTGCATGGAAATCAGAATGAGGTTTAAATGATATATTATGAAATGTAAACAAAAGCATATTACAGAAAAATGCAGATCATTTTGACGATTCAGTTTTGATTGATTAAGGGTCAAAATTAGTGAAAGATATATATGGTTTTTTTAGTTCTGATTTTAGTGTTTTGGACATCCTCATCAAATTTAAATGTCATGTTTTATTTCTACGATGTTGGTCTAAGAACAGTATTTTCGGAAATAATTGCAGATTTCGTTTAAACGCCATACATTTTGTAGTCTAACGACAGCTGTGACGTCATAGCGGTTGTCCATTTTGTATGGAGTGTTTTTGCGAGTGGTATGAACAATGACTTTTCAAACTCATTTCAACTTCATAACTCATAAAAATAATCAACATTAAAATGTTTTGTGTACACAGGATCGGTTTCTATTACTCAGCACTCTCCTAAAGAAGATGAAAAAAAATTATGCATCTTCCCTATTTAAATGAATTAATTGTATATTTACTTTGACTCAAAACATTTGTATTTGACAACACGCTATTTTGTTTTTCATCCATGCGTGTCCTTGATCGCTAAACAGGGATCCAATGTCATCTCTATTAAATTATATGTCTGTGGAATGGGCATTTTCGTCGATCGACTTACTATAGCGATAATAACATCAAGCCCCCGGAGGAAGGTTGTGTAAGTGTGTTACGGCGTTATTTGTTTGTTCAAGGTTAGGTTAAATAATGTGAGAACTGGTGAAGTCGCTGCAAATGTTCATGACTGAGGGATTCTCACTTAACAAAGAACATGACAACGCATTCATTATACAAAATACATCGACGGCGTATTAGCCTGGAATAAACAACCTGTTCTAAAAGTTAACAAACAGAAAATGGAAGTAGGAGTGTTGTTATTCAAGCTATTTTATTTATTACTAGTGGACCCGCCACAGCTTCGCCCGCGGTATTTTCCATACAAACGTTTTCACACCTTTAGGGATTGAATTCCAAAAAATCCCTCCTTAGTGCACCGAGTGCACTCGAGGAATGTCTCCTCCAAATTTCAAACCTCTAGGACCACCCGTTTAGGCTGTGCGTTGTCTATAAGTGAGTCACGCTACCGTTTTGATAAAACGTTTAAATAATATTTGTGGAACCCTTCCCGCCACCAGCTAACATAACTAGTTTAGCCACCAAAATAATGTAGGCGTGTGGAAATTGCAAAATCAGAGGATTATCGAGGCCCTTTCAACTTTCAATCGGGAACTGACTGAATCAGACAAAAGTGAAATGTCCTTTAATTAAACTTCTCAATGGAATTTTAATCAACCTCAAGCAGATTAGTGCCGCTAACAGCCAGTGAGAAGTCATTGTTTTCAATATTTCCTATATTATTTAAAGACCTCTACTCAGAAGGCCGAAATCTACGCCCGCGAAACAAATTAGTTGTAACTGGTCCTGTTAATCTACAAATGATCAAAAAAGGCCCCCATGCGATGGCTGTTAAAATATTCAATAAGGTTCCTCTAAATATAACCATAGAAATAAAATACACAACTTTTGTAAGTAAACTTAAGAGTTATCTTCTAAATAAATGCCCATATTCCCTGCACGAGTATTTGGAATATTAGACCGAGCTATTTCGGTACTAATAGAATTTTGTGATGAAAATACCAAAATGATATTAATAATAAAATTGTATAGACCTAAGTTTATGTTATACTATTAAAATCCTTAAGGTAATTTGTATAGAGCATTTACCAATATTACTAAATGATACACCTACATATTTATTAGTTAATAAGATTAACAACTTGCTGTGCCCTAGTAGGGTTCATGTACGCACTGGTTTATTTTAAGAACATCTGTAAAACACCATGATTGCAAGGAATAAATGAATATGAATATGAATATGAATATGAATATTTATGGAACATTTATCACAACAACGCAGATTGTGCGGGTCGCGCCTGGACGGCATCACCGCGCAGCTTTTTGTGGCCCTCGGTAGGCTCTGGACACGTCTTATCGTTGATGTTTGGTGTGGTAAAAGTACTTCTTACCCCTATCACGCATCCACAACAAAATCGGGCTTGAAATCACATCATTTTCGTATCGAAAATCTGAAAAAAAAAAACGCAATGTAACACAGATTTCTAGAATCGTCCGGTAGTTTTGTTATCCCATTTACTTAAGCGGCTATTGGTTACTAAATCTTATTACACGTTCAATGAATGCCAAGAAAACAAATTCTAATGAAACAGGAAGTCGTCCTCTCTCTTTTTGCCCCGGACGGGTTCATAATGATCATGGTTAACATCTGTACAATATTATAAAATTGCTATAAACTATTAAGTACTGACAAAATACATAAAAAGTACTTATGAGTACACAAAAGCTCTCAGTTTTGATATTGATGAAAGCCGCCTTTTTACACGCCAGGAAACATCGGATACTATTGCTGCGCGCGAAGGTCGTTATTACTCCGCACCTACGCCACTGAATAGACCCGGCAAGACTGGCCCTCCAATGTACTTGTAGCTTCGCGTAGTGTGGAGAGCGGCCTGGTAATGAGTATGTTTAAAAGAACGTGTGTTGTTGCAGGTTGGTTCCGGCAATGGTCTGGCGCTGCAGCTGTATGGGCCGTCGATCCAGCCGCGGCACTGCGCGGTGGCGGCGGGCGAGGCGGGCGTCTACGTGGTCACGCCGCTGCACGCCGATGCGCAAGTGCACGTCAACGGGCGACGCGCACTCGCGCCGCACAGCCTGCCGTTACAGGTACACCAAACCAGGCCTTAATAAGGAACTTTTCTGAAATAATCAAATTATCGAATCGAATTATTTACATATTTTTTCTTTTGTCTACAAAAAATTACGAATATAGTGCGTTGAAGTTCCGCGTGACGACACGACTCCTCACACTTCGTACCAATAAATGATGTCATAGGTCCCCACTCCCGAACTTTGATGCGCGTTATCTTTGTCAATTAAGATTGATTTGATAAAGCTAAAAATACGTGTTCAATATTTTTTGATAATCTAACTGACGGACTAATTAGAATTATTATTATTTTACCCAGGAAACTTACCTATTCCCGAGTGGGGGTGCGTTGGATAGTGAATGATTGGTGATGAATCACTCCTAGCACACATCTCTCTCCAAGTACCGCCTCTTTCTTCTAGACAGCTTCGCCCCCGACTCCGTATACTATTTGCTGTACCGGCGTCGCGAACGCGTTCTCTTTCACACTCCCCACTACACCGCGCTTTGACACTTTCCAACGATATTCTGGACAGCAACAGTGAGGCAGATTTGTTGTCGAAGTAATCCGAAGCAAGCTTTCTTGCAGCAGCCAGCCGGTATACAGTATCAATGGCCACTTCCAGCTCTGTACAAGAAACTCTGTGAAATATTGAATAATTATATAACTAAGCTATATGCTTATTATACGAAAAAGATTAACATTTTTGGCTAGACTGTAAGTGTTAATTGTAATATTGAATAAATAAATAAGGGAGCGTTCAAGTATTACGTAACGCAATATTTGGAGTTTTTTGACGCCCCCCCCCCCCCATGTAACGCGCCGTAACGTTTTTCTGTACCCCCCTTCCCGCTAGTAAAATTTCAAGAGGTCATTCCAAAAATGAGTGAGAGAACGCCATCGTTATGAAGGGTTAAAAAAATGTTAAGTAACGCGTAGTTCAAACCCCCCTCCCGCCTCTGGAATGCATCGTAACGTTTTACAAGACCCCCCCAAATTGGTTACGTAATACTTGAACGCTCCCTAAGTGATCATATTACTTACGCGCATGAACGAAGGCATAGCGTAGGCAGTATTTGCTTGGCGTAAGCGCCACATCTGTTAAGTGTCTGTAAGGAAGGAATTCTAATAGTGACTTACCAGAACGCTTAAATAATAAATCATCATTTTCCATAACTAAAGTCGCCATGAAAGACACTGTCGTTACTGTAGCGGCGCGCGGCGTTAAAATAAAAATAAAAATCTTAGAGGTAACATTGAAAAAACAAAAACAAATTGTCGAACGTAGTTGATCTAATTGTGTTTTCGTACTACCGGTTTGGTGATTATATGTATAGTCAAAATACTTATAATTTAAAATTGGTCTCTTGTTTCTTGTAGTGCTCACGTAGCCACGATCAAACGATGTCGCTTGTTTCAATGCAGCCTCTTAAGGGTGTCATGTATCGGCGATTCCGCGGCCGGCTCCCTGAGTATGACACTGTGAAATTGTGTCACACATCGCAACATTGATGTTTTATGTTATTTCCTTTGCATATGTATGTTAGTCTATAACGTATTTTGGTATGGGCTTTGTTGCCTGAATACTGAACTTCCATGATCCGAACAATAATTGCCTTGTTGTGAACTGTTTTATCCAAGCGATGAAACGATGCAGTAGATAAATAAAGTTAGACGGTCTACTAGCTCAAAAGAATACAAGACTAGATAGTTTGGCATTTTTGCTTTTATTTTGGATCCCAGGCAGAAAACAATTTAAATGAAAGTCGGTTAAAAAGCAATTGCACGCTCGGTTGTGCTTTTCGTGCTAGCCTTTCGATTCATTGGACAGCATAAACAGCAGATATGTCTTTTTGGCTCTCAATTGAATGCCCAATTAAACTGGGTAGCCGACTATTACAAAAAAAATATCTGTTTAAAATTACCTTAATATTAAAATCACGGTTTTAGCCGACAAGAAACTCAATTAGCCAATTGGATTTGCTAATAGCAAGGACTGCTGTCTGTACTTAATTCAGACAGTTTGCCGTCAGCCAATGTTTCTCTAAACATTGTACATATGCCTTCATGAACTTTACCTACCAATCAACATCTGCGCAGTACATATATAATTCACGAATATGTAACGAAAAGTCGGTCAAGTCTAGCCAAAGTAGGAAATCTTTTTATTCGAAACAGCATTTCATAAAGATGCAATTTCCGACCCCGTAGGTCATTTAAATTTGTAATATCGCTTTGGTCGAGTCACGCTCGTAGATTTTCAGTTTTATTATTCCGTATTTTACGTTACGTTCGTCGCATAAAATTCGGTGATTCGATGGTGATTCCATTATTTTTTACTATACACGTAGCGTTGGCTGCGTCGTTCCGTCCGAGAACGAGCCGCGCTGTGAAACGTCACCTTTGTATTGATGTCTGGGCCCTCAGGCCATTGTGCCCTGCCATTATTTATTTGCTACATTCAGTGGGACACATTACGACACGGCGTTCACGTGGTGACACACATTATAAAACGGAACGCGCTATGAATTAGACAGAAGCTTTGATTCCCACACAATTAAATATGAATGGACACGTTGACAGAGCTTTCCAGCGCTGAGTGTTTTAGTTTATGAATAATTCTGTTTTGCCGTGGGAAAATTTATTTGCTATAAGAAATTAAGGATTTATGTAACTGAAGTAACGGGAGTAGCAAAATATGAGTTGAGACAAAAGTAATTTTACTTGAAACGAAAACCACGTTATCAAGGTAGGTAGGTGGTTTTGCGATTTACGCGAGCTTAAGTTTCTTGTTTCCGGCAGCACGGCTGTTTGATAAAATTCGGACGGGTGTCGACGTTCCGCTTCGTGGACCCGAACCAAGAAAACCTTCTTAACAGGAACCTGTCGCAGTCGCAGCATTTCGGTTCCGGCTCAATATACGATAGGTAAGCGCACTATACTTCTCTGGGTGTTGTGATCACTGTTGTACTTGTAACAATTAGTGTAAATGTTGTTTGTTCAATACTTCAATCAAACTAGTTTCCAAAATTTAGAACATTCATCCGTGCACTTACTTCCTTTTTTTTGTTAATATGATTGTTTCTGTTAAGAAAGTAGTGAAATATTTTTGTTATTATTATTTGGTTTGCAATTTAACAATTTCTTAAAGCGCACTTTCACTATTTTCCTAACATATATGTCTAGTGGACACTGAAACCCGTCGCTTGTGTAATCATTACCGACGCGTTTCCTCTGTCATCTATATGTCTGCATGTTCGTATCACGCTCACGACATCCGCTTGTGTACGCGGCACTGTAGGTCGCCCTCGGGCGGGCGCGCGCGCTCTGGCGCCATGTCGCCCGCGTCGCTGGACGAGCCCGCCGACGACTACCGCCCGCTGAGCCCCGGCGACCACGACTACCCCTACCGCGACAACGACACAATCACCCCCTACAACAACAACACGCTAAAACTCGACACAGACTCGCTTGCCGTCTCGCACCACGACTCGAAGGACGAATATGTGCGCGACGAACACGCGCCGTACGACCAAGAACAGCAAAACCAACACAACAGAACCAACCACTCCAATTACAAGGATAACTACGAAACAACGTTCGACTTGGACGGCAACGTCGAGACCAAAAGTATTTGCAGCGCCAAGAGCGGCGGCTCCGGACAGGACAACAGGTACCGAATATCATTCACACGAGTGGATTACACCTTTATTGCTTCATTCGAACCAATTACTTAAATGCACAAACCATATACGCTATAGGTTCCTCATAGCCCTCATCTTTCTAGTAAAAGTAAGGCTTAGCAGTGTCTGTAGGGTATATGATATGTGCCTAAATGTTTTAATGTTCGTTAATGTTCCGTTGCTATCGTAATCATGCTTTAAAAGGTTGTTTGTCGAGTTACAAAGCTTTGTTTACCGCAGTACTGATCGCGGCTCTCCTTTTAATTGGGTACTCGATTGAACTAGGACTCAGCGCGTTTCGTAACAAAATAATTGGGATTAATCTGTAATATTACCTAAGTTAAATAGGTTTATCTACACCCATATCATAAAACCTCCATTGGTTAATCAAAAACCGTAGGAAATTACCACCATTTTGACAACCAATTAGGAAAAACCAGTGCTGCGATAAAGAAATAACATGACTTCTTTATCGTTTTTAGTAAAGAAATGAGATTAAATTTGGAACAGCTGTCAAAACTCAAGTGGGTCTCTATTCTAGTATCCATAGATATTAAAACAGTTATTGATACGAAACGTCAATTCAGTATGTTTTTTTAATATAAACTACACAATATTTGATCTCGAGTGACGTGAGAATAGAGACTTCATCCGTTTATCTATGATTTAAAAAAAAAATGGTCTTGACGGAGGATCGAATCGGCGCCATGTTGGTGTTTTGCTGAACGAAAGTAGAATTGTTCTTGAAAAAGTTGTTTGTAATTTACATTTTAGTTGAAAATATGAATAGTAAGTAGTCTCTCGGAGTGTGTGTGATGTGAAAATGCGCCGGATATCGGAAATATGCAGCCACGATTGCAACAAATAACTTGTTGCTAGAAAATATTGTTTCTGAACCCATCATGGAGGATTTATAATATGTGTGTAGATAAAGTTATGTATGCAACTCTGCATAATTTGGCCTTAAAACACACGTGCGATCTTATTATGAAACTCGCCTATCGGCTCGTTTCATGAAAACCGCACTAGTGTTTTAAGGCCTATCATTATGCAACCGTTGCATAAACTACTATTCTGATTAAGTTTGTTTTTAGACTTGTTTTATATTAACTTGAAATTGGGTCCGAAAATTGCCATAAAAATAATCTTCCCACACGAGCAGCACAAGATCGGTCGTGATCCCCAATCTCCTCCCTATGGAAGATGTCCCTCTTACAATGGAGGAGGCCTGTGCCCAGCAATGTCCGTATGTAAGCCGATGATGATGAAATCTTTCACAATAAAACTTTGCATTACGAATTATGATTACGCCAATGATCTTATCAACAGACGTGTTCAACATAAACCGGCCAACTTCATCTGCTGCTTCTAGATGAAACAACGAAAATGCAGCATGTTTTACTATGGGTATGTTGTGTGCAGGATGGGCCCTTCAGTAGGCAGCGCGGCGCGGCCGGGCCAGGAAGCCATCCTGCCGGCCGTGCTGGAGTTCCCCGAGGCGGGGCAGGCGCAGTTCCTCGCGGCCGTCATCTCGCGCCTCGACCCGCACGCGCCCGCCTTCAAACTCGCGCCTGTCTACACGCTATACCTTTGCGCCAGGTCAGTACAATCACACAGTGGAGGCGTAGGGTAGATTGGTACCTGGGCGGTTTTGTTTTGAGCACCACTACTTAAAGTTAAACACCAAATACTAAAAAAAATATGGTGTCTGGTGTCATGTCTTGGTAGTACCTAGTTATTTATTGATATGTCTTTATATAGGGAGATTTTTCGCGCCTTCTTTGGATGGATAAGTGACTCGTCGTTGTCACCCCTTGGTGTTTGGTACCCGGGGCGGACCGCCCCCTCCGCCCCCCCTTTACGCCGCCACTGCAATAACACTAATATTATAAATGCGAATGTTTGTGAGTGTGTATGTTAGTTACTTCTTCACGCTGAAACGGCTCAACGGAGAGTTAAATTTTGCATAGAGCAAGTACCCTGGATTAACAGATAGGTTATTTTCTATCTCGAATTTAAAAGTGAGGGAATAACCATAACCAAATTCAACGCGAACGAACTCGCGGGCAGAAGCTAGTAGAGTAATAAGTATAGTGTACTGACCTGTAACAAATGTTACCAATAAATATTTTCATTTTCATTTTACTGTCCGCATGCGAGCTCCGAGGAATCTTAACGCGAGATAAAGTAAAGATTGTGCAGTAAATGATTAATCAGCATTGATAAGTACGAGTATGCCTTTAGACCTGTGATTCTTAACCATTTAGTGATGAGGGACCATTTGTCATTTTTTTGTTTTGCCGTGGACAACTTACTGGAGGAAAATACAGTAAATGAAAATTAATGAAGGATTTTTCTATCGATTGTTCACTCGTAGCGCAACTCGCGCCACGCGTCGTTTTGTCGACTCCTTGTCGCTTATTTAATATTTTTCCGATGGCTTCGCGGACCACTTCGGGTGCTGCCAGGGAACACCAGTGGTCCGCGGACCACCGGTTAAGAACTACTGATACCATCAACTCGTACTGGTAGGGTATCAAAGGACGGTATGCACCGCGCCCGCCTGTTTCCCTAGCCCCCGATTCCTCGGAGCTCGCGCGCGGACTGTAGATACTATTGTAAATACGCGATATTGATTGAGTTATGGCCGAATTCACAAACGCCACAATCATTTGATATGGGATTAAATAGTTAAATGTCCCTCAACTAGATGCCAACCTATACATAAACGTCACTCAAATGTCACTTTAATTAATGATCAATTCGAGTGGCTTGTATGTATTTGACCATTAGTATCTTAAACCAACGGCCAGAAATAGCCCGTGTTGAGATAGGAGCAGCAGTAGACAAAGGTCCTATCAGCTGTCCTGTCTGGATTGTACGTTTAGAGTTGAGAAGAGCGTCGATATAACCGACTTATTGATTTGCTCGTACCGCATTAGTCAAATGTACTGCGCACCATGCAGTCCAGTCGAGTGGGACGCTTCGTTAAGGCCTGGTCAAACGGAACGCGTACTGAGCGCGCGTCAAGGCGATAATAAAGTCGCGTACTGAGGATATCAAACAAACAGGTGTTTATAGAACCGCTACTACGAGTATATTGGTAGCGGTAGCTTGTCTCCAGTCTTGTCGTGACATTCACGCAAAGATGCTGGGCATACAATAAAATAAAAAATATATAATAAGATGCAATTATCATAAGCGCGCGCGCTCTATGTGACAGTTTCATACAGGTAGTAACAAACACAACGAAGCGCTTATAGCGCGACGTTATTACGCTTTGACGCGCGCTGAGTACGTGTTGTTTGGCTAGGCCTTTAGCTTTAGTCCGATCGAATATGAAACTATACTATGCAAGATATTTGAAGCGTTTCGACTATGCGCATGTTCGGCTAAGTTGGTTTCAAAACTGGCAGTTTGGTTATTTTAAAAGATTTAGAATTAGTTGTGCCCGCGACTTATTCGCAAATTATCCCATAGGAATACATTTTCGGGATAAAAGTACTCGTATTCTATGTTTTATTTCAGAAGATGGTCTCTGTGTACCAAATTTCATCCAATTCCATTCAGCACGTAATTGAGGCACATCCAAACATCTTCAAATTTCTTATTTAAATTATTAGGCTTACTACTAGGGTTAGTGACAAACTTTAGTAGGAATAATGAGTTTTAAACCATGGTAGCGTACATTGCACGTCAAAAATATCTAAACATTTTAGTACCACGTCGCTCCAAGTTGACATATTTTGTTTGTATGTTTCTGCATGGAATGACATACTACCTACTACCTAAATGTGTTTATTACGCTGACTCTACATAATTATGTGGAGAAATCAATTTATTTTTATTTAAAAACTAAGATTATTCATTAGCATTTAGTGGCAGCGTGCATACATTTGTTATTCCGCGGCGGGCACAAAGAATCTTGTATATTTATGCACTCCATTTAAAACAGTGCTATTCATAATAATCCCCGAACCGCAATCGGTATGACCTAAATGTTAAAATGCTGAGTCTGAATATGCTTCGAGAACTCTAGAGCCGAGTTCATTTATCAGGCCAACGGTTTTTAAAATAGTTTCACTGTTTAAACTCACTGGTTTTTATTTATTTTTACATTAGCTTGATTAATTCCTACCAGATTCTATTTGACAGATGCGAACCTTTTTTGCATTTTTATTGTTTTATTCCTTCAACTAGTTTCTGCCCTCGGCGAGGAATTCGGTAGGGGATCGTTATTACCTCGGGAACATTTGAAATTTCCGGAATTAAAAGTAGTGGGTTAATCCAGGGTATAAGCTATCACTATTCCACATTTCATTCAAATTCATTTCGGCGTGAAGTAATAAACATACATACATATCTTACTGTTGTATATAATATTACCTATATGAAATTGCATATTTTCGATTTAAATGATAACAATAAAGTCTCTTAGATATTCATCACAGGTTAACGAAATTATTAATTGTTTATATCGTAAGATAAAAGGTGTTTTGAAATCGGAATATTCCCTATTACAAATAAAACCAGCGCCGTGGCGGTATTTAGGTACCCAGTCGAGAGGCCAATTTGGCTCGGTGTGGCAGGTGACTACGGCAAAAGCAATAAAGGAGGGTAATGTTCGTTTGTAGAGTTCCGTACCCGAAGGGATCAACGGGACCCTATTACTGAGCCTACAACGTCTGTTCGTCCGTTTGTCAGAGGCCTTTAGCTCAGCAACGGTAAGAGCTAGAAGGTTGAAACTTTCACAGAATATGTGTTGTTATGGCATGAATAAAAGTAATAAAACAAGTAATGAAATATCAAAAAGTTTTAAGCCTGAGAAGCTCCCGATACGTTGATACCCTAAAATTCACTGATTTTAGACCAATTTTTTTCCAGCGGCCCTAACATGCATGGCACAAAGATAAATTAGAACCGTTTATTTCTAAGTGCGTCTCTCTCACACTAGTGCCGACGAAAGAGATAGTCATAGAGATAAACGGTTCTAATTTATCTTTGTGGCATGCATGTTAGGGCCGCAGCTGTATTTCCGAAACGGCTTAAGTTTCAGCTATCAAAGGTCTGATTTTAGTTTATTTATACTCCATATTATGTATGATTATCTGTTACCTCGTTCCTCCTAAAATACTAACTTTATATAGACAAATGGGATGTTGGCTTCGTTTTAGTGTTCCGCGTGTCATAGGATATTATGCCGTCATAAGAAATAGAACATGGTGGATGTAACATGTGTTAAATGTATCAAACGAAAACCTGAATTGTGGAGCTCTAAAATGTATAACTTTTATTCAAAAAACTTGACCATTCTGTAAAACTACAAAGAAACTAAAGTGGAGGCACCCGCGTGCACGCGAAATGAAACTTATGTAATGGTTGGTTCTTTTTCAGAAAACATGTTCATAATTATAAAAGTTGTAGTCGTTTTTAGGACTTTCTTGTTGTTTGATGTTAACGTGGCGCAGCTGTGCATTGCGTGTAATGAAACATTTGACCATCAGTGCTTCAGTACAACCATGGTGTTTTATCTTAATATAGCTATAGTTAGTTTCTTTGGTTGCCGGATGCAGGTACCGCGCGTCGACGCACTACCGGCCGGAGCTGACGCCGACGGAGCGCGCGCACAAGCTCACCGCCTTCCTGCACCACGTCGCCACGCTCATACACGCCACTGTTCAGGTACCGTACAACACGTATATACATTACTATTGGAGTGGACCCGCCACAGCTTCGCCCGCGGTATTTTCCATACAAACTTTATCACCCCTTTTCACCACTTTAGGGATGGAATTTCGAAAAATCCCTCCTTAGAGCACCTCTAGGGTAGTCGAGGAATGTCTCCTCCAAAATTAAAAACCTCTAGGCCTACCCGTTTAGGCTGTGCGTTGTCTATAAGTGAGTCACGGTACTGTTTTATATGTATAGATTAACATTGCCTTGACGAAGCGAATCGAAGCTTGAGGATTGTTGAGCTGCGTACAGACCAGAAATTCTATAGACTCCGCATAGTCGTGCTAACATTAGAGTCAAAAACTATAAGCAGTGAGGCTACACGCGGGCAAGGGTTGCCATAACCATGGACGCACCGATCACAATGCTGTAAAGCAGATTTATTTGCCGGTAAAGTTAGGATTAGCCGGTGTCTGTAGGCTATATGATCTGTGGAGGCAGCTATTCGTCAAAAAAAAAAGTTTGTTTTCTTCCCCCGAATAGCTTATGTGCGCTTGACATAAACACGAATTCAGAGAGTTTTTAATTATTGACATTGTTTTAAAACCACGGTTGTTTCAATAAGGTACAGGCATCTTTTAATTCAAATTCTTTTAGTAATGTGTTTATATCTTGCTACTTATTTTTAGATAGATTGCCGTTATCTGTTTGTTTCATTAGTTTGCTTTGTCATTGACTTTTAGAAATAGTTACTGTCTTTCTTTCCCCCAGAGATACCATTTTAATTATAGCATATCGTATTGATATTAAATCAAAATTGTTTATGAACATAACGTAGGTGTGTCTTCATTAAGTAAACCGTTTCATTTTCGATCATCTGTGTATCTGTTTATTTCAGATGTAAAAGTCTCCACGGCATAATCTCATTCTCATTCTTCTCATTAAAATTGGCATCACATCTAAATAGACCAGGCCCCCAATTCTCGGTGCATTCGAGATAGTCTCACAATCGAGATTAAACGTCAGTGCATATAGTAGTTTGACACAACTGTATGAATCTGAAGTTTAATCTCGTAATCGACATTATCTCTAATGCACCGAGAATAGGGGGCCAGGCCCCCAATTCTCGGTGCATTCGGGATAATCTCGCAATCGAGATTAAACGTCAGTGCATACAGTAGTTTGACACAACTGTATGAATCTGACGTTTAATCTCGTAATCGACATTATCTCGAAAGCAACGACAATTGGGGGCCAGGACTGCTATTGACAAAACTGCGAATGTGGACGTCAAACACGTATAAGAGAACGACACATTCGCGGTTTAGGCATTTTAGCGTCGATACAATAAATCACTTAGCAGTCCTGAATATAGGCCCAGTATATCAGTGTGTAGTGTAGGTACCGCCTGAAACTAACATATGAAATAGGCAACTAAATAGGTTATGTAATAAATAGGTTTCTTATTTTGTGTTTAGGAGCGATGTACAGACTCGGCCGCACAGGCTTTCTGGATGGCGAACGCGAGCGAACTGCTGCACTTCCTCAAATGCGACCGACACATATCGTCCTTCTCCACGCAAGCGCAGGAGTTGCTGCCGGCGACGGTGCAAAACGCCTTCAGGTTAGTAAGCGCACACGTACCTGTACATTTATTTATTTGACATTGGTTTATTATAATCGTTTTGATCTTATTATTATTGTTGTCATTGTAGTTTTGTTGACGATCCTTTACGAAAATGAAGACGATCCTTTTCATTTGTGATTCTGACATCTACTATATAAAAATAAGTCGGGTTTTCCTTCCTGACGCTATAACTCCAGAACGCACGAACCGATTTCCACGGTTTTGCATTCGTTGGAAAGGTCTCGGGCTCCGTGAGGTTTATAGCAAAGAAAATTCAGGAAAATTTCAACAGAAAAGCGGGAAAATCTTTTTTCACATACAGCGCCATCTCTGATACATAGCTACACCAAACGAAATGTTACATAAAACGAAGCCATCTGGTGGCGAAACGGAGTTCGCCGGGTTTGCTAGTTTAATATAAGTTAATTTAAATTTGGATAATAACTTATTATCCATATTTAATTACTGATGATCTCAATTTAAATTCAATCTTGACATAACTGTGTGCAATTTTAGTGTTATATCTATATTGTTATATCTTATATTGAGAAATAAATAAATTTAATGTAATTAATCATAACAGATTAGGGAGTCGCTTTTGGTCGTGATTAACGCATTCACTGCCGGCATTGTTTTTCGAACTTTCGCTAGGTGCCGCAAACGCACATGTGCGTTCAAATGTGTGCAAAATTCTTACAGCGACACAGGGTGAAAGTGAAGGTGACGCATATATGCGTCGGTGGCAGTGAATGCGTTAAAGTGCGATATGGAATTGTATGTTTGTGTTTTGTTTTTGTGTTGTGAATATGGAACACTAAACAATACCACTATATACATACATTCACAAACGACTCCGTCATCTGTTTTACCTATACTACTCGAGTACTAGCTTTTACCTGCGACTTCGTCTGCGTGGAAATATAATTTTCATTTTACTGGTTTTTAAATTTAGACTTTTACCCTCAAATTACGGTCTCCGCGGGGGTCTTTTTCATTTTCCAGCCCCTATGTCAACCTTTTATATGTAATATTTATATGTAAGCGTTTGTCCTTCTCCTGAGCTCAAAATATCTCCATACCAAATTTCATCAAAATCTTTTCAGCGGTTTAGCCGTGAAAACGTAACAGACAGACAGACACAGAGTTACTTTCGTACTTATATTATAAGTATGCATTTACCTTCAAAGTCGGGATAAGGTATGCGTAGCCAAATCTTTACTGCTGATGACTCAAGGTATTTCTAAACGTTAGTTAAGACCAGTTTATTCATCGGTTCTTTAACCTCGGGTCAGTTCAAATATCCAATTTCGATTATTCGAGCTCTCTGTAGGTAATCCCGCTAGTATTGAGCTGAGCCTCTCAATGAACTTTGGATTTTCTGAAGCGCATATTAAATTCAACGTTCGACGTATTACTGCGTTCCTCTTATTCGCTACGATCAAAAGACCGTATACGTGTGCTTCGCTGACTCGTCGCGAGCGAACCTCTACCCGGTGTTGCATTTTATACTATAACTAGTGGACCCGCCACTTCGCTCGCGGTATTTTCCATACTAACTTTATCACCCCTTTTCACCCCTTTAGGGATGGCATTTCAAAAATATCCCTCCTTTGTGCACCTCTAGGGTACTCGAGGAATGTCTCCTCCAAATTTCAAACCTCTAGGACCACCCGTTTAGACTGTGCGTTGTCTATAACTGAGTCACGGTACTGTTTTATATGTATTGATTATAGTAACTTTTATATATTTTCATGATGTTTACTGTATACTATCGTACAGTGGCGAAGCGTCAAATATTTCCTAAGGGAAGCCGGAAGAATTAGAACGGTACATGCTAGTCTGACATTCAGTTAGAGTAACATGGACTTCACTGACAGCTAGCCGTAGTTTTCTAGTTTCGTAAAGCCGTCAGGAATCGGTTTGTAGGCAGGCTGCGCCACTGCTATCGTAATGACAGGATTTTACGCCAAAATATTGTAATTTCGTATCCAAATCATTCATTGAGTCATTTTACCTTCTATCTACGTAATTCCTTTATGTGTCACATTATCAGAGCAATGTCGATGCATTCAAAACGATGCTCTTTGATCGGGGGCTCCCAGGCAAGCTTTACAACTCGGGTCATGCATTTTGCGTGAGAGCGTGACAAAGATCAAGAGATTGTCAATATTGGAATCTTTAATATACAACAAACTCGATGCATGCAAAAACAAAACGTACTATAATTTTTAGTAAATACTATCTTTTTTGGAGTTTACTCCTTAAGAATCGATTTTCATATAAACGCCCGGAGTATGAAAAATTATGGGGAGTAAAATCAAACTACGATGTCACACTGTCACAAGGTACGGAGTCACACGATGTTAGCCGAAGATGCGTCGGTCGCTTCGCATTGCATACAGATATAGTGAATAATGTTTCCATCGGTAAAACTCGGATCTCAGTCGGAAGACGACGGGACCCATATTGTCAATTAATTATTGTATTCAATGAGTGACATGTTTATATTCATTAATATTGAAGAATCCTTGGGTTACTACCAGCTGGGAACGACGGAAACCACCAAAAACACGTCCGACCGCTAACAGCATTTAATAAAAGAGACAAAGGAACTTGACACATACAGAAAGGCGAGGTACACAACTACCCTCACTATCTCATATATTACACCTCCACCACAATTCTTAACTAGTATAACTAGCATAAGGTATATCTAGATATGTTATATCCTAAGATTAAACAAAAACAAATACCTACTTAGTCAATATCGTAACCGAATCGTTTGACAGGTAATAACTTATCTCTAGGTCTTAGTGTCGGCCCGGAAAGTGTCACCGGAGGTGGGCCGGGTTCCGGCATTTCTATTTGTGCCAATGGGTTTACGCCATTTGTTCCGGGTTCTGGTCTGGTGGACCGGTCTTGTGAATCTGGCTCATAAGGGACGCTGCGATCACTCCCGAAACTCTCCGACACACTGATTGGTGACGCTTGTGATGAACATGGATATGTGCTCACCCAACGACCTTTAATTTGGTCCACATGCCTATTTACAGGTGGTCCGCTCTCCGTTGCAACGACATAGTTTCGAGAGCTAGTTTTTTCAACAATTTGCCCATTTAACCATTTCCTACCCCCAGTAAAATTCCTACAACGCACATTATCACCTACATTAAACTCTCTCGGTGTACCCCCAGCGTATGCCACTTGTCTATGTTGCCGTTCATTTACTTTGTCTTGAATTAGACGATCGCTTCGCAATAAATCGAACCTAGAACGCAAGTTTCTACGTTGCAACATCGTTGCCGGTGATACGCCTGTGGTACTATGAGCCACGTTCCTATAAGCCAACAAGTAAGCTTGCAGCGCAGTGTCTATATCGCAGCCATCATACAACGCCTTTCTAATGGCCCTTTTGCACAATTTAACTGCCCCTTCTGCTGCCCCGTTAGAAGATGGATGATATGCCGCCGCGAAGCTGACCTTGACCCCATTTTGGCACATAAAATTGTTATATTCTTTGCTTGAAAATGGCGGGCCGTTATCGGATACTATCTCTCTGGGTAGACCAAACCGCGCAAATGTTTCTCTAAGTACTTTAATCACTGACTGTGCCGTGGTTGTAGTCATGTGAAACACCTCTAACCATTTAGAAGTCGCGTCTATGACAATTAAGAATGTTTTACCTTGAAAAGGTCCCAAAAAGTCTACATGTAGTCTTGTCCAGACCTCGGGTATGTACTGCCAGGGCTGCGGCGGCGCGCGCGGCGGCGCGGCGCTGTCGGCGGCGCAGGCGGCGCAGCTGCGGCAGGCGCGCTCCACGTCCGCGTCGATGCCCGGCCACCACATCACGCTGCGTGCCATACTTTTCATTTTGACGATCCCCATATGACCTACATGCAGCTCTTGTAATAATTTATCCCTTAATTCTGTTGGAATTACAAGACGATATCCCCAAACGATGCAGCCCATATCCAAATACAATTCGTGTCGGCGCACGTAATATGGTTGCATGCTTTCATTTTTATTCAATGTGGGCCACCCTGTTTGTATGAAACTTACTAACTCTCTTAAAACCGGATCTTTTTCTGTACTGCGCTGTACCATTTTTCTATCGACGGGTAAAAAGTCCTGAATGAAATTTAAATAAGTTGACTCGTCAACTGCTTTGACTGGGCTACCCACAGGCAGGCGCGATAATGCATCCGCGGCATTATTTTCACTCCGTACATATTCTATGTCAAAATGGTACCCAGCTAATAATACCGCCCATCGCTGTAACCTACTGGCGGCCATTACTGGTATGCCTTTTTTTTCACCGAAAATCGAAACTAGTGGCTTGTGATCTGTCCGGAGCGTGAACTTTCTGCCATATAAGTATTGGTGAAACTTCCTTATTCCGAATATTATACCTAAAGCTTCCCGTTCAATTTGCGAATAGCCTTTTTCAGCAGAATTAAGCGTGCGCGAGGCGTAGGCGACGGGACGCTCACCCTCGGGCGTCAGGTGCGAGACGACCGCGCCCACCCCCAGGCTGCTCGCGTCGGCCGTGAGAACCACCGGCAGCTCGAGCGAGTAGTGCGCTAGTACTTCACTCGACATCAACAACCCTTTTATATTCTTAAATGTCTCCTTACATTGTTGATCCCAATCAAATTTTACCCCTTTCCTAAGTAAACTATAAAACGGTGATAGAATTGTACTTATGTTACGCACAAATTTCGCATAATACATTACTAACCCTATAAAAGAACGTAACTCTGATACGTTACTAGGTTCCGGTGCACTTTTTATTGCTTCAATTTTTGACGGACATGTGTGTACGCCTTGTTTACTTATCACGAAACCTAAATACGTTACCGATTCGGCAAAGAAGGTACACTTATCTTTTCTTATTTTTAAGCCATACGTTTGCAATCTACGGAACACTTCATGTAATGTTTCTATATGAGAGTTATCGTCTAACCCGGTTATAATCAAGTCATCAAGAAAAATTCCTACTCGAGGCAAATCTCCAAACAGCTGTTCTAATTTCCTCTGAAAAATACCAGGACTCGAGGCTAACCCATATATCAACCTATTATACCTGTACAAGCCTTTGTGCGTGTTAATGACAGTAAACCTTTTCGACTCATCTAATTCAAATTGGGCATACGCTTGTGATAAATCCAACTTCGTAAATTTGTTACCCCCATGTAATTTAGCAAGTAAGTCTTCTACTCGCGGCAACGGAAAACGATCCACCTCTAAATATTTGTTGAGTGTTAATTTAAAATCTGCACATACCCGTATGGTGCCATCTTTTTTCATGACGGGCACAATAGGCGTGGCCCAGTCGGACGAGTTTACCGGAGTGATCACACCGTCGGCCACGAGCTGCGCCAGCGCGCGCTCCACCGGCTCGCGCAGCGCGTACGCCAGCGGGCGCGCGCGCAAGAACGCGGGCGCCGCGCCCTCGCGCAGCCGGAACCCCACCGTCCCTCCAGCGAACTTCCCGAGGCCATCCTCAAACACTTCACAGTAGCTGGAACTGAAACGGCTGAGATTAAAATCGTGTTTCGAACTGCTGACATTGTTACAATTTACTAACGGCAATTGTAGTTCTAATTCTTTTAGCCATTGTCTGCCTATTAAACTTGTTCTCGCTTTGTCCACAATATATAAATCTAATTTCTTACATTTATCTTTATATTTTATCGAGGGGATTATTTTACCTAAAGGTTTGACAATTTCCCCCGTGTAGTAACGTAAACTCAAATCACTTTCTTGCAAAGCACAATTAACAAAATTTTGTTTATAACAATCGTAACTAATGCACGCGATCGCGCTGCCTGTATCTATCTCCATAACTAAGGTTACGTCATTAACTTGTAAGTTCACCATGTATGGTCCAAATTTCTTAAACTTTTTAGTCTCCATAGAAAAATTATTTACCTCGTCACTGCCGCCGCTATCGGCATCCCAATACACCACCTGTTCTTCCCGCATCGTGTGGAATGATGATCCTTTTGTCATATTTGGGCACATCCTTTTTAAGTGTCCCTCTTTATTACACACTTTGCATACATAGACCTTGAATCTGCACGAAGCCGTCTCATGCTGTCCGCCACACGCCGAACATTGAGTAGTTGGTCGTCCTCGGTCATTTTTCATACTCGCGCTGTTTCCGCTGCCCGCTCCGCTTGTGCCCCTTGGACCACCACCCGTCGCGGTTTGTGGAATGTGCGCGCCGCTGCGCTCCGCCCCGGCTGTCTGCGCCGGTCGCCGCTTGTCCCGCTTCGCCGTGAACAGCTGATGCACTGACGTCATCGATGGTACACCGTCACCCCTTCCGGTACGGTTCTGTACCAATGCCGCATGCGTTTCTGCTGCCTCCATAGCCACTGCTATACGGAATGCTCTTTCAAATGCTATTTCGTCCTCCGTGAATAATCGCTGCCGAATACCTTCGTTCGCGATACCGCACACGAACTGGTCTCTCAAGTTCTCTGTCAAACTGTCGGCTGTAAACCTACAGTCTTTTGCTAATTTTTTTAATGCCGCCACATATTCCGCCACTGATTCGTCACTTTTCTGCGTTCTTTGTCGAAATTTAAATCGTTCAGCTAACAAACTTGGTTTTGGTTGTAAGTGACTTTTCATAAGCGTCACTAAGTCGTCAAATGTTTTCGTTGACGGTTTATCCGGTGTGCACAAATTAACCATCAATTCGTACGCCTCACTTCCGATAACTGTAATTAAAGTGGCCACTTGCACTGCCACCTTAACATCGTTAGCTACAAAATATTGACCCAGTCGATCCACGTATAAGTCCCAGTTGTCTTTTGTAATATCGAACGGTCCCACCTTACCGACGGCCATGTTTGTTAATTATCGTCACTTTTATTTTTATATTAGCACTAAACTAACGTTCCACGTAATGTACACGCATGTATAGTTCATTAATCGTCGCCACTGAAGAATCCTTGGGTTACTACCAGCTGGGAACGACGGAAACCACCAAAAACACGTCCGACCGCTAACAGCATTTAATAAAAGAGACAAAGGAACTTGACACATACAGAAAGGCGAGGTACACAACTACCCTCACTATCTCATATATTACAAATATGAAACTTTATTATTTACTGTCAAATGTCAAAATTAAAAATGACAGCATGGTATGATGGGTACTGGTTTATTTTATGATCGTTCGTAAGGAGTAAACTCCTGTCGTACGTCGGAGCTGACACACACACACAGTTTTTTCTTTTCATTGGCAGTAATTTTCTATGAGCGTGATTCCAACACTACCTCTACCCCTACAGTCTCGAAATCAAAGTTATTCAATTGTACGTTATCTACAGTAACCTAGTGACGTGCTTCCAAGAGGAGCTGGGTCGCGCGCTGTCCACACTGACGAACCCGGCGCTGGGCGACGCGACGGAGGCGACGGCGCCGACGCTGCAGGTGCTGGCCGCTGCCATGGTGCTGCTGCGCCGCTGCCGCGTCAACGCCGCGCTCACCATACAGCTGTTCTCGCACCTGTTCCACTACATCAACTCTGTCTGCTTCAACAAGGTGAGGATGGACAACAACGTGTACTTATCCTCCAATCTTAAAATTGAGGTTTATAGGCACATCATACAAATAAGGACTATGTACATTATTAAGCTGTTAATGGGTCCAATTCGAAACGCTGAGTTCTTAATTGAAAACTTCCTAAACTTAAAAAAAGCGTGTAATAAGGAAAGTCAAACTCGATTTTGTATAGCACAAAGCTGTCAAAATCAAGATTGATGTTTCTTAATTTAAATTTAGTTACTTTTAAATTAGCAAATACATTTTAATTGGCCCCAATATAGCTGTAAGCTTTCCTTAAATAATATAATTTGAGATAATTATGAGGATTTGGACAAGGAAGTGTAGTCAAAATTGATAGACTTGTAGACGATGCCTTCACATGCAGAAGGATGAGACACGGACACGGATGATAACTGACTCAATACTTTTGTCAATAATTTAAATCGTGTTACATAATTTTTAGCATCATTCTGTCTTTAATTTATGAACCTAAAAAGACGGAAGCACAATTGAAATACAAGCCATTTCAGATGCAAATCTGTACAGGCTGCTGCTTCGAACTTTAGATCGCTCTAAAGTTTCTCCCCAAAATATTTTACACTATTGCTTGACGCGAATCCTGTCATATGCTAAGTTTATATTCTGATGACAGCATGTCGTTTATTTCTGTAGCTGGTGACGGAGCCGGGCACGGTGTCGGCGCGCTGGGGCGCGGCGCTGGCGGCGCGGCTGGCGCTGCTGGCGGCCTGGGCGGAGCGGCAGGGGCTGGAGCTGCCCGCCGACTGCCACCTCGCGCGCACTCACCAGGCCGGTCAGTCGTTAAGTTAAAACTGGGTGGATCGGCTAGTAGTGGCCATTTTGCGAGGCAGCTTCGTCTTACATTTAAACTGAAAATGATTATGAAAATATTTATTTTGCAAGTAGGACACATGGGCTCTTTCACATGTCAGAATCTACTAGCGCTTCGAAGGGTGACATCTGCTGAGAAGAAACGCCGCAAGAAACTCGGCAGTAAGTCTGTTTTCAACTTCTTTATAACCATCACTACAGCGCGGTCTCGTCGGCGTAATGCCATGCTATATTACCTCATAAAGCAATACCTCACCGTTAAAAACACGTCATGCAATTTAAACTTGGCTATTGTCTTAAGTAGGTTAAGATGCCGTTTCCGACATTTGAAAGATTATAATGTCGAGAATATACTGACGAGAAAATGTTTACATAGATTTCACCTCAGGTTTGGATTACACAAAGAGAAGAGGAGACAGGCGTCCTTCGTGACAAGTCCTCTCCGTATAAACTAGGCCTTAGTTCGACGCTAGTGGGTTGGCTGGTGTTTAATAAATAATACAGAGCGAAATGTTTTAGATGGACTATTCATTGAATAATCTAATTTTTTATATTAATACTTATGGAGTCGCAACTTATTTTCTTCACTTTCTACAATCCTAAATTATGCTATTCATTAACAATCTGATTTTGAAGCTTTATGTATTGAACAACTTTTTGTGTGTCCGTAGCGCGGCTGATCAGCGGCACGTACCGCTCGGCGGGCGAGGCGCGCGCGGCGCTGGCCGCGTGCTTCAAGCTCAACTCGGTGCAGGTGCGCGCGCTGCTGGCGCCGCTCGCGCCGCCCGACGTCGTCGACGCCGCCGCCGCGCACGCGCGCGCGCTCGCCGACGAGCTCTGTCGCGCCGACGGACGCGAGGTACGCTGGGGTGCTTAGCGGACGGGGTGTACACTGAACTTGTGCGACTACGGGCTGCTTGAAAATCGAGCCGCCTATTAGGATATTTAAAAAAATACTTTTTAACTTATCATGCTCGTAAAGTTGTTCTTTATGTCGAGAGAAGGCTGCATAAAATGGGTTTTTATGCTCTTGTGCATAAAGCAATTTCTTCTTTTAAGACTTAAGGCAATTAGGCCTTACAGCCACATACACAATACACCTTCATTTAATTGATATATTTTTATGAGGTTTCTTAACTTCATTACGACATATGTATTACTATCTAAATCCAAAACGATTAATACGGGCGTGCATTTACGTTAAAAAAAATTAACGCCAATATTTATAATAACCTGGCATTAAGGTTCAATCAAACGTCACATAATTGAAAATTAAAAAAAATAATAAGAAAAACTGTGTGTCGGGAATCTAATTATTCGTCAAACAAAACCAGAAACTAGCTTAATTTGTTGTGTTGCGGTTGAAAATTTAATAAGATATTCGTAAGTAATTAAACAATGTCTTCGAGTAGTGATAGTGACGATCAAATAATGATTTCGCCTGAGACTTGTATATGCTTAATGCTTGTTTTATTTTCTTGCAATCGAAATGAAAAGCAGAGTGTTAAACTCGAGCATAAAACCCATTTTACCCTCGACGTGACTGTTCATATGTGCACTGGTTATATGCACGTCTCGGCTAAAGTGGCTCGTTTTATGGTCGTGTTGTACAATCTACTATTTTAGCAATCTCATTGGTAGATAAAATTATATATTTATTTTACGGTCCAAATTTTACAAAAATGTAATCTACAACATGCTTCGTCAAACGGTAACTACGATAAAATCCGCCTCAGGCTTCGTCAGCTGTAAACAAGAACACAATTAAAAACTAAAAACGTCTTTACACAGTCATCAAAAGGAACGCCTCGGGACGAACCTGGCTCAAAAGTTCCCATCACATGCTAGATTGTTTCTACTTCCCCGTTTTTAAGGTTTCGTATCTCAAAAGGTAAAAACGAAACCCTTATAGGATCACTCGTGTGTCTGTCTGTCTGTCTGCCCGCCTGTCACAGCCAATTTGCTCCGAAACTACTGGACCGATTGAGTTGAAATTTGGTATACATATGTAAGTCGGTGACCGCAACACGAACGCGTGACGTAAATATATGAATTTTAAACATGGGGGCCTTTTTGGGGGGTAAATTAAAAAAAAGTTATGCAACCTATATTGTGTGACATATCAAATGAAAGGGCTTATTGTGAGGATCCTAAATATATTTTTATTTTAATTTCAAGTAATATAGTTTAGGAGTTATTTAGGAAAATAGGCGAAAATTGACCATTCCCCCCCCCCTTATTTCCGAAACTACTGGGGCTAAAATTTTGAAATAATACAGAAAATAGTTCTTTACCTATAGATTACAGGAAAACCTATAACAAGTCTATGGTATTTAAAATAACGTAGTACATTTCAGATAATCATGTACGGAACCCTCTCCACGCGAGTTTAACTCGCACTTGTCCGGTTTTTTTTCTTTTAGGTAACGAGCTTAGAGAGGGAATTAATCCTTTAATCGCTACAGCTGACAGAGTTAGTGCGTTATGCCTGTTCGCTTGCGGGCTGAGGCGTTCAGTGTTGAATGGAGTCCGATGGTAGATACATGAGGTACACTTTCAGATAACGCTGGAGGAGAGCTCGTGGCTGGGCGTGAGCCTGCTGATCCCGGGGGACGGGTTCAGCGCGGAGGTGGTGCGCGGCGTGCCGCCCGGGCTGGCGGAGTTCGTGGCGCCGCTGCAGCGCGGCGGGCTGTGCCGGCTGGCGCACCAGCCGCACGCGCGCGGCGTGTGGACCGTGTACATGGCGGGCTACGGCGCGCTCGAGCGCCGCGCGCCGCCGCCCGCCGTGCACATCCTGCAGCTCAGCAAGAACGCCAACGGCATGGGGCTCAGCATCGTCGCCGCCAAGGTGCGCCCGGTTACACTCGCCCTATCCCCACCTACTTCGAATTGCCGCCATTACTGTTGTCATTTGTTTGTTTGTTGGTTTTTTGCTGTTACGAAAGAAGAATTGTAAAAGGTTGTTTGTAATTTACATTTTTGTTGAAAATATGAATAGTAGTGACTCCTAAAGCGATGTGAAAACTCCACCGGATATCGTAAATGCAGCCACGATTGCAACAAATAACTTGTTGCCAGAAAATATTGTTTCTGAACACTTCATGGAGGATTTATAATATGTGTATAGATAAAGTTATGTATGCAACTGTACATAATTAGGCCTTAAAACACTCGTGCGATCTTATGAAACTCGCCTGTCGGCTCGTTTCATAAACCCACACTCGTATTTTAAGGCCTATCATTATGCAATCGTTAATTATTTTGTCCTCCTGTACTCTTGACTCTGTCATTTATAGAGAGTCACGAACACTAATATTATGTCACATAATAAGTCATAAGAAGTCTATGTATGCTCTGTGGCTAATAAAAAAAATAGTTTTTCCTTAAAAGCGGACTACTATTTTTGTTTTGCATTATGAAAAAATATTATTAGGAATTTGGTCTAAAAACGCTTGTGGTGTCTCTCATTCCGATACTCGCCTTTGGCTCATCGTCACCCACGCCACTCGCATTTCACTTACTGAACCGTCCGTTAAAATGCGTATCTTTATCAGGGCGCGGGTCAAAGCAAGCTGGGCATCTACATCAAGTCGGTGGTGCCGGGCGGCGCCGCCGCGGCCGACGGGCGGCTCGCGGCCGGCGACCAGCTGCTCTCCGTCGACGGCCAGTCGCTCGTCGGCATCACGCAGGAGAAGGTGCGCTACGCTCCTTGTTATAAAGACTACAGTCGCGCGCATCACTGATCGAAGCTCGATATAGGGCCTTCCTATGCGTTCTGCAATTTATTATCACTAGTCGTGTCGGTGGAATTAACGATTTGACACGTTTTCATCCTCTATTTAGTGGTCACCTTTGTTATAAATGGAGTATAGAGTTCTATTATGACGACGCGGTTAGCCTAGTTTGTAGGTAGCTTGGTCGGGTTGGATCCCTGGTAAGGGAAAACCTTTGTGTGATAGGCACCAATGTTTGTGGCTGAGTATTGGACCATCCAGTTTTGCTGCCAGTGATGCTTTCTTTCGAAGGCAAGGTCGATTCTGCCAGTGTCACCATGCTGATTTTATTATATTTTTCGCAGGCCGCGGAATATTTAGTGAGAACGGGTCCAACGGTAACGTTGGAAGTTGCCAAGCAGGGCGCGGTGCTGCACGGCCTGGCCACGCTGCTGCACCAGCCGGCCTACAACCAGAAACCGAGTAAGTCATTTTCCATCAGATTATATTACGCGACATTTGACTGCTACTACATTTATTTACATGTACATTTTTGGCGATTTGATATTGACTAATTTTTGTATGATGCTTTTGTGTTTGACTATTGATTATAGACATTTCATGCGAAGTGCTATGAAGTATGATATATAAGTTATCTATTCCATACATAGAAATCCATATTAATTCATAATTAAGTATCAATTGTTCGTATTACGAACATTGTAAGCAGTTTCATAGAATTAAATATTGCAGTGCCCTTATACTGCGTTCCATGTAGCTACTAATCACTAAACTTACTTCATTATTTAATAAATATTGATGACTCACGCGCAAACACACAGTATGTTTGTTACTTTCACGCTTCAATGGGGAAGACGCATGAAAATCAAAATTAAGTTTAAATGATATACTATGAAAGTAAATGTAAACAAAACCATATTACAGAAAAAAGCAGATCATTTTGACTATTGATTTTCATTTTATTAAGGGTCAAAATTGGTGAAAATATATATTGGTTTATAGTTCTGATTTTAGGTTTTTAGACATCCTCATCAAATTTATGTCATGTTTTATTTCTACGATGTTGCTCTAAAACAGTGTTTTCGGAAATAATTGTAGATTTCATTTCAGAGCCATACATTTTGTACAGTCTAACGAATGCTGTGACGTCATAGTTGTCGTCCATTTTGTATGGAGTGTTTTCGCGAGTGGTATGAACAATGACTTTTCAAAGCTTCATAACTCATAAAATAAACAACATAATAATGTGTTGCGTACACAGATCGGTTTCTATTACTAAGCACTTTCAAATACAAGATGAAAAAAAATTATGCATCTTCCCAATTGGCTGGACGGATTTGAATGAAATTTTTTCATCCCAACTCCACGCGAAAAAATTCGCGGGCACAGCTAGTATGGAATATGATTGTAAATTGTCTAATCGGGTCGACCAAATTTGGAAAACTATTATTTGGCGCTCGTATTAACACATTCAGTGTCGAAAACCCGATTATCGGGTTTTCTATTACCTTGTCGCCACGCCGAACGACTCGCTGGTCGGGTTCTTGCTATAGCAATTTTGTATGCAGGCAATTTTTCGACGCCTGGAATGCGACTTGATTTTTAGGCTGGCACTGAAAGTGTTAAGCGGCAATTACTTGTGTCTGGTGGTGACGGTGCGCTTGCGCAGGCGACGAGGTGCAGTACGAGGACCGGTGCCGGCGCAACTCGGGCACGTTCACCAACACGCACCCCGCGCTGCTGCGCGCCGCCTCGCCGCGCTCCGAGCTCGCCACCGCAGGCAATTAACGCTTCGAGCCCCGGCCGAGCCTCGGCTCTTTCTTTTCCGTTGCTTTGTTTACTGTGCTTCGACGTCATGTACTTTGTTTTTTTTTTTGTTTTGTTCCCCTGTCTCTAGTCGCCATTCTCGGCAGTCTGTCGCTTGTTTTATTACGTTTCGCTGTTCCAGTCCTGAGTTCGATGTTTTAGCTGTGTACGAAATGAACCGTTACGGAGTTCGCTCCCGTCGTCGTTCACAAAATCGGTTCCGTTGCAGGATATCGGCGTCCGTGTCGCGACCGATGTCACCCGCCCAGGGAGGAGTCGACGGAGTCCAGCACGTCGGAGAGCGAGGAGTGCCACCCTCACTACCACGGCTCCATCCCGCGGCTCATCATCACGCTCGACCGCGAGAACAATCAACTGAACGAGGATATGTCGCCCGAAACGCCGGGTTGCCCGGCCGAGTTTCAGTGCGCGCCGCCGCGGCCGGTCCCTATATTTACATTTACGTGCGAAGATTTCGATGAGCAGCAGACGAGTGACGCCGGGACGTACGACAGTCACGTGCCGCACGAGCCGCACGCGCCGCCCGCGTGCGAGCCGGCGGACCGTAGCGGCAGCGGCTCGCCGCCGCGGCTCCCGCCGCAGATGCGACCCATCGAGCCGCGACTAACGCTGGAGCTGTTCCGCGCGGAGGCAGCTGCGCGCGCGCGGCGCTGCACGGCGGGCGCGCAGTGCGCCAGCGCGTGCGCGTGCTGCCGCGCGCCGCAGCCCGAGGCGCCGCTCATCCCCTACATCGACGAGCCGCTCGAGCCGCTCATCGAGGAGCGCGCGCCCACGCCGCGCACGCGCCGCATCCTGCCCGCGCTCTCGCTCGACCGCCCCGACGAGCCGCGCACCGCCGACGCCGGCTGCCAGACCCCCGCCGAACCGATGGACGTCGATCGCGACTCCACCCCCGCCACGCCCCACGCTAGAAAGCACCAACTCAAACTAGACGTTACTCGGGATTCACAGAAAATAGGAAATATTCATTGTCGATTAAAAAGAGCGCTGTTTAACATGTCGAAGTCGCATAGTAAATCGGAGGACGCGGGCGGCCCGTCCGGTTATTCCACGTCGGAGTCCTTCGATGACGCGGTAGAGGGCGGACGCTTATTCGGCAAGAGTAATTTCCCGACGCCGATGGAGACGGGCGCGAAACAGGTGTTGGACAGCGTCGAGCGCAAGTCCTGGAAGTCGCCCGACGAGTACCGCCCCGCGTGCGGCCGGGTCAAAGCTCTAACCAAACGATTCAACGACATCGACCTCAAGTACGGGATCAGAAACTACAAAAGAAACTGCCAATCGAGCCCCAATCTGAGCTACCGGAACGAGAAAATCTACAAAGTGAAAGAAAATTTACCGGCCAGCGCCAGTTTGGTAGATATACAGTACGAATCGCTAAAAACTGACACGAGCGACACGAGAGACGAGAAGATGTCCGAAGACGAGGTAAAGAGTATCCTTATCCAGCTGGAAGACTGGTCACGATACGGCTCGCGCGGCAGCGAGGACACGCTCGCGCACGGCAACGAATTCGAACTACCCAACCTGCCATCCGAAGAACCCTCCGACAGCGGGCCCGCCGCGTACGTGTTCAACGAAATCGTCGACAAGAAACCCAAGGTGATAACCCTCGACAACATAAAACTGAAATCGAATCAGTCCAGTAACTCAGAGCCGAGCAAAGGTTCGCTAAAGAGCAGCGAATCGAGCTCGCAACCCGAAGTCGGAGTCGCGTCGGAGAAGAACGTGTCATGTCTTGTCGGTACCAGTGTATCGTGTGAATCGTTCGCGGGTGCGGTGCAGCGCTGCCCGGACGCGAGCGCCGCCGCGCCTGCGCACAGCCCCCGCCCCCGCCCGCGCCCCGCTGGACCCCGTAAGAGCCCCGCATGATAGGTGTGTAGCCGCCCACGTACCAATACGTTCAACACCTTTTCGTTCTAGCATGGACATGTTTAGTTATAAAGTCGGCATCAGATACATTTTATACAATTGAGTGCGTTTTGGTATTTTTGAGTGCCACCTGTATTACAGTTCGGCCACAAGCGCACTGTTACTGCTTGAGTGGTGACGGACGTGATGAGTAAAGGAAATGTGAAGGAATATGCACTCCACTCTCCCTCCCCCGCCCCTTTCCCGCGCCGCGGCCACCACGCGTCTTGCAGCTACCTAAGGCGTGGTACAGCACTTGTGGCCGGACTATAATTGAAAAAACCGCTCAATGCATTTGATAGCGACGATTATACTCTGTTTAGATGTAAGAGTTCACCTTTGTTACGTTATGTTTCTTCGTTATTTATTTGCAAAAATCACTGCATCGCCTCTTTTTTTAATGGTTGATTTTTATTGGTTTTTGTTTATTCTAGATTGTAGATAATGTCTTCGTGAAGAACAACAAGCAACTCGGTTACAGTGTATACATAGTCTGTAGTCTTATAATCCCCGGCTAGAGCCGTAATCTTTAGTAGTGTTTGTAGAATATCAGGTCCTAATTTCAGATTTTGTTAACCCTTAATTTGACGGAGTTCGGTGTGCCGAACATGCACTTTTTAAAAATCTGACAGATGTAGTTTAATATTTAAGGAATATTTTTTGGGCCAAAATGGTATATTTGTTCTTTATAATGTATTAGAAAAATAAATTATCACTGTGGCAACGCTGAATTTTCAGTAATTAACGCAAAATGGCGTCAAGACGACAACCACGCGCGGTTACTTAGGTATTTATAATATTTTATTGTTTTTTTCTGGGTATTAAGTGTACAAAACTTATATTTATATATTGTATAAGAGTTAAAGAAACTAATTAATGTTAGTTTAGTCCACCATGTGTCGAAGTTCAATTGCATTTATCAATAAAAAACCCATGTTCGTCGTGCCGAACACGGCCAAGTACGCTGTGAATCGGTGGCTTGCTTGCATGTTCGTTGTGGCGAACATGGCCAAGTTCTCGATGAATCGGCTTTTTATTGCATGTTCGGTGTGGCGAGCTTTGCCAATAGACTAGTAATTAGCCTTTTTGCATTTGGTGTGGGTTTTGGCTCACTTTTTTCCTTTTGTTTCGCTTGCTAGCACAAGATACTTGGCCGTAGTGACAAGATCCTTGCCCAAAAGGAAAAGTCAGAATGTGATCAAAATGAACTGCATGAGTCGCATTCCGACAGCTCATCTCCATCCATTGGTTCTTGTCTTCTTAATTTGAGTATAGATAGTCCATGTGATGTTACTAAGGATGAATTGTGAATGAAATGATCAATGAGGAGTATAATAGGAGCCAACTGAAAGATAAAGCAACTGATACTGAGTGTCAGAATAGAACATGTAAATTATCTTTGAAGGTAGATGGTAATATTTGGCACCTAAAGAGGATCCTAAACGGGCTAGGTTTTAGCAATTTATTGCTGCAATTCGAGCTATTCCCAGAAAGATTACATATTACATCACTAATGGGGACAAAAAGTTCCAATGTAAACTTTTGAGGATAGCCCGAATTGCAGCAATAAATTGCCGAAAAACTAGCCGTTTACGAGCCCGTTAGCAGATTTTAAAACTTAAACGAGATCCAGAAAATTGAAGCACATTATGTGAACGAAAATATCTCACATGAAGTTGAAGAAGATAAAGCATCTGATAAAAAATACGAGGTTTCTCAAAGTTTGGATAATATACACGATTTGGATACTATCATTCAAAATATTCCATTGTCTCCGATTATTGCAAAAAAATTATCCAAATTTTGATGAAGATGCAGATTACTTGATGATTCCGTCTATATCTTTGTCTTCAGTGCCTTCTGTCGAGCCTTTAACACCTGATTCAACCCACTGCTCTATTAAAAACCATTGTGGTATGAAATATTATAACGGGCTGGTTCAGGCTAATCGAGCAGCAAAACGGGAAAAATCTCAGTCATGTCAAATTAGATATCTCATCAAACCAAGGCAAATCATTCAGTGCGTTTTGCCAATACTGCCACTTCCCCACGGCAAAAACCGATGGACGATTTTGTCACTGCTTGAGAGACACCACAGTTTTCTGCATAAAATGCAACATACGGCTCACCTTTGTCACTGAAAAAAATTTCAGAATCTGTTTTTGACATTCCACACCCAATCGTTTTGTAAGAGTCTCTCCTTTTTTATGTTTCCTTAATAAACTTAGTTAGTTATAAATAATTGTGTATGTTTTCATTTTACTCCTTTAAGTTTCGTATCACTGGCAGTGTTCGCCACAGTGAACATCATTTTCCTGAAAAACTGATATAGATAGATTTTTTTTACAATTTTTTCGGGCCTACGGGTAGCCCTCAAAATCCGGTTTTAACAAAAAGAAAGTTTATTTTTTATTTTTACATCTCTGCCAAATTAAGGGTTAAGGCTACTCAATTTTGACCCCATTGATGTCAACGTAAAAGTTAAAATTATGTAAAGTAATATCGCCAGCATGAAATAATCGCCTTGTTCTGTGAGAAAGCCTATTTCAATTCTATTAGCGACGAATGGAGAATTTTGGAACTTTACAGATTCTCTTTGAAGTAGAACTTAATTAAATTGATTATTTGCGCGCGGCGCTGTGTGCGTGAGCTCGTATTGCTCGAACGGCCCTTGCCGCGTCACGGCTACACAAGTCAAAGCTTCATTCATACAAGCACACGCACTCAAAGTGCCGCGCGCAAGGACGAGTTGAAGTAACTATAATTGTAGATCGATAACGTCGGTTGTAAGGCGTGTATAATGCCCGCTACACAAGTTACGATATATCATATGAAACTAAGAAAGAAAAGATTTATAGATCATGTGTATCACAAAAATTTGCAAAAAAATCGGTATGTACAGATAAATCGCTACGATATATCGTTACGTGTCTAGCGGGCACAACTGGCATAAGCTTGCGCTAACGGTGCGTTGTGGACAGGCGGAGCGGGAGCGGGCGCGCGGCGCGCGTCGGAGCGCGACCTGCCGGCGCGGCTGGCGGCCGAGCCCGTCAAGCCCAGCAAGAGCACGCCCGCGCTGCACCACGCCGGCGCGCCGCCCGACCCGCCGCTGCCGCTGCCGGCGCCGGCGCCTCACGGGTAACTATTAGGCCTCACACTATTAGGACTCATTTCCACTAAGCGGCTAGTCGCAGGCGGCTAGCCGCGTGCAATTCTTATTCCCTTCATAGTTGCGGCTGCGTCAATGGGGTATGTGACTGTACGTTCAGCAGTTATTTTTTAATAATTTATTTCATTCGGTAAGATGGAGATTTTTTTATAAAAAAAGTCATAACTGTTGTACAGTCAAGAATCGAACCAGCACTTATCGGTTAAAATGATTGGAAATGACCGCCTTTATGTCCCTGTTCGATTTGATCCATACTTCCAAGGACATCCTGTATACTTCGAAGTTGTCAATTTATTCGCATCGCTTAAATGAATTGAAGTGGCGCAAGTATCATTTGCACAGTTTTCTCCATCCTTGATAAGCATAGGCGTCGCATAACCAATTATTTAAACTTGTGAGACTGCTATTTGTTTGTGTTTTATGTAAATAAGGAAGTCGTCGCATGCGTACTTTCGGTCACCCCTTCGTGGATTCTCACGACAGAATTTGGGCTCCTAATAGCTAATGAGCTTGTGTAAATTGTAGTGTGAACATGCACCCTGCCAGCGCGAGCGTGGCCAACATGACGAGCGTGGGCGGGGCGGGCGGCGCGGCGGCCGCGTGGGCGGGCAAGTCGCTCAGCAGCCACAACCTGGCCGCGCAGCCCGACGGCTTCTACCAGAACCTGCCCGCGCACGAGCACACTCTGCAAGACAGGTCAGACACACCTCCGGCCCTGAGGAGCGAGCGTTTCATACAAAAAGCGATAACGATTTCCACCCCTTAAAAGTTAACCGCAATTCACCACTTTTTGATAGGTTGTCAGTCAGAACAAAATCTATGTCCATATGTTTTGATTCTTTTCACTATAATCAATAAATAATGAAAATCAAAATGAGGTTTAAACTATATAATATGAAAAAAAATGTAAATAAAAAATGTAAATAGAAAAAGAGAAAAATATAATTTTGAATGTAAATAAGTGAAAAAATAATTTTGTTTTAGTTCTGAATTACTAGTTTTGGAAACCTCATCACATTTATGTATTTTTTTATTTGTATGATATTGGCCTGAAAACAGTGTTTTCAGAAATAATTGCAATGTTCGTTTAAGGCCATATATTGTATACATTTTAACGTGAACTGTAATTTCATAGTTCAAGTTCATTTTCTATGGAGTGTTTTTGCGACCGGTATGAACTATGACTTGTCAAAGCTTCGTATCCCATAAAATAAACAACAATAATGTTTTGCGTAAACAGTTTGGTTTCTATTACTCAGTTTCCAATAAAAGATGGAATAAAAAATTTAAGTCCCCTACTGAACTAATATCAATGTATAAAAAATCACGTGTATGTTATCGTTAGATGGTCGTCGCTGCGCAGCTCGACGGGCAGCAGCCGGCCGCAGTCGGCGCACTATGCGCCCGCGCCGCTCGAGCCGGCGCCCGAGTCGCCGCACCACCAGGTCAGTACTCGCGCACACGACTAAGGTCTGCATCACACGCGCTAGAAAAACGGATCGTACGGCTAAAATACGATCCGCAGGCGTAATACATTTTTAGGACATTACGTCGCATTACATGTGCAAGCCGACCCCGGCCCCGCCGACGCTGCCACCATTAACATAGTAGCTTTACCTTATTATATATTTTTATTCGTCGCTTGTGTGATAAAATAGTAGTTTTTACAATTCTACTTTCCTTCAGCAAAAAACCAACATGAATGAAAGCAGTAATGGCGGCAATTCGATCCTCCGTCAAGACCATTCTTTTTTTTAAATCATAGACAAACGAATGAAGTCTCTGTTCTCATGTCACTCGAGATCGAACGTCGTGCAGTTTATATTAAAAAAACATTCTGAATTGATGTTTCGTATCAATAACTGTTTTAATATCTATGGATACTAGAATAGAGACCCACTTGAGTTTTGACAGCTGTTCCAAATTTAATCTCATTTCTGTACTAAAAACGATAAAGAAGTCATGTTATTTCTTTATCGCAGCACTGGTTTTTCCTAATTGGTTGTCAAAATGGTGGTCATTTCCTACGGTTTTTGATTAACCAATGGAGGTTTTATGATATGGGTGTAGATAAACATTATATTTGCAGCCTAACCAACAGCAGCAGAACGCAATGAACGCCCGCTCCGCTAAGCTAGCAGAGATGTCGGAAGAAGTGACGCGCCGGCAACACATGCAGTACCAGCTGGCGCAGAAGGCCGCCACCCTGCCCCCGCACGCCTCCCACCAGAACGTGCTGAGTCCGCAGCACATGCACCCCGCGCACTACTCGCCGCAGCAGCCCATGCACGCCATGCCGCCTATGTCGCCCAACATGCAGCACAACATGCAGGCCAATGTGCCACAAGGCATGCAATCCAATTTGCAACAAGGCATGCAAGGCAATATGCAGCAAACTATGCAGAGCATGCATCAAATGCACCAACATATGCACGCGCCGCAGAGCCCGCAGCAACCCTTCCACACCCAGCACCAACAACCGCAAAGGTAATCTATTAGCTACTTAACCTTTTGACCGCCACAGTCGGCTGCAGCCGTCAGCGGATACAGGGTAATAAAGTCCTTCATTACCTTGACTTAAAGTTGAAATTCGTGTTACTTCTCAGACATGCTTGGCGGTTAAAAGGTTAAGCTACATCAATCAATATACCGCCCTTATTAATCACTAGTGGACCCGCCACAGCTTCGCCCGCGGTATTTTCCATAAAAACTTTATCACCCCTTTTCACCCCTTTAGGGATGGAATTTCAAGAAATCCCTCCTTAGTGCGCCTCTAGGGTACTCGAAGAGTGTCTGCTCCAAATTTCAAACCTCTAGGACCACCCGTTTAGACCGTGCGTTGTCTATAAGTGAGTCACGGTAGTTTTATATGTATTGATGATTAACAATATCAGTAATGAACGTATTCCGTTTAATACTGATATTGTACTCGAGTAAGGTTTTTAGTATGGGAAAACGCCTATTTGACACGATAGCAGTCTTGAGCACAGACTATTAATACAGCAACAGTTTGTGAAATGAATTCGGTTATAGTTACTCCCTCGGGAACTTTTGAATTTTCCCGCAAGCAAAGTAGCCTATGTGTTAATCCAGAGAATAATCTATCTCCATTTCAAATTTCATCCAAATCCGTCCATCCCTTGAACCGTGAAGGCGGAACACACATCCATCGTCACAAACTTTCATGTTTATAATATTAGTAGAATTTCGTTTCAAATGGATGGTCCAGTATTTATTTTTAAAATTCGATGTTTTGAAGATACGAATGGCACCCACCGGGCCCGCCGTCCCCGCAGCGCGCGCAGCCGCCGGTCGCTCCGAAACCGCAGGTTTGTGTCTCCTACAAATAGTTTAAAATCGATACCTATGCATATTTAAGTATAGCGAGTAACAATTTTATTATATTTAGGGTATGAGGCGACCCGAGTCGGAGCTGGAGGAACAGTACCACCAACACAATCAGCATCCGCAGCAAATGATACAGCCTGACGATGGTAAGCCGTCTTCATAATTGCTTGCTAAACAACTAAATTTAAAGGCGGTGTCGCTTTCGAACTGATTCTAGTCGATAAGAAAAGAACATCGTTTGAATTGAAAAAGTGCAAGGATTGCGATGTTGTTAAAAAAATGCTCGGAAATATTCGTATTAATAAAAAAAAAGATGATGCAAAGTTTTACGTTTATGGATGACAGATCGAATCATTTGAATAAAAAAATTGCGGGGCAGTATTTAGGCACTGCCGATAGAAGTGATAACCCAACTCACCCAAAAAGTACACATATACACAGTATACACATCGCTCATGGAAAGCGTTCGGTGACGATGACGTGAGTTCCATGATTTTTGTTCATCCAAAAAGTGTTCAACGCGCCTAAAGAAGTTTTCACTCCAAGAATGTAGTTTACGCTTGTGTACAATTTGCAGAGCGTTACGTGGCGAGCGCGATGGAGCCGCCAGCCGTGTCGCCGTACGGCGCCGGGCCGCGGGGCGGCGCGGGGGGCGCGGGCGCGCACAACCCGTGGCAGCGCGAGGAGCGCGAGCGGCAGGCGGAGGCCCGCCGCGCGCACGCGCGCACTCGCAGGTATGGCGCACTACTTATTATAACTGTGGGGCACCACTGGCACTGGACAAGGATGCACTGATGACCGAGGGTCGTACATTGTTCTCTTAAACCATAAAAACCAATGTATAATTAGGATGGTTTCACTTAAACAGTCCGTTAAGAGTCGGTGCCCGCTTCCATGCATAATTAAAAGCCAGTTTTTTACCATATCGGATTAACCAAAGCTAATTAGCCGCTTTTGTGTTCTTTTTATATGCCCCGACTTTGTTCTCACGGGTTTGGGATGATTTTTCATACAAACACCAATATTTCATATCTCGGGAACCCTTTGGGATATCAAAATGAAATAAATGCCATTATCTAAGTTATATATAATACTCTTAGCTACCCCTGAAAGTTTCATTTAAATTTATTCAATTGACAGAAACAAACATTCAAACAGACAGACGGACGAACAAAAAATATAAATGTCGTAATTTAGGCTTAGGCATCATGAAAATAGCTTTTTTCACTTAGATATTTGTATTTATTTTGAAATCACAGACAGACACATCAGTTTTATTTATTTGTATAGATTTACGTAAAGTATTTGATACAAAAATGTATTATTTAAATCTACCAGAAAGGTGTGTTTGTTTAATTTGTTTATTTAAAACGATGACATTTTCATAACGTGCTTAGTCGAGGAGGACTTTATGAAACTTTTAAAATTTGCACATCGACGCGATTTTAAAATATCGGTTAAAATACTATGGTTGATGTTCTTTTATATATATGTGTGTAGATAAAGTTATGTATGCAACTGTACATAATTTGACCTTAAAACACTCGTGTTATCGTATTATGAAACTCGCCTGTCGGCTCGTTCCATAAACCCGAACTCGTGTTAAGGCCTATCATTATGCAACCGTTGCATTACTATTTTGCTATTGATACACACGTACAAATAGTTTAATTAAAGCGTGTATTGTGGCAGGGACGGCGCAATAGCGTCGCTGGTGGCGCTGGGCGCGGCGCGCTCGCCGGCGCAGAGCCAGCAGCTGCGCGCGCTGCAGCTGGAGCGCGACTTCGAGCGCCGCGCCTCGCAGCACGCGCAGGTAGCGAGCACCCTCTCTGCATGCCGCGGCCTTCATGTACCTTATGGCCTTTACAACACAACTGTGGAGTGTTCTAGCAGCTCAATTAATTACTACATACTTACTATTCAATTTGCATTACTCAAGTATAAAGACCTTATTTATAATATCAGATTAAATTAAATCCAATCTATTTTGCTTTAATTTTATATTACACATGAAATATTTTGAATTTTGTAATTGTAAATAATGTAATTTGGGATTAAATGGCGTTATTATTATTATTTAACATCAAGTGCGAAAGTTTGTGGATGAGTTATAGTGTGTTTGTTACTTCTTCACGCTGAAACGGCTGAACGGGTTTGAATGAAATTTGGAATGGAGGGAGCTTATCCTGGATTTACACATAGGCATACTGGAAAATATTAAAGTCCTAAGGGAATAATTATAACCTAATTCAACGCGAACGAAGTCGCAGGCAGAAGCTAGTATATAGTAGTTTTTCAATAAGACTTTGTGTTATATAATTTGAATATTATTCATAGCGTAATAATGTGGGTTGTTTAGGAGGACACCGCGAACATGGAGACGGGCGTTGACGAGGACAGTCCTTCGCCGGAGCCGGAGCCCGAGCGCGCGCCGCCGCCGCAGCCGCCGCAGCCGCCACAGCCGCCCAAGTCTATACTGAAGACTAACAACCCCCGCCCCGAGGTCACTAACGGATACGCGCACGAAATGGTAATTATTTTGTATTTCCATCTTTAAGAGGAGTATGAACCTATGGGTTTGTATACAAAAGGCGATAACGGCTTTCAACCAATTTTGACCAATTTTTGATAGGTTGTCAGTCAAAACGAAATCTAAGTCTATATGTTTTTTGAATATTGATCAACAAAGTCAAATAATTGCCAAAATTAGGTTTTGACTGACTGACACTGAATCTATTGATTATAGTGAAAAACTCAAAACGACCTAGATCTTGTTCTGACTTACAACCTATCTAAAATTGGTCAAAATCGTTAACATTTAACGGGTGAAAATCGTTATAGCTTTTTGTATGAAAAGCCGTAGGTTCATTCCTCTTAACGACAGTTTGTAAGGTTACGACACTGTTTTCTGATCGTAGATGTATTGCCGGTGAATTTTACGTTGGGTAAATTTAATCATAAAAAATGTTGACACTTTTTACTGACTAAACAAAATTATTGACTATAACCAAAACTAACAAACGGCGTGCAGTTGAAAAAGAGGCGGAAGAAGGTTTTTAAAAAGTACTGGATTTTCTTATTCTAACAGACGGGGTTGCTTCGTGTATATTAATATGTTCTTCCTGTACAGAGTGGCGAGGAGGAGTCCCGCGTGTCGGAAGTGTCCGCGGGCGTGGGCGCGCTGAGCGTGGCGCCGCCGCCGCCGGAGCGCGGCTCGTCGTTCGCCGTCATGGCGGGCCGCGCGCGCGCGCTGTCCCCGCCCGCCCTCACCTCGCCGCCGCCGCCCTCCGGACCGCAGTACGTTCACCTCACATATGATCTCTAATTAAAATATCACAAAAAATTGACACTATATAGCTACTTAAAATCCATAGAGCGCCAAGAAAAATTTGGCGGCCGTCTATCATTTTATGGAAATCCTTTTTTCACTTGTACGTTAACGCTTTGAATGCCACGAATGAATGCGATAAAGCGTGCCACGGACGCCGACGACGGCATTAGCCGACGTGAATGTATGGAAAACGGCGTAGCGTTGCGTCAGCGGCACGAAAATCCGCTGCCGTATATAGCCGTCTGTAGTGTTCAAAAAAATTTACCTTGGAAATAGGCTAGTTTCCTGAAGAATTCTAATTAGTCAGTCACTTACATTATAAATAAATATTGAACACGTATTTAATTTTTTGACAATTAAACAACAAACGATGAAGACGCGTGTCGTCACGACTTGATACACTTTTTACCATTAAGTGACGTCATTAGCCCCGCTCCCGAACTTTGATGCGCGTTATCTTTGTCAAATTTGATTGCTTTGATAAAGCAAAAAATACGTGTTCAACATTTTTTTATAATCTAACTGACGGATAAATTAGAATTACATTTTTTTTTACCCAGAAAACATTCCTATTTATGAGTGTCTCGTTCGTACGCCTAGCTCGCCGCCCGGCCTGGCCCGCGACAAGCGCGTGTCGTTCCACGAGCGCGCCGCGCCCCCCGCGCCCCCCGCGCCCCCCGCGCCGCCCGCCAGCTCGCCGCCGCCGCTCGACGCGCCCGCCGCCGACGACGCTGACGTCAGTACTCCACACACTAATACCCTATTCAACTACACAGTTAGCTATATGTAAACCAACTAACCCGTGTGAATCAGCTAACCAGCCAATCATTACATACCATAAATAAAAAAGAGCCAAGGAAGACATATCATACATAAAAAAATTGACTGAATTACCTGAACCTTGTGGATTAATTTGTTTACATTTAATTAACTACATCGATAAAAAGCGTATAATTGTACAGCCAGTATCAGAGAAAAGTAACCCCTCTAGATATGGCGTAAGTGAACTGAGAGGATACCTTTTTTTGAAGCTGACTGTACCTTGCTTAAGCCGTCCTGCTGAAAATTAGATCCAATTTGAGTTAAGACTTACTCGTAACTTGATTCAAACATTTAATCCAAAGTTTACCCGGTATTTTAATCATTATCGTATTAGATGGACAATTGTAAAATTCTATTGAAAACAACGAAAGCATAATCTTCAAATATTCGAATAGTCTTTTCTCGATCACATCACAGGACCTTTTAAGTTTAATAATAATAATAAAGCCTTTATTCCCTCATCAAAATACAGAATCTAATATTATTTTTTAATCTAACATGCATTAATGCTAAGTACGTAGTACGTAGTATGTTAGTATTTTTAAGTACATGTTCTTTAAAATAAAATTCTAATTAGGCTTAACATGCTTAGAACCAGCTAAGTTACTACATAAATTTAAAAGTTACTCCATAAGTTTCAAATTTAGACTAATAAAATAACGGATATGCGCAGCGATACATGGAGGAGGCGGAGAACATGCTGGCGGGCGCGCCGCTCACGCCGCCCGCCGCGCCCGCGCACACGCCCGGCGTCATCGGCGCGCAGGAGGTCTACAGGTCGGTCCGTCCTCACACACGGAACAAAACCATTCTCGCCACAAGTTCTTTGATAAATCTTCAGCTTAATGTCCCTGGCTATCTGTACAAATTTGTTCTTAAATCCTTGGCTATGTGTACGTTATTGTTCTGATTGTTTGTTTGTTTGAAATATTGAATGGTTGTGTGGTAGGGACCCGCGCGCGCGGCGCCTGGCGGAGAAGCAGCAGGCGGCGGCCAGCGCGGCGCCCGTGCCCGAGCACCTGTCCTTCCGCGACAAGATGAAGATGTTCGCGCTCGAGGCCGGCGACCCCAACACGCCCAAGGACAAGGTACACATTCAAACGAGTCAAAGCAGAAGTGGCCTTGTAAGAGCGAACCACTTTCCCATCCGCTCGTCCATGTTAGTTGAATTTTAGTTCGCGCCAAGTTAGCGTACAGGATCTGATGACGAATTAGTACCTACTACAACAAAATACCCTTGCTATTTCGGAGATAGGAGCCCTGTTTGGTTGGTAATTGTAATGCTAACTTGACGTTACGCTGGCGTACTACATTTGGATCTCCAGAATGTTGCTGCTCCTAAAAATGGTTGATATCCTAAAATATAGTAAGTATGTACTTTAATAGTACCCCTGGCTCGCACTCAACTTCGTAGCTCTAATTGGAGATATTTCAACAGAATAGGGATGTATGTATGTATGTAAAGTCTTTATTGCACATACATTAGGGTGTCCCTTATTTTTCGAATATTTCTTTTTGTAACGCATACCCTCTTATTATATTTATTACGTGTTTATATACTCCCAGTAAAAAAATCAGGTCATTCTATCAACGGGAACCCGTGCCGACATGCAACTTTATCCTGTTCATACAAGTAACGCGTGACAAGTGGCGCGTGCCTTGCAATTAGTTATTTTAGTGACTGTTTTCATTCAAACAACGAGTATTAAATTACTGTTCTAAGATGGCAGTCGAGTTACGAAGTGCAAAAAAGATATTTACTTAGATGGTGTTGGGTTACAAAATTACCTCCGAAGCGACAAGTCCTAGCAGTTTTGTTTCACAATATACCTACGGAAAGTCAAATTAACAGTGAGTGAAAGTGCAAATCTTGTGACCCGTGAATGTATAATCTTCTCGGAAAAGGCTCGAATACCAACCCGAGCAGTACCTAACTGTGTTAAAAAGTTAGTAGATCTTTATACGGTGTGGCACGATTTACAAAAAAAATTGCAAAACATCCCATGAAGTTTACACTAAACGCGAACAAGATTTTCAAAATGAGTTGGATATTTTATTTGATAACGCACATGCCGATGCTTAAAATAAAATTAAAATTGAAAAGGATATTATTTTTACAACAACAGAGAAAACCAGGGTGACCAAGATGTCTGGCTGATGTAGGGAAAAATATTAACTGAAAAAGAAGACAGACTACGACAGAGAAAGTTAGAAGAAGAGAAAAAAAGATTAAAACACTTATCTACTGCTGAATACGGTGTCTTCGCATTATCATTCACCAGCTCAATCTGATACGTCTGCTGCCTGTAGTTTATCATCTAGTAGTTCTACTGAAAGCTTGGACAATTCTATTTCTACTGCACCTACGGCGACAACGTCTCGAACTCGTACCGCGAAAAGGGGCAGAAAATATATTGTTACACCCAAGCTAGTAGCAACTTTAGATAGATGTCAGTTAAGAATAAGAGACTCTGTTTACATAGTTTAGGCTGTAATTGAAGCATTGGTTCTTAACATTGATGAATTTACTATAGCTAAATCTTCAATACAACGCATTCGAACGCAGATACGAAAGGACAGGGCAGAGATGATAAAAACCGATTTTCAGAATGATATTCCAGAAATTGATTTATGATTTCAGGCAGATCTTTAGAAAACTTTGTGACAAACAAGAGCAAAACCTTATTTTCACACCTAAAGATCGACGACAGTTTTCTGCAAGAAAGCGTTTCTTCGTGGAAAGAAAATGAAGTATATATGAAAGCTAAAAGTCGAGCTGTATGCTTAAAAGCTGTAAATGACATAGCAGAGAGAGCAGTAAAGCTTATGCAAGATTCTCACGGTTTGGTAACCGCCGATGAAGAGCAAAAACAATTTCTTCTGCGTTGCGTGCAAGAGCACAGAAATCTATCCCCTGATTGTAAAAAAGCCACTTGAAAAAAGAAATATACGTAATTACTTATTTTTTTATTCGGATGATTTTATTAAATATGATTACTAATTAACATTATTGCTTTTGTTTCTATCATTTATTTCACTAATTTATTTGATTTTTGCTAATTATACTCTATACCTACCCAATTTTACAAGTATAACTAAAACCAAAACTTTGAAGTCAAGTCGGCACGGATTCTAATGCTTATAAAAAGCTGAAATTTTACATAATAGTATATTTTAGACCTCCTAACATATTTAAGGGGTATGCGTTTCAAAACCGTAAAAAAAATTTTTTTCCTTCATATAAGGGACACCCTAACATACATACACCGAAGTATCACCACACGTGATTATCTCGTGTTTGAATCTCCGTTGCTCCCTCCTCTGCTGCACTGGGAGTGAAGAAATGGCATAGAATGCGTGCAGATGCTTATCATCCTGGCATGTCGTAAAAGTCGACTAAGGGACGGGTCCTCTCCAACGTGGTGGACTATCTGTATGGGCGATGGGCTGATCACCTGTCACCATACAGTTCATCATACCATCTTAGGACTAATTAATCGAACGTGGCCACGAGTAGTCTTGTGGCTCTGCCCACTCCATTAGGGATTTCGGGCGTGATGCTATGTATGTATGTATGTATGAATCTCCGTTTGTTTTTGTCTTGTCGATAAACGCTCGCTTTGCCCATCGGCAATGTTCCTCATGAAAATGTAAACTGCATTAATTCCAGGTGAAGATATCGCGCGCGCAGCGAGACATCGACGCCGTGCACTGACCGCCGCCACACTCAGTATGACGAGAGCTAATCGGGAACCAGCCGCCGGTTAAAAATTCATTCGCTCGCACTAACATTCATATTCAGTATTAAAACAACAAACCAACAAAACTATATTGTCGCGACTGAGCGATGTACGTAACCTACGAATAATCCAGAAGAGCTTTCACCGATCTTAGTATAAGTTCCCTCGTAAAACGAATATAATCATTGTCCCGATTTAGTATTATATTGATCGCATATAATAACCCTTATGACCACGATTTGCCTTTATCAGAACGCAGCACCAATTTACATATAGGATGTTTAGTACCTTTTTACATACTAATATATTTTATGATAATAAATTTTGATTGTGGTTTACATAACGCCTTAGCAGCTAGTGCAATGATTATTTATATTGAATCTACATAGACTGTACCAGATGTTATATTATAGATTATCACACTCGTGGACCGCAGGGGCGCACCGTTAAAACTAACCGATCTGAACTAAAATCAAGGGTTTTCATGGATCAAATCCTTTCATGGTGGATTTTCACCGCATGCAATTGGCTACTTGACTATAATAACAAATATTAATATATTTCTGTGGAACGGTAGCTAAACATAAATAAATGCACGTCAAAGAAACAAAAAGATCATTTTGACTGTTACTTGTTTTTGTCTATTAATGGTCAAAAATTGTCAAAATAAGTGAAAAATAAATATTGCTTTTTAGTTCTGAATTACTAGTTTTTGACATTCTCATCAATTTTCTGTCATTTTTTAATTCGACGATAATGGCCTAAAAACAGTTTTTTTCGGAAATAATTGCGAATTTAATATGTTTTGTATACCAAAACCAATGTAAAAAGAGCCGTGACGGCCATATAAAATGTATGACCGTCAGGGCTCTTTTTACACTGGTCTGTTATACACTCTAACTGAACTGTGACGTCATATTTCAGGGCCATTTTGTATGGAGCGTTTTTGTGAGTGGTATGAACTAGGACTTTTCAAAGCGTCGTATCTCGAAAAAAAAAACAATAATGTTTTGCGAACACGGTTGGGTTTCTATGACTCATTATTTTCCAAAATAAGATGAAATAAAAATCATGCAAGTAGCCAATTGAATTTGTCAGCGGGCACTAAATACAATATTATGCATATCCGTACCCGCAAGCATTACAAGCATAAAACGCACTGTTTGTGGTGAAGATCCTCCTTTAGGTACATATCAGTTTCATGTATGTTGGCCTGTACTTCTGTGGTCTGTAAGTTTAACATTTGTTATCCAGGTCGACCTCTCATCATGCACTTGTAAACATATTGATGGCACATGAACGATGTCAAATTCTGAAAATTGAAAATTTACTGGTGCCATTATTATTATTATTATTATGTGATTTGAATGTAACATAGAATGTAATTCTCGGGTGGACCAATATTCAGTGTCGACGTTGGCAGGTGCCTTTATCTGTGGTGTGATTCTGTTACGTGTGCGTTGCTGATCAGCGGATGAACGAAACTATACATTTAGACTGTAAGGACAAAGTTATTCGGTCAAAATTTGAATGTTTCCCTCATCGCCGATCAGCAGCTGCACACGTTAGGGATTTACACGGCTGGACCTTAGTGAGCTACTATATTATATCCGTCGTATTAATTGGCTCTGCTGTCCACTTTTATTATTATAAAATTTATCTCTGCTTACGATAGTACTTCGTTACATTCCAAAGAATATATATCTTATTATATCATTACGTTAAGAAGCATTCCTTCTAAATCTTTGCAAAATTGTTCACTATAAATTGTGTATAACACTTATATATCTGATACATATGATTATTATGTTACATGTTTAAGACTTCTACATTCAAATCTGAGTTGATCAAGAATGAATTTTAATATGAAGCAATAAATTATTGTGAAGCCTTCGTTGTACATAGTCTAATTAATTATAATAAGCACATATCTGTGCCAAAATTGTATACTTATGTGACAAAACTAGGGAATGCACGATTGTTTCGTACACATGTATCAGTGGCGGAGCGTCATATATTTCGTAAGGGAAGCCGGGAGAAAAAGAAACCATACAAGTGCGAGTCTGACTTTGAGAGTTACATTGACTTCACTGACAGCTAACTGTAGCTTACCTTTTGGCCGCAGTTGTCGACCATGCGTGACAGCGTATACAGGGTAAAAAATTCCTTCATTACCTTGACTAAGTTGAAATTCGTGTTACTTCTCAGACATGCTTGGCGGCTAAAAGGTTGAGCTTGGTAAAGCCGTTTGGAATCGCTCTGTAGGAAGGCTGCGCTACTGATATGTATGTACAGACAGCTACACTCAAATGCACGGTCACAACAGGCCACTCGAGCCGGCTCCTGGTGGATGGTAGCTATCTAGTATCCTTTCATTAAATCATTGCACCAATTTATGTACTAGATTTGTAAATATATCGTAGGTAGGAAAGTCCTTATGGTTATGTTAAGGTTTTTGTACCCCTGTTTGTATATGTAAATGTTTATTTATAGATGATTATATCGAGAGTTTACATATAAAATTAAGGACGCGAGGCCTATTTGGAGTTAGAATTAATTTAGTTCCTGGGAATTCTTTACATATTCTCAGTATTAACCCAACGATAGTCAATTAGCAAGAGATTGAGATTTATTTGTAGAATGGAGTTTTAATCATGATTCGTCTTGATTGTATATAAAATACACAGGAACAACTAGCACCGGACTCCGATGTATGATTTTTAGGTTCAATGGAATAATTATGACACAAATCCATTGTATTGTTATTACCCGTAATTATTATACTTCATCTACTTGAGAAAGTAATTAAATAAAAATTAAAAGACACGTCTTTTCTTTGGGGTCCTTCCATATTATATAAAAACTTTTTATTGTAGTTTGCAGAATTTAGTTTCATAAACAGTATTTTTTTGCTGTCGGTTAATATTTCAAGATAACTTGAATTCATTATAGTGGTAGTTAACCTTTATCCGGGCAGCGGAGGTTTATCTTGTATTTTTCAATCTTAATTACTACATGATATAATGCAAATTCGATTGTATTTATGTAAAAAATAAATGGCTTTAAATGATTCCCTAGTAAGTGACAAATACTGTATTTGAATTTTACCTAGCATATCTGTATGTATGTGGCCCGGTTAAGAATTAAAGTGAGTTTCCTTTATAAGAAAAATTGAAACGGCACAAGTGTCGCGTAATGAAAGTTTTGTGATACATTCAGGGAAACATTCGTCGATTTCGCTTCCTTTTGAGTAACAATTAGTAAGAGAAGCCCAAAAGGTTATTACCAAAGACCGTGTCCTGAAGGGTTATTTTTTACGTGCCTGAGGCGTGGATTGGCCCTGTCCCATCAATCTTGGATGTAAAAAATAAACCTGGTGTTACTTGGTCGCGTGTAGAACGAAAAGTGGAGTCGTGATTCTGAACAAAGATATCTCCGTAGTGCAGTGGCGGAGCGTCAAATATTTTATAAGGGAAGCCGGAAGAATTAGAACCGTACGTGCGAGTCTGACATTTGGTTAGAGTAAATATGGACTTCACTGAAAGCTAGCCGTAGCTTTCTAGCTTAGTAAAGCCGTCAGGAATCGGATTGTAGGCAAGCTCCGCCACTGCCGTAGTGTAAGATTATGTGGTCGCTCCCTTTAAATGAGTTTTGGTGAGATTTCGCCAGACATCCCCCCCCCTCATTTTGAGCTCACTTAGTAAACTGCACAATTAATAATTAATTCTACGTGAACGGTAGAAGTAAATGGGTATCTAAATGAAATAAAACTCAATTTAATTAACAGTGTTTATATTTGTTTTCATATTAATATTACGTGTGCCTTGCGGCTTTAGGTTCCTTAGGGGGAAAAGCACTAAATGACGTCTAAAACATTATAAACTTCTTTCTTTAACATGTTATTCATTACGTTCCGAATGGATCGGGTCGGGTATATACACAATAGTGATGCGAATCATAAACTCCGCCGCTCATTTCGTGCACCAACGAATAGGGTTTAGTGATTTGTGCACTACAATTTGAAAACGTTTTGATTATAAGATATCTTACATACAGTGCTATATTAAAAATCTCAATTGAGAAAAGTTTATCGCGTGCCTCTAGGCTGCTAATTCATAGTATATTTTAATAAAAATTAATGGACGGAAAGAACAAGAAACAACGCAGTTTGAAAAAAGGATCACCACAAATTGCTTTGCAAGACGAGCATTGGTCTTATAGATGGCAATAACTTATCAAAATCAAGAAAAATAATGTTACACGCGCTTTCCAGAAAATTAGTACTTACTTTAAAATTTCACTTGAATGATAACTGAGTTAAAGCCATTTGTGGTGATCCTTTTTTCAAACTGCATTATTTCTTGTTCTTTCCGTCCATTAATTTTTATTAAAATATACTATGAATTAGCAGCCTAGAGGCACGCGATAAACTTTTCTCAATTGAAAATTCGGTGAAGGAAAACATCGTGAGAAAACCTGCATACATCTGCGAAGTAATTCAAAGATGTGTGTGAGGTCCCCAATCCGCACTGGGCTCGCGTGAGGACTACTGCCCAGTCCCTCTCACTATGGGGAGTGGCCTGTGCCCAGCAGTGGGACGTATATTGGCCGATGACGATAATGATTGCCATTTATTTCGTAAATAGACTTCATTTTGATTAGCATGACCTTGAAAGTTGAAACAAGAATTACTATGTTCGTTTTGCCGTTTTCGTGCGAGGATGTTTAATTTTAATTTTAATTTAATTAATACTGAATGTAAGACATCTAAAAACCTGATTCAATGTGCAACCAAGGTGTTAATATTTAGAATATTGTACTCTCTTAAATTATTATATACACCGGAATATTCATAAAACAAGTTACATTTGGTTACTGAAAAATACGTTCTAGGATAACAATAACATGCGTCAACGCTACATTATTGCGTCGACTCTTATCAAATCATTTGCACCTAAACAGTTGGCATCAAGTATCAAGGAAGCGGTTTCTCAATAAAGTCTTAAGATATAACAAATATAGTTACTATAACTACATACTTTCACATATTACGTGGGTTAACTTTAAAGCTTGCCACTTACACACATTTAAAGTCAGAAAACCATATCAACTGTATAGAAAAATATGCATAATTAATTCATTAGCAGTTAAATAATAAATGCTAACGAAAATATTTAAAATTACATAATAAACTATCATGTAGGTACTTTCGGCAGACGACGGGGCGACCGAGCGAGCGGCCGCTCGGCGCAATTAATGTCGCCTATTCTTTAATAGTTCTTAGAAAAATACTTATTTACTACTTGTTACCTAGATTGCTGAAGTGTTTGTCGCACGATCCTATTATTCGAGATGATCAAAATGGTTACGGAAGATTGATAGAAAAATAATTCGCTATAATCTATTTAGTTATCTATTTTTAACTACTGCTGCGGCTTCCATTCGTCAGTGTCACGACTCGAAATGAAACGTTTTTAAATCGCAACATTATTCCATTTAATTATAAATCGGAGAACGTTTAATTTTGAGTTGTGTCACTATCAAATTAAAGCAGCGAATATACTCTTATAGCAAAATGAGAAATTAAATTTGACCGGCGCTGGGGGTTTAGGTTCTTAACTACGGCAGGCGTGGTCAGTGTTATGAAACGTTGTAAATATATTATTTATGGGTAGAAGTAGGAAATTAAGACTATATCACACGCACATCTGCGCAAACTCTCATACAAATACATATAAATTATGTTTAATATTTATTAATAACAATGGAAGAGTTTGGAGAAGCCCTGTTTCAAGAAATAACAACATTAATAATAAAAGCAATGAACTATGCTGTCTGGCGAGCAAAAAGGTGAGCTTTGCGAGAACTAAGTATTTTTTTGCTCACCAACACATCTGAATATTGTTGTTAATAACCAACAGAATAAATATCAGAACCGCTCAATTGTTTTATTACTTAAAAATAGTTTCAATTACATTTGGGACATTCAGCACAGCGTATACTCGACAATTAAACTCCATTCGAATAAAAAATATAAACTCAAAAAATGCATTATACTGGAAAATATATTCGGGAATGCATTTTCAGTAGCGTATCCATAGATCCTTAGTACATATAGATATCAAACTTATAAAAATTGGCTTACCAATGTATAACGTACATTTCATACTGTCTAATCCATTCACTTACGACTAAAATATATCAATAGTATTCGTGGCACTAAATAGATTAAATTACTTGACATTCTTAAGTGCTCTCTAACGTATCTAAATACGAGTGTAAAACGGTTCGCAGCGTGCGAGAACGATTATATACGGTCGGTAAACGTGCTACAAACAGACAACCGGGTACGGGCAGGGTTTAACGCTAACCCCCACCCCTCCCGCCGCCGGGAGGCTTCGAACCGTCCTGGAACCGCCGAGGCGATTCACCGCTACTTCGGACATGCGTCTCGAACTACGTCGATGAGAAACGAATCGTCGAACGAGCCGAGGACACGACGGTATTGCACTAGCTACGTAGACTACCGCTACTGGCCCCCGCGGCACTAGCCGAGCATGTCGGCGTCGGGCGCGGCGGGCGGCGCGGGCGGCGTGAAGAACTGTCATTGCGGCGTGTCGCGCGCCGCGCTCCAGCGGTCGAACTCGATGCCCGAGTCCGGCGACACGCCCGCGGCGCGCGCGCAGCCGCACGCGCCCGCCTCGCTCGCCGGCTCACGCACGCCCAGCTCCTCCAGCACCTGCCGATTGACCAAACACGTTACTGCGTGACATTTATCTCGAAGCATGCTTTGGAATTAGGCCGGTCGCAGCGGAAAGCGGTGCGGGATTTTATATGGAAAAAACGGGTGATGACCTTTATAATCGCAAGACCGATTCCGAGGAACCATATCGACGGGTCTTTGACTCAACCTCGTATGTGAAATTTTACGAAATCAGGATATCCACTTCAGGTACACGTCTTAAAGTAGATATTCTAATTTCATAAATTTTGACGAGGTTGAGTTAGAGACCCATCGATATGGTTATACTGACTTTTCGGAGATCTTTCAAAATTCTCGTTCAAACAAAACGATGCTTTATTCCGATGCAGCGAGAGAACTCGGAAAACTTGTTAGAAACCAAAATTGTCTCAGAATTGAATTTATTGAATTGTTCATGAATTCGGAATCGCCTTAAGGAATTTCTGAAAAATAATTAATCGATCAGTGGGTCCAATTCGAAACGGTGTCCGCTAAATTTAAGATTGCCTAAATTTAAAATAAGAAACGTCAAACCCGATTTTATATAGCTCCAAGGTTCAAAATCAAGTCGAACGTTTCTTATTCCAAATTTAGCGACTTCTAAATTTAGCGAAAACACTTTCGAATTGGCCCCAGTGTATCATGCTAGCATAATCAATTTTATGTCCGACACGACTGATCTCGTTTAAAATAATTCGATGCAAGCAGGAGGATGAGCGGGTAGCGGAGAGCGGGAGCGGAGGCGGGGGCAGTGAGAGTGCAGACCTTACTCAGGCTGGCGCTGCGGTCGTGCAGGCCGAGGTCGCGCTCGAACACGTGCAGCTGGCGCATGAAGTGGAAGTTGGGCGCGATGTCGGTCTTGCGCGCGCGCACCAGCTCGAAGGCGTCGCGCAGGCACAGGCGGTGCCGCTGCATGAGGTAGGCCAGCGTCACCGTCACGGAGCGCGACACGCCCGCCACGCAGTGCACCAGCACGCCGCAGCGCGCCGACATCGCCTCCTCTGCGACACACACACACACGCGCGTTAAGCCTGTCGCACGCTGCCAGTGCGGAGCGACTCGCCACGTCTAACAACTACACCATTTCAAGTTTACATAATGCTGGTTGCGCAATGGGGAAGTTGCATGGAAATCAAAATGAGGTTTAAATGATATATTATGAAAGTAAATGTAAACAAAAGCATATTACAAAAAAATAAACTCATTTTGACTATTCATTTTTATTTGATTAAGAGTCAATATTAGTGAAAAATATATATTGTTTTTAGGGTTCCGTACCTCAAAAGGAAAAAAGGAACCCTCATAGGATCACTCGATTGTCCGTCTGTCTGTCTGTCTGTCTGTCTGTCAAGACCTTTTTCTCAGGAACGCGTGAAGGTATCAAGTTGAAATTAATATCAAATACTCAGGTCTGTAATCTCTTGAAGCTATGAAAAAATCAACCTTATAAGTCACCGCAATCAAAAGATATGGCCGTTTTGTCTCAAATTTTGATACTTTCAAGGAAATCCAAAGGGAATCAAAACCTATAGGGTACTTCCCGTTGACCTAGAATCATGAAATTTGGCAAGAAGCAGTGTTTTACAGCACAAGTAAAGGAAAAAGTCCGAAAACCGTGAATTTGTAATTACATCACATAAAAATAAAGTTAAACGGAATAACCTTTGCAAAGTCGTATCACACTCTACGATTGAACGGAGACAGGAGCTTGCGAAAGTTATTTTTTGTCTTATTTCATAGGTAGGTTGTAAATGGTTACCCCGTGGTTAAAATCTATTTTTTTTTCTTTTTTAGGGTTCCGTACTTACAAGGTACTGTTTCTTTTTCATACGTAATCGAAAACGCGGAACCCTCGGCGCGCGAGTCAGGCTCGCACTTGATCGGTTTTTTAGTTCTGATTTTAGTCTTTTGGACATCCTCATCAAATTTACGTCATGTTTTATTTCTACGATGTTGATCTAAAAACAGTATTTTCGGTAATAATTGCAGATTTCGTTTCAACGCCATACATTATAACGACAGCTGTGACGTTAGACTGTACAAAATGTATGGCGTACAAAGCTTCATAACTCATACAATAATCAACATAAAAATGTTTTGCGTAGGTACACAAATCGGTTTCTATTGCTCAGCACTTTCCAATACAAGATGAAAAAAATATCATGCATCTTCCCTATTCCCCCCCCCCCCCCGTTAGTTGGATACTAGACAAGTGGAGTTACTAGACAACTCACCGATGAACCTAATGGCCTGCGGGAAGTGCACGGATAGATTCTGGCTCCAGTGGTCAGCGATAGGAATCTTGAGGTAGCTGATGTCGCCGCCGACAGCCTCGAACGCGTTGGGCAGGTCCGGCGTCACGTTCAGCACGTACTGCACACACAACACATTGTATCCAGGGTATCGGACGGTCTAACAACACATTACAGCGATAACACTTTTGCATTATCAGACAGTGGCAAAGCGTGAAATATTTCCTAAGGGAAGCTGGAAAAATTAGAATCGTACGTGCGAGTCTGACATTTAGTTACAGTAACATGGTCTTCACTGACAGCTATCCCTAGCTTTCTAGCTTGGTAAAGCCGTCAGGAATCGGCATGTAGGCAGGCTGCGCCACTGTTATCAGATTACAAATTTTTGCCGACTTATGTGTGAACTGAAGGACGCTTTAAAGTTATCAAAAAATTAACTCGAGACTCATACGTAGTTTATAGGGTCCAAAATATTTGAAAATATAATACGCTGAGAAGAATGTTTTGCTATGAATCGGGTTTGTAGAAGTTTGGAGAAGAAGAATTAAAATAAATTGATATTTTGACAAACTGCTGGTCTGATTAAGAGTTGTTCCGGTCATTTAATTAATTAATTAGTTATATGTATTTAAAAAAAAATTGCAAGTTTTGGGTCCAATATAATTTACAAAACGTAGTGAAATTTCAAATAAGTAGTTCAAATATAAAAGACGTTTTAAACTGAGTTTAAAAACGGTTGGAAGCGGATTCATGGTCGAGCAACCGCATTTTGTTTAAGAGACCGGGAACGACGCCGTTTCAGACATTACTTCCGAGTTTTTAAAAAGCTGGAATAAGCAAGTATTATTCATGGCCCGTTGGTTTGTCCGGTCTCTAGGGTCGGAGCTTTTCATTAGTGCGAGATATTTATTTTTCCATCTTAGTAAATTTTATAACAGCTTTCGTCCCTGTCGGGTAGACGGGCTATGATTGAGCCTGACGGCACCAAATCACGTGATAAATGATAAGTGCGCCAGTGTACTTGCAATTTGGAAACTTAGGTACTTGAATACCTTTCGCGTTTAAATCGCATTCTTGTGGTACACACCTACGTCTTCGTATTTAACTCTTTCGATCGCCAAACCGCAGATCTCAGGTCAGCATGACTTGACGCCAAAAGTGTCCACTGTAGAACTAGATTCACCATGAAAATGCGGTGCCTTCTTTTGCAGGTCTATCGAAAGTTGAAAAGCGTAAGTTTGTCGGTTAGTAGTGGGGTAGTCCTACCTTGATGTTGTGCCTGGCGAGCGCGTCGCAGTCCTCGCTGTTGGTAGAGTTGCCGAGGTACAGGTTGGGCAGGATCTCCACGGGGAAGTCCTGCGGCTGCGCCGGCGCCTCCTCACACTCCGAGGACGACGACGAGAGCGCATCCTCGCAAGAGCCCGAGATGCGCAGCGACCTGCAACCACAGAACACGATGCGTCACTACTGGGACACTTTGCTACTCGTAAGCGGAACAGGAGATACTTTGTATAATACATCTAGCAGAATATCTTATAAAAATCATAATAATTGATTATTTTCACGTATTGACACCCATAGAAAATGAAAATATAAAGATTTACAGATTATAAGAAACTATGTTGATGAAAGTGTTAACAATAGACCTCAGGCTGCCGTGCTTTTTTTAAATTAAACTGATCATTAAAATCTATACCAGCCATCACCAGACAAATAAATCTGTTTGATGATCGTTTAAATAGTTTTGTTTCTGAGCTAAACCCGCCAAAATGGCTCAAAGAAAACCTATCGTCGCTTAGATACCGCACCAGTAAGATTCGCTTAATTCAAAACTGTATTATCATGCATGTATTATATACAGTTTTGTATCTTTCCTGAAAACTAAGCAATTCTTACTTCTACGGTATTGTTAGGTAAGCGACGCTATGTAGCTATCCGATCAGGCGCCTCATTCGGGAACGCTAAGTGATTCTGTAGCGACTCGTAAGCCAGATCTCTCATCTCGCTCTTACGCATTTCGCGTCGTGCGGAAGAGAGGAATGAGAAATCTGGCTTACGAGTCGCTACAGAATCACTTAGCGTTCCCGAATGAGGCGCCAGGTCAGTGAAATTGTAAAAAAAAGTATTTTTGGACCAAATATGTGTCAAGTACATTATATTAAATTAAAATAGATCTGTTATAAGTGATATATTAAGTAAGCTAAGTTAACTGAACGCAGCGGCAAGATTGAGCTATTATTACGCTAAAGTCCTTGAGCTCGCCGATTCAATAATCAAAGGGTCGTCATTGACGGGGCCGCTCGAATGAAGCCTAATGAACAAGATAATTCAATAACGAAGGTTGTCCGTACGAGGCACCTGGGTTACCGAGCAAGTGACATATCCAATTTGCGATAGCGAGTTCGCTAGCGTCTCATCTTCTCTGCAATTTCGCAAGCGGCTGTTTAAAGTGGATGGATGCGCTTATTGAAGAGGTATAAATTCCATAAACATATCTAGCGGGACAAGATCTTGAAAGTATAGTAATTCTAGTGGACCCGCCACAGCTTCGCCCATGGTATTTTCCATACAAATTTTGTTTAGGGATGGAATTTCAAAATATCCCTCCTAAGTGCACCTCTAAGGTACTTGAGGTATGTATCCTTCAAATTTCAAAACCCTAGGACCACCCGTTTAGGCTGTGCGTTCTCTATAATAAGTCACGGTACTGTTTTATATGTATTGATGTAGCACTTTGGCTGTCCATATACGCTATAAGACCGCGATAGTTAATTATTTATTGTGAGTTACTCAATTCTTAACAAGACTTTTTTTCGTGTTTCGTATTCGAAAACGTAGCATTGTGAAGTAGGTAAGGGTTGTAGCGGCGGGTTTCGGGTGGGTGAGACAGCGCGGGAGCGGCGCGGTGCTGCGCGGCGCGGCGCGATCGATCGCGGCGCTCAATGGGGTGTGGGCGGCTCGGGGGCGCCATTCACCTGCCCCCGCGGCTCAATGGCCGCCCACGCAGCCCGGCGCCTCCCGCGCCTGCCGCTGCGTGGGGTACGCGAAACTTCCAAATTCGCTATCGCAGTCCTCCGCTGCCATTCATTTGCAGTTTTGAAAACAATCAAATTAGATGAGCACGCGCGCGCCTCGCCAAGTGCCGTTGATCTACTCGTCAGCCGAAAAACACGCGCAGATCCCCGACTGACGGAATTTTCGCTTGGCAGCGGTATCAAACATTTGACTGACTAGATGTTGTACAGGCAACCGAGTGCAACTGCCTAATATGTCAGAAGTGATGAGCACGAATATTTGTACTGTATATATGTACATATCTATATAATTATTCGTATCATTGTCTAGTACCCATAGTATCTACAGGGAATCCTACTTTGGGAGGAGATCATTATAGGTATATTAGTGTCAAGGATATAATTACTATCTCGTGTATTATTCACGAGCCGTTCAATTGGGGCAATAGCCACATTGGGTACCTTTCTACCGCGATAGCTAATCAGCGAAACTACGCATTTTTTATTCACCTGAATTACTCTCCATCTAATCGCTTGATTGCATAGTATGATATGATAGTTATTTCTTTCAAATCAATGAGTTATATAATATCAATGAATCGTGAACCGATTGATGGCAAACTCAGATAACGTAGTAACAAGTCACGAATGTATAGCCAGGCTGTTCATTGAGCACTGCGCGCCCCATTCAGCTGAAGGATTATGGGGATGAAGTCTAGCCTCGCGGACAAAAACTTTTATGCAGGCAACTACATTGCAAAGGGTAGTTAGTACCTTTGTTATGTTACTCATATGTCCGGTATTCATATTTCGAAATAAAAAAAGAAAATCGTGTAGCATGGGCCTAAGGACATTGAGGGCGGGGCTATAATGCACGTATACCTGTTCCTTACTGCACTCTTCCACAACATGTGTATGTATACGTAAATATGACAACATGTATGTATGTATGTATGTACATACATACATACATAGCATCACGCCCGAAATCCCTAATGGGGTGGGCAGAGCCACAAGACTACTTGTGGCCACGTCCGATTAATTAGTCCTAAGATGGTATGATGAACCGTGTGATGACAGGTGATCAGCCCATCGCCCATACAGATAGTCCACCATGTTGGAGAGGACCCGTCCCTTAGTCGACTTTTACGACACGCCAGGATGATAAGCAACTGCACGCATTCTATGCTATTTCTTCACTCCCAGTGCAGCAGAAACAGTAGTAGCAGCAGTATACGAAAACACATCACAAATATGTTTCATATTATAATAATGTAAGTATTGTAATCCCGGGGCTCGAGACGAGACCGAATAACAACCAAACCCATAAGATTTGACAATGCCATTCGTCCCTGCAGGCATTTCATGATGAACATGAGCACGAAATTGAATCAGTGTTATGCGAATGATCATCAATATAATTATTTACAAGTAAGTATGCGGCGTGGGCGTTTAGTGGTTGGTGTATGTCGGTATGTCGTGCAGATAGTAGGCAGCGCCGCGCGGCGCGGGGGCGGCGTGGGCGCCGGCCATTCAGCGGGGCGCCCACGCGCTGCCCATCTGATAACCACGCTGTTTCGATTGATCCTAATAACTCTACATAGGTGACTTCGACTCCTTTTAATGAATCAGTCGCTTCACCTATTAATGCTATGATGTCATACCTACCGCCTTCGTCACTCGTGCCATAAGTAAATAACGTCCTAATGGGTCATAAAATGCTGGTCACCACTCAGTAATAACACGTGTCTGCTATAAATAATGTACTTTGGCAGTAGTAAATTAAATACTCAATGTTTCATAACTAGTGTCTTAGAGCTTCGCTCGTTTTTCTGTTCTTTGTTACCGTGCAATGGTCATATTCTATAAACACATGCTTCGCCTCCGGGAACTCCGCTGTTACTCACTTCTAGAAAACGTTGCGATTCATATTGAGCCGCGTTCCTCAAACCGGCGAGTCATCTACACCAACTGGTAATTCCGGGGAAGGCCGTTCTCACGGTTCACGAACATTGTCCGAGATATTGCGTTTATTATGAAGGCGGTTTTAAGCAAGCGCCCGTTCATTTTTAACGAACTGCAGCTGACCAAAATGGAGGGTAATGTTTTTGTATGTAAATGATTCGAAGAAAATGCTCTGGCAGCGCATATGATGGGAATATAATTATGGGGAAGAGCCTGCAAAACAATTCCTAAGAAAAAGTCTCATCATATTAACCAGCATTATGTTTTTGAAACATAAACGCGGTCGATAACATTAAGCAGAACCAAGATCAGACCAATATTCTACATACTCGGAGCTGAAAATAGACGTTAACTAAATTGTTTATTCCTGGGAAAATCCGTGGGCGTCCCTCCTGTGTAGAAAGGAGCAGATCCGCCAGCAGCGAATCGATCCTTTACAGCAATAATAACAATCAACTTCCCAAAATAGACTTAAACAATCTTATACGGCTTCTGCAAAGTTCCTTTGAAACATTAAAGTTGAAACGGGAGCAAGAAAATATTATGAATAAAGAATGCCGTCCTCTGAGAATGCTTGCAATGAACGATATTTAAGCATGTCTCATTGAAAAGGCGCGCATAGTGGGTACTTGTAGTAGGCAGTACATTGTGTAACCGAGTGACAACGGCTTCGTGCGAATCCAATTTGTATTTGAATGGGGCCGCGCCGCGCCGCGCGGGCAAGCGCCCGGAAGCCCTGACACGCTCGGCCCGCGTTATTAATGAACGACTCCTAAGTGGGCACGGTCCGCCGTCCACCCGCACACACATCCTTAACCAGACCCACAATGATCAATGGAGGCTTCGCAATCGATATCAGCCAAAGTAACGACTAAATCTATACTGAATTGTTTAAACAAATGTTTTACACAATAATTCAAATAAATGACTAAAGGACTGTGAATGCCAATATTGGCAAGGAACGTAATATCATCGTCCTAGTTCAGAGGCGTATTTATAGATTAGGCGCCCCGGGCCAGTTAGCTTTGCCGCCTCATTAAGTTTAGTACTTAATGAAAAATATGGTAGGTAAGCTTGACTATATAAGGCCTTCGCCGCCCCTCGCAGCTTGCCGCCCCGGGCCATGGCCCGGTTGGCCCTAGGGTAAATACGCCCCTGCCTAGTCTAGTCCCATGACAGGTCCTTAATCAGCGGATTGTACCTATGGGATCGCGGGCCGCTTAGCATTCGAACGGCTCTGCGACCTTGAGAATCGTTTATGTATGTATAAGAAAGTGTCAATTGCGCATTATGGTCAACTGCTGCTCTCCCATACAATTTACCAAGCATGTAGGAAAATATCAAACCTAATTAATCAGTCAATATAACTTTCTACCCGCCTACAACGGAGAAATGTTAGGTCCGCATTTGCGATAAAATATAAAATGAAAATGAAAATATTTATTTTGCAAGTAGGCCTCACGGGCTCTTTTACATGTCTGAATCTACCAGCGCTTCGAAAGGTGACATTTGCTGAGAAGAAACGCCGCAAGAAACTCAGCAGTAAGTCTTTTTTTCCACTTTAAAATTACATATAACTAAAACTAACATAAAAAGTGCAACAAATAAACCTAATGGGCACAAATTAATTATCTTATACAACTAATAAGGGAGATGTATAGTCTCCGCGTCTGAACAAGTAAATTTAAGTGCCTTAGAGATGTATAAAGTCTCTAAGGGTCATAATAATAAGAATAATATTAAAACAGAGAAAACATCTAAATTGATTAATCTAGGTTACATGGAGATGTAGACAGTCTCCATGGTCAAGTATAAAGATGGAGATGTAAGGTCTCCAAATATCAAAAACAATCTGAAATATAACATTTCATGTCCTAATAATACAAATATTATTGGCTATTAAGCCAAACGTCTAGGTGTTTATGGTAGAGATGGTAGAGCAATATACTTAGCCAGCAAATAGGCAGGCATAGAGGGTGATGCGGTGCGCAGGCACAGCGCACAGGCGCGTGTGGGCGTGCGCGTGCGCCGGCGCAGGAATGCGGCCCGGCGCGGCGACCCGCTGCCAATGACCGCCGCAACCAAGGGACGGTTTTTTAATGCCGGACTTACTAGTTCCCATCCTCGCAGGACTTTTACCGAGCCCGGCCAGTGGCCAGGATTAAACTCGTTTATATAGACGATGTTATTCACTTACTGAGTAATTAAAAGTAATTTCTATAAGGATAAATTTTATATCAAACATTAACTATTGCTCTGAGCTGGTCAATCGTCGGATAAAATGTAAGCGTAGAACTTATACGAAATCCTTTGACATCTATGGAATTACAGCGTATTGAAAATCGCCCCTTCGACATATATGTATATGTTTCTAATGATAAGAGGTCGTATAAATGAAATACCGATGATTTAATTAGAGTTGAGATAAATATAGCAGGTGTGATTAGAAGCAAGTGTGTCGAGGCCATTAAACCACGCTGCACGCGGTGCCAGTCTTCTCAAACGATGCTCTATCTATTCCGACACAGCCTCGGCTTCTAGAGTCGGGTAACATAATAATAAACCGGCGAACGAAATAATGATACCGTTTTTATTAGTGCTCAAAGAGCGCACAATGACATTAAAAATGAGTGTTAATTAGATGTATGAGCAGATAAATAATAAACTTGCAGATACAGATTTTAAACGTTACTCATTAATTCTTCAAGAAATGTAAAGTAATCTTTAGCTTAAATTAGTATCAGTCCACGAATTTTACCTACATTTACGCAATCGTGGGACGATAAATTAAGTGGGTGGGCGCGTCCACATGGATTGATCTATCTATAGACACCCATATGCGACACATGCTTATGCTACTTTCATTTCAAGTCCTGTGTCATGTCCTGTCCTGGACTGGCCTCCAATTTAGTCGTCCAGATTCGTCGAGATTCAACATATCTTGAATCTGGCTTAATTCATCTCCGTTGCCGCGAGTAGTGATATAACTTATTTTTATAAGTAACTTATGTACTGTATGTGTTATTGTATATGTACTTCCTAATAAAAATACAGATATGGTAAAACCCGGGCTCGGACTAATTAGTTAAAGTGGAAATACCTAAAAACGTAGGTGTATTTGACTGTAATAAATGGCCCTATTAGAATTCTTCGTTGTTTTTGACGTAAGTAGTTCGCTGTAAGAGGGGGCTGAGGTATTTCTTGATAAGCTTATCTGGCCGTGACCGTGCTGCCCGGGGTGTCGTGAACGCGAATGGGCTCACGCGATTCGGCGCGTCATGAGCGGTGACGTCACGCGTCGTCGCCGCGTTACCCGGTCCGTGGCTCTTCGACCACAATCCATGGTTTATCCTTATAGCTGAAGTCAACTCATGATTAGCTGTATTGCCAAAAAGATACGGCAGCTAAATTTTCTTACTTTCAAGTTTTTATTGGGGCTATTTTCATTTAATTTACCAATAGTACCATAGTAAGGTCTACAAATTATTTCCGGTACATGTCAATTGATTTTTTGTATATTAAATGTGTATAAAAGAAGAAGCTGAACTAGTGACTCATTGACTGACTGACATTCCTATCAACGCACAGCCAAAACTAGAGCTTGAGATAGAAGTCTGAAATTTGGTATAGGTATTTCTTAAAGTAATGACGGCGCCCGATGAAAAGCCCTCACACCAATGACCGCGTGACTACCGCGCGAATTGATGTGAAAGCTTCCCTTTCAGTTCCTGTGACACTGCCTACGCGGTTCCGCTTCCGACCCGCTCCGCGCCTGTTTCACGTTTCGGTGTGGAAGGACTTTGTAAAAATCCAAATGGGGGTACAAAGTTTGTATGGAAATTACCGCGGGCGAAACTGTGACGAGGCCGCTAGCTTACATAAATGTCAGTGCCTCTCTTGATGAGGGACCTTAATCCGTATAATTATGAAAAGGGTTGTTCAGTTGTTGGCGCAAAAGGTTATGCTCGTAAGCAGGGTTATGCCGAGGTTACACAGGTAAGGCGACTGCGACGTGACAGCGATTTTATATGGTGGTCGCCGAATAAGCAGTGCAGCCGCCACCATATATTAAAATACATTAGTGTTTGTCGCGCGCGTCGCCAGTCGCCATACCAGTGTGTAGCCTCGGGCAGGCGAGGCCCTCGCCCACGCCACGTCCTTTGTGCAGATACGAGAATGAAATACGAATGGAAACTCTGCTAGAAGAGTCATTTTCATTTGCACGGAGCGGAGTAATATCCCGCGGAACTCACGTGCTCGCTCCGCGACGCCAGACGTGTGAAGCGGGCGCGGCGCTGGTACAGGATGTGATCCGTATACAGGAATAGATGTTTCCTTCATCATCAATACACAGCGCACCGATATAGAATCTGACAGCGTCCATTCGACCCGCGTGTCGGCTACGGCGCTAGGGCTGCCAGATGGAAAGTGCTGAATTCTGGCGACACGGACGAACGTCAGAGGATTTTTAATATCACTACTTACTTAGTCAACAAAAAGAAAACTGTTGGTTTTACTAAACTTTGGTGAAAATCAACGTATACCATAGGTACAGGTACCGCGTACGGTCACCTCCCGCCTGCCCTGCACGGCACTACAGCTTCCGTAGAGAAAAAAAAACACGAAAATGAACGGCAGTAACGTGTAATTCCGGGACTCGAGACAAGACACCAAATTCCCGGATTTCCCGGCCATCTGACAGCCCTAGGCGGCGAGCGGCGTGCGGGCGGCGCGTGGGCGTCATTACATTTGGACCATAAAATATTCCAATGTTTCTATTTATAGTTCGTAAATGTTATCGCGAAAGGAGCCGGTAGGCGCGCCCGTGGGCGGAAGAAATCGGAAAGCTCAACATAAAAGCATTTCTCAGGGATTCGGTGCTCACTCAGATTTTTAAGGTTCAGTTGACGCGTAAAACGACTTTTTTATGGATGCTAAAAGTTAAACGACGAGAACACAAGAGTTTATTTTATTGGACATCAAAAGACAATTCCTTAAATTACGTTTTATATAAATCTTTTAATATTATTAAACCGTACTTCTATGTAAATCGTTATTCTAGAATTAAGGCTTATTGCAATAACATTATTGGTGTCCATACTAAAATCGTATAAAAGTTATTCTAGATAGCCTTCCCAATCTACAATTTATGTAACTGAAATCTACTGGGTCTTTACTGGATAAATTGTACTTTTCTTATCCTTTAATTAAATTTAATATAACTTCTGAAATAAACTTAGATTCAAAACAACTACGTCGTTTCGACAATGAACATTGTAAGTAGCGGGTCTAAGAACGTGTTCAGACTGGCGATTTTTCTGCGCGCATAACCTCGTTTTTGAACTACTTATATGCGTAAAAAAACGCCAGTCTGAAACCGCTCTTAGGGTACGTAGATTGCATTGCATTGCGAAAAACTATGGCAGTGAGCGGGCGAGAGAAGATTCCCGGCCGGGTCTCTACCAACTGCACGAGCGTTTTCGCCGCCAAGCAAATCGCGTGCACTGCCGCTCTAGACGCGTATCGCGCACAATAAGCCCGGCACAAAACAATTATGGTGCTGCCTTGGTGTGTAAAGCAGCGTAGTGAAGTCATGAGCTGTGCGAGCTAGCTAAGCGGTGAGTGAAAACATAAACCATTTCTCTAGAACTAGCCATCCTATTATCGGTTTTTTCCACAGCTCTGGTGGAAACGCAGCCATATAATTAGGAACCTATCAAAATACTCGACCGAGCGAGCGAAGCGTCTCCGTTTCACCTTGGGCAAAAATGCTATCGTATGTCCGGCGTCTGTCCATTTGGTTCCCGTATACAGGTCGCAGTTCTCAACCGATTCTCGTGAAATTTTGTGAGCAGGTTCGATATTTAAATAGATTTTTTTTGACGATACAGTTTTTCGAAATTTTTCAAAATGGCGGAGATATGGGGGGTTTTGCAATTACAAACTTATTTGCGGTGTTGGTAAACTGACCCGACCTATACCGATGTATGGGGATATCAGTTAGTTTAGTTTAGTTAAGGTAGCACGGCCAAGATAAGTTTGTCGCGAGGTCTACAGCTCACGGAGCCACTAGTGCAACTTTTGGATGCAACCACTGTAATGTAAGATTTTTCATTGATAGGTAACATTGAGAGTTGGTACGGCTAGTTGCTCGTAACGTAGCGTATGTGGTGGCGCGCGTCTCGCCCGGCCGGTACCCACGGACCCGACTCTCCTTCGCTGCATGAATGGAGCTCTCCATTACGCGTGCGTAACACTCGGTTTCACCGCCGCCAGTGCAACATCACCACACTCTATCGCCGCACACACGAAACTTATGATCAATGAGAATTCGTCTCGAGCACTCTTGCCCAGGGTTGCCGACTCTTCAAAGAGGTATACCCCTAAAACCCCCTTAATCGCTAACCACCGTTTTTTTGTAAGCTCCATTTACCACAGACTGATAACCCATACCATGCCATACTCTTGTTAATGTGATCAGTATGCAAAAGGCTAAGTACGGATAATAAATATTCAGAAAAAAAGCACGGTTTTTTTCGCTATCTTACTCTATCTATCTCACTTGCACTCATTTTCAGTTAGTTTTTTATACCTCCAAAAAACCCTAAGAATGTTCTGCCCCTAAAAAAAAACAATCCACTTATTATGCCCCTAAATTTAGGGGTAAACCACCGAGGTTGGCAACCCTGCTCTTGCCCTGCAAACCGACAGCGGAGCCAACATTGCCCCGACACGGCCATATGACGAAATACTTTGTAAAAAGTCAAAAGATTAAGTTTCTTAATCTACCTTCAATTGGACATGCGGCAACCAGTAGTCGATTGCCTATTATTAAAAGAACCATTCGCACAAATGTATTTAATTACAATGAAATAATATCATTCGCGATTTAATTGATTGATTTCCTTTCGACAATTGTACCTAGAATCTTACTCAACAATCAATAATTCTTGATAAATAATTTGTTTGACGCAATGTCTAGTAACTTTATTTTAAGAAAATCATGAAAGAACGTGAATACGTAAACAATTACAAAGCTAAAGATTTGTTAATTAGTTAGTCAAGTGTCACGAAACGTGTTCGATAATACATCTGCACAAACACAAAGTAATCGCGTCAACAGAATCGACCATTTCCGATTCAATAAACAGGCACCGTGACTATTGCACAGTCACGGATTGATGAATGGAATCGTAGAATGAAATATTTGGCATTGAAGTGTTTTTCAATGAACCATGATGTGCTCGCCGTACAATTTGCTGGAGGATGCGATTTGCGTATTCGGTTCGCATAAAATTGCTAAGTTTGAGACAAGTGAAGATGACTCAGACTAACTAATTCTCACGACTTTTTTTTCTGATAGCGTGGTACTCACACTCTCAACGTGGTGGTTCAATTACGACTGCCTAGGTTGGTACTTGGCTTACCTTCATCACACTAATGTTATAAATGCGAAAGTTTTTGAGTGTGTGCGTGGGTATGTCAGTTAGTATGTTTGTTACTCTTTCACGTTTTAACGGCTCGACAGATTAGGAATGGAGGTAGCGTATACCCTGAATAAACACAGGCTTATAGGCTTAAAAGTTCCCGAGGGAATAACTATAATCGAATTCCATGCGAACGAAGTCGCGGGCAGAAGCTAGTCTGTGTATAATACTAATAACTGTGCCGTTATAAACTGAAATATTCTTAAACAGCGCTAAATTCAATTAAATTGCGGTATTTGCTAAGACTTTGAAACATATTCGGCATAAAAAATGAGAGGAAATCCGCGATTACGAAGGCATTTTCATTATGAAACGTGAATTACGTAGTGTCTGGCATAATTTTACGCAATTTTACTTTTACCGTGTAGTTCCTATGATAGATTTATTATCACATTACAACATTGTCTTAGAGGCGGCGTATAGGTTTTTGCGTCCTACTATATCGAAGCCTTGTGAAGGGCTGATGTGGGTGGTTATAGTATGAATAGCTGCTAAAAAGCCGTTTCTCAGTCGGTGTAATAAATACCTACATCTAAATAAAAAGTACTCTATAAGGCCGCATTTATTTATCTGTGAAGTGTTATGATTTTTTTACCAAGCAACATTGTAGGTTAGATTCACCAATATGTCCAATATATGCGTACTTTTCTAGTTCAAAGCAAACAGCGGATACGACAAGTTAAGAGGCCTATTATTTACAAATTATTTGCTTTTATTAACCAACTAAATAGCCTCGTCCCGTCGTTAATAAAAACAACAAAATAAGCATGTGTATTATAGGCCATGTAACCGTTTCCCATGGAATACGATTAAAGAGCTCATCAACGAGGTCTTGTTAAGAAACCGGGTGTCGGTATCCAGTTGTACCGGAATCGTTCGTCCGACCGTCGGGTTTTTCCGTCGATACTAGGTGATTAAAGAAAACTTCTCATGCGCAAGAGATCGGATTCCCACGCGTGCGCGAAGTTTCCTCGTTCGCGCAATTAAGCGCCGCGGTGGATTTCAAAAGACAATTTCTAGAAATACGATGATACTTCTATAAGTATACTATTCTTGCCGGGAAAATATTAAATAGAACATTCCCATAAAACATTCACAGCTATAAGTTGTCCCGGCCTCATGGATGGGTTTTTGTTGCTTTGGTGCATAGGTATGGTTGGGTTGAGGTAAATCGTGGTACTCACCGTAGCCCCATGAGCGGTAAGTGCGGCACTTGCTGCCCTCCAGCCTCGCTGCACCACTCCGGGTAGGCGCGGTGGAACTCCTCGAAGTCACCTGCCGACAACACAAATTCAAATAAATTTGGGTTGATATATGGAAACCTATATAGTAGAATAAAAAAGTCAGGTAATCCGTTTTCGTATATAAATCGTGCTTCATGGGTGAGGCATTCTATTTCTAAAAGAATTATTTTGGATTTAATTGCAGGAGCTTATAATGGAATATCTTGTTTATTTACAGAAATGTAGTCAAGCTGCCTTTGCAATTACGAAGCCAAGAGGTATTTGTCTCGCGTAAAACCTAGTCACCGTTAATGAAACAAAGAAAATAGACCATATTGTCTACTACATTCCATTGTATATCGTGATAACCAACCATGAAGGTCAGTTGGTAGACTAAAACGTGTGTTTAGATGACATCATTATTAGCTCGCACATAAATGGAAAAGTTCAATGTGTTCTCGTAACAAAGCTATTCATTCATTAGAGCGGAGAGCAAATCTAATGGCAATCTGGCAAACGGCGCACACTCGTACATATATCATTCAAGTTTATTCGAAGCATGTTTCATTGATTCTTTTTGTTTCATTGGCGTTTCGCCATTCATAATTACAATGCGGTCGGCTGCCACTGCGGATTTCAATTCACCGGCCGAGGTCGATCGTCACAAGCGTTATCCAATATCAGTGAGGTCAGATTCATACACCTGATCAGACCAATTCCACTAGCAACAAAGCGTAACATGTGTACTTACAGGCCATCAATCCTTATCCTTATCCTTACTAATATTATAAATGCGAAAGTAACTCTGTCTGTCTGTCTGTCGCGCTTTCACGCTAAAGCTGTTGATTTGATATAAATAAATATGACATTCAAAGTTTGTAAAAGTTTTACCCTCAAGGGTCTAAAATAACAATAGGGAATAGGGGATGAAAGTTTGTATGGAAATATGTAAGGTTTATGTGAATGTTTTATAAGTTTCATTAGAGCTATTCTGATGTAACATTTACGGAGTCATTACAAAATGTGAAAATGAAGAAATAATCAAAAATGCTACCCAAAGACTATTCGACGCGGACGAAGTCGCGGGCACAGCTACATAAAGAAGATAAAGCCACGATAAAGTACCTTGTCATAGCGAGTCGACGGTTTATTTCAACATCGAATAACTATTACCTGAATTAATACCTACTGATAACTTTACGCGCGTAATAGGTACCTATCACAGCGGCCCTAACATGTATGGCACAAAGATAAATTAGAACTGTTTATCTCTATGACTATCTCTTTCGTCGGCACTAGTGTGAGAGAGACGCACTTAGAGATAAACGGTTCTAATTTATCTTTGTGCCATGCATGTTAGGGCCGCAGGTGTTTTCACACTTACTAGGAAATTCCAACGTTATAGGTATTCTATTGTACACTTGCTGCTAAATTAATAAAACATCTTCGTAGCTAAAATTTCAGCTTTCTAGATATCCTCACAGCAAAGATACAGGGGGCTCAAAAGTTCTGTGAATCGCTTCGAGAAAAGGATGGTAGGCCGTGCCCGCGTTTTGTTCGTCGACTTTTACTCGTCTTGGCGGGCGCACTGCCGTGCCCCCAGATTTAACTTCAATGTGCCAGAAATCAAGTGCCATTTTACTGTGGATACCGTATCTATCAACCGCGGAATACTTAAAAAAGGTGCCGTGCCTTATTCACCAGCGGCCCTAATATGAATGGCACAATGATAAATTAAACCTATTATCTTGATGACTATCTCTTACGTCGGCACTAGTGTGAGAGAGACGCACTTAAAGATAAGACGGTATCTTATCTTTGTCTCATTCATGTTAGGGCCGCAGGAGAGCAAGTGTGTTTCAAATGAACAATGATAGGTATGGTCTTTCCAGGTCCGTTGGTTAAAACTACGACGGAATTATTATTTTTTGGTTACGGTTTTGGAATTAGCGATTTCAGTACCAGCTCGTAAACGGTCTAGATTTTCGGCAATTAATCGGCTGCAATTCGGGCTATCCCGAAAAGTTTACATTTAAACTTTTTGGTTCCCATTAGTGATTGTAATATGTAGTCTTTTTAGGGATAGCCCGAATTGCGGTAAAAATTGCCGAAAAACTAGCTTGTTTACGAGCCTCTTTAGTGGCTAACGTTCATCCGTTTTGACGTGAATAGAAGCTAAAACATACGTGGATAGAGATAGATACAATGGGCATGGCTGCGTCCAGCGTGTCAGGGCGGCGACGTGGATGCTTCCGCCACAGTATAATAAGCTAACAGTGTTTTGTCTCGGCAGTGTCCTCGAAATAATTACCTACGGCCGCTCGGTATGTAAACACGCAGTAGGGCTGCCCGCCGACTGACTGTCTTTCTTGGGGTTACGTCTTTGATAATGCTATATTAAATTGTCGTAGTATTTTTCATGAAAATATTACTTCAAATCTTGTAAGTTTTAATTTTAATTATTTCTACTTGGTGCATATTTCTAGTTTCGAAAATGACTGTGTCATTATGGAGTAAAAAAAACGCATTTAATGTATTTTGCTTTAAAAACATCAAAAATTCTCGTGCCATAATTTACGTAAATAAATTCATGGGAACATCTCACACTCTCCACATCCGTACCCAACCGCGGCGCACTCGCGACTGTTGTGTACCGAAGTTTACCGAGATTTCGAAGCGCGTCGTTTCGGCCGTTTGTATGAAGATGGAATACTGTATACTTGATTCGCCGCGCATCCTGCCGTCTGCGCCCGCGCCCACCCGCTATTGTGATGCTAATACCGCCCCCGTAGGTACGTACACCACACGCTAACACCCTACAAGTACCCGTGCTGATAATTAAACATAACTAGCTTTTACCCGCGACTGCGTATAATGAATTTTCATGTTACTGACTTTTTAAATTTAGATTTTTTCCCTCCAATTAAGCGGGCTCATCAGGCAAGCACGAACTAGGCGTTAATTATTTGTCCAGTTTTTCACCCTATTTCACCCTTTTTAGTTTTGATTTGCTTAAAAAAAGTAGTTTATGACGTAGCCTTGCCCAGTGCTCAAACTATCTCCATATCAAATTTCATCAAAATCGAATTGGCGGAAAAGCCGTGAAAACGTAACAAACATACAGAGTTACTTTCGCATTTATAATATTAGTATGAATAGATACATTCGAATTCAGCCGTTTAACATAGGTTTGACCAAATTAACTTAGATATCGATGTGAAAAAGTTTGAAATCTGTTGCACCAAGAATAAAAAGTCAGGGTAGAAGATTAAGGCACGGATGACCGAATTCAGAAACGCCACTTAAGCATTTGAGTAGAGATTAAAAATTAAATGTTCCTCACTGTCAGTCAGTCAGTTTAATTAAAGATCAATTTAAGTGGCCTCCTGAATTTGGCCAGGAGTCTTTCCTTGCGATACAATCCAGTGCTTGGCAGAGCAGTTTGGGGCGATGCGTGAGGGGGTGAGATCATGGCGAAACTGGGGGTGCGGGGAGGCGGCGTCGCGCGGGGCGCGGGGGCGGCGCGGCATCGATCCTATGACTCATCTCGCCCATTCATCCGCCGCACTCAATGAAGCCGCCGGCGCCCCCCGCGCCGACCCCGCACGTGTCCTCGTTTACAAGGACTCCCATTAAATTCGCACCATTTCGAACCGCAGACAGAATCCTTCAACCCAAATAGGCATCATACCTACTTAACAGTCGCACGTGAACGCCTTACAATTCTGCCTGTGGTCGCCACGCCACCCACCAAACCTGACCATACACGGAAACTCCATTTACGTTGAGTTGATAAATTACGTCTCACGATAACGTCATAATTCGGAACTCAATTGGAATAAAATAAGTATTGATTTTCAAATTCAACTAATTACAATAAAAAGGAGTTAGTACGAGTTGTTAGATAGTGTGTGTGTTGAGAACAAAGACATTGGCGAGCGTGGGGCGGGGGTGCGGGGAGCAGAGGGAGGCGGGCGCGTGGGCGGGCTGCAGCGGCACCGGCAGGTGGAGGCCTTGGCCAGCCCGCGTCCTTCCCGCGCCATTTATCAACAGCCTTGTGCGATCCAGCCAACCTATCGCTACCCACACCCCAGATTCACATTAATCTTTTTGCTTAAGAGGACTGTGAACCAACGGCAAAAATCACCCTTTTCATACAAAAGGCGATAACGATTGCCACCCCTTAAATGTTAACCGATTTTGATAGGTAGTCAGAACAAAATCTAGGTCTATACGCTTTTTGAATATTGATTAAAGATCAACAAAGTCAAATAATTGCTGAAATTCGTTTTGCATAAGAATAGTAAAACAATTATAAAACTGAATTTATTGATTAGGTATAGTGAAAAAAACCGGCCAAGTGTGAGTTAGACTCGCGCACGAAGGGTACCGTTACGTATTATCTATAAAAACGGGGAAAAAATTACGTTGGTTGTATGGGAGCCCCACTTAAATATTTGTTTTACTTTAATTTGATTATTTATTTTTAAAGTGAATATATAACTAAATATTATGTTAATATTTCAAAGGATATTGATAACGATATCGAGCAAATCGAGCAAAAAAATCTCGTTTGTTGTATTGGAGCCTCCTTAAATATTAATTTTATTCTGTTTTTAGGGTTCCGTACCTCAAAAGGAAAAAACGAAACCCTTATAGGATCACTCGTGCGTCTGTCTGTCTGTCTGTCCGTCTGTCACAGCCAATTTGCTCCGAAACTACAGGACCGATTAAGTTGAAATTTGGTATACATATGTAAGTTAGTGACCGCAACACGGACGCGTGACGTAAATATATGAATTTTAACATAGGTGCCACTTTTTGGAGGTAAACTAGAAAATTAAAAAAAAAGTTATTCCACCTATATCGTGTGACATATCAAATCAAAGGGCTTATTATGAGGATCTTAAATATATATATATTTTTTTAATTTTAAGTAAAATCGTTTAGAAGTTATTCAGGAAAAAGGCGAAAAATGACCATTCCCCCCCCCCCTTATTTCCGAAACTTCTTGGGCTAACATTTTGAAAAAAATACAGAAAATAGATCTTTGACTATAGATTACAGGAAAACCTATAAGAAGTCTATGGTATTTAAGATAACCTAGTAAATTTCAGATAATCATGTACGGAACGGAACCCTCTCCACGCGAGCTTAACTCGCACTTGTCCGGTTTTTAGTATTTGTTGTTATAACTGCAACAGAAATACATCATCTGTGAAAATGTCAACTGTCTAACGATCACGGTTCATGAGATAGCCTGGTGACAGACGGACAGACACACAGACTGACGGACGGACGGACAGCGGAGTCTTAGTAATAGGGTCCCGTATTACGCTTTGGGTACGGAACCGTAACCGACCTAGATTGTGTTCTGACTGACAACCTATGAAAAATTGGTCAAAATCGATTAACATTTAAGGGGTGGAAATCGTTATCGCCTTTTGTATGAAAAGCTGCAGGTTCACACTCCTCTTAAAGGCTTATTACACTGCACGTTTTCTCGGGTCCCTTAGTCCCGTTCCCGGTAGTGTAATAAGAGTACCTAAGGGAGTAACGCACCAATACTTAGTCCAAGTCCGTCACACCCGATACATCGTGTCTGGTTTATCGTGCAGTGTAATACGCGTTTAATCCTAGCCCCGCTGTGAAGCCATAAATATATTTTTAAAAGGATAAAACGAAATGTGTGTTTGAGAGCAATTCTTAGTATAGGTATTAGTTCGACTAGTAGCTACCGAGCATGCTAAATAGCAAATATGTAATCTATTTACTATTGCCTAGCCCAAGCTTTCCATCAGCCTTTTTGCATTAAGTTAAATGCTCTTGTAATGTGTATACATACTTTAACTTTCAGGTGCTGCCAAGAACTATCCAAAAACGCAAAATGTTACTCAGATTCGTTTTGATAATCTAGCTAAACTCCTACTTAGCAGATTACTGAGTAACGAGCCATTTCAAGATTTGTATTACTAATATCAATAATGGTATTGAGATAATGGCGGACCCGCCATCAAAAAAACGTACAAGTAGAGTGACACAATAAAGATCAACTCTGCGGACTGTCCGATGGGTCAATTATATCGACTTAGCTCGCCTATATTTATAAAAATACACTTAGCAGAACCACTCCCGAGTGCCATTTATATGACCTGACCCAATTGAGGCCTGTGTAAGGATATATAACTACTGGGACGGACCCATAGTATGGCTAAAAGGGCGTCATAGCCTAACCAAACCAAATTCCAACATCCTAGATCGCCCCTGCAAAACATGAGGACTATGCCAATGCTGGACAAATCACACATTGTGTACAATTGATAGCTTAATATTTAGTAGCCTCTGGTTGTATGCAACGGTCACGTTGATTTACCACCTAAATCCTGGGAACATATAAACCTCCATAAGGTTGAGACGTAACTGTGTACACAAAGCACATGTAGCCTGGCCTATGGTTCCTGCTCTAGTTTACACGTTATACCGCTATGGTTTAAGAATACATTCAGAATGGTACGGGCCCGTTCTGCATACTCTTAAATGGTTTTATTGAAAGCAATTCGGCTCAATGAGTCTATAAATAAATGAAGTAACTAATAACGTTCGGAGTTTAGCTTTACATTTTCTGGGAAGATATCCCGGAACGCATTGAAGGATAAGATTCATCATGGGATTCGTTGAAATGGAAATTTTAGTGCGCGTAAATTAGGGTAATAATGTGTTATGTTTGAGCTGAAGAAGTACTTATATATATATATATATATATATATATATATATATATATATATTTTGTCAATTGACTGGCGAACGAGCTGACGGCCCACCTGATGGAAAGTGGTCACCGCCGCCCATGGACATCTGCAACACCAGAGGTGCTGCCAATGCGTTGCCAGTCTAAGGAGGATGGGGAATGGGGATGGGATAGGGATGAGGGAATAGGCCTATAGGGAATATAATGTTCGTACTTAGTCCGAGATAACTGTGTAGTATCGTCCTTTCTTGCTCATCATACGCGAAGTTTAAAGACACCATACAAAAACAAAAACAGCACCTGGCAATACTACTACTGTCATTCGTTGTTTCGCGCTCAACGCTTTTGACACGGAAAAAATTTTACTTGGTGATTTTTGTTAAAATATTAGCCAAAACCAAAGAGTGTTCACGCATTTTGAAGTCAAAATGCCAGAAAGGAAGAGTGAGGATCACGGCAATAGTAGAACGGCCAGAAAGATCGCGAGGTTGGAAAAGAGGTTGGCTAGGTACCGCGAACATGCAAACCCTTCCGATGATGAAAACAGTAAGTAATTAATATCGTTTTGATAAATTTTGAAGGTTTTTAGCATCAAAATAATACAAGTTACGAGTGTATTCTTCCCGTGGGGAGGTAATCACTTTTTAGCCCAAACAAATTCCAGAGTTATAATTAAACTCGCTTTTCGCATTTTCGTGTGACGATAATGCACTCCATCCGTGGGATGGGGATGGATCTGATACTTTTCAAGATCCTGATACAATTGGTTCAAGACCCTCTAAGTGGTACTTCAGAGATATGTAAAGGTTATTTACCTCTTTGTACATATATTTCAGCTCAAACGCAGGACCTAGACCCTGAAGTAATCTGTGACCAGCCAAGCACTTCTGGCGAACAAGACCTGTTAGGTCAACTTGCCCCATCTGATTTTCCACCGGAAGTAGAGGTAGATTCTGTCTCAGTTCAAGATGAGCTGGATAGTGAATTCATAGAGGCATTGGGTGAAGCCTCTAGTGGCAATAAGCAATATGCGGAGAAGATTCACACTGAGATATTTAATACCATACACAAAATACTACTGGAAGGCATGCCAAAAGAAAAAAAGGAGAAGCTATTGGAATCATTATTGATTCCAAGCAATTGCAAATTACTCGATGCTCCCAAATTAAATGTAGAACTTTTGGCTGTTCTAAATAATCCCTCAAAGCTTCGAGATAAATTACTACAAGACAGACAGCAAGAGACTGGAATAGCAGTGGCCGGTGTATGCCAAGTAATAAACTCTTTATCCAAGAAAGATTATGATAAGATGAATGTCATTAAGAAGTTAAGTGATGTTTCTCGCATCCTCAGTAACTCACATTTCCAATATACTGAGATTCGTAGGAAGCTAGTCAATCCATATCTGGATAAAAATTTAGCAGAAAGCCTTAAGGAAAATAGACGAGAGGAATATCTTTATTCCAACTTGGATGATTCAGTGAAATCTTACTCTGCCATGAAGAGGGCTGCAAATGTTATTAAGCCCAAAAACACAATAGGTCAAAAGTTCACTCCAAAAAACTATCAGCAGCCCCCACGACGCCTGAACTTGAACCAGGGCCCTCCAGGGAGAGGAGCTTATCGGGGAGCAACTCAATATCGGTACAACCCACGCCTGCCTTTCAAGCCCCAGGACAACAGGCCACTCGGGTCATCAATGAGAGGCCGTGCCAAATATCCATAGAGGTACCTTTTGCAGCTAGACTTTCGTATTATAAAGCATGCTGGGAAAATATAACCCAAGATCCTACTATTTTAGAATGGATTAAGGGTTACAGGATTCCTTTTGTATCTGCCCCGCACCAAAGTACTTTGCCCCAAAATAATAATTTTAACCAAGCAGATAAGAAAATCTTAACAACTGAAATACATAATTTATTAAAACTGGGGGCTATATCTCCTTGCAGGAATGAATCAGATCAGTTTTTATCCAGTATTTTTACTATTCCGAAAAAAGATGGTTCTCACAGGTTCATATTAAATTTAAAAAACTTAAATAAATTTATTATTGATTTTCACTTTAAACTAGAAGACATAAGAACAGTTTGTAAATTATTAACAAAGGGGGACTTCATGTGTACAGTAGATTTAAAAAATGCATATTACTTATGTCCCATTGACCCAAATTATAAAAAAATTCTAAGATTCATATTCGATGACAAGCTTTATGAATACAACTGTTTACCGTTTGGCTTAAGCTCAGCACCATTTGTGTTTACAAAACTTTTGAAGCCTGTTATTGGGTATCTGAGGCAGAAACGCATCAGATTAGTAGTGTATTTAGATGATTTAATTTGCCTTGGATCTTCATATGATGTATGCATGAGTAATGTTAAAGTTCTTAAGAATTTTTTAGAATGTTTGGGTTTTTTAATAAACAAAGACAAAAGCAATTGTATTCCTTCTAGGATTACAGATTTTTTAGGTTTTAAAATAAACTCACAAGACATGACCTTAAGTCCAACAGATATTAAACGAGAAAGAATATTGTGGCTTACTAATCAATTTCTTAAGTTAAATCATTGCACAGTCAGAGAATTTGCGAAGATGCTAGGTAGCTTAATTTCAGTATGTATGGCAATCTCATATGGTTTTGCCTATACAAAGAACCTTGAGAGGGATAAATTTATGGCCTTGGAACGATTGGGGGGTAATTATGATGGTGAAATGGATATCAGTTTAAAGTCTAAAACAGATTTAAATTGGTGGAGTAATAACATAATGCATAGATATTGTCCTATAAAACAATATAATTTTTCTTTAGAAATCTACAGCGATGCTTCATTGTCAGGTTGGGGATCAGTTTGTAATGGTAAAAATGCTAGAGGTAGCTGGTCAGCTGAAGAAAAATTAAATCATATAAATTACCTAGAGTTGCTGGCTGCATATTTTGCATTAAGATGCTTTGCAAGTCATTTGAAAAAATGTGAAGTTTTATTAAGAATTGATAATACTACTGCAATCGCTTATATAAATCGAATGGGTTCTGTTCAGTATCCTAAATTAAATGACCTATCAAAGCTTATTTGGCAATGGTGTGAAGCAAGGGAATTATGGATTTACGCCTCCTACATAAAATCCAAAGACAACTCTGAGGCAGATTATCAGTCTCGAAGTACAAACGAGGATACTGAATGGGAAATATCACCAGCCGTATTTGAAAAAATAAAACAGTCATTAGGGATACCAATGATTGATTTATTTGCTTCAAGATTTAATAAAAAATGTGAAAAGTATATTGCCTGGCATAGAGACCCTTTTGCATGGAATATTGATGCTTTCACTATTAAATGGTCTGAATTCTTCTACGCATTCCCTCCTTTCTCATTAATATTAAAGGTGTTGCGTAAAATTATAACAGATAAAGCAACGGGCATAGTAGTGTTCCCAATTTGGCCTACTCAAGTGTGGTATCCGTTATTAAGATCCCTGACAGTCTCTGAAATACTTACTTTTGGGCCATATAAAGATTTGTTAATATCTTCTTCCAGGTCACCACACCCCTTACATCCGCATCTTACCCTGGGGCTTGTATATTATCAGGGAGGCCATGAAAAGAAGAATGATACCAAATGATGCAATTGAGATCATGATAGCATCTTTGGCTAAAAATAGTCTTAAACAATATGACACTTGTCTGCGTCAATGGTGGCAATATTGTAGGTCTTTTAATGAAGACTTAGTAAGTGCCTCTATACCAAAGATACTATCATATTTAATGACGCTCTTCAAGAAAGGAGCGTCATATCAAACTTTGAATTGCCATCGTTCAGCTTTATCTCTAATCATAGGTAGTCACATAGGTACAGACGACAGGGTGAAGCGCTGGTTTAAGGGAGTTTATAAATTACGACCATGTATACCTAAATATTCTAGTACCTGGGACCCAGCCACTGTGCTCTCTTACATTAAGCACTGGTATCCTCTAGAAACACTTGATTTAAGAAGACTAACATTAAAGACTGTGATGTTGTTGGCCCTAACTACAGGGCAGAGGGTTCAGACATTATACCTGATTAAGGTTAATAACATTCAAATGAATGAAGAGGGCGTTGATATAGCATTAACAGATATTCAAAAAACATCAGCACCAGGCAGATTTATGACTAAATTATCTTTACCTTTTTTAAGAACAGATTTAGATATTTGTCCTGTTAAAACTCTCTTGCAATATTTAGAAAGAACAAAAGAGTTAAGAGAAAACAATGATCATTCTCAATTATTTCTTACTTTTAAAAGGCCATTTAAGCCAGCTTCTACCCAAACTATCAGCAGATGGCTCAAGTTAGTAATGAGAGATAGTGGCATCAATGTCTCTATATTTTCATCACACTCGACTCGCCACGCTGCGTCGTCGCGAGCACACAGGGCTGGTCTTACTGTGGATAGCATTCTAAAAGCTGTTGGGTGGTCTAGCAGATCAGTTACATTTGCCAGACATTATAATAGGCCGCTTTTGAATAATGAGCAGAGTTCATTTGCAAGAGCTGTCCTAAGTTAAATAAGATTTTTTGTTTTGTTGTCTGTAATTTAGAAGACTGATTAAAATAATAGATATCTTTATGATTTAGTTACAATAAATATACGAGCTGGATAAGGTTTAAGCTTATTGTTATAAAGAATAAAATTTAAAATTGTTTACTGAAAGAAATAAAGTAACTTCAAATTTAACTAGTTTTGTTATGCTCTCTAAACATCTACACAGTTATCTCGGACTAAGTACGAACATTATGATAGGATTAAACGAACTTACCTGAAGTGAAGTTCAATCCTGATAATGTGAAGTACTTAGTCCGAGATAAGGAGGCTCCCACCCTCCTCAGGTAACTATAGTTACCATCCCATTCCTATGATATATTATGATGACTCTAAACGTAATGACAGTAGTAGTATTGCCAGGTGCTGTTTTTGTTTTTGTATGGTGTCTTTAAATTTCGCGTATGATGAGCAAGAAAGGACGATACTACACAGTTATCTCGGACTAAGTACTTCACATTATCAGGATTGAACTTCACTTCAGGTAAGTTCGTTTAATCCTATCATTATCGGGTGAATGACGACTAGAGGTGAAAAAAAAAACTTCAGGCAATACAAATATGTATAGTGTGATTAGTAGCCGTTTGCGAGGTAGTCCCATCAACATTCTGAAGATGACCTGACTGCTACTTACTTCAGTGTTAAAAGCCCTTTGTTAAGTGCCGACTTTACTAACATTGTGAATTCAAATACTAACATTATATGACTGAAATTACTTGAGTTAAATAAACAATAATTATGAATATGTGCGTGCGCAGGTGACATGTACCCATGTACCATGTGAGATAAGGTTTCTGTTTGAATACAGTGTTTTGACTGGTATAAATAAGAAAACAGACAGAGCCACATATGGCTGATTCATGGGTTGATATCAGTTGCACGCACGCGTTGTCAAACAACTGATAATTATCCCGATATCCAGTATGAAGGCAACATGCGAGTTCCGGGCGCTCGCGCCATGTTTGGCCCACATAAAGGGGCTCGTAGACGGGATAGTTTTTAGGCAATTTATTGCTGCATTTCGGGATATCCCCAAAAGTTTACATTCAAACTTTATGTTCCCATTAGTGATGTAATATGTAATCTTTTTGAGGATAGCCCGAATTGCAAGAATATACTGCCGAAAAACGTCTGCTTATGAGCACCTTAAGCTAACCTACTGCAATGAAAATATTTACCCACCATTGCAGGATATTTTAATCGGCACCACCGTCGCGTAACGAGACATTATTTAATCAGCATACAATGCGTGCGTAGTAGCTCCCAACTATGTATATAGGTAGATAGTTACTTATTGTTGTACACCGGTGTTTGGACATCACATTACATCAGCACGCAAAAACTATCAATGCCAATGCTACGCCTTCGAATAGATAATTATAGGTAGGTTAAACTTCATTCAAAGAACTCTATATTTTCTTTATTATTACATTCAACACAGGAGTAGATATATAATGTGTAATAAATTAGTCACCTATACTACCTATATATATCAATACAAATTGATAGACGCCGCCTCATTTTGCAAGCAACCTGCGATAGGTACGATGGGGGCTCATGGGGGCGATCGAAATATGAATACGTTTAGGCAGCCATTACACGCTCAATCTAGATCGTGATCCGTGATCGTGATCAGTGAACTTGATCCAGATTGACTGTTTAAGGTGTTGTCAATCCAACACCTTACACAGTTAATCTGGATCAAGATCACTGATCACGATCACGGATCACGATCTAGATTGAGCGTGTAATGGCTGCCTTACAGAGTTGAAAATTAACAATTAATCTTACTGTGTTTTAGTTTCACATACGCTTGTTTTGTAACATAAACACCTTCCAATAATGAGAATTATCTTCAGATGACCTAGCAAACTTTTTAGGGTTTATTTTTGATACGATAGTCTTAAACAAAATTCAAAATTCAACATCTCCATAACCAATCTGATTTTGTTTAATAGTAAATTATCCTAGCGCCCCTGAAGGTTCTGATACTCGCCGACCAAACAGTCTCCAGAGCAGGCTTGATAGAAAATTTCGGACAAGAAAGTCGAAAATTGTATTGTTCATTATACTAAAATTTCATCAGACATTTGGTCTGACGAAACTTTATACAGAACCCGGCCTAAGAAGACTTAATAAACCAGTTGCCCGGTCCACTTTATCTCAATGACTGCATGTGGTTGTGAATACGATCGAAGCAGTGTTCTCAATTGCCTCAAGCGGTGGCAGTAGTTCCAGCGAGAACCAGAATAAAGTTATAGTTTCCTTATCCCATTTCGCTTTCCTCGATTATATTAGCACGACCAGATGCTAACGATTTCCTCTGACAGAGCGGTGGTATTCCAAAGCGTTTACATTCAGGCTGGATCGGCTACATCCTGTTGTTCGGGCGCACGTGCTATTTGACACGATCGACCACCGCCCGCCATAAGTGGCATTGGCCAGTAGACTGTTGATTAACTAAATGCGAATTCGCCTACTCTGTGGCACCAATTGGCCGGCTGGGGGTCGCCGATATTTTTAAATAAAATTGCATGCACACATACTTAAATGTGATCGTAGCGTTTAATGAAATTGACAGGACGTGAGTGAAACAGGAACCTATCAATAAAATGGTAGCGCTCTTCCGTCGGACGTGGGCCGAGGCGGTGCGTTTCCGGCCACCTTCTTTGATCATCCCGTTTATGATAGTTCGATTATTTTTAACACGCTTTTATTAGCTTCACTCACAAACTAAGTACAAGTATGTAAACAAATCTAGGAGGTCGATTTTTACCTACTTCTAATTGTCGTATTGATTTGAAGCTTTGCAAGCGTATGTTATTCGGATGACACAATAATTTCGCTGACCTGATCATGAAGCCAGGAGGTTCATAGTGGAACTCTTCAATTGCTACTTGTAAACCCGTCGATTATAGGATCATAGCGGGTTTTTTTTTGTTGATGCTAATACATTTCAAAGAAATCGATAGTCCAAGTATGATACGGGGCAGCAGTCCCATAATCAATACAATTAACTAGCTATTAGCAATTAAATCCGTTTGTATAATAATTTAGGGAACGTAATACAAATAAGTAGGGTTAGGTACGAAAAGTCTTCAATAAATAAGATTAAGATGTATACCTATTGAGGAATGCGAAGGCTTGAAGTTGTACACATTATTTTGTAAGAATAAACGTGTAATTTGTATGTGTGCGCAGTGCGATGCCATGATCATAATCTATCGTCTCGCATTGAGGAGCACAATAAGTAGTGGACTTCCTCTCCCACGTTTGGTGGAGCGGATGCCGCCTGCGCTTGCGACCTCCGCCATCGGCTCTAAGAGGCTTCTTTTAAAATGCTAATAGGTTAGTGTTATGGATCGACGATGGAATATGTTGTTTAAGGAGTGTATAGTGTCTGTCTTTAACTTTGTTTTCACAGCTTAACTCGATGGTATTGCAAATGTGTACTTTGGGGCGAAGGAGAAAAAAAATGTTTAGTCTGGGAATATTGTTGGTACTAAACCGAGTACATTTTATACAGGTATATTATAATAGGAATAGCGATAAATTAAATCTTCGAGAACCATGTAGAGCAGAGCTAGTAAGAACTAAATATTTTGATCAAGTTCTACAGTGTAGTTATCTTGGGGCAATCATATTTATATCTATTTTGGTTGGTTAGTGTTGTGTATAAACATATAACCTATACATTATAATAAAATCAAATCGTTAAGTGGAAAAAGTCTGTACATTGCAGATAACGATTAATAAATAAATGCTAAGGGGGCTTCCGAATTAGCGACACAACACATCAGAATGGTTTTTGAATTTCTTGTCTTTTATTCTGTTTGTAGATATGTGCGCGATAAACTTTGAAACTAGGTACCTTCTGGAAAGATTTTAAAGCGGATTTCGAAATTATATTAAGGGCAACTTCAGGCATTACATATGCTATATAGAAACCTTTGGTAATAAAACTGGAAGGGAGTTGAATAGGAGGAGGTTGAAGTTAGAATGAAAAAAAGGTTAAAAAGTCCAAAAACTCTCGAGATTAAGCACTTTAACCCCTTATCCACTTAAATAATAATTAGGCACAGATATACCGATTTTTTTTTAATGAAAAGTAGTTATCCTTACGTGTATCAATTTGAAACTTGGTGTAAGTAAATACCTACTCTTCAAATCAAATAATAACGAAAGAGTTTCTACCCCTAGACCTACTTTGGATGTTGAACTTTGTACGAGAAAAGCTAAGTCCCATTAGTTTACCAACTTGATACCTAATAGGTATAAAACCATTTATTTTGTAAAAATTCGACAAAAAAACGAAATTAACCCTAAAAAGGCAACCCCGAGGAGTGTCAGCGTTTGTAAGGGGAAAACTGGTTCCACATGTGTTTATTGACTTGAAACTTGGTATAAATACCATTTAAAACAAAGGTGCGAAGAAACTTTACATTAAAAAGGGATCCCTTGGTATGTTAAACTTTTACGGGAAAACTGATTCCATATTGATATCAACAATTGTTTTGGTACAAATGCTTGTCGAAACAAATAAAATGTTAATAAAGTATTTCTCAGCACTACCGTAAGGCGGGATGCATTCATGGAGAAAATATGATTTTCTATGTTTTGTTAATTAACCTAAAGGTAAATCGCTATCCAAAGTCTTAACCACATTTCATCTTCTCGCACTGTGTCACACTTGTATGAAATTTAAAAAAATCCCAAAACTCTTATACTACGAAAAATCGTGGAACCATACACGGAGATGAATCTTATCTTGAGGTACTCTACCCTGAACCTCCACTTGTCTCAATTTCCTGGGACACCCTGTATATGTCCATTTGTCCGCTTATCAGAGGGCTATATCTCAGAAACAGTAGATTACAGAATAGCAATTTTTAATGTTTATTGATTATTTGTTTATTTAATTGCACAAATACTTTACTTTATAAATGGTGGGCTTAAAATTGTAGGGTTTTGTATCACGTGCTAATCAAACAGATAACGACAGAATCAAAGAGTTTATTACCTAGGACCCTACCTACCTCCCCAAACATGGAAACCCTAAAATGGGGTGAATTGGGCAATTTTTAGCCCAGGGTTATAGGCTGTTCAAGTATCAAGCAAACATTGTAAACGATCCAACATGCTTGGCTCAATCAAAAATATACATACTTGTTTCAAGCAGCTTGATCATCTCGGAACCCTCTAACAAACAGTCCGATTAACATTTAGATGAGCCAGATCAGACTGAGACTAGATTATAAAATTCGACAGGGGGCAAAAGCTAATTATAATAATATCCAAATTACATCCAAATCTGTGCAGCCAATGAAGCAAGGAACAAACATACAATTCACATATGCACACACACACCCACTTACTTTCACGTTTATAATAATAGTGTGATTATTATTATTATTGGAGGTTAATTCGACCAATTCTGATCTATTGTGGCAGCCCTTCGGTTTGGCTAGTGCTGGCCTCGGCAGGGGTGGTCCGCTAGCGGCCCTTTCCACCGTGTGCTCAGAACCTTACCATAAGAGCATCGGTTACTGCAATTCATACGCAGATAATGTACAAAAGTTAGAAAAACTCATTGGTACATGGCAACCACTTGGGTCCGAACCTGGACCTCACGATCATGAATCAACATCCTTAACCATTAGGCCACCGATGCTTGTATAATAGTGTGATTAACTGATCAAATAATAATAATAATGAATGATCCCATAGGTTAGTTGGTTAGACTTTACAAGACAAGACAAAGGAGTGTATTGTTTTACACCTACCTTGCTACTCTCTAACTGCTCAAGCGATATTAAACAATACATCATTGGGGTTGTGCCAAGGGAAGGGAATGATTTGCAGGAAACAAAGCATATGCACATAAAGAAGTGACAAAAATGCCGTCAGATATTCATACATCTTCCAGACAGCACTGTCAGTATAAAAAGGTGCAAATTTATGATGAATAAGAGAAATCAATGGCACGACACACAATAGGGAGTAATATGAATTTTGCTCAAAGGTGTTGGACAAAATCTGATCCGTTAAGCTAGGATAGGGACTTGCTGTTGAGGCTGGGATAATCTAGAATACTGTGTAGTTAAAGAGAAGACAAGAAATTACAGTGGTAATCATTATTAGTGTGGCATGCGATTTGTTTGAATGGTCTTGCAGTTGGGTCCAGAAAATAAGGTCCGACCGAGACTGCTTTTTTAATCTCGGCCGAGACCGAGAATAAAATAAATTCTCGGCCGAGACCGAGACCGAGACACGGAAAAATTGTATTTTTTTCTACGTTAGCCTTTTTTATGGTTCCGTACCTCAAAAGGAAAAAACGGAGCCCTTGTAGGATTACAAGTGTGTCTGTCTGTCTGTCTGTCACAGCCAATTTGCTCCGAAATAGTAAGTGGGTGACCGCAACACAGACGCGTAACGTACCTAAATAAATGAATTTTAAACATGTGGACAACATTTGGCCGCTAAATTAGAAATAAAAAAGAAAGTTATGCAAACTATATCGTGTGACAAATGAAATGAAAGGGCTTATTGTGAGTATTTTAAATACATAATTATATATTTTTGGAATTTTAAAATGAATACTTTGGAAGTTATTTAGGATAATAATCCAAATAGGCAAAAATTGACAATGCCCCCCCCCCCTATTTCCAAAAGTACTGGGCCTAAAATTAAAAAAAAAAATTTGTTAACTATAGAATCTCTGTGTTATTTAAAGGATAGGTTCCAGATAAACATATACGGAACGGAACCCTCTTCACGCGAGTTTCACACGCACTTGTCCGGTTTTTTAACTTAAAAAAAATACATCCGTTATGATTAAAAAAAAGGTTTTATTATTGTTTAAACGTTATGCTGTGTACTACAAACAAACTTCATAGTCAAAAATTCCGAATTCGAATTCCAATTCGTTTTCGAAAAGAAATGAACGAGTTGTCACTAGGTCGGGTGTCGGTAAAGTCGCACGACAAGAGCCCGGGCGGGGCGATAGGTCAAAATCGCAATAAAAGCCTTCGCCACCGCGGTTAACCTGAGTCTCGGTCGCGGCCGAGAATCTCGGCCATTTTGGGCCGAGACCGAGACCGAGATCTCGGCCCGATTTTTGGCCGAGACTTGCCGAGACCGAGACCGAGACCGAGATCTCGGTCGGACCTTACCAGAAAAAGGTTAAATGTAAATTCCGCGCCTGTGAGATAGCATGTAGCTCGTAGTTACCTTGCAGCGAGACGACCTGCACGCCGTCCTGCTTGAGGCGGCGCAGCAGCACGGCATGCACGGCGTCGGGGTCGCGCGGCGCGGCGGGCCCGTATAGCACGAAGGTACCGCGCGCGCGGCACGCCGCGATGCGCGCCGCCAGCTCCTTGCACTGCACCGTCGAAGCCAACTCGATCTTGCCCGCCGCCAGCCGCCGCAGCATTATGGTCGGGATCGAGAAGTTCACGGCGGACCGGATGTGCGACACCGCATATTCGTTCGAGCCCCGACAGTCTATCAACACCGTGTCTCTATCGTCCGAACGCAGCTTGGCCAGCAGCCACTCCTTCGTCACAGTCTCACACTCGCACTCCGAATCCGTAGGCATCTTGTGATTGCGATGCTCCCCTCTGTTTATGCGGGCCCGTCGCGACTAGAATCGCTTGTTGCACTATTGCATGAACACCATGCAAACTAAAGATTTACACACGATCATAGTCGTCGACACCGACTTCACGTTTAATCCGTGGATGCGAAATATTTAGCGACAATACTTAAAAAATTAAAAACACTTCTTGAAATCCGGTACGCTATCAACACGACAAGCAATCCCAGCGATACGCATCAGCGAAAAGTACGAAACGAATGAAAGCGAAATGACAAAAAACGAGATGGGCACCAAATGAATGAGTAATCCCTCCAGAGGGAGGCGTACCACACGAATGAATGAAATCGTGAAATCTGAGTTATCAGACAAAAAAAAGGCTTTGCAGCTGTCCTCAACTTTGAGCGTTTTATTCAATGGCTTAGACGTTTTGATTGCTTTGACATTTTGACATTAAAAATCTACAGCCGGCAATTCACAGTCGATCCGAGGGCTTAGCATAGCACCCAAATTTTTATCGCGCAGATAAAGCATTCGTCCCTTTCGCACCCGTTAATTTATATATTAGTTAAAAAGTGACAGATGCTTTATGCGCGCGATAAAAATTAGTGTACTAGGCACTCTGATATAGGTACCACTATAGACTGCATTATAATACAGAGGGCCTAGCACACTAGCTTTTATCGCGCATATAAAGCATCTGTCACTTTTTAACTAATAAGCTGGTGCGAAAGGGACGAATGCTTTATCTGCGCGATAACGTTGGTGTGCTAGGTTTGCAGGTCGCGTCAATCTTTATGACCTATCTGACGTTCGAGCGTGTTAAAATTCTATAGGTGCTAACAGTGTGTCGAACAGTGCCTTACGGGGTCAAACAAAAATATTGCTATTTAATTCTTAATTAACAATAAAAACCTTTTGCTACAGAAATACTTCGATCAACGTGGTTTAGACAAAATGTTTGCGCGTTGCAATTATATTACGCCTAATTATACCTACCCGATTGTACCGGCGCGAAGAGGCACTCGCTTCTATGCTCAGCTCAGACGGCTCATAAAGTTTGACGCGAGCTTTATAATCGATCAGCTCTTATAAAATGGGGGAAAAGAACTACTGTTTTGCTTAGATTAGAAGTTTGATTGATAGGACTTCAGAAAAGTTAGATCCGTACAGATCACCTCACGATAAGGTAAATGGCTGACGCTGGGTTCGCTTCGCCATTTATTTACTTTATTGTTACCATAAATGTGACCTCCTATTCTAAAAGGAGAACCGGCTTATCTGTGGACGAAAATGAAATCCGCTGTTTGTGGTGGTGCCGCTCGTAAACTCTTGCGAGATCGTGATTAAGTATCAGCATGCTCATGACCTTCCAGAACCAGTGTTGGCGACAGACAACCTGTTTTTATACTTTTATTTTCTACTTCTTTGGGGTTCTGTACCGAATTTCAAAAAAAAAAACGGAAACCTTATACAATCACTTTGTTATACGTTTGTCTCACTATCCATCTGTTTGTCTGTTATGACTGTTTTTCTCAGGAATGGCTTAACGTATCGAGCTGAATTTTGGTATATTTGTGGTATTTAGAAGCACTTCATCGGTGTCCTAGAATCAGTGCAAGTGAAGCTGGATCTCCTGAAATATTAAAGTAATCCAGCATACAGATACCATCACATAAAAAGAGCGCTGAAGGCCATACGAGTTATATGACTGTAAGCGCCTTTTTTACGCGATGCGAACTATATTATTAACTACTTTTTATTCTAGCCAATAGTGTGCTGCAATATTAACATTAACTTAGCGGGGTAGACCTCCAGCTGGACTGTTAATTACCGCTTTAATACAAATTGACCGAATGGCGAAGAAGAACATTTCATTCGTCTGTGCTATCTGTGCTTTATTTCGTGTTCTTTCCTGTTCTTTCCGGTGGTAAGTAATCTGTGGATGGATTGATGTTGATGAGCGGTAGCGTTGACGTTTTGCTTTGCTTACGATTATTTCATTTTTTGGTTCACTATCAAAGAATATTAGTTTTAATTCACAGCCTTCCTTATTGTAAGTCGGTCTCAATTTTATTAGTGGACGCTATTTACTATGGGAGACGTATACGATGACTTAGAAAATTATAATGACGTTAATTTAATCAACGAGGTAAGTAAGACGATACTACGTTTTAGCGCCAAATTTTATGCTTGCCTAATGTTTAACGAATTTAGTTCTGTGGTTGTAATACATGGTTAAATAAGGTACCTTTACGCGTCGTATTCCCCTAATAATATCGGTTGGAACGATTTGCTGCCCTCCTAACTTAGACAGTGGTAACCTTTTCTTTATCAAAAATCTGTTTATTCTTGATTTGGAATCAGCGTGATGAGGCTTATAATGTTTTCGTTAACTATTTTCAACAAAACTTCTTGTAATTACGGTTGTCTTAGTAAGGAGTGCAGTATGTATGTTGGTATGTTTTGGCCAACTGCTGTGTGCTTCTTCAGTACAAAACGTACCAACATACATATTGCTCGAAATCGGCTCTTTCCTGCTATTATTAATGTACTAACACAAAAATAATTGTTTATTTTTAATCTTAAATAACCATTAAATCTCAAGTATACATGGTTAGTGAAATAGCAGGTAGTATGTTATAGCATACATATAAAAAAAAAACTAATCATTGTTGGTCAGTATAAGCTTCTTTTAGGAATAATTCATTCGTGTTGGTTTTTAACTTAAACTTTAGTGCACTTTTTGGATATGTTCAAGTAATTTTTTGTAGTATTCCAAGAATCAAATGACATGCCAGTGCTTTTTTTATTATCTGCATATGAAGGCTAATGGCTATGTATAATGTAATGAATTTAATTCCTATCATTACAGTTGAAGACTCAGAATGCAGAGTTGAAACATAAACTAGGAGAATGTGTCTCTTGCATGGATACCCTACAGAAAGTAAGTTATACTTACTAATGTTACTCTGCTTTATGTCTGACTGACCGCTATATCTGCTTTTTTAGATTAATAATGTCTTCTTGTACACCAAAATAGTATATTACAATCCTTTTGCTTGTATGAAATGTTTTACTAATGGGATACCGTAGACCAATAGCAATATCATTGAAATTGGTGTTCTTTATGACATGGCAGTGTGGTTACTTTTACCAATAATCTTTAAATAGATTTTAAGGAATTGGTGCTTTCAACCAGAATCATGTTACAATAACATTACAGAAGAGCATAGAATGTTTTTAATTACATATCTGTTTGTATCTCGAACAATCCTAAATTTATATAGAAATGTTAATCATGTTGATCAGTGGCATAGCTACTGAAGGGCTAGATGGTGCTGTGCACCGGGTCCCCAAGCTCAGGGGGCCCTTGGACCCTGACCAGCAAACTTCGTATTAAACAAGCTAAAAAATTTCCCACCATAAACAGTTTACTTCGGACTCCAGTTTGTTTTGCACCAGGGCGTTTGTTTACCTACACCTCTAAAGGCCCGGGCACACCAAACGCGGTTGCGGCGCGTTTGCGGTGCGAACGCGGGTCCGCGCCTTTGTCGAACGGCGCGGGCGGATTTACTATGGCACACCAAAGTAGCCGCGGGACCGCGGCGGTCCCGCGCCGCCGCGGTGTGGCATGGTATATCCGCCCGCGCCGTTCGACAACGGCGCGGACCCGCGTTCGCGCCGCAAACGCGCCGCAACCGCATTTGGTTTGCCCCGGCCTTTAAGTCAATAATACTTTTTGAGTATTTTCTATTGGTCCACATTTTTGTTTGATTTAGTTAAGTTAAAAATACACATATCATTAATGTTATTGATCACATTTTAACCATCTTCATTCTGCCCCTGATAAGAGTTTCGTAGCAAACACAAATCAATATTTGCAGTCCATCAGAAGATAGGAGAGTATTGCTTCTTTACAAAGTGACTGGTATTCCTTGCTTCTGCTTACAAATATATTTATGTGTTCCACTTTCACATCAGCACGTCTAGCATGACCTGCCCGGGAGTCATTTGTCGCTCAGTGCGTCCCTTACACATTTGACTGGTTGGACAGAGATGCACTGAGCAACAAACGACTCGCAGGCAAGTCATGCTAGCCCACCAGAATGGAGCAATGGATTGACTTTGCATAGAGATTATTGGAGGCAATATAATTTTATCTTGGGAGTACCTGAGGATGTGCTACACAAATTCCATGCAGACATAGTTGCAAAAAAAGCTAGTTTTAAGACAAAGCTTATAATGAGACCACTTCTGTTCGCTTGTTTTAAATGTTATGGTGTGCTTGGTTTTGCTGGTTCTACATACATTGCTCATGGTGACGTCATTCTTTTTGTAATTTTAACAGCTATGTATTCAGCCTGTATCCATCCATAAGTGTAAGCCTCTTGAATACTTGAAAAACACACGGCTTTACTCACGATTTATTGTCAGAAATAGTCCGACATGTTTCGGACTTGATTGGAGTCCTTCAGGGTTTGAGTGCGGTCCCAGTCAGATCAACCCGCGCACTGCCCTCCGAGCAGCGCGTTGCGCCCGTGCAGAGGGTGCGGGCGCGGGGGCGGCGGGCCGCATTCAAACCCTGAAGAAGGACTCCAATTGAGTTCGAAACATGTAGGACTATTTCTGACAATAAATCGTGAGTAAAGCTGTGTGTTTTTCAAGTATTCATAATGTCTCACGAAAGTTTTAATTTGGCTACTGTAAGCCTCTTCCTTATCGCACCATTCTATCCACAGCCAAAAGCACACTTTTTCCCACAGGAATTCAATTAATGCCTGTGGTAAAATCACTACAAATGCTCAGTATCTGCTATCAGCACCTGATTGTGATGTGTTTATTTATTTAAATCGGGCAATGATCGCCCATATAATTATGTACCATGAATGTCCCTGGTACTATGAGGTGATAAATAAATCCTAAGCAAACATTTTAATATAATTGTTCTTTTTCTTTCTATGTTCTTGTTATTAACCTATGTAAATTATATTTGAATTAATAATTAAATATATAGCTAAATACATAACCTGCCTTCCTGCCTAAGCATAAGGACTTTTAGTAAGTGGTATGTGGTGTGAAGTGGTATTGTATACATGAATTGGTGAGACTCAAAAGCTTTTCGACTGCTGTTCTAGTGTGTTTTGAATGTTGATGAACTGAATTGAATGATGACTGTTCACATCAACTGTTTTGATCAGGGTGAAAGCTATATATGATAAGCAGTAAAAAAATTTATATTGTATGCTTATTCATAACTGAATGGAAATTTATTTAAAAAGCTCCTGAGCCTTATCCTACCATGTTATGTAACTGGAATACCCTTTCTCTTGTGTTAATATTAATACAAAAGGGGCATTGAATGGATTTGCATTGATTTTGTAGAGTATATTGCAGGATTTTGATAAGCTGTCTGCAGAGTTCAAATTACTAGAGACAAACTATTCTTCCTTGCTGATGATTGCCAGAGCTGAGATAAAGAGGAAGACGGATATGATCACAAACCTTAATATTGAGTGAGTAAACCGGGACCATTTTTTTTTCCTTTAATTGAAAATTAAGACTTTATGAGAGTTGCTTTACGAGGGTCGCACCCAAAGTTTCTTGAATAAGTAATAGAATACGGTAAAACTAAATAACAGTGTATTAATTGTTTTTGGAAGTATTCTTCTAAAAAAATAAAAGAGCTTTTGGAACCAACTCTTAAAACACTTTGATTGAACTCTGCAGTCTTGTCTATAAAATTGGCCAATAAGTGCCATTGTATCATTTAGCCGTCGTCGACGCCTCGTAGAGTGCATTTTATTATATGTGCCTAATCAGCGCGGCTTCCGCTGATGTCACGCTGCGATGAGTGCTTACTGATTCCAAAAAGGTATTATATTTGTCTGAAAAAAAATTGTAACTATTACATTCAGTGCGACCCTCGTATTTATTTAAAATGCTGACTGCTGAGTATATGCATGAAGATACTAATATAATTTAATATTTATAAGGCTTAAAAACATAGCATAGAATGAAATCAGACTTTTAATTAATTCCTTAGAATTTTGCTCATTATTATCTGGGTTCACATCGTTTATCGGAATGTATCATAATCAGAATATTTATTTTCTCAAAAACATGTTTACAAAGTTCATAAAATCAGGCAAGTAAGTTTAGCATGTTCTGGATATAGAATGACATGCAAAAATGGTTAGCATTTACAATAAGTTACTTTATGGATAATAATTCAAAATTATAAATGTTTACAGAAATAAATTACTAACAATAAAACGGGTAATTAAAACAAGCTTTAAGACAACAATTATAGGCACCGGCAGTGTATGGCAACACTTGTATTCAGTATTTCAGAGCCCCTGAATATTACGGTATCTGCTCAGGCTGGTTTTAAAAATTATGGAGACTGACACACCTTGATCTAATCCCACTAGCATATTCCTGTGCTGTGTGTAACTAGACAACGATATAAATAATTTCACACAAAAGTCGTCCCAAGCGGGCCTCGAATTCGCGTACTCCGGCACAGAATACAGTTGCACGACCACTGGGCCATCGAGTCGGTCATTAGCCACACATAGTCTGTCTTGTGGAAACAGACCAAGTATCCTAAAGACACCGCTTAGGCTAACTTTTGCCAGTAAATAAAGCTGCGAAGCTCGCGGGGCGCGTCCGTTTAGAGTGCTGTGATTGGTGCGTTCGCGGAAATGCGCAATGTCTACCTGTGGCCCCGCTACCTATGGCTTTTTGCCTATAATGCTGGCAGCGAGGGTCACCTGGCTATGGAGATTGGATTATTATTATATTTGTTAAGATTGATAATTTATTTCATTTCAGAAAAGACACGCTAATAACCAGTTCCAGAAATGTACATGACAGAAAAGTACGCTTGAAGTTTTATGCAACGAACATTGTAGAACGAGGGAGGACTCGAAATAATAGACGGGATGAAGCTCCAAAGCAAACAAATAAATATGAGAGGTAAATAAATTTTCGTGTCATAGCTGACAGAGTTTGCTTTAGCTGATTGATAGAAAAAAAACCCCCGCAAAGTGCATTGTCGGGCTATGGACAATGTAGGGTGCCGTTCTCCATAGTAAGCTCTGCATCTGGCTCCAAAGCCCCAACGACCGTTATGTGCCATGTTATTCGAGTATTGTCTTCCAATTTCAAATTCTCCTATATTCGCCAATTTTTTTATTCTAAATTCAAACTTTGGTTTGAAACCATTCCAATAAAATAACCGCAGTATGTATAAATAAATAAATAAATAAAAGAGACAAAATGTTTTACAGAATAGTGGGTATTAGCAAGTTAGTCACCTATAACTCCTAAGAATTAGCCTTCTTCTAGTCGTGATAGTTTTCCTTTAAACTTTGTTTAAGCTTTTTTTATTTAGATTTTTTCTTTTTAAAATTTACAGTATTGCCTTATGGGTGTGTTCTCCCGTAACCCCAACAAAAATCACAACTTTAGAGCTCAATGTTTCAATAGATTGAAATATTGACGTCTACATTATATATATACCCATGATAGATTTCAAAGGGCTATCCAACGACACCCCATCCGAGGATGTAGAATAAATTAAATATATTCTTTTTACCCTTGCTTTACATGTATGGGAGCGAGCATAAAAACAGATCTAAATTTTCTTATTTCCTCTGTGAAGGAAGACATACCATCTTATTATGCAAAATACAAATAGCAACTTCAGCATTATCCCAACCAAATTGGCTGAGCAACTCACAATACCAGACCACCTGAGACGACTTGAGAGAAGAACAATCCATGAACTGGGGGGCTAGCACGACACGCCCGCGAGTCGAGGACATGGAGAAACTATAAGGGTTTCTAGTTGACTACGGAACCTTAAAAACAGCCTTAATTTCAAACTATTCTTAAAGAACTATGTTGATTTTCAGAAAAGAATGTGAGCCTCCACCTTCGGAAAGCAGCTCTACTGCCACTGACGTATCTCATAAATTGTTAGCTACAGAGAATAGAGTCATAGATAATGCAAAGTCATCAGATAAAAATGTAAGAAAAGAAAATGACATCCTTAAAAAGGATGTGTTTCCTGATAATAGAGAGGACTATCGTGAGGGTAGACTTCTCGCTGAAGGCGTTAATAGGCAGATGGCTATGTTGGCAAGGTAAGGTTTTAGATATTTTATTTAAGTATAATTTATTCGGTTTAGATTATTCTCAGAAGGAACTATTATGTTTATAATAAATTTGAAACCAGACTTTGACCATTTCAGGCAACATTTTTCTAAGTTCAGCTCAGATGAAGAATTTGAAAATATGTATTCAGCATTGGAACCAAAAGCGACCTCTATGGAATCCTTTAGAGATGAACCAGAAAGAGGACGCAAAAGAACCCGAGATGAACCAATACTAACTAGAGATTATTGCGACAAATTTGACCCGCAACAAAGACACTCTAACTATTCCGAATCATCCAGAGACCGTTACAGTAAAAGCAGGACTCGGTTTCATGCTAATGATAGAAGCGGGAATAGGGATAAATATGAATTACCGCAAACAAATAGAAATAAGTTTAGCCCTGATAGATATCGCCGGGGTAGAAAAGAATATGAGGAAGAGCGTTATTCTCAGCAATACGACCGACACCGGCGCTTAGAAAGCCCACCGAAAGAAAGACATCAACATAGAAGCCGTGAGCGTCGACACTACACTGATAAAGAGAGGGCAGACAAAAAGCTACATCATAGGTATAATTACCCAGACCCTTATTCGGCAAAATCTGATATTCATGGCGAACATAATGGACCCCAAAACAAGAAACCGCGGATAGAAATATACCCCAAAACTGATGAAAACAGAAGGCTGAGTGATAAACAGTTTTCTGAAGAACATCACTCCATCGACATAAGAGATGAAACTTCTTGCCAGTCACCAGATTATTTGCACACAGATAATGTGCCTACTAATGAACCCATTCGAGGTAATCATACACTTTCATGACATAGCAATTACATTTTTACCATAATAAATAAATGTGGTTTCTATTCCAGTCACTTTAGCTAATTTATTACATTTGTTCTTTAGCTATTCAATATGTTATGATAAATTAATGTACACACATCTAAACATAAGGTTTCTTAGGAATGAATAAATAACATTTTAATAATATAATAAAATTATAATTACAGAAATCAAGAGTACAGCAGTAACATCACTTGATGACCCTAGAAAATCCAGTAAGAAATATGTAAGGTGCACTGATCGTAATAAGGATATATTGTATACAGTAAGTTCAAATAAAATACAATTGCAACCCGTCGACAAGTCCCTTTGGAAGCTCGAAAAAGATGAACTACCCGAGGCTTTGGCTTACAAACCATCTCAATTGAGTGATGAATTTGTTAGCGAAATATATATGGACATAGACATGCCAATATCCGATTCAGCAGTTTTATCTAGTGACGATAAACATTTAACAGATTGTCAAGACTTTGATAAGGACATATTATACAATATAAACAATGATTTACAAGAAACAGCGAAAGAAAATGACAATGATAAGTTAATATTAACAGATACTAAAGAGAAGAAAATACATGAAGGAGAAAAAGTACAAAAATCTACAAAATCTAAGATTTTAAAGGCTAAAGTAAAGGAAAAGGACAAAGCCAACAATTCTGATGTAACTTCTGCGATCGGTAGCAAAAAATCAAATATAGTTGATACCAATAAATATAGTGCCAAAAATTTGGATTCAAATTTGCTGCATCTACCATATTCACCTACGAATTTCAGTAAAAACTCTGAATTGATTTTAGACCCATCGAAATTGTCGGAAAATAAAGACCTTTCTGAACCGACCTTGACGGAAAGTGAACTTTTACCTGATAATGAGACGAACCGTGCTTGCAAAGAAGCATCCGAAATGAATTTATCAAATCATCGTGAATTTGATCACAAAGTATTTTCTATAAGGCACATCATTGAAGGCGATTTAGAGTTGAGTGACGAAACGAATGATGATACACATCTACAATCAAATATAGTTGAAAACCTAAGGGCTCATAAGAAACAAAAAAATAAGAAGAAATCTCGTAGAGGTACATCTAGAGAGAAACATTCTGATTTGGAAGCGAACACTAGAAAAACTACATCTAAAGAGGAAAAAGAGAAAGAAGAAAAACCTAAAAATAAATTCTGTGAACTGTTTGGCGACAGTAGTAGTTTAATAACTCCCGAAGATCTGGGGATCGCCACGACGGAGGTGCACGCGCAGCCTTCCGACAGCTACATGCCCGTGAGCGAAGATGCGCAAGACGGGATTAATGAAAACCTAACGGAAATCTTAAAAGAACCAGCTCAGGGTGAAATTCCAAAAACAGATGAAAGTACACATCCAAATATCAGTTGTCATGTAACTGAATCGTCCGTTTTGGAAAAAGGAAGGATAGACAAAGCTACCAAAGAGTGTAACGTTGGTTCTCACGATAAAAAAAGTAAACAAATTGAACATATAATTCCGTCAAATAATGAAGTTAAGGAGTCCAAAGAACTGCTTTCAAATGACATAAATCAACGAACAGTCGTAGGCGTTGAAAAGTCTATATTGTCTGAAGAAAAAACTGTTAAATCAGGAGAAAGATCTACAGAAATTGTCAATATAATGAAACCTGCTAAGAAAACTAAGAATGATCGAAAAACTAAAGAGCTCTCAATGAGTATTAAGAAGTCAAAGTGTAATGAAGATAATATTTTACTTACAATTGAGGATCCAAAAGAAACTCGTATAATCAAAAATCACAGTACAAGTGATGGAGAAAGATCTGGAGAAATGGTCAACTTAATGAAACCTTGTATTAAGGATTCAAAGTCTAATGAAGATAATATATTACTTACCACTGGGTATCCAAAAGAAACTCTTTTAAACAAAAACCACAGTACAAGTGATGGAGAAAGATCTGGAGAAATGGTCAACGTAATGAAACCTGCTAAGAAAACTAAAAATGATCAAAAAGCTAAAGAACTCTCAATGAGTATTAAGAAGTCAAAGTGTAATGAAGATAATATTTTACTTACGATTGAGGATCCAAAAGAAACTCGTATAAACAAAAATCACAGTACAAGTGATGGAGAAAGATCTGGAGAAATGGTCAACTTAATGAAACCTACTAAGAAAACTAAGAATGATCAAAAAGCTAAAGAACTCGCAATGATTATTAAGAAGCCAAAGTGTAATGAAGAAAATGTTTTACTTAAAACTGCAGATCCAAAAGAAACTCGTATAAACAAAAATCACAGTACCAGTGATGGAGAAAGATCTGGAGAAATGGTCAACTTAATGAAACCTGCTAAGAAAACTAAGAATGATCAAAAAGCTAAAGAACTCTCAATGATTATTAAGAAACAAAAGTGTAATGAAGAAAATGTTTTACTTAAAACTGCAGATCCAAAAGAAACTCGCATATGCAAAAATCACAGTACAAGTGATGAAGACAGATCGGGAGAAATGTTCAACGTAATGAAATCTGCTAAGAAAACTAAGAATGATCAAAAACCTAAAGAATTCGCAATGAGTATTAAGACGTCAAAGTCAAATGAAGAAAATATTTTACTTAAAACTGCAGATCCAAAAGAAACTCGTATAAGCAAAAATCACAGCAGAGGTGAATCAAAAACATCTATATCTACGAGTGGCAATAAACAGACAGCGACTTTCAAAGAAATTTCAAAAGAAATGATTAATAGTGATATACCTGAAGTGTTTGATGTTACTTTGGTTCCTAATAAAAGCTCATCACTCATCGATACCAACAAAGCCAGCGAGGAAAAAAATATTGAGAGTGAAAAATCAAAAGAAACCATTCTTGATACCAGACTTGAAGAAATTCCGAACATTCTGCCAGTAACTGCAGATCCAGGATTAGTTCAAACTGTTGTCATGTCAACTGGTACAGACACAACTTTGCTGAAGTTTGATACAACGGAAAGTATTTATGCACCATTAAAGGCACTGGCTACGTCAACACCTGCTAAAGAATTGTCTACACTGAGTAATTGTTCAGAATTACACATCAATCAAGCGACAAGCTGCGTTGATGAGAAAATAGCAAATGAGAACCCACCTTTTCAATACGATAGTGATGTGCCTGATGTAAGAATAAATTATTATAGGAGGCGAAAAAAAGTTCAGAAAAAATAGATTATTGTCATCAAAATACTGTAAATACGTGAAGATGCAATATAACTATGATGTCCCCTCGCCTGTTCGTCATTAGCTGTGGAATAATAATTCAAACTGGATGCTAATTTATATGGAATGGATATTAGTTAGGCGGCAATTATAATTGTTTATAAAACGATGTGACTGATATATCGCCAAGATGCTCGAAACATGCGCGTCGGGAATTCGCCGTGTCTTGTTTAATATGCGGTTGCGTTGCCATCGCATATTTTCATAATTTAAATATAATGTATTGTTTAGTTAAGTTAGTTAAGGTGTTAAGTGTTAAGTTAACCTTAAAAATATTCATGCTGGCACTCTCATGACTGGAAATATACATTTACTAAGGTTTCTGTTGTAACGTTAGTTAACGAATTGTGGTGGACAGATATCTCTTTTGACATGTTTAAATTTGCGTAAATAGCCGTGGTATAAACCGCGCTAAACTTCTAATACGCTCTAAAGCTGCTTCCCAAATGATTTTCAACGTTATTGCCTCACGTTTGGCGCGGTTCTATACAAGACTCTGCAGTCCAAAATCTAATTTGATTTGGTAAATCGCTTAAATGTACTTGAGTGAAATAAATGGGGCAGGCAAAATGAAAAGATGGTTGACTGTTATGTCCTTAGTATTAGAAAGACGCAATAAATTAGCCCAGTGTATCCCTTCTAAGTTGCATAGCCACAAATAATAAAATAATAACTGTAAGAATTGATTTTTTTAAATGAAATAATTCGTTTGATTTCTGCAATTTTCGTTTTGCGTGAAAGACGTAAATGCAAAAAAAAAAACATTCGCATGGTTACAGAAATATTTAATTTTTTAGTTTATTTTGCGCTACTGAATTTGCAGTTCACCAAATAATTTGGAAAAATATTTATTCGCTGTTCCATTGACAGATGAGACTGAATAAGGACTAAAGCTTCAGTTTATATTCTATGATTAAGCCTCATTGGACCGTTAAAGTGATAAACTGCACAGTTTTGTATAGAGATGAAACAGAACCGTAATCATTAATATTATTTGTCGATTTATATATTGTATCTTTTAACAAAAATAATGTTATTTATATTTTTTTGTTATCCTGTCCGTATTTAGCTTACATTATGGAATAAATAAAACAAGAAGACTTCGCTTAAAGGCAAATCATTCCTAAATTTAGTTATAGTTAGGGAGCTGGGTGCCATTTTGGTGTATAATTTTTTCGTCTTTCATATTGATAGGGATGAAAGTTTATGTCAATACAAATCGATTTAGTCCAGTAAATGAAGTCGTATGTCCCTGTGTTTTTGAGTTACAACTTTAAAAAATTGTACTTAAAAAAAATCAGCGACCTAGACGTCCGCCTACTATTTTTTCTATTCTGGGAGTCCTATTGAATCGAATGGACACAACGAGAACAATTACATTTTTGCTCGTCTGCCTCTTCGATGTTCATCGTTTGAGAATGATTCTGACCATCAGTCCAAGAGGCAGTCACGAACAAATTATTAAGCACACCTTTTTTTTAATTGTTGAAGCGCTGTCAATTGTAACGGAGCGCTACCATGGTGGCAGACTATTTTTCTGTGGTTCTTTACATTTTCATTAATCGAACAATTCAGGTCTGCCAAGCGAACAAATCATATAGAAATTTTGGCTCCCTAGCTATTAAACTAGATGGCAATAAAACCTGCTGGCCTGTGAGTTATCAATGAAACAGAATCATTTATTCAACAAATTGTTTGACGGTTGTCAGTCCTCTTGTTTTATTCTTCTCTGTTCAGGCACAAATTGATAAGAGTATTTTATGTAAATAGGTAGAATTTAAAATAAATAATGATTTATGTGGCACCATGTTGTTTTGTCTCTTAGCCTCAGCAAGCCTGTATTTCGATTGACGACTTTGTTTGAGTGCCCTATTTCACCAACGCCACAGGTGCTGACCATCTTTCTATAAACAGAGCACTTCAAGGGCATCAGATTCAGCCCCATGTATTCATGGTATTTTTTGTAGGTTAGGAGTTGAGATTTTTTCAAATTCAAATGCCATACATTGCGAGAAGATTTAATGAGGTTAGCGAAAAGTCATTTTTTTTTGTCGAATCTGATACCCCTTGAGTTGCCCTACCTGGACCTCCGCTTGACAGTTCGTTGGGATACCCGGTATATGTATAATCTATTACTTTAGCTGAACCATTCCTATTCATATATATGTATATATAATATACTAGTGGACCCGCCACAGCTTCGCCCGCAGTATTTTCCATACAAATTTTATCACCCCTTTAGAGATGGAATTTCAAAAAAATCCCTCCTTTTAGTGCATCTCTAGGGTACTCGAGGAATGTCTCCTCCAAATTTCACACCTCTAGGACCACACGTTTAGGCTGTGCGTTGTCTATAAGTGAGTCACGCTACTGTTCTTATTTACAATATACAGTGGACCCGCCACAGCTTCACCTGCGGTATTTGTACCGACTGCAGCGCCATTTGCCGGGCTGATTTGTGAATCTAAACCATCCAGGGCGCCACCCAAACACAGACAAAAGAATCATTCAAATCGGTCCAGCCATTTAGGAGTTCAGGAACATACACACGTACAATATTATATATATAAAGATAAAATCCAATGGACAGTTTTACCATGTCAAAACGCGTTTGTAAAAGGGCGGCAAAACACCACTGAAAGGAAGGTGAAACAACATTGAAAAAAAAAGAGTCCTTATTTGGATTCAATTTTTTATTCCCGTAACAGTTTTTATTTTCCTTAGATTGGAGCCTGTAGCAATATATTTACATTATAGTAAGGGTATTCAAGGGTTTTGAGTTTATTTTTGATGCATCTAAACACATTCCAATGACGTCATCTGTATTTTTAATAATCTATTATTAATCACAGTATACATCTCATAGTATTTCACGAATTAATTTATTCATGCAATGATTTTTAAATGAAATGGATACCTGGATATATTTGTTTACTTTTACTGCGCCTGCAAGCAGCGCCTGCGCATATTAGTTGATAACAAATGAACGCTAATGACTAGTTTTGCCATGTCTTAAATTGGGTTTCTATTTATCGATAGATGTTGAGTTATTTGCGATTACATCCTTAACCCTTTGGCAACACACATAATACACACACAACCTTAGTCTGGCTTATGACAAATAATAAATAACTATACCTAATATATCGCCTAAACGTAACATTTTCAATGATTTTATTTGATACGGAAGGCCTAAGAGCCATATAGAAAATCTTTAGATCAGTGATAACTGATAACAAACAAGATTCGTCTTAGGGTGCGTTCCCACTGAAGCAGAGACGAGCGATGCGGAGCCGAGCTGACCAATCAGCATTACCCAAAAGATCCCATAGTAACTGAATCTATTTGTAAGGATCACAGACTCTAATTAGAGTTATAGTTATACCCATAATGATGAATATAATGCACTTAATTCCAGTCGTAATAATTGGGGTTTCTATGAAGTCACATTTCTTGTTGAATATTTTTATACGTTTCTTCAATATCTGAGACACGAGAAAAGGATAACTAGTACTGTTTAAATTTAACAATAAGTAACTTTCGCCATCCCGCCCGAGTCGGCGCGTCGTTGGCTCGTCACATCGCAATGCCCCGAGCGAACTTCAACCTTTGCCAGGTGCCGAGGACTATTTACATTCCAGGCCAATTCTGGAAACGACCGTACACTTTAAATCTACCGGAACGTTTCAGATTCCATTCGGTCTTCAAAGCTTCGAACCCGGTCGTCACGACCTTGACACGTCAAGTCACCGTTCACTGTGACCGCTATAAGCGTCCGCGGCAGTTGGATAGCGTCCCTATTATGTTGCCGGCCATGGGTATGTCGTCGGCGCGCGCGGGCGGCGCGGGCGGCGCGCCGGGCGACGCGGGGGCGGGCGCGGGCGCGGGGGCGGGCGGGGGCGGGGGCGCCACGTGCGCGGCGCAGGCGGCGGCGGCGTGGCCCGAGCACAGCGCCGGCAGCGGCGCGCCCGGCGTCCACTCGTCCGCGCTCGGGTCGTACACCTCCACGATGTCCAGGAACGACGTGCCGTCGTAGCCGCCTGGAACGAGCGACAACTACAATTTTCATATTCACTTTTGTTATAGCGCATGTGCAGAATGTACGTACATATGTATAAGAAATGTTTTTTTTTTGTCGTATAATAATAATAGTACATTGTTGTCGAGCCTGGGTAAGATGATTGAATGAGGTCTATATCGGGTGGTCTAAAACGTTTTGGCCGATTTTTTTTTCGCAACATATTTTTTTGCATACCAACGTTCCGTCGAATGGTTTAAATGTCGAAAATTGTTTGATCGAAATAGTTTTGCATAATATTCTTTGGTCAAAGAATTGTTTAGTATAACATTGGTATGGAATAACATTATTTTGACCTATTTAACATAAATCTATGTCATAAATCTGTGTCAATCTGTGTCATAATCTAATCTAAATCGATCTAACATCGAAGGCTAAGGCGGGAGCGAAGCGAAGCTCCCGCCTTAGCCTTCTGGACCTAACCTATCTAAGTCGCTTTTGCTCCGACCAATTTTGCTCGGTCGCTTCGCTCACTCGCTCATCGTGAGTTTTATGCCTTCTTGTGGATAGTTCCGCCCCTCCTCCCCCCTATACTATTCCGCCTATCCATGTATCAAACATTCATTCATCTATCTTCACAAACTTTTGTAGAACTAAAATGTTTCCTACTTCACGGCTACCTACCTACTACCTTAATGTAATAGAATCTTGACATATATACTTTTATAAATATCATTTGTTTATTTTTCGCAATACACATAAAATGTGTACTATACACATTGTATTTTATTTTTCCCTTATTCATAAGAAAAGAGAATAAAAGCTAATTAGAATAAAAATACTGTCGGTATTTTAATTTTAGGACATTGTATGTTAGCATAAATAACAGTTAGACCTAACTATATTATGGATTTAGCCTTTAAGTAAATAAAATTTTATATTATTCAATTTTCGACCAAAAGTGCTTTAGGACAAAAAATATGTTTGCAAAATATCATTATGTTAAAAAAGAAGTATGCCATCAAATATTATACCAAACATGCTCGACCAAAAAAAAATTAGGGCATAAAATTTTAGACCATGCGAAGAGGACCCGATTGAATGATATTCCCTGGAGTTAGTTGTAAAAAGCACTTCGTCTCGACCATCTTATTTACTTATCAATCTATTGCAGGAAAGATCGAGGAAATATCATTTAAGTAGAAAAATTTGCGCTGCTAGCCGGTAAAGTATACTTCGCTGGCCTGTTTCAACTTTCCAGAGTTTGGCAGTTTTGTGGTCGCAATTGGGAGCATCTATGACAACATTTCCAAGCAGTGCTGTGAAAGAGCAATTAACTGGATGTTACTGGATTTTTTGGCTTATTTTAAAGATACCATTGTTACCTTCCAAATTATTAACAGTTATAGGCGAAAATAGTCTGCCGCAGCAGGCGATGCAACTCCTGATATTTTTTTTAAAGATTAAACATGCGTTTGGTATTAGTCTCACCTGGGGGGGCTAGCACGACATGCCCGCGAGTCGTTTGTCGCTCAGTGCGTCTCTGTCTAACTTGTCAATTATGTAAGAGATGCACTGAGCGACAAACGACTCGCGGGCCGGTCGTGCTAGACGTGCTGATGGAAAGCGGAGACAGGGTCTAGTAAGGAACACGCTTACCCAGAAAATGGTTATTCACTGTCATTCTTATCTTGAAGACCAACCAAACATTTCGTTGAAGACACCACTCACCCATAGCGTAGAGCTTGTTGTCGAGCGCGGTGAGCGAGAGCGCGGAGCGCGCGACGCGCACGCTGGCGACGGCGTCCCACGCGCCGCGCTCCGTGTCGTAGCGCTCCACCGACGCCAGCTGCTGCGCGCCGTCGTAGCCGCCCACCACGTAGATGTACTGGCCCAGCGCCGCCACGCCTGCGCACAGCGTACTGCGGTGACCGATGAATGGACACTACGCTAATAAAGCGTCGAAACCACATTCACACACCCACTTACACACGCACACAAACGCTCACTCACGCGCTCGCGCACAAGCACTAAATTGCAAATACGCGACGAAAATCCTGTCTAAAGTGGTATGCTAGTCGTAACATTTTTTTGTTCAGTCTTGATTTGTGCAAAGATATTGCCGACTTAAATGGCTGAAAGCAAGTTCATGCAAAGAATTTTAATAAATCTTGAACGACGAAATGGTATGGTATGGATACCGGAGATTTCGTTGCACTTTTATAGGCTTTTGCCCGACATTTTTCGCATATAATATCGCTTACTAAAATATTTTTATTTGTAGCACCGGTAAAAAATGCGGCTTCTTCAGCATCACGTATTCTTTTTAGGGTTCCGCACCTCAAAAGGAACCCTTATAGGATCACTCGTGTGTCTGTCTGTCTGTCTGTCCGTCTGTCACAACCAATTTGCTCCGAAACTACTGGACCGATTGATTTGAAATTTGGTATAAAAGTAAGTCGGTGACCGCAACACGGATGCGTAACGTAAACGTTTGGGGGGTAAAGTAGAAAATTAAAAAAAAAAGTTACGCTAACTATATCATGTGACATATCAAATGAAAGGGCTTATTGTGAGGATCTTAAATATGTTTTTTTTTGAATTTTAAGATAAATGGTTTTTTATTTCCTTGCACTTTACGAAGAAATATATTACAAATCTTGCATTTGTCAGACATTATTACAATGATAACTGTGTGAGTGTGACCGACTGACTTCTTAAGCCGGCCATACGCCTAACGATATGCTTGCGCAAGTTTAGACTTGTACAAGTATACTGTAACGTGTATGAAAAGAATCTTCCCATACAGGTTACAGTATACTTTTACAAGTCTAAACTTGCGCAAGCACATCGTTAGGTGTATGGCCGGCTTTACGATCAAAAATGAATGTCAATTGTTTATAATAAATAATAATAAAATATATAAACTCCTTAATTGTATATTGTGGTGGAGGTTTATTGTTCTAGGTACACGGGACCACCATATAAACTCAGAATGCATGACTCTTTTGTTACTTGAATACTTTTATTTTTTATTTTTATTATGTTGCACCAAATATAATCAATTGATTTTTCGTATGCTAGTGGGTAATACTATAAGCAATTTATATGTTTTTTTTTCATAAAAACTTGTTGATCTGAGCTGTCAAAAATAAATTGACATTTATTTCTGTAATTTTTTACGTATAAAATATTAATAAAATTATAGGGTATACTCCCACTCAAACTACGTAGCTGTGATTTTATTTCGATGTTTTAGCTGCTATGGATTAGGAGATACACGAGTTTGAAAAAAAATGTTAAGAAAATACATTTTTGACATTATCTCTGTGACAGTTCAAGATAGAGGGCTGAAAGTTGGAGTGATTACTAGTTATGAGGCGACAAACAATTGACATTTACCAATTCAACTATTCCTCACAGGGGCCACACGTCCTTCCTTAGCCTGCTAAACCCTTTAAGCTCAAAAAATGGCTTGTCCAGCAGGCCTTATCTGACTATAGAGAACTATTTCATAAAGTGATGTAAGTAATCTTTATAGTATAATAATAATAATAACAATAATACCTATGACATTGTAACAATAAATAAACATATTTGTATTATTACCTATGACCTGTAATTTATATTATTAACCTTTTCAACGCTATTGACGGATATATCCGTCAAGGCATACAAGGTAAAAAAGCCCTTCAAAAGTTTGACGTAAGGTTGAAATTCGTGTTAGTTCTTAGAAATGCTTGGCGTGTGAGTGACAACTTTTGTATTTGATATGGCGTTGAAGAGGTAATTAAAGATGAATATAAATATGTATATGAGTGTGTAACTTTCTGCGGTGTTAATCGTTATTTAATGTATTGCTATCGGTGAGAACCTGTAATTGGCTTTTTTGCATTTTATTTTAGTTTCTAAATTGCTTGGGTAAGCTGTTGGTTTTCCATAATTAATAAATAAATATAGCGTACCGGCGCCGCTGCGCGCCGTGGCCATGGGCGGCACGGCGGTCCAGCGGTCGTTCTCGGGGTGGTAGCACTCGGCGCAGCGCACGCGGCGCGCGCCGTCGAAGCCGCCCACGGCGTACAGCAGCCGGTTCACCACGGCCACGCCCGCGCCCAGCCGCGCCACGCGCATGGCCGCCGCCGGCGCCCACGCGTCCGTCGCCGGGTCGTACCTGGCGACCCCACGGCACGACAACAATACAGTATTCCATCTTCATACAAAGGGCCGAAACGACGCGCTCCCAAATCTCGGAAAACTTCGGTACGGAACAGTCGCGAGTGCGCCGCGGTCGGGTACGGACATGGAAATGGCGAGACGCTCCCGCGAATTTATTCACGTAAATTACGACACGAGAGTTTTTGATGACTTTGATATATTCAAAGCAATAAATAAAATGCTTTTATCTACACCCATATCATAAAACCTCCATTGGTTAATCAAAAACCATAGGAAATGACCACCATTTTGACAACCAATTAGGAAAAACCAATGCTGCGATGAAGAAATAACATGACTTCTTTATCGTTTTTAGTAAAGAAATGAGATTAAATTTGGAACAGCTGTCAAACTCAAGTGGGTCTCTATTCTAGTATCCATAGATATTAAAACAGTTATTGATACGAAAAGTCAATTCAGTATGTTTTTTTAATATAAACTGCACAATATTTGATCTCGAGTGACGTGAGAATAGAGACTTCATCCGTTTGTCTATGATTTAAAAAAAAAATGGTCTTGACGGACGGCCGCCATTATTGACGCGCCGCGCCGCGTTGACGTTTTGCTGAACGAAAGTAGAATTTTGTTGAATTGAATAGAAAAAGTTCATGTGTAATTTACATTTTAGTTGAAAATATGAATAGTAAGTAGTCTTCTCGGAGTGTGTGTGATGTGAAAATGCGCCGGATATCGGAAATATGCAGCCACGATTGCAACAAATAACTTGTTGCCAGAAAATATTGTTTCTGAACCCATCATGGAGGATTTATAATATGTGTGTAGATAAAGTTATGTATGCAACTCTGCATAATTTGGCCTTAAAACACAAGTGCGATCTTATTATGAAACTCGCCTATCGGCTTGTTTCATAAAACCGCACTAGTGTTTTAAGGCCTATCATTATGCAACCGTTGCATAAACTACTATTATTTACTCCAGACTGACTTACAGTCACTTTTGAAAGTAGAAATAAGACCCAAATAGAAATGATTAAAATGAAGAGTAACAGTATTTGCAGTTACATTTCATGAAAAGATGCTAATGGTCGAATTCAGAAACGCCAATTAAGCATTTGACTAGATATTAAGTAGTTAAATGTCCCTCAACTAGTTGTCAGCCTATACACAAACGTCACTGAAACGTCACTTTAATTAAAGCTCAATTTGAGTGGCCTTTCTGAATTTGGCCATAAGACAATTTAATGTACCCAACAAAGACAGTCGGCGGGCAGCCCTACTGCGTGTTTATATTCCGAGCGGCCGTAGGTAATTGTTTCGAGGACACTGCCGAGACAAAATCCTGTTACTTTATACTGTGTCCATACTCTATTTCTCTAAACAGGTAACACCTTCAACGCTAAAACCACGGCTCCCGTGTGCTCTATAAAGTTGCCCACGCGCCGCTAACACGGGAGCCGTGCCGATGTTATACTACTGTACATATTTGGCGTGCAGCTGACGACTTTTTTTTCGTGTCTACCTAGCGATAAAACTAACCTATGTGCCTCAGCGAATCCAGTCAATTTCATCGGTTAAGCCGAACACTACCTTTGTGTATTGTTTTTTCATGTATGATATACATTAAATACGGGAATATAACACCTTAAATACTGTATTTTTTTATTCAAACGAAGGGTTCTTTCATTTTAAATGTAAGAAAAAATCCACTCGCATTTTTATTAAAATCCTACAATTCAATTCGTTTATCGATCTTCCCTCTGGAACTGCTTTTTCTGGGATAACTAATAACCTACGCCCCTCTCTAGCCCATTATCTATCTCATATAATAAAAGAACAAACCAAACAAACCGATAATTACTTTCACATTTATAATATACCGCACTTCAGCTGGGAATCTTTCCTTTAAATCGAATGCAATTTCCAATATTTCAGGTACTTTTCTCTTCCTTCATATCTTAATGGTAAACGACATTCAAATCAAACGTCACATGGTGATGACAGTGAGCTGCTATCATGAGTTGTTTCATCAGTCTACATTTAAAACCTATCGTACTCACCGTTCAACAGATTTATGATACTCCGTGCCCGCCGAACCACCGACTGCGTATAAAAGGCCATCCATTACCGCTACTCCAACCTGAAAACCAATCATCATTGTAAGCCATTACTTTTGTCAGTGTGGTAGGAGTCGGATTGGGCCGAAAGAGCCCACAAACCCGGGACTCCCGGGACGGGATAATAGTAGATGGGAATAATTTGTATATTTTCCTGATAGTATGGAAAATATACAAATTATTAATTATGAGAGCTCGGATTAATCATCGCAAAACAATTATATCTCGGAAATGGAAAGGGATGTAATAGAGTCGTATTATGTAAAATATTCTTTATTTTTATTTTTCAATTATATATATAACGGCAACCCAAAATTGGCCAAAAGTTTTGAGGGTAATTCCATCAACATTTTTCTTAATTCTATCATACTGCACACGATATCTCACCGGCACCATCATCGCAAGACAGCTTAGAATAGTTCTTGATCCAAAATGAGTTTGTATGTAGAAGTTTGCATTAATTTTTGTCAATGTTCCACTTAGCTTTTCTGTTATGCTTTTGTTGTAAAAGGGGTACTATTTCCAGTACTATTTTTAGCTGGCTTAGGAATTCAATGGCTTTCTGTGTGATCTCGGACGGGTACGCCAGCATGAAGATGCACAATATTTTACCCGTGTTTGGTATGAAATATCTCAGTTTCTATTAGAGCTACGAAGTTGAGACTTCGTGAGCTAGCGGTACTATTTTGGTATCTCGAGATCCATACTTGGTACGCCAGCTTGACATCAAGTTACAAAGGTACTATTTTTTTGAACTCGGTACTAATTGGGTACTATTTTTTGGAATCATCAGATCCTGGATATCTTCGACGGGTACGCCAACTTGACGCTCACATCAATTTGAGTATTATATTGCGACTTGAATTAGGCGGGTTGTACACGACACGATCATATCGGACTCACCCGGTGCCGCGGCGTGGACATGGGGCTGCAGGGCCGCCAGTGCTCGGTGGCCGGGTTGTACACGTCCACCCAGTCGCTGTCGTACGACGCGCCCGGCGACGTGTTGCGCCCGCCCACTGCGTAGAACAGACCCTGCACAAACGACCGATCGTGAATTATTCAGAAATAATAACTTGAAAATATATACGTACGCCAGCCTTTAATAAACATTTTAATCACACTGGGTCGTAATTTTTTTTTAAATTTATTTATAAGTTAATTTCAATAAAAAAAATTAACTAAAGCAGCGGGCGAAAACTACACAGTTTATCTAACGCTGTTTTCAATAAATATGACAAGATATTATAAACTATTACAAATATTATACTAAGTATTAAATTCTTAGTTTCTTAATTGGACGCAATCTAGAAAGAGCGATGCAGACCGCAACATTTAACAACATTTGCGCCACGTTTAAGCCTTTAATATTTGCGCCACGTTTAAACCTTCAATATTTGCGCCACATTTAAACCTTCAATATTTGCGCCACGTTTAAACCTTCAATAGGTTTCTGTGGCGTAAATTAATTGTACAAGATCAAAAATAATAATAATATTTTTTTTTTTTTTTTTGTTATATGTGTTCTGCAATCAGTTCTTACTATAAGCAGATTTTTTGTTGGTTCAATGGCAATCAGAGTGTGTCCTCCAGTGAGGACAACTACTCATATTATTGTTTTTTTTTTTTTTTTTTGTTTGTCTATTCTGCGAAAATATCTTTCCTTTTGAGGCGTTTCGGGTAGCTTCTGGTTAATAGTTTGGAGGCAAGTTTATTCGGATGTGTCTTTAGCCTTCGATGGTATCTTTTAGTTATACTGAGGATTTCCTCTTTCACTGTATTCATCTCCAGGTGTTTGTGGATTTCGTTATTAGTTGTGAACCATGGAGCCTTGCTTACTGCCCGTAGTATTATATTTTGCATTCTTTGAAGCATTGAGATGTTAGAGTTGCTGGCACTTCCCCATAGCTGTATGCCGTACATCCATACCGGCTTTAAGACAGTCTTGTAGATGAGCAGTTTGTTGTCGGTAGACAACTTGCTGTTTCTGCCCATTATCCATAGGAAATTCTTGTAGCGGATGTTGAGCTCTTCTCTTTTAGTTTTGATGTGATGTTTCCATGTAAGACGTCGATCAAGATGTAGGCCAAGGTATCGCACCCTGTCGTGGTGAGGAAGTGTAACATTTTCTAGCTGTACTGCAGGACAGTTTCCTTTTCTCAGCGTAAAGGTAACATGTACAGATTTAGACGCGCTTGCTTTTATCTTCCACTTCTGTAGCCATGTGGTTATCTTATCAAGGCCTTTCTGAAGCATTAATGATGCGACAGTAGGACATCTGTTACTTGCAAGTATTGCAGTATCGTCAGCAAATGTGGCAGTTGTAATACCGTTCACTTGTGGCAAATCAGCTGTATATATTGTGTATAGCATGGGCCCCAAAACTGAACCCTGGGGAACTCCAGCCTTTATCTCATATAGCTTTGAAGTAGTGTTACCTTCTTTGACTTGAAAAAGACGTTCAGATAGGTAGGTTTCCAGTAATGTGTAGAGGCTATGAGGTAAAGAGGTCCGTATTTTACACAGGAGTCCCCTATGCCAAACCCTGTCAAATGCCTGTTGTATGTCTAGAAAAGCTGATGAGCAGTATTCTTTTTCTTCTATTGTTTTCCGTATCCTCTCAACAACTCTATGAACCTGTTCCACAGTAGAGTGTCGTGGTCGAAAGCCAAACTGATGGATAGGTATCGTTTCAGTTTCTTCCAAAATGGGCAGGATTCTTCGCATAAGCAGTTTTTCGAATACTTTTGACAACGTTGGCAGTAAACTGATTGGTCTATATGAGGTCACATTATGTAAACCATTAGTATTTGTGAAACTTTCCATAGATGAGGGAAGTACTGTACTCTTAATAAACCGTTGTAGAGTGCTGTTAAGAATACTATGGCCCTTTTTGGCAGTTGCATAAGGACCTCTTTAGTAATAAGGTCGAAGCCAGGCGCTTTTTTGTCTTTCATTTCTTTTATAGTTTTCCAGACTTCACGTACCGTTACTGGTGCTGGTGGAGGTGACATCTGGAAGGTTTGATTAAGGACCTCATCAACTTCTTTTTCGAACTGTATATCGTTGGTCTCATTTGGCTGGAAAACATTTTGCAGGTGTTTGGCGAACGTATCAGCTTTTTGTTGGGAGGTTCGTGCCCAGCCATCATTATTTCGCAGCGGCGGTTTTGCAGCTTGCGGTCTATTGTAGTTTTTTGTAAACTTCCATAGTGAGTAGTTAGTACAGGCTGTCCCAGTCAAGGACTGCAATTGTGTCTCTAAGGTATCATTGTGCCAATTTTGAAGTTTCTCTTTTAATACTCTCGCCTCCTGATTGAAAGCTGTTTTATCTTTATCGAGCCTGGTTTGTTGCCACGCTCGTCTCATTTTTCTTTTTAGTAAGTATAGCTTTTTTAATGTCTAAGGGATAATTAGTAAGTTTTCTGACAGATTCAGGGGTGTTTAACCAGCAGGCTTCTTGAATTAATAATGTAATGTATTTTGTAGCATTTTCAATATCATCTGGTGTTTTCAGAGGAACTTTTAGATTAATTTTCTCATCAAGGAATTTTCTAACAGCCTCCCAGTCAGTAAATTTATTAGATAGTGTTTCTGGGCTTTCACTTTCTATCAGCATAGTGCTTATAGTCAGCAGGACGGGGGTGTGATCCGAAGAACTATCATAACAAGGTTCTGGTTTCAAGTAATGTTTCGTTAATCCTTTTGAGATGAAGAAGTCCAGGAGGTCAGGAATTTTCTTAGAGTCCGTTGGCCAGTAAGTTGGTTCGCATGTAGATGTTGTTAGTAAATTCTTGCTGTCTATGCTTTTTCTAAGTTGTCTGCCCCTGGTGTTCGTTAATCTAGATCCCCAATGCGTGTGCTTTGCATTCCAGTCCCCACCAGCAACAAATCGGTTTCCAAGTGTTCCGAAAAACTCCGTGAACATTTCATCAGTTATTTTGTGTTTTGGCGGGCAATATGTTGCTGATATGTTGATATAACCATTTTGAACTTCTATTGCTACTGTTGTAGCTTGGATATGTTCAGTTCTATAGTCTGGCATGACATGATGTTTTAGAGACTTTCTCAAAATAACGGCTGTGCCAGCATGAGCGGTGCCGTCAGGATGAAGTGTCAAGTAGCATTGATGATTCTTAAATTTTATGCTTGAAGTAGCGGTACAGTGTGCTTCTGAGATCAATAGTATGTCCAGGTTATGTTCCACCATAAGAACTTCAACCTCGTGTTTATTTGGTGCTAGTCCATTTATGTTTAATGTTGCTAGTTTTATTACAGTCATTTTGCAAGTTTATCGACAAGTTTTGTTATGAGAATCATAAAGGTGCTCATTTGTTGTAAGATTAAGTCAAATTTCTCATTTTGTTTCAAGATCAGCTGTTCAATAGTAGTGTGAGAGGTGTGAGGTTTACTGCTATCTTGCGTGGTTTCTGCGTATGTTTTCCTCCTATTTGTTTCGCTATCCTGATTGTTTTCAGTATGATCTGTTTTTCTTGGAATGCCTTCAGGGTCAACGTAAGTGAAGTTGTTCGCTCTCCCTTTGTGAATTTGGTTGTTCATTCTTCTAGCTAAAATCTCCTTGTAGACTTCACAACCTTTATAATTGGCAGGGTGCGGGCCATTGCATAAAGCACACTGAGCTAGTGTTTTCCGATCTCGTTTCTGGCATTCCGTTGTATTATGCGCCTGTCCACATTTGAGACAACGATGCGGGCGCATGCAATAGTTTTTAGAGTGCCCATATTGTTGGCATCTATGACACTGAACAATGCTGCTTCTCTTTTTTGGGTCTTCTATGACTACAGATTGGTGGTAGATATATTTCATTTCCTTTATTGCTTTATTGTTTGGCCCTTGTATTATGTTAACAAAGAATGTTGAGGTTGCCTTTTTTTCTGGACCATACTTGGCATTGATAATCTCACCGGTAACTGTGTTGCCTGTAGCTTCTATTTCTTCTTTAATGACGCTTATAGGTGTTGATGGATGCAAGTTCCTAATGACCACTCTGTAGTTCCTCTGGTCTTTTCTATTGAAAGTATGCCCAATTAGTCCACTCTCTCGGGCTTTAGTTATAATTTTCTTGTACACTTCAATGTCGGTACTTTTTAATATAAGTTCGTTTCTATTTATTTTATAGGTAAACTTGTTTTTTTCTACTACAGTTTCCAACAGTTCGGTCAGCTTATTCACATCTTCTATCCCGTAGAAGATGATGGCAGGTGGTTTGCTTGGTTTGCTCACCCATTCAGTGGAACTAGCTGCATTATCATCTGCTGGGTCTAAAGGCAAGTCGCTAAATCTGTTGCCAGTTTGGGTAGTTTTAGGCTGTGGAGGTGAATCTCCTATCCTTTTGCGTTTGTTACGGTGAGATTCCGGCACTCTCTGCCAGGGTGGTGGTTGGATTTGTGCCTCATTTGCAATAGCTCCAGTTGCGTGTGTTGATTCGTTTAGAAACATGCTCTTGTGGAACATTTGTTGAACTAAGATTTTATTTTTTGGAGTTCCTTGATTATCCCCATTTTTCGGGGATTTGTTAGGGGATGTCTTTTCCATAAGTGGCAACACTAACTAGACGTCACTCATAGTTTATTTTGGCAGCTCAGAAAAACTATTGAAATATTGAGGGTATTTATAAATGTTGAGTCGAATGTACAGAGCTATTTATTCGAGTTATCACATTTTGCACTTGTTATTTCACGATACTAACAATGTATGTGGTTCACTTGAACTAAAAGTACACTTTTCTTGTACTTTTGCGACAAAACGCGCACTTTTAACACAGTTTCACATTAAAATTGGAACACAGTTGTTTTCGCGTTGACAGTTGACAGTGAGTTTCCGAATATGTGAATAATATATGAATAAAAAATAATAATAAAAAAAAAACTTTGCGGGTAATTGTGAGCATTGTATGCTAGAAAAACGGATCGTATGACTAAAATACGATCCGCGAGCGTAATCGGTTTTGCTTAGAATAGGATATTACGTCGCGCTACATGTGGACGCTGCCACCATTTAGAAACTTTGCTTTTAAAATAGTAAGCTTTACCATATTTTGATTTTATTACCTTGCAAGTATAATGAAAGACATTGTGTACACATGGGCGATACGGCAATTATAGACGTCGTGCTATTAAAGCCCTCACTATTCGCTCGGGCTTTGAATGTTCTGTCGTTCGTAATTATTTCTTTAGCGCTATTAACCCTTAAGCGGGCCGCATACATACAGATTACAGATATGCTACGTAAAATTCATTTTACAGTTTAATTTTTGACACCTTTTAGGGGATATTAAAAAACCATTTATTAAGGTTGAAATTTTAAATAATACAAGTCTGTGGTCGATAGAACGTCTCTAACTGGATAAGGGTTAACCCCTCGTATGTGGGAGCTAAACAAAAAACCGACATTCGCGTCTCATTGGATGGAGTACCAAAAAAAATATAGTCAAAAAAATGCAAAAAGTGTATGTAAGAAAAAGCACGGATCCGTGCCTAAGCATCCGATGGGTTAATACACAATTTACTGATCTGTCTTTGTCGTTGAAAGTTTATTACCTTGAGGAAGGCAGCACCGAGCCCGGAGCGCGGCACGGTGAGGCGCGGCAGCGTGGTCCAGGAGCCGTCGTCCACGTTGAAGGCTTCGAACACGTCGATGGAGTGCCGGAAGTAGCCGCCGGCCACGTAGATCACGCGCGGCGTGTTGGGCCGCCGCTCCTTCACCACCGGCTTTTTGTGGAGCGTCAGATCCTGCAACGAGTCAAATAAAAGAGGTTTATTTAGCAATTGACCACCTGTGGGCTCTTTTACTCGTCACATAATCATCGGCCTATAGACGTCCTATTGCTGGGCACATGCCGCCTCTCTTAGTGAGAGGGACTGTAGAGGGAAGTACGGATTGGAATCTTAATCGTCACATAAATAAATTAAAATAGGTTGAATCTACCAGCGCTTCAGACAGGAACATCATTACTGAGAAGAAGCGCCGCAAGAGCATTGGCAGTGTTGCAAACTCCTATAAATTCGATTTCCTAGACTCAATATCAAAAGTCGCTAGAAAGTCGACAAGAGGTTAGTGGCGGTAATTTTATTAATAATATATTATTATTATATTATAATTTAAATGCATATAAAAATACTAATATTTAATAAAATATAAAACATAAATTAGGAAAAAAATTACTGGTTGTTTAGATTTGAATATTTTTTGAAATAGCTAAAGTTAGAGCATATTTTATACGAATGCAACTATAATTAAATGAAGTTTGAAGTCTTGGCATAATTCTGTGTCGAGTTATCTATTACTGGCCCTAAAACTGTTGATTGGTACTCCAAAAGTCGTCAGACAAGTCGTTGAACCATTTTTTTCGCCAAACATTTTTGTTTGTCGCTAAGTCTTAATCAAAAGTGGCCATTTCTGGCGAATAAGTCGCTAAATTGGCAACACTGAGCATTGGAGATATCAGTCGGACAGAAGAATTAACCTTTTCAACGCCAACGACGGATATATCCGTCAGGGTATACAGGGTAAAGAACCCCTTCATTAGTTAGACTTAAAGTTGAAATTCGTGTTACTTCTCAGACATGCTTGGCGTTGAAGAGTTTAATAGCAATATCCTATTCTATCATACTGAAACGTTGAACTTTGCTCTAACACCGCATGCGCAGCGCTACGTGGCAATAGAAATATGTTCATTCACTATAAATTTGGTATCTAGATATAAGTTATCTAAATGAATGAAAGTGTTAACATTATTAATACCACATTATATGCAGAGTCATTGAAGATGTTAATTGTAAAACAACATGGTAATATTACGGATTATTTTACAAAAACAACTTGTAAAAGTGACTCTTTATCTTATCGCGGATATTCTCTTAAATAAATACCTATAACACGTTTCAATATAAATTGCATGTATTTATGTCAGGACTTTTAATCAACTGTAACGTGTTCTCATGTAAAAGTTCCTCCAGTTACATGATCCAAAAGATTTCAATCGAATACTAGCTTTATCACGCTTAACTCGTTCCTCCTCCCAATAAATCTTGCTGTCATAGACAGATTGTAGACTTAACATAGCTTGTACATTGATAATACCGGCTGTTACTGAACCAGCGAGCTACATCTTCGGCCTCGTCATCACGAGGTCATCATCTTACGATCAGGTGAGACCGAGGTCAATCGCTGGTCAGTATTTAAATAATAAAAAAAAAACACTACAATTCACGTCAATTCTCATATTAGACCAGCGTTTTTCAACCTGTGAGTCGCGACCCCCAGGGGGATCGCAAGCCCTTGCTCGGGGGGTAGCGGGTGCAAGCCACGTTTTTAAATACCTCATCGTTGAAACCACTGACATATTATTCAATCGGTCATGGGGGGCGCCAGATTTTCGTCGCGTTATTAAAAAGGGTCGAAAAACACTGCATTAGACGAATGCAAATTATACAAATAGCGGTCCTAGCGAGTTTGACACAGGCTTAGTTATCCCCATCTCAGCTCAGTGTATCTCTTTCTTCGATTGGAGTATGATAGAGACGCATTGAGGGATAGGATGGGGTTAGTTTATTGTCGTGTCATCCTTGCTAGGACCGTTGAGGACAGGTGCATACATATGAAATTAAACATATTTCAAACATTACCTTTATTTTGCCTAGTACATCATCGTTTGCTTCAGACGCCGCCATCAGTCCTAATAGTACTTATTTTGAAAAGGAAATCTACAATTGTAACCTTAAAAGAAAAATGCCAATGTGTCCGAATAAGCCACGTTAACTGTATAAAGTGTAGTAAGCGTCTATAGATTGGAAATACGCTTGTCTACACGGTTATTCAAAAAACGACGTTAAGATGATTGTAACAAGTTCGATAATGCGTTGGCCCGTACAACACCGCGCAGTCGCCGCACGCGGCACGTCACCGCCGCGTCAAATAACTTTTTAAAGTTACAAATCGATTACTAAGCCTCTAATCAGTGCATTACGTCTACATGTTTAGTTATGATTATGATAAGATAAAACGGTAGTTTATTTTAAGTATATAAATGGAGCACATCATTCTTACCAATATCCATAAATAAATACATATAAAACAGTACCGTGACTCACTTATAGTCAACGCACAGCCTAAACTGGTGGTTCTAGAGGTTTGAAATTTGGAGGTAACACACCTCGAGTACCCTAGAGGTGCATTAAGGAGGGATTTTTTGACATTCAATCCCTAAAGGGGTGAAAAGGCGTGATAAAGTTTGTATGGAAAATACCGCGGGCGAAGCTGTGGCGGGTCCACTAGTTAAGTATGCTACTCTATGCTAATATTATAAACGCGAAAGTTCCTCGTTAATGTTAAAACGGTGCGACGGATTGACTTAATTTTTTGTATAGCGATAGTTCGTTAGTTATAGTAAGCGAAGGCCAGAGAAGGACAAAGACTACTTTTTATCCCGGGAAAATTGCCCCGCACAATTAATGTGGCCTCGAAGTATTGTACTTTAGTTTAATAGCTACGGTACCAATTTCTAAATAAGCCACTTGTGGGTGAACACTACTTGGCAGCAGTACAACGCACTGCGCGTGCAATACAAACACGCGTTTAAAATGCTTATGGGGCTGCCTCGATTCTGCAGCGCGTCAGGGATGTTTTCGTCAGAGTTTGGTGCGGGCCAGCGCAGCGCCAACAGCGTCTCCAGAACGTTAACTTATTCCCGTCTTATCTCTCTGACTATCTCATTAGTCGGCAGTTCGGCACTAGTGTGAGAGAGACGCAATTAGAGATAAGACGGTGCTGACTTATCCTCGTGTGAAACTTGCTGGCTGCTGGCTAGACTGCCCATACGTGAACACGGTAAATGGCCGTTGACGAGTAAACGATTTGTTTCGTTTTGCAACTACCACTAGAATAACTACTTGAATTGTAATGTGTTACTAACACAATTATCCAAGTTGATCGTAAATAAAATGATGACGACGCGGTTAGCCTAGTTGGTAGTGAACCTGCCTCCGAAGCTAGCGTCCCAAGTTCGATCCCCGGTAAGGACAAATATTTGTGTGATGAGCACGAATGTTTGTTCCTGAGTCTTGGATGTTTCCTATGTATTTAATTATTTATTTATCTATATAAGTATGTATATCGTCGTCTAGTACCCATAATACGAGCCTTTAGAGCTTACGTCGGGACTAGATCGATTTGTGTAAAGATTGTCCCCTGATTTTATTGAAAATATTATAATAGAAAAACACTGATGAGGGCGCTACTGGACCATAATATAAAGAGGCGGGAAGTAGGCCCGACCCGTTTAGTAAGGGGAAACGGCTCGAGATTTTGTTTAAGTGTGCGTGCGGCGACGTATAGATGATTTGACTCACACATACAAGCCGCGCGCGGTGCGTTGTATGAAAATAACCTACTTCCCCTTTATACTATGACTGGACGCACGACGCACTGTTAATATGTTGATGACACAAAAGCACTACCAACGGGACACGTTAAGCCGTCGCACCGGCCAAAGGTGAACTAGCAACTGAGTCTCTCGAATCATGGCCCGATGGTCCACTCGTGTCGTGCTCGACTATCGAATCTGTCGAGTCATGGCGTCCGTGTGAAATCCTTATTGCGACATCATTTCGAGCGCCATGACATTTCGTCCTATCTGATTTCTTGTTGGTCTCAATATTTATCATTGCATGGTTTCGCTGAATAAACATGAAAAACTGCAAATCATCGTTACCGTATTGTTTAGGGTTCCATAGTGAAACTAGGGATCTTTATAGTTTCGACATGTCCGTCTCTCTGTAAGTCACATTTTTTTTTCTCGAAGGCTACTATGACAAAGATATAATAACAAAAAATATACGTTTTACGTTTGTCCCGCGCACGCGCGTTACGCGTTGTTCTCATACATGTAAATGTAAAGCAAAGGTAAAAAAAACAAACGCTAATGCAACCCGAGTAGCGTTCGATAAAACGTAACTACAATAGGGATGTTTCCTGAGTAAAAAACAAAAAAGAATCGAATTAGTCCGTCAGTTAGATTATCAATAGTAGTTTATGCAACGGTTGCATAATGCCTTAAAACACTAGTGCGGTTTTCATGAAACGAGCTTTAGCGAGTTTCATAATAAGATCGCACGTGTGTTTTAAGGCCAAATTATGTAGAGTTGCATACATAACTTTATCTACACACATATTATAAATCCTCCATGATGGGTTCAAAAACAATATTTTCTGATTAAAACTGGGTTCTAAGTTCACTGTGTTACAGCTCAATTTAATTTTATGGTAAGCATCTACGTACGCCCTTTGGGCTTAGCGAGGCAGTTTTATGTCTCAAGAACGATGAAATGTTGTCCATTTACTGCACTATAGTCGGTTCATACTTACTAGACTTATTTGGTAAACAAGTTTCTAACCTCAAAACTTCGTTCGCGTAAAACAGCTTTTGCCTTGTGAATACAGCAACCGGGGACGATATTATTAGGTCACTTTGAAAATTTTCGGCTAGGTTTGCTTTATTTAGGATAAAGCCGTTTCACCCGAAAATAGCACAATTGTGGTTAGAAACTTGTTTACCATATAAGACAAGTATGGATGGATAATAATAATAATCAAGTTTATTTCATTAAGGCTTAGGTGGTAAGGCTTAGGTTGAGACCGTGGTTGAGGCATACTGTGTCAGGAGGTATCGCTCCTCCAAAACTAAAACACTGTGGGAAATGTGTGTGTGTGTGTGTGTGTGTGTGTGTACCTGGAATATCCGGGCGAGGTACTCGCGGCAGGCGGGCACCTTCTGCAGCACGGAGCAGGAGCTCATCTGCTCCTTGAGGAAGCTGGGCGTGAGGTACTGGCAGCGCACCGCCTGCAGGATGTGCTCCATGCGCCCGTGCCGCCGCTCCTCGTCGTACTTAACCTGAACCATGGAATATATCAAGAGCCCGGTCTTTGAGTAGCGCTCTATACAAACTTAGTTCAATAAGGATGTTTCCTGGGTAAAAAGAGTAGTGCTAATTAGTCCGTCAGTTAGATTATCAAAAAATATTGAACACGTATTTTTTGCTTTATCAAATCAATCAAAATTGACCAAGATAACGCGCATCAAAGTTCGGGAGTGGGGCTCATGACGTCACTTAATGGTAAAAACTGTACAAAATCGTGTCGTCACGCGGAACTTTAACGCACTATATGTTCGTCAAAAATAAAAATAAAATATGCGTTCAATATTTTTTTACAAGGTGAATGACGGACTAATTAGGTTTTTTCAGGAAACTAGCGTATTGTGGTTTGGATATTTTTAGCCGGATTGTATTAAAACTTTGCAAGGATATAGATATAAGGCAAATCGAGGTATGTACCTTCCGCGATTGTTTTTTTTTTATAAAAAACCGGATAAAAGCAATTTTGTATAAAAATTTAATATCATTTGTGGTGAACATGAGCGAAGCCAACTCACCCAACTGAGCACAGCGTTGTACACTTCGCACTCTTCCCTGACGTTCAGCTCATCTTTCCTGATCAGCGATATTAACTCTGATGGCGTCAGCTGTAGAAACTCTTCCTCTTGACACACCTGAGTAAATAAAAGATTTTTCATCACATTTGCTCGGCAAGGGTATTATTATACGCAGGCGTATAGAGCAGCTATAGCTGATTTAACTCCTCTATACGCCCCGCCATCAGCGGGAGTTCTAAACCATACAGAATCCATAACTCCCGTGGCAGTTATGGATTTTGTATGGTTTAGAACTCCCACGGCAGTGCGTGCCCCAGGTCGGCGGCGCCGGCTCCCGCGGTGATCGCGACGTACAGTTTATTCTACCCACCTGATGGTAATTCACGGTGTACAATGAGAATAAAATAAATATTAATTTTTTTGGCTAATTTTTATTTCATTTCCTCGCAAATATGATGAAAAATATTGTGTGTATCACGGGCAGTAAGGGGTCATTAAAAGCCCTCGCCTATCGGCATCGGGCTTCTAACAGACTCTCGTTAGTTATCCCCTTCTGCACAGTGTACTATAAAATGCCTTGACTTAAATAAAAAGCGGCCGTGCAATGATTTCAAATTTGTCTTCTTAAATCAATATTAAATTAATGAAAATCAAAATCGAGGTTTAAATTATATACCTATAATGAAAGAATATGTAAAAAAAAAATGCATGTAAAAAGAACATTTTGACTGTTCCTTTTTTATTAAGGGTCAAAATAAGTCACAAATGAATAATGTTTTTGAGTTATGAATTAATTGTTTCGTGAAATTTTGTATTTTTTTATCTCTACGATATTGGCCAAAAACCAGTATTTTCGGAAATAATTGCAATTTCGTTTAAACGCCTTTATTTTTTGTACACTCTAGTCATCATAGTTCATGTCCATTTTGTATGGAGCGTTTTTGCGAGTGGTCTGCACTACGACTTTTCATGGCTTCGTATCTCAAAAAATAAACAACCCAATAATGTTTTGCGTACACATTTTGGTTTCTATTGCTAAGTACTTTCCAGTAAACGATGGAAAAATAATCATGCAGTACCCTATTAATGATTTCTACGCGGACGAAGATGCTAATTAGGTATAATAACCTCAGTGAAATGCCTCTCGATGAACTGGTTGGCTTTCTGCTTGAGCTCGACGCACCCGTGCTGCTCGGCGAAGTTGGCGATGCCGATGGCGTTGGACGGGCCCAGCTGCCGCTCCAGGAACGCGCAGCACGCCTCGATCACGTTCGAGATCTGGCGGCGAGCTGACATTATGTTCGCAATCAACATTACACCCTATTCGTCTGGGTAGTTAATTAAGTGTACACAAACTAACCCACGTGACTCGGCCAATGCAGCCAATCCCGTCAATCTTTTTAATCTATGTACAGATATAGTGAACAATATGTTTCCATCGGTAAAACTCGGATCTCAATCGGAAGACGACGGGACCCGAAGTGTCAATTAATTATTGTATTCAATGAGTGACATGTTTATATTCATTAAGGTGAAACTTTATTATTTACTGTCAAATGTCAAAATGGCAGCATGGTATGATGGGTACTGTCCCCCAATTCTCGATGCATTCACGATAATATCCATTGCGAGATTAAACGTCAGATTCATACATTTTTGTCAAATGACTGTATGCACTGACGTTTGATCTGGATTGTGAGATTATCTCGAATGCACCGAGAATTGAGGCCTGCTGAAGCTAATTGAGAGAGCACGATAAATACGAACTTCTCCGATAAAACACGATGGAAACTAATTATGCACTACATCTGTAACCCACGTGACTCGGCTAATGCAGCCAATCCCGTCAATCTTTTTAATCTATGTATATCTTTATGGGCTCTTTTTATCTATGGTATGTCTTAATTGGCTGGTTAGTTGAGTCACGTGGGTTAGTTTGTTTACATTCAGTTAACTACCTAGACGAATAGGGTATCTATATCAGACTGATGATCAGAGGGGCCACTAGCTATTATCGCGCACATAAACCATTTGTTACCTTTTAACTAATATGCGAGTGCGAAAGGGACGAATGCTTTACAAGCACGATAAAAATTAGTGTGCCAAAGGGGAGACTCCGCATTCTTGTAGGTATAATAGCAAATGTAACACCTAGTTTAAATAAGAAAAATTCAAGTGTGAACTACGTGTTCCATTTATTCACATTTACTTACTTAAATTGAATTCATCCTTACCTACTTGCCTTATTTGGTAAACAAGTTTATAACCTCAAAATGTATCTTTTTAGGTGAAACAGCTATTTTATCCTAAGTAAAGCAATACTAGGTGAAAAATTGGCAAAGTGATGTCTAAAATATTATAATATCTACGGTTGCTTAATATACGAAGAAATAACTGTTTTCGCTAAAAAAAAGGTGCATTTTCTAATCTTGTTTACCAAATAAGACAAGTAAGGATGAATTCACTTTAGAGTTTATACTGATTATTAACCTACTAATGTTAAGACTCTTGAAAGGGGCTACATTTTTAGCAATTCATTGCTGCAATTTGGGCTGTTGTCAAAAGATTATACACATTCCGGCGGCTCGGGTGAAAACAAAAATCTTCCTCTAGTTTCAACACCCTTTAGAATAAGCTCGCATGGCCGGTGAATTATTTAATACGGATATTTCTACAACACGATGTAAATAGGTAAACTCGCGCCGTTGGCGCTTCTAGCTAAAGATACCTACTTGAAGTCGTCTTTGCGCGCGGAACTGTGTGCGTGAGCTTGTAAATACGCAGCTACGATTTGTGTGGCGTGACGTGGCAGATGTCTGTACGAGCCACACAAGTTCATGCACACAGTAAGTATGTATGAGAGACTCTGGTAGGCCAGGCCCTCCACAAAATACAACATGTTACAAAATACCCCGTAAAAAATATATTTAATTGTCAAAGCCAAAAATTTTGTCAACCCTAGTAAGCTGTCATTTCAGGGAACCAAATTTTATTTTATTTAACAGAAAGGCCTACGTACCTATTTTACCTAATAATTGTCTACTTTAATAGTTTTTCTATTTCTCATTCATAAATGTTTGCTACCTCAATACAAGGATGTCATTAAGTACTGGCTTGAAAAAATATATGTTGTCGTTCCGCGAATTAGGTAGAAATGTAGGCACATTCTGCGTAGTTTACTCTTTAATTTTAATGAAATAGGGTTTGCACATCAGTGAAAATAATATTTTTTTTTATTTTTTTGGCGTATGTTATACAGCGTTACTAAGGTTCTTAAAATATTGTGAATGGACTCGTTATAAGGCCCCATTCAACCTCCTTTCGGCTTTATGGGTAGTTTTGTAATACTCTGTATATTGTGTCCACGCGAGACATTGTAAGCCTGAGCCATAAAAAATAGGAATTCTATTGAATGGTCTGACGATGAGGTGGATCTCCCAGACTAAGGTGTAATGACATTATTAAAAGTGTTTGCTGAAGACGGATATCACTCTCACTGAGGTATTTTCCAATACCAAATAATCTGATAAGATTTTGTTTGTGTTTTTTAATGAGGTTATCAGGAAATCTTTGTATTCATAATTTGAATATTTCTCTTAGCAACTATCGTACGAAAACTGCTCGGGTTCATATGCCAAGTTTGTTGTAGTATTGCAAATTTTTGAAAGATAATTTTTGTGTCTCTCATGCATTATTATTAGGATAATTGCATTATTCATAATCGCTTCAGTAGCCAAATTTTTATCTAATATCATGCAATTTTCACATTGGGTATACAAAACATAACCTAACCTTACATAGAATATTGCAATTAACGTTTTGAACGCCACGGCTAACGGCGAAAAAGCGTGCCGCGAGCGGTCCTCGACAGCTGTAGCCGACGCAAATGTATGGAAAACTGCATATCGTGGCGTCAGGGGCACGGTTTGCTCTGCCGACTGGTGTTCAAAAAGTTAAATTATAATTTTGCCACATGACATGAAGGTCTATGACCAAAGTGCTCAGTTTTTTTATAGAAAGTTGGTCGGGCGAGTGTGAAGCTTGCATGAGAGTCAATATTTGGCTTTGTGTAAACGTAACAGATCATTAACCTCAGAGTTTACGAAAAGAGATATAGAAAGGCAACACGATAACACCAACTATATGTGACCGATATGAATACAGTGTCTTTATGAATGGCCTTATGGATGGAGTAGTCCCCACGCGGGCCCAGTGCGGATTGGGGACTTCACACACACCTTTGAATGACTTCGCAGATGTGTGCGGATTTCCGTAAATATCAAACTCAATTCCGCAGAGACTTGAACGTGCCTCTGCCAGTGGTCTGTAACGAACGCACTAGGCTGCCACCACAATTAGGTGCTTGAATGTTTTTCAAACAATAGGTATATCATTTCCGTAATAAAATTTCCTCATTTTAAAGAAAAAATGCTAAACATATTTTGCATTTTTAAATTTTCCGCCAACACGCTATCCACTGTCAGCTCTCGCATGTGGCGTCATTTCACTGGGAGAAACAAACAAAAGTACCCAGGTTGTCATGAATGTAAAGAAGCGGGAGCCAATAATGTATGACCAGGGAATGCACGACCCGATAAATCGGTAGGCGCGGGCGCGATCTGGCGCTGTGAGCGCTATTCGGAACGCACCCGATTGATGTGATGTTATGCGTCGTGATTAGAAGTAAAAAAATTAATTATTTTTACATGAGTATTGTTCTATATGTATTGTTGAGGGTAAGCTATCATAATATTTTAATATTTGTTACTATAGTCAACTACCCAATTGCTATAGTACAGTCCGCGCGCGAGCTCCGACGAATTGGGTCCTGGGGTAACGGGCGTGGTGCGCCGGGTCCGATCATCCTTTCATACCGTGCACTCTACCATAATGAGTGTTGTCGTAAAGGCATGCTCATACTTATCGATACTGTTCGTATTAGTCATTTACTGCACTAAATCTTTACTTTAACGCGCGTTAAGAATCCTCGGGGCTGGCGCGCGGACAGTACTTCGTGGTTCTGCTGTAATCGACCGAGCGAGCGAAGCGTCTCCGTTCAAGCTTAGGCAAAAATGCTTTCGTATGTCCAGCGGATGTCCGTCGGCTGTCCCGCGTCTGTCCATTTGTTCTCGTGTACAGGTCACAGTTCTTAACTGATTCTCGTGAAATTTTGTGAGCAGGTTCGATTATTATATAGAATTTTTTGTCGATTCAGTTTTTCGAAATTTTTCAAAGTGGCGTAGATATTTTCAGAGTTGGTAAACTGACCCGACCTATATCGATGTATGGGGATATCATTTTTCCAACGGCAAAGATAAGTTTGTCGCGTTTGTTGTTAAGTTTTGCACGGAGCCACTAGTAAGTACCTGGAACATAGTGGCGGCAGGCAGCAGCTGGCAGACGGTGACCTCCGTGATCCGCACTTTGCCCGTGTACATGAAGTACACGAGCCACGCCATGGCCGAGGGGCACACGCCCTGCAGGCGCACGCGCGACATCTCGCACTCTTTCAGCCCGCTCGTGAACATCGCCTGCGGGAGAGGGACACCATATGCGTGTGGTTAGAAGCTCTTCAAGTGGAAGGATATGGGGACAAATATACAATATAGTACATTGTGCATCTAGGGCCGTAAGAATCGCCTTCGGCGTCGGGCTTCTAACAGACAGATCCCCTTACTGCCCGTGATACACACAATATTTGCGAGGATAGAAAATAAAAATTAGACAAAAAAAATTATTCGCCGTTATAATAGGCTAGTTTCCTAAAAAAATCTAATTAGTCCGCCATTTACATTAAAAAAAAAATATTGAACACATATTTTTTCTTTTGTCAATTAAACAAAAAATGACGAAGATATAGTGCGTTGAAGTTCTGCGTCACGTCACAACTTCGTACACTTTTTACCATTAAGTGACGTCATGTAACCCCACTCCCGAACTTTGATGTGTGTTATCTTTGTAAATTTTGATTGATTTGATAAAGCAAAAAATATATGTTCAATATTTTTTGATAATCCAACTGACGGACTAATTAGTTTTTTTTTTTTTTTACCCGGAAACATCTCTATTGTTAGCATTAGCGTTCCTATCTGTCCAAGTAACAGTATAGCTGTAACATTAAATCCGTGAAGTAACTATAAAAGTCCCGAACACTGCAGACTTCCTACTGGCCGATAGTTTAGTCCGATTTCATTACCGTTCCCAATACCTATCAATCCGCGGATAGATTTGGGTACAACGGGTCAAAATTTGACTTTGAGTCAAAAATGTGCCAATTTTTAACTGATAGTTTTTGGTTATAATTTCAATTGTGCATCTTAATGCCTTATGATAATTGCAATTAATAATATGATGACATTCAATAAGAATGTTTTCTGAAAAATTCTAATTAGTCCGTCAGTTAGATTATCAAGAAATATTGAAAACGTATTTTTTGATAAATCAAAAAATACGTTGATTTGATAAATCAAATCAATCAAAATTGACAAAGATAACGCGCAGCAAAGTTCATAGTTCTTATTGTTACAAAGTGTGCAAAGTCGTGACGTCACGCGAAACTTCAACGCACTATATCTTCGTAATTTTTTGTTTAATCGACAAAAGAAAAAATATGTGTTCAATATTTTTTTATTATATTTATTATATTGCGGGCTCTCATCGCATGAACTTGTCGTTAGCTAATTTTTCAGCCCCTATTCACCTTTTTAGACAAAAATGAGTAAACTATGTCCTTTCTCAGGGCTCAAACTACCAAATTTCATCAAAATCGGTTCAGTAGGTTCTTTGAAAACGTGACAGATAGACAGAGTTACTTTCACATTTATAATATCAGTACCTATCGATATTTAGTCGCCTAATAATCATTTATTATCCGAATTATTTTATGCTCGGGAAGGGAAATAACAAAGATGCTTTAATTAAATCACTAAGCAATTAAATAGTTAATAATAGGCATTGAATGACTTGCATTTTGCTAACAAACAACATGTATGTTTAAAGGTCGACGGTAGACGTCGAATAGATCGGCGGGTCACCTTGAAATCTCGCGTGCTAACCCTGACATTGGTTCCAAATATTACTGGTTTAGACCCTGGTCTGGGGCCAAAGGTTACTAGTCTAATGATCTTTACTTCTCTTGTGTCTTAATTAAAAGAGAAAATGAGACACAGGGGCCAGTTCGAAACAGAGTTCGCTAAAAGAAGTCGCTAAACTTGAAATAAGAAACGTCAACCTCGATTTTGACAGCTTGGTGCTATGGCATTTCATATTTTACGTTTAGGGAATTTTAAAATTAGCCGACACCGTTTCGATTTGGACCCAATACACTACTATTAGTAGACTAGAATGCTTTCAGAAACTGGCCTACATGCCTGCCTGTCTGTATGTGCACGACTTCTTAGCTCAGTTTACTTATCATATTTTCTTTCAGTTTTCACTAATGGATAGAGTATTTAATTTTCTCAGGAAGATTTAAAGAAAACCAATATATTTTTGTATATTATAGTAGTACTGCTACTATAAGTACTACACGGTATAAAAAAAACTTGCATGTCGAAGCCGGGTGGGGTCTTCAGTCCTAATGCTTTAAGAAGAGAGCTTGGGAGTATCAAAATCGCGTAAGGTCTTCGTGACATCGAGACTTATTAATTACTTTACTAGGTGTATTTAAATAATTCCAATTGTACGATTCAAATGTTTATTGACCAACTTTAGGTAAGCAGCGATTTGAGATGGTGTGCAAAACTACACAGCCGGATAAGATAGAGAATGACATGACAATTATTTCATATTCTACAAGAAGGTAATTATTATCGAAAACAGTTTGTGCCGCTTTATTCATACAACGGCTAATCTTTTATTCATATTATTGAAAACACGGTAACTATGATCATGCAACAAAAGGTATTATTTGAATACAGCTCTGTTATGTGTCAGAAGCAGTCATATCATAAACAAATATTATTTTTTTTGTTTAATGTGGTATATTGTTTTTTTAAAGTGACTAGATGAAATATAGCGGCATTAATATTACATTGTCATCCAGTTCTGAAGGCTTTGACACACCGGAACGCGGATCGAAAGCGAGGGCCCGCGTGAGCAGTGTCACAGGAACTGAAATGGAAAGCCTCACATAGTGTAGCGCGCGTATTGATGTGAAAACTTAAAGGGTCATGTTTAATGTTTAAAGTTTCTAGCTCATTGAGTAGTTAAAAGTCGATTGCAACATTAGTACTGAACTGACAAACAAACAGACAGATGTGAAGACAGAAGAGATTTAATAAAAACGAATACGGCAGAATACGTCCCACGCGCCTGCTTCGTAGTAAATTAGACTAATGAACCGTTTCCACTGGCACAAGAATAAAAACCGGACAAGTGCGAGTTAAACTCGCGTGGAGAGGGTTCCGTTCCGTACATGATTATCTGAAATTTACTAGGTTACTTTAAATACCATAGACTTCTTATAGGTTTTCCTGTAATCTATAGGTAAAGAACTATTTTCAGTATTTTTTTAAAAATTTTAGGCCCAGTAGTTTCGGAAATAATGGGGGATGGTCAATTTTCGCCTATTTTCCTAAATAACTCCCAAACCATTTCAAATAAAATTCAAAAGAAAATATATTTAAGATCTTCACAATAAGCCCTTCATTTGATACGTCACAAGATATAGGTTGCATAACTTTCTTTTTTTTAATTTTCTTGTTTAAGTCTCGCATCCGTGTTGCGGTCACCGACTTACATATGTATAGCAAACAACTCAATCGGTCCAGTAGTTTCGGAGCAAATTGGCTGTGACAGACGGACAGACTGACAGACAGAAAGACAGACGGACAGACAGACAGATAGACAGACAGACAGACAGACAGACACACGAGCGATCCTATAAGGGTTTCGTTTTTTCCTTTTGAGGTACGGAACCCTAAAAAGGTTGACCTGCGTTGTATTTTATTATCACACGTGTTACATCAGTGTGCAAATACATTACGCACTTGTTAGTGGAATCTCTTAAATCTATAGAGTACCTAGGCCGCGCCGTAAAAGCAAAAGTTAACACAAATGGGTGACCTTCAACGCCCTTGAACTTAAGACTAGTAATCGCTACGTTTATTAATGTGTTTGTTGTTTTTGAATTTTATTTGATAAAGAAATGTCTGAACTGTCGAACTGAAAAAAGACGCGGACTTTAAGTATGAAAATGTGTCACGGCCTCAGCAAACCAAAATACCCGCCTCCCAAATTCCTCCAAAATATGTCAGCGGCCCTAACATGCAAGACACAAAGGTAAGTTAAACCCGTTAATCTTTATGACTATCTCTTTCGTCGGCACTTGTGTGAGAGAGACGCACTTAGAGATAAGACGGTTTAACTTATCCTTGTGTCTTGCATGTTAGGGCCGCTGAACTACGATGCTAGTATTCTAACAGCGATGTTTGACAACAATTTGGACTCTGTTTTATATAGACACGCTACAATTAAGTCGAGTTCAGCGTCGAGCGCAAGGCTCTGCAAGTGAGAGAATAGGATCACAGGTCAGGGTACACTAATAATGAGCTGGTTTGGGTGGATGTTTCATGGTGACTCTATGTATGAAGGCCCTAAAGTAATCAATGAATCAAAGTCAAACTATCTTTATTCAATTTAGGGTTTTACAAGCTCTTATGAAGGTCAAGGAATGAATCTACCACCAGTTCGGAAAAAATCCTCCATTAAATAACATCACACTTGACGGTCCAAACTAAGACAACCTGTATCGTGAACAACATAGAAAGATTAAGATACACGACCAACCCCAAGTCAAATACCAGAAATGATACAGGTATCTGACTGGCGGGCATTAAACCCGCCACCTCAAACTTTTTAGTCCGACAATGGTATCACTAGGCCAATTTGGTCAATAATGAATTAATTATATAAATTATTGACAACCCTTGGTGGTTCAAACGTCAATGTTGTAAGACCACTGTATTGAATACTGTTGGATGCGTAGGACCATTGTGGCGATCTTTAGGGGAGCTATATCCAGCAGCGGTTGTTGGTTGAAATAATGATGATGATCATAGATCTTACCTTGAAATAGGGGCTGCCCGCGGCGAGGACGACTTTGTGCACGTGAAAGAGCTCGTTGCCGACCTCAAGAACTACGTCCGTCAGCATGTGGTGCGACCGCATCGTGAACATCATCTGCAGGGAACGCACGTGCATTGTTAACCTTTTGAACGCCACAGTCGGCTGTAGCCAACAGCAGATCTCCGTGCCCCTGACGCCACGGCATGACGCTTTCCATACATTTTTGTCGGCTGCTGCCGTCACTCGGCGGCCGGGGAACGCGTTCTCGCATTCAGCCGTGGCGTTCAAAAGGTTAAGCTACTACGAATCCAAATCATGCATCATACCTAAAGCTTCCCCACGCTATAGGGTCTTTCGAGCGTCGGCGTTTTGTCAGCGCGTGTCAGTTAGTGTGAGGGAAGCCTAAAATGTCCACAACGACAATCTAGGCAAGTCATCCCAAACAGATAAAAAATTTGATATTTTTTTAATTATTAAAATTCTTATCGTTTCTAATTAACAATTTCCTCACTGCCATTGAATACGTACAGTGCACAGTGGCCCTAGCAAGGTTGACACGCGGATAAGTTATCCCCATCTTAATCCTCAGTGCGTCTCTCTCATACTAGTTGGTATTGAAGAGAGAGATGCACTGCAAGATATGACGTGGACAACTTATCGTCGTGTCGACCGTGCTAGGGCCGCAGGATTGACTTCAAAACTATTTTGAATTTAATTGATGGATTTAGTGCATCGTATAGGTATATAATATGTTTTAACAGAGGTAATTCGGTTTTCGGTTCGGCTAGACCGATTTAGATTATTGTTTTTTAATCCATAGGGTGGATTAAAAAAACAATAATCTAAATCGGTCTAGCCATTTTCGAGTAATCGGAGAACATACTAAAAAAAAAGGTTCCTACGAATTGGGAACCTCCTCCTTTTTTGAAGTGGGTTAAAAATAGCAATTTACCATGGACTGTGGAGTCATATGGATGAATGCAATATTCATACACTATATATTTATCTTTACGAGACCGCGTGGCTTCAATCAAACGTGCAAGTCATGCGAGCTTGCGATAACGAGACCTACCTACATATATATGTTTATTTAAGCAAGACATACATAAGTAGGAATATGATTTTCATACACATCACAGCACAACACTCCGAGTACCTATTGCAGTTATGACTTTTTAGCATGACTTTATAATGCAGATACGCCTCTTGAGTATGACCAGTTGTAGTTGGATTCACTCAATTTACTAATTAAGTAAGTAGGCAAGTTTTTATTGTAATCAATATGGTACATGGGATGTTGATTAAATTTTAGTACAAGTTTCACATATTCAGCTCTACGGTTGGCAGCATGCAAATAAATATAAAGATAAAATTTTAAATATGATAATTTAAATTTAAATTAAGAATCCAATTAAAATTAGCAATAAAATCTATGAATTGAGAATTACGCTATGAATGTAAATGTCAAACAGAAATAGTACATTGTGCATCTAGGGCCGTAAGAAGGGGATAGCTAACGAGAGTCTGTTAGAAGCCCGATGCCGATAGGCGAGGGCTTTTATGATTCGAGTTTGTTATCCTCTTACTGCCCGTGATACACACAATGTTTTTCATCACATTTGCGAGGAAATGAAATAAAAATTAGACAAAAAAATATACACATATTTATTTTATTCCCATTGTACACCGTGAATTATCATCGGGTGGGTAGAACAAACTGTATGTCGCGATCAGCGCGGGGCGACTCCGCCGGCTGCGGCGCCCGCGCGCCCCCTCCGACCTGGCGCATACATAACTGCCCGCGGGAGTCCTAAACCATACAAAATCCATAACTGGCCTTGGGAGTTAGGGATTTTGTATGGTTTCTAACTCCCGCTGACGGCGGCGCGTATAGAGGAGTTAAATCAGCTATAGCTGCTCTCTACGCCTGCATATAATAACACCCTTTCCGAGCAAGTGTGATGAAAAAATATATACATATAAGTAAATCATGAATATTTATTCCTTCAAGTAATACTTTAGCGTATAAAAGCATTTTCCCGGAAGCAATTCAAACAAAGTAGTTTTAAATTGTTGCAATGTTAAGGTCTTAACCTTTTGAACGCCACGGCTGAGTGCGAGAACGCGTGCCCCAGACCTATATAAAAGTAATATTGAATATACATATATTTATATGTATTTATTAATGGTAATATATATAACTAAGTACCTACCTTACTTACTATATCAACATTATAGAGAATACTATTTATGAGAACCTACGAAGTTAGAGTAGGAGCAGCTGAAATGTTACCTTCATGAAATCCGAGATGTAGTTTCCCATGCAGAAGGTCATGTCGCCGGCGTCGTTGCAGCCTGCGCCGACGTCGCCCTGCAGCGCCTCGTAGTTGAACGGCGGCATGTCGTCCAGTAGGTTGCTGCACCCCACGCCCCCCATGTCTGTGTCCATGCTGCCCTCTTCCTCTGAACAAACATGCTGGCTTAGAAACGTAGCTGCACCGTTAATCAAATAGTTAACTTCGTTAATCGCTAATCCGTTACTAAAAGAGTTAACTTCGTTAAACGTTAAAGCGTTACATTTCGGAAGATTTCAAGGAAGTTAACGTTAGTTAATCTTTAACTCTTGATAGAAATTGCATTTTATAAATATGTCGTTGCGTTAGTAATTTAGGTACTTATAAAAAATGTTCGTATGTGCTATGGAAGTTTAGGCAGGACATGAAACAATAGTAAAAATAGGGTATTGCATTAGTGTGTACCTAATAATACTTATTATTTAGAGATCAAATTCAAATCAAAAGCCATCTGACATATGCCGCGCGGTGTCCTTTTGGCAAATTGTAGGTACTTCATTAACGTTAAACGGACTGTTATTGATTTGACGGAAGTTAATGAGTCCGTTAACAATTTTTTAAGTTAACTTAAAAGCTAATCCGTTACTCGAAATGTTAAGTTCGTTAATTAATGGTTTAATGGTCTTGTAATGCTTATAAACGCCTAATTCGCCTGATAAATGTATCTTCTTCGTGTCTTGTTAAGACATGAACACAGGCAGAGCATTAGAATACTAGAGAAAGGACAAGCCGCCAGCGGCGATGTCGCCATTGTTAAGGCGCTGACAAGCCCTAAATTGGCTTTACTTAAACAGTATTTTAACAAAAACTATTTGATTTGGCAAAGCGACCATTACATATGTTCATATTCTTTATATTATTGAAAAACTTGCTGTTTCATAAACACGATTTGATGAAATCGATTCGATAAAAAAAATCTTGACGTTACGCCTGAAATCCTCTTTAACCTTTTGAATGCAACGGCTGTAGCCGAAAGCAGATTTCCATGGCCCTGACGCCACGGCATGCCGTTTTCCATACATTTAGTCGGTTACAGCCGTCACTCGGCGTCCGGAGCACGCTTTGTCGCATTCAGCCGTGGCGTTCAAAAGGTTTAACAGTACTATGTCTTCGTTTTTTTAATTTATGGATCTATAATTAATAACACTACTACAAATACGCCCATACTAAAAATTTAGCTGATTTACTTATATAATTCATCAGTTTTTGATTTTCTGCATAATTATTAATAACCGCACAGTACTTCTCGTTCACTCCAGTGCAAACAGACAGGGACCGATCACTCAACGTCATTGGCAGTTGTCAGCGTCTTAACTCAGTGAGCATACACTGCCGTAGTTCGCCGTCAGATGCAATCAGATGTAAACATGCGTAAGTATATGTACACAGACAGACATGGAAGCGATGCGCGTGTAATATATCTAATAGGAGCATCGGTATTATAAATCTGCGTGGCGTTTGCAATTTTAGGAAAGGTTTTTGGGTTGATTCATAGGGATAGCATGGCCGGTCGTTTGTTCTCATGTAAATGTATTGTAAAAAATCCTTATGCGAATAAGTATCTATTAGCCTAAACTTACACTTACTTAATTAATTTTGAAACTTTGTGTCTGTCTGTATGTTTGATACCACTCAGCTCCGTAATGATTGAATGGATTTTCATGAAATTTGATAAGTAAATACCTAACTTAGATCCTGGATATAGGATACTTTATTCCCCGCAATTTTCCCTAGAAAATATTTGCAACTGTAATTGAATTCCTCGCAGAGGAAGTCGCGGGTAGATGCTAGTAACACATAATTCAGTGTTATAATATAAGGTAGGTGATATCTGTGGCATACTTTTACTGTTACTGTGTTATTATATAATAATACCGAATAATACGATTATCGACTGTGGCGGGAATCAAACACGCGACCTCTGATAAGTACCGGCCGGTAAGTGCGCTAACTTATACCAAAAATAAACAATGAACTTTGAAAATAAAAAAAATGTGCTAAAGAAATACAGGTCGCTAGTTCAAATCAAAATTATAATTACCTTTAGACCTATATAAGGGCGCCACGCATTCTTTGGCAGCTTTCAGTGTCATTACTAAATCTGATTTCAGATTTCTTTAAGATCAGAAATGTAACACACAATACTCTTTATTAATACTTAATTCCAGAGCGTACTGGGGTCATGGGGACTACTGCTCAGTCCCACTTACAATGAGAGGAGACCGTTGCCCAGAAGTGGGTATTAAGCCGATGACGATGATGACGACGACGATGATGATGATGATGATGATGATGATTATCACATTGGTTTGGGATCACTTTCTCACAATGACACTACGTTTAACTACAGGTCCGCATACACCGGCTAAAAATTTAAAGACTAGCATGACGAATAGGCGAGAACAGCCATTAGTAAAGCCAAGACAGCTAACTTAAAAACCATATATACTTAGAAGGAACTCGCGAAGAGCGGTGCGCCAGAGCACAGCATAATAATATACGTCTACGCGAACAAGCTTTCTGTTACAGAGAACAAGAAGAACTGAAACAGTATCTTGAAAATACCGCGAAAGTATCGCACGCACAGAGTGACTCAGCAACAAATAAACATTCCCACCCGATAATGACCTTTTGAATATCTAATCGTGCCTACCTAAAAACATAATAGTCACTTCAATATAGGTCACTAGATAAATGTGGTCCTCTGGAACAAGACGATTGAGTATTTTGTGATAAAGACCTAAAGATCGGTCAAATTAAGTAGCAATCATATATGGTTTGCCAATCCATGGCAATTTTATCATCTCTCTGGCGTTTCTCTTTTCTGTTACTCTGTAGAAAACAGACATGCCTTTGTATATACATACATACATACATAGCATCACGCCCGAAATCCCTAATGGGGTGGGCAGAGCCAAAAGCCTACTTGTGGCCACGTTCGATTAATTAGGCATAAGATGTTATCGTATGGTGACAGGTGATCAGCCCGTCGCCCATACAGATAGTCCACCATGTTGGAGAGGACCCGTCCCTTAGTCGACTTTTACGACATGCCAGGATGAGAAGCAGCTGCACGCATTCTATGCTATTTCTTCACTCCCAGTGCAGCAGAGGAGCATGCCTTTGTAACCTAATATAATTACTGGAACTATGCAATGTCCATCTATCTGCTGTTGGGGACTGGGCCTGAACAATAGGCCCACCCTATAGACACTACAGACAGCAGTTAAATTTCAACACAGTCTATGAGTGCCATATATTATGCAACACAAATAGTTGGAAAATACAGCCAAGCGCTTTCATTAATTTACTACTTAGGGGAAGTGTCAGGGTCTGGTATCCAAACTAAGGATTCAGGACTCCAAAATCCCATCTGTCTTCAGATGCGATTTTGGAGCCCTTATAAAAATATATAATCTTAACCAATCAGGCATGTGCAAAGTTAACTACTACTCCTATGATGCCAGAGTATACCTACTTGGTGAATTTTCTTTTTAATGTTTACACATCCACACAAGACAAATAAAGAATGGGAGGAAATAAGAATGAATGAAAAACGAATGAGACAAACTTAGAATTGGACTGAAAACGAAAGTGAATAATTACACATGCAAACATATCGAAAAAATTGAGGTGAATAAGTTAATCTAACAAAAATCGAAAGGGAAGAATGAGTCCAAGGAAGACCGTGCGAAAAACAAATAAGACTTATTAAGAATGACACCAGTTACTAGTTGGATTTAGGATGATAGGGACAGATAGTGAACATGATGAATTAAGAATGAGTGACAAATACAGAATGAGACGAATAACTCTGATACCCCTAACAGTATGTAGGCTGATGAGGGGCCATCCATATAGTACGTCACAGGTTAAGGGGGGGAGGGGGTAGACGAAGTGTGACATTGTGTGACAAAGGGTGGGAGGGGTCCTAAGTTTTGTGACGGTCCACTAGCGTCACGCGTCGGTCGCGTTTTTTAAAAAATTTGATTTGAATTTCGGAACACCTGTCTTAATTTAATAATTTCTAGATGTAAAATTGCAAAATATGTGACATCACATTAGGGAGGGGGGGTCTCACAAATGTGACCAACTGTGACAAGGATGGGGGAGGGGTCAAAAAAACACGAAATTAGTGTGACATACTTTATGGATGACTCCTGATAATGATGATAAAATGATATATGAAAAATAATTTCAATAGAATAAATTTTTAGGATCGATGCTGCTCATTAAAAATATCTGTGTAATAGTAGCAAAATACAAGTAACTCTTATTGAACTTCAATTTATTTTAGGGGCTGATTGTTTGAGTATTTATCATGATCCCAAGACACAGGGTGCCATAGTTGCTGCTGTTGATTGTTATGTTAATTTATTACTTATATGACTGACTTCACTTCCACTGTATCTTCCGGCCTATTGTTAAAAAGATTGTACCATGAAATTAAAATAGTAACAGCTTTATTAAACATCGCTGTAACTTTTTTATAAAGCTGTTATCCTGGAAATCCTATGTCACCTTTATTAACCTCTCATTATGCAGATAGTAAAAAATATGTTGGTACTCGCGTCACATTTAATCCTTGGAGATCTAAAACATTCTTGAAAAAATGAAACAGTGGATTAAACAAAAGGACCGATCCATCCTTAGGCATACCAAGGATTAATTATTACTTGTCCAGGGACCCATACATCTGCGAATTTTAAATGAATCAGTTTAATATATCTCCCTTATTTTTCCTTTCAATTCATTTGTTATAGTCCTATAACAAATGTTGCACTGTGTTCGTTTTAGGGATTTTGTATCAGTGAATTTGTTATGATTTGATTGAAGTCTTTCCGCTGATGTACGGCGCTTCTTCTCAGCAGATATCACTCTTCGAAGCGCTGGTAGATTCAGACATGTGAAAGAGCTCGTGTGGCCTACTTGTAAATAAATACAGTAGGTATTCAGTTTTAAAAAAATTGTCAAAAATGTCTTCACCAAAAATAGGATGTGTTTATATATAAATTCTTACCGTATTCTCAATATTCACGAAAAAGGATAAGGCACTAGTCAAATCTTTTAAAGTTGCACAAACACAAAGTACATCGCATGAAGCTAGCAAAACTTGTTTTGTATAACAGATAACTTAACTTAAATCATTTCACTTAACAACTCGATTTCATTATTATTTACAGTACCTATTGGACTATTTAAATGGAATGTTCTATAAACAAAATATACTTTTAAAAAAACGTAATAAATTAAAGCGACACTTCCATGAACTCCATGAGACACTCATTATCACTGAAAATCATTTATATGATATGAACGTCAGTCAGTAATAGTGTCAGTAGTGAGTGTCAAACTGAAAAGAAACGAAAAAAAAAAAACAGCCGAACTGTCCAAGCGTATGTTAAGAATGCCGTTAACAACAAGCGATGTATAGTGAATGGTGAGATTTATAAAAAATACAAGACTATTGTATTATGTTCATGGCAATATTGTAGCAAAGTGTCAAATTGTCAATCTCCGTGCTTGTCTTTCTTCATCGACATCGACAATGGCAGATGCGAAGCAAGGTATTTTAATCATTTTGTTAATTCTTTTCCCGTGATTCCAATTTTACAATGACCTATATCCAAAGATAGATCCAGTTTCAATTAGCTTGCAGCATTGATATTTTAGATTCAAACAGTGCAAAGCCAGTTTAAAGAAGCTTAGGCCATGCTGTACATTCAATGTAATTTTTTTGTAACCATTTCAAGTATTTTCTATATTTAAAGTGCAGCAAAATAATTTGCATGAAATCCTGCATATGATGAAATCTCGAGTTTTCATTTTCCGTATAATGTTCCAACAGCTTTTATCAAATTACGTGTCATATGTAGTCAATGCAAATTGGATACAAAATAAGATTAAAATGACTGACAACTTAACGGTTGTTTACTTACTCAATACCTATTCTGACTTAGAGATTGGTGTGTCTAGGGGAGTTAATAAATAGAATGCCCTATATTATATTGTTGTCTTACACTTTTAGATAATATGAACAATGGGACATCCCAAACCCGGTCTGTCCTGGCAAAACCCCGCCTTGGAGCGTTTGGCTCATCTGGGTTTGGATCAAATGCATTTGGTATGTACTTATTTGTTGTTATTGATTAAAGTCAAGCAATGTTCTTGTTAATGACTAAAGATTCTTTCATTTAACTACAAAAGTGTTTAAGAGCTTTGTATGATAAGAAACAGTAATGTTGCCCTGCCCTGAGGCGTTTGTTTTATTCTATTGCAAATATATTTGTTTATTAGTTTCTACAGAATTGTGCATAATTTACACATGATCAAATATTTTTCAGGCTCCATACTACGTCCATCCCAGCTGAAACCCAACAACAACCCATTCCTTAAAGTGACAGACACAGAAGAACAAAAGGAGTCTGAAAGTGTATCTGATAAAACACCAGCAGAGGAAAGACTAAAAGAGACTAAAGAGGATGCACCTAAGTTTGTACCACTGGGTACCACAGGCACTGCTCCGAGAAGCTCCAGTCAAGTTCCGACACCTGCCCAGCCAGCCTCTGGGGCTGCAGGTTTTGTGTTTGGTCAGAACTTAAGTGAACGAGTTGTGATCCAGGATAATGTAAACAATGGTGATGCTGGACCATCAGAGCACAGCACAAGTAATGGCACCTCAGAGCTGTTGTTCACCAATGCAGCCGCTTCTGTTAAAGAAAATAATCAGGTTAGTTTAAAGTAGTAGTAGAGTAGGTTTAACCTTTTGGCTGCCAAGCATGTCTGAGAAGTAACACGAATTTCAACTTTAAGTCAAGGTGCTGAAGGTCTTTTTTACCCTGTATAGCCTGTCACGCATAGTCGACAATGGCGGCCAAAAGGATAATAAAATGAGGTTTTGCCCTTATAGATTTAAGTATATTTGTACTGCTGAATGATTGCTGTGAGCTAATGAGTTTGCTCATTATTTATTTATAAGTTTTTAATAAACATGGCATGACATTGTATATTTGTATATATTAGTGGTTAGTTCTTTTTAAATATGAAATATATTAATTAACATCATTTTGAGAAATACATCTTCTAGTCCAGTGGTACTCAACCTTTTTTTTCCTTGGGCTAAATAAATGTGTGAGTGCTGCAGCAGGCGGGCCGCAAAAAGCTATATGACAATAAATCTATACACTTATGTGTAATCATTTATTTATCCATAAAAGACAGTGGTTAGGCTTCAGGCCGCAAAGAAAAGGTGAGTGAGCTGCAGGTTGAGTACCCTGAGACTAGTGTAATCTATGTGTGAATTGCTCATAGTAATATGCTAAGCTTGATCTTTGCTTGTTGTTTTTAAATTATTAAGTACTGTATTTATCATAAATGATGATTTAGCTGCAGAAAACATATTGCTACGCAGGCAACATAATTAATAAATGCAGTGTTGTACAATAATGTTCTTGTCAAAATGCCTAAAGTAGAATCCATAATTAGGGGGATTAAATTGACAGCTCAAAATGCACAACATGTTGTCACACTAAGGGCAGTGCTGTTGATGTCGATATAGAGGACCATAACCTGTGATCCCGTAAGAGTTTTTAAAAGTAAATTTATTGATTATGGAATAGAAAAGGTGAAATATAATTCATATTCCCAATTTTAATTAAAAGGTAGCAAGCCAACTCAGACTTGACAGAGCATGTAGTTCGATTGGATGCGGAAACATCAACATTAACAACATCATTATTAAATTTCATCCATTCTTCCACTTTCATCTGCCAAATTATGGATCTTAGTTTGATTGAATGTCCAATGGAGGAATTGAATTGCTGGACCACTTCGATAACACTGACATTGTCAGAATAAGAAGGTTGTCAAGGTCATACAGTATGTTTACTATTTGATTATTTTTGATAGATAAAATGTTATTTTCACTAATTTTCTACTTTGGTGTTATGTGTGAAGTAGCTTATTCTTTTGGTTGCCAAACAACATATTTTAATCATCCTCATTCTCCTGCCGTTTTCCCATTTATTTGGGGTTGGCACAGCATGTTTTCATTTTCCATCCACCCCTATCATCCATCACCATCTCCACTTCTACTCTGTAATTTTTTTGTCCGTCACTGGTGCAACTTCCAGGCGCGGATACAGGATTCGTTTAGGGGTAAATTTTTGAGTGAAATTTTTGGTAAAAATAAGATGCTTTGGTTGTGAGTCAGGGGGAGGGCAATTGCAATTGTATCCGCTCGTGGCGACTTACACGTTTCCCATTATATACTTATTCCTAATCTTGTCCATTCTTGTGACTCCACACATCCATCTTAATATTCACATCTCTCTGTGGTCCAATATTGCGACGTTTCATACAAAATGACGTCTAATAAATGGAAGAGTTCACAAACTTTTTCAATGGTTATGCGAATGTACAATATTTTGATCACTCTGTAAATTTGAATGAATGAAAGTGTAATGAACTTCATCCCACTGGCTTTTAATTTCCTAGAGGTCAGCAAAACATAATGAGCACCTCTAGTGGTACAAAGGTTCATCGTGCCCACATTAGGTGGGACTTCTGCTTGATTGCCTATTTACGGCTATAAGAAAGTATAAGAAAGGTTGTTGTGAAGTGATTGGGAGACTCTTTTGACAGCCTGTTGCTTTATTGGCATAAGAAATAGGTTACATGTTTTAGAGGAGCAGCATATCACAAACCATTTTAGGTTTCCTGTATACTGCGGAGGTACATCGTGAGTCTTGATGATAACAAAAATCTAATAACACATAAAGTAAAAATGCGAATTACTAACAACCTAATATATGTACTAGTGGACCCGCCACAGCTTCGCCCGCAGTATTTTCCATACAAACTTTATCACCCCCTTCACCCCTTTAGGGATGGAATTTCAAAAAATCCCTCCTTAGTGCAACTCTAGGGTGCTTGAGGAATGTCGCCTCCTTTCAAACCTCTAGGACCACCCGTTCAGGCTGTGCGTTGTTTATAAGTGAGTCACGGTTGTTTTATATGTATTGGTAAGGGCAAATATTTGTGTGATGAGCACAAATGTTTGTTCCTGAGTCTTGGATTGTTCCTATCTATTTAAGTATTTATTTATCTATATAAGTATGTATATCGTCGTAGTCGTAGTACCCATAACACAAGCCTTTAGAGCTTACTTTGGGACTAGATCGATTTGTGTAAGATTGTCCGCTGATTTATTTATTTATTTATTGATGATAGTTAAGGGCGTGTTGAACGGTTACCGTGATTATCAGGAGGACGGCAACAGCGACTCGAACAGCGGCTGCGAGGGGCTGGCGGCGGCGGCGGCGGAGTACGAGCGCAGCCACGCGCGCCCGCCGCCGCCCGCCGCCGCCGCCACCACCACGGGCGAGGAGGGCGAGACCAACGTGCTGCAGGTAACGTTGCTCGTAAACCACCAACTCTTGGCAATTCATTGCTGCAATACGCTAGTTTCCTGAAAAAATCTAATTGGACGAAGATATAGTCCGTTGAAGTTCCGCGTGATGTCACGACTTTGTACACTTTTTACCATTAAGTGACGTCATTAGCCCCCACTTCCGAAGTTTGATGCGCGTTATCTTTGTCAATTTTGAGCAAAAAATACGTGCTCAATATTTTTTGATAATGTAACTGACGGACTAATAAGAATTACAATTTTTTACCCAGGAAACATCCCTATTCGGGCTATCCCCAAAACATTATAGGTTAACTATTTGTTTCCAGTAGTGATGCTATGTGTAATTTTAATGAGAATAGCCCAAATTGCTACAATAAATTGCCAATAATCTAGCCCGTTTACGAGCCCCTTAACTCTACTCACACTAGTCTACCCATTTTTCTGAGTACTTTAATGACAAAAGTCTTCCTGCATTGGATGGAATAAGACATAATTTTGCTTGGATTAGTACATTGAAAGCTTGCAGAATAGGGTAGGTTGTATGTGCACTAGTGACTTTTGTAAACAGAAATAGTTGGATGTCACTTTGGTTTCTTTTTCGGAATCCTGGTGGGATAATGACTATCCCATCCATATGGGAGATTTCCAAAACGCATGCCGTCCAGGCATTTTCACTAGTTGTTATAGATTTCCTATTTTCCAATGAAAATGTTTCCTCGGGCCTTATATCATTCGTTTTAGCAAACTCCCACACCTTTGCTGGCATATCTCCAATCCAGCAAAGTAATCTACCAATCCCAGCATGGTATGGTGCGTGGCAGCTCGAGCGGCCGCGGCACCGGCTGGTAGCGCTACAGCGCTCCTAGGAGAAATGCTGATTAGCTATGTGATGTCAACTTATTACTGTCAGCCGCCCTTGGTTTATTAATATGACAATGAAATAAGACAAAAAATCACTTTCGCAAGCTCCTATCATCCGTCGTTGGCGGTGAACCAGTGGTGTGGATATATCCGTAATTGGCGTTGAAAAGGTTAAGGGGGGAAAATAAAAGCACAGAATAGATAATATTAGTAACGTACAGAAGAATCACTCTGTAACAAAATCGGTGTGTAGACATAAAAATATGCTTACTCATGACTTATCTCTCTATCGCATAACACTTGCGCTTTCACGTACGCTAGGGTCACTTATGAGTAGAGATGCAACGGATATCCGGTTACTATCCGGTATCCGGCCTATCCGGCCATGATTTTACTATCCGGCCGGATACCGGATAATAAAAACTTGGGTCAGAAATACGATAAAACAAAGAAAAGTCGTCAGAAATAAACAAAATCAACGTCAGTTATTAAATTAAAACAGTTTTCTTTTTATTTAAGTATAAAACTAACATGTGACATCACGTCGTGCGCGTTCGAATATTCCCAACTGACGTAACAAAGCGCGTATTGTACCTCAAAGGGACTCCCCGCATTCTTACAATTCGTAACAAGTTGAGACTTGCTCGCCGCGCGAAGGCCGCGCAAGCTAAAACAGCTTTAGAGATAGCTCGTGTGCGGCCGGATATCCGGTTGCCGGATATCCGGCCAATGGCCGTGCCGGATATCCGGTATCCGGCCAAACCACTATCCGTTGCATCTCTACTTATGAGTCGCTTTAAGTAGAGTAATCGCTATAACGACGCGCGACGCGGCGAGCGGGCGAGCGGCGACCTTCTACGATTTACAGCGCCGCGCTGTCCGACGGCCGCGCGTACCTAAAGTTCGAAGTGAAACCCGTCTGATAAAAGGCTTAAGTGTCGTTAACTCGTATAGATATCGTGCCGTCTGTTCGCGTGGGAGGCGGGCAGCTGGCGCGAGCGCGGGCGCGGCGTGCTGCGGCTGAACGACGCGGGCGCGGGCGCGCGGCTCGTGGCGCGCGTGGCGGGCTCGCTGCGCGTCGTGCTCAACACCAAGCTGTGGCCCGACATGGTGGCCGAGCGCGCCGGCGCGCGCAGCCTGCGCATCACCGCCGCGGAGCCCAACTCGCAGGTCAAGCTGTTCCTCGTCATGGTGAGCGGCACCGCTTGATTACATTCTATTGTTAATGGGGAACTTGCATGAAAATCAAAATGAGGTTTAAATTATATATTGGGTCCAATTCGAAACGGTGTCCGCTAAATTTCAGATTGCCTAAACTTAAAATAAGAAACGTCAAACTCGATTTTCTATTGCTGCAAGGTTCAAAATCGAGTCTAACGTTTCTTATTTCAAATTTAGCGACTTTTAAATTTAGCGACAACACGTTCGAATTGGCCCCATTATGAAAGTAAATGTAAACAAAACCATATTACAGAAAAAGCAAATCATTTTGACATTTTGATTAAGGGCCAAAATTAGTGAAAAGTATATATTGTTTTTTAGTTCCGATTTTAGTTTTTGGACATCCTCATCAAATTAATATTAGGTTTCATTCCTACGATGTTGGTCTAAAAACAGTATTTTCGGAAATAAAATGCAGATTTCATTTAAACACCATACATTTTGTAAAGTCTAACGACCGCTGTGATGGCATAGCTGTTGTCCATTTTGTATGGAGTGTTTTTGCGAGTGGTATGAACAATGACTTTTCAAAGCTTCATAACTCATAAAATAATCAACTTAAAAATGTTTTGTATACACAGATCGGTTTCCATTACTCAGTACTTTTCAATACATGATGTGTTCTGTATTAATTCTACAAGATTTCAGAAATTTGTATGTATTACGTTACACTAGAACAGACATCTCAAACAAATGACAGCGAGCACTTGATGACGGAGCAGGCATGCGCGCCGCGTCCGGCGGTGATCGTTTTCTTATAGGGATGTATGCCCTTTCCATCCAGGCATCCACTCTAGTATACATAATTACTCAAAGTCACATACCAACATTTTTTATAAGTAAATTACTAACGCAACGACATATAAAATGCAATTTCTATCACGAGTTAACGATTAACGTTAACTTCCGTTAAATCTTCCGAAATACAACGCTTTAAGGTTAACTATTTGATTAACGGTGCCCAGCTATGATTATTATGCTGCGCTACTGCGCACTGCTCGTCGCGAGTACTTTCTAAGTATATTTTTACCTACTTTTCTGAGAACTGCAGTGGCGCAGCCTGCCTACAAGCCGATTTCTGACGGCTTTACCAAGCTAGAAAGCTACGGCTAGCTGTCTGTGAAGTCTATGTTACTATAACTAAATGTCAGACACACGTACGGTTCTAATACTTCCGGCTTCCCTTAGGAAATATTTGACGCTTCGCCACTGGAGAACTGGCAAAGTTACTTAGTACAAAGTTAGATACCTAACTTCACCATGCAAATGGAATTTCCGCATAGAACATAAATTACTCTGTTACCTATACGTAATGAATGAACACTCGCATTCCAGGGCGTGCCCGGCGACATAGTGCAGCTACACCGCGCGCTGTCGACGCGCATCGCCATGAGCAAGCGCGCGCACTGCAGCCCGCCCGACGAGCGCGCGCGCGCCGCCCAGGAGGGCGCGGAGGGCGCGGACGGCGACGAGGGCGAGGAGGGCTACGGGCCGGCGCGCGCCGACCCCGCGCCGCGCCTGGCGCCCGCGCGCGCCGGCCCGGCCCGCGCCGACCACGACGACGACGCCGACGACGCCGACCAGGACCAGGCCGAAGGAGACAGCAACGCCTTGAAGAGGAAGGAACCGGCCGTGTACGAGACGTCGCCCAAGAGACAGTGCCCCGAAACACTAATAGAGTGATAGCGATCGCCGCGCAGTTAGTGCGAGGACACTTACGGCACCTTCCGCTCGCCCGAAGCTCTGAGTTTTTGAAATGAATTGAAACCGCGGTATATTTATGTTTAAATGAATTAAATAAGTGCTTGTTGGTTCGGTTGTAAAATTAATAGTCTATTTTCTAACCGGCACGGAGCGAGGCGATGGCATTTTACTTTAGTACAAAACGATGTGAAACCTGCCGCAGTGCGCGCCAGCCGCGGGAACGCTCGGCGATTCCGTATTTCACATTCCAACCTCGAAGTGAGTAATCAGTTACAGTTGGCCAGAGCTAAATGCCAAATATGTGTAATAATCGTTTATTTTCTGATTCATGATTATGTATAACAATAAATAATTTTAGCATAGTAAAACTTTATTAAAAATATTCCAACCGACGCCCATGTCTACATCCTATCCGACTAATTGAACCTGTGTTTTTTCAAGGAGGATACATTTTAATTATGCCTGTCTGTCATATGAAAATTCCAGGCGAAAAAGGATAAGCGTCCATTAATTTATCGAACAAAAATGAAATCTAAACCCTTGAGATAAAGTATATTATTGTACTGAAAAATCTGGACTGTTCATAACTTTTGTGATTTACCGTTTAGCTAAATACGTATAAAGTCCCCTTCTTAACTACATAATTAGTGGTTGTTGGTTGTAAAACAACTTAATCGTCGCCTATTTGAAAACGTGATTGGTACTAATAGGCCACTTGCGAAATTAACACCTTGCGACAGATTTATTATTTTTATCATTTTATACAGAGTGTTCTATGTATTGTACAAAACGGTACGTTACACGCTTGTAAAGGTTAGCCTTGAAAATAAATAAATGATCATTAAGATAGTGTTTTCAATTCCAATTTTAGACCCACCCAAAATGTGATCGATTTTAAAACTTCATTATGGCATTTCACCTCTAAATAAAGCTTTCTTTCAACTTAAATTTATGTCGTATGTTAAAACGTATCTTTAAACACGATTAAATCCAATAAACAGGAACATGAACAATTGGAAACCCTATGTAGCGGTAACGCCTAAGATATTTTTGATTCACCCGGAAACAATACCATGTTATGGTTGAGATCATGCGTAACCAAAGCAATAGAATAACAATTTAAGAACAGAAAGTAATGGAACGCATAACTGGCATAACTAAGGGATTTTCATTGTGAAACTAACTTTTGTGGCTTCTAGATCTAGTCTCATTTTACAATATATCAAGGAACCTACTTAAGCAGAGACACTGTGGTCCCATATTGGGCGCCATTCATAACTTTCCTAATAATCTAAAATTGCAGCTATAATTCATAATTTTAAACATCCCGTAGCTACTTTCTAAATCAATATTGAAGTAATTTGTCACTCTATAATTTAAACGTTTATTTTTTTACGAAAATATTTTTTACTGTTCCACATTGTGGTAATATATATAAAACTTCTGTTTAAAAAGTTTGCTAACTCACAAAATAGTAGACGTTGCAACTTTGAAGCTAGAACAAGTTGGAATGTATCTCACGTTTAAAGCATTCAGGCCTCACTTTGACGCTCTCGCAAGAGTGGCTTATTTCCGGATTGTTCCGGAGCCGACATCCCGTTTGAAACATGCATTGCATGAGGGTTATCGAGCAGCAGTATGGGTTATAGTTTTAACTTATAACTTACAGCATGTGATACGGGTTATTCAGGTAATGTAGAAAATATACGTAGTAAACGGTTAATTGTTTATGAATGATGGGCATTATGAAGTCCTAAGTTGAGTCCTGAGTTTCTTGCGGCGTTTCTTCTCAGCAGATGTCACCTTTCGAAGCGCTGGTAGCTTCAGACATGTAAAAGAGCCCATGTGGCCTACTTGCAAAATAAATATTTTCATTTTCATAACAGTAAAATAATTATGTCAAATTAACGTCGCTATGCGTAAGCTGGTCGTTGATTCAGTCAAGACTTCACTAATCGACCGAGCGAGCGAAGTGTCTCCGTTTTAGCTTGGGCAAAAATGCTTTCGTAAGTACGAGTATATCCGGCTGACCAGTGGCTGTCCATTCATTATTTGTTCTCCTCTACTCTACAGTCCGCTTTTCTCAACCGATTCTAGGGAAATTTTGTGAGCAGGTTCGATAATTATATTATTATAAATATTTTTGGTCGATTCCGTTTTTCAAAATGGCGGAGATATTGGGGTTTTTGCGATTACAAAATTATTTGCGGGTCATACATAAATTACATTATAGGCTAGCTAAATCGCATGTAGACGGATCATCATTTAACCTTTTGAACTGTAGCCGACAGCGTATTTCCGTGCCCCTGACGCCACGAATGCCGTTTTCAATACATTTGCGTCGGCTACAGCCGTCGTCGAACGCTCGTGGCACGCTTTTTCGCCGTTAGCCGTAGCGTTCAAAAGGTCATTTAATCCTTGCAGATCAGATGGGCACATCTTGATCCTTTGTGTTTTACTGCGGCCTGAGCAAGGTTGACACGAGGATAAGTTAACACCGTCTTATTACTAAGTGCGTCTCTCTCACACCAGTGCCGTTGAAAGAGATATCGAGGTTGTGATATCCCGTGTCAACCTTGCTAGGGCCACTGACGTTCTTAACAACTAGTTGTTGAATTGTGCAGGCCCGCCACAGCATGGAGCAGATTGTAAACACTTTGTTTGTTCTGTTAACTACACTTAACACGCTGGGGAAGCAGATCGCATTCAACGCAAGGAGCGCTCGCATCGACCGCCTCATAGCCACTATAGAAGGTCAGCTATAGCAGAGCACGTATTGAATAATTTCGTGCAACTATAATGCCTCATTACATGCAGCCGAAGTGAGCAGGGAAGTGGGCAGCCCGAGTATGTAAATGGGTCACTTCTCCTGCCCCTGTCGCTGCTACTCGCGTTACGGCGCGCACTGAGTCAGAAGCAGCATGTAAACACCCATTGCCTTCAAAAGCAGTATGCGGGCATTATTTCTGGCAGCGCGAGCAGCAGTGGCAGTGGCTGCTTGTAAACACGCAATGCCTTCGAAAGCAGTATGCGGGAATTATATCTGGCAGTGCGAGCAGCAGTGGCAGTGGCTACATGTAAACACCCAGTGCCTTCGAAAGCAGTATGCGGGAATTATTTCTGGAAGTGCAAGCAGCAGTGGCAGTGGCTGCATGTAAACACGCAGTGCCTTTGAAAGCAGTATGCGGGAATTATATCTGGCAACAACGCGAGCAGTAGTGGCTGCATGTAAATGATGTATAAAACAAAGCAAAACGTAAAAATAGTAACCAACTGGAAATTAATCGGAGAATATCCCATTAGAATCTACTTTGTACAAAAGTCAATAGGAATATACCTAATACCTACCTATTATTGCTATTGGTTTGTTTTATTCTTATAAATTGCGCAAGATTCATATGATAAGCCATCATTCGAACTTTTCTGAGAAACGTATGTCGGTGCGATCCTCACGCTTTATTAACAAAGTAAAGCCCAAACATTTTACTTAGGGAGCGTTCAAGTATTACGTAACGAATTTGGGGGGAGGGGGGGTCTTGTAAACGTTACGATGCGTTATAGAGGCGGGAGGGGGGCTTTGAACTACACGTTACGTAACATTTATTTTAACCCTTCAGAACAGTCGCATAAAGAGATTCTCTCAAGCATTTTTTAAATCGTTTTTTTTTCTCAAAATTTCAAATGGAATGACGACGTTTTTTTTTTTTTTTAGTTAAAAATGGTCACTTGTTTATTACGTAACGGTTTACTAGGGGGTGGGGGGAGTACAGAAAAACGTTACGGCGCGTTACATGGGGGGGAGGGGGGTCAAAAATCTCCAAAAATTGCGTTACGTAATACTTGAACGCTCCCTTAGTAGATGAGACATGCGTTACGTGACTGCTCCGAGAATGCGAATGCCAACTCAGTGCAGTGTAGAAATAAGGCTCAATTTTGAATGCACAAAAACAACACATGCCGCCAGAGTTTTCAACGGATTCAGAAATATTTCCGTGATTTTCGGTGTCATGTCATGTCTAACGATTGAAATCTTAGTAAGAAGACATGAAACGTGTTATGTAAAACTGTTCCAGGACCCCTTTTCGCATCTCGCAACGCATATCATGAAGACATCATGAAGGGGCACACGAGGGAAATGTCCCGTCTCCTGACGCTGTACCATGTCGCCATCTTTGTCTGCGGGACCTTGTTCGCGACCTTTCCTTCGGTAAACCGAGTTCTGGGCGAGGAAGTAGAGTTCACTGGTTATTTCCCATTTGACACTAATAACCTGACGTTGTAAGTTTCAAACAACTTACTTAAATTGCTAGACGCTATACGTACACAACTTAATTCAGTCCTCGCCCTCGACACTACCGGGGATCTCCTATTAATCCGTCGTCGGTTAAATAATATATGAATTCTGTTAGAGACCTAGATAGCGATGTGGCACTAGACCCACAGTAAGCACGCACCGACTAGGATGCTCTTGGAAGATAGGGGTGATTTAAAATACCTATAAAAAATGCAAAAAGGTATCTGAAATGCTGACCTGAAAGCTAGAAGAAGAAACATGATAAAAAAGTGCGCGATTCTTACAGTAGTCGCATATGATGTGTAACATCTGACATTTCACTTGGTAATAGCAACATTATTAATATAATTATCCAAAGAAAAATTGTTACATATAAATCCCCTATAGAATAACACACAAGTTTACATCCTACAATGCAACTTTTTACAACAGTTAATACTGATTCGAGCGTGGACTGTATGTTCGTTTGTTAGTTTGCTGGTCGATTAAAACCAAGACTGCACTTTTCACACTTTATTTGTAATTAACAAATTAATACAATCAGCAAGATGAGAAGGACCAGATGTACGTACTATTTTCTGGTTACAGGAAGTAAGTTTACTACCAACTTAAAGGAATTTAACTTGTGTTGCCAGCAACAAATACATTTATTAAAATATTTTCTCGTCGCACACACGCACACAGACAGTACCAACCTCTCAGAAAATGGGTTGGTACCATCTGACGGCCAACGCTACCACGTGCGCTCATTGGTCAAATCAAATAAGCGTGCGCTTCCTCGGCTTCAAATCTATCACCTCGCGCGCTCATTGGTCAAATCAAATGGCGCGCGCTTCCCCGGCTTCCACCGACTTGTTACACACTTCCGTCCATTTTCACGAAATCACTCCCACAGATTCCAGGAAAGCGAGAGGAAAGATGTTACACATCAAAAACCATTTCTTACGGAGTCTGCAAGCATGTGCGAAATCCGGCAACTCAAAATACTGTAGGTTATGCCCCCCTCCCCCCGCGTCCCTGAGCGTTGTAGGCAAGGACCGAGTTAAAAATGTTGCACCTACCGATACAAATCCTTTTTACAAATTAATACTCTGAACGTATTTGTTCTTTAAATACATATATTTAAATTTTCATATTTCAGCTTCATAATAGCCCTATCGTTCAACTCGATTGTAATAACATTCCAAGCATACGGAAACGTGACTATGGACTGTACCATCGTGGCTTTCTTCGCTCAGAGCCAAATCCAGCTGCGGATGCTGAGATACGACCTCGAACATTTGGTGGAACTAGAGGCGGGAAGAGACAGGAAAATAATAGAAAGTGTATCGCAAAGATTTAGGGATATCGAAGACCCGGAATTAGGGCAGCTGTTTAAGAAGAGACTGGCGCATTGCGTGGAGCATTATAAGCTGGTCGTGTGGTGGGGATAAAAATATATCACATTACAAATATACTTATATAAGCTTATGCTCGTGTAAGGCTGCCTTTCCATTAAAGCGGAGCGGAGCGGAGATGAGCCGAGCGAACCAATCAGCATAATTGGGCACCGTTATCAAATAATCAACTTCGTTAATCGCTAATCCGTTACTAAAAGAGTTAACTACGTTAAACGTTAAACCGTTACATTTCGGAAGATTTAACGGAAGTTAACGTTAATCGTTAACCGTTAACTCGTAATAAAAATTGCATTTTAAATGTCGTTGCTAGTGAATTACTTATAAAAAAAATTGGTATGGGCTATGGAAAGTTAGGCAGGATAATGAAAAATTTATAAAAGAAAGGTAACCACAGACGGGCCTGAACGTACTTGTCAGAACGGGTTTTTCGCGACGCGGTGCGGTGTCCTTTTGGCAAATAGAAGGTTCTTCATTACCGATTAACGAACATTAATTGTTTTAACGGAAGTTAATGAGTCCGTCAACAATTTTTAAAGTTAACTTAATACTTAATCCGTTACTCGAAACGTAAACTTCGGTAATTAATTATTTACGGATTAACGGCCTTGTGCTCAGCTATGCCAATTAGATTGCTTTATCGTATGTCAAATATATTTGGCGACGGTTAGCTTGGCACATCACCGCTTCGCTTTAATGGAAAGTCACCCTAAACCTTGCTAGGGTCGCAGTAGTTAATAGTAGCGTGGTCGGACGCGCGCCTTTCAAAGAGGGTTTAAATCTCGACTCAGAGTTCTTGAGAAGTCAAGTTCGGAATTGTATGTTATAATTATAACAAAGATGGTGATGAAAAAACATGGTGAGAAAACCTGTACATCTGGGGGCTAGCACAACATGCCCGCGAGTCGATTGTCGCTCAGTGCGTCTCTGTCAAACTAGTCGAATATGTACGGGACACACTGAGCGACAAATGACTCGCGGGCAAGTTGTGCTAGACGTGCTGATGTGTTTGAAGTCCCCAATATATATGCTGAAGATGGTGTTATCCTGGGCCATAAATTAAGTATAATATACCTCTATGCCTGGGCCTAGAAAACGAGCAATTATCGCAGAACTCAATGGTAAAAATCATTATAATTTTAAGGTTCGTTAATGAAGTGGAAGCCGTGTTTGGCGAGGCCATGGTTATGCAGTTCTTCGTGATGGCCTGGGTTATTTGCATGACTGTTTACAAAATCGCCGGTGTAAGTTTATTGTGCTAACAATATATTAGGTATGGGTTGAAAATTTAAATACCTATCACTAGAGAAGACAATTTTTTGTTTTGTTTTAGAATACCTACAAAGAGACAATGGGGCCAATTCGCAAGTGTCTTCGCTAATTTAAAAGTAGCTAAACTTAAAAAAGAAATGTCAAACTCAATTTTGACAGCTTGGTGCTATACAAAATCGAGTTTGACGTTTCTTATTTGAAGATTAGGGAGGGAATTTTAAATTTAGGCAACAGCGTTTCGAGTTGGCCCCACTGGCTCCTTGTATGTCTTGTTATGTAAGAATCCAAACCCAAGCATTGCATTGAATGTTTGACCCAGACATTGGGGCCAATTCGAAAGTATGTATGTTCGCAAAATTTAAAAGTCAATAAGTTTAAAAGTCACTAAACTTAAATTAACAAACGTCAAACTTGATTTTGACAGCTTTGTGCTATATAAAATCGAGTTTGACGTTTCCTATTTTAAGTTTAGCGACTTTTAAATTAGCGAAGACACTTTCGAATTGACCCCATTTTCTTTCCTTTCCTTTCCTAATTCCTGTATTCGCGCCTGCGTTTCTATTCGGGAACGTCCAAGCGATATTGTAGCGATGCGCTAGCGAGATTATCATCCCACTTCCGCACGATGCGTAATGCGTAAGAGTGGGATGCGAGTCTCGCTCGCGAGCCGCAACAATATCGCTTGGACGTTCCCGAATTGCCCTGATTAAGATTCAGTATTTTTGTTTACCTTTCAGTTGTCTCTGATTTCGGCGGAGTTTATCTCGATGGCCATGTACTTGTGCTGCATGTTGGCGCAGCTATTTATCTATTGCTTTTATGGAACGCAAGTCAAGTACGAGGTACTTAGAACTAACCTAACTTCGAATTTGAGATACTTAATTTTAAACTCCGAAAATAAAATACAATAAAGAACGGCGATCATTCCGGCATTTGTAAACAAGCTATTAAATAGTTAGCCGCTTCCAAAACACAAGTTGCTGAATAATTTGATTAATCTTTGTTTTCTAAGCTTGGTCATTAGTTGATAAGTATACTCAGTAGTAGCTAGGGAGCTGGATGCCAAAATTTCTATATGATTTGTTCGCTTGGCAGACCTGAATTCTTCGATTAATGACAATGTAAAGAACCATAGAAAAATTGCCATAGTAGCGCTGCGTTTTCAATTGACAGAGTTTCATAAATTTAAAAAAAAACGGTATGCTAAATCATTTGTTCCTGTCTGCCTCTTGGACTGTTGGGCAGAATCATCCTGAAAACGATAAACATCGAAGAGGCAGACGTGCAGGGCTCTGTTTTATAACGGGACGTTATTGCAAAAATTTAAATGAAAAAAGCTATACTAACTAAATTATTTGTTCGTCGTTATCGTTGCGTCCATTCGATTCATTAGGACTCCCAGAATAGAAAAAAAAGTGGCAGACGTCTAGGTCACTGATTCTTTTATGTACGATTTTTTATATTTGTAATTCAAAAACGCAAGGACATACGACTTTCATTTAACAAATGGACCAAATTGATTTGTAATGACATAAACTGTCATCCCTATCAATAATTTCTTCTCAGCAGATGTCACCTTTCGAAGCGCTGGTAGCTTCAGACATGTAAAAGAGCCCATGTGGCCTACTTGCAAAATAAATGTTTTCATTTTCATTTTCATTTTCATTAAATATGAAAGACGAACAAATCATATACCAAAATGGCACCCAGCTCCTTAAATATAGGTAAGGATGTCACACGAGAAAGATGGCTCGTGAATGATTTTTAATGTTTGTACTTGTCAAAATTCCGTTGTTGTCAGAGTGAGTTCCTCAACCACTCAGTGTACTGCTGCGAGTGGGTGTCGCTATCGCCGCGCCTGCGCCGGGATCTGCTGGTGCTGATGGTGCGAGGGTCGCGCGCCGTATCGCCGCGCACCGCCTATATCATACCCATGTCGCTCGAGACCTACATCGCTGTAAACAAGATTACTGAATTTAGTGAGACTGGATGGAAGCACCTTGTACCCTGTGACTGCCTTCAACGCTTATCGTCTGGCATCCACCATTATTATAATAATGAAGGTCCAGTTAAAGGATACAAAGTTCAATGTTAGAGATCACCTAACGCAGGGGTCGGCAAACTGCGGCTCGCGAGCCACATACGGTTCTTTGAAGGGTCAGTTGCGGTTCATCAAGTTCAGTTTTTTTAGGTGCATATGAGATCAATTATTTTGTAAATATCGCGAGCCAAATAATAGGCGTGTTTCCTGAATAATTCTAAGTAGCCCGTCATTTAGGTACATTATAAAAAAAATGAGCACATATTTTTTTCTTTTCTCAATTAAACGAAAAATGAGAAAGATATAGTGCGTTGAAGTTCCACGTGTCGTCACGACTTAGCACACTTTTTATCACTAAGTGACGTCATGAGGCCCCACTCCCGAAGTTTGATGCGCGTTATCTTTGTAAATTTTGATTGATTTGATAAAGCAAAAAATACCTACGTGTCCAATACTTTTTGATAATCTGACTGACGGACTAATTAGAATATATATATTTTACCCAGGAAACATCCCTGTTGCCTTTATTTCGAACCCAAACACAGCGTAACCAATATGCAGTCTCGCCCGTAGGTATCGCATTTTTTTCATCTCAAGATTTGCCGCAGCCACTAATTTTTACGAAAACGATTGTTAAACTTTTAACCCGAAAGAAAAGTAGGTCTTGTAGAGATTAGCCCGCAGTTTCTTCTAGAAAATTGTCTTCCCAGCGGCCCTAACATTCAAGACACGCCGTAAAAGCAAAAATTGGGTGACGTTCGACGCCCTTGAACTTAAGAATAGTAATCTCTAAGTTGATTAATTTGGTGTTGTCACTTGTGTTTGTTGTTTTTGAGTTTAATTTGATAAAGAAATGTCTGAACTGTCCAACTGAAAAAAACACGTGGACTTTAAGTATGAAAATGTGTCACGGCCTCAACAAACCAAAATACCAGCCTCCCAAATTCCTCCAAAATATGTCTGCGGCCCTAACATGCAAGACACAAAGGTAAGTTAAACCCGTTTATTTCTATGACCATCTCTTTCGTCAGCACTAGTGTGAGAGAGACGCACTTAGAGATAAGACAGTTTAACTTATCCTTTTGTCTTGCATGTTAGGGCCGCTGAAGAGCTGGGCCTATGAGCTTCCGAAAAATCAGTTTTTTTCCGTCATCAGGCTCTTTGTCTAAAAAGTTTGCCGACCCCTGACCTAACGTAATGTGCACGCGATCATCACCATGTCTACCTCACAGACCTTGATATAAAAGAGAGACGAGGATAGCCTTCAAGGACCGTTAAGGTCGGTCGGTCATTTATATATGGGACCCGGCAGCTCAATTACGTAGCACAATTGGTATCGGTTTGACTCGAAAAGTAAACCAATTTAGTCTTCACTCGATGTAAATAAGGGTGCAATTGGTTTACTTTTCGCGAAAGCGATACTAATTGGTGTTATGTAATTGAGCAGCCGGTACCCCAGATAAATTGAAATTATATTGGCCAATGACTAAGCTCCAGGGCTCCTCGGATGACGGGGCCCTGGACACTAATTCCTCAGGGGGCTCATCAATATGGCCCTGTCTCAAGCGCAATTATTTATTTCTCTCGGTCGGTCGGTTGTGACTTATTCATGCAGCTGCCCAAGTTAGCTGATATACCTATTGAATAACATTACCATATACCATACTTGAGATCCCCGGCACATAAGTTGAACCAAAATGGCGGTCGTCCACGCAGGTACAACTATGGTTACGCGCGGTCCCTCGCGTCGCACATCATACCGCAGTTCGATTGATACCCGAAAATGTGTTCTGCGCATTCTAGGTCATAGCTCAACTTACGTGCCGCGAAGTAACCATAGTTGTACCTGCACGGACGTCCACCATTTTGGCTCAACAAAAAAAACTGGTTAAGCGCGAATATGACTTGCACGCCGAGGGTCCCGTACTTACCTATGAAAAACAGACAGTACTTTTTAACGGAAACCTTAAGGTTTTTCTTACACTACGGGTCGGTTCCCTAAAAAATGCTTAACCTTTTGGCCGCCAAGCATGTCTGAGAAGTAACACGAATTTCAACTTTAAGTTAAGGTAATGAAGGACTTTTTAACCCTGTACACGCTGTCACGCATAGTCGACAACGGCGTCCAAAAAGATAAAAAACATAACTTATTACTAAATCCGTCTGTTGCAGGTGCTGCGCTTATCCTACACACTGTTCACTTTCCTAGAGCGAAAGTAAACAAACTCGGCGGTTGCTAACGCGGCCGCAGCTGTAGTCTAGATCTCTTTCTAAGTACACCGTACATTTTTAATACTAAATAAACATTTGCGCACGAAATTGTATTTTTTTGCAGTCATATAGACCTGTAGTTATCCTAGACTCTGACTTGTGTAACTTCGTCTTGCCAAACCAGTAAAGTTAGACTTCAAGGAAAAAAAAGTACTTTATGCTAGGGCCGCCATAAGAAGGGGATAACTAACGAGAGCCTTTTTATGATTCGAGTTTGTAATCCTCTTACTGCCCGTGATACACATAATGTTTTTCATCACATTTGTGAGGAAATAAAATAAAAATTAGACAAAACAATTAATTATTTATTAACGTTGAAACATTACATTAACTCTACATTGACCCTACATTGACTCTACATTGACTCTACATTGACTCTGCATTGACGATATACTGCCCCATTGACTCTACATTGACTCTACATATGCTCTACATTGGCTCTACATTGACCGTACATTGACTCTACATTGACTCTACATTGACTCTACATTGACCCTACATTGACTCTGCATTGAACCTATACTGCCCCATTGACTCTACATGGCTCTACATTGACCTTTCATTTTGGTTACCTGCCTACGTTTCTGTGCCGGCGACGCATATTACTCATTAGTCCGTCAGTTAAATTATCAAACAATATTGAACACGTATTTTTTGCTTTATATAATCAATCAAAATTGACAAAGATAACGCGCATCAAAGTTCGGGAGTCGGGGCTGATGAAGTCACTTAATAGTAAAAAGGGTACAAAGTCGTGACGTCACGCGGAATTTCAACGCACTATATCCTCGTATTTTTTTTTGTTTAATTGCCAAAGAAAAAATATGAGTTCAATCTTTTTTTATAATGTATATGACGGACTAATTAGATTTTTTCAGGAAACGAGCCTATTATCGCCCAGTGATTTGACACGGCACCTGGCGAAGTCTCGGGGAAAAGTGTAGCAGCGAATGTGTTCAATTATTTTGTATCGATTCGACAAACCATTTGCCGCTGGAAGCGCGTAAACCGTGGAACAAACAACTATCAGGGATCGCTCGTAAACAGACCGCTGTTTAATTTCAGCGTCCATTTATCGCCGTTTTATACGCGGTGCCGACGAGGACACGCAAGCCGTCAACTGACTAGATTACCAAATTTGTTTTCACTTTATTTAATACAATGCTTATTTACCTATATTTTAATTTCGTCTGAAGTATCTATTTTAATAGCTACAGTAATCAATCTCCATAAGATGTGGGTCAAGCCTATTCATCTGAAACGGCACTTGAATTCGCTCGTGTAAACAAAAAAATGCAATAAACAATGTGTTTTTTATAAAACTCGTCTCAACAAAATTTGTCGAGTTTAAAATCAACAATTTTACAAAACACATTGCGCTCGTGCGTTTCTATTGTCAGATGGAATCTCGAACAAAATAAACATTGGGGCCATCTCAAAATAACCTTTCCCATTAATCTAATGTATTATTTTAGTGTCTTAGTCAGGTTACAATAATTTAAAGCATTGTGTAGCTCCGAAGCTGCGGCGGGCGGCGAGCGCGGCTGACTCACGCAAACTCCGCAGACAATCGCGCCGACCCGCCTCTTCAGTGCTCCGTACGGCGTAAGTGTCGAAAGTCGTGTAAAAAGTTGTATCCGGAGGCGGATACCGCGCGAGTGCGTGGAATTTCGTTTATAAATACGTTCCTGTGGGAGCGAGGCGACAGCGCGAGATCTCTGCGCGCCGGGCCCGTGCGGCGCGCAGGCATGCGCGCGCGCCGATGATATTCACCGGCGGGGGGCGACGCCGAGCCTCGCCCGCACCGCGCGCCGCCTCGCGCCACTCCGCCCAACGACTACAAGCCAGTGAAGTGAGTTTCATGCGGGTTCAAAAACATAGTTTGTTTACCCGGAGACCATTTTCTGAACAGCAACATGACTCATTGTTAAGAGAAGATTTGAAGTACTCAACACAGATATTAAAGGATCCGTAAAAATGTGCAATTTTTGTGATATGCCCACTTGTACTTAACCGCTTTGTTCTTACATGGGAATGTTTTCGTATGTTCCCAGTGACCCTATAACTTCGCAAAGGGTTGTGTTAAGCTAGTAAACGAGTTTGTACGTTTAAAACTAGATGTAGACCCATTATTTATAAATATACCTATGAATAGGAAGGTCAGTAAACAAAGCAAGCTTTATCGGAAAATGTGTCCATCAAATTAATGTGCCCTTCCCTAAATGTATGTAATTGATAAGATAAAAAAATCTATCTACTTATGCTATCTTAATGTATTTAATTAAATATCTAACTCTCAATCAGATGACGAGAAAAATCTGATAATTGACATCAAGGCGATAGCAATGTGTTAGTTTGTTGCTACTTGTTGGTTGATACATGCTTTACACAAATCTTTGAAGCAGTTAACATTTTTATTTACATTCCGCAAATAGCAGGAAGTCTGGAGTAAAGGTGGTCTTATGGGAGATCAAAGGTCTGTCAGAGACTAACGTACAAAGGAATGGCACCTATATCACCGTCTGAGTACTTAGCTGACGCGTATTTTTTAAAATTAAAGAAATAACAAAAATTGGGACTGAAGCGGTATTATGAATTCAGTTCTTTTACATGTGAACTGCGATCCTATATATAATAGCATGAGTGGCACAAGGATAAGTTATCTCCATCTTATCTCGCAGTGTTGGTATCTTTTTGTTCGATTCTAGTATGAGAGAGAAGTGCTGAGGTATAATTTATTATTTGAGGTACAAAGGTTTGATTATTTTGACGACGCGGTTAGCCTAGTTGGTAGTGACCCTGACTCCGAAGCTCCGTCCCGGGTTCGATCCCCGGTGAGGGCAAATATTTGTGTGATAAGCACATGTTTGTTCCTGAGTCTTGGATGTTTCCTATGTATTTAAGTATTTATTTCTCTATATAAGTATTTATATCGTCGTCTAGTACCCATAACACAAGCCTTTAGAGCTTACTTTGGGACTAGATCGATTTGTGTAAAGTTTGTCCGCTGATTTATTTATTTATTTGTTTCCTCGGGATCGTAAAGAACGCAAATTATAAAACTTAGTGGGGATCTAAGTACCATATTAAAGAATGTCGTAAATTCTGGGGTTTTTGCAGCCATAAAGTTTACTTAGCTATCTATTGGGCATACCTTATAGGTGACACATCTCTGACAAAACGAAACAATGATAAATATAACATACTATAGGTACTTCTATTAACAAACTACCTTGCTCATAATCACCACCACCCATACTTATAAATTACCTAACTATTACATTAAATCTGGCTTACAATACTTTTTAGGGTTCCATATTATCCCAAAAGGAAAAAACAGAACCCTTATAGGATCACTCGTGTGTCTGTCTGTCTATCTTTCCGTCCGTCTGCCACAGCCAATTTTCTCCGAAACTACTGGACCGATTGAGTTGAAAGGTACAATATGTAAGTCGGTCACTGCAACGCAGACGTGTAACGTAAATACATGAATTTTATCTATGAGGGCCACTTAGGAGGATAAATTAGAAAAAAAAAAAAAAAAAAATTGAAAACTATGGCCTGTGACATATCAAATGAAAGGGCTCCTTTTGAGGGTCTTACATATTTTTTTTATAATTTAAATATAAATAATTTTGAAGTTATTTAGGGAAATAGGCAAAAATTTACCATTCTTGCCTTCCCTTATCTCCGAAACTACTGGGACTACAATTTTGAAAAAAAAATACAAAAAATAGTTCTTTACCTATAGATCACAGGAAAATGTATAAGAAGTCTATGATATTTAAAGTAACATAGGAAACTTCATATAATCACGGAACCCTCTCCACGCGAATGCCGACTGCTTATTTGTACAATCAAATTACCATAATTCACTCATTCACGCGGATGACTGGAGTCAAACATTGTTAGTTGAGCCAGCGCGTGCTGTAACAGTTGGGAAATTTTTACGAATACACATTATAAACTTTGAATTTACTAAGGAAACTTCGAGAAACTGGCACCGGTGGATTAAGAGAATATCCTTACTGATGAACTCTATGAGGCGATCCAGGATATATTTACTGCACAATTTGTTAATTCGATCCATCGTTAGATTTTTCAAATTTGTAAAGAGAAATACTAAAACCCGACTGGGTGCCACGCGCACGCTTGCCACGAATCATATGATATCCCATTTATTCATATCGGTCCAGTAAGGAGCTAAAGTGGAATATTCGATTTTTGGTCACATATATACACACATAGACCGTTGAACTATATAGCGCCCCTAACATGAAAGACACAAGGATAAGTTAAATTGTCTTAACTCTAAGTGCCTCTCTCTCACACTAGTGCCGACGAAAGAGATAGTCATAGAGATAAACGGGATTAACTTATCTTTGTGTCTTGCATGTTAAGGCCACTGGTTGGCTTCGCGCAGTCGGGTAAAAAGTCAGTTAGACTTATTCATCCATTTATGTTCATGCAGAGTTACCATAATTACACCATCCATAATCCGAGTATCAGTTTATATAATCTTAATTATAATTGCATTACACGAATATATCAGGCCAGCATCAGTTCAATGCACGCGTTTCACTGATACCTGAATGACGCACGTCGACCGAAGTTCCAAAAACGTTTAGCGCGCTTCACTTCCTCTATTTATATCCGTGCATTTGCTGTTCTGCGCGCAGCATGTAACCTTGATGATCTTTACCCAATTCTGACGAGTTCACTTTACCAGCTGATCAACCGTTACGTTGAAAACCATTCATCTCTTCTGCATTTTGTTTCCCTTTGTTCTAATGTGAGGTGAGGCTTTTTCTATTTTACTCTGATCAACTTATATATTTTGATTAGATGCCCATCATCATCATAATTTCACCCGAAAGACGTCCACTGCTAGAAATAGGGCTCCCCCAGGGATCGCCACAAGCACCGATCCTGTGCTGCTCGCATTCAGTTCTTCAGTCCAGTCTGTGGTCTTCTCACGCTGCACCTTCCAGTGCGCGGCCGCCTCAAGAACTTTTCGGCTCCATCGGCCATCAGTTTAACGAGCGCCCACTGCCACTTAAGTTGCCTATCGCAACTACAAACTTAAGAACCGTTCTATTGCCAGTAGCTTTAACATTCCTTTCGTTCATCCTTCTGCAGTACCTACTTGGCCGGTCGTTATCATCATTACCGATAGTTGTGAGAATGATAAAATGATGTCACACTATTTCCGTAAGTAAATGGTACCTCGGTGACCTCTTGTCACTGTCTTTTCGATAAGTAATTAGTTAGATTAGCAAGAATGGTCGAACTCAGAGTGGGCACGTGGCAGACGTGAGTCTAATCCATAACAGTTGTATGACAAATGAGTTCTCAATTTCGGCTATTCGACATGCATACTATAATTCAAGCCGTAATCACGCAGATCCATGCCAGGGAATTCATAAAAAAGACCTTGGAGCAACGATGTTTTCTATGAGGATACTGGTGCATGTAGTAGCGCGTCTTCTGCTGAAAGGAGACTACGGTCGGTCAGCGTGTGTTTAGCGATGGCTGTTTTGTCTAACCCGGGCTGTGACGAATGACTTGGCGATGCACCGATAGGGCGACATGCGGTCATGGTTTCGGGTATGTTGAACACAAATTCTCATTTCGCAGCGGGCGGCGGGGATTCTTGGCTTCGGTGATCTTGCTGAGTATCCGTTTGAATGTACTTAAGCGGTGCTTTGTATAAACGGAAGCGGGAGATGGCACTTGGTGGCGAGCGAAGCGGGTATTGAACAATATCATCACATAATTGTACATTCTACGATTTTTCCCAGATGTGTTTAGTGTGTAACGGGAATGATAGTTCATAAGCGTACCTTATGCCTCGCAGTCAAGTGGTGCCGGATTTATACTAGGGGCAGTCGGGGCTAGTGCCCAGGGCGGCAAATTAACTAGGGCGGCAAAAATTGAAAGATGGACCTATAAGTTTGAGTAAAATTTCAGTAATGAAGTGACATTTTTCCGGTTCCCAGGGGCGGCATAAATGCTAAATCCAGCCCTGGGGTCAACTATATGTATGTGTCAACAATCAATTCTAAATTAAAGTAGTCTTAAAGGCCTCTGCGTCTTGGCTTCGACCCCATGTACGTCTTCTAACGGTCCGGGATTCCCACAGTCTCTTGAGGGTAAAATACATACACATAATAATAATACTTTATTTCAGAGTTTGAGTGCATAAAATTGTTAGTATTAATAGATCAACTATGCATACAAACTATATCTGCATAAAAGGAATGTTGCCAGTGTAAAAAAACAAATTGGTCCGCCAGTTATAATATCAAAAAATATTGAACACGTATTTTTTGCTTTATCAAATCAATCAAAATTGACAAAGATAACGCGCATTAAAGTTCGGGAGTGGGGGCTCATGACGTCACTTAATGGTAAAATTGTGCAGTCGTGACGTCACGTGGAATTTAAAGCACTATATCTTCGTAATATTTTGTTTTAATGACAAAAGAAAAAATATGTGTTAATTTTTTTATTTTATAATTTAAATGACGGACTAACTAGAATTTAAGAGGGAACATGCCTATATTGGTTTTCATTCATGTGCAATAAAGAGGTTCATAGATACATGTATCTACCGTAAATGTACTCTTGTTCGTTGGATTATTTGAATGGCGGCACCATTCGTGTTCGTTAAAAAAAATGCCAAATGCATCATCTTTATTTCGCCCTAAATTCCAATTGCTTTCGTTTAAATTTGGTTAATTTATTCGACCGCTTTTTATTCCTCAATGTGACTCTGAATTTTTGGCAGTCAGACAAGTCACCGTACTGAGCGTTGACTGACACATAGTGTTGTAACTAAACAAACAATTTGGACTGCATCATCATAATTTTATGACCATTAATGGGACATTTTACTAATTGAAAAGTATTCCTTTTAAGTTTCATGTAAATAGTAACATGCTGGTATATGGACCTATACGCAGATGTATTTATCTTATCAAAGCAAGTTTCTATAGGCTTGACGTGCAGCAAATCTAAGGACTCTATAAAATATGCCATGCTAGCTTCTACCCGCGGCCGCGACTTCATCCGCGTGGAGTTCGGTTATAGTTATTCCCTCGGGAACTTTAAAATTTTCAGGAATTAAAAGTATCCTATATCCTTCGCAATACCTTAGAGAATATGTGCACAAAGTTTCATGATGATCGGTTAAGCAGTTTTTACGTGAAAGCGTAACAAACAAACTTACATTCACAGTTATAATATTAGTAAGGATAGTAAAATCAAACTTTCACGCGGAGTCAAACAAAATTGACCGATCAACCCTTCCACTGCGCATGACGCAGCGTGTGCATAAATCTGTGTCTAGGTAGGTACACTGCATTCAAGGATAAAATTACTTTTCCGTATAAAATAAATCTCATGCACGGAAAAAAAAAAATGATTCAAGAATATGGGAATGGAAATAAGTATTCTTTAAATGTTTAAATATATTTACTTAACCTGAGAATAATATCCTACCTAAAAAAAATAATTACTTCAAACAAGAATATATTCTTGGTTCAAGAAAATATTTATGTTCTTTTATATTGAAATCACGGATTGTCTTGACCATGGCGATATTGCCTAGATTCAAGACATCATTTTTTTCCGTGTGTCCATTCTCATAGCCTACCATGGTGTACATATTATGATTTATGACTTCAACAGCTATGCAGTGATGTCTATGATTAGAACAACAACAAACAGGGATGGAGCAGAAACAAGCAAAATACGTTTAAGTACGAGAATGAGTCATTTACCGAATGACCGAAATAAATGATAATGCACTAAGTTCTCTTGCGGCTTTGTTTATAGCTCTATGTTCTACTTAGCTACATACCAAAGCCATTTTATGTATCTACTCACCTCAATCAATCCACAGTCAATCTATTTCGACTGCTATGAGTATTGCTTATAGTGGTGTTTGCCATTCCAGTGGTTCCCCGGCGGGTCCAGGGACGCGGGCGCGGCGGGCGCGGGGGAGGAGCGGCGCTCCCGGGGGAAGCGCATCACACAGCGGCGGGGCGCCATTAAGCACCACAAGTAAGCACTTTCTCTATTATTTCTATGCAAGAAAGTGTATGCTCTATTATTTTTGTAATGACTATTTGTAACCTAGTGTACTGGGAAGAATGTATACTCCAAAACCTGGTTTTTGGTACCTTTCGCGCGCGACTGTACACATCCCCTCCACTGCCGCCCAGCGGTCTGTGTGGCGAGTTATAATAAAAGTTCGTAAACAACAACTTGTAAACAAGTTTTGCCGCCAGATAGACGACCTTAGGCATTATACACAAAGACCAAATTAGTTTGTACTAATAGGTTGTTTACTTCCTGGCCCCCAATTCCCGATGCATTCGAGATAATGTCGATTGCGAGATTAAACGTCAGATTCATACAGTTGTGTCAAATGACTGTATGCACTGACGTTTAATCTCGATCGTGAGATTATCTCGAATGCACCGAGAATTGGGGCCTGGTCTTTTGATTTTACTAGATACTTTTGATATTTTTCGACATAAACGACTTTTTTTAAAATAAAACTTGGCATGCTGTTAGGCAAGATATAGATATGTATTATATTTTTTTTCAATGTGTTAATTTAATTAGATCTGATAAAAATCGATTGACATTTATTTGATTTTTTTTCAAGTTTTTATTCAAGCTTCGCACATAGAAAGCTGCAATAGAATAAACTTTAAGGTGTACCCTAACACTGCCTTTTGGTTTTATTTTCCTATTTTTAAAATTAACTAAGATACACGATCGCCTTAGTACAAATTTTTTCAAATAGCTCTTCAATTAACTAAGATATAGATAGTGCTAATAAGTAACTACTGGATCAACTACTAGTAGCGCCCTCTACAATATAACATAGGTTACGATGTAGGTTCCTATCGGGGGCAGTTTCGCCATGGACCTACAGCGCTACATCCTTTGCTGAGCTTGACTTCGAAGTTGTAACTCGTAGCCTATTTATCTGATGAAAAAAATGCTTCATACAAAAGTTGCAGAAAAAATTATGCTCTATAATTTTTGTAAAGACTTTTTCCAGCCTAGATGACGCTGGAGGGAAGATATGCTCGAAAAACTGATTTTTGGTACCATTTTCCCAATATGGCGGCGCGAGCGGTGGTCGCTCGAGGTCGCAAATTCGGGATATTAATTAGGACACCAAACTGTAAAACTCTGCCAAATTACAACTCTCCCTGACCTTTTGTAAGTCAAAACCTCAATGACTGGCCTAATGAAGAATGTCGTAACTTTGCAAGTATGACAATCAAATAAGCTACTGGTTGTAGGGTAACAATTTCTTTTCTTCTCAGCACATGTCACCTTTCGAAGCGCTGGTAGATTCAGACATGTAAAAGAGCCCGTGAGGCCTACTTGCAAAATAAATATTTTCATTTTCATTTTTCTATTTCAATGCCAGGGCTGGTTTTTCTTTTAAAGTAAATAGGTTATCGACAATAATTAGTTATTACGCAACATTGGTTTGTATACATGATGATTGTATACAATCCAAACAACTAACGTCCAGACGATGATAAAAGTCTCGCAGGCGAGGGCTGGGCCCTATTTTGTAAAGATAAAAATTACACCGATGACAGAGCCTATATTATATTTGCTTAGCAATGTCACTTTTTGCCTGTAAACTTGTAACTTTTTAAAACAGGGCCAGACAGGTATTTGGGATTTTATAAAGGGCTCGGCTGCGGCGGTTAACTATCGTCCTGCGGTTGTTCGATCCACATAAAAATCGTGAAATTATTTACACATACATTTAAGCAGTGCCGGGTACAATTGGTGTTAGCCACTAAGCCCTTGCTCGAGACAAGCCGGAGGCACGTACTTCCCTAAAATGTTTAAACTATGATTGATTACGTAAGAAATATTGGGATACTTATTTTTTTTTAATTAATAAACTACCCAGGGCTCTTTTACCTACTTGTGTAAAGTAAAAATGAATTTAACAGCGCTCTGGACAAAAACATCATTACTGAGAAGAAACGCCGTAAGAAACTGAAGAAAGAAATTAAAGAGAATAAAATAATGAATAAAAGTGTTGAAAATTCAAGTTCAATTCATTCACGCAATCGCAAAGCAGCTATGATCCTTGAGGAGTCGACTCTTGTGAACCAATATATCTGTAAGTGGTAAGAGTTGCGTGGACGCCCAAAATAGATTAAGTACCCACAAACTAATTTGATATCGGTAATGGCCACTTTATGACGGCGATAAAATTGCGATCTTAAAAACACTATCTGAGCGGAACAGCGCACAAACGAGCATAAATTAGTATGAAAATATTCGCGCATAACTAATCGCAAATCGAGTTTACGACCGAGACGGACGCCATCCAGCGGTGGTTCGTTGATCTTTGAAATGTAAATTACGTCGTTATTTATTTTACTATACTTAGCATTAATAACAGCAAAGATCTTTTTGAGTTCACTGTTTATTTGATCCAGTCCACCTAGAATGATCTAACTCTTGTCTACTTGACTTTCATGACTAAAAGAGAGTCAGCCGAGCAGTGTATGCCAATATGTTTTCCTTCAAGGATAAACATACATGTAATTTGTCTATCGACACAGCTAAGTGCATGCTTATTTAACGGCGGCGACGCCTCCCCAATATCGGCTACTGCTGCGTGTGCGCCGCGTCAGATTTCTTGGCGTCCGCGCCGACATTCATCAATCACGAGCCCACGTGGATTGATACTATGTTATACTTCTACCAATTTAATAAGTACCATAATTCAAGCAACAAGGCCTTTTTGGTAAGGCCGTAAGAAATAATCATTATGCGTAACTTATTTATGATTCTGCACTTAATGCTTAAAATACAATTCCACAGCATAGAACGTAAAAAAGAAATAGTAGTTTATGCAACGGTTGCATAATGATAGGCCTTAAAACACTAGTGCGGTTTTCATGAAAAGACCGATAGGCGAGTTTCATAATAAGATCGCACGTGTGTTTTAAGGCCAAATTATGCAGAGTTGCATACATAACTTTATCTACACACATATTATAAATCCTCCATGATGGGTTCAGAAACAATATTTTCTGGCAACATGTTATTTGTTGCAATCGTGGCTGCATATTTCCGATATCCGGCGCATTTTCACATCACACACACTCCGAGAAGACTACTTACTATTCATATTTTCAACTAAAATGTAAATTACAAACAACTTTTTCTATTCAATTCAAAAACAATTCTACTTTCGTTCAGCATAACGCCAACATGGCGATCCTCCGTCAAGACCATTTTTTTTAAATCATAGACCAACGGATGAAGTCTCTATTCTCACGTCACTCGAGATCAAATATTGTGCAGTTTATATTAAAAAAAACATACTGAATTGACGTTTCGTATCAATAACTGTTTTAATATCTATGGATACTAGAATAGAGACCACTTGAGTTTTGACAGCTGTTCCAAATTTAATCTCTTTTCTTTACTAAAAACGATAAAGAAGTCATGTTATTTCTTTATCGCAGCACTGGTTTTTCCTAATTGGTTGTCAAAATGGTGATCATTTCCTAAGGTTTTTGATTAACCAATGGAGGTTTTACGATATGGGCGTAGATAAACGTCTTTTTTACACTTTAAATGTGGCACAGAAGACACGTCATTGAGAATTCTGAAAATACGGCGTTAGTCATGTCAATTGACATATAAACCGATTTACCATCTCATTATACCTGATTAAATTAATTCAGTCTCGTTATCGTAAGGAAAAAGGTATATATTACAATGAAAATGGCTACGCTAACAGCAAACAAACAACACATGCTGCTCATAAGATAAATACTGCGCACAGTGAATCCTCTTAAAAACTGGTAGTATACTTCACTCGAGAACATTCTTGTTTTAATAAATCAGTCAGGTACTTATTTGTCGTCGGCGTAATATAACCGAACGAAACTCATATGACGATAAGCGAACGCTTAACTGTCATGGCAGCGGCTTTTGTTTTAGGCAAGATTTTTTGCTGATCGTGAACCCTTCTAGAATATTATCACCAACGCTTTTAATAATACAACAGATACTTCATTCAACTCATCGTGTGCGTGAGATTGTGTGGCTCGGACGTCTGCCACACGAATCAATGCATTTTTACAAGCTAACGCGCACATAGCACCGCGCGCAATAACGAATTGAAGTATCTCTATACTTACACGTATTGTTATAGCTATGTTGTCTGCATATCGATACATGCATGTCGCTAGTAGATCCTTTAAAATTTCGATTGCCGCGTAGCGCTCCATGCCTAGCTCTTAGCGAGTGTTTTTTTTCCGATTTGTCCCGGAAAGCTACGAACAGAGAACTCGGACATCGAGTTGATGGCAATTAAATTATTAGCTGAAGCACAGATAAGGAAGTTTTCTGAAAAAGTCTAATTAGTCCTTCAGTTAGATTATCAAAAAATAATGAACACCTATTTTTTGCCTTATCAATCAATCAAAATTGACAAAGATAACGCGCATCAAAGTTCGGGTGTGGGGACTTATGACGTCATAAGTCCCCACTTATTGATACAAAGTGTGAAGTCGTTAGTTCACGCGAAACTTCAACGCACTATATCGTCGTCATTTTTTTTAAATCGACAAAAAAATATATGTTCAATACTTTTTTATAATGTAAATGACGGATTAACTAGAATTTTTCAAAAAAACTTCTTTATTCTGAACGATGTCTCCATCTGCAGCCCTAGCAAGGTTGACACGAAGATAAATTAAACAATCTTATCTCTCTGACTATCTCTTTAGCCGACACTAGTGTGAGAGAGACGCACGTAGAGATAAGATGGCCGCTGGGAGCACAGCAACGGCTCAAGAGCGACAGGGATGCAAACAATGTTCTTATTCTCATAGTCAGAGTGTCTTAACTGATAGGTATTTTCCTCTATTCCAGGGTGCACGAAGCGAACGGTCACCAGTTCGTGGCCAAGTTCTTCAGACAGCCGACATTCTGCACGTTCTGCAAGGATTTCCTGTGGGGCTTTGGGAAGCAGGGCTACCGCTGCGTGGTGTGCCAGTCGGCGGTGCACAAGCGGTGCCATTCCAAATTACTGGGCAAGTGTCCCGGGTCCTCCGCGCACTCCGATGCCACTGTGGTGAGTCAGATCCAGAAGCCGTTCAAAAAGCCCGAGCCCAGGATTTGGTTTTCAATTAGCCTGGGCAGAGTTGTCGATCAGTACATGAGGGCTTAGTCGGTGATAGTGTCAAACGGGTCGGCAAATCCCCAAAAGAGACAAGACGTACAGATGTTGTGTCTAAACCCCGCTACAAAGATATTAAAGGCTGCTAAACTCTGTTTGCCGAGAGTTGATAAATATTATGATATCGTTCCGAAATAGCGACTGTTGCTTACCTATCGCAAACTGAATGACGGGCGTTGTTTATCGCCGCGCGCACTGAGTTTCGTGGTACGAGGCATGCAGTTGTTGTCAAGCGCGGCGCCTCGCCGGGCGGGCGAGCGCGCGCACGTGTCGGTCATTTTGCCATTCCGTTCTGGAATACGCTCCGAATGTCGTTTGGGTGTTCGTGTGTCATTGTAGACGAAGCAATAAAACGTTTCATAATAAACGTCACCGACTCTTATTCTTCCTCCGACTCTGAGACTTTGTCATGGTCGTCATCCGATGATATGCCACTAATGGGCCACATACAGGCTTTTCAATAATAATACTGTATGAAAAAAAATTTTTTTTCCCTTTATTTTTTATTGTCATCGTAAAAATAATTAGCGGGCCGCTATTTGTAATGAGTTAAGAAGCCCTGATGTTTTTTTTATCAACTAACGGCTAACAGACTTTACGTGGCAATGAAAGAGCATGTACTTAAACTTTATAGAGCGTGAACGGTTAGTTTTTTGATCGAAAATTATATCAGATTGCGAGTCAGCTTTACACTACTACACGATAATACATGGATAAAGAAGTAAAACCAGAAAGTTCATGAAACGTCACGTCCCAAATTTCTGGAAATATTACATTGTAATAATGTTTTATCTAAGTTCTATCTAAGTATAAGAATGTTCTTGATAGCCACTCGTCTCACTCAGTTATTAGTGCTACAAAGGCTCTACGGCGTAGGTCTACTACGCCGTAGCACAGCCTGTGGAAGCGGTTCTCTTGGCATCTACGAAAGCCAGACTAGGGTATGTAAAGGGCCTCTACGAGTATTCGGGAATGCTAAGGGATTTACTGTATCGACACTAAAATGTCAAACCCCGAATGTGTCGTTGTTTTGTAACTGGTTGATGTTCACATTCGCGGTTTAATTAATTTAGTGGCGACATAGTAAATCACTTGGCATTCCCGAATAGAGGGCAAGGTTTACCGTATCGGTTTACCGTAAGGCGGGTTGCGCACCAAGCGGGTCGGAAGCGGGAACTAAAATGGAAGCCCGCACTCATTGATTAGAACGCTCATAATCCAGGCAATGAATGATTGTAGACGGATTGGTCAAAAGCAGAACGTTTGACTTTGGAACTTTGTTTGGACTAAGGTCTGTTCGGCGAGAGGTGATAAAAAAATAAAAAGCCAGAGCTTCTTAACTCATTACAAATAGCGGCCCGCTAATTATTCTAACCGATGCTAATAAAAAATTCAAGGTTTTTTTTTCATAGATTATTATTATTCAATAGCCTAACTGTATAAACAGAAAGCAACACGCGATCAGAACACCCCAACGACATACTCAAAGCAAATGACATTATTATATTTGTAGAAAGACACAAGACACGTCATATCCATACTCAACGCGTTTTAAACATGTTTCATAGATATTGTTTCTCTTTTTCGTTTCTTTGGCCGAAGCCAATGCAGGTTATTGAATTTATGTGACATTTGACGCGCACATATAAGACATTAATTTGCAATATGGCGATTGTGTATCTGAACCAAACAAATATATTTTTTTCGCCGCCGTCCGCCCGACGCGATACCGCAGTTGACAACATCTGCGTACCTCGTACCACGAAACTCAGTGCGCGCGGCGATAAGCGACGCCCGTCATACAGTTTACGATAGTTAAGCGACAGTCTCTATTTCGAAACGATATCATAATATTTATCAACTCTCGGCGAACAGCTGCTCAATTACGTAACATCAATTGGTATCGCTTTCGCGAAAAGTAAACCATGTACCCTTATTGACATCGAGTGAAGACTAAATTTGCATTTCGAGCCAAACCGATACCAATTGTGCTACGTAATTGAGCTGCAGACCTTAGTTAGGAGACAAACATACTAAAAGTCCCCACCCCCCAGAGGTGAGCCCTAGGACTTTTAGTATGTTTGTCTCCTAACTAGTCCAACAAAGTGCCAAAGTGAAACTTTCTGCTTTCGACCATTCCATCCACCGCTTACTTGCGAGCACTCATTCACCAGGCTAATACAATAAAGTTCAGATGCGCGCCCCGCACTTCAGTGTGTACAGAACAATACTAAATTGAATCTTGATATTCCGCTTCAATTTATACAAATTTGAATCAGAAACAATTTTCAGCAAGGGTGAAAAAGAGATTTGTATAAGCTTGTATCTGTGAACGAGGATTGTCAAATAGAGGCCCGGGCTGGATCTTTTACATCAAAAGCTATCTTAGTCTAAGTCGTTTATAGGGTTCCGTACCCTAAAAGGAAAAAACGGAACGCTTAGAGGATCACTCGTGTATCTGTCTGGCCGTCTGTCATAGCCAATATGCTCCGAAACTGCGGAACCGATTGAGTCGAAATTTGGCATATGTAAGTCGGTGACCGCAACACGGACGAGTAATTTAAAAACATGGGAGCCACTTTTGGGGGGTAAATAAGGAAATTAAATTTAAAACATGGGAGCTACTCGTTGTGAGAATCTTAAATAGGTATATTTTTTAAATAATTTTAAGATTAATGGTTTTGAAGTTATTTAGGAAAATAGGCGAAAATTGACCATCCCCCTATCTCCGAAACTACTGGGCCTAAAATTTTGAATAAAATAGAGAAAATAGTTATTTACCTATAGATTACAGGAAAACCTATAAGAAGTCTATGGTATTTAAAGTAACATAGGAAATTTCAGATAATCACTGAACTTTCTTAATTTAACTCGCACTTGTCGGTTTTTTGATTATATTATGTTGAGTATGTTATTATTAATAGAGGTGTTTATGTTTGCCGCAGTACCTGCGCGAGCGCTTCAAGGTGGACGTGCCGCACCGGTTCCGGCCGCACCAGTTCATGTCACCCACCTTTTGTGACCACTGCGGAGCCCTGCTCTACGGGTTCTTCAAGCAGGGGCTCAAGTGCGAAGGTACCCACCAAACTATTTCTGTAGTGCCAGCAATACAAGACCGTATTTCAACCATAGCTGGGCCGTTAATCCGCCAATCGTTAATGAACGAAGTGAACATTTCGAGTAACGGATTAACTTTAAAAATCTTTTCTAAAGATTCATTAACTTCCGTTAAAACAATTGAATTCCGCTAATCCTTAAAATAATAGCTACTGTTTGATAAAAGGACACCGCGCGGACGGCGCCGCGCTGCGCAAACTATACGTTCTGACAAGTAGCTAGCGGTCGGCGGTCATCGTTAACGGAACGACCTATAAATGCAATTTCTACCACGAGTTAACGATAAACGTTAATTTTCCGTTAAAGCTTTCGAAATGTAACCCTTTATCGTTTAACGAAGTTAACTTTTTTATTATAGTAACGGATTAGCGATTAACGAAGTCAACTATTTGATTAACGGTGCCCGGCTATGATTTTAATGCGATAAAGACTGACAGCTGACATGAAAGTTGGTAGCCCTAAGGCTGCATTTCCACCAGCGGTCCCAAGACACAAGGATAAATTAAACCGTCTTATCTCTAAGTGCGTCTCTCTCACACTAGTGTAGACGAAAGAGATAGTCATAGAGATAAACGTGTTTAACTTATCTTTGTGTCTTGCATGTTAGGGCCGCTGTGCGAGGCATTTGAGCGGTGCGCCATGAGAGAAAACTACCAATAGGATTACTTCATTTTGAGATTGTCGCGATCGTATTGGTGGATTTTCTTCTTGCGCGACGCTTAGTGTCTCGTATAGTTCTGGTGGAAATGCAGCTTTAAGCAGTTTTAATATTGCAATATTGGTGCAGCTCTAGCAAGGTCGACAAGAGCATAATTTGGGTCGCAAGGGTTCAGCTTGTCTCTAAGAGTATTTAAACACGATAAAAGCCGTGCTACACGGTTGGCAACCGAGCTCCCGACCAAGGTGACCTTGCTGGTTTACAACCGTGTAGAAGGTGGTTTGCAACCAAATGTACTCTTGGTTACCGTGTAGACGGAAACGCGACGGCGGTGAGCAACGAACCACCAACCAAGGTCACCTTGGTTGGGAGCTCGGTTGCCAAACGTGTAGCATGGCTTTAATACGTACGGAATACGATCTATTTCCGTGCAGGCTCTTGGACAATTTTTTTTCAAGTTCTTTTGGTCGGCTCAATAAACGATACCTATCAATATTGATTTCATACTGAATTCAGCATCTTAAGGCCTGACACGAGCAACTTTGAAAAACGTCATATTGTGGCGGAAATGGTACGCTGTCGTATATAGCCGACTCTGGCGATCAAAACGTTAAAAATGTCCACGGGTTGAGTGCGGCTCGATCAGTAATAAGGGCAACAATACGGGTTTTTTTATCTATTTCGCTTTGTTTGATTAAACGAAAATCAGGAAAGTTCTTCGTGATTTTCGTTCTATGTGTCTATGTTTAGTCCAGCATGACCTTCCCTAACACTTTCAGTGCCAGGAACCCGCTAGGCGGGCGTTCTATTACTTTGTCGCCACGCCGAACGACCCACTGGGCGGGCTCATGCCATAGCAATTTTATATGGAGGCAACTCTGCGGCCCCTGGGATGGGACTTGATTTTTGGGATGGCACTGAAAGTGTTAGAGAATATAGAAGTGTCCGTAACTAGCCCTTTCAGCGCCAACAATCGCTACGCGCTAGGCGTTTAATGCAGAGCAGCGTTTCTCCGCTTTGTAGCGAAAATGCGATACGAACAGAGCGCCCGCCTAGGGGCTCCTGGCACTCAAAGTGTTAAAACGGCGGTAACTTTGATATGCTCTATGTTGAAGTAATTAATATATATTATTATATATATATTAACCTAACCCACGTCTCAGCTATTCCAGTCAATCTTCTTTATCTGTGGCATGTCTTGATTAACTGGTTAGCTGCAGAGCTGGTTAACAAATCTATACATATAAAACAGTACCTTGACTCACTTATAGACAACACACAGCCTAAACGGGTGTTCCTAGAGGTTTGAAATTTGGAGGAGACATTCCTCGAGTACTCTAGAGGTGCACTAAGGAGGGATTTATTGAAATTCCATCCCTAAAGGGGTGAAAAGGGGTGATAAGGTTTGTATGGAAAATACCGCGGGCAAAGCTGTGGCGGGTCCACTAGTAGAGTATAACACATTAGAGTTGCAGTTTAACCTCCAGCCGCAGTAGGTTTTGTTGACATAGTCGACTATTAGAAAGCTTAAAGTGATCGGCTGCCTGTAAAAGCTTACAATACACGTAGCTGGAATAAGTTATGGTGCAGGCACATGTGCAAGCGACAAGCTAAGTACGCCATTACTGGCCCGTGCTATTTTTAACGCGGCTGTTTGTCGTTTCCAGGCTTTTTCATTCTATGCAACTTTTTGACGTAGCCCGATTGCTATGTGTGTGTCACTTATGTCTCGTATTATTGTTATATTAATATATGTTTTAATATGCACTACGATGCTCAAGCGTGATACATTTTGGCAGCATTAACAAGAATTTTATTCACAATTAATCACAGTCCTCACCTCAACATTACTTTAATCGATTTATCGCTTAATTCACATGAGTTACAAATAAATCTACCTATACCAAGAATCTCTTAATAAACCAGGATACGTTCTCCCAAGCACACCTTTATTTGGTAAATATGGCTTTAAAAAACCCGACTGCATGACTTATAAAAAAAGAGAAATAAGAAATTGATTCAGTCGTGCTCTAGGGTCGAAATGGAAATAGCAGTTGGTACTTACATACATACATAGCATCACGCCCGAAATCCCTAATGGGGTGGGCAGAGCCACAAGACTACTTGTGGCCACGTTCGATTTATTAGTCCTAAGATGGTATGATGAACCGTATGGTGACAGGTGATCAGCCCATCGCCCATACAGATAGTCCACCATATTGGAGAGGACCCGTCCCTTAGTCGACTTTTACGACATGCCAGGATGATAAGCATCTGCACGCATTCTATGCTATTTCTTCACTCCCAGTGCAGCAGAGGAGCAGTTGGTACTTCAAATAGTTACTAAATGAGTTTATGGAGTGTATGTATCTAAAGGTCTGGTTAATTACACGAGCAATTTTTTACGGCAATTTATATCTGGCAACTGTCGCTGTCTTTCTCTAACTTCGGACCTATAGTAGCCGGCCACACATTGCCGTGGAAATGTTGCTCGTGCAACTGTAGTGTTATAGTGATTATCACATATATACACAACCCTCCTTTTTCCTTCGTCGCAGTCGGGTAATAACCGCTTTACCAAGTGCAATGGATCTTTGTCGTCCCCTTGAAACCACACCTGTGTATTCAGGAATCTTGACATTACATTGTTGGATATGACGTGAATCTACCTGCATGGGACTTGATCCAAGATTGGGGCGTCTGCTTAATTCACTTCAACTTTTAATAGAACAGTGACCACCTTGATTGACGCGAGGTTTGATTAAACATGGAAATAGGAAGAGACGTAGCGCTGATTCAAGAATAGCGCGGTCTATTTACAAAGATTTTTGGTCCGACGTCGTAGGTATCTGGCCAGAGACTAGTTTTATTAAATAAGCAATTCAAATATTATAATTTAATAGCATTTTATGTACGGAATGAGATATAAATACAAAACAATTGCGTCTCGTACCAGTATAACCTTCCGTGTGCAAAATGCTTACTCATCAAGTATCGTTTGGTTTCTACATAGATACGAGTACATGTCATGTACATGTCGGCTGATATAGGTGGGGGTGAAATCAATTAATTAGAACCGAATCAATATAGGATCCCCGAAATGTTTAAATAACTAATTATGCTTCGCATACAAAACTTTATCTACATTCACTCAAAAGTGTAATGAAATATAGCTGGAAGCACCGCACCATGTCGAAGAGGCAGCGCGGGGTGCTGGTCTTTCTTGGGAGCAGAAGGCGCGGGTCAGAAATCAAAAAGAAATACCATACCGCATCAGCGATGCCGTTAAAATTGTAATACATTTTAACTCACGGGTTGACATGATCATAATGGTTATTGTATCCCCAGGTTTTTGAATATGTTATGATGAGTTTATGACATGTGCATTAGATAAAGTAACAAAATTTAAGATGTCTTTCTTTCTTTCTATGTAACATGTTGTGGAGAAGCATTTTTCGCATAAGCAAGCATTTTATATATCGAACGCGGTCTTGCGTTCCTTTCGGTATCTCAATATATTCCGATATATCCCGTGCTTCCCTGACTCCAACAACCAACAGCTACATATTGTTATCTAAAACGAAGCGCTGTCAGCGATGAAGCTTGAGAGAAACCTCAATTTAAATTTTCCCTTACAGAGATAAGTTGATAAAGGAGTAAAATCGATACTTAGAGAAATAAAACTTGTAAAAGATTTAAAACCTAAATCCGTCCGTCAATCTAAATGTAGGATCCTTAACGGAAAAAAACTATAATGATACCAATACTAATATTTGATCCGATGGTTTTACAAACGGACTTTTATAAAACCAGACTTAAATGGAATACACTATGATATCAAATTTAGTAAGGTGAATTGAATTTTTGTTTCCAAATCACTATAAATTAATCAGTTTTTATAATTTAGATCGTTAAAAATATTAAGATATCTTTTTGAAATATCATCCATAAATATAATTTAGGTAGTTGACTGACATAACTGATTGCGCTTATTAGCAGCGTCCCTTTAAAACCTTCCTTTTGACATCATGGGAAAAGTCACATGAGCTATTATTGTCTCCGTAATAATCATCAATCAATCACCTGCGCACTGGGCGGGTGGCATCGGCGCGGGTGTGGGAGGGCGGTGCGCAGGCGCACGCGCCGGCGGTCGTCGCGCCGCGCTCGCGCTCGGCCAGTCCGCGCGAGCGAGCCCGCATGCCGCTACACGTAGCGCGCTGTCGCCGCGACGCATCACAATGCCTCTCTACTCCGATCATTTGTCGAACATGTATTACAGTGGATCGTCCTCGTACAGTGCACCATACAGTTACAGTTCTAAAACACCTCTTTCTCTAGGGACCTCGTACAGTGCATCATATCTCAATCCAGGATCAAGTTATAGTAATCATTCGTCTCTCGGTGGCTACTCGCGACCACCGGTCAGCTCAAGATGGATCACCAGCAGCGGCAGGAACTATTCTCCCTTGCTCAGCACCATATCTGAAAGGTCAACGTCAAGTCCTGTAAGAATAAACAGTCCTAGGAGAATACCCATTTCTAAACGAAGTTATACCTCGTCCAGCTATATGCCGCGCCCTATAAATATCAACACGGCTGATATAGATGTATCCAGAAACAGATACCGGCCAAAAGCCGAAAGTCCACCTCCACCCCAACAGCCACAACACGACACAGTGGATGCTGCTAATGAGACTGGTACGTTTATGGCTCGAATAGACGGAAAGCCTGAAACTGGAATTGATTCTTCCCCAGGAGAACAAAGAAGTACAATAAAAAGAGGTCGGACTGTAGTACGGCTTCACACAATCAAAAGAAAAGACAGAGACTCTCCTCGCCAACCCGTGGATGAGTCAGAAATGTCAGGTAAAAAGGACACCAATCAATTAGAATTGAGCGTTGAAGAAAATGAATCTAAAGGATGGAGAGAAAAGCTCTCAGAAGACTTAATATACAAAGATAAAAAAGAAAAGAAAACTCTTGGAGCTAAACTAGTGGAGAAATTCATACTCAAAGACACTGAAGGTGAAACTCTTAGCGAATCTTATAAAAAACAAAAAGTAACTGCTGATTTAATTGAACCACCAAAACCTTCTTCCAGTACCAGTAAGTCACCAGAAAGACGTTGTTCTATGGAAATTTTAGCAGAACAAGCAAATTTGCTAGACTCATTAATCAGAAGTGAAAATTTAAGTACTGCTTGCTTAGATTTAAGCAAAGTTAGTGTAACAGACGTTAATAAAAAAAAGAATCCATTAAAGACCACAAAATCTGACAATTCTCTAAACAATCGCTCTAAAACCAGTAAAAAATCCAATAAAGACCAAAAAATCTCAACAAAAAGACGCAGCTTGAAACGTTCATCCTCTAGTGGGAAATTAGATTCAATTTCTGAATTTCCTAGAGAAGCATTGACTTCTGCTTTGCCTGCTATAGAAGAAAATAGATCATCAACAAAGTATGATAGCACCAAACCGAAGCCTAAGTTAAAAGCAAAAATAACATCAACGGTAGAGGTTTCCCCACCGGCCAGTCCTTTAAAATTTAAAATTGAAGAGATAACCGTTGAGGAGAAGTCGCGTCTTTTAAAGCCACCATTTTTCAATAAAGAAATTATTTATAGTTGCAGTGTAGGTGACGATTTTGATGGAACTCCACAGCCAGTAAATAAATCGATCACTAATGCACTACGTCAGAGTAAAATGCGTTCTATAAGAAAAAAGTCTGAACTTGAGGGCAATACTCCCTCACCTGAACCCGACGATGGTAATTTTTGGGATAAAATTGGCAAAAGAGAGACAGTATATTTAATGAAAAGAAAAGAATACATAGAAGATACCAAAAAGCAAAATAGAAGGGCACTATGTTGGTTTCCAGATGATGAAGGCAGTGGAAACGAAGATGTATTTGAACAAGCAAATGATACAAATTCGAGTTCAGTTTTTGCCGAACCAACAAGTAGAGAAATAAATGAAAATAAAGAAACTTTAAGTGAAGTTAAAGATGTTGTTAACACCAATACTGATGTAACTTCTGTTAAAATAAATAAACTTGATGCGATCACACTAGAAAACAAAGAAATTCCTGTCGACAGCATCAAAAATAAATTGAATTCGACGTTATTAAAGACACAGGTTGACTTAAATAGATCTTCTTTAGAAGCTGATGTTTTAACAAATCCGATCAAAGATTCTGAACAAGAAGCAACACATGTTAAAAATGAAAATATAAAACAGAGTGTTGACAAGAATAAGTTACCAGCTATGTTTAACGATGACGGAATAAAAAACGTTGACACTAATAATCTTGAGACAACTTCAAAAGACGTAGAAGATGTTATTGGTCAAGCAAATGTAGATATAAACCACATAAACTCAACCAATTTCAGTAATATTCCAATACTTGAGATTAAAAGCGATTATGTTCAACAGAAACCAGAGGTTGATTTTAAGAAAAGTGAAGTAAAGATAGATTCAAAATTAGCGATTTTACCAGAATCAGTTGATAAAAGCCCGTTACTACCTGAAACAGTCTGCGATAGTATTGAGAAGAAGGACTGTGCAAATGTCCTGATTGAGCCTAAGGTTCTACCAGTGCCACCAGAATCAAAAAGTTATAAAACTATAACGAAAGATGATGTCTTAAATCTACCAACAAAGATCGTCGAGAATAATGAAGGAAATAAAATAGCTGGAAAAGCGACGAGTAACGCTGTTATAAATAGCAATAAAGTGGTTCCAAACAAACAACTTTCTCCAAAACAAAATAAAGATGAAAAAAATTGTCCACTTCATGGTAAAAAAGAGAACACGCCCCAAAAAATAGATTTGAAAGTTGAATCTTCCAATTCTCAAACTAAAGACATATCAACTGCTCGTAAGCCGGAAATAAGTAAATTGCCAGAAAATGCAAACTTTACATCCAACAAATTAGAAATAATCAGAGAACCAGAAGACAAACTTAATTTAGTAAGAACACAAATGATAGTTGATACCATTGACAACTTACGACCAGCAGAAGAATCCAAAAATTCTGCTTCTGAAGACATAAAGCCTGTCAGTGTCCCGGAAATACCAATAGTTATAGAATCTGTAAACATTCCAAACGACGAATCTGCAGTTACAATTGAAGAACAAAAGACAAGAGAGAGTGACAAGGCTGAAAATAAATCCATTACTAAGGACAAAGAAAACGAAAAGGATAATTCTTTTGAAAAAGACATTATAAAACCTGTGCAATCTAAAAAACCGATTAAACAGGAGCTCGCTGTACGGCCCTTGATTGCAACTCCCCGCCCATTACAGAAGAAAAGTCCTCAGATAATTCATTCTTCGAGCTCATCAGACTCTTCTTCGGAAGAAGAATCTTCAGATGAGGAGGACGCAGACGAGTCGGATGCTAGTGAAGGCTCTGCCGAGTTTTTTGAGTGCGAAAACACCGCGGATGGCAGGACATCAACGGGATCGAATGATTCTGGATTTGACTCTTCAGCGCCTACATCACCAGCAGGTTTCGTCCACATCAAAAAAGGTAACAACAGTTTAATTTTAAACAATACTTATAGGGAAACACACACATACATTACTCTGTGACATCAACTTACCTACTAACAGCTTTCTAACGTGTACAGAAAAATCCTGTTGAATGCACGGTTGCTTTTGCACGGCTAAGCTTAAGATTATGTTATTGTGCGGAAAATTCCTTTAGCGGCGCGACGAATTGTTACTTTGTTTTAGACTGCGATGTTAATTGCCATCGAAAGTGTGAAAAATTGACAGCAAACCTGTGTGGGGTGAACCAACGACTCTTAGTGGAAGCTTTATCATCTCGAAGCGCGTCTAAAAGAGGTGGGTACAATTCTTGGAAAATGTTGTGAAAGCAATCGCAATGATGATAGCTAGCTGTCGTTTCTCGTGGACAGAGTATTACAAACTCGGGCGTCAGAAACACGTCATGAAGCTTTATGTTTTACGACCATAAATCATTTGCATCATGAAGAATATAGGTATTTAGCTTTAGATCAAAAGATTGCAAAATTCAAGCCAATTTTTCGCGATATTGGAATACTGGGAGTGGGATGCTGGTTATTTGAAAATAGGGCTGCTTATTGACAGTTTTTGTTTTAGGGTGCTAATAACAGCCAACGGACAGGGACAGTAAAGTCAGAGTTAAAGATTTGTTATGGAGCAAATGAACATTAAAATGGCTAGGCGGTGGGCACTTTATGCGTATTTGTTTATTAGTCGAGAACATTGCTGCGTGGGTAGACGATGCGGTTGCTTCTGTCTGGACAGCAGCCAATCACTCCTCGCTCACCTGTACAGAATTAATAGCTCCGATTGCCACTGAAATTAACTTAAAGAGACATATGACAGCCCCAAAATAAACAATGCAAAATTGTATTAAGATATGCGTACTTAAGTAATCGTTAGAAGTCAAGTTTTAAACCGGTATATTACATATCAAAGGTATAATACATCTATTCTATTAGGCGTACAAGAAATTCTTAAAACAATTGAAGGGATCTGTTCAAAAACAACGAACTAAAATTTTTGCCGACTTCAAGTTATTGGTTTCATAGTGTCCGTCTTTGAAAGCGCTATAAGATGATACAATTGTCCAATAAAGACCCGATAGTCTGGAATTTGAAGAAAAACATATACGTATATTAAAAAAATTACATAACTACTTTTCATTTTACGAAAATTATACATACAGAGTTTTATGTACTCAGTTTAACACGTGAGCATTCCACACACCAAACAGTAGGTATTTTACCTCCACAAAATATTTCATTATAATTCCAATCATTCTCGCATACTTAAACACAAAACACCTAGTAAAAATTCTGATTTATAAGAACCTAATTAATTAATTATTTCTAAAACTAATGATCATAAATAGATAAGTTAAGATATAGTTCTTACTTCGTGACCAATTTACCTATTATATAGAATTATCTTTGAAAGAAATAGTTTCTGTAATTAACACTAAAGAAGAAATTAAGTTTAATCGATTTCAAGCAAAATTGTGTCCAATGTAGTTATGTTGTTTTTTTAAACATCCCTTCAATTTGTAAATGTTATGTAAGAGATTCACGTAGCCCTCAAATGCCTTCGAAGTTGAATACGGATGTAACGTCATTTATAAAAGAATGCATGATTGATCAGTCGTCAATACAGCGAGTCTATAAAGATTGAAGACCGGTGCCAGAACGCGCTCTCCCGTGATCATGACTAACCAGACCAATCGACAAACTATCGTCGATTATTTTGGCTGGTCTTCAAACGTCATTGCACGTATTTTTATTTCCCATTCCGACAACATATAGTTTGGCATTGCTTCGATGTCTGTTGATTTTTTCAAAGTGATTTCTGGTAGATTTTATTGACGCCAGCTAGTTTTTGATATATTTACTACTTTAGGTTATACCAACTAAAATTATTTCAACGAAGTACGATGGTAAAAACGCCATGAAATCTAATTATCTCACAATGGAATCCATTATTTATTATAAGAATAACCTATAGGATGTTATTTTATAATTAACTCAATGTTCTCTTTTTTAAAAGCGCACACCTTCTCATCATAATTCAACTGAAAATAATAATTTCTAACTCTAGTTTTTGACCATGCGCACATCTACTTCGTACGAAAAGTAATATAATTATAATCTATTTACACTGTACCTGATAAAAGCTATATCTCAATCTACATACCAGCAATTCAAGAGATAGCTAGAAAAAACACTGACGAAGAACCCTGAACAAGTTGCTCTGCAGAGTAAATCAAGAACTATGACCGAAACTAAAGTCTAACTCACAGAAACAAAAAAGAACAGCACGGTATCAAAAATGGCTGTCAAAACGTCCTAGAGCCTTTTGAAACTTGAAGTACAATAGCAAGGCGTTCGAGGGCAGATTAATTAGCATTACTTACGCAGGTGGCGACAGCCCCGGAACCTCGGCAAGCGCTGCGCCCGTGGCGCCTAATACCCCCGACTTCCACGAGCAAGAACTTGGTGAGAAATCATCAATACTGCATTACATTTTTCTATCTCCTAGCTCCAGAGTCTCTGCATGTTTCTCGTTATTATGCACTCTGTCTGTATCTCTAATGTACTTTTAACGTATTTCCTATGTGTAGTCGTTTTAAGCGTGATCATGTGATGCTTGTCCAGTAAATTAACTTTTGTGATAATCATTTTGCTCTGTGCCAGCACTAATGTAACTTTACATACATCATCTCTTTCACATGATACTGTTTGGTTAATTTATGCCTGATAATTCACTAAGGAACTTTAGGTACCTAAACCATAAGAATAAAATAATATTAGAAGGGCAACTTCATCCCCGTCATGAGCGCTCCCGCTGTGGCCTTCAGCAGCTGGCCTTATCTAAGCGAATGCGCGCGGATCACCACCATCTAACGGCACGAGGAGTAGCTATACATGCCACAAGATTTCAAATAAAGCTCTCAACCGTTATTAAGTTTGTCATAGATAGTAAGTATTTCAATGGTTCGTTTGAAATAAAATGAGACACCGAAACTTTTATCAAAATGAAATTGATAAATGAATGAGTAACTGTGGCTGTCTAATAGACATGCATTATTTTTCTTTTGGCTTTGCTTTTGTTCTTAGAACCATATCTAATTTAATTTGTCTTAATATTACTTTATTTTTTTCCTGTATCTAAGTAGTTACTGCCGTCTTAACAACAATATAATATATATGTGAAGGTAAGCTTTTTACCTTTTCTTGGGGGATTAGAGATCAACAAATTCTACAAAAAAGGAAAAGCAAGCATTATACAGGGTGGAAAGTTCGAATGCCACATGGAAGGCAACTACCTTAAATATTGGAAATAGGACATTCTGTGTAAAGGAGACTTTCATTTATTTTTAAAAACTATAAACTCTGCATTTATGTATTTTTGAAAAATCGTCTGTCTCAATCGGGAATCGAACCGGTCAAATGCGGTAAACTAACATGCCGTATTTTATGATGCAGATCGAAAGGGTTACGGATATGGTTCATTTATCTGTAAATAACAAACACAATCAAAATAACGGAATGCCATGAATACTAGCAATTACCATTTAACTTTGTTTTCACCCGTCAGCTACCTTAAATTTTGGAAATAGCAAATTTTACGCAATGGAGACTTACTTTTATTTTAGAAAATAATAAATACTCCATTTATAAATTTTTGTCAAATCGTCTGACTTAACCGGGAATCAAACAGCCGTATTTTAAGATGTAAATCGAAAGGGTCTTTCATATTGATCGTGTTTACAACCACAAACCATGAATTAAATAAAGACCGTGAGAATTAATTAAAACACAAAATAGAAATCAGTATCCATTTAATAAACAGAGTAAACCTTGCTAACTAATCAGTTGTTCAAAATGAGCTCCATTTTCTTGTATGCATAAATTTATTCTTTTGACGAATTGGTTTTTCGTAGCTCTTCTCAGTGAATTGTGGTGAATATTAGTAATAGCTGCGTGGACTTCAGTTTTTATTATCCTTCACATATCCCCACAAAAAGTAATCTAATGGTGTTAGATCCGGAGATCTTGCAGGCCGTTTAATACTCCCGTTTGTTATTTCCAATATTTAAGGTAGCTGACGGGTGAAAACAAAGTTAAATGGTAATTGCTAGTATTCATGGCATTCCGTTATTTTGATTGTGTTTGTTATTTACAGATAAATGAACAATATCCGTAACCCTTTCGATCTGCATCATAAAATACGGCATGTTATTTTACCGCATTTGACCGGTTCGATTCCCGGTTGAGACAGACGATTCTTCAAAAATCCATAAATGCAGAGTTTATAGTATTTAAAAATAAAGGAAAGTCTCCTTTACACAGAATGTCCTATTTCCAATATTTAAGGTAGTTAGTTGCCTTCCATGTGGCATTCGAACTTTCCACCCTGTTTCCTTAGGACAACCCTTTGTTGCGATAGGTGAGAGGGGTAATGCCGACCGTGGGGCGCTGTAGGCACTTATTTATCCGCCTTGCCGTTAAATCCATAGAACACCGCTAAATAGTTGCCCTTCTAATAGTACATTGTGCATCTAGGGCCGTAAGAAAGGGATAACTAACGAGAGTCTGTTAGAAGCCCGACGCCGATAGGCGAGGGCTTTTATGACTCGAGTTTGTTATCCCCTTACTGCCCGTAATACACACAATGTTTTTCATCACATTTGCGAGGAAATGAAATAAAAATTAGACAAAAAAGTATATATATTAATTTTATTTCCATTTTACATCGTGAATTACCATCAGGTGGGTGTTCATAAACTGAGCGTACGTTGCGATCAGCGCGGGGCAGCTCCGCCGGCTTGCGGTCGCGCGCCCCGCCGGCTGCGGCTCCCGAGCAGCTCCGCCAACCTGGCGCACTTAACTGCCCGCGGGAGTTTGAAACCATACAAAATCCATTACTCCCTAGGGAGTTATGGATTTTGTATGGTTTATAACTCCCGCTGACGGCGGGGCGCATAGAGGAGTTAAATCGGCTATAGTTGCTCTATACGCTTGCGTATAATAACACCCTTTCCGAGCAAGTGTGATGAAATAGGTATTTATTCTTATGCCTATACCGGCAACGTAATTGCGTCACACTTAGGTTTGTATTTTGTAACAAAATTAAAACCACTTGCGAATGCTACCAATAATCCAACAGAGGGTAGACAAACATGGTGCTGATATCTAAGGTTAACTTGAGGATAAGATTTATTTGATATTCAGTATATTTTATAGCAGGAAGAGCATATAAACATGCATTATGAAAATAATGTTTACGAATAATGATGTTCTATTCCCGGCCATAAAAAGCTACGTGAGTTATTGGAAAACGTAAGTAATCTAGAAGATAAATCACTTCCACGATAATATAATATTTCTGTCTTGCTTAAGATTAACCTGCCAGCGAAACTGGACCACCGTAATAATTTCAAGAAGATCAACTAGAACACGATTATTGCAAATGCCAACTGCTCTGTTTGTTCTGAATAATCATTCGTTATTTATAGGCCGGCATTATTCAAAGCTTATTATTTGAAAATCCTCCATACATTTCTTCCTTTATAGTCGAAGATCGAAACTTACCCAATTCTAAGACATTGGTTACTGGACGCGACTACTTTAAGGGTCAATTTTAAAGTAAGATAGAAAATTTGAAAATAAATTTTAGGCTGCTTGAGTCAAACTAAAAGCATTATTTTCATAAAGTTATTAATTACAGCTTAAGGAGATGTGATTTTGATTCTATTTCGCACCTGTAATTATGGGTAAAAATACGTTTCAGGGCGAGACGTGGGAAGGGTTCCCACGTCTCACCTTTTTCGTATTTTTCTCATATCTACTCACTATCTCGTATTTTTTTAATGTTACTACCTTTTTCCGTTCGAAACGCTTTCTACAATTTAATGGGACTCGCTGTTCACTAAATATACAGCTAATGAGACATTTGGATCAAAAGCGCGTATGTAGTAATCGTCCCATTTCCCCGGACACCGGGCACTTCTGCTCGCCCCACTTACGGGTTCCGCGTTCCAGGCTCGCCTGAGATAATCTGACGTAACCCAGCACAATTGGAATTAATTTATCTTTCCTGAAATCATAACAATCTGCGCGAAACCGTACGTTGCATAACGGTTACTGTCGTAGACGCATAAATATAAAACAAGTTTATGAGCTGTCATAAAACCTGGCGAAACACACGATGAGAGTTGAGTCTACATCATTTTTGTTGGACTTTTCAGCAGGGCACCTTTTAACATAGCACCAAATTTTCTCCTAATTCGCAATGATATTTAGTCCTGCTTTGTGATATACATACTTATATCACGCCTGTTTCCTAAAGGGGTAGGCAGAGACCACGGATTTCCACCTGCTACGATCCTGACACACACCATTCGCTTTTGCTACTCTCATTAAGTTCTTCATGCACGCTCGCCGGTTTAGGGTACTCTTGACCTGGCCTTTCTTAAGAACGTCCTCGATCTGGTTTTGGTACGTTCGCCTAGATCTTCCTCTTCGATCCTACTATGCACACTCGCCTTATAAATCTGCTTCGTTAGTCTTCTTTCGTTCATCCTCTCCACATGTTTCTTAATTCTCACGACTACATCACATCGTTCTCTTATCACGCTTGTGATATAAGGTATAATTATGTCAAGAGTCTTTGTCCATCTCTCTCTGCTCGTTGCAAGCAACGTGCGAAACAAATAGGCCAAGCTTTGGTTCTGTTTACAGCATTCACCTTTATACTGTTTCCAATGCAAAAAAGCGGACAGGACGTAACCCACGACCACGTACTCTAACAATAGAACTTACATAATTGTAAAGTTACATTGTGGTCTTATTCCAAGACCAACGACCGATTAAACGATGCCATAAACCATTCAGTCGAACGGCGGTACAAGAGATGTTACGGTCGCCTCGAGCGCTTACGTCGAATCTATATGAAGCCTAATATTAATGATCATGTTTTGTGGGCTGTGATGAGGTACTAGTGGACCGCACACGCATGCCAAAAGTATAAATTGTTACCTTAGGAGTTTGCCACTACTTGCAAACACTATATTTAATGAACACCCAGTTGATGAAACTTGCATTATACGATCATTAGTTACAATAATATATTTGCTTCTTACTTTGTAAAGTGTATTAGGTAGGAAACAGTACGTTATGACGTTTAGGTATCTTTCTATACAGCCTTGAAGAGTCTAATTTTACAATTAAAAGAAGATACGCATCACTACCGCAAAAGTGCGTTACCTACTAAAAGTGTGGCAACTTGACAACTGCCTCATATTTTCAAATAAACACTGTCAGTCCACAAAACAAATGGTCAGTGTCAACTGGAGCCAAAGTTTAACGTATTCTTATTTAAAATATCATAAGCGATAGCACCTTTAGCAAATACAATTATTAGTGAGTACTAAGTACTGAACAATGCTAAATAGTTGGTATAATAGGTATATGTAGTTAATACAACTCAATCCGGTGTAGCTTCATTATCATCTTAACTCTCTTTTAAAATGATCTTAAGGTTTTAGCCTTATAGGGACACGTTTTTTTACAGTAATTTTTTAGCATTTGAGAAGAGATTAAATTGTTAAATGTCCCTCAACTAGTTGACAACTAATACATTAACGTCACATAAACGACACTTTGTGATTTGGCCAATAGCTACGTTCTTATGTTTATCGTTCCGGTTTCAATTTGGGACCGATTTTTGCATATAGCTTTGGTTCATAGCAAAGCAATATTATTTGATTCGGTTATGCAATGATTACAATTTTTTTTTATATTACGTACACTTATTAACGCTCTATTCCACTGCGAGTAGTTTGAAATTTAAAAATGGCCGATAAATAAATTGTAATCAGAGTGACATTTTGTGTAAACAGCGAGAAGAGTAACGTCCGCGTAAAATTAGTTAAGTATTATTAGTATTAAAATTGCTCTCAAACATTTCACGAAGTTTAGTGTGATGAAGAAGTTTGTTTACGCAAAAGATAACTTGCTGGTTATAACTAAAGTTAGAACTTAGGTATTCGTATTGAATGTAACAAATCATAAGAATATCAGCCAATTCTGTTATTTTTAACCTATAACTAAATGTATTATGTATGAAAAAGTGAACTGCAATTTATATATAACGCAACTAAAGTGAAATTTGTCATCGGTGTGAGATTGAATCATCAATATTCAATATCTCCGTGTATTTATTTTATTTTGTACTAGCCGTGCCGTGTACCGAGTGAGATTTACCATCGGCAATAACTCATAAATTCAAAAATGACTAACTTCCATTTAAACTTTTATCCCCTGTTTATCACCCTTAGGAGATGAATTTTCAATATTTTTTCATAGTGATCACCTACTTCCTATACGGAACTCCTTTGCAAAATTTCATGCTTCAAGACCTCGCGGTTTAGGTGCGTTGTCTGTCAGTTTTTATTCACTTTTAAATGTTTTATTATTATCTACAATTAGGTACCTAATTTTTTATGCAAAGACTATTACGAAATCCAGCCCTGTATAAGGAAGTCGCGCTCCAGAGTCCCGAAATTAACCATGCGACCTTGATATTGTACGTCTCAACCAGCTAATATTTTTAGCGGCGGCCGCGATCTCAGGCGAGGTGAAATATAATTAATTGGTCACACATGCTGTTCGCGAATTATGTTATAATCGTTGTTTTTATGCATGTAATCTCAAAAGTTGTCAGCCAATGCTTTAAAGCATGTTAAACATAGTCCGGAAATGCATAAAAGTTCCGTGATATTATTAACATTGCAAAGAGTATTTTGGAAAAATATATAAGTAGTAAGCTTTTGTCCCCGACTTCGTCGGCGTTTCGTTTCGATTATCGTTGTTCCCTTGGGAACTGTGCATTTTTCCGAGCTAATATGTAGCCTAAGGCCCATAAACTATCTATGTATATGCATTAAAAGGGCCAGCCCGAGCATTCCTGGTGCCCTAGGCAAAAGACTGAAACAGCGCCCTTTTAAGCGAAATGTAAACAGACTGTATAATTTTTAATAGAAAAATTAGGGTAGGTACTTATTCGTAAAGGACACCTTCCTTTTTTGTGATCTATTTTTGGTGTATGAAACCATTTAGACAAACCGTTTGCCGCCGCCGTAACACGAGCGCCCTAGGCCATCGCGTAGTTCGCCTATTAGAACGGGCTGGCCCTGATTAAATCCTGTCGATCAATCGATCATCAATGAATTAAATAAAATTATTATTTTAAACATGCATTCACTAAATTAAATATAAAATACATTATATACTCTTGTAATGATATTAAAATAATAAAGTTTAAAAAACTAAAATGGGGTAATACGTGGTTTGAATTGAACGTAACATAACAAGAGTTTTCACATGCATTCAAACTTGTTTTCAATCAATTTATTAACCCAAAACCTCTGAAATTAACTTTTTCTTGTATATGGAATGTTAAGGCAATACAGCTTTCAACGCAATCGAGAATTCTAAAATAATTTACGCTCCGCGTAACGACACTTCGCGTAGGCAGACGACAACACAGCGATATTTTTCAAATTCAAACACAAATTGACACGATTCGCCTATTATCACGCGCAAAATGAGACCGATGTACGTTCAAAAATACCAAATCTACTTAATAAAATTCTTAACACCGACTGACAAACAACGTACTAATCCGGGTAGGTCTCGAAGCATGAGATTTTGCAAAGTTCCGTATATAAAGTAGGTGACAACTATGAAAAAAATATTGAAAATTAATTCCCTAAGGAGGATCAATAGGGGATGAAAGTTAGTATTATAAAAAGTTAGTGAGCTAACTAAGAAAGGGCTTTTGAACATTCATGCCCTCATCATCATCATGATCATCATTTCAGCTGAAAGACGGCACTGGTAGGTTTCCCCCAATGATCGCCGGAACGGCCGATTCTGTGCTGCTCACATTCAGCGGAAATCCGGCGACATTACTCGTAGAACAGATTGCCGATTGATGTTCGAAGCGGTTTTAATAGGGTATGAAAGTTTGTACGAAAGTTCTTCATTTCATTCAAGGGTAAAACGGTACCCTATTAGGGTAGACCGGGGACAACCGTTCCATTTTTTGTTTGACAGCTATTTGCGCCTTAACTAAAAGCGTAACGCATTAGTGTCATATACCGTTGCATAGAGAATTTAATCAGCTAGAAAATGCAATGTGCAACATTCCTTATGATTAAGAAAGTAACGAGATATAGTCAATCAAACACGCCAGGGGAAAGTGGTTGAATTGACCCCGTTACGGGGTCAGTTGACTCAAATGTTTAACGTCACCTAACTAGTACTAGTAGTATATCTTATAATTACATATTTACACATACAAAAAAGGTTATAGTTCAGTTTACCTAAATTAATGATAAAAACTACAATATTCTTGAAACAAGTATCAAAAAGGATCGAATAAAAAGTTTGCCTTTAACTTTTTAACGCCCGGTTATATTCTTATTTTAAAACAAGCAAACGTTGTAATTTAAAATTGTTCATATAATAAAATACAATTTAAGTTATTTCTATTAGAAATTGTAATGTTATTAGAAGTAATGACTTTATATGAAAACGTGCTTGGTTCATTTGCCCCAGTGGTTCAATTGCCCCAGTCACAATTCCAAGAGGTATGCATTAAAATTATAATTATGGAAAAAAACAACTTTTAGTTTTTAATAGACTTTAATTGACAATCAGTTTTACATTAAGTTTCAGAAACATAGATAAGGGAGCTTTTACGTGTCCAGTCAGTCTTTTTTTTCGATTACGAGACATCTGTTTTCTGTGTGTTCGTAGTGAGATACGTTCAAGGAAACGTCTGTTTCCATTAATACTTAATTGTACCAATTTGTGTTACACTTTATTACTGTTTCTGTGTTATCTCCTGAATAAATAAATAAAATAAATAAATAAATTATTACTTTGTTTAAACAATGTATCAGGAAACAGTCGCCTTGCTATAATCCTTAAAGGATGGCATATCATTAACTCTCCATTTCAGATAGTAATTAGCAAATTACAAATGGCGAGTTAAAAAATTAAATATAAGTATGCATGCATACAGTTTTAAGTAAATTTAGAAGAATAAGAATATAAAAAACAGCCTAATGCTTATTTTTCAAAATCGTTCGTTTCCTGGACCAAAGCCCCATTCAAGTTAGCAAATTTAAGTAAGTTTATCATTACAAATAAAATAATAATAATAACTTAAATTCCCTTGATGCGATATTTTTCAATTACACATTATAAAATTACGTATATAAGGGTCAGTTGAACTACCGGGGCGATTGAACCGGTTCAATTGACCCCGCGATTCTTGGACCAATCGTCTCGACAGACCTTTTAGCAAAAAATATTATTTACTCGGATTTAGGCAGCGTTGCGACCATCATTTTTATAACAACATAGGCCTAAAAGTCAAAAGAAATCAACAAAATACAAAACAGTCCAAATACACTGTTATTTTGCATAAAAATGACCATATAATACGGGCGTAATATTTACCTTGACCGTCCTAAAACTTCGTTGCCCTCTAGTGCGCATCCGCGCTGGTCTACACCCGCGGCTGACAGTCAGTTACTTGCCGCGTTTTATAGGAGTGTGCTGAAGGTACACGCACATTGATAACTTATTTGGTTTCTGAGAAATCGCGTGTGGAGCACTTGCCCCGCGGTTCAATTGTCCCCGGTCTCCCCTACTAAGGCTTCGCTGCCCGTCTGTTTGTCGGTTCGTTTGTCACCAGGCTGTATCTCATGAACCGTGTTAGACAGTTGAAATTTTCACAGATGATGTATTTCTGTTGCTGCTATAACAACAAATACTAAAAGACAGAATAACATAAATAAATATAAATATAAAAATCGCGGGCTTCCATACAACAAACGTGATTTTTTTGGTCGTTTTTGCTCGATATTGATAACGGCAACAGATAAACGCTTGAAATATTCACAGAATACTTAGTTATATCACTTTAAAAATAAATAAATTAATTAAAATAAAACAAATATTCAAGGGGGCTCCGATACAACACACGTGATTTTTTTGCCGTTTTTATAGATAATGGTACGGAACCCTTCGGGCACGAGTCCGACTCGCACTTGGCCGGTTATGAAATTGAGGTGTTGCCGATTGGAAATTCTATCGGACACTTGGCTAGTATAAAGACGATACCATTCTTCAATCGCTTACTTAGTAACTTTATTTTGTAAAGACCATTTGACTAAGACGATTGTATCAAGATCTTACAAATCATTGTCCTATGGCCAGTTAATCTGATAAGGATCACTTTGGCGTCGTTGCGTGGGAACACTAAGGATGTTTACAGCGAATATTTCGTGAAGACCACGCCAGCACACTTGTGCTAATAACTCATTTAATTTGAAGTCAACGGACTTATATTACAACCCATAAACCATATTCATTGCATATTTCTTCTACTGAATTTCACACTTGTAGAAGTAAACATTGATATTATTTAAATGTATTATTGCAGTTGGAAATAGATAAGTGTTGGCAATTTGATTCCAATCATTGCCTGTTTATTTAAGTATGATAGTGATATTGAAAAGAGAGCGAATGCTGGAAATTAGGTGAATGGAGCGTTGCATGCGTTTATGAAGAGCCAGAAAGTGTCCAAAAAGGCTCGTCTGGCTGTTCATAGAGGTGTGCTGGTTGAGTGAATTTTGGGTATGGCAGAAGAAACATGAAAGTAGAATCAATGCAGTCGAGATGCGAGCTTTGTGAAATATGTGTGGTGTGACTATGAGTTTTCTTTTTTAAATAAGATAGATGTGCATTTGACCTCTATCTCACCTGATGGAAAGTGATGATGAGGCCGACGATGGAGCATGCACACCTAGATAATGCCTATTCACTCTCTCCTTGAAAAGACCGAAGTTGTAGCGTTCTGGGAACAAGTCTGCAGGCAGGGAGTGGCAGGATAAGGAATAGCGTGATAAGAGAACGATGTGGTGTGGAAGACGATGTAGTCGTGTGAATTGAGAAAGGTATTGATGGTTTGGAAATGTGGAGAGGATGAACGAAAGCAGACTAACGAAGCAGATTTATAAGGCGAGTGTGCATGGTAGGGTTGGAAGGGGAAGACCACGGCGAACGTACCAAAACCGAGAGAGAACCAAGAACTTAATGAGAGTAGACGAAGCAAAAGGTGTGTGTCAGGATCGTAGCAGGTGGAAATCCGTGGTCTCTGCCTACACCTGTGGGAAACAGGCGTGATATATGTATGTGTTATTTATGGCCGAGATTTCGTTACTACGGGTTATACTTTAACATTTGCCGCATACAAAATGTGTAAATTTTTAACTGATAGTAAGATAATCTATCCACGGATTGAATATTGGGAACGGGCGTTAGCCGTTACAACTTAATAAAACTTTAATTAGTACATAGTGTTAGAAGCGCGATAGAGCAATAAACGGAGGGACATCCGAAACAGCAGAATGCTTTGATGGCATCTATTGCCTTATCGCCCGTGTGACATACAAATTATTTTCATCACACTTCCGAGAAAAAGAGCACATTTGTCATGATACCATTATGTTACAGAGCAATCGACGGCGTACGGGCTGTTCCGCAAGACGGGGCACTTCACGCCGCCCGCGCGCTCCATCCCTCGCTTCAGGAAGTACAACATCGAAGACTTCCACTTCGTCAAGGTGCTGGGCAAAGGCAGCTTCGGAAAAGTCAGTATATGTATTTACAAGTATCACTACTTTTGGCCACGACACCACATGCAATTTTCTCTTCGTTATACTCTAAACACAGCTAAATTTTTCGAGTAAAAAGTATCTACGTTCACCGGGATGTAACTTTGGTTTCCAGCCAAACCGTTCAGCCATTAATTCGCGATTGAATGAGTAACATTTAAACATAGGAAGTAGGATTAGGACCTTCTGAGATTTACGTAACCCGCAATTGTTAAAGTATTTTCCTCACAGCCTCACTCTAGAAAGGGATACCGAGAGGGCCGAAAATCCTAGTAAATTTGAAGTTTGGTTCGTTTTTTAGCATTTTTTTGTTGATATCCAAAAACACTTGAATATTTTTCGCGTTTGTCACACGTTTACTTTTGTGACACGTCTCTCAGCGCCGCTACATTCGTCTTCGATATTCGCTCAACCTCTTCAACATATAGCTATGTGTGCAGAAACTCGGTTTTTTTCTTGGCAATATCCCTTGTTTTATTTCTTGTGTGTTTATTTTGGGATAGCGTGGAAGCTACTACTAGTTATGCTTTGAATTCAACGAGTTTGATTACAAACAATAACGTTGTAATTATGACTCTTTGTTGGTGTTTAAAATAGAGAAGCTTTGTACTGGGCATCAACCGAATTTAAATCGGTCTATTTTGTGCATTGTATGCCACCAAACAGCACGAGTAGCCATAGCTGGGCACCGTTAATCAAATAGTGACAATCGTTAATCGCTAACCCGTTACTAAAAAAAATAACTTCATTAAACGTTAAAGCGTTACATTTCGGAAGAGTCAACGGATGTTAACGTTAATCGTTAACTCGTGATAGAAATTCCATTTTACATGTGGTTGCGTTACTGATTTGCTTATAAAAAATGTTGGTATGGGCTATGGAAGTTTAGTTTAAGGTCCTGAAAAATCATAAAATAAGGGTGTAAGATTAGGGTTTGTAATAATATTACCTAATTATTTAGAGACCAAATTCAAATCAAAATCTATCTGACATAAGCCGCGCGATGTGCTTTTGGCAAATGGTAGTTAGGTACTTCACTAACGTTTACCGGACTTTAATTTAATCGAGCCCGTTAACAATTTTTGAAATTAACTTAAAAGTTAATTCGTTAATTAACTTGTGCCCAGCTATGCGAGTAGTCGAGTAGTAGTAGAGTATCTTGCGTAGTTAAGATAGTCTTAGGGTGCATCTAGAAAAACAATGGGGACACGTCTTGTGACGCAAACAGAGGCTATTCTCCTTTCCAACTTACAATATTTATTACTATTTCCAAACATTATTAATACGGAGCATGCCTCTCTTTACTTCGTTCCGGAAGCTTCGCTTCGCGCAGTGTGCCAAGTTCCTAAACTTGTCTATTTGGAGTATTTCTGAGTAAGTTTTACAAATCGCCGTCTCGTGGAAAAATATCGTATGCCAAACACAATTACCGAGCGATTTACAATTATTTGAATAAGGTTATCCGCAAATTAATTATCCGAGCAAAGCACAGTGGTTCTCAAATTTTAAATTTATTTGCGCTGATTGGTAACAACGTGCCATTTTTATCTTCAGAGCAGTCACTGCAGTTGTCTGGCACTCGCCTCGGCTCATCTCTTGGTTGCATTTAGGTCAACGAGAGAAAACAAAGCAATTGCGTTTTGTAGTAGGTACGTGTGCTTGAAGTGAAAATTCTATTATTTTAACCGGCACAAAGAGAAGGAGTTGCTAAGAAATGCCAACTTTTAAAGAGCGAGGATTAGCAGCAACTACTCGTCCCGTTATAAGTATAATCTCTTGTCGTAATGTAAAGATTCGACCAAGTAGTTGTTCGCAACAGTGGCTTCACAAAATTAAAATAGAACTAGAAAATGTATCAACCAACCAAAAATGCGACCCAAAATGAAATCCTAGAACCGCCACTGGTTGTTTGTTAATTTTTCTTTGACGTTGGTGTGTAGGTAGTTTTTATCCCGGATTAACTTTAAATAGAACTAATACCTTTTACTGGAAATTGAGTAACAATAACCAAATACTACGCAAAAGCGTGTAAATAATAATAATAATGAATAGTTTATTTTGTAAAATGTACCATATTATGATGTTAGTCAGACCAAAAATCTAACCGATCACAAAAAAGCTAGCCTTTTCAAATTAAATTTCAACGATAAATAGTAAAATATTTGTCCTTGGTCGTAGAAGACAATAAATACCTAGTGAGCATCAACGTACCCGTCAAAGATATCCATGATCCACCTACTACTACTAGTTACTATTTGGGTACCTACATAGTACCCAAATAGTAACTAGTTCAAAGAAATAGTACCTTTGTAATTTCGGAGATATGTGCCCCGTTTAACGGGCATGCTAACTTGACGTCAAGCTGGCGTACCAAGTCTGGATCTCCAGAATGGATCTACTCCCAAAAAAATAGTACCCAAATAGTACCCCTGGCTCGCGATGTCTCAACTTTGTAGGTTTAATAGAAACAGATATTTCATACCAAACACGGGTTAAATATTGTGCACCGTCAAGATAGCGTACCCGGCCGAGATCACACAGAAAACTGTTGAATTCTTAATCCATCTATATACCAAACATTGTACCTGAAAGAGTACCCCTTTCACGATAAAAACATTTTGACTTGGTACGCCAGCTTGACGTCAAGTTAGCGTACCCGGGCTCATATCTCCGAAATTACAAAGGTACAATTTCTTGGTACTAGGTGCTAATTGGGTACTATTTAGGTACTATTTTTTGGCATCATCCGATCCTGAATATCTTCGACGGATACGCCAACTTGATGCTCACTAAGAAGAGTTCTATCTCTGGACGCTGTAAAGTCAACCGTCGCGATACGTACTTTATAGATGAAGTTTACGATCCCCTGTTTTATTTGCCCTTTTCAACATAACCGTGTCCAATCACACGTCGTAACGGTCATTCGCAGTTAAACTGAGGTTGTTACGAGGAAAACTGTGTCAAGCCGTTAAGAAATAAAATGAAAATAGAATAGAAAATAGGTATCTAGATACCTGTTACCCGTGCAACCAGAATAGTTCGAGCAACTGGGTCGCTGGAATACATTAGTACTTGCTTCGTGGCGACGAAGCACTTGTCTATTTGTGACAATGATGAGTTGCGGGAGATGCAAGTTTGCAACCGAAAACTGACGCTATGTGTGTTTGATTGGTTTTTACTTTTTTTCTGCTTACCCACAGAACCAATAAGTAGTTATCCTGGAACGTAAACTTAACAAATAAAAATACAGATTTCAAATAGCCTTTGAAAAGTAGGTTTTTTTCACTTTTTAGTTATTATCATGTGATTTAATGACACACATTTACTAAATCAAGTAACAATAGCATAATGCCAATTGCTCATAACCATTTACAAACTGTTGCTATGCAAGGTGCAAGGATGTCAATCGTTGAGGAGTTCTTCTGGTTCTTCACCACCGGTTCTATTTTACGCTTTAGAACCTTATACAGAAATTGAATCGTCACCCGTGAACTACTTATCATTTAGGAGTCCCGGTGATCATCTACGGTCTTCATCAACAGTTCCACTTCACCAAATAATACTTTTAGAACGTATCTGCTTGAGTTATTACAGAAAATACTTACTTAAATTGCTATATGCGTGCCTATAATATTTGAGGAGTTCCATCGATTCATCATACGTCGACTATGACATCGACGAAAAAATGAAATTTTCAAATCGCTTTATAAATGACGGGAGTTCTGAACTAACAAACATAAAAAAGCCGGTCAAGTGCGAGTCTGACTCGCGCGCCGAGGGTCCCGTACTTACCTATGAAAAACAGACAGTAGCTAGTAGGTACGGAACCTTAAAAACTAAAAAATAATAATTTAACAACTCGGTAGCCATTTACAACCTGCCTATGAAATAGAACAAAATATAACTTTCGCAAGCTCCATCTCCGTGCAATCGTTGAGTGTGATACGACTTTGCAAAGGTTATTCCGTTTAACAATTTTTTTATGTGATGTTATTATAAATTGACGGTTTTCGGACTTTTTCCTTTACTTGTGCTGTAAGGCACTGCTTCTTCCCAAATTTCATGATTTTGGCTAACGGGAATAACCCTAGGTTTTGATTCCCTTTGGATTCCCTTGAAAGTATCAAAAAAATGTGGCATAAACGGTCGTATCTTTTGATTGACAGACAGACAGACAGGCGGACAAACGGGTGATCCTATAAGGGTTCCTTTTTTTTCCTTTTGAGGTACTGAACCCTAAAAATAAAAAATAAAATACAACCGAATAGAGAACCTCTTCCTTTTTTAAAGTCGGTTGAAAAGGAAACTAATATGTAAAGATCTCTCAAAATAGCTAGTGTTTCGCGTAAATTTTTATATGATGGTATATGTTTTCATCTTATTCCCCGGAAATGGGTTATGTGACACGAAGTGAGCATTTTTTATATCAGTCATATCTACTAACTACAGCTAGAGATTTGAAATCGGGTGATTCGGACTCTTGTCAGACCAATTGTTATTTTTTTTTACTCTTCTAAACATAAAATATGATTAAGTACTTAAAATTTAACCTTTTGTGCGCTCGAAGCTGAAAAATAGTATAATAGAATAAAATTATATATAACTTAGCCACTCCCACGAAGTGAGTGAAGATAGTTAATGATAAATTAAACTGATTAGGCAATCAATAGGTGTTGTGGTGATACAAATGACGCAAATGATACTTCAAACGCTTTGATGATCAGTTGATATTAAAATTGGCAAATAATAATACTCTACGTAGCTAACCGGTATAAGCACGTCTGTCTAACGATTATTATTGCCAAATTATTAAAATAAGTGCTATAATAATAATTTGCTTTTACGCAAAAGATTGTGACGTATGAACAACGTAAAAAAGCTGGGCGTAAAACCATTGTCGTCAGACTAATATGATCGGTGAAAACTCGCAACTGACTTGATTGATGGTGGTGCTAACAGGCAAGCTGCAACTGCTCTAGTGCCTGTTCCCAATATACAATCCTTGGATAGATTTCCTTACCACCAGTAAAAAAAAATATCGTATGCAAAAAATGACAAATTTTAACACGTAGTAAGCAAATCTATCCGCAGATTGCATATCGGGAACGGATGAAATGAGGTACTTACTTTTGACTCAGAGTCTCTCATTAGCCCTATATATTGACATTTGAGCGACCATTCTTTACGCAAAAAACAATATCTGTCGTATATTTTAGAAATAACATTAGGTATCTCTTTATAGCATTTAAAAACTAGAAATGCAGTGACCGTAACCTCATCGTCGGCAGCGTGGCACCTTGCCATTTGCAGCGGGGCGCGCAGTTCGCTCCGGTTCACCGTTCACCTGGCCTGCCATGCCATCCTATTTGTATTACTACATCTTCGAGTCTATTCTCGGCACCTACATCACTGGCTCCGATCGCACGTCACAGAACACGTGTCATCGGCCTCGCCGCAAACTCCTATCGCCAAAAGTCGCAAATCATAACGTTCATCCCGCAATCGTAATATCAAATGAATAGATGAAATGTTGAATTTTAAAACGGGAATCTAATATGAGAAAGTAATTTGGGACTATTCGGGATTAGTTTATATAGTACAAATTTATGAGAAGTGCCAGTTATTAATAATTTTAGTTCGGCTATATGTAACTGGCTCTATTAACTGACATTATTTACTGTAGTAGTTGATGCCTGCGTTACAAACAAGTGGTACAGCGGTACGCGGCGCTATGTCTGCGTGAGCTTGTGTTGCACGTACGGATGCCTGCCACGTCACAGCACACTCATCAAAGCTGCATATTTACAAGCGCATGCACACATAGGGCCGCGCGCACAACTGAGTTGAACTATCTGTATTATCGAGTATGTTCGTCCGTTACGCGAGCCAGTCTTCCTGGTTTAGCACAGCTTGGCCCAATTGCCTTTGAGAGCGGGCCAAGAATACAGAGAAAGCAATGATATATTCGAGTTATAAAACGAACAACCCTTGTCGCACGGTTGTCACGAGTGTTTCCTGCAACGTATATCAACAGCTAACACCGCCGAATTTGTTTTTGTCACTTTGCTAATCGTTGACGTCATAGGTGATAATAATACAGCGTGTAAATTTCATACGGGCGTATATTTTACCCAACTACAGTTTCCGATCGTACAAATTATGTGAGAAAGAAATTTTGTTAAATAGTTAAATTAATAAAGAATAATTAATTTTTTAAAGGAGGTCTGGACAGCAATGTGTTGCGTCCATTGTTCGACAAATCTAAACAAATTAACTGTCATGTCATGACGTTTACATAGATATGTAAATCGATTAATTACTTAGATGTAATACATTGCGTACTCAATTAATTTGTATGAACACAAAAATAAGCAATTAGTTACCGAAATGTATGTAAATATGCTTTATAGGTCCGATACTGATTGTCTTTGAAATGTACGCCCGTAGGTATGAAATTTACACGCTATACCTAGATAGGTACAAACTTTCTTCTTTATTATATATTAAAGGTACTTCAATATATCCTAAGGGCTATTTCGGTTAACCTTCGTCGTCTGCGTAATGTCTGATTGTATGATAAACGTTTGATGAAATATATGTGAACGCACCTGCCAAACGGAAGGTCATTGACTAGCATGGTCACCTTCGTATCTGAGATACGTTCATTTAACGTGGATTTCTATGAACGCATATTAAATGCTAATGACATTCTACACATACATACATACATCGCATCACGCCCGAAATCCCTAATGGGGTGGGCAGAGGAACAAGACTACTTGTGGCCAAGTTCGATTAATTAGTCCTAAGATGGTATGATGAACCGTAGGGTGACAGGTGATCAGCCCATCGCCCATACAGATAGTCCACCATGTTGGAGAGGACCCGTCCCTTAGTCGACTTTTACGACATGCCAGGATGATAAGCATCTGCACGCATTCTATGCTATTTTTTCACTCCCAGTGCAGCAGAGGAGTCATGACATTCTAAGTAACACTAAACGCTTTTTTCAGGTACTGTTAGCTGAGCTAAAAGATACAGAATACTACTATGCTGTGAAGTGTTTGAAGAAAGACGTGGTTCTCGAGGACGACGACGTTGAGTGCACACTGATCGAGCGGAAAGTGCTGGCACTGGGGACTAACCATCCTTATCTCTGCCATCTATTTGCCACCTTCCAGACAGACGTAAGTCACATTACTCAATATACGTGACTTTCGCTTGTGGTTATCAAAATCTTTTTAGTCTAAGAACATTCATAAAACTCATCTCACAAATAAGTAGTAACAACAAATTAAATAGGTGACAAAAAAACCGTAAGCGCAATAATAATTAACTACTACAATTTATATACGTAAGCCCCACGTTGGGCGCCACTGATCCCAACTAGTAACGAATAACAATATTTTTTCCAGTCTCACCTGTTCTTCGTGATGGAGTATTTGAACGGCGGAGATCTGATGTTCCACATTCAGCAGAGCGGGCGATTCCCCGAGGCACGGGCTCGGTTCTACGCGGCCGAAATTGTTTCAGGACTCAAATTCCTGCATAAAAGGGGAATTGTTTACAGGTAACCACTTGTTTATTTATATACTACTATTTAAATATTCTGATTTTCTTTAGCAACCTAGGACCGCTTCTAACTACCCACAGGCAGGCAGGAGGCCTGTGATAAGTTTTGGTATTATGTTCAAACCGCGAATTTTTTGCACTGAGTTTTTAGAGCTTATGTGTGAAATTTATTCGGATACTTACCATAACTAAGCACTTGCGCGAGATTTTTAGCGAGAAAAACAGCAAGAGAAGACCTGCACAAACCTGTGAAGTAATTGAACGTTGTGTGTGTAGTTCCCAATCTCCCTGCGACGGCATTCATCCCCTCCTCATGAAACGCATACCTACAGGGCTGAGATGATTTAAATCACGATAAAAATTTTGTGATTTAAATCAATTAAGTATGTTTTCACTGTAAAGACATACCTAACCGACATAAATAACGGCACACACACGCGTGACACGCGCAATGTTTAGGTACCTACACCTTGCTTGGTGCGGGGTTCGGGAAATCCCCCGTAATTCAAACTTGCAAGTTTTCGAGATTTCGTTCATTCATTTCCGAATGATTGGTGAAAGTGTCAATAAAAAATGATGTCTCGAAGAAAAAAAAGATACAGCTTGAGTGCATTTTAAAGATTTTTTTTTAAACAATTATTAAAATCATTCGCGCGGACCTCGCGCGTTTCATAACGCCGTCACTATTTCTTGTTAAAGTGTAAAAATTAGAGCGATACGAAACGCGCGTTGTCTGCGCGTGTAAAAAACGCCGTGGGCAAATGCCCTGAACTTATATACCCAGCAGTGGGATGTTTGTCGTATCATGGCGTTTTCCTCTAACCTGGGTCATTTTATTTAACAGGGATTTGAAACTAGACAATATCCTATTGGATTTCGACGGGCACGTGCGCATCGCTGACTTCGGCATGTGCAAACTGCAGATATATCTGGAGAAGACTGCGGACACTTTTTGCGGCACTCCGGATTACATGGCACCTGAGGTATATTACATGACATCTGGAGATACAATAGCTATAATAAATAAGTTCATTTTATGCTAAATTCTATTGCAATGATACCTACTAAAGCACAACTTGTAATTATCAATAGCAAGTATGTATGTCTATCTATAGTGTACCTTTCATTGTAAACAAACGGAAATGGAAATTATAATTTACATGTTCCCGTACATGTTGCACTTTTATAATAGACTAGGTATATTTACGTGTAGGTCTTTTTTAGGGTTCCATACCCAAAGGGTAAAAACGGGACCCTATTACTAAGGCTCCGCTGTCCGTCTGTCCGTCCGTCTGTCACCAGGCTGTATCTCATGAACCGTGATAGTTAGACAGTTGAAATTTTCACAGATGATGTATTTCTGTTCCGCTATAACATCAAATACTAAAAAACAGAATAAAATAAATATTTATATTGCTCAATATTGATAACGGCAACAGGTAGACGCTTGAAATATTCACAGAATATTTAGGTATATTTTAACTTCAAAAATTAATAATTAAATTAAAATAAAATAAATATTTAAGGGGGCTCCCATACAACAAACGTGTTTTTTTTGCTTGATTATAATGGTACGGAACCCTTCATGTGCGAGTCCGACTCGCACTTGGCCGGTTTTAATTTTAAGATATTTTAACAACAACGTCTTACTCTTACTAGATCATCAAAGGTCTGAAGTACAACCAGACTGTGGACTGGTGGTCATTTGGCGTGCTACTATACGAGATGCTCATCGGCCAGAGCCCGTTCAGCGGCTGCGACGAGGACGAGCTGTTCTGGTCCATTTGCAACGAGATGCCGTCTTACCCGCGCTTCCTATCGACCGAGTCTCTCAACATGTTGACACGAGTAAGTCTTCTTTATTACACACATTCACGGGAAAGCGTCCGCGAGCGAACGCTCCCCGCCAGGCCCCCATACAGTGTTTTTCGCTAAAATCTATGACGAAGCTCATGCGTCATGAGCCCGGTGCGTACGTTAAACAGACTGCCTCTTATTATACTTTCAAGCGGGTTAAGTTCGTGCAACATGTTTACTTATAACGTTTTGTTTATATTTAAATAGGGATTTATTCATGACGCGTATACGCGTCACTGGTCTGGCGAAAGCTTTCGAGCATGACGCACACGTGTGGTCATGGGCTTTGAAAGGGTTAACCTTTTGAACGCCACGGCTGAGTGCGAGAAAACATGCCCCGGACGCCGAGTGACGACTGTAGCTGACAAAATGTTTGGAAAGGGTGGCGTTCAAAAGGTTAACGAAATATATTTTCGAAATAGAAGAAACCAAGCGAAACGATTTTTGACATAGGTAGATTGGTTTGGTTTGGTTTTGTTTGACTTAGCATTGTTGCTTCTGTTTCACCTTTATCCGAATTGCAATCAATGATGCAAAAATAACTACATATTCTGTTTCATTTTTCAGTTGTTGGACAAGGACGCACATACGCGACTTGGCGGAACCGAGTGCATGTACGGTGATATTCGGGACCAGGACTTCTTCAGGCCCATACACTGGGAGAGGCTCGAGAGAAGGGAGCTTGACGCGCCCTTCAAACCTAAAGTGGTAAGTATTTTTTCCTCACAGGTAAATTAAGGTCCAATTATGAACTCATAAAAATATACCATACCCAAACCAGTTCCTGAGATGAACCACAAATTTCATCCATTTCGGGAAAATTCCTTCTGTTTGGTAAATGGTTCACATTCTTTCACTTCATTGTCGTTCGCACGAACTACGAAGAATACAATAATAGTTAACTTACGTGTGAAAGAAGGGGTATCGATAAGCTAAGCAAATTGGCCCCAAGTTGACAAAAAAATCCACTACACTATATATATATATTTGATATTTCTCATTGTTTTAGTAAAAAACAGGATACTACCTTACCGCTACAATATTTTAAAATTAAAAATAACTACGTTTCTTCATGAGAAAAATCGACAAACTAGGGTCGAAATGGCATTTTTGGTAAATTCTGTTAAAATAAGGGCATTTTTTTACTTTATCGAGTTGTTTTGGAAGCAGTTTATTTTTTGGATTTATATATTTGTTAACGTCTAAAGAACAACATATAAAATGCGCTCATGTCTAAAAACAACTCGATATAGTAAAAAACGGGCACAATTTACCAAAAATGCCATTTCGACCTCGGTTCGTCGCTTTACCACGTGAAGAAAACGTAGTTATTTTAAATTTTAATTAATTGTAGCGTTAAGTTAGTGGCCTGTATTTTACTCAAAGAATGAGAAATATGTAAAAAAACTTATAGTAATTATTTTTGTCTTAGTGGGGCCAATTTTCTTAGCTTATCGATACCCCTCCTTTGTCGGTACCCACATCCATTCGTTTTTGAATTTCGATCCGTGTCTAGACATTATTTAGGGCTAGGTCTTTGTCATCGTAAGTAAGCCTTGTGGTTCGAGATGATATGCTCACGACATAACACTAGTGGATTGAATCGAATTGAGCCAAACATCTCAGGGAGACTGCGGTAGTAAACAGGCCTACTAAATCGGGAATATATTTTTTATTGCCAAATCGCTTGGCGATGTGCCATCCAACAGCTTTAAATTTGTTCTTGATTACACAACAATACGGTACTGTTGTGTAATCAAGAACTTTTTGATGATTATAATGGTTTTTTGTTTTGAGTCGGTTACCTCTTTAATAATCCTGTAACTTTAGATCAGCGTGACTTATAAAAAAAAATCGTTCGTTTTTCATATTTGGATGAATTGTCCAGAACGTCTGAATAAGAAAGTTTTCTGAAAAATCCTAATTAGTCCGCCATTTACATTATAAAAAATATTGAACAGATATTTTTTTCTTTTGTCGATTAAACAAAAAATGACGAAGATATAGTGCGTTGAAGTTCCACTTTGTAGCAATTAGTGGGGACTTATGACGTCATAAGTCCCCACACCCGAACTTTGATAGTAATAATAATAATAATAATAAATCAGCGGACAATCTTTATACAAATCGATCTAGTCCCAAAGTAAGCTCTAAAGGCTTGTGTTATGGGCACTAGACGACGATATACATACTTATATAGAGAAATAAATACTATGTTACTCCAGCACTTTAAGTTTAACAACTTCTTATCTTGTTCTCTTTTTATTATTTTTTTATTTTTGACGCTGCTGTAATAAGTAATTTAGTAGTAACACACACGTACACATTATCACAATATTAAGTATATATATATACACACACACACACATATATATATATATATATATATATATATATATATATATATATATATATATGTGTGTATAACCAATCCATCTAAGTATTAGTAAATAAATAATTATTTGCATGTAGTGTATTTATATGTATAGCGCTCCGTGAGTCACAAACGGTGCTGGCTGAAAATCAGCGCTGTAGGTGTCTTACACCTCAGCATTATGCTGAGCCAGTGTCCCATTCACTGCCGCGAGGACACACACACCACCGTTTTGTTTTTATTGTTTAAATTTTTATTTATGTTACTCTGTGTGTCTTCTGTGTTAGTGAATAAATGTTTCTTTCTTTCTTTCTTAATACATAGGAAACATCCAAGACTCAGGAACAAACATTCGTGCTCGTCACACAAATATTTGCCCTTACCGGGGATCGAACCCGGGACGCTAGCTTTGGAGGCAGGGTCACTACCAACTAGGCTAACCGCGTCGTCGTTTGATGCGCGTTGTCTTTGTCAATTTTGATTGATTTGATAAAGCAAAAAATACGTGTTTAATATTTTTTGATAATCTAACGGACGGACTAATTAGACTTTTTCAGAAAACTTCTTTATTGTGTGATATCAACGCTTGGTAACTTGTTTACAGAGGCATCCGCTGGACACGCAGTACTTCGACCGCGCGTTTACCGGCGAGCGTCCGCGTCTCACAGCGGTCGAACCTCAGGTCCTCCGCTCCATGGACCAACAGCCCTTCAGAGGGTTTTCATACACCAACCCCAACGCGACCGACCGCTAATGCAAACCATGTGGCCACACGTGGCGGTTGAGTTTCGCTTGGCTGACTTTTGACACAGGTCAAAATGAACGCCCGCCCAATTTGGGTTGTTTTGAGCACCAAATTCGAAATTTAGGTCTTTCCCGTCAACTATCAGTTTGACATATTTCATTGAGGCAGTTCTGAGCTATCAAAAATATGAAAATTTTCTGATAAGGCTTACGGACTTTGCATCTCGAAAAATTGAAATAGACGTACACTGGAAATAAATAAGGAGATAAAGAGTTTTTACTTTAGTCAGTTGTTACACAATGTATTTTATTCTAGCCTTTAGATATTTTTTTTTGTTATAAAAAGAATATAAAGAAGAACCCGTCTTTCTAATACTCATTGTTAAGGGACTAAGTTGTCATTTTAAAAACGGTATCGACGCATAGATAAATACAATTATTATTAGAAAAAAAATAGAGTGTCAGAATATTAGTAAAATACCGCCCTTGGGAAGAAATTAGTTCAAATGATTTTTAAATGGCCGATGAAGCATGTACGGATTCACGAAAGAACAAAAAAACATACCTTAAAATATATTTAAACTGTGTGCACATAATAAAATACTATGAAAATTCACAAAAAAATATCACCAATACAGCTCAGTACATGTACATACTGACGTACATAGCTTATTACATATTTATAAGTCATGTGTCTGGTACACGAATTGAAGTTACTTAGTATATAAGTCAGTAGGCTAATAAATATAATTTGTATAGGTAACATAACCCTTTGACCGCAACACAATACTTGATTTGCGAATTACAATCTTATGCGGTTACAGATTAATTGCTATTTTACTGCGTATATGGCTTTTCGCTTCATGTATGACCGACAGTTTTTTGTAAAGCGAAGACGCTTTTGAATGTTGGTTGATGATAAAAATATAGTTTGCCCAAATTCGCTTTATAAGTTAAAAGACAAATCGGTGAAAATTATATGTCGTCAACCATATGCGCGTTTTGTTACTGTTTTAAATACGGAACACTAAACGAACATAGCAACAATACATTCACAAACGACTGCCTCATCTGATTTACCTATACGTAACCTATAAAATGTTTTATTACGCGATATGGTTACCTAGATAAATGTATAATAAAATTATTTTTATTGAAACCTCCGACCTGTTGTACATTGTTTGTTAATTAAATTTTATATTTGACCTTAGCACCTATAAGTGTTTTATTTATTTATTCGTATTTCATTCTGTGTAACAAAAATATTATGTGCTTACAAATAAATTATACTTAATATTATTTTATTCCAATATTATTTGGTCAGATCAGACTGGGCCGTTCAGAAATGTATAACCTTTTGACCGCCACATTCGGCTGCAACCGTCAGCAGATACAGGGTAAGAAAGTCCTTCATTAACTTGACTTAAAGTTGAAATTCGTGTTACTTCTCAGACATGCTAGGCGGTCAAAAGGTTAAAAACGATACTTTTATCTAGCTACAATACGTATTTTTTGTACTCCTGTATATCTATCATTTATAGAGTCACGAACACTAATATGATTTGGTCTAAAAACGCTTGTGGCGTGTTCCATTCGATTGTGGTATTCGCCTTCGGCTCACATCACAACCCACGCTCCTCTCATTTTAAGTTACTTACACAACCGCTGCATAAAATACTATACAAGTTCATCATACTATTTCCTCAACTCAATCAGCAGACTCACTGGATATTGAATGAGTAGCTGGTAAAGCTTACAGCTAGTTTTCACAAACAGCTTATGCTTGTCCTTAATCTCGCAAACTTCCAAACCCGTTATGGCGGGATCCTGTATCGGCTCCTTGTCGAAATATTTTATATTTAATTCGACAGTTGGCTGTATATTCGTATCTTCTGATAGTAAGTATTCCTTTAATAAACGAAACTGTACCTAAAAACACAATTTGTTTTAATATTTTATTATTTGCCCGTTAAAAGCCGGTTGAAGTTGGTCAAGGGCGTACGAACCGCCTATCCAACTTGGGGACATCTGTTGCCAGACATAGGTACCTAAAGTTTGAAACAAAAACATGCCAAAGCCATTGAAATAAATAGTAAGGAACTGCTCAAAGCAATTCTCGCGCTGCTTACTTTTGTGGTGTCATATCGCGAATATGACACCATCGCACGTTCAGTCGCATGCCAACCACGGTCATGGACCCGTTTAAGTGATTCCACAAACAACCTGTGAGACCGCACGGCCGAAGCCACCGCCGACAATGATATGAAAGGGTGTGAATCAAGCAATACTAGACTTTAGTATATATGTCGTAAGTACTAAGACATCAGCAATAGGGTGCATGGTTATGCCATGGCGCTGGCATTTGACAACCTATGAGACTTGTTACACGAAATTGTACTGATAGGCATATCCTTCTTTGGAGATCTTTGGCCAAAGCCTTTCACGACGGATACACTTCCACCGTCACCTGCTTATTGAGAAACGGAATCTGCTGCTAGATTCCAGTGGGCGGGATTATCTTAAATAACATTTTTCGATATACCAGACGGCATGGCAGTCTCTAATTAATTATTAATTAGTTGACGGGGAAGTGAATTGGTGATCAGAATTAGTACTTGCAGGTTCTAATGACATAATGCAGAGCTGATATCAAATACTTTATCATACCCTTCCATCTTCGAATCCCAAAATCACGACTTCTCCATGCTGCAATCCGCACGTCATTTCCGGGTCATTATAATGAAAATGTAACATGTCTCGATAGCGGAAGCCCTCCAAGGGCACAGTTGCAAATGGCACTGGAACAAAATAAAATTGCAGTCATATAAAAACGACTTTATATTATCCTTTCTGAACTTTGCAAGTCTGTAATTTATTGACTCAATGTTTGGACTTTATAATGGGCCTATTAAGGTTTCTATTAACAAAGGTAACGAAACGACGGATACGCGGACTACGGGCCAACAGTGGAAAACAAACCTTAATATATGCACATTAAATTAAAATTCACGTTATACTTCAGTACTGCTTGACGATTGGCCGACTTGTATTTGATCAGTCTACTATTTCATCACAGCGACAGTGGCTAACAATCAACATTATTATCGACGTTTTCATACAAAAGTTCTCAAAATATATTATACTCGCGTATGACTCTTTTGACCGCTAACCCTCTATGTTAGCGGTCAAAAGAGTAATATAATGTATTGCCATGTTGTAGAAGTGTGTTGCTTCTTAAGAGGAGTGTGCACCGGCTTTTCATACAAAAGGCGATAACGATTTCCACCCCTTAAATGTTAACCGATGTTTACCAATTTTTGATGGGTTGTCAGTCAGAACAAAATCTAGGACTATACGTTTTGTATTTTCACTATAATCAATTAATTCAGTTTTATTGTAGTTCCAGTATTTGGTATTATCATACAAAACAAATTTCGGCATTATTTAACTTTCTTGATCTTTAATCAGAATTCAAAAAACGTATAGACTCGGATTTTGTTCTGACTGACCAGCTATCAAAAATTGGTCAAAATCGGTTAACATTTTTATGTGAACTTTTGTATGAAAAGGGTGATTTTTGCCTTTGGTTCACAGTCCCCTTAAAGAAGTATTATTATGAGCCTAATCTAGTACGGTATATTCAATATTATATTTATTTTATTACCATTGATAAGGGCATTAAACTTGTCTAGCCCCTTCTTGTATGGCAAACGCTTGTTTAAGTTTGGGCCTGTGATGACGTATGTTGATATATCTGTTATTTTTTGACTGAATGCGAGACAATCTCTTCGAAATTGTATGAGCTGCCCCCATTTTAATGAGACAAATACATCGTCTTTCAGAACATGGATGGTATTCGTTGCGTTCTCAAAATTCGTATAGTCGGGTCCATAATGTTTGGCTAATGATTTAACCTTCAATTTTTTATTTATTATGTCAGCCTTCCACAGGGTATAATTGCAATCTATTATGTAGCAGCAGTTATCATGTACTCTGTAATAAAATGTACTCATCACAATGGGCGTTAGCACACGGGATACTTTCAATCGCGCATAACCGCGGCTCTCTGTCCCTGTCTCTACTCTATATTCACGGGTGAAGGTGTTCAGAAGCAAAAGTATTCTGTGCTAAGGTCTAATTTATTTCATCTACACCCATATCATAAAGACTCCATAATGTATTCAAAAACCGTAGGAAATGACGCATTATTACAACCTGTACTGTAAAATGTTATTACAGTATCAATTTTAGTATCGTTATGGTCATAACGATATAGATATGATCGCCACGCCGGCGCGGCCGTCGCCGCAGACGGTGTGGCCCCATCGGCGCGCCGACAGCCACGATTGCAACAAATAACTTGTTGTCAGAAAATATTGTTTCTGAACACATCATGGAGGATTTATAATATGTGTGTAGATAAAGTTATGTATGCAACTCGACATAATTCGGCCTTAAAACACTCGTGCGATCTTATTATGAAACTCGCCTAAAGGCTTGTTTCATAAAACCGCACTAGTGTTCTAGGGCCTTTCATTATGCAACCGTTGCATAAACTACTATTAAAGTCCTACATTAATGCCAAGCTCAGATACAAATTACATAAAGCAGTAGTTACCAGTGGCGAAGCGACAAATATTTCCTAAGGGAACCCGGAAGAATTTGAACTGTACGTGCGGATCTGAAATTTAGTTGGAGTAACATGGACTTCACTGACAGCTAGCCCTAGCTAGTCTAGCTCTCTAGCTTGGTAAAGCCGTCAGGAATCGGCTTGTAGGCAGGCTTCGCCAGTCGGTAGTTACATACACTAGTGCTGTTTTAAGTCCCTGCGGCCCTAACATGCATGCCACAAAGATAAATTAGAACCGTTTATCTCTAAGTGCGTCTCTCTCACACTAGTGCCGACTAAAGAGATAGTCATAGAGATAAACGGTTTTAATTTATCTTTGTGGCATGCATGTTAGGGCCGCAGGGACTTAAAACAGCACTAGTGTAACTACTGCTTTATGTATTTTGTATCTGAGCTTGGCATTAATGTAGGACTGCTGTAGCTGGACTGATGTAGGTTCATAGGTTGACTGGGACGGATATGAATGTGTAAACTTGTAAAGTCTGTTCGCGGAGAGTTAACAAAAAAAACAGGGCTTCTTAACTCATTACAAATAGCGGCCCGCTAATTATTTTTACCGATGATAATAAAAAATTAAAGGGAAAGACTATTTTTTTTTTTTTCATAGAATACTATTATTGAATAGCTTGTATATGTCCCATTGCTGGCATAGCACCGCACGACGACCATGACGAAGTCTCAGAGTCGGAGGAAGAATCAGAGTTGATGACGTTTATTATGAAACGTTCACTTACTTCGTCCAAAACGCCACACTCGAAGCGTATTTGGCAATATGACCGCTGCGTGCGCGCGCTCGCAAGCCCGGCGCGGCGCGGCGCTTGACAACAACTGCGTGCCTCGTACCACGAAATTCAGTGCGCGCGGCGATAAGCGACGCCCGTTATGCAGATTGCGATAGGAAAGCGACAGTCGTAATTTCGAGACGATATCATAATATTTATCAATTCTCGGCGAACAGACCTTAGATATTAATAAACTTACCGCCACCGCCAAGACTGTCTCATTTCAAATGCATTATGAGAGGGTCTCCGCCAACACAGTCCCATTTCAAATGCATCATCAGAGGGTCTAGTGTTGAAATAATTTTCTATATGTTTATAATCATTGTCATTGTGCAATTTAACAAACAAAGTCAATCTATAATATTCACTATTATTACCAACTACAACGATCATATTGTCACTCTCTTCAAAGTCGTCACCTGCAATCCAGAGAAAAAGATAAATATTCTTACAATCGCATGGCTTATACAATTGAATGTAGCTATATACATATACACCATGGTTACTTACTTACATGATAATGAGATTACTTTCACGCATTCAAAGTTTATAATATTATAGTATTCTACATTAGCAGAGTTAACTACTATAATGTTACCTAAAAAAAAATCATGTTTTAACAGGGTAGGTTACAGAGGCGAAGTGTGAGGGAAAGCCGATGTATCATTTCTATTTTTAAACATATATTATTACTCATTAAATATTGTATTTACGTATAGTTTTTCTTTATGTAAATACAATATTTAATGAGTAGGGCTGGTTCATTCCTCGGCCAATGTATAGGCATAGCTATACAGCGAGGGAATGCAGCCAGCCTTATGGGCACCTTCCCCAACGGCAGTGATTTAGGCGATATTTTTTGATACGGGTAAGTAGTTAAGTATAAGTTAAATAAAACAATGAAAGATTTAAAAAGGAAAACACTTAATACTAAATACTAACATAGTATTAATATTTTTCCTTTTTAAATCGTTTATTGTTTTGTTTACCTTTTTAAACTTAGTAAATCTATAGACTATAGTAAAAAAAACTAATATGTAATTTTTATGTTAATACATACATACATAGCATCACGCCCGAAATCCCTAATGGGGTGGGCAGAGCCACAAGACTACTTGTGGCCATGTTTAATAACATAATAGTGTGATTAATTAGTCTTAAGATGGTATGATGAACCGTATGGTGACAGGTGATCAGCCCATCGCCCGTACAGATAGTCCACCATGTTGGAGAGGACCTGTCCCTTAATCGACTTTTATCACATGCCAGGATGATAAGCATCTGAACGCATTCTATGCTATTTCTTCACTCCCAGTGCAGCAGAGGTGGATGTTAATACAAGAAGTAATTAATAATATTATAATGTTTGAGTTAAGAAATTATGCACGCCTTACCCTCACGCACCGCCACTGGTAGGTTAATCAAACAAACTAAACAATGGGTCATTCACTGCAAATATTAAGTACAGGTGAAGCATTGGGTTTACATTTATATTTTAAAATGTCCCTTTTTTTCTATCAATTACCTTAATAACCCACATTCCTGAAATCCTCATTCCAAGTTACTTATGAAGATGTTTTTTAAATGGTACATGTGTATTTCATCTTGCTTGCAAGCGATCTAGATAGAATATATTAGTGTATATACAAAAGCTGCTAAAGAGTGCTAGGAACAGTAGGAGCTTGAGTAAATTGGGCTGGAAGTACATAATATATAGGTATGAATACATATACGGACAATGCATAGCCTAAACGGGTGGTCCTAGAGGTTTGAAATCTGGAGGAGACATTCCTCGAGTACCCTAGCCTAGAGGTGCACTAAGGAGGGATTTTTGGAAATTCCATCCTAAAAGGGGTGATAATGTTTGCATGGAAAATACCGCAGGCGAAGCTGTGGCGGGTCTACTAGTACCTTTATATACATGAATGTTTTTGATATCCTTTTTCTTCATTTCTTGAGTGTTTTTTACAGTAGCCAATTGTAAGTTATTCCATAACAGTGAGTTAAAGTATAGATCTCTCCAAGAGAGTGTAGATTTATTTTTGTGTGAAACTCCATGGTTTACTATTCCATCTTTAGCTAAATCATGCCACAGTCCTTGATCCTAAAAATAAATAAAAATAATAATAAATAAAATGCTTGAATAACTGGGACACATTCATAGATAAGCAGATATAGGAGAGCTGTGACTTAGCAAATATTACTTGTGCAAGATTATGTGGTGACCATGGCCATATTAAATATGATCATGTTAATAAAAATAAATAAATATAAAAATAAATATAAAATATTTTCAGATTTCACAGATCCATAGATTGTTAGTTACAAAACGCTTTTACGACTACGTTAGTACACTAATATTAAAAGGTTACATAAAACATTTAAGGACACAAGACATGAAGTTCGGTTTATCGGCGGAAAATATCCGAATCCGACCTCCCTGCTATCATTTTCAGGATGCTATTCGTGCTCCCCCTCAACTGCATCACCACAGAGGCCGTCTTCTTTCGTACTATTGCATCTACGCTAGCATCGGCAAACATCCCAGAGGCGCTACAGAATCGAGGAAGCCCAAACAGAGCCCTGAAAATGTTATTGTATTGGATTCACAGGGTATTGTAGGGCTTCAGCCTGAAACTAGCCCACAGACCGCACATGTAGAAACTTTGGCAGTGAGCTCTAAATAAAGTCAGCTTCACTTGGCCACTACAACGTGCGAATCTGTGTGCCAGCATCCCTCCCCGCACCGACAACGCCCTGCGCTCCCGCTCGATGTCGAGATCGTCTCAGGTCCTCGGTCACAAAATGACATGTAGACAAAACACATTTTTTTTCCAATGATCGGTAAATGTCGAGGAGGGTTAGTGCATGCAACCACAATGCATTTTCATTAATTAAAGTTTTAAGTATTGTAGGGCCATTACCAGCAGAGCTCTGATAAATCATTTGTTGGACCTTTCGCTCAGGTAATTGAATTAAAATTTAAGTAATTAAAGTACCAACTTATAGAAGGGCTAAAACTAAAAAATCATTTCTAGGAAATTGTACATGTTTTTACAATAAAATACCTGAAAACATTACAGAACAAACAGACACAATGTTCAAATCTACTGTAAAGTGAATTCTTATTTCTAGGGCATGTTACACAGGAAAGACTACGTAATGGACAGGGACGTGTGGCTTCACCACTGACCTGCACCGGCGATCCCTGGGTCTCGATGAGCGTACCTGCCGTGGTATATACTTAGATTTGTATAAAACTGTAGACATCATTGTTAACTTAAGTGTACTGTTTTGAAAAAATGATTCCTCACCGAGTTTCTTGCCGGCTTTTCTCAGTAGAGGATTTTTTTCCGAACCGGTGGTAGATTCATTCCTTGACTTTCATAAGAGCTTGTAAAAGCCTAAATTGTATAAAGATAGTTTGACTTTGACTTTGAATATAATAAATACCTAAGTATACTCAAGCACCTTGGGTTCTGTTCCTTACCTCACATACTTTATATCCAATTTCTTTCCATCTTCTGCTGACTGATAAACAACACCTCAGTGATGAAATATCAAGGTTCTCGAAAATTATAAGCAATATCTCTGCAGGACAAACATCCCATCCAATAGTTTCAATTATTGGCTCGTTATGAATTTTCTGAACTAATTCCGATACGCTTGACATCATATTTATATTTACGCTTTCTTTATACACTGATTGATTACTTTTAAATTAGCAAAATGGTTAATCACATGACTTATTTCGAATATAAATAAACATTAAAATCCGTGTGACCATCTTTAAACTACAGATCCTGCCTTACTTTGGTTAAAAAGCTGCCAAATCCTGCCAAAGCCTGTACTAAAAAATGCCTTAATGTTGCAGACCTTATTTACTGTGGTTTTAACCTATGAAAAATAAACATACACAAAAAAATCTGAAATATTTTTCGACCGAGCGAGCGAAGCGTCTCCGTTTCAGCTTGGGCAAAAATGCTTTCGCATGTCCAGCGGATGTCCGGCGTCTGTCCATTTGTTCTCGTCTCGTCTGGTGAATTTTGTGAGCAGGTTCGATAATTATACAGAATTTTTTTATCAATTCAGTATTTCGAAATTTTTCAAAATGGCGGAGATATGGGGGTTTTTGTAATTACAAACTTATTTGCGCTATTGGTAAACTGATCCGACCTATGTCGATGTATTGGGATATACAGTTTTCCAACGACAAAGTTAAGTTTGTCGCGAGGTCTACAGCTCACAGAGATCCAGAGTTGCCATTTCGGAAATTTGAGTTGCAATAATAAAATGTATTTTCAATACCCCAATACTGCCAAAGCCTGCCAGGTTTTTAAAACGTCAACCGATCATGCCATAGGCTAAAATAAGATGCTAATCCTGCCAAAATGGCAGAAACCTGCCACATGTGGTCACACTGATTAAAATCAGCCCAGGCCCCCAATTCTCGCTGCATTCGAGATAATGTCGATTGCGAGATTAAACGTCAGATTCATACAGTTCTGTCAAACGATTGTATGCACTGACGTTTAATCTCGATTGTGAGATTATCTCGAATGGCCCCCAATTCTCGGTGCATTCGAGATAATGTCACGTGTGAGATATGTGGGTCCGGTTAATGAACGACCAAATAATTCATAAAGGATGTGTAATGTACCCAATATTTCGATTTATTTTTCTCTGAAATTGAATAGTATGGTAATATTAGTCGTTTCGCATAAGTGTAATAAAAAAAAACACTTTACCGATCTTTTAAAGGAGATAAATGACATTTAAGATTAAATTCAAGCCTGTGTTATTTGTACCGGACGTTGATTAAATTACAAGAAAAAGCGAAAAATGTTTCTGTCCCATAGTATTTTTATAATCAGAAAATGTATTTTGTATAACTTTGTACTATCCTCGATTTTTTGACGAAAAAACAATGTCGTTACCGTTGTTGCCACGGAAATATTCTTGATTGAATTTCCATGTGTCCGGACCGTAACGTCAAACGGGAAGGAAAGGCCTCTAGCGCTGTTGTCAAATCAGGTTCTAATTTTATTTCACATACTAAATAAGTATTAATAATCACACAATTTATATATTTTAAATCATTATTCGTACAAAATTACTCATTGCCGTTATTTGGTGTAAATGAAACATAACTTGAAAAATAAAATAGATGTACTGCCGATTTGACGTGGTACACATCCTTAATCTCCGAAGTGACATTATCTCGACTGCACTGCGAATTGGAGAATTGAACATTGCTAGCTGTCGTGTCGTGTCGAATCAAATGTCAATGTCGAACAAATGTCAAATCAGCGTCAAAATACTATTCGTTTGAAAACAATTCTTTATTTTATGATATTGGGGAGTAGTCATTTCATTTCTTACCTGGAAACCTTCAAATTGTCATACAGTAACATCATTCAACGATATTTATTTTCGTGTTTATACTATAACAATATAATATACAGTAATACTGTATTGAAAGATGGTAAGTTAACCTATAATCTAAGCATTTTTGTTTATTCCGTAGTCTTTATGGGTAATTAGTTTCCGCTGTTCTACTAAGTACCTATGTTAAGTTACACCATCCCTAAATCTTACTTAATTTTTCCGCACCTGTCCTATTTAATGTAATTTTAGGGATTTCAACTGTCTGTTGTACTTGAGGGCAGTAAAGCCCCAAATAAAGCATTACTATACATCCGAAACGCAGCTTTTGATTTGATTTTGAATAATGGTACTAATACTTTGATTGTTTACAGGCTCGTAATGCAGAGAAGGCTATGTAAGTAATAAAGCAAATATGTCACTTTCCTATTATCAATCAGATTACACCACTTCTAGTTCACTGTGAACATGAGACTTATTGCATTGTAGTATCTATATTAAAGAAAATAATTTGCAAAGCAATTTCAGAGCAAGCTAGGTGTTCTGTCAAACTGTACTTTTTAAATTGGCTAAGTTGTACTGAAGTATAGCATTTAATAAATTATCACATGAGTATTACTGGTCCTTAGATGGAACATGTGACACAAGCACCACAGTTTTTTTAAAGAATATCTGTAAACTTCATAAGGGAATCCTCGTTGGCTGCATCCTAAAAGAATGTTTGTTGCTGCAGTGTTGTCATTTTGATGTTTGATTCTTAATTAGCCATCCTTAATTGGAGACTATATGAGAATGACATGTATATAGAAAAAGGAATATGACCTTTAATTGGACTTGAAAAGAATGATGTTGTTGTTGACTTTTTTTTTCATAATCCTGTCATAATAAATTAGGAACTAACCATAAAAAATATTGGTTTTAAAACAACACATTTTACACATGCAAAAGTATCAAGTCCCTGATTAAACAGGGGATAAGTGAATGCTCTACTTCAGAACCCATGCCGCACACTGGGTAGTTTTGGTTACAACTATGCAACTTATTCAACAAGAGAAAACAACAACAAAAAGAGAAAAATACAACAATGCGCTCTTGTAAATAGTTGTAATTTAAATAAAATAAGATACCAGGCTTCGTCTCATTTCGGTTCCACTAGACACTGCTCAACCTAATATATAATTTTTCTTCTCACAATCCTTTCTAATATTATAGATGTGAAAGTATATTTTTTAGTTCCTTTCACATTAAATTACGTAATTTTTTTCACAGCCATTGTTGTAGGGATAGTGTGTGAAGCTACTTTTTACCTGACTGCGCTACGCAAACGAGGGTAATATGTTTATCAGCCTATGTATGTATGTATGTTTGTTCCTTTTTAACCCAAAAAATGCACGGCTCTCGTCGGAATTGCCATAAACGGGATCAAGTTGTGGTCGAAAACATAGTATTCTTTTTTGTGTCAGGACGACGTTGGCGCGGTGGCGTGCGGCGCAGGTGCAGGAGGCGGGCGGGCAGCGCGAGCGCCGCCCCTACCTAGCCTCTGAATGCAATGACCTGCCGCAGGCGGAGAAGTGGCGGCTGCAGATTGTGCGCGAGATTGCCAAGAAAGTTGCACAAATACAGAACGGTAACACCTGCCTTCTTATAGATGTGGACCCGCAACAGCTTCACCCGCGGTATTTTCCAAACAATCTTTATCACTTCTTTTCATCCCTTTAGAGAAGGAATTTCAAAAAAATCCCTCCTTAGTGCACCTCTAGGGTACTCGAGGAATATCTCCTCCAAATTTCAAACCTCTAGGACCACCCATTCAGGCTGTGAGTTGTCTACCAAAAACCCTTTGAAAAGTACAAAATAATGCCCTTCGTAAGTAAATTACCTAGAAACGACAGATATATTGTTGATTAAGTGGTACATTAAATATATCGAAGTCAGTGGCAAGTAAATTAGGTAATCCATCCCTCATTCTGTGTTAATTTACTTGACACCGATTTCGATGTATTTAACGTACCACTTAATCAACAATATATCTGTCGTTTCTAGGTATTTATCTATATATTTTTTACTTTTCAAAGGGTTTTTGTCTCTGGAAAAGTTAATATGCTGGTTGATTATGACATTTCACGTGCATTCGTTATCGCTTTCGGATGATCACTAATTGCAGCGAAAATAATTAATTCGCGGGTATGCGAATTTCGCTAACCTCACGAGTGACGTATTCCGGCGCGGTCAGTGTAGTATTCGGTCTTATTAGATGACTAGAGAATCCGCCACAGCTTCGCCCGCGGTATTTTCCATATATACTTTGCCCCTTATGGGAAGGAATTACAAAACTACCCCAAAATCAATTTACTAAATTTTCACCCCTACAGGGCTTAATTTTTTCAAAATGTTTTTGCTGTGCGCCTCTTTTTTTATTCAGAAGCCTAAATTCTCAATTTCATGTTAATAAGCTAAAAAATGACGGATTTCCATACAAATTGTTAACTCCTTTTTCACCCCTTTAGGGATTGATTTTCGTAAAATCCTTTCTTAGCGGGCGCCTACATTACCTAAAAAATAGTTGTACCAAATTTTAGACTTCTAGCTCCAGTAGTTTTGGCTGTGCGTTGATATGTCACCCGATCAGTCAGTCAGTCAGCTTCTTCTTTTAAGATAATGTGTTTTTTGTTAAAAAATATCATGTACTCATGGCTTAATATGCAAGTGTTACTTTAATATTAATGAATTAAATGATACCTTATTCTGCCTCATTGACTTATTATATAAAAAATGTTTGTGTTTATTCAGTACTTTATTCAACTTATTACATCATGATCTAGTAGGTCATGATGTTTTTATCAAGTATGTTTTATTAGGGGAATCTTACGATGTGAAAATTTTCAAGTGTATAAAACAAAAGTGTTTTACAAGGCAGAGTATCCATTATGGAAGATATTTTTGCCGAAGGTTCTCCTGATGAAGATTTACCTAGAGAGCCTAGTTTACGATCACAAAACGAACTGTCTCCCTTTCAAGATGAACCAGCTATTGAACCTCAAACTTCGGACATAGCTCCCACGCCTGGCAGTCGACATTCATCGCTGTTGAGTAAAGGTTCGCAGAGATCCGCAAAACCTCTAATCTCTTCACCCCGCACATCAATTCCTTCTCCACCCGTACAAAAACCTCCCAGCGGTTCTCCTACAAAATTAAGTGATGTGTTAGCAAACGGAAGTATCAAATCAAACAGCAAGCCCAAAGATGTACAAAATATTCAACTCCCATTACCATGGTCACCACTACGAAGCCCACAGCATCGTACGTCGATTAAAGAGCCTAGCATAGCGAGTAAAGCGAGTTCTAAATCGCCAAAGGTTACGGAAAAACAGAAAACACCCACTCCTAGAAGTATGAGCATTAGATCAGAACAGAAGAAAGACACGAAAGAAACCATTGCCAGTCTCGAACCACAAGGAAAACGCATTAGCGACCACATTGATCAGTTAAATGAATCCGTAAAGCAGCTCTCAAACGGAGCGTATCCACAACCAAACAATGGTTTAGATAAAATCGCCAACATGAGTAAAATGCTGACTGATGAAGCTAACGAGTTGAGACGGTCGATTAAGCATTTGTCAGAGGACATGGCTTGTATGGTATGCGTAGAGACCAAGACAGCTAAGAAATATGGATCGGATTTTCCTTATCATCTCTTTCTACTTGAACTAATTGTTAATAGAATTCAAATGAAGTGTGACTGTTTCGATACGGATTGCAATGATCTCGTCATATCAGCCACCTTTTTGGGCAAAAGTCCGATAATAATATACGACTCTAATAATGGCAGTGTTGAAGATTTTTACAAAATAAACGTTGGTAAGTCAATCCTATTTGCCATGACTTACGACAAAATTTGTGCTATTGAAGAATTCGAAATCGTCGTGGAATTGACTAAGCAACCACCATGCTCACACTCCGTTACAAGACTAGGAATATCGCGGTTGGATTACACCAAAGAATTTTTAGAATTGAGAGATGTACTCTGTAAGAAATGGACCAAAGAAAAGCCAAAAGACGACGTACTATGCACCACATCGACACCATTGTTCAGAAATCAGTTCTATTTGTCATGCAGTGAGAGCGAAGATCCTGAGGCGATCGGTGTTATAGAAGTATCTGTGAGAATGTCGTTCCTTGGTAAAGAATTAACAACGGAGTTTCCCGCATCACGCAAACCGAAAGCAACCGCTGGTCTACTAAAGGAGGGCAATGGTATGACGATGTATTCTTGCCAAAAAGTCGAAATGGACGATGAGGGAAAAATCCTATTAGACGAGGACGCGCTCACGAAGAATTACGAACCGCCGAACAGGCATGGCCCACTCAGAAGGCGATCCATGAGAAGCGATAGCCCAACGTCGCAGTTTTCAACCTATTCTCGCTCTCCCCAGCGTAATTATATTGAGCCAAACCCACCAGGTAACTTGAAGGCATACCCATATATTTTATAAACTGATGTCTTTGTGTCTCTAATATAATAAACATAACCCACATTTCAATAATTTTTAGGTGGCATGCCAAGATTCGACGAAATTTTCACAAAAATGAACGACAACGAATTGAAAATTAGAGTTCCAAAGAGCACTAAAGTGGAACGTACGGGGCAATATAACAAGATCCAAGAGCTGTGTGAATGTGAAAGTACCCCGTATAACACGGGCGATCAGATCCAGTTCGAGTTGCCGTCAGATGGGCGCAAGGGCGACAATACTTATACGTCAAATTTGAAATACTCTGTCAACTCTGCAAATAACAATTACAATCCAAAGGACAGGAAAGTCGTTAATGTTACACCGACTAATTGCCCAGTGCCCATAAACATGGAAAAACGTCTACACCACAATAAAGATGTCTTCATTCTAAAAATTGGCAAGAAACTAGAAACTAAAGACAGAAAGACTGATCTAGAAATAGAACTGGTGACTCCAAAAGCTCCCAGCTTCATGCCTAGTGAAAACAATGACATCGGTCAACAAGTCAGCACCAGTAAGTTCAGCTCTAAGAAGTCGAAGAAGAAAGATAAAGGCAAAAAGAAAAGTAAAACTTCTATAGGAAAAAAGAGAAGTAGCACGAAAACTGGCAAAGCTAAAAAAGGAAAGAAAGGAAAAAAGTAACATAATCACCTGACGTATTTTAATTAACCAAAATTGAGACTAGCTCTCAAGTCCCGGAAATCATGGAAAATCCTCGGAACCGCAATGAAAACTTCTTCATTGTTGAAATTTGCAAAAAAGTACAATCTAACTAAAGACAGAAATACTTATTTTGAAATAGAGCTGGTGAATCCAAAAGGTCTCGGCCCCATGCCTACTAAAAACATTCAAACAAACATAGGTCAACAAGTCAGCACAAATAATTTGTGTTCTAAGATGTCGAAGGAAAAAGATAAAGGCGCAAAAGATAAGCAGCGTTTTACCTCCATACGTAAAGGAAAAAAGAAAGCTAACAAAGCTAAGAAAGTAATAAAATAAAAGATTACATCATCAACAGCATTATTTTAATAACAAAAAATATGTATTAAACACTAATTAACTATTTTTGACCTACTTCAATAAATGAGGAGGTTATTTATTCGCCTCGTATATTATGTTATGTTCACGCATAACTTTTTATCTCGTGAACCGATTTGTATGTTTTTTTTTGTTGGGAACAACCATACTTAAATAATAGTCCCATAGATAAATTAGTGTGATCTGATGATGGGATCCATGAGGAATCATCGGAACTCCTCAAATTTTGTATCCAAACATATACCGTGTTTGCCATTTTCTAGGCAAAGATAGGCTGTTATAGCGGATATGGATGAGATTTCCTTGTCAACTTGCTAAGCAATTTATTCTCGTTAGTGCGCATCTGCTAAATCGGAGCCCTTACCATGAGTTTGCGCAAACCGTTCTCGCTATCGAAATCTATCGCAAATGCTGCTTGGTGCCGATACAAGTAAAAGGGACCGAGCGATAGTCTACGCCAGTGAGAGCGGTTTCCGCAAGTCATGGTAATGGTACAGAACTGATAGTGCATCATTCGATTGAATATTTAACAAAGGTCGGTGAGCAGTTGATATAATATTGTCATATAGTTCTAGTGGATATAATGAAGCTATATTATTCCATCATATTCACTAAAAAGGTGAAATTAAAATTATTTTATCTACACCCATATCATAAAACCTCCATAATGTAATCAAAAACCGTAGGAAATGACCAGCATTATGACAACCAATTAAGTAAAACCAGTTCTGATCGATACTGTAATAACATTTACAGTGTCGATTTTAGTATCGTAATGAGATTAAATTTGGAACAGCTGTCAAAAGTCAAGTGGGTCTCTATCCTAGTATCCATATTAAAGCAGTTATTGATACGAAACATCAATTCAGTATGTTTTTTTAATATAAACTGTACGACAATTTGATCTCGAGTGACATGGGAATAGAGACTTCATTCGTTAGTCTATGATTTAAAAAAAATCGTCTTGACGGAGGATCGAATTGCCGCCATTACTGCGTTCATGATTCATGTTGGTTTTTTGCTGAACGAAAGTAGAATTGTAAAAAGTTGTTTGTAATTTACATTTTAGTTGAAAATATGAATAGTAGTCTTCTCGGAGTGACTGTGTGATGTGAAAATGCGCCGGATATCGTAAATGCAGCCACGATTGCAACAAATAACTTGTTGCCAGAAAATATTGTTTCTGAACACATCATGGAGGATTTATAATATGTGTGTAGATAAAGTTATATATGCAACTCTGCATAATTTGGCCTTAAAACACACGTGCGATCTTATTATGAAACTCGCTAAAAGCTCGTTTCATAAAACCGCACTAGTGTTTTAAGGTCTATCATTATGCAACCGTTGCATAAACTACTATTAAACAAAAACAAAACTGACTGTCATGTTTCTACATAAATAATTTACGGCCTGTCAGTATTTCTTACTTTTCTTTCTTCGGTCTTTAGTGTCTTTAGAGGGTTTGTTTTTTGTTATGATATTGACTCGCAGACTCGCAATTTCGTTTCGTTTCATTCTTAATCAAGCAACTGCCCTTATTAGTTTTTTGCACATACCAATATATCGAATAAACTCCGGTTACACATACCTGATAATTGATAAAGTGTAATAAGCGTTACATTCTATTTACTGAAGTCACCAATGAAAATTTTCTCCAGCCGGTCTCGGCGAGTTCAGGATCCGTGACTTGAACGACGAGATCAACAAGCTGATGCGAGAGAAGCGGCATTGGGAGGTGCAGATTAAGTCTCTGGGCGGGCCCGACCACGCACGGGTCGGGCCGCGGATGCTCGACCAGGACGGAAAGGAGGTGCCTGGGAACCGGGGGTACAAGTACTTTGGAGCTGCTAAGGACTTGCCAGGTACGGATAGAAATATAGCTCGTTAGGTTTTACCACAGAATAGATAATAGTACTAACTGTTTAGTTACGAAAATATGCCTAATCGTGCCTTCTCTCTCCGTCGCGTAAAACATGCTCTTTCGTGTACGCTAGTGTTTTCAGTTTTTTATCCGCCTCACCCAACAACACCAAACATCTAGGCATAGTATAAAGAGAAGGGAAGTAGATTATCTTCATACAAACGCACCGCATCGCCGCACGCACACTTAAACAAAATCTCGACCCGTTTCCTCTTACTAAGCGGGTCGAGATTTGTTTAACTGTTTGTGCGGCGACGCATAGATACTTAGGCGCACACATACAAGCCGCGCGCGGTGCGTTTGTATGAAGATAACTTACTTCCTCCTCTTTATACTATGATCTAGGCTACTTGATGATGCGCGAATCGGCCAGCCTGCGAGCGAGCGAACACGTAAAAAAATGATTTAGTAATAGTTGCTAATCTCGTTTTGCTAACATTTTCTTATCCGTCACATTTATTATCTTAGCAACCTGAGCAAAGCATTGCCTATAACAACTCAAGCACTTAGCTTTTCTCGAAAATGCTTTGCAATGATAGCTAAAATCTTTTCTGTCCCTATAGTTTGTAAGGATTTTAGCAACCAATGTTAAAATTTAGTAACCGTTACTAAGTTTTTCTTTCCGTGAACCTACCGCTATTTCCAGTTCCCAGCTGTCCGACGGCCGAGCGTACCTAAAGTGCGGAGTGAGACCCCACGCGGTAGAGTTCTTAGGAACAGTTCCTTTGGAAGGGTCAGCTTGCAGCACTCAAACTTCTTCAATGCAATCCCTCTCACGCTCTAATCGAGCAACTGTAACGTTACTGAATTCGCCAGGGCGGGAACGTAATGTATTGGAGATTTGAATGGAAAAGCAATGAAGTGGAAGAAACATAATTAAAAAATATAATTACTACTCGACGCTTATAAAAAAAAATTAATACCACACGACTCTATACCGTTCCCGTCCATGGTTAATCAGGGCCGGATTTAGAGGCCTGGAGGCCCTGGGGCAATAAAGGAGTGGAGGCCCCGTAAACTACAATATAACGTAGATGATATTGACCGTCAATATCATCTACTGACGATCAATATAATTGAGTAAGTTTTTTTTCTGTCTCTATTGTGGAGGCCCGGGGCAGTTGCCCCGGATGCCCTTCCCTAAATCCGGCCCTGTGGTTAATCGTGGACTTCGACAAAATGCCGTCCCAACATCGTTTTTATAATTAGTCGCAAAATAAACGGAAATTCAAATCTTTCAGAAATTTTGGTCTAACAAAAAAAAGGTTTAATAAGGTGCTTCTGTCATGAGAGAGGAAGCAATTGCCCCCATTCCCTGACCTGGCATTAAGCGAGTGCATGTCATTGATCAAATTATTTGGTAAATGACTACAATAAATATCCTACTATTCTATTAATATTGTAACCGCAAAATGTCTCCCAGTCATAGCTGCGCTGGCACCGCGGAGGTGAGCCGGTTCCGTTACGTGCTTGGCTTTAGTTGGCACCAGCACGTCTAGCACGACCTGCCCGCGAGTCATTTGTCGCTCAGTGCATCCCTTACATATTTGACAAGTTTGACAGAGACGCACTGAGCGACAAACGACTCGCGGGCATATTGTGCTAAGCTCCCTGGTTGACAGCGAGTCGATGAAGCGAGGCGATGCTGAACCGGTAACGGGTTGATACATGTACGATAACCTTAAACCGTAATCGTTTCGGGAAGGTGTGCGCGAGCTGTTCGAGCAGGAGCCGCCGGCGCCGCCGCGGCGCACGCGCGCCGACCTGATGCGCGACGTCGACGCCGACTACTACGGGTACCGCGACGACGACGACGGGCTGCTCGTGCCGCTCGAGAAGATCGCCGAGAAGGAAGGTACTCATCACCAGAATCCGAGATCTGTCTTGAAAATTTGCTAAACATGGCTTCTTTAGTCAATCTGCTAGTCATGCTTGCTAAACTTCTGCCATTAATTATACTAAATTAGGGACGTACCTATCCTACTACATACGGGCGCCCTCAGTATTCTTTAATTATTTGTATCATAGCGTGTCAATGTCAATATTGTTTGCAATAATGTATATCAATTTCAGATTTAGGTCATGATTTATCAATGGCGGCGCATGAGGGTTAGCCGGTGTATCATTTCTATTTTTAAACATTATATATTTACATTTTTATTAAACATTATATACTCATTAAATATTTTACTTACTTAAAAATCATTTAGTATGCAATTTTTATGTTAACACAAGAAGTAATTAATAATATTATAATGTTTGAGTTAAGAAAGTATAATACACACCTCTTACCCTCACCCGCCCCCACTGTGATCTAACTATATTTGTTTAGGTAGTAAACTAAATGTATACAAACTAACCAGCCAATCAAGACACCACAGATAAAAAAAGATTAACTGGATTAGCTGTATCACATGGGATAGTTTGTTTACATTTTGCTAACGACCTAGATGAATAGATTATAATATATTTTATTTAGGTTCGAAGTAAACCTTTGCTTGGGCAAAATTTAATATGAAAGTGTCATTGGCGTTGAAAATTATAAATTGGTAAAGTAATGGGCCCAATTCGAAAGTGTGTTCGCTAAACTTGAAACAAGAAAATCGAGTTTGACGTTTCTTATGAGTTAAGGAATTTTTAATTTAAGAAGATTTCGTTTCGAGTTGGACCCAATATTATGCTATTATAACTTCACTTTTCTGTTTTAGCAATAGCACAGGCGGTTGAGGAATGGAAGAGAAACAAAGAAGAAAACAAGGATCAGGACTTACCTGAAGAAGAAAACATATATCCCGAAGACGTAAGTCTGAACTTCAAGTGTATATAGAATCTTTAAATATTTTATTTGACATAAGTGGTGCCCGGGATTTTTTGGTTACAAACCTTTCCGGACGTGCCCACAACTCACCAAAGGGATTATACCAAGGGGATATATCGTATTCGGATGAATGGTATAGGAATGCATAGGAGACGAACAAACAAACATTCATTTTTATTGAGTAAATTAACCTTTTGAACACAGCAGCGGCCCTAACATGCATGCCAGAAAGATAAGGGAGAATTTCAAAAAATTTGTACGTAATTAAGGCGTTGTTAAGAAAAAGTAAAAAAAGTTCCTCTGTGTTACGAAAATTAACCATTCAATTATATACCTTATTAACTGTAGCAATAAGGCATATAATTGTATTGCTAATTTTCGTAACGCAGAGGAACTTTTTAAACTTTTTCTTAACTACGCCTTAATTACGTACAAATTTTTTGAAATTCACCCATAAATTAGAACCGTTTATCTCTATGACTATCTCTTTCGTGGGCACTAGTGTGAGAGAGACGCACTTAGAGATAACCGGTTCTAATTTATCTTTGTGCCATGCATGTTAGGGCCACAGATGTCCGTGCCCCTGACGCCACGACATGCCGTATTCCATACATTTTTCGGCTACAGCCGTCACTCGGCGTCCTAGGCACCCTTTGTCGCACTCAGCCGGTGTGTTCAAAAGGTAAAATTCAATGTATTTTTTCAGCCTGAGGACCAGAGACTGGACGATGACGATGACGAGCCTCAAATTATCACCTCACACGTAGCCGTGCCATCACAGAAGGACATAGAAGAAGCACTACTTAGAAAGAAGAAGCAGGAACTTCTAGAACGATACGGGTGCATCGATGTCAAAATGGAAGAAAGTTGACACTTTTTTGGTAACAGATGTTAAAATTAGTTCATAAGATAAGTTGTATTTGTAAGAAGGTATGATTGAATGAGGGTGTAATAAAAATAAGGTTCATTCCATAGTTTATTTTTATTTGAACATCTTTATGTTATGAATCCGCACATAGCTATCGATTACCAAGCAAAATATACATTTTAAACGCGTAGGAAAAAATCGTGCGTTTGTACTAACCGGCTCAAAGTATAAAATTATATATAAACAGCGAAATAATACGTAGTACCATATAAATAAGAATACTATTGTAAAAGGAATCGATCGCACAATAACCTGCCAAGAAATTAAACGGATATTATATTAAGGTTATCGTACACATATCAGCTCGGCACCTGATTAACATCGCCTCAACTTGCACCGTTCAGTATTCGTTACATGACACTTCATACTGCAAAGCACATTCATCAGCATCGTAACATTCGTAACGGCATCGCCTTCCTCGGGACGAGCTCGTCAACCGTACGCGGTTCGTGCGCAACTCGATCACCGCTATAGCTAGGGCGCTGGGTGCCAAAATTTCTATATGATTTGTTCGCTTGGCAGACCTGAATTGTTCGATTAATGAAAATGTAAAGAACCACAGAAAAATAGTCTCCCACCATGGAAGCGCTGCGTTTTCAATAGACAGCGTTTCAAACATTAAAAAAAGGTTTGCTAAATCATTTGTTCGTGTCTGTTTCTTGGACTGATGGTCAGAATCATCCTCAAAACGATGAACATCGAAGAGGCAGATGTGCAGGGCTCTGTTTTATAACGGTACGTAGTTGCAGAAATGTAAATGGAAAACTGTACTAAATAATTTTTTCGTCGTTCTCGTTGCATCCTTTCGATTCATCAGGACCCCCAGAATAGAAAAAAAGTTGGCAGGCGTCTAGGTCGCTGATTTTTTTATGTACGTTTTTTTAAAGTTGTAATTCAAAAACGCAGGGACATACGACTTTCATTTACTGGACAAAATCGATTTGTATTGACATAATCTTTCATCCCTGTCAATATGAAAGCGAAAAAATCATATACCAAAATGGCAACCAGCTCCCTAACTATTACGGCTTACGCAGCCCGCCTGTGCTCTCCGCTACGCTGACCCGTCGCCCCGCCGTAATTGCGCGACACCTAGAGGTGCTGAGCCGTTTCCGTTACGCGCCTGATGATGGTTGGACGCGGGGTTGATGTCCAGTCAACAGAGAGTTTATGAGATGAGGCGAGGCGGCGTCGATCCGGTGCAGAGTTGATGTGTTGGATAACCTTTAACTTTTTGAACGCCCCAGTCGGCTGTAGCAGACAGCAGATTTGACGCCACGATATGCCGTTTTCCATACATTTGCGTCGGCTACAGCCTTCGAGCGCTCTTCGCACGCTTTTTCGCTGTTAGCCGTGGCGTTCAAAAGGTTAAATGTAAACTTAACGACAGAACCTATCCGTGGAATCAAATTAGGAATGTACAAACTTAACCAAAAATATCCTAATAAGTACCACCATTTAACGAGAGTGTTCCTTTTTACACAATCGTACTTATTCCTTACAATTATTTTCTTTTTCTTATAACGCAATTTTAAAACTTACTTCTGCAAATTAAGATTCGGAACGGAAACAAAAAAACAGTTACTCGATGCATTTCAATAATGTTGTACATTTGTGTTTTTTTAAGTACCTACAGTTTATTAATACTCAATGTGAATGGTTTCTTTATTCTCTGGCTCAGTATACAATAGAAGGGATAATTAAAAAAATAAAATTAATCGGACAGTTCTGTTTCTTTTTTTTTAAGAATCAGGTACACAATGTAACCAATCTTGATAAGCCTTTTTATTTGCACAAAAAGACTCGTCAAGATTATTTACATTATTTCTAATTCTAAAAAAGCAAAGTATAGATTACTTAAGTTCCTCGTATTAATTACTGACTGTACCATACCTACGCATATTTTTCACTTAAAATTCTGAAATATACACTCGGAAATAGATGGCTTACCCAACCGAACTAAGGTTTTCTTAAGCGCAGTTGAATTGACAGCCATATCCTTCTTTTGAGATCGTTGTTTGTAACTTTGATTTAAAATCTCCCTATACGCAGTACATTGGGGAACGTCCGGCAAGCCCAGGCCCCCAATTCTCGGAGCATTCGAGATAATGTCACATGTGAGATTATCTCGAATGCACCGAGAAATGGGGTCAAGGTATTTATCGGATAAAAGACCTTTGCATCATCTGATAGCCCTTTCGAATATGAACACAATGATAGGTACCAATAACTCGAAATAGACAAACATTACGTTATGTTGTTTTTGTAAACATCCCTTCAATTATAACATAAAAAAATCCATTATTTTTAAGAATTTTAATTACCATACAATGAAAATAAAAAGTAACCACGTGGTTCCTCCTTCCTTGCACAATCTAAGCTAATTTTAATTTAAAAATGGCCGAAAAAAGATATTTCATTAAGGAGTAATTTTGAAATATATAAACTACTTTAAAGCATCTCAAATGTGTTATTTTATTGTTTTCTTCTTACCGCATAATTTGACTATTATATTGCACGAATTTTAACCTTATTCGCATGCATCAGTCGCATCACACTGTACGTCCTTTAAGACATCTAATATATATATGTTTTGTGAAAAACTACCTCATGATAAGAGGCCTACTACAAAAATGTGCATTGTGTATTTATGCAAAACATAAAAGATGTAATTGTTTGAAATTATTCGAAAAAGATCTCCAATTACGACAAAATATTGCATTGCTCAAACATAAATACAACAGATACAGAATGAATGTTTGTTGAATACATTTGAAAATTTCACTCCATTAGACGAGAAAAACAAAAAAATAAAAAAATTGACATTGCCAACTCAGCCTTGTAATAGGCCTCATTATTTCTGGGACGCTGTATACGAGTTATAGCAGTTATATATGTGCATCGCGTCCTAAATACCCATATTGCCGAATATACATTATTTATATTTTATTGTTTCTCTTCGCAAAAATAATTTGAGCGGCTAACATATACATATGTGTATCTTATTATAATATACAAACATTTGAACATAACAGCAAACACTTATAAGTCGTTTTATATTATATGGAGTTTCTTCAGGAAGAACTTAAGATGTACCCCTATATTAGATCAACCATAAAATGACTACTATATTCTTGAAAGCCACGTTTAGTTAACTTTTTTTATCAGTCATAGACTAGTTCTGATAATATATATTTTATAATTGTTTTGTTTATTATCATCTGACACCGCATTAATTATTTAACATACAGTATAATAAGGGCGCCACCGATTTGTTTGAATATAGGTCGATTCCCATGAGCTGGCACGAATGGATTTAACCTTTTGACCGCCAAGCCTGATTGAGAAGTAACACGAATTTCAACTTTAAGTCAAGGTAATGAAGGACTCTTTTACCCTGTATCCGCTGACGGCTGCAGCCGACTGTGAGGTCAAAAGGTTAATGAGCGAATGGAAGTATCTCTGTGTGTATCACAAAATGGTTTTATACAGGTTGATTGAATATGTTATAATAGTGTTTTTAGACAAACCTCTTAACTAATGGTCTGGATACAAAGACAACGGTATGTTGTAAAAACTTTGTTTTATTGCAAGCTTCATGTCTTGTTTGAATCTTCTTACTAACTCAACCAACATGCCACTGCGTTTTGTGAACAAAAAACCTCTATGATAGTGAAGAGGAGTGTGAACCTACGGCAGCACAGCACAAAATTTAGGTCTATACGTTTTGTTTGAGTATTCTCATACAAAACTTTTGACTTTGTTGATCTTTTTTCAATATTCAAAAAACGTATAAATCTAGATGTTGGTCTGACTGACAACCTATCAAAAATTGGTCAAAATCGGTTAACATTTAAGGGGTGGAAATCGTTATCGCCTTTTGTATGAAAAACCTGATTTTTGCCGTTGCTTCACAGTCCACTTAAATCTATTGTCTAAACATTATAGTAAATACTCAAGTATTCTTCTTACATACAAATTTTAATCTTGACATTCACCGCTGACATAATCGTGTTGTCATAATAATATGGAGTTTACGATTTTTTCTTGAACGAAAAGTATACGAATGGCACACACAATTATAGGTGACACCAGCTTCGTTCATTCAATTCGTGCCAGCTCTTGTGAATTGTCCTATACTCTGCTCACACCATAACCCTGCGCAATTAAAAAGTTACGCGAATGCATTAACGTAGCTAATGCTCTACCGCCGTGCCGATTTCGGCCGGCTAACGATAACTTTAATAATTACGCTATTCGTTATTTGCTTTAGATTCTTTTACATTCAACCGTAAATGCTATAATACAGAGTATAATTTTCTTTAAAATATAAAGTGCAATGTACCCCAGATTATGTTATAAATATAATGTTTTATTTCGCTATTATATTAATTCAGTATTATTTCAATTATTATCTGCTGTTTTTGTACGGAAACCGAGCCTTGACTTTCTCGCGTAAGCCTGAACTGGCAGCAAACAAAACTATGACCTGAGCTCACAGACCACATATCCTGAAGAAACCGCTTAGTCTAACCTTTACTAGTAAGTAAATCAGCCAAACTTGCTCGTCGCGGAGGGATTTTGGTGTTGTGATTGGTGCGTACAAGGTTAGGTAGCGTTCAAATATTACGTAACGCAATTTTTGGAGACCCCCCCCTCCCCCCATGTAACGCACCTTAGCGTTATTCTGTATCCCCCCATCCCCCTAGTAAAACGTTACGTAACCATCAAGTGACCATTTTAACCTAAAAAAATGTTCAATTCCAATAGAAATTTTGAGAAAAAAATCGTTTTAAAAAATACGTGAGAGAATCTCTCTACGCGACCGTTCTAAAGGGTTAATAAAATGTTACGAAATGCGTATTTCAAACCGCCCCTCCGGCCCCTGTAACGCAACGTAACGTTTTACAAGACCCCCGCCCAAATTCATTACATAATATTTGAACGCTCCCTTATGCGCTCCCCTCGCCTGCCCGTAGCCCCGTCGCTTATGGTTTTTTATCTAATACTGTCAGCGGGGCTTACCCGGCTATGCGGGGTCTTGGATATACGGTCTGTGTGAGCTAACGTGAGCTCATTGGGGGCACGTTGTCCGGCGCTAGATCCCCGGTGATCCTGGTACCTGCACTTAGGACGTGAACAGGTTTTGCTGCTTGGCGTCGCTCTCGAAATCGCTCCACGCGTTGTTCAGCTCCATGAATATCATTTTAGCTATGTTCTCATTGTCGGTTCCCATTTGCTGAAACATTGAAATAAGTTTCTTAATATTGCACGAGTTTAATAAACTTAAATAACACACTGGGGCAAATTCGAAAGTGTGTTCGCTAAATTTAAAAGTCACTAAACTTGATTTTGACAGCTTTGTGTTATATATAATCGAGTATGACATTTCTTAATTTAGGGTTCTGGAAATTTTAAATTAAGAACGGACTTGGTCCGATTCGAAACGGTGTCGTCTAAATTTAAAGTTCCCTAAAAAAATAAGAAACTTAATACCCGATGTTGTATAGCACCAAGCTGTCAAAATCGAGTTTCAAGTTTCTTAATAAGTTTAGTCATTTTTAAATTTAGCGAACACATTTGGAATTGCCCGACTGTTTCGAATTGGACCCACTGAGAATTTAAACAATCCTACTAATAATATAAATGCAGAAGTTTGGATGGATGTATGTTTGTTAGTCAATCACGCCAGAACGACTGGACGGATCTAGATAAAATTTGGCACAAGAGATACATTATAGCCTGGAATAGCAAATAGGCTACTTTTCAACCCGGAAAATTTAAAATTTCCCGAGGGAATACATATAACCAAAAATCCACGCGTACGAAGTCGCGGGCAGAAGCTAGAATATAATAATTACTAAAAAAAAAACCTCTCCACGGGTCACCCATTTATTGAAATCGGTCTAGTAGTATAGGAGCTAAAGCGGAATATCCAATTTTTGCTCACATACATACATAGACTGTTAAACTCTATACCATAAAGCGATAAACACATCGCTGGACGAATGCAATAGTGACACATGTCTAAATATCCTTTTGAGTTCGGTCTGTTTTGTATGGTATAAAATATGTAATGAATAACACGATTTTTGGTTTAACTCAAAAACCATTTTTTTTTAATTGTACCACTATTGCATTCGTCCAGCGACATAATGGGTCGCCTTAATTGAAAGTTCCGTAAATTTAAAATAAGAAACGTCATATCCGATTTTGTATAGCGCCGAGCCGTCAAACTCGACTTTGGCGTTTCTTATTTCAAATTTAATTTAGTCACTTTTAAATTTAGCGATTACATTTCGAATCGGCCCCAATGTGTACCTTGTCGGGGTGCACGGCGAGACACGCCCTCCTGTAGTTGCGCTTGACGTCGGCGGCCGACACCAGCTGCGACATGTCGCACCGTGTCCAGCGACACTCCTCCCAGACGACCGTGTGCAGCGAACAGAGGAGCGCGCGGATGTTGGCTTTCTTCCCTTCCGTCTGAAAAGTTTAATGTACTCTATGACAATCAAAGAACGGAGAAAACAAAACCCAGGGTATTCGAACCAACAGCTTTCCTTTTACTGGAAAATAGCTCTGCCAATTAAGAGGATTGTGAAACAACGGCAAAAATCACCCTTTTCATATAAAAGGCGATAACGATTTCCCCTTACCCCTTAATTGTTAACCGATTTTGACCAATTTTGTGTCTGCTATGTTAGTAAATAAATGATTTTCTTTCTTATCCCGCACGGCTAATTAATTATTCATATTATCTTAATTCACACTTGCTCGGAAAGGGTGTTATTATAAGCAGGCGTAAATAGCAGCTATTTACCTCCTGCGGGAGTTATGGATTTTTATAACTCCCGAGGGAGTTGTGAGTTTAGTTTTGAAATATTGTCACCCACTCGTACGTCAATTCAGACTAAGGAGGTTTAAAATCAGCCAAGGTTTATTTCCTATCTTCAAAATTTGTAGAGTTGTAGTAATGTAGAGTCAATGTAGGGTCAATGTAGAGTCAATGTAATGTTTTAACTTAAATAAAAAAAAAATGTTTTTGTGTATTATTTTTATTTTATTTCTTCTTAAATGTGATGAAAAACATTGTATGTATCACGGGCAGTAAAGGGATTACAAACTGGAGTCAATAAAAGCCACGCGGCGTCGGGCTTCTAATAGACTCTCGTTAGTTAGCCCCTTCTTGCGGGCCCAGGTTCACAATGTACTATTAAAGACTTATTACTGTATAACTAAGCGCAAAGACTAGCCGGGTTTATAATTCGTAAAAAATACACGGAACTCTAGCATTTTTCGCATAAAATAACAATGATTCCCCAGGATGAAGTGCTTATTAGTTAGTTCTCACCCAATCATGTATCTTCAACTTCTCCGGGTCCATTTCCCGAACCATCTCCTCCTTGCGCATCGCGTTCATGGTGCGGGGCCCGGCCTCGCGCTTCGACGAGAACTCGTAGCCCTGGCTGCCCAGCAGCTCTCCGAACACGTCGGCGGGCTTCTTCGGTTTATCGTCCATCGGCGTTTTGGCGGGCTCGAAGTGTGTTCGACTGGAAATTCAATGTTATATTTATCAACTTTTAAAACAGTACATAAATATTATTACTAACTATTGGACCCGCCACTGCTTCGCTCGCGGTATTTTCCATACAATTTGTATCACCTCTTTTCACCCCATTAGGGCTGGAATTTCAAAAAATCGAACTCGAGGAATGTCTCCTCCAAATATCAAACCAGGACCACCCGTTTAGGCTGTGCGTTGTCTATAAGTAAGTCACGGTACTGGTTTATGTGTATTGATAACTATTGAGATTCCGCAACTTTTTTTTGTCATTTATCGAACGTATGCTAACAGCAGTTGTCTTAAAAGGTCACGAAAAATATTTATATTTATTGACTGATTGAAACTATAAGTGATATCCGTTGGACACTCATGTTGAAGTTATTTGTACTCATTCTGAAAAATAAATTATTCTTATATCTCTTTTGTATGTATGAGAGGTGGATAGTAAATTTATCAAAGATCCTTTTGTTTCGAAACTTTTCCTGAATCCTTCTTTAAAATTCGGAAAAAACATGTTTCGGGACACTTTGTGGCACGGGGCGGGATGTTGGGGCGGAGGGTTGAGGTTTTACTTTAGACAATAAACAAAAGTGCGACATATATTCTTTATCTATAAGTCGTTTTCCAGGGGTCATGTGTTAGTTTTAATCACTGAGATTAGATTTCATGAATTTCGCCAGTTCCTTTGATTGAAGTTAACTACGGTTGGAACTCTGTATGTGACCTGTAGTCGGGCTGGTGCGCGGGCGAGGCCGCGGGCGACGCGGCGCCGGCCGCCACGTTGCCGATGCTGGCGCCCAGCAGCCCGAACTCCGCGAACGGGTCTTTTTTCGGTTCCGTCTCTAGCGGTACGCTTTGGGAGCGAGCTGAAGCTGCTGAAAGATAGTAATTGTTGTACTCGCAAGCGTAGTACTATTATTTATTCTGTGTCGCAAGCGAGAACTGCTAACAACACAGTTTTATTACGATGTAACACCTTACAATCACGTGATTTATAGACAAGATAGTTTGACGACACGAGTGCTTTCTCCTCCGGTCCACCTGAAAATAGTTGCTGAGTCCGGCGACGAATGGATCAGTTCAGTGCCAGACCCAGCAAATGTTTGAGCCGACGGACATCCGCTGGACATACGAAAGCATTTTTGCCCAAGTTGAAACGGAGACGCTTCGCTCGCTCGGTCGATTACACACATTTTATTTCATTTTGCCATTGACATGAATTATTCTGTCTTGTTTGAGATGAATGCCTAAATAAATAAAAAATAATTACTAGTATTTCAACGTGAGCCGCAGGCGAGTTACTCCGGCCGGGTTTACTCACCATCTTCCCTGACAGGTAGTGGCGTGAGTAGGTTGTCCTGCTTGGGCAGTGGGTCGTTGAGACCGAAGGGATCGAAGTTGATGTCCGCACCACGAGCTGTCTCCGGCTGCGCAGGCGCCGGTGGAGGCACGGAACCGAACATGACCTCCGATGAAAACGCCTGGAAAATGCACAAGATTTTGAACCCCTTATATTTGCATATAAATTACACCTACACGTAAAATAAATTGGAGCACATTAGGGTCAACTACATACATAAAGTCGATTCATCCTTACTTTTCTTATTTTGTAAACAAGTTTATAACCTCAAAATGTACCTTTTTTTCAGAGAAACAGCTATTTTATATTAAGTAATTAGCAAAGTGATGACTAAAATATTATCTACGATTGCTTTATTTACGAAGAAATAGCTGTCTTAGCCAAAATAAAGCTGCATTTTGTGGTTAGAAACTTGTTTACTAAATATGACAAGAAAGGATGAATCTACTTTAGGTACGAATGAGATATTAAATGTATGTATAAATGTGCTTCGACTGACTCCATGCTGCAGTGATAGTGGGACTGCCTACCTGTGCTGGATTTTTTAAGTGTTTTATATTCTGTATGATTTGAAAAGATAACTTTCTGCTGCGTTTCTTGCGGCGCTTCTTAGTAACGATGGTCCTGTCCAAGACGCCGGTAGATTCATGTAATTTTATTTCATTATGCGATTAACTTTTGCGTTTGGCAAGATTATCAATGCAGGATATCTCACCTCAGTATTATCTGCTGCCCCTTTCCCTCCGAGGAAATCCCCAAAAGCGTCATCTTGTTTCTCCATCATGCCAAAGAAGTCGAACGAGTCGTCGCTTTTCAGCTTCTCCGGCTTTGGTTTGGCCAGGTTCAGGAGGTCGGCCGTGCCCGCGGGCTCGCTGCCGGCCGCGGGCGGCGCGGGCGCCGGGCGCGGGGCCGAGGGCACGGGCCGCGAGGGGCGCGGGGGGCGCGCGGGCGGGGGGGACTGTCGCACGGGGCCGTCGGCTGTAACTGTCATGCCACGATTGATTGACTAATGAGACGGGTTATGTTGAAATTAATGTTCTCTATAACAAAACTAAAAAGAACCAGGAACAAAAAGGGATAGTCAGAAGAAGCTGTTTTTAGCTGAAACGGTTAATGTTTTGTAACTGAATATAAGTAATATTGCAGGATTGTACTAACTACTCTCGAAGCCCGTATGCAGTATTAGTACAAATTGTGCAGTATGGTATCGATACGTTATGAATTATAAATCTAGATAATGCTAAAACAAAACATAATAATAATAAAAAAATTTGATTGTCAAACTGAAATTGTGTTAAATGAAACTCAAAAATAAACACTTTGTCACACGGTGAGTATATAAATAATAAATGACATGTGAATAAATGCATCGGCACATATTAGTTCAAACTGAATTTAATATGATTTATTAAAAAAATACAAAAGAAACATGCGGTTGAATTTCAATTTCTTTAAAGTAATTAAGCGTAGATAAGAAAAAGTTAAAAAAACTTCCTCTGTGGGACGAAAATTCACCATACAATTTGTATGGCTAATTCACCCATGCATCAATAATATAACTGAAAATTTTAAACGTTATTTCTGTGTTTATTAATTTTAAGTGCATCAACAAAACACTAAAGACACTACGACATACTTGTTGGTGGTATGGCCGTAGGGTTGCGTCGATGATTAGCTGCATAAATATACATACAAATATTATAATTACAAACGGTATACATACACTCTACATAAATACATAGATATTAGTATCCGGTTCGAAGGACCATATTAGTAATATAAATTTACTTTAAAAGTTTACAGACGGACATAACAATACTGTAAAAATTTAACACTTTAAGAACATAACCAAGTCATCCTCCAAGTCACTGGATAAGAAAAACCATCATTCATGTTATAATTACGACGACGCGGTTAGCCTAGTTGGTAGTGACCCTGCCTCCGAAGCTAGCGTCCCGGGTTCGATCCCCGGTAAGGGCAAATATTTGTGTGATGAGCACGAATTTGTTCCCGAGTCTTGGATGTTTCCTATATATTTAAGTATTTATTTCTCTATATAAGTATGTATATCGGCGTCTAGTACCCATAACACAAGCCTTTCGAGCTTACTTTGGGACTAGATCGATTTGTGTAAAGATTGTCCCCTGATTTATTATTATTATAATTGATTGGTTCAATTTCAATTGAACGGTTGTACTCAAGCATTGCCTTGATGATACTATAAAAACTCGAAACTAAAAATATCCATAATCGCAAATAGCATGAAAGCACAAAAAAAAAAGGCAATCAAACATACTACAATTTATACGACCTTATGGGCATTATTAGTTAAGAGGCTTTGTAGTATGACTGACGATTGATCATTGACCATTATATAAGACCTCTACACATACAGCTACGTCACGTTAACGTTACGAAACCATAAGACTCTAGTAAATAAGTATGCTGTTTTTTCTATCTTTAACTGCTTGCCAAATAACTGCCATTTTAATTAATTAAACCTCCTCCTCGGTTGTTTCCTAGATATTCAGAACTCACCAAAATTATCAACTGTCTCGTCTCTCTCCAGCGTGGTGGAGAACAGCAGATCTGGCGTCCGCACGGGGTAAGAGTGGTCCTCCTCCCAAGGGTCAGATCTTGGCTTGCGCCGCTCCCCGTTCTGAACCACCAGGCTGATGACTACGGAGACGTTCGAGGGGAAGTGCTCGTTCATTGGGGTCGTGTCTTCGATGCCGTCGATCTCTGTTCTGTTTGAGGATAAATGGAGTAATAAGAAGAGTTACATGGTTGAGTCACATTTGACGCGTATTTTCTGAACGATTTGAATTGGACCTTCGATGGCAGACTTTCTCGGGAAGTTCGCCAGATGCTGTGTCAAATCACTAAGCGAGACTCGCCATATGTGCTGAACGCAAAAGATGTTAAGAGGACTGTGAACCAACGGAAAAAAACACCCTTTTCATACAAAAGGCGATAACGATTTACACTCCTTAAATGTTAACCAATTTTGACCAATTTTTGATAGTCTTTCAGTCAGAACAAAATCTAGGTTTATACGTTTTTTGCATAATGCTTAAAGATCTACAAAGTCAAATTCGCCGAAATTCGTTTTGTATACTAAAACAACAATAATACTGAATTTATTGATTATAGTGAAATAACAAAACGTATAGACCTAGATTTTGTCCTGACTGACAACCTATCAAAAATTGGTGATCATCGGTGATCATTTAAGGGGTGGAAATCGTTCTCTCCTTTTGTATGAAAAGCCGTAGGTTCACATTCCTCTTAATAGTACATTGTTGCCACGGCCAGGAAGTAACGAATACATAGACAAGTAAGTTAGAGATAAGAGTCCGTCGAGTGTTGTGACGTAAGTTTCCTGCCACGCCCGTGGGTCACAGCCCCGAAACACCGGTACCTCCCTCCGCTCCCGCACACTTCATGCCGCGCGAGCGATCCGCTACTTATATGGTTTCTCTATAGGAGTGAGCGGGTAAGACACCGGGCGCGTGTTTTCACTAATATTGTGTTTTATTACTATTAAATTCCAACACCTACGGTAGTTTTCATAGTGTTTTTGCTTTCTGAATAAAATAAATAAATAGGGATGTTTCCTGGGTAAAAACAAATCTAATTAGTTCGTGAAAAATATTGCACACGTATTTTTTGCTTTATCAAATCAATCAAAATTGACAAAGATAGCGCGCATCAAAGTTCGGGAGTGGGGGCTCATGACGTCACTTAATAGTAAAAAGTGTGCAAAGTCACGCCACGTCGCGTCACGTGGAACTTCAACGCACTATAGCTTCATTTTTTGTTTAATTGATTTTTGATAATTTAAATGACGGACTAAATAGATTTTTTCAGGAAACTAGCTTATTATTTCAAAAATTATATGACATCTCGTCTCAAGATTGCATGCCCCAGTCGTACCTGTTGAACTTGATAGCGTGCTGGTCGGGCGGCAGGAAGCCGGAGTGGAAGGCGACGGACAGCATGGGCACGGCGTGCACTCGTCCGAGCTGATGCCGCGCGTGTGACGCGACCACTAACACGTCGCCGCACACAGTCGTGTCCAGTGGCAGTGTTACCTAAAAGTTACAAAATACCATCGAGATAACTATGTCATTTTTTTATTGGCACAAAAACGTAAACTCGGGTTGAAACTCAACTTTAAATAATAATAACTATTTAAAAAAAAACCCGACTGCACAACCTCTAAAAAAAGAAAACCAAGAAATTGATTTTGCCGTGCACATGTTGTCGAAATGGAAATAACAGTCAGTGAATCTCGGGTTTTTAGTTCATTATAATGAACAATTTGTATTAGCGTGCTGTTATTAGTTTGAGCCGTACAATTCTTTATCGCGTCGCGTGAAATGATTCTAAAACGTTCTTTTGGAATGCTCTCGTCAAGCCCTTTCATATGATACCAATAATGCAGGGGTGAAAAAATGACAAGAAACTAAATGTCTTCCAGCAACCGCCATATTGGATTTCGGGTGACGTCAAAAACGTAACCGTCCTTATTGTCCTTGTCCGCTGCATTCGTGTAAAAAAGGAAAGTGTTTAAATCTAGGTATTCCATTGACTCCCCTACCTACGTAATCATGACGTCATGGCGACAATAATGAAGAGTCTACTGATTATTGACAAAAAAAATACACAAATATGACTTTTAAAACGGTAAGTCTACCTTGCCTTCCTGCGCTGTATACATGTGTAACCTATCATAGTCTTGTAACGTCGACAGAAGCAACCTATCTTCGTTGAATACTTCAATGTACGGTCTACAGCCATCTCTGCAAGGATAAAATAAAAATAAATACCTTACAGTAAAAATATGTATTGGTTTTTTGGTTTAAAAAAAAGTTTCTTACCTGGCCTTTGTAAAAAGTGGTACTGGCTGGATTGTCAGTGAAACTAAAGTTACTGGCCTAAAGTGCGGGAGTATTGGATTTGGTCTGAAACAAAACAAAACAGTTTGGAGGAGTTTCTCGATAAACGCAACTAAGTATTGTAGCTGGCGGGGTGGCATCGTCAACAGTTTTAGACCTTAAATCAAAGTACCAGAGTGCACACTGCCTTACCTAATAATATTATTGAGATAGTAGAGGTATCGTAGCTGGCTGGGCGGCATGCTGATAGGAGATCGCTTGACGGCGAATATCTGTAGCGCATCCTCGGGGACTTTCACCAGTTTGGCATACAGCAGAAGGCTGCTTGTGAGCATACACGACATCGACTTGCCATCCTGGAAATATACACTTTTTTTTAAGACATGGAGATATACTGAATTATGTACGTGTAAGTGTTAGGATGGTCCTTATTATCCGAATTTCGAAAAACAACTGCGTCACCCTTTTATGTCATTGCCTACCTTTAAACAGATTATCAAAATTGTGTACCTATACATTTTTTAAGTAATGTTTTAGAGGTCGCTACCCCCTGTGGAAATATTAGAAAGATAATTTTTTAATAGTAGTTTATGCAACGGTTGCATTATATGCATTAAAATACGAGTGCGGGTTTATGAAACGAGCCGACAGGCGAGACAGGCTTGTCAGTATGTGGTACAGTTAGTGTCACCTGGCAGGCGAGCACGCAGGCGGCGCGCTCGTCGCAGCCCAGCCACTGGTACATGTGCTGCAGCTGCCGGTACAGCGGCGCCAGCTGCGGCGCGCGGTGCGCCGGCGACGCCCACAGCGCCCACGCGTCCACCACCGTCGCGTGCCGCGGGAACTGCAGCCGCCCGCCGCGGTGCATGTTGTACACGCAGTATTTGCCGCCCGGGTGCCGGGTCTCGAGGAAAGCCTGTTTTTTTTTTACACTTTCAATGTTATACAAAACTAGCGGTCCCCGGCGTGGCTCCAATTTTGTTCACAATTTCGTGATCGTCAAGGTAGCGTACACCAACAAAATATCGAGGATTGGATGCTGCCAAAAAATAGTACCCAAATAGTACCGAATACCCTTGTTGTTTTTGAGATACAAGGGGCAGTAGGTAGGTAGGGGCTGTTACTATGTAGAAGTTTGATTTAAGTTATTTCTAAGTTCCACGTATTTTCTCTGTATTGTTTGTATTGTAAAAGGGGTACTATTTCGGCTAGTATTTTTTGGGATATAGCCGATTGAAAAATTCGAAGGCCTTCTGGGTGAAATCCCGCTTTAAAAGATGTGTACGCCACCTTGACAGTACGTAAATTTTTACACAGTTGAATAGTCAAATATCTCAGCTTCTACAATAGCTACGCAGATGAGATTTGAAGGGCCCTTCAAATCTCATCTATTTCGGTACTATTTTTTGGCTCATACAGAATTTCCGGGAACACTGCCAATCCAGAGATCCACTCGGTGTACGCCACCTTGACGTCAAGGTAGCGTACCTACTTACTGCCCCTTATATCTCGAAAACTACAAGGGTACTATTTTTTTTTAATTGGTACTAATTCGGTACTATTTGGGTACTATTTTTTGGCGTCATCAAATCCTCCATATCTTGTTGGTGTACGCTACCTTGACGATCACACAATTTCATGGGTTTAATGCTTTTTTGCGCGAAATCCTAGTTCCTTTTCCAAAATAAAACCTAAGTTGCTCGTAACATATGCTATCTGCCAGTTAAAGTCCCGTCAAAATCGGTACAGCCGTTTCGGAGATTAGCCGGAATAAATAGACGGACAGAAAGACAGGCACAGAAATTAAAAAATATATATTACGTTATACCTAAATCTTAAAAATGTTTTTACTTCGCACTCCCTTCCTTTTTCGAGGTCCTGGCAGAATAACAGCGTTGGGATTGCCTTGCGATCGCAACACATGCTGAGTCAGAACCTGTTCATCCGCACACATTGCTGGGCTCTCGTGCACACTCCGGTGTGCATCGTTATAACTGCCTCTTCTTGTTTTGTTTTTTGATTACTGATGTTTTTGTTATGTACAATGTGAAATTTTATTCGTACTAACGCTATGTGTGCGCTGAATAAATAGTATTTTCGTTCTTTCTTAAATAATTTGAAGTATACTACGTTATACTTAGGTAGTGAATTTAGAAAAATCCAAAAATAGTGTTTTTTTATTTTACCGCTTCTGCAGCATGATATAAAAAAAAATGTTCTATAACATTACATAGTTTTTCAGGAACGTCATGCAAAAGAAAAATTTACAAAATATTAAAATTTGCAGTCGTAGCACTCAAAATAATGAATAAAGATAGCAAAAACCACGAGTTTTATAAAAGTGCCATTATCTCGAAAACGATGATATTTTAAGTCGAAATTACTTAACCTAGTAGTTCTTGAGCCGCCCTACCAGCTCCTTTCGTTTTATCGATGGTTTTAGGGACAGCCTGTATACTTTCTTATGTGTTTAGTACAAAGTTGTTATTTTGAAGTTACAAACAGACACTTCAATTGTAATTATTTGTATGATAATCGCACATTGTTTAATGTCAGTTACCCAAGGAGTCTTTCGCCAGACGAGCAAGGGTATATTAGGTACCTATGGCGCTTCGATGAAATATTTGCATAACAGGCAACTGACGAAAATTTCTTCGAATAACTGACGCATCGTCATGACGCTTTGTTTTTGGAGTTTACTCCTTAAGAATCGATTTTCATATATAAGCCCGGGGTATGAAAAATTATGGGGAGTAAAATCAAACTACGATGTCACACGAAGATACACGGTGTTAGCCGAAGATGCGTCGGTCGCTTCGCATTGCATACAGATATAGTGAATAATATGTTTCCATCGGTAAAACTCGGATCTCAATCGGAAGACGACGGGACCCGAATCGTCAATTAATTATTGTATTCAATGAGTGACATGTTTATATTCATTAATATGAAACTTTATTATTTACTGTCAAATATAAAAAATGACAGCATGGTATGATGGGTACTGGTTTATTTTATAATCGTTCGTAAGGAGTAAACTCCTGTCGCGCGTCGGAGCTGACACACACACACTTTTTTTAATGTACCTAAGGTGAAGTCTTTAAATTAGTACGTACCCTGACGTCATCTATATGGTTAGTCTTGTACGCACTCTCCAATCCTTCGGACGGGTAAGGCATCACGACCAGACGGCTCGTTATATAACTGACGTCTAGATCGGTTCTCGCTATAGACCTGCAAATACAATCGCGTTACAACATAACCCTTTTTTACTGCATACCTATTCTTCAAAACACCGCAAAAGTTATACATGCTGGCCCAAACAGTGACGTTCAAAAAGAAAATCTAGATCCCTCATGCGGATTTGAAACACTCCCGGTATGTTCGTTGCTACCAAGGTTGTAGACCTAACGGTTTTGCTACAACCTCAAAATTTTGTCAAATTTCTGAAAATCGCTGAACATACTTCATCAGATTAAAACTTTCGTGAGACATTACTAAGACTAGAAAGAAATAAGCACGGCTTGCGTGGGCTGCAGTGAGCGCGCCCGTACTCAACCCCTGAAGAAGGACTCCATATGAGTCCGAAACATGTCGGACTATTTCTGACAATAAATCGTGAGTAAAGCCGTGCTTATTTCTAGTCATACTTGAGGGTGTTTCGGATAAGTCTACGCATGAAGGATCCCAGATTTTCTTTAGGAACGTCGCTGTTTGTAAAAAAAAAGTCACTCACTGTTGTACTGTTTGCATGACCTTCGAAGACGTGTCCTTTAGGTTCTTTAAGAAATTACCGGCGCCGCCCTTTATGGATGAGAATAGGCCTCCGGTGTTGGGGGGCGCCGGAGGCAGCGGGTAGTGAGGCGCTGCGGGAGGGCGCGCGGGCGGGGGCGGCCGCGCGGGCTCGGGCGGCCTCGGCGCCTCCTGGCTGATCGCCACCGGCTCTTTGCTCACCGCTGGAAATTAAAAAAACAACTTCTCACGTAGTTCTTAAAAACAAAAACAAAAAACATTGTGTGTTATGCGTGACCAAAACTGTAGCGGAAATGTGTGAGTGAGTACACTATGATTCATTATTATTGCTCTTGTTACGTTGCATCAATTCTTTGACACGAGGTACCCCGGATACAAAAACAACCGTTAATTTACATGGTATTTATTTACTAATTTAAATATCTTACATAGATATATTTTCTTAAATAACTAATAGTAACAAAAATATTGCTCGTCTATAAACTATATAACAGAGGCCAAGTTTTAAATACATTTCTAACGGAATGAAAATTTTGGATTATAAATGTTAATTTGAATATATAATAATACGGCTAAGATATCACAACTTTAAAACATGTATAGTTTAGTAACATCTTCATACAAACGCACCGCGCGGCTTGTATGTGTGCGCCAAAGTATCTATGCGTTGCCGCACGCACACTTAAACAAATCTCGACCCGCTTAGTAAGGGGAAACGGGTCGAGATTTTGTTTAAGTGTTCGTGCGGCGCGCGCGGTGCGTTTGTATGAAGATAACCTACTTCCCTTCTCTTTATACTATTATATGAAGCTCAGGGTGTTTACAATTGTTTACAGAAGCTAAGAGATTGAATAATAGATTATCAGAAGTTTGATTTTATATTGAGCTTCGTAATTTTATTAAAAATATGTTTTACAAACCTCGAAAACAAAACACAAGATTAAACATTATCAAAATACACAACCATCATATACAAACAAAACGATAGTAAACAAACTTTAAGTACAACAAATACTGTTAGCGATATAAGCAAAGTTCGGTTGAAAACACCTTAGGGCCGTCAACATTTGCGCAAGCGCAGTCGACGCGCGTTTTGCATCTTCCTCTATATTTATTGTAGTCCAGAAAACGAAAGACTTTTAAAAATATATAAATTCATAATACGCTGAATCGTGATATATATTTATAAAACATGTATAATATTGTATATTCTAGAATCCAACAGAATTTCTAACTGGAAGTTTTTCTTTTAAATATAAAATTAAAGAAAAAAAAGGCGAATAGTTATAGCTCTATCATGAGTATACAAATTTTAGGGGATTCATGGTCCATATATACATTTACGTGATAAACAGACTGTCGTATAAAAAAACATATTATAAATCATTTCCACTTCAGCAGTTATGAGCATACTAGATTACATTCATTTCCTGGGCTATTATTAACCTTTTGACCGCCACAGTCGGCTGCAGCCGTCAGCGGATACAGGGTAAAAAACCCTTCTTAAACTTGACTTAAAGTTGAAATTCGTGTTACTTCTCAGACATGCTTGGCGGTTAAAGTGTCAAAGTGACAGCGGTCAGCGGTAGATAGAAGTGAGCTATTTGATATATTAAAATTAAAAAAGGATTAATTTGTAAAAGAATGTTTCAATTTCAGTCTTCGGAGGAATAACTAACCGTCAAGGACAGTTTTTTATTCCTAAAATGTTCACAGTCGTCTTCATTTTAAAAACCGACCAAGTGCGAGTCGGACTCACGCACGAAGGGTTCCGTACTATTATCTAAAAAACAGCAAAAAAAAAAAAAAACACATTTGTTGTATGGGAGCCCCCCTTAAATATTTATTGTATTCTATTTTTTAGTATTTGTTGTTATAGCGGCAACAGAAATACATCTTTTGTGAAAATCACGGTTCATGAGGTACAGCCTGGTGACAGACGGACGGACGGACAGGAGGACAGCGGAGCCTTAGTAATAGGGTCCCGTTTTTACCCTTTGGGTACGGAACCCTAATAAAGCAAAGCTAATCGTAGAATTTTGCAGCATCAGTTATGAAATATCTATTTAGTTCTTAATAGTGCTTTAAAAAATCAATTACCAATTAACTTAAGGAATTAAAATTTTCCATAAATTAAACACAAGCACCAAATTAAATTAAATTGAATACTTATAAAAATACATAAGTATAAAAAAGTCGTCTGAAATTTGAATAAGTAATTTTCAAAAACAAATTTGCACCGTCAATGCCGTAGTACTTATTACAAGTTATTCTACTCGTTAAAATAAAATATAAAACATTAAATTATATATATTTAAATCGACGAATCGTGAACTTATATTTTTTTTTAAGTAATTTAAATTTTTTATGTCTTAGTTTCGAGCGCCGAAGTAAGACGGAATCGTTAAAACTGCAACAATTAATTAATTCATATTAATTGAATGCCCGGATCCCGGTTAGGATAGCCTAAATATCCAAAACTAAGTAAATTAATGTGCATAAAGCATTACCCGAGACCCGGGCATTCAATAAATATTAATTAATTCGTTGGTTTTCCGCCTCGCGCGCGCCTCGCCTCCGCGCTCGAAGTTTAGGCAAATAGACACTAACTATTCCGACCCCTGGTTATGGGACGTGTTATTTTTGCTGATTGTAAACATTATGATAACGGATGGCGCCGCTTTCCACTCAGTCGACTGACGCACCCGCGGAATCCTACCTACATGTGTATATATATATGTTTGCTATGTTACACATAAAAAGATCAAATATACTTAATAATAATTGTGGTTTTTCGTTTATAACGAACCAAAGGATCGTCAGATACAGGCGACCTTCGCTCAATTAATGACCTAGTATAGATACTTCAACTCTGCGCGGGGCGCTGTGTGCGTGACCTTATTTGTATGTATGCAACATGATAGCGATTAGTTAGTCGTTAGTAGATTAGTCTCTTTCCCACTTTACAAGTTAAACATACTTACATACATACATAACATCACGCCCGAAATCCCTAATGGGGTGGGCAGAGCCACAAGACTACTTGTGGCCGCGTTCGATTAATTAGTCCTAAGATGGTATGATGAACCGTATGGTGACAGGTGATCAGCCCATCGCCCATACAGATAGTCCACCATGTTGGAGAGGACCCGTCCCTTAGTCGACTTTTACGACATGCCAGGATGATAAGCATCTGCACGCATTCTATGCTATTTCTTCACTCCCAGTGCAGCAGAGGAGTAAATCAGGTGCAAGTCAAACAGGGACGCAATAATCGATAAAGTGACAAGAAGAAATAGGACTCGAACCAGTTGCCGCCTGATCCGTAAAGGAACGTGATAACGATTAGTTTGTCGGTCAATGCGCCTCTTTCACACTTTACAAGTTAAACGGGGACGCATTGGTCGATAAACGATCAGCGGGCCTACTGTGTAGCCACGCTAACCAGGTTATTATAGGTCGTATGCATTATTTTAAATAACCGCTGATTAACTGCCTGTTGCAACAACTTAATAAATATAAAATTAAATTGGGGCCAATTCGAAAGCGTGTTCGCTAAATTTTAAATGCACTAAATTCAAAATAAGAAACGTTAAACTTGATTTTGACAACTTTGTGCTACTTATGCAAAATTTATTTTGATTTTTCTTATTCTAAGTTTAGGAAAATTTAAATTAAGAAGACATCATTTCGAATTGGTCCCATTGTTTAGTTACTTCTAAATAAATAACTTATAAAATAATAAACAAAATTCGTTCGTAACAATATCGAGCCTATTGGTAATACAAGTAAAGATATGGTAACAAAATAATACTGCGAGCCCAGATTGAGTGGATTCCAAGTTTTGTACAGTATTTTGCACGAAGGAATGTACAATGTAATAAAAAATAAATATCACTTTTACTATGAAGCATTTCAAATTATGTTTTTTTGAACCGAATAGTTATGAGACCTTTTGTAAGCATCAAACCATCTAATAATTATGATCTTGCAAATAATGATGAAATATTAAGTGATTTACAAAATATAAACAGAAAAATATATAATATCTTTGCAATGCAAAAACAGTGCAAAAAGGATTTTTTTACATTAATATAAATAAACTAATTATTCTTCCGGCTATTGTTATACAGACAAGGAAAGAAGAAAAAGTAGGAACTAAAGTTTTTACAAATAAAGTTACTGTAGAATTTAATAAAGAATACAAAGAACAGGAGAATTTAAAATAATCTTCCGACAAATAACACTATCTTCTTTTCTCTAAAATAAATTTTTCTTCTTCTTACAAATAAATATATTTTTGATGAAATAGGTCTTATTTTATTATTGTCATATTTACTGGATTTGAAAAGCAGTTTCTGTTTCAATATGGTCCTATACAATTTTATAATTTTGTTTAAATTTTTCTTCAGATATAGAGAACTTATCTACGTATATATTACTAATACCACCTGTTATTTTTCTTTTAACACATTCACTGCCGGTGACTCATATATGTGTTTAACCTCATTCACTCAGTGCCGTGGACGCGTCTGTGCGTTTACCACATATGGCAAGTCTCGCGTAGTAATTTGACACGGCACCAGGGACCCTATTTTTCAAATATACTAGTGTTTTTGGCCGAATTCAGAAAGCCCACTCAAATTGATCTTTAATTAAAGTGACGTTACTGTATAGGTTGACAACTAGTTGAGGGAATGCTTAAGCGGCGTTTCTGAATTCGACCATTTATCTCGTAAATTAATAGAGTAAACAAAATCAAACATTGGTATTACTAGACTTGTATACTGGTATGCTTTGAGAAGAAGTCTCGGGGAAATGATGCGGCAGTGAATGTGTTAAAGACATTTTTTTTAACAAGCACACGACTTTTTACAGTGTAAAGCCATACAAAACATACGAGACAAACGGTTTGTTTTCGATGACCACAAAAGTAGAGATCATATTCAAACGATGGAACTTGCTAAATTTCAGGATGGAGGCATACCTACCGAATGTCATAACCGAATACAGGATTACAAATGACTTCTGCAGGATGGGTTCTGACACTCCGTGTATAAAAATAATTACTTTATAGCTGAAAAGGTAGCATTGATTATTTGTCTAAAGTGGATTCATCCTTACTTGTCTTATTTGGTAAACAAGTTTCTAACCTCAAAACGCACCTTCTTTTCGCTAAAACAGCAATGTCTTCGTAAATAAAGCAACCGGAGATAATATTTTAGACATCACTTTGCCAATTATTTACCTAGGATTGCTTTACTTAGGATAAACTAGCTGTTTCACCCAAAAAGAGGTACATTTTGAGGTTAGAAACTTGTTTACCAAATAAGACGAGTATGATGGATTCACTTTACAGAGTCAGTGGCCCATCCTGCAGTGTTGGTAAACATTAATAAGTAAAAACAAATACTCATCATTGCGAGCATGTCCAATGGTCTAGCACAAGCAGTCAAGGGTGAGAGGCGTCCGGCGCGAGAGTACATGCTAGCGCCGGGTCATTTAAACGAGAAAACAATGGGGCAGCCGAAAAAGTTGAATACACCTAAAATGAAAAAAAGAAAACGTGATATGTATAGCAATTCAATGGAGACACAGATGGAAGTCCCACGCCCTCGTTTGCACCAGTTTAATCCATTTAAAGAGGTCAATGATGTCAAAAGTATTTGAGACTATCAAGGCGTCACGAAGCTTAACCTTTTAACCGCCACAGTCCGCTGCAGCCGTCAGCGGATACAGGGTAAGAGTCCTTCATTACCTTGACTTAAAGTTGAAATTCGTGTTACTTCTCAGACATGCTTGGCGGTCAAAAGGTTAAATTACAAAATGCGCCGCTATTTTGAGAAAAGTACAGTTCAAAATCAGACGTGGGACTAAACAGCTCTACGCAGCGTACACATACATGCAATGAATTATGTCCAATCAAAGAAACTGAAAGAAGCATTGATTCCATAACAAGGTCACATGCACAATGTTATCGTTTCAGCGTACGATGAAATATTAATCTCATTTATATTGAAAGATTACATGCCTAATTCAACAACGTCTATAGATTAGTAGCATTCCGTAAGTTTTATCTATACCTACCTCGATCTAGTTTGATAAGAGCATTCTATATAAACGAGTACCTTGAGGACGAGTCAATCAAACGAGCCTAGCTTGATGAGGAGCGTTGGTTAAATAAATAATTAATAAAATAACGGTATATCTTTTAAGTATATAATTATATATAATAAACATATAAGTACGTGTGTGATATAAAGCCCCTTTATTTAACTACCCGCAGCTCAATTATGTAACACAATTTGTATCAGTTTGGCTATAAGGTAAACTAATTTAGTCATCACTCGATATAAATAAGGGTCCAATTGGTTAATTTTCGCCAAAGCGATACCAATTGGTGTTACGTAATTGAGCAGCTGATTATTATTTAGAGCAGGCCTTACACAAGAATTGTGCTTCTTGGCCGTTTATACTTTTTTAATTCCAACCAGAGCCCAAAGCAATGAAGCTTCATATAACCACAACCATTAAGAAGCAATCTATACTTTCACGCCCAAGCATCGCAGTGTACTCTCTCTAACTCGTTCACTAGAAAAGGGACGCACATAGCGAGAAATTCCAATTACTGTCGAAAGAGATCCTTGGTAGCGCAAGCGTTAGTAAAAAGCCAATATTGCATCTCTTTGTACTGGTTATTCTTTATGAGTGTTAGTGTGAGAGTTATAAAGTCAAATCGTTAGTTTTTTTGTGAACGTTACAACAAATTGATGTTTCACCCAATGTGCAAGTGCTATTCAAAATCATGATAAACCATGCGCTAGACTAAAAATACTTCGCTGTTGATAAATTATAATTACGTACTCTAGCCAGTCGCATCGTTTATAATGTTTAAAGTCAATCTTTCAAAAAACAATCAATAGGTTTCATAATCGGAAATACCTCGAGTTAATCCCACGTTGAAAACGTATCCAATAAATAAAAACAAACCATGAATGAGAAGAATATACTCATTTATTTCTTTAGTTCAAACTCTGACATAGTATGCACAGAAAATTATGATTTGTGAAATCTACATAGATGACATGTTAACAAAAATATGTTATATAATGACGGTTGTTATCTATATATGATAATGTACATAAAATAACTCTTTTAAACATTATATAAATCTACACTATTCAATAATTGTACCACAGTTTAACATTTCAATTTTATTATATTGTCCAAGAAATGAGTATGAATATACTAATGATATCAGCAGTGATCGGCAAGACGGTTGCCACACCGCGGGATTCAAAGAGGAAATAATAATATGGACATGACATGATTCGCAAAAATTAAGAGTTATGTTATATGTATTTGTAAATAGAAGTCAGAATATTTAATAAACTCATAAAATGCATAATTTCTCATTAAAGAAATTATTGATAAACTTTGGTTTTATTTTATACTGCGTAAAATATTACGTGCACTCATATAAAATATGTAAGTGTTAAAATATAATCATTTGAAGTGCACAAAAACCCTTTTCCCTACTTACTGAAATGAAAATTTATTATTTTCCTTTACCGATTCGAATGCTGGAATCCCGGGGAATATCCATATTAACATAATGATTGAGGTCATTGACACGATGTGGCAACCGTCTTGCCGATCACTGGATATCAGCGATCGGCTCGCTAGACTCGACCATGGACAGATTACCTTACACACCCCACCGGCGTGCCGCACAGTGATGCGCACACGCAACTGGACACTCGACACCAGTGCGGACAACCAAGCAACCCACCTAGTTAGTGCTGGCTACCAATCCGAACTTTGTTAGTTATGTTTTTAACGCATTCATAAATAATAAATACATATATTACTGAAAACTGGAAATGTCTTATATCAACTATGAGACCTCGCCTATAATAGTATAAATATATTCTAGGCTTTCATTTAAATGTATAGTCGTTATTTTATAAACACTGGGGTTATAAAATAGCTGAGCAGATTGTATTTAAGCCCCATTGTGGTAATATATTTTTAACTTACAGGAATGTACATATAGATTTCGTTACACGTAGTAATTATTACTCTTACTAGCGGAAAGTACCCTAAACATTAAATATTTTTTAAGGTATGCATTTTTTAAATGCATACTGACTTTTGTAAAATTTAATTTAATTATTTGGTATCCCTTATAATTTTAAAAGAAAGCTACATTATCGATTATTTCGCATTTAATTCTAACCTCAAAAGAATTGTTTTGAAAATTTTAGCATTAATAACTTTTATTTTTCGCCATAGTTTCAGACTCAAATATTAAAGCTAGTCATGTGTGGCTGTTCATGTAACAATGTCATTCATATTGCACTGGGGTCGCGAGATAGGCCTGCACCTCGAGCTGCAACCATACATACATAATCGACTAGTACGCTGAACTGTCGTCGTTGCATTTCAAAACGATCGAAGCAACATAAATAACGGACTTCAATCGATTTACTAATATAATCGTAAAAAATCTAAATAAATTATAAAAGTCAAATAAATGCTATACTACCTTAATTCCTTCCGAGAACAATTCATTCAACCTTACCTTTGGTGGCGCTCAATATTTGGCGATTCAACAATGGAATGTAATGTTATCTCACATTGTTATCTCAATAAAATAACCATTCTATGAAAATCAACTCAAAATAAATATGAAACAAAAATATTAAAATTTGAGTGTAAAAAGTCAAAAAATACTTGACCATATTTAGCTCGAGACTGTTTAATTTCGAATGCAACAGAACATAATAATGAACCATAATGTGTATAGAACTAAGGGCCGCAATCGCAAATGAATGACGTCATATGTACCGCGAGGGTTGCCGCGACGCGTCACGCTTAGGAAATGGTAGTGTAATATTTACTTGACTTCTTATTACCTGGCGAGCTAGTGGCCACTGATTGTTCAACTTTTTTACGCTCAAATTTGAGTGGTTGCTTGAGATTGATATTGTTGGACTCCGCCACAGCGGCCAGCCGCTCCAGCACGCCGGGGACGCTCAGCCGCGCCTCCGGGTTCACCGTCAGGCACCCACCTGCGACAACCGACCACACGTTAACGCGCCGAGCCATAGGCGAGTAAGCTCAATACATTTTTAACGGTTTTACTCGTTCGTGAGGCCAATTGACAAAACATTATATTCCTAAAACTATAATTTGAATAGATCATCGTATTCTGTGTGAAAAAAGGAAGACACCAATTATTATTTTCTAGCTAGCACTAATATTTATTTTAATTTTTAATGTATTAAAACGTGCTCATTCTAAAAGGACGTAACTTTCATTGTACGAAAATGAAAGCAATTTCTATGGACGGGCCTATGCTTAAAAAATCGATGTAGAAACAGCAAAGAAAATCGGGGTACTTATTATTTTCTTGTATTTCTTTTAAAATTTAATAAATATACTGACGTGTTCAGGAGGCAAGAATCTTTTGATGTCTATAATTGGCACGTGTCAACAAAAGTGAAATGTTGTCAATTGACAGGAAAACTATCTGCCGACTCGCATAGGTCGCTCCACTAGTAGTACTCGCTATCAGACAAACTTGACGACCCAAAAGTCTGATTGTGGTCTTATTTCTGTGCTAGCAAGCTTTATCGAAGGGCCAACATGATTGCAGTACCACTCATCAATGGAACACCCGCTTTACAAGACAAAGTAAGTACCGTGGATTCATCTATACTTGTCTTATTTGGTAAATAAGTTTCTAACCTCAAAATGCACCTTTCTTGGCTAAAACAGCTGTTTCCTTGTAAATAAAGGAACCGGAGACAATATTTTAGACGTCACTGCCAATTTTTGGCCTAGGTTTGCTTTATTTAGCATACAGCTGTTTCACCCAAAAATTGTACATTTTGAGGTTAGAAACTTGTTTACTAAATAAGACAAGTACATATTGATGAATCCATTGTAATGTAATATTACATTTAGCGCGAGATCATTACACACTTGACAAAAAAGACCTGCCACAATACCCTTGATAGCTTGATACAGATGTTTATTACAAGTACATACCTATCTATTTTATTATGTAATGAAATTAATATTCATCATTGACACAAGTTTTACTTTATATATTCTATAGCAGAAGTATCTTCTATCTTAGGATGGCAACAATCAGAAGCGCTTAGAAGATATTAATTATTCATTAACCCCTTTAAGTCCACGGTCAAATGAGACAAAGCGTGCTGCGGACGCTAACGACGACATAAGCCGACGAAAATGTATGGAAAACAGCATATCGTGGCGTCAGTGGTGTGATAATCCGCTTTCGTATATAGCCAACTGCGTTGTAATGGTTAAAGTGATTGGTACGGAAAGGAGTATTTTTCTCCTGAAGCTAGTTATCGGCTATAGGCGTATATTCATTACCGACCCGAGTGATCTAGTGGTTGTAATATTGAACTCCAAAGTTTGAGTTCACAGGTTCAATTGCCGCCAGAGTATCATAATCAAAACATGCTTGCGTTTGGCTTGGGGTCGAGTCGTTTGTGCGTCTTTGTGTTCACGGAACTATGATACAGGTCATCCTAGTTTGGGCCGTTATTGGTTTCAATTTATTTTAAGTAAGCCACACGGGCCCTTTCACATGTCTGAATCTACCAGCATTTGGAAAGGTGAGAATCGCAAGAAACTCTATTGTCAACCAACACATTACAGTTTGAATAAAACAAAATAATTAAGAACTAGAGCGTCACATACATAGGCTGATAAACACATTACCCTCTTTTGCGTTGCGCAGTCGGGTAAAAAGGGACGTTACCTTAGAGAACAGAGGCCCATTGCATAACAACTTGTAACATGTAATACAAGCGGAAGCCTCTTTTCAACATCTTTTACTAGAAAGAGACTTCCACTTGTATTACAAGCTACAAGTAGTTATGCAATGGACCCCAGGTACGATAAATAAACAAACTTACTTATAATTTCATGTAAACATTTGTAGCGCTGATCGTTGGGGTTGAGGTTGTAGTTTCCGTTCAATATAGCCAGTTTAGCAGAGTCCTCGAACGGGTGCTGCATATAGCAGAGGGTGTACAGTATGCAACCGAGCGCCCATACGTCTACGGCATGGTCTATTTTCCGGTTGTCCCAGGTGTCTAACATTTCTGGCGCTCTGTACATTGGCGTCGTGAATTGGGCCAGCTGTAAATAGGGAGAACAATTAATTTATGAGCTTCTGTCCGCAACTTCGTTCGCGAATTCAGTCATAGTTATTTCCTTGGGTACTTTCAAATTAAGCCTATCTGTTATTTCAGGATATAAGCTATCTCCATTCCAAATTTCATCCAAATCCGTCAAGCCGTTGAAGCGTGAAGGAGTAACTAATATACTAACTCACACACACACTCACAAACTTTCGCATTTTTTTAAATATAAGAGTGACTTGCTTTGGCTTCTCTGGGTACAAACTTTTTAAATATATATTTTTTCCCCTCATATTACGAGCTTTTATCGGGCACGCACGAACTTGCCACTTATTAATTTTCCAGACGCTACACCACCCTTTTAGGGGTTGATTTTCTTTAAAAAAAAAAAGTATTATATGTCCTTTCAGTGGAATAGGAATCTCAATTCTAACCATGTGCCATAAAAATTATTTGCTATAAACCATTAAGAAATACATGCAACAAATAAGTATTAACTTGTGTTTTAGTAAAAGATTCAATATTATTAGAAACTAGCTGTGGCCACCACTTTGTTCGCGTGGTATAGGGATGAAAAGTACAACTATTGTATGCTTTATTCCAAGATATGGTCTATCTTTCTGCCAAATTTCATCCAAAATCTGTAGACTCAATTACGAGTGATCGAGTAACTATCATCGAAACATGCAAACCTACACATACTTTTATATTTAAAATATGAATAGTAGGATAGGATTTAAACATGACAGTTTAAAAGCAAATTGTTAGAGGGACCAACTACCAAGTTAGTGAAACTCTTGTTAGAGCTTCATGTGCTTGGTATACCAACTTGTTAACCAAATCACTGTTGGTAGTGTAGTTTAGTAATGAAATAATGAACAAACACTTATTTCACTGAATTGTGAAGTAGTAAAATCAACCTAAGTCAGACTGGAATAAAGTTCGAATTCTGAGCAAATGCATTAGTGCTATACAATACAAAAGTGAATGTGTTAAGAGGCCTAATACAAAGAGGAGTTGGCAATGGCACATTTTTCTCGTTTTGCTCAACAATTTAGGTGAAATGGTGTGAAATTTTCAAATGTAATCTACTAACATTCTCCATCTGGTGTGTTTATAGGTGTTTAACGCAATATTTTATTATCATGATGATGCATTTAATGGTGCAAAACAATTAGATAATAATTTTTGAAAGCTTTTGAAAAAAAAAAAAACAATCACCGTGAAATATTGCATAATAAATACACCAGAACAGACCTCTTAAGCTCCCATTACAGCTCATACAATTTATCAAGTTGGTACATTTGATGGTAATCGGATATTGAAAAGTGATTTATTTCGAGACAACATTATGCACTCACATTTTCCTCTAACATATTCCGCTGGTTGGCGCTCCAAGAAGGATTAGGTGAATATATATCCGTTGTGGCAGAACCAAAATCACATAGCTTCATAGTACCTAACAAAATATAGAAGTTTAAACATTATCGTGTTTTGCTTATGAACAGTGCATGAAAGGACTTCAAGAAGCTGAATTAAAATTAAGTAAAAGAAAATAACTAACAGAATAAGTAAGTTTTATTTAGGCTAGAATAAGTTGTGATGAGTAAAGCAAGTCGATCTTTCACAGGGACATAACTCAAAATATGCATTCCAATTTCAGTGTAATTTTGTAATCAATAACCCTTAATTTGGTATTGTACACTATATGTTACAATCTTGTAGGTTATTTGTTTTTATATTTTTTTTTTACGTGTAATCAAATGAGAATTGAATCAAGGTTTCTAGAAGTTTTATCAAATTACGGGTTAATCACTAATAATAATGTGAAGATGCTAAATGTTACCTTCATTAGATATTAGGAAATTTTCTAGTTTGAGATCACGATGTGCTATTGGAGGAACTTGAGCGTGCATGTGTTGAACAGCCTTGCACGTCTGGTAAAATACCCTCAGGATGGTTGGCAGCGGGAAGGCCTGCCCCCTATGCTGTAAGGCCTCCATCAAACTGCCCCCACTACATAAGTCGGTCAGCAGTAAATACTCCCCCATCCCATGTGAAGTCTTGGACTTATCAATAAAAGAAGCTGCTATATATTTAATAACATTTGGGTGGCCCGATAACTTTTTTAATAAACTAATTTCTTGAATTATATTTTTGTTTGCCTGTTCATCCGCAGCCATTAGCCTTTTTAGGGCGTATTCTGTGCCAGAGGACACATCTTGGGCGACAAATACAAATGCAAAACCACCTGCAATCAAATTATTAATAGGCATGGGGGAAACTAGATGAGATTTTGTTAAAATTACATTTTAATTTATAGATGACAAGTTGAAGATTGGGTAGAAGATGATGAATTATGAATGAATTCCTATATTTCCTACATAGCTTAATCATATAAATCCTTGGCCCATAGAGTCTGTATATTTCTGGAAAAGCAAAGATACTAAAGCTTTCTGTTCGGTTAGTGAAAAGTTAAAACATTATCTGAATGTCTGTAGGTTTAGCCATACTTTTTTATATAGATAAATTATTATACACTGTTTCTTATTTTTTGCCCATATTTTGCATGGTTGGTTAAGTTTGTCTATATAAATACAATTTAAAAAAGTCCAAATTTAAAATGATGGATCATTTTACAAACCAGCCTGATTTCTCCCAAATAAAATGCTTTAGGAACCAATTTTTTCCACCCAATTAAGGCATCGCTAATATAAAATTAGTTTGCCTGTAACATATTCAACTATACCACCATGGATTGTATCTACAACTATCACAAATGATTATAAGTAGCTAAAGTGCTAAAGCAAGACAAACACAAACTAGAAATTATAGCAGTTTTCCTATTAACCCGTTAGTTCACTATTAAAATATTTCAAATAACCATATTATTATCTCCTTAACACAATTTATCATACATATCAGCACTTATCTTTCCAGCTAGAAGAGCAAAGTCAATGTTACGACAAATATAAATATATAAAGATTATTGCTTTCTTTGATACTATAAAAGGTCAAATAAAAACTATAATGAATGTAGATATAAATATAAAACATACAAACACAAATTATGTATGCATAGGTTAATCTCACAATTACCAAGCATATTCATTGTTGTTTTAGCGTTTTAGGATGCTGGAACAATTACCAAAAATGAAGCTTAAGTACTACACGTTAAAAATTTCCAGACAAAGCTGTCAGTGCTCCATCCGCCCCCTCTGTGTATGCGGTGACGTTTTATTTGATTAGAATGACCTGAAGCTAAATATATGACCTTTGTTCTTACAAATTATAGGCCATCGACGGAATAAAAACGATTAATAACGCCTTACCTTCTGCAATCACCTTCTTGACTCTCAACTTCATGTTTCCAATCTCAACGAACTGACCCACGAAATCATTGTCACTACCACCATTAGCACCTCCAGAGCTAAAGTAGCCTATGGCTGACTTAAATACGCTCATTTTTACGTATTACTGGAAAAGTTTAAGCAGGTGAAATAAGGATAAATAGAATCTTTAATCAGCACCCTCTGCATGAGTCCATTTTACAATGGCAGAACCAATTTAACAAAATTGGCAGATTGGTTCGTTGGCACTGGCAGAAGATTAAAATGTTGCCAAAATAATATTATTTACCTTAAGAACAGGTAAAACTTTGTCAATACGTAAATTAACACATGTAACTACTGATAAACTGTTGATAATAGTGGTTACAAGTACATACAGTTTTAAAATGGTATTTGAATGCTTACTTAACAATTGATTCTACCTGAAGTTTGGGTTCCATTGAAATAAATATCGACCATATATGTTTTTTAAATGTTAGTAACACTGCAATTATGATGTCAATTTTTATTCAGTTTAGAGGTGTAAAGAATCGGTTAATATCGTCGTTGGTGTGACGGTAGAACTTTGGGTAGCACTAATGCCGATTGGCTTGTCAAGAACACAAAACTTGGTCTATGGATATTCATACTCTACTTGGCTGGCACTCTACTTTGCTTATGGCCATTTTGACATAGTCGCTATTTTTCCGTCACAAAACATATCTTTAGACCAGGAAGAATGAAGAGTTATTTACCTGTGTTAAGGTTGATAATAATGTTTTGAAGATTGTTGTATATTCGACTTGTATTCAAAGAGTTTGTCAATCATAGAACTCAATCAGCAAAGCAAACCAATCAGATCTGATGCATGCAAAAGAGAAAAGTTGCTGAAAGGTTGATGTTCTCTTTTTTTTGTTGTTTGTTGCTATTTACTTGAATATTTTACTTCAAATATTGCAAAATAAATAAATTCAGGCCGATGTGTGTCAAATCTATTGAAAATATTTATAATGGGGTTTGAAATAAAGAGGTTTCAAGGTGACGTAGACGAGGAGTTGATTTGTCCTATTTGCTCGGGAGTTCTTGAAGACCCTTTGCAGGTGAGATTTTTGGATTTAGTCAAACAAAACGTTGCGTTATCGGTAATGACTGTTGTTATTATTTAATATGTATGTTATCATTAGGCGCCAGCTTGCGAACACGCGTTTTGTCGCGCCTGTATCACCGAGTGGATCAGCCGCCAGCCGACTTGCCCAGTAGACCGCCAGGCCGTCACCTTAAGTCAGTTACGGCCAGTTCCACGAATACTACGTAACTTACTGTCTAGGTAAATATTTCGTAACTTATTACATGACTGACCTTACCTAAGAACCATTCCTGGTAATGTTGTGCTTGTAGGTGGGACTTGATTTGCTAGGTCTATGTAACATTATGTTCTGTGTATTACTATTTATTGGGCATTGGTACTAGTAAGTGTAAACTTTTAGTGTAAAAAATTTACTAAGTATGTATAGCTCCAGTATTGCACTCTTTGTAAAGGAAAATATCCAACTTTTTCTGACTTTGTACATAATTTGTGATAGGGTTTCCAACACGCGTAACAAAACAAAATTGACACATTATAAGATTTACGTGGGTAAAATAACAATGCTTTATGTATATATCTCAGTTCCTGAGTATGTTTCTTGTGTCAATAACAATTACTTTTCAATGGAATGCTTAATTTAGGTCATTACATTAAATTAGTAGTAGTAGGGAGTACTATAATTTAATTTTTTATTTATATTATATTTTGACAGATTGTGCACAAGTTGTGATAACGCGCCACATGGTTGCAACACCGTGCTGAAGCTGGACTCCTTGGCATCTCATTTAGTTGAATGTAAGTTTCTTACATCTTGTTCTTTCTAATCAATTGTATAATTGAAAAGAGAACCTTATGTTCAGTGAATAAAGCTTAAAGTTTGCAAACCCACCAGTGTTTTAATAAATTTAATTTGGTAATTATTTATCAGGGCTTACATAACAATAGTAAATGTTTCGCAGAAATCTATTTCAGGTTTCAGTTACATAGTAGCTAGGGTTTAATTGCATTAGTTATGTTGCTAATGAGTTCTTAATTACTTGTTATACAGTTAAGTGTGTATTACATTGATCACATAACTGAAGCTCTTCGAAGTAAGATAGGTAATCAGGATTAAAAAGTGGGTATCAGTGGTTTAATTCAATTGGTCATGGTATAATGAGCATTACAGCCATCCATTACTATGCTATGAAAGTGATGGCTTCTGAAATATTAGGAGACAAATTGGTAAATAAAATGATGAAAGGAGATGCTGCTTACATAAGAGTCTTCACAAGATTATGTTGCCACGGTTGCCGGGACTGAATATTATTAAAACATCCAGGTGAATACAACCCAAAGCGACCAATGCCATGCGTGTCTGGCTGCGGCCTTGTGATCCCCAAGGATGAGCTGGCCGAGCACAATTGTGTGAGGGAGCTTCGGGCGCTCATAGCCACACAGCAAGGGAAACTGACAGACTTTCAGCAGGAGCTAGCCGAACAGAGACTTGTCATCAATGAGCATAAACGAGAGCTGGCACTACTTAAGGTGATATTGTACAACTTTTTTAAAAATGTGTTTGTTTTATTAATTTGTCCTATCAAATTTTTACGATTCCCAGTGAATAAATATGACAAAAGTGGATTAAAATCTACATAGACTGAAAAAGAAAATGTATTCGTTTTCTGTTTCTTGAAGTAGGCCGTATCATGTCTCCAGCGGCACTGTCGCAGCAGTGTTATTGTATTTTCTATTAAACTATTTTATATAATCGACGCCATACAAGTTGTCGCACAAAAATAAACCTGTTATATCATAATTTTACCGAAAACAGTGGCCACTGTTCCCCGTTCTAACTAAGCAGGGAAAACGAATGAAAATAAAGCTTTATTACATACCATATAACTTGTGTATTGAGGTGTACGATAACTTGTGTGGCTTCGATTTTCATAAAATACTTTGATGGGACCACTGGACGCACAACACAGACTTAAAAACTGTTTATGTCCAGGAGTTCATGCGAGCCATGCGCGTGTCGAACCCGACGATGCGCGTGCTGGCCGAGCAGATGGAACGCGAAGAGGTCACGCGCTGGGCGGGCTCGCTGGCGCGCGCGCGCGTCACGCGGTGGGGCGGCATGATCTCCACGCCCGACGACGTGCTGCAGGTACGCATGGGATCCTGGGCTAGCCGGACGTTCCTTAAGGTACTGCGTATAGGGAGATTTTAAATCAAAGTTACAATCGACGATCTCAAAAGAAGGATATGGCTGTCAATTCAACTGTGTTTGAAGAATAACTATACCATGCTCTATTGACGCTGTCTATCATATGTCAATAATATTTGAACTATACCTTTATTCTGGATTACTCATGTATGGGCAAAAAACTTTTCCCAAAGTATCAGGGGGGCTAGCACGACATGCCCGCGAATCGTTTGTCGCTTAGTGCGTCTCTGTCAAACTAGTCAAATATGTAAGGGATGCACTGAGCGACAAACGAATCGCGGGCAGGTTGTGCTAGACTTACAGATCCCAAACTATTTTACTCAAATTATCATTTGGCAAAAAATCATTAGTCAAATCAGCTTATCGCAATTTTACAGTTAGCAAAAGTGTTTTTTGTAAAATAAGTACTTACATTAGGGAGACAAGTTAACCCTAACCTAACCTACCCCTGATAAAGCAAAATGAGGCCAAATGATAAAATACGAAATGAAAATATGCTAAAGATTCGTTTGGGAAATGAAACTACTGCGATAAGTTTTTGGGAAGTGAAATTAGGCAAAAAATATTTTCCCCAAGGGCAGTGCAGCCTTTATTCTATTTGATTAGGTCGTAGTTAAATTGGATTCATCCATACTTGTCTTATTTGGTAAACAAGTCTCTAACCTCAAAATCTGCAATTTTCGGGTGAAGCAGCTGTTTTATCCTAAATAAAACAAACTGGGGCTAAAAATTGGCAGTGACGTCTATAATATTGTCTAAACAGCTGATTTAGCCAAAAAAGGTGCATTTTGAGGGTAGAAACTTGTTTACCAAATAACACAAGTATTGATGAATCCACTGTACCGAAATGTAAACAAACTAACCCACGTGACTCAGCTAATCAGCCAATCAAGACATACCATAGATAAAAAAAGATTGACCAGATTGGCTGGTTAGCTGATTCACGTTTAGTTTGTTTACATTGGATTAACTACCTTAATAAATAGAGTATAAATCCATTTCATAAATATAATCTCCGTTGCAGATGATGATAAAGCGAAGCTTATCTGAGTCTGGGTGCCCGCCGCACATCATCGACGATCTCATGGAGAACTGCCACGAGCGGCGCTGGCCGCCCGGCCTCTCCTCGCTCGAAACTAGACAAAACAATAGAAGGTAACTTCATAAACTTATCGTTAAGATTACGCGCGCTTCCTCATTGGTGAAAACACGCCTTCGCTAAGAATGCTGCGTGTTGATTGGTTACCTGGCAACCCTTACTGGATTCCATAGTGTAATAGAAGGTAACTTCATAAACCTCTCGTTGTGATTACGCTCGCTTCCTCATTGGTCAAAACACGGCTTCGGTAACGATGCTGCGTGTTGATTGGTTGCCTGGCAACCCCTGCTGATTCCATAGTGTAAGAAACATGTAGTGGTCTTACGTGGCAGTCGCGACAGATCAATCGTGCGGGGTATGCGGGGCGAGGGGCTATCCCCCCTCCCCCCCCGCCCGCTCTGCCTGCGGAGGGTACCTCAACATATCACCGTGAGGATTAACCAGTACAACGTCAGTATAACGTCATTTGCTGTATAGTTACACTGGCAACTACTACTTTGATGGTATTCACAAACGATTTGATTAGAAATTCAATAGTTAAATGTCTCTCAACTAGTTGTCAACCTATACATAAACGTCACTTTAACTTTTTGAACGCCACGGCTGAGTGCGAGAAAGCGTGCCCCAGACACCGGGTGACGGCTGTAGCCGATAACATATATGGGAAACGGCATGCCGTGTCGTCAGGGGCACGGAAGTCTGCTGTCGGCTATTATAGCCGACTGTGGCGTTCAAAAGGTTAATTTGAATGGCCTTTGTGAATTTGGCCATTTGACTGCCAATGCCACAAATACAGCATTTTACCAGCACATATTTCCAAACATCACTACAATAACACTTGTTTTTTTCTTAACATGCTTTATAATTTACTAGTGGACCCGCCACAGCTTCGCCCGTGGTATTTTCCATACAAACTTTATCACCCCTGTTCACTCCTTTAGGGATGGAATTACAAGAAATCCCTCCTTAGTGCACCTCTAGGGTACTCGAGGAATGTCTGTTCCAAATTTCAAACCTATAAGACCACCCGTTTAGGCTGTGCGTTGTCTATAAGTGGGTCACGGTACTGTTTTATATGTATTGATAACGGAAATAATAAATCTGAAATTTGAAAATGGAAATGTGAAACCTTGTGATTAACTGGCAATCATTTCTCTTCACAGGTTATATGAGAAATACGTTTGCAAGCGAGTGCCCGGCAAGCAAGCGGTACTGGTTCTGCAATGTGACAACAGTCACGTCGACGAACACATGATGACGGAGCCCGGGCTCGTCATGATCTTCGCACACGGCATAGAGTAAATTATGGAGACCTCAATGCCTTATGGCACATGTTTTATATAGTACTCTGTGGCACACACGGTCTACAGTACTCTATGGTACGTTTGGTCTGCGCGGTTTGTCAAAGGTCATAAACAGAGTTGCTTATACTTCTTAAAGGCTTATTACACCTTCCTAAAATAGTCACTTACGAGAGGGACGCCGCAATACGTCGGATACGTATGGAGATATCTCCATCTCATTCCAACATATTGCGGCGTCCCTCTCGTACGCATTTAATGTGATACGTTAAAAAGTATGTGCCACTTTTGTTGATCTCTTGAATGGTCGTGCAAACAGGACATTGAATATTTTACGAACCAGATTAGTAGAAATTGCACTGAAAGTGCAAAATAACAAAGGTCAATTTTTTTTTTGATGTCAGTATGTTGCACTTTCAGGGCGCATGTTGAACAATAAGTTTGGATTGCAATGCACCCCGAAAGGGTTAACATTTTGAACGCCACGGCTAACGGCGATAAAGCGTGCCACGAGCGCTCGACGACGGATGTAGCCGACGCAAATGTATGGAAAACTGCATAACGTGGCGTCAGGCGGCTGCAGCCGACTGGGGCGTTCAAAAGGTTAAGCGCGATTTTAATAGTTTTATTTTAAAACAACTTTGACATTCTTATCAGTGGTGTACCGAAGGTCCCGATAGACAGGAGTGTTCTAGTAGCGGCGTAAAGGGGGGGCGCAGGGGGCGACGACCACTCACTCGTACATCCAAAGAAGGTGCACAAAATCTCCCTCTTTAAAGACATTATCAATACATAACTCTCACCAAGACATGTCACCAGACACCATAAGCATGTATTTGGTGTTTTATTTTAAAGGGTGCTCAATACAAAACCGCCTGGGGTGCCAATCTACCCTACGCCGCCACTGGAGTGTTCGATATGTTTGTCAAGGAGTAATAGTGGGACAGACCCAGCTTTATTTGGCGAATCTAACAGATTGTATTAACGTAAAAGTAGGTTTTATCAGGCACAGAATTTATTTCCAAAATTGATCAACAAGGTTCGAAATTATCAAGATAATTACTCTTCTTGATAATTGTCGGATAATTATTGGATAATTATCAGATAATTATCACCAGTATATGAAATTAATTTGTTATATTGTTTCATAAGAAATTCCGATGTTATATTGTTTCATAACAAATTCTAACAAAAAATAAATAAAAACAAATACATTTTATATAATATTTTTTTTTCGGATAGACGCAAGTGCGGAAGTACACGTTCGAATAGTTCGAATACAGTTTAAATTCACGCGCGAAATGTTTTGTCATTATCAATCGATAATTATCGATCCGTTATTATCACGATAATTATCGATCCGTTATTATCACGATAATTATCATTGATAATTATCCTTTCGAACCTTGTTGATTAATGCTAAGCCAATTATTGTAATATTTACAAAAGTTGCAGTGTTGTTTTTTAAGTTAGACGCTTTTTTATTAAGAGTGGTAACATTCCTAAATTAATATGTATTTTTAAATGCGTTGCCTACTTTTTGGTCCGCTTAATTTCATAATAGCTATACAATTGCCAGTTTTAGAGATTTCAATAGGGACTTTTACAAAATATTATATCAGTGATTGTGTGCTGTGTTATGTTTATAATAGTGCGTAATGTTTATTTTATAATGTCGGATATATCAATTGTCTTGGCCTTTCGCGGTGAATTATTCGTATTTAGGCTACTTTTGTTTTCCACAAAATCTCTTATAATTATATAATTTTGTTTGAAATTTGGCACGTATTCGTTGTCTTAAAGTCTAATTTTGATTGGCAACAAATTGAAATCCTATTTTTTATACGTTATTTAGGTTAAACTATTTTGTATTAAATATAATGGATTAATTTTTAAACTTGTATTTTTACTTGGATGATTTATTTATGAAAAGACGTAGTTTAGGTATGAGTGGACGGGATGGCCATGGTTAAGGGTGGCTTTCCATCATACCAAAAGAGAAAATACCACTAAGCGAGGAAATGATCTTCCTGTTTTGAAATGAATTCAAAATGACAATTCGCTGCCCTTGAACAGAGACAACTCTAGAAGAATCTTTGTTCGTATTATAAAATTATAATTCTTTGACTGTGCAGCTTGAAATTGACAAGAATAGGTGATAGTTGCATGGATTGTCTGATGCCTCTAACGGTGCATACGTCAAGCCAACGAAGGGCATACGGCATCAGCACGTCTAGCACGACCTGCCCGCGAGTCATTTGTCGCTCAGTGCATCCCTTACAAATTGAATAGTTTGACAGAGACGCACTGAGCGAGAAAAGACAGTGCGTAAATCTCAAAGCCGTTGTCCACCATTATGTCAACCAAAACAACAACAATAAATTACGGCACACCGATAACCATTACTATTTTGATGGCTTGAATGAATGAGTAGCTTTAATTCAAAGTTTTAGCGAAATGGCGTGACGTTCACCATCGTTCTATTTATTAGGTACCTCTTATGGACCAGAGTGCATGGCACACTAGCTTTTATCGCGCATATACAGCATCTGTCACTTTTTTACTAATAAATGGGTGCGAAAGGGACGAATGTTTTGTGCGCGATAAAAATTAGTGTGCTAAGCCCTCCGGGCGTAGCGACGTAAGACGGCGCCCAGAGGGCTTAGCACACATTTTTTTATCGCGCACATAATGCATTCGGACCTTTCGCACCCGCATATTAGTTAAAAAGTGACAGATGCTTTATGTGCGCGATAAAAGCTAGTGTGCTGGGCACTCAGGGCACGTGCCCTGCCTGCCTCACCCTAGTTACGCCACTGTTATAGACCACTTATACGAGGCATGTAACGGATTATCCTATATTCAAACAATACTTATTTATAATGCCTTGCTTGGCTTAGTGGCCGCCAAATGGTCCATTAATCGGGACGCGTTTCATGTTGTCGCTACGTTGCAGAGTGCCAGCCCAAGCGAACAATTGTTGGCGTTCGGTAAAATGTCCACACAGAGGGCCAATGAAGAAGTCCTTTGCTGGCGCTCGGTGGACTTGCTGTGTACGCGTTATCAGGGTGGCTAAAACTACGACGAAAGGAACGGCCATCCAACGGCGTGCTTCCTCATACAAGTCGATTCCAGTCACCCATATACCTAATATTTGTCACGCACAAAAAAGTATTCGTTCCTTTCGCAGCTGCTAATGGCTTGAAAAGTGAAATATGCTATTTTGCGCGATAAATTAGTGTGGCCTTCAGGCCGTGTAGAGGGGGTTTAAATCTCACGAGCTGTCACTACGGACGACTTGACATCAAAACGTCAAACTAACGTATTTTTTGTCCTGTCATTCAGTCATTCTGTTTTGGCGAACTCAAAACGAATAAAGGCTTTATAAAATAAAATCTCAACTATGTCGGAAATGGACGTGACCGATAACGAAAACGACTGTTCCAATGATTTGAGTATGTGTGATTTTTTGTTGGATGTTATCAAACGGCTGAATGAAGTTACCCTTATGCTTGGGCCGGCTGTAGTGGTTTTAAAAATTTGTATGTTTTTGTTCAGTGCTGCTGGATCGAGTGTTCCTGCGCCTCGGGAACGCGGATTCTGATGACCAGCTCGAGAGCTGCCTGTCACGTTTCCTCCCTCCTGTAATTCTTAAACTATCGTCGCCCCACGAACAGGTTTACAAAACATTCCTTCTAACACAATTCGGCTTAGTGGCTGGCAATCTCTGAAGATAAATTAACATGCAGATGCATTTGAGCTTGAGTTTGGTTGATTGTAATTGGATATGTAAAACATTTTCAATGATGGTTAGCAATATATAATATATATTTTCTAAATATTTTCATGTCATTTATTTGCTTAATGTTTATGCATATATTTTTAAACAAACTTGCTAGCAAAATAGTCACAAGAAAAGTATTTATTAAAGTTCCTGGCACTAACATTTTAATTACTTACTGTTTTTAATTGTACTATGTATGTTAAAATTCAGGTGCGCACAAAAGTGATGGAGCTCCTGGTCCATGTGAATAAGCGAATGAAGAGCCGTAGCGATGTACAGCTGCCGGTGCAGACACTACTGCAGCTCTACAAGGACCCTAAGGCCAATAGTTTTATTATTGTAAGTTTAAAATAGATAAATACATATAAAAAAGAAAAACAGAATGCATTCAATGAGCACTATTTATTATATCTTCTTCTCTTATTGTTAAGCCATGAATGTATTAGATGTTTTGAATAGAAAAATAGATTTTTAAATCACTTTGTGGATTAAGTTTAACCAACTTATGTTGATGTATTTTTTGGAATCTTAATTTATGTATTTCAATGTGTAGCAATTTTAAAAGCAAAAGTTATTGATGACTTTCTTTAAATGATATTTAACCTCTTGGACGCCAAGCATGTCTGTGTGTCAGCCTTGCGTCAAACCCGTGCAGGGCTCTTTTACCCTGTATGCCCTGACAGATATATCCGTAATTGGAGTTGTAAAGGTTAAGAGATTAAAGTTGTTTCATCACATGTTATTATTTTTATAATACAGCTGAACTCTACTGTTACAGTATAACTTTTATCTTTGTCTTTCAGAATTTTACTATAATATACATAACAATGGGCTTCCCAAGACTGTCACGTGAACAGCAGTTGCGTCTTGCCCCTTCTCTGTTGGAGGCCATAGAGAACAAGCCTCAAGGGCACCAGGATGGGTAAATATGAAAAATATGGTTGTTTTTTGCCAAAGTAATTTGAGGAGCATTGCACTAATGACTCTGTATAGTTTTATCCATACAAAATAAATTATATTTGCTTTCAGCTTTAGTACCTATCCCATTATTCTCATGTATATTTTAATTGATTTAGTCTGTTAGTCAATTACAATTGTTGTGAATTGTCAGTGCACAGGGAGACCTTTGAGATTCAAAATGCGCTTTATTACGCCAGTTGGGAATATTAGAATATGCACAATGTGATGTAAAGTTTTAAATTTAAATAAAAAGGAAATTGAATTTAAATTAACAACATGTTGTTTTCGTTTATTTCTGTTGGCTTTTTATTTGTTTTATACTATTTCTGATCCAAGCTTTTATGATCCGGTATCTAGCCAGATACTGACTCACTATCTGGTATCAGGTCGGATAGTAAAATCATGGCCAGATACTTGATAGTAACCGGATATCCGTTGCATCTCTACTATAACCATACATATTAGTGTAGCTTTATTAACATTTAACAACAATTTTATAGTTTTGGAGCATTTTTTTGTGGGTATTTCAACAAATTCTATTTTTTACAGAATATTAATGCTAGTAATGCCACTTCTAGGCGAAATTAAGGAAGCAGATCTGGATCTAAAGGAGAAACCAAAAGTATCTTCTTTGACACTGAAGTTTGCAACTGACATACTTTTACTGCCTTACAGGTTAGTGATAATAATGTGATAAATGCATTAGTGGTGTAGTTGTCACATTACACATATTGACATAATGACTTTACGTACTTGAGTGTTTACTAAATGTTGCAAACATTTTACATTAATTAATGCTTTTAAATGTTTCTGATGAGTAAAAAGAACTCTTTCATTATGTTTCAATGTCTCTTTTTTACAACTCCATCTTTGAGTCGCGTGAGTTTTTTAACGACCCACATTTTTTTTGGATTGGTTTTGGTGTCTATTTCTATACTGTTGGTTAGGAGTAAGGTCAATGTGGCCAATTCCGTCTACGGGGCTATGCCGTCTTATACACGCCTGCGTTGAATCTAAGCACAGTACGCCGCTGTCGACTCAGTCGATAAACTAGAAAACCCTGCTGATTTTACGACTGAATCGACAGCGGCGTACTGTGCTTAGATTCAACGCAGGCGTGTATAAGACGGCATAGCCCCGTAGACGGAATTGGCCACATTGACCTTACTGTTTATTTTTTTGTTATTATCATCTGTTTGTTATTGTACAAGTTGCATCCTCAAATAGTTTATGAGTATCATGCATATGGAACAAACTGGATATAGGAATAAAATATTCAATGTTTGATACTGAAATCTTTTGGGAAGATATGAGTTTTGGTAAAATTAATTTTGATTAATTTTAGATCACTTCCAAATACGGGCGAGAGCGAATTCCAGGTTCCCCCGGGAATGAGTTTGAGGACTTACAAGAGGATTGTTGACAAGAACCAGCTCAATCCAGAACAATTGGAAGAGGTGAAATATTTTACTTCTTGTTGAGAAATAATAGACTTTATGCATGATAAAACTGCACTTAAACAGGGTACTTTTAAAAAATAATTACCTGATTGCAAAATGGTCAAACCCATATCATGTGCCCACTTGTATAAGAGATCGATGTTACTTTGCATCAGCACCTGAGCCTCAATGATGTTCAAACCATAGGTGACTTAACATGTATCATTTGCAAATAATTGGTATACAGAGCCCTCCGTGAAGACATAACTATACTCCATTCATTTAAATAGTTCACTAAATGAAAACATTAACTCACGTAACTCTGCTAACCAGCCAGTCAAGACATCCCATAAATAAAAAAGAGTCAACGGAGACATGCCATAGATAAAAAGATTTTTTCATAGATAAGAAGGAAAAGGTTAGCCGAGTCATTTGGGTTATATCTTATATCTTATCTTAGAGGGTGGGGTCCTTGCGGATACACTTCGACCCTATGGGATCTTTTGTGTAATTACCCCGTTTTCCTAAGCACTATCCATAGCATTCTCCACCACTTCAATGAAGTGACTTGTGGAGCGCAGTGGTAGTGCCTTGAATTCCCCTGGTTCTGGATAACCATTGCCAAGTATTTTCATTCTTAGTCTGGCGAGGGCCTCGCATTCGCACATGATGTGTTTCATTGTTTCTTCCTCTTCGCCGCACATTCTACAGCTTGTGTTGTCAGACAGTCCCATCTTGGCTAAGATATACTTGAACCCGAAGTGACCCGTAAATACTCCGATTATGTATCTGAGCTGTTTACGGCTGAGTTTCCAAAGTTTATTGGTCCAGCTTGAGTCTACGCTCCCTGTAAAGAGCTTTGAATGCCTTAGGCCAGCCAAGGAATTCCACTCTAGGTGGTGGATGTCCCTGGTATGGTTGGTTAGGGCTGTTTTTATGGTTCCCTGTGAGAGTCCCACGAAGGGTTCCGGTCCAATGTGTTCGTTCATTGACCCTTCCCTTGCAAGCTCGTCCGCTGTCTCATTACCGGTGAAGCCTTCGTGTCCTGGGATCCATACCAGTGTCACCTTGTTCTGTCTACCAAGTTCGTTTAATGCTTGGACACCGTTATAGACCAGTCTTGAGTCCACTCTCGGCGACTTGAGCGCTTTGAGTGCTGCTTGGCTGTCACTGAGTATATAGAGATTTTCCTCTCGTGTTCTCCTGTTTATATTCTCCTGTGCACAGGCAATTATTGCATACATCTCTGCTTGAAAGACGGTGGCATAGTTGCCCATGCTTACGCTACTGTTGTAGTTTTGGGTGTGGATGCCTGCTCCAGTACCGGAGTTCATTTTTGATCCATCCGTATACCATGTGATGCCGTCCCCATTTGGTGGTTTCAGCCCTTCATTCCATTCGACCCTAGTCGGAATGTGAACATTAAAATTTTTGCTGAAAACAAACCTAGACTGCATTTTATCGCAGCCCATAGTAAGTAGTCCGTCCAGAACTCTATTCGGTTCTATGTTGGTATGCCTGCTCCTCGGCGCCAAGTCACTCCATATGCCCATCACCTTCATCCTATGTAGTGACTTGCGCGCCTCGGACTGTATGGCAATATGCAGTGGTTGTAGGTCTAGGAGAACTTCCAACGCTGCCGTCGGCGTTGTCCTGAACGCCCCAGTTATGGCCATGCATGCCGTCCTCTGTACTTTCGATAGAGAGTCCTTGCATGTGCTCAATTTTGTTCTCGGCCACCAGGCCAAGCAGCCGTACAGGATAATGGGCCTTACCATCATAGTGTAGATCCATTTTAGTACCTTAGGGTTTAAGCCCCATGTTTTTCCGTAGGCAGATCTACACATGCCAAATACTCTGAGAGCTTTGGTTGTGACACTGTCTACATGTTTCTTCCAGGTCAGTTCTTTATCTAGTGTGACTCCTAAGTATTTCACATCACTGGACAGTGCTATAACCTTACCATACAGTTTGAGTTGCTGCATGTTTCGAAGGTCTCTTTTCCTGGTAAACGGTATTACCACTGTTTTGTTTGGATTAATAGATAGCTGGTGTCTATTGCACCAGTTTTCCACTTTTACCAAGGCCCCATTCATGATCTCTGATACTGTGTATGGGAACCTGCCGTTGACAAGTATCACTAGGTCATCTGCGTACCCTACTGTGTACATGGGGCCAGTGTTGAGTTCCTCTAGGAGGGAGTCTATCACCAGACTCCATAGAATTGGTGACAAGACCCCTCCCTGTGGGCATCCTTTGGTTGTTGTAGCCATTAATTCATCACCAAGTAGGGTTGACTTTATTAGCCTGCTGCTTAGCATGCTGTCTATCCATTTGCATATGGTAGGCTCGATGCCATGATTCGCAGCAGCTATATTGATGGCACAGAACGTTGTTCTGTCAAATGCCCCTTCTACATCCAGAAATGCTGCCAGACATAGCTCCTTGCTCTCAAGGGCTTTTTCTGCTTTACCTACCACCAGGTGTAAAGCCGTGTCAGTAGACTTCCCCGGTTGATAGGCGCATTGCCGTTTATGCAGCGGATTCCGATTTAACGGCCCATCCCTTATATGTCTATCTATCATCTTTTCCAAGGTTTTTAGAAGGAATGACGACAAACTTATTGTCATTCACTCACACATTCAGTCAATCATTCACACACATTCAGTCAATCGACAAAGTCATTTGGGTTAGTTTGTTTACATTTAGGGAACGACCTAAATGAATACAGTATAAGGCAGTATAAGCAAAGCACCCTTTTGTTCTTGTATGTTTAGAGCAGGAGAGAGTATGAGTTCGGCCGTCAAATGCATTTAAAGTCTGACAGTTCTATACATTTCGACATTATTAGACGCAATAACGGCTTGTATACTTTTTGCAAGCCGCCTTTAATAGTACATTGTGCATCTAGGGCCATAAGAAGGGGATAACTAACGAGAGTCTGTAAGAAGCCCGATGCCGATAGGCGACCATCAACCTTGTCCAACCGACGCGCTGCTTCTCGGTTTTTTACATTTTAATGCAACGGGTGGAGAAGCTATAACATATTGTTTTTACAGATGAAGCTATCAGTGATAAATTTAATCAGCAAAGACATATTCAACACTGCGGATGTGCTGTTGCCGCTGATCGTGGCGGCGGCTGACTCACGCTTCAGCGTCGGGAACCATGCCAACAGTCCGCTCATCAGGGCCAACAGGTAACTTGATAGGGTCCGGGTCGAAGTTGTCGAGGCCAACTGTCGATACTTGTTTGGGCCAGCACTCAACACAACACATGTTAGGGAACGTACCCAAACTACGTGACCTATTTTTTTGTATTTTTCGACCCCACCCTCCCCTCGGTGACCACTCGTGGTATATGCTAAGACCCCCTCCCCCCTCCCTCTCAAGTTGTTACGTGATATTAGAAAATGTGATTTTTAATCATTTCGCAGGCAGAAAGTAAAACAAATATAAATAATTTGGCTCATACTTGTCTTTATTAATACTGCGTGTATTATATGCTGGCAGCGCCACCAACTGTGAGTTTAAAAAGCACTTAACACTCCACGCCATATTCATATAGTTTGAAAAAGCGCGAGATTTTTCTCGGTGAAATCGACTACGTGACAAAAATCTAAGCTACCCCCCGCTCCCGTGACTAAGCGTAGTATTTTAAAGACCTCCCTCCCCCCTAAATGGGTCACGTAGTTTGGGTACGTTCCCTTAGGGTAAACAGGTATAACTTGTGTGGACTAACAGTGGTGTAGCGTGGGGGTTGGAGGAAATTATCGCCACCCCCTTATTTCAATTTAAAATATACAGTAACTAGAAGACCCGCCACAGCTTCGCCTGCGGTATTTTCAATACAAACTTTATCACCCCTTTTCACCCCTTTAGGGATGGAATTTCGAAAAATCCCTCCTTAATGCACCTCTAGGGTATTCGAGGAATGTCTCCTCCAAATTTCAAAGCTCTAGGAGCACCCGTTTAGGCTGTGCGTTGTCTATAAGTAGGTCACGCTACTGTTTTATATATATAGATAATATGAACGCTAGCAAGTGCCGTTTATCGTTTATTATTAAATATCTATTTTGTTGTAGTTCTGTGGACTGGTCGCTGCCGTCGGTCGTGGCCCCGCTATACTCTCTTTATTTAGGCACTTGGGGAGGCCTGAAAGTGCCCCAAGATGACCGTAAGGTAAGAATGTCGGAACGTGAACAATGTCGTACACATAATTTTGTTTTTTAATTATAGTAATTTTTTGTGCAGGTACCGGCTTGTACAAGACTTCGTCTGAAAATCATTCAGTATTTGAACAAAGCGACTGGGCCCGGTATTATGTTTCCGCATTGCGTCCAGGTAACTATATATATTTTAGAACGAGTTTTTAATAATCATAAACGATTATTAATAATCATAATCATATAAAAAATATTTATGTATGCCAGTGATTTTACACCTTTTTGAGCACGCGACCCATTTAAAAGTAAAAAAAAACTGGGGACCCCCATGAGTCCCATGACCGTATTAATACTATGTCAGTGGTTTCAATGACGAGTTATTTCAAAACCTGATTTGCACCGCGCCCCCGTGAGCAAGAGTCTTTTGACCCCCTTAGTAATAGTTTGCGACCCCCCGGGTTGAAAAACACTGATTTAGGCATTCAAAAGTTTTTAAAGTGCGTTGAAAGATCTCTTTTAAGAAGGTTAAAAAAGAAAACTGCATTACTTGCAAACGCAAGTAAATGTTCAAATTAAATTTGTTCTGTTTCTGCAGGTTGTATTTTCGTCATTGTTCGACCCGAACACTAACTCGAGACTCCGTAATATGGCGTTGATGTTCTTGCTGAATGTTATAAATAGGTAAGATTTGATTATTTATTACTTTCTTCTAAAACTGTAACATTTCTAAATTATTATTAAAATGCTTTGTTTTAAGTTCAACATTGCTATCATATGCTCTGTTGACTGACTCAAAAGGATCCACTGGATAATGCCTGTCAATTTTATCTCAGTACATTTTGTTACTTGCAAACTTTAAAAAATAAATATAAAAATTTTGATCACCATATACACATGCGGCGCCATATAAAGTGACTAGTGGACCCGCCACAGCTTCGCCCGCGGTATTTTCTATCCAAACTTTATCACCCCTTTTCACCCCCTTAGGAATGGAATTTTCAAAAAAATCCCTCCTTAGTGCATCTCTAGAGTACTCGAGGAATGTCTCCTCCGAATTTCAAACCTCTAGGACCACCCGTTAGGCTGTGCGTTGTCTATAAGTGAGTTACGGTACTGTTTTATATGTATTGATAATTGAAACACCGAAATATCGACAGTCTATTTAGTTCATTCATCTATGTTGTCCTCTATATGACTGAAACCGTTTTTATTGCGGCCCTCCATAGAACCATGTCATAATAAATAGATATTTTGGATCAGATACCACTTAATGCATCGCTTTATATATTAGGTTTTACGCCGGGCCGTAATGCAACTAACTGGTTTAACTATACATGAGTTTCTTATTGCTGTCTTTCGCCCTTCCAATATGGTGGTTTTCAGCGGCGACCCAGTTCAGCTGAAGAAGGTGTCGAGTGTGTTCCTCCAGGGGCTGTTGAAGATCATACGATCTGACGAGTACGCGGAGCATCAGCCCAAAGCATATATGTGCTTAGGTTGGTATTTAGTATACATTTTTAATTTGCAGGTTTAACAAAATCTAAACAAACCTCTATCCTTGGATTTCGGACGAATTTTGGCGTCAGCGTCAAAGATTATCTACAATTTTTTTTTCTTTGCTACAGCAAATGAACATCACGTCCTCTGTGCTTTGAAATTAGTGAGCTTTTCAAATTATGTTAATCACAAAATAAGCTTAATGCGCTTGTATCAGGGACGAGTTTACTTTAGGACAATTTCGACATACGACTATTTTGGTCGTAACGATAATATAGTACATTTTTCACAACGTTGCAAAAAAAACTTCTTCGACGTTTCAATAAAGTTCAAACTCATTAGCGACATAAGAGGTTTCAGAATAAATAAATAAATCATGGGACAATCTTATCCATATCGATCTAGTCCCAAAGTAAGCTCTAAAGGCATGTGTTATGGGTACTAGACGACGATATACATACTTATATAGATAAATAAATACTTAAATACATAGGAAACATCCAAGACTCAGGAACAACCATTAAATATTTGCCCTTACCGGGGATCGAACCCGGGACCGCTAGTTTCGGAGGCAAGGTCACTACCAACTTACCTAACCACCCGCGTCGTCAAAGAATGTGATCCGACTTGTTACAGTGCAGATTATAATGAACTATTTCTTTTCAGGCAGGCTGGCAATGAAATGCCCTGAGAGTATCAACGACCAATTCGCGTTACTCGAGGAGTTGGTCAAGAAGATTCCAGAAGCGACTCCCGAGATGAGAACGGCTTTGAGAGACGCTTTGCTCGAGATGGCTGTCGCTTATAGAATTAATCCTAATGGTAAATACCTAAAAACCCGTGATCGGAATATGTAGTGCTAATTTACCTTAAGATCGCGAGAGAACGTAACATAGAGCGGTTGAAACCGCCAAAGCTATACATTTATTTTTAATGAATCCCACGTGCGATGCATTTTTTTCATCGTATTGGAAATTACTGAGTAATAGAAACTGATCCGTGTACGCAACACATTATTATGTTGTTTATTTTATGAGTTATGTGCTTTGAAAAGTCATTGTCATACCACGCGCAAAAACACTCCATACAAAATGGACAACAGCTGACGTCACAGCTGTCGTTAGACTGTACAGAATGTATGGCGTTTAAATGAAATCTGCATTTTTTTCCCGAAAATACTGTTTTTAGACCAACATCGTAGAAATAAAACATGACATAAATTTGATGAGGATGTCCGAAAAACTGAAATCAGAACTAAAAAGCAATATATATTTTCACTAATTTTGACCCTTAATCAAATAAAAATGAATACCCAAAATGATCTGCTTTTCTGTAATATGCTTTTGTTTACATTTACTTTCATAATATATCATTTAAACCTCATTTTGATTTTATGCAACTTCCCCATTGCGTTTGCAACATTCTCGTTATTCAAATTCAGATTGTTTTTATTGAAGACTAGCTTCTGCCCGCGACTTCGTCCGCGTTGAATTCGGTTATACATATTCCCTCGGGAACTAAAAAAATCTGGGACAAAAAGTATCCTAAAAAATATCTCCATTCCAATTTTCATCCAAATCCGTCTATCCGTTGAGACGTGAAGGAGTAACAAACATCCATCCATCCTCACAAACTTTAGCGTTTATAATGTTACAGTATAAGATTCATTTCTTCACTCCTCTGCTGCACTGGGAGTGAAGAAATAGCATAGAATGCGTGCAGATGCTTATCATCCTGGCATGTCGTAAAAGTCGACTAAGGGACGGGTCCTCTCCAACATGGTGGACTATCTGTATGGGCGATGGGCTGATCCCCTGTCACCATACGGTTCATCATACCATCTTAGGACTAATTAATCGAACGTGGCCACAAGTAGTCTTGTGGCTCTGCCCACCCCATTAGGAATTTCAGGCGTGATGTGTATGTATGTATAAGATTCAGTTTCTTATCACGTTGTAGAAAAACCTGAGGCAATGGACACGGCGTCCGCAGCCAGCACGTCTCAAGAGATGGACGTGGACGAGAGCTCTGAGAGCAAGAAGGCCAAGCCCAGCCCGTTCGACGAGCCGCAGGCGCTGGCGCTCTTCGCTCTGTTGGACCAGTGAGTATTAACAAAATTAAACCTTAAGGCGCTGACAACACCTAACCCGGCTTCACTTAAACAGTTTTTTTAACAAAACCTATTTAATTGACAAAGCGCAAAAAATATATGTTCATATTCCTTATATAACTGAAAACTTAACTAAACATAAATGATGAAATCGATACGGTAGAAAAAAATCGTGAAGTTACGTCTGAAATTCTTTTTAAACAGTTCTGTGTCTTAACTTTTTTAACTTATGGGTCTATAATTAATAACTCTATTACATCACGCCTATACTCAAAACTTGACTAATTTATATTTTACGTCTAGTGTGTTTACTTATATAATTCATCCGTTATTGATTTTCCCCATACAAACAACCGCACAGTGCTTCTCGTTTACTCCGGTGCAAACAGACAGAGACCGATCGCTCAAGGTCATTGGCTGTTGTCAGCGTCTTAAGAAATTGTGGACAAGGTCCTTTTTGTCATCTTCTACCTATCACATGCGTTAATAAGACGTTCAAAATTGAACCTTGTCTTAGTCATATCATGAGATTTATTTCAACCGCACACCTTATTTTGCAGATGAGTTTTATTTGCACACTTCGGCATTCGTTTATCGCTATTCTTTCAAGAACTGTGCATTTTTCTTGACTGGATAGAGTAATAAACAAACGAAAAGTATAAGGATTTAAATAATGTTGTATAACGATAATTTGTAAATTGAATGATAGCTTAATTGAATGAAAATAGTTCTGGCCTTTACCATGTTTTATCTTTAACTTTTAAAAAACTCCAATGTCTTAATCACCACTTATTTCAAAGCAGAAAAGTTTTCTGAAAAATTTCAGGCTGCGTTTCAACCAGCTGCCCAAGGCAGCTAGGCGGTGTGCAACGAACAAATCCACCAATAGGATAACGGTCATTTCAATATGAAGTACTGCTATTGGGGCACAGTTTAGCGGCCTCGCACTGCTCTGTCGGAAACGCAGCCTAAAACTCTTGTTACATAGTTCAAAATCTATTAAATTTGTATAGCTACATGCAAAGCGAAGAGTCAATGATCCGGTACATCGCGATGCGTTATTCAGCAGCCGTCTTCCCCCAGGACTATATTCCGTCCAGATATCTGCTGCTGATGGCCAGTGGAGACAGGTAAGTGGTTTGAAATTTGAGGCGTATATTTACTTTTCACTCCACCTACTCAGAAAAGATTATTTTGATCCCGCAAAAGAGGGGTCAAAGTAATACATTTCTGTTTAACAGTTTTAATGTTTACAGTTCTTTTCATGGTTGATTTACGACCTTATTAATATGAATAGACTGCGTTCAAGCTTATATTGTACTCAAGTAAGATTTTGAATATGGGAAAATGTCAACTTGAGCACGATAGCAGTCTTGAGCATAGGCTATATAATTGATGCATTGGCTATTGTATTTTACGTTCATCATTTAATGAGATATTTGTTTTATGTACCTATTGACAGTCAATATACTCCACATACTTACAAAGTTAATATAATTAAATGATTAAATATAACTTATCTCATAGATGGAGTGAAAAACAGTATGTGACAGCGTTAGCAAAATTATTTTCGTCTTGGGCCATAATGCTTGAATCCCTCGCTACGTTCAGGATTTTACTTTAAATAGAGCCCTCGCCGTAAATAACATTAATCCTCACTAGATGATTACTGTTTGAATGGGCCGGCTCGACCGGGGTAGTACCACACTCACAGAATATCGGCGTAAAGTAATAGCTTGCTATTGCGTTTCGTACGGTGAGTGACGAGATCCGGAGGCCTATTCCCTCATCCCCATCCCATCCCCATTCCCCACCCTCCCTAGACTGGCAACGCATTGGCAGCACCTCTGGTGTTGCAGATGTCCATGGGCGGCGGTGACCACTTTCCATCAGGTGGGCCGTCGGCTCGGTTGTCAGTCAATTGACATAAAAAAAATGTTATTTTGCTCCCTTGTGACGCAATCTACAATGCCTGTATCATTATGCCCTTAGCCAAGACGAAATATCAACAGAAGCGCTTAAATGCCTCTACGGAACATCGCGACCGAGCGAAATTGATGACGTAGTCAATAACGCCAACAAGAAAGAGACATCCACAGTCAGTTTAGACGAGGAATCGTCCAAGAAAGACAAGGACAAACAACAAGAGGAGGAATTCAAAGTGCCGAAGTTCGGGGATGTCGTGAACTACGTGTGGGATCAACTTCAGAAGAGGAAGAAGGGGTCTAACTCTAAACATCGGTTCGTGGTCAACAACCAGGTGCTGCAGTACCATCCTCTGACTTATCAAGAGGTGAGATTTGAGGATGAACTTTTGGATCCGTCATATAAACCTTACTTGTAAAAGACATTTATCCGTTAGGGTCTGGCCACATGACCACGGTACGGCGCCATGCCGTGAAAAATTCAGTTGCACGTCGCCTTTATTTCTATACTTATAAGGCGTCTTTTACATACAACTAGCGGGCGTGGGTGCAGTGGCGGGCGCGCTGACTTGTCTTGGCGCACGTGCGTTTCGTACGTGAACACTTGCATACAACGCCATCTGTTTGATATTTCGTGACCGCGCCCGCCACCGCGCCGTCTTGTTAATGTGGAAGACGCCTAATGCTACGGCTACACACATCGCGATAACGCGAATATTCGCATTATCGCAATGTGTGTAGCCGAATATTCGCGAATACTTCGGCACTTCGCCCGAAACCGAAGACTCTTCGCCCCGCTGTCGGTAAATTTGCGCACATCAAACTGCAAGCGGCGACGTATTGTTTACGATGGATTGGAGTAATGACAGAATCTTGGAATTTATTTCCAATAACGACGATGAGCCTATACTATGGAACCCTAAAGAATAATTGTTAAGCGCCATAAAATACAGAGCGACAGCTTCGTCCATTTTTCCGCGATAAACACTGCGGCATTGCTCTCTATAGCAGTGTGGCCATGCACATTCGCCGTAGGCCGAAGACGAAGTTTTATCGCGATAATTCTATCGCGATGTGTGTAGCCTTAGCATAAGGGTGATGTGCAACGGATTTTTTCAGGGCACGGCGCCGTACCGTTATCCTGTGGCCAGGCCCTTAAGCGGGAGGTTAATACACATATTATTATATACGCTATGTAAAATTCAAATACAGCTTCATGTCGAAATCTTACTGGGGAATCATTTAAAAGCATGTTGTTTTCATGTAAATACAATCGAATTTGTATCATACTATGCAGGTGCTATGGTTGAAATCTCTGCCCGGTTAATAGTTGTTAGTTCATAACGTCACATTCAACGGCCCTATCACCGATCTTGTCAGGGCCGGATTTAGAGGTCTGGAGGCCCTGGGGCAGCAAAGGAGTGGACGCCCCCTAGAATATAATATGACGTATAGTCTGTTCGGCGAGAGTTGATAAAAAAAGTTAAAAGTCAGGGCTTCTTAACTCATTACAAATAGCGGCCCGCTAGTTATTTTTACTGATGATAATAAAAAATTAAAGGAAAGAAATACATTGTTAAGCGACAGTCGCTATTTCATAACGATATCATAATATTTATCAACTCTCGCCGAACAGACTGTAGATGATATTGACGGTTCCTATTGTGGGGCCCCCTCTTGTGGAGGCCCAAGGCAGTGGCCCCGGATGCCCTCCCCTAAATCCGGCCCTGTATCTTGTATAGAAATTATCATCAATACATATAAAACAGTACTCACTTATAGACAACGCACAGCCTAAACAGGTGGTCCTAGAGGTTTGAAATTTGGAGACATTCCTCGAGGTGCACTAATGAGGGATATTTTGAAATTCCATCCCTAAAGGGGTGAAAAAGGGTGGTAAGTTCGTATGGAACATACCGCGGGCGAAACTGTGGCGGGTCCACTAGTTCGTTCATAAATAATGATTAATTTTTGTGTGAAGTGTCAAAGTTCTTGTGCAAGCAAAACCGTACTTTGGTAAAAGGCACTAAGAGCTTTTACAGTCCACTTTAGTCAACAGGGAAGTTGATAAACCTCTGGAATTGTAAAACGTCTTAAACAAACGGCTCTTAGACAAAAACGTTCTTTCATCAACTCATATTATAAATGTTTACCTAGCTCTGAATTAATATTATGTTTATATAGTAATGTTTGATGTACGATGTCAAGTTGGTCCATAGATCCTGCGATATCTGCGCATGTGCCTGAACCGCGACGCCGGCCTCAAGGACTGCTCGGAGCACCCCAACGGCACCTCGCCGCTGCTCGCCGCGTACTTCCACCAGCGGCTGCTCGACACTGAAGTGTTGGAGAGATACCTCACTATGATCACATCGCTGCTGGGTGCGAGTCCAGGTAACATTTAGATGATGATGATGGTGAGACGCCTCGCCGGTGACAGCCCAGTTCCCCAAGATTGGAGCCGAAGGTTACACGTCGGTTTACAGTACAATTTAAATCAGTTAACGATTCGACTTTTCTCGGCTATTCTCGGCTAAAGCCGGAGACGAAAATGACACAAGTTACATTGCTGCGATTTCTTTTAGGTAGCATTCAAGTATCGTAAACGCAATGAATATCACCTGTCATGATGACATTACTTACAAGTAGACCTAAGAAGTTTACAGAAGCGATATGAACATGCGTTATTTATTATTGATGTATATAAATGTACTTACTTATAATATAAAAAGAAATATTCATGATTCTTTATTAATCAAAAGTTGCTGTTTTACGTAAGGTAACAGTACGACTTTTGTCATGCGTGTCATGCTGTCAAAAAATGGTCACTAATTATTTTTCTCATTTCAATATAAAGGTTGTTACTTAAGAGCTACTAGGAGGTTTTGTTGCTCATATCCTTCTTTTGTATTGTGTTTAATAAGATAACGGGTAATATACTTAAAGGTAATATCTGTAATTTGATATACTCTATGTAAAAAACGAGGGATACCGACAATAACCGAGAATGGCCGAATGGTGAACTTATTTTAATAGTACTGTATCACGGCGGCGCTCCCATCCAACATGAATCCCATATTCTTGTTTTTCTGTAGAACAAGTACATCCTGCAAGCTCAAGCTACTTAATTCAGTCTCATCTATTTTACCTTCTCCAAGAATGTTATATCTCAGTGACGAGTACATGACGCAATCGGCTATAAGGTGTGTGTCTTCCCGACAGTGGGCAGAATGGATCTGATCTTATCCCGATTACTGATAAGTGTCTATTTAGTGGATAGTGGCATGTGATTGCCCCTATCAGTATAATTAGGTTGTACTTAACGAGGTTTACTAGGTACCTGATCCTTTTTTAGATGATACTTAATGATGATAATTGCCGGAGTCTTTGGAACATGACATACATAATTCTGTGATGGCTGCGTGGTTTCAGAAAAAACCTAAATATACCCTGTTCCGTCGGAACTATGTATTTTCCGGGATAAAAAGTAGGCCATGTCCTTCTCAAGCCCTCCAACTATCGCTATGCGAAATATTAAGTCCATTCATTACTCCGTTTTGACGTGAAAGAGGAACAGACAAACAAACAAACTTTCGCATTTATAATATCAATTAAAGATTAGTAAGGATTTAACAAAATCTAAAGTCGGTCATATATTCTTTTAGTAGCTTCTGCCCGCGACTTCTCGTGGTCGCGTGAAATTCGCTCATAGTTATTCCCTTGGGAACTTTTTGACTTTCCGGGATAAAAGTATATCCTATTCCAGGACCTAACGACCAAGTTTCATGAAAATCTGTTCAGCCGTTATGGAACAGAGCGGTAACGAACATGCAGACACATTCACACAAACTTTCGCATTTATATTATAAGTAAGATAGTAGGATTGTTATATTAACTATATTTCGGAAATCAACATTTGATCTTACGATTTGAAATGTGTTTGCGATAATTTGACATAGTCTCAAAATAGTTATTTTGATGTTTTTTTCAGAGCTCATGCCGCTCACATGCTTCCTAGACATAGTCGGATGCGTGCCCGAGAAAATGGCCCCGAAATACACAAGCCTCCTCCCCTTCCTAAAGAACCTCTTCATAACCAGTACCAAGGAAGAAATCAGAGAGGCGGCGTCGGTTATTTACGCGATTATCATCGTAACCACCACCGACAAATCGGCGATAGAAAAAGAAGTGAAAGAGTTAGTGGTACAGGGTGACACTAATAAGAATTTGGAGTCGCAGTGCGGGTATTTGAGTGCATTTGCTCACGTGTGTGAGCGGTGTCTCGTGTTAGCTAAACGGGGGAAGTTTGGGGGGAAAGGGTTTAGTGGGGCGAATTGGGAGCCTTACCAGGATGGAGTCAAAAGTTTAGGTGAGTAATCCTTTCTTTTTATGTGGACTCGTACTTGATTTCATTGTGTTAATGACTTCTGATAATATAATAATAATTATAAATATAGAAAATGTTTATATTATCAGCTTTTAATATTAATTATACAGTAATTCAGAACAGATGAAACAAGTTTTAGCATTATTTGATGATTCTTTAGAACATAACTAGTACTGAGTGTTCTTACTTCTAGACCCGTATTAATAAATAGGTTTTAATTCACATTCAGATAAATTATTCTAATAAACAATTTGCGTGCAAGACTAGTCTCGACTAACTACGTAGGCAGCACACTGCTGTATTTTATAAGTTATGTATATTGTATTGTATTTTTAAATTTGTATTGTATGCTATCATTATCAATACATATAAAACGGTACTGGGACTCACTTATAAACAACGCACAGCCTAAACGGGTGGTCCTAGAGGTTTGAAATTTGGAGGACACATTCCTCGAGTACCCTAGAGGTGCACTAAGGAGGGATTTTTTGAAATTCCAGCCCTAATGGGGTGAAAAGGGGTGATAAAGTTTATATGGAAAATACCGCGGGCGAAGCTGTAGCGGGTCCACTAGTATAATATTATATTGGCCACCGTTGCTTGATTTAAATAAATAAATAAATAAATAAATAAATAAGAGCTTATACAACCCTTAAAGTGCAGCAGCAATAGGCGTCTTCCTCTAACGTACGAAGTTAGAATAAGACAGCTATAATCGTCGGTTATAATGGCTGCATAAGCTCTTATACAGTTTGTGTGATGCTCGGGTATTAGACAGCCCATGCGATAGTTATTCATATTGTCATCTATCGTTATCTATTTCAGCAAAATTCCTCTCAAACCCTCAAACACTTCTAGTCAGCACATCGTGCTCCGCCATTTCCCTCCTCGCGAGGGTAGGCGCCCTACCTTTACCCAATTCTCATCCCAAGCAAGACGCACTCATCCAAAGCGAAAACCCATTCAACGTGAACAAACCACCTGAAATTCTGGATAGCGATATAGTCAACAAGTTCACAGTGGCCGACAGCCTGTTCAGAATAGTTGGGAACGCGAAATTGCCTTCGAAGATTAAGGAGAGAGCGCTGTATACGCTTGGTTTGCTGTGTTGCGGGGAGAGGTTCCCGTTTGCGAAGCAAGTTGTTAGGGGGTTCTTGCAGATGGCTAAAGATGTGAGTGTTCATAACATGTATTTCACAGACGATATATTCATGTATTCCATATAAACATTTCATAGTTTACTCGATTTGATACTACCACGTGGACTACATAGGTATCGATTAGTAAGAAATATACTTATTTTAAACATAGTAAACTTAATATTTTAATATTAGAAGACATATATATACGACGACGCGGTTAGCCTAGTTGGGAGTGACCCTGCCTCCGAAGCGGGCTGGGTTCGATCCCCGGTAAGGGCAAATATTTGTGTGATAAGCACGAATGTTTGTTCCTGAGTCTTGGATGTTTCCTATGTATTTGAGTATTTATTTCTCTATGTAAGTATTTATATCGTCGTCGAGTACCCATAACACAAGTCTTTAGAGCTTGCTTTGGGACTAGATCGATTTGTGTAAAGGATAGTCCCCAAAAAAAAAAAACTTGAAAATTCCTCTAAGTCTAACTTTTTACTAGAGTAAGACTATTCGCTCACTGCAAATCATTGGAGTAGTGTAGCTCTCTCTCACTTACCAGGAAGATGTGGCTGGTATATCGCTGCATCCAATGATTTATGAACGAGTTTGCAGCGAGTGAATAATCTTGCTATAGCAAATAAAGTTGCAAAAATTGCAGGGCATGGGGGGTTTTTAGAGAAAGGTTCTATGATCTGTGATGTATTCTGACATGTACGTAGGATGAAATTGCATAGTATTACGAAGCGGTTAGACATGAAATTTTTTAAATAAAATGCTTAAAAAAGTCCATCCATCATTGATATTTGCAATCAATTTGTGAACAATAAGTGTAATTTTATATTTGATTTCAGAGTAAAGAGTTCGAAATACATCTACAAATTGGCGAATCGTTGGTATTATGCGTAGAGGGAGTCAATTCTAATGAGAACAGAGACCTATGGACAGAGCTGCCTAAAGAAGTAAGATTGAATAGTTAATCCCGGGTTTTTAATATTATTACTTTTTTTACCCCACTTGTAAGCAATGCACTTGTATCTCATCGATAGATCTATCTTTTTGAGTTATTAAACTTGGCATTATTCATCACCATTTTCTGCCGCTATTTATTCCTCTGCTGCACTGGGAGTGAAGAAATAGCATGGAATGCGTGCAAATGCTTATCATCCTGGCATGTCGTAAAAGTCGACTAAGGGACGGGTCCTCTCCAACATGGTGGACTGTCTGTATGGGCGATGGGCTGATCACCTGTCACCATACGGTTCATCATACCATCTTAGGACTAATTCATCGAACGTGGCCGCAAGTAGTCTTGTGGCTCTGCCCACCCCATTAGGGATTTCGGGCGTGATGCTATGTATGTATGTATGTATTTTCTGCCTTGGCATTATTCATAATTATTTCATCTACCGCAATGCCCTCAGAAACTGTAATTTTCCGGGATAAAAAGTATCCCAGGTCTTTCCCCGGACGTCAAAGTAGATCCTTGCTGATTTCATCCAAATCGGTTGAGCGGTTTAGCTGTGAAAACGTAGTAGACAGTCAATTACTGTTGCATTTATAATATTGATATGGTTTTTAGGGTGAAGCGAAGATAAGAGATCGAGGAGCTTTGAAAGAAAACGACGAACTGCTGGAATGGCTGCTGCTCGAGCTATTCAAGATTGGGAAACATCCTCACCCACATTCTAGACAGGTACATAAAGCTAAATAACACTGGCTATAGGCCTGAGACGGAGGCTACACTGGTACTGCGACTGTGACGCGACAGATTTTACATGATGGTCGCCCCCTAAGCAGTGCGACCACCACCATACGTTACAATACGTTTGTTTCTGTCGCGTCGCCAGTCGCCAGTATAGCCTCGGCCTGCAAGCTACATTAATACAGTGTGAAAATATACTATTTTGTCAGTTATTTGCTTGATTGCGAATATAACATGTTTATCAAAGTTGCATAACAGTGTGATAGCGACCTAAACTCAATAACGTATGGTTGAAATTCACCTAACATTGAACCTCTTCAACCTTACGTCAAATACAAAAAAAAACACCAAGCATCCCTAAGCAGTAACACAAATTTCAAACTTACTTCAAACTCATGAAGGGCTCTTTAACCCTGAATGCCCTGACGGATATAATCTGTCATTCGCGGTGAACCTATATGCCGTGCGGATATATCCATCATTGGCGTTTTAAAGGTTAAAACACGCTTCAAAATCACAGAGTTTGCAAATAGCTGATGCGATAGGTTTTAGGATTTTCAGGATTGGTAACGAATTTGATGCGATTTATTTCGATCGTTACTTTTTGCGAATAAAAAAAGATGGATGACCGAGTACCTTAACCTTTTCAACGCCAATGACGGATGTATCCGCGTAGGTTCACTGCCATCAACGGATATATCCGCCAGGGCATACAGGGCAAAAGTGCTCTACGTGGGTTTGACTTAAGGTTGAAATTCATGTGACTTCTTAGACACGCCTCGCGTGTGAGCGACCGCTTTCTTTGACGTGGCGTTGAAAAGGTTAAAATATTCTGTGAAATTTTGTATTTGCTTCCTTTTTGATGGTAGATTTTTCGTTTTTAAAGGCGACGAGTATTTGGTTGTTGGCATTGCTCAAGAACTGCCCCGAGCGCGCGCCGATATCGAGCAAGCTGCCGGCTTTGCAGGAGGTCTTCATGGATTTCCTATCTGAGAATAGCGGTAAGTTATTCATATATCAAATCACAGCAAAAATCCAATATCCTTCATTCTCTCTACGGCCGTCTGTCTCTGACTATCTCTTGAGTGAGAGCCATTAGTGTGAGAGAGACGCAATTGGACATAAGACGGTGTTAACTTATCCTCGTGTCAATCTTGTTAGGGCCGCTTTTTAAATTTTTTAATCCATTTTTTCTTTCTTTGTTTTAAATACCTTATTGCATTTGTTTTAAGTTGAATTTTTAACCTTAGTTTTTATACCTAAAAAAATGTTAATGATATAGTAGTAATTCTTTTTCTTGTCCCGATCACATTAGCTACTTATCTGGCAAACAAAGCTATTGTCTTTCATTGTGAAGTGTAACCGCAAATCGCTACTTTGAAATAGAAGGTCGTAACTGCAAACACTATTTCACACAAACGGTGTCTTTATGTCTAAGTTAGGCAGGTTCACATTAAAACACAGGGCCTGCCAGGTGTTGAACATTTTGTATTTAAAACAGCGGTAAAGTACATATGAAAGCGTTTTAAATGCATAATGTTCAACACCTGACATGCTCTGTGTTTTAATGTGAACCTTTTTACCTTAGACATAAAGACGCCCTTTGTGTGAAATAGTGTTTGCAGGTACTACCTGTTATTTCAAAGTAGAGATTAGCGGTTACACTTCACAATGAAAGACAATGGCTTTGTTTGTCAGATAAGTAGCTAATGCGATCGAGACAAGAAAAATAATTACTACTATATCATTGGATCACTCACTGTGTAACTGCAATACAATAGGTGCTAAGCTAGCTTACCTAGCGCTCTGCAAATTGGATAATGTAATGCCCGCTTAACTTATTCTTAAATATTCTCGAACAGAAATAGTCCAAGACGTAGCCAGCAAAGGCCTGAGCCTGGTCTACCAGAACAGCGACGAGAGTGCGAAACAGGCCCTTGTGGCGCAGATAATAGAGCAGCTCACGAGTGGCAAGCGCGCCGTCGCCCAAGTTACTGATGAGACTAAGATATTTGAGGAGGGCCAGTTGGGAAAGGCACCTACTGGGTAAGTCTAAGTCAAAATATCTACATTCAATTTAGGCTTTTACAAGCTCTTATGAAGGGTAACGAATGAATCTACCGCCACAGAAAAAACCTCTACTGAGCTGGCAAGCAACTCTACTATATATGACATCTTTACAAAACAGTACATACACATATGAATAAAAAACGATGACTACACAAAAATCGTAGTTATATAAGTCCAAATGTTTGTATAATACAGTAGAGACGCCCATCGGGACCCAGGAAATCGCCGGTGTAGGTCAAAATTAATTCCAAAATTTGTTCCGTTAACCTTTTAAGTTATAAAACGCAATTAAATTAATAATTTATTTATTACTAGTACTCTCTTCCGCCCGCGACTTTGTCTGGGTGAAATCGGTTATGATTATTCCCTCGGGAACTTTTGATTTATCCGGCATAAAAATTACCCTATTTCCTATAAGGTCTAACTATAAACGACGTTTTCGATGAGGCGGCATGAATTTTTTCGACGCTTCCAACAATTCTATTTTTATTTCAACCAATTTACACAAAACCTTGACAAATTATATACCTAAACTTTTCTCATGAATCACTCTATCTATTGGTGAGAACCACATGAAAATCCGTTCAGTTTTTTTTGAGTTTATCGATAACAGCCAGACAGACAGACAGACGCGGCTGGCAACTTCCTTACTTATTCCATGTTTAACAACTTTTAAATTTAGCTAACACACTTTGGAATTGGCCCTATTGCAATGACGATATAATATATTTTAGAGGCAACCTGTCAACTTACAAGGAGCTGTGCTCTCTCGCCTCGGATCTGAATCAACCGGACCTGCTGTACAAGTTCATGCATCTCGCTCATCATAATTCCATGTGGAACTCCAAGAAAGGTAAGCTAATATCCATAATATCGTACTCTGAATAAACAAAACCCGAAAGGAAAATATCAATTGGCATTACGAAAGCTTAAACAGTCTTCATTATTTTGTAAAAAGCAAACATTTCATAGTTGACTCGATTCGATACCACCACGTGGAATACACAGGTATCTATTACTAAGATGAAAACTTATTTTAAACCTAAGTAAACTTAATATATTAATATTAGAAGACCTATAGGTTTGTCTGTTGCACTTTAAGTTTTACCTTTTTTTGAATTATTTAACCTTTTTAAAGCCACAGTCTACTATAAATAATAAACAATAAACAATAATTTATTCAGTAACTTAGATTAGGTAACAATATCTGTGCTGGTGCCTCGTTTTAAGTATACAGGATTAGATGTTAAGGTGAACAAACAATAATTTATTAATTTTATAGTAATATTGCAAAAGTGACAGTACAGTAATTTTACAAACTGTCCAAGATTTTGGACTTAACAAATAATACTATATATGACAGCGGATTTTCGTGCAATTGACGCCACGATATGGCATTTTCCATACATTTTCGTTTCCGCTGAGTTTCTTGCGGCGCTTCTCAGTAATGATGGTGCTGTCCCAAGCGCTGGTAGATTCAACCTATTTTAATGAATTCATGTGTCGAGTAGAAGAGCCCACACGTGGCCAATTTGCTGAATAAACGTTTTAAACAAAATGGCTGTTGAACAAATGCTATTATAATGTGAAAGATTTTATTAATGATACTGGACCCGCCACAGCTTCGTCCGCGGTATTTTCCATACAAACCTTATCACCCCTTTTCACCCCTTAAGGGATGGAATTAAAAAAAATCCCTCCTTAGTTCACCACCAGGGTACTCGAGGAATGTCTCCTTCAAATTTCAAACCTCTAGGACCACCCGTATAGGCTGTGCGTTGTCTATAAGTGAGTCACGGTACTGTTTTATATGTATTGATTTCTATTTCTTGTGTAATTGCATTGTATTAGTATTCTTGAACTAGATATAATTTTAAGGAATTCTTTTGTAATTTTCGTATTTCAATTTCGTATTATTTGTCATACATATTAATTAAATATTCTTTAACTGTGTACCTGCAAGGGTAGGGTTAAAATAAAACTATTATAATTATGTAAGCAATGTTCTCTGCAAATTGTGACCTTAATTCATTCGCAATAAATAAATAACTTAAAAAAAATTTGAGCACTGTACTGTGACGGATATATTCGATACCTGTTTCAGGTGCGGCGTTCGGTTTCCACTCGATAGCTCTCCAGGCCGGCGCGCAGCTGTCCGAGCACTTGCCGAAGATCGTGCCGCGACTGTACCGGTATCGTTTCGACCCGACGCCGCGCATTCAGAACTCAATGGCTAGCATTTGGCATGCTTTAGTTCCCAACACGCAGGCTACCGTAAGTATTAAGTTAGGCCATCGTTCCCAAAATATCACAATTTCAAAATGCCTGACAGCTGATTCAGCAGCCATCTGAAGTTACTGTTTCCCAAAATAACACGTTTAAAAAACACCTGGTTCTCCATACTGTGAACGTAAGAGCATCTGGGATAGTATTTAATTGTTTAGGACCTTGTGCAATACTGTTTTGTGTTTTGAAAACAGGTAATATCAAAATAACCACGGGTGTATTGGGAATCTGTTATTTCGGGAATCTGGTACAATGTATCTGAGATTTGAAAATTCTAGAACTTTGAGAACGCGCGTCTGGAGTGTGTCAGGTGTATTGAAACCTAATTTTTAGGGTTCCATACCCAATGGGTAAAACGGGACCCTATTAATAAGACCGCTGTCCGTACGTCTGTCCGTCTGTCCGTCTGTCACCAGGCTATATCTCATGAACCGTGGTAGTTAGATAGTTGAAATTTTCACAGATGACGTATTTATGTTGCCCCTATAACAACAAATACTAAAAAGCAATAAAATAAATATTTAAGGGGCCCCCATTTAACAAACGTCATTTTTGTGCCGTTTTTATAGATAATGGTACGGAACCCTTCGTGCGCGAGTTCGGCTCGCACTTGTCCGGTTTTTTTTAATGGCGAAATGTTGTCTATTACTCCAACTAAGTAGTTTGGTATAATCATTTGTGACGTTTTCATTTCATCCGTTCAGGTGCATAAATACCACAAAGAGATCCTGGACGACTTGGTGGCCAACATGACGTCGAATCAGTGGCGCGTGCGCATGTCCTGTTGCAACGCGCTCGCCGATCTATTGAGGTAATATTCGTCTATAAACGTCTATTTATATTGTGGAAAAACGTGGCTCGTTAATGGGCTAGTTTTTCGGCAATTTATTACTGCAATAGGGAAGCATATTTTTTTTTCATCTTGTATTGAAAAGTGCTCAGTAATAAAAACCGATCTGTGTACGCAAAACATTTTTATGTTGATTATTTTATGAGTTATGAAGCTTTGAAAAGTCATTGTTCATACCACTTGCAAGAACACTGCATACAAAATTGACAACAGCTAAGACGTCACAGCTGTCGTTAACGTTGTCGACTACAAAATGTATGGCGTTTAAACGAAATCTGCAATTATTTCCGAAATACTGTTTTTAAACCAACCTCGTAGAAATAAAACATCATATAAATTTGACGAGGATGTCCAAAAAGCTAAAATCAGAACTAAAAAACAATATATATTTTTCACTAAATTTGACCCTTAATCAAATAAAAATGAATAGTCAAAATTATCTGCTTTTTTTCAGTAATATGCTTTTGTTTACATTTACTTTCATAATATATCATTTAAACCTCATTTTGAATTTCATGTAACTTCCCCATTCGGGATATCCTCAAAAGTTTACATTCAAACGTTTTGTTCCAGGGGAGCGAAGAATCTTCATGAATCTCTTGGTCAGCTGCCGACGCTGTGGGCTCAGTTGTTCAGAGTGATGGATGACGTGCACGAGGGCACTCGCCAAGCCGCTACCACGACGGCCAGTGTGCTGTCCAAGGTGAGGATAATCAACAGAAATACGTGATTACTGGACATATACTATATATCCTAGAAACTTCCTATAGGCGAGCCCCGCTGCCAACATTACAGTAAAAAAACTACGCATAACTCTCAACGCACCGATCACAGCGCTCTAAAACGCGTGCCCGCAAGTTTGACAGCTTTATGGCCGAATTCGGAAACGCCACTTAAGCATTTGATTAGAGATTAAATAGTTAAATGTCCCTCAACTAGTTGTCATCCTACACAAAAACGTTCTATAAGTTCTTCAATATTCCAGATTCCATACCCTAAGCTATGGAAGCTCCAATGGAAGCTAATTCGTAATGTTCATAAACAAAGAAATAATTAATTTGCAGCTTTGCGTCCGCGCATCGGACGTGAGTCAAGGCAAGGACGGCAAAGAAATCGTCTCAGCGATTCTACCAGTGCTCTTGGACAACGGTATCACTAACATTGTGAGAGAAGTCAGGAGCGTCAGGTAAGCTTTTAATAGCCCCTAGTGGCCTAATTTTGTACAAAGACTTCCATTACGCAGAGAAGATATAGACTCAGTTTAGCCGAGCGACCCCCGCTGCCAACATTAGAGTAAAAAACCGGACAAGTGCGAATTAAACTCGCGTGAAGAGGGTTCCGTTCGGTACTTGATTATCTGAAATTTCCTATGTTACTTTAAATACCATAGACTTCTTATAGGTTTTCCTGTAATCTATAGCTAAAGAACTACTTACTGTAATTTTTTCAAAATTTTAGACCCGGTAATTTCGGAGATAAGGGGGGGAGGATGGTCAATTTGCGCCTATTTTCCTAAATAACTTCCAAACTATTTATTTAAAAATTCTAAAATATATATATTTAAGATTCTCATAATGAGCCCTGTCATTTGATATGTCACACGATATAGTTTGCAAAAATTTTTTTTTTAATTTTCTAAGTTGCCCCCAAAAGTGGCCCTCATGTTTAAAATTCATTTGTTTACGTTACGCGTCCGTGTTGCGGTCACTGACTTAATATGTGTACCAAATTTACACTCAATCGGTTCAGTAGTTTCGGAGCAAATTGGCTGTGACAGACGGACAGACAGAGACACACGAGTAATCTTATAAGGATTCCGTTTTTTCCTTTTGAGGTGCGGAACCCTAAAAAAGAGTCAAACTCAAAAAATATAAGTGGCGACGGGCAGGGAAGGTCATAACCTTGCATACACCAATCACAGTGCTCTAAAAACTTGCAGCTTTTTTTTGTTTCTGCTCGCAACTTCGCGTTGGGTTCGGTTATAGTTATTCCTTTGGGAACTATTAATTTTCCGGGATAAAAAGTATGTCCTATTCCAGGACCTAAAGTAACTATATACCAAGGTTCATGAAAATCCGTTCAGCCCACACACAAATTTTCGCTTTTATAATATTAGCAGGATGGTCCGTAGGCAAAAAAGTCGGTTCGCACTCGACATATGATTTTTTATAGTCAGCTTGATCTAATACGCGCAGATATATGTATAAGAACTCTATTTTGAAACTCTTAAGACCCACAACTTTTAAAAAAATCCTTCAGTTTGCAGACAGTATCTAAACTAGTGACGGCCGCGGGCGATTCCCTTGCACCATTCCTGTCGAAGTTGATACCGGCGTTGGTTGGAGCGGCTGGCGAGCTGGAGTCGGCCAAGTTGTCCTACTTGAGTACGGCGTTGGGCACGGACAGTGGCACGAGGGATCTTCTGGACGATATGAGGGCCAACGCCGCCCGGCAGCATTATACTACAGATACCGTTGTCAAGGTAAATGTTGGAAAGTAGGCTATGAACCGTCAGGCGTCAAAAATATTCTTCTCTTCTCTCTTCATCCTATTCGAAAAGAGTTAGTTTCTTCCCTGCTTAGCGGGAGTAAAGACGCTTTTTGCTCCCTGGTGTTTCTTTTTGAAATTTATTATAGCTTAACCATATTTTTTTGTCTATTAATTAGATAGTTTCTAAAATTATGTTTTTAAGTTCTAAATTAAATATGCATGGCTTGTTATTTAGCGTGTTTCCATTTTTCTCATAGGAGAAAAAGCAGAGTGGTTTACTTGGGACAGTAAATATTCAAGTATATCTCAAGCTGTATAGCTTAAATCCCTCGCTACACCCAGGATTCTTCGTTAGAAACCCTCGCTTCGCTCGTTATTCTATTATCTTTCGTTGCGCTCTGGATTCAATATGTTTCCTTCAACATAAATATACCACTTTGCTTCCCATGTGACACAATCTACTATTTCGTCAAAATATTACAATACAATACAATACAATAAAATGCAATACACCACACCACACACACCACAAAAAAATTATAAAAAATCATACACTAACAAAATCAAGTTAGGGAACAAAAGGCGGTCTTATCGCTAATAGTGATCTCTTCCAGACAACCATATTCGTATTATTTATTCAATAAAATACAGAGCAAAGCTCCAAAGGCAAGCCAACTAAGATCAATCACATATTTGAATCTTAAAGCGTAGTTATTAAAGCTTCTTTTTCAACAGTGCATGCCCTTCATCAACATCGAGGTGATGAAAGAAACGCTGCCAAAAATATTGGAGCTAACGAAATCCCCTCAACTCGGTACCAAAGTGGCGTGCACACACTTCATTGTGCTCGCCGCGCACTACTTGCGGGGGGAGATGGAGCCGGTGGCTGGAAAGATTATGAATAATCTGCTTAATGGTGCATTTGATCGGAACGCCACTGTCAGGAAGAACTACGCGGAGGCGTTGGGACAGGTTTCCGCTTACGCTAAGGTAAGTTTGTGAAGAATATTTTGAGTTTTTGTGGAGATGTTAGTATATGCCAAGGCCACTATTCAAAATAAAAATTTTGGTTCAAAACCATTCCGATAGAATAACCACAGTATGAGGTCCTTTTGTAGTAAATTAGCCTTATCTCTAAAATTGCTGCGTAAATTAGTACATGTTGTACCATTTTAAAAACTACACGAAATTTCTAATTTTTTTATGTTTAGTGCTAGGTTAGTGTAGTACCTTTTTTTTCTATAAAACTCGATGAAATTAACGGGTCAAATTTTGAAATTCCAAAAATTGTTTGATTCCTTTTTATTTACCGGTACATCATGAAATAAAAAAAACGTTTTATTACATTCGATAGCATAGTTTTTCAGGAATATCATGCAAAAAACAGATTTAGACAATATTAAAATTAGCAGTCGTAGCACTTAAAATAATGAATCAGGGTATCAAAAACCACGAGTTTTATAAAAGTGCCATTATCTCGATAGCTATGATATTTTTATTAAGGTCACAATTACTTAATCTAGTAGCTCTTGAGCCGCACTACCAGCGCCTTTCATTTTTTGGTTTTAGGGACACTCTGTATACGACAGCGGATTATCGTGCCACTGACGCCTCTATATGCCGTTTTCCATACATTTGCGTCGGCTAATGCCGTCATTGGAGTCCGTGACAGGCTTGTTCGCATTTGGTCATAGCGTTCAAAGTGTTAATAGGAGCGCGCGTAGCATGTCACTGAGCGCTAAACATATTTTGAACCTATAATTCTTAACCATAAAGTTCATTATTCCAGCAAACAACGATAGATAAGCTCATGAAAAAGCTAGTCAACTTATACGAGACGAAAGAGGAGGACACAGCGCGATCTGCCATCGCGCTCACACTCAAGTCCATAGCGAAAGCCAAGATAGAGCATATCAAAGACAACGAAGGGGTGCTGGCGCCTATGGTGTTCTTGGCTATGCACGCGTCAAAAGATGAAGGTTATTTTAATTTAATGATATAAATGGAAAAGTATCTCTCTTTTACTACTGAACTTCTTCGATCTCAAAAGAAGGATATGGCTGTCAAAAAAAATGCTTAGAACAATGCGTGCCTTTTTGATCGTGCTGCCTAAAAATCAAACCGTCTACGTGAAATTTAGCCTAAAGCTTATATTGACTAAGGGGTCATCCATAAAGTACGTCACACTAATTTCGTGATATTTTGACCCCTCCCCCGTCCTTGTCACAATTGGTCACATTTGTGAGACCCCCCCCCACCCTTGTGTGACGTCACATATTTTGCAATTTTACATGTAGAAATAGGGCCGCTGGGGAGAGTTTGTTCTAGACACTACGTGCATAGATCAAATTTTATCGTGAAGACAGTGCCCTGTGACGGAGTCCATTTCCTTTTAATTCGGTGTACCGTCACCTCCGTGGTGAAAATATAATAATAATAATCAGGGGACAATCTTTACCCAAATCGACCTAGTCCCAAAGTAAGCTCTAAAGGCTCGTGTTATGGGTACTAGACGACGATATACATTCTTATATAGATAAATAAATACTTAAATACATAGGAAATATCCAAGACTCAGGAACAAACACTCGTGCTCGTCACACAAATATTTGCACTTACCGGGGATCGAACCCGGGACCGCTGGCTTCGGAGGCAGGGCCACTACCACCTAGGCTAACCGCGTCGTCAAAATAAGCGTCGATAAGCCACCTATTTATAATGAAACCCGATCTGTTCACCGATTGGATGGCGCTGAGTCGCAGCAGTGTAGCATAGTATAAAGAGGGGGGAAGTAAGTTATCTTCATACAAACGCACCGCGCGCGGCTTGTATGTGTGCGCCAAAGTATCTGTGCATCGCCGCTCGCACACTTAAACAAAATCTCGACCCGTTTCTCAGTGCGCCATTCGGGGCTAACACCGCACGAGGTTCGCGCGTCACGGCTTTTCGGCACCGCTAAATGAATGAAAAATGTGTGATAATCGCAGGAGAACATATTGCTGTGCGTTTGGGTGTCTTAATAATTCATCGATTCCAGAATTGTCTCTGTTCAGATTACCTATTGAACAGAGACAACCCTGAGACAGTAGGCAATTATATCGCGGATTGGGCCGGAGATAGCCTACTTCCCCTCTTTATACTATGACTGTAGTTTGTAATCGTGTTAACAGACTCGTCGACGGTAGAGATGTTTGAGGACATCTGGACGGATATCAGTCCGGCGCGTGAAAGCGGCATTCGGCAGCATCTGCCCGCGATCCGCGCAGAGATTGAGGAAGCGCTCAACTCTAGCAGCTGGACCAAGAAGATACAGGTAACCGAACCCGGCGACCGAATAGACATAATTTATACCAGTAGCGTATAGATACCGTTGCCATACTAAGATCTATCGAGCTTCATGATGCAAGAGTTTTGGCCGAAGGGTGTCATATTTAGGCGATTGCGCGCCCGGCTCGCTGAATATGACTTCGTGAAATTGCGGCACATATCAAAGAATGAATGTGTTAGTTTGAAGTTATTTTGTTTACTTATGTAAGTCTTTGAGGTATTTATGTTATAGACCTTGTCGCCTGAATTAAAAAGATCATTACTGCATTAAATCTTTAACGTGCGTTAGGTTTACTCGAAGCTCGCGCGCGGACTATAGTTATTTTCCATTACTTTTATAGTCAAATCAAATTTGTGTGTGTAATAAATATTTTTTTAATTTAAGTGACAATCTCACTTCTATATCGTTATAGTTTAAAAAAAATCTCCTTTTAAGAAAAAATATGCAAAAAGAGGACTTAATAAACCGGCCAAGTGCGAGTCGGACTCGCGCACGAAGGGTTCCGTGTCATTATAATCAAGCAAAAAAAAAAAAAAACACGTTGTATGGGAGCCGCCCTTAAGTATTTATTTTATTGTCATTTAATATTTATTTTGAAGTTAATATACATATATCTAAATATTCTGGGAATATTTCAAGCGTCTACCTGTTGCCGTTATCAATATCGAGCAAAAACGAGCAAAAAAATCACGTTTGTTGTATAGGAGCCCCCTTACATATTTATTTTATTCTGTTGTTTAGTATTTGTTGTTATAGCGGCAATAGAAATACATCATCTTCGAAAATGTCAACTGTCTAACTATTACGGTTCATGAGATACAGCCTGGAGACAGACGGACAGACGGAAAGCGGAGCCTTAGTAATAGGGTCCCGTTTTTATCCTTTGGGTACGGAACCCTAAAAAAGCACAAATCTGTGCTTAGACATTCCAAGGGTAAAGACGAAACCCGCCGAATTCATGCAAATGACAGCATACATTAAGTATTAGGAATAGTCATTTTCGAAACAGGTTAGGCCTATCTCTTATATTTACCCATACACTGTACAGGCATCAAACGCAGTGAAGACGCTCTGCAAAGAGCTATCGACCGGATTGGGAGCGGAAAGGGAGCCGCTGATTCGGTCGCTGCTCGCCGCCACCCACGGGAAGACTTTCGACGGGAAACAGCACGTTATTCAGGCGCTGGCCGAGTGTTGCACGTGAGTTTGGGCTTTATCGCCTTGTAATAGAGTTCAAATGTAATTTAAATCTCTTTTCAGGCACTATCGAGGACACTCGTAGGCTAAGTAGGGATAGGTAATAATACTAACGTATAGAAGAATCACTGTCTAATAAAACCGGTGCTTAGGTATGAAAATATGCCTAATCATGCCTTCTCTCTCCGTCGTATAAAACGTTCTCTTTCGTGTACGCTAGAGTTGTCAGTTTTTTATCCGCGCAACATCTAAGCTACTTTATGACGCGCAAATCGGCCAGCGAGCGAGCGAGCGCTAACCTACTGCGATTTACAGCTCCGAACTGTCCGATGGCCGAGCGTAGCGAGACCCTCTTTGCTAAGGTCGCACCGGACGAGGGTCGCTTAGCGGTAAGCACTTCGCTTAGTGCTAAGATGACATATCCTAGTGAACGAACTTACGATAACCTGTGATGCTGGCCACACCGCGCGCTTAGTCACATACACGCGCGCTCCTATTAAGTAATTTTTCGTCTAAGCATTCCACGTCCGGTGTTTCCTTGACCTTTGTGTGCTGGTGTATAGATGCCGTTCAGTCCGGCACAGGTCGTAGACGACAATTTGAAAATTAATTTCTAAGGAAATCTTACCATAATGTCTGCCATCGTTTTCGTTTGTTCAAAGGCCTATCAGCCGATCTTGAACTTGGTGAAGATGGCGCCCAAACTTACCTGTTAATTATATCTTTAGCGTAAAAGAAGGCGAAGCACCAGTGTCTCAAGCGCTCGCTTCAGAATGCATCAGCTCGCTGCTCGTGGAGGCGCGCAAGCAGGAGATGGTGTACAAGCGGCACGCCATCGCCGCGCTCGGCTCCGCGCTCAGCGCCACCGACACCGACCGCTTCCACCAGGTGTACGAGATCGTCAAGGTCATACTGTCCAAGGTCAGTGCTCAACCTGTTGCTATAGAGGAGACGTGGAAGATCGACCTTCACCCACAAGATAACTTGATGAGACACAGTTGTTATCAAATCATCATATATATTATTTCTAAATAGTATTTTTTGAAGACCGTTTGGTCTCCGTTAATTCTTTACCAAAATTAATGATTCAAACGTCATTTTAAAGCTTATGTTCGTCGCTTTGTCACAAAAATACACAAATAGATTAAAATTAACGTTTTCGTTAAAAAAATAAAAACCACGCGATTAGCAAGCGCCATCTATTGTCAGTCTGTTTACCTAACATGTGTGATGGCCACAGACTACCTTAGAAGATACTACGTACCTATGTGATGGCTATTTGCGCATGCAGACTAATGTCAACAGATGGCGCTGCGCGTCGGGTAGGCTAGGTACTGATCTACAATGTGTACCTATTATCTCTCAAAAATAAAATATCTGTTACTAATAATACTTGCATTTACTTATTCTCACTTTATTATATTGTTATTATTACTATCCGGTGTTTGATAACGATACTGTGCGAAAATTTGCACGGGTCAGCTAGTCTAATTTATTAACATTTAGTTATTTGAAAATTAAAATTAATTCAATTAAAACTAGCTTTGTAAAATTTTCGATAGGCAAGTAGGTACTACTAGTGGAGGCCCACGAGATGGTGTACAAGCGGCCAGTTCCACCGAGTATAATAAATAGATCGTCATGATGGTACCATAAGAATAAAATAGTAATCGCCAGGCTAAGCCGTCCACGGACTGTTCAATGCCACAGCGGCGACGTGCGTGGTTGGGATGAAGTGGTCCTTCTATAAGTATTTATTATAATGTTAATACTTTCCAAGATTTGCCATAGAAAACATGAGAACGTATACCATATACGTATCTGACGCGTTTTTATTTTTATTTTTTAGTTTAGTTTAATCAAAGAGTTAACTACTGCTAAATGGCAGCAATAACTATTCAGATTGAGTTGGTATTTGTTGCTTAGGAAATATGTTTGCTTTTCCATTTATCGTTATTCCGTCGGAAGCATTTGAATTGACCGAGATAAAAATTATCCTGCATTTTGACCTAAAATATAATCTATCACAATGCAAAGTTTCGTCAAAATCCGTCCAGTACACAGTGTACACAGACAAACAGAAAAAAATAATGTAAAAAAGTACTTACAAGTTATATTGGAGAGACTATTTGCAACCAGTAGGTTTCCAAAATAAATTCAATTTACACAATTGTTCTAAATTTTTATTATAGTATAACCATATTATCTAGGATGAGGTGTCAATGGGCAAGGAGTCTGATGAGGAGGACAACGAAGGAGCGCGCGTGCGCCGCGAGCAACTCTCCGCTCTCAAGGAGACGGCCTACGAGCTGCTCGGCAAGGCCTGGCCCAAGGACGCCGCCACGCAAGGTCGGTTATGCTGTTTTATATCGTATCCATTGTTGTTGTAACGTATCCATTGTTGTTATATTGGATCCATTGTTGTTGTAACGTATCCATTGTTGTTGTAACGTATCAATTGTTGTTGTAACGTATCCATTGTTGTTGTAACGTATCCAATGTTGTTATAACGTATCCATTGTTGTTATGACGTATCCATTGTTGTTGGTTTTTTTAAATCTTTATTTATTTATGGGCTTTGATCATTGCTGAACACGTCAGCCCTGTTTGGTAAATCTCTGATTCAACATAAACGAATGCAAGGGGTAATATAGCTCACATGCCCAAAAACCCAAATACAACCTTCGCTGCATCAGACAAAGGCTCTGCTAAAATGGATTGAAAGATACCGATGTTCGAATGAACGTGACCTAATTGCGCAAGCAAACTCTCCCTCCCGGTTCGAGTTGGGGCACACTCCTGTAACAAATTATATCGTCAATGGTTCCACACGTGTCACAATTTGGTGAGCTTACCTTTCTCATTAAATATGCAAATTTGTTTAATGGAGCATGTCCGGATCTCAACCTATGCGCATTAACAACTTGTTCTCTACTAAGGCTAACATTGTTAAACCACGGTACACAAGGAGGCTCAGACTGGATGGTTTTGTACCAAATTCCTTTATCGCACGATCTTTGATTAAAATATTCCTTCCAACGAAGATGAAACTTGTACATATACTCCGATATAGCCTCCGAGAAATCAGGACTAATAAAAGCTTCGGAGCCCTCGGATGCAGCTATTCCGGCATCCATTGTTGTTGTAACGTATCAATTTTTGTAACGCATCCATTGTTGTTGTATCGTATCCAATGTTGTTATAACGTATCCATTGTTGTTGAAACGTATCCATTGTTGTTATATAGTATGCATTGTTGTTGTAACGTATCCATTGGTGTTGTATCGTATCCATTGTTGTTATATCGTATCAATTGTTGTTGTAACGTATCTATTGTTGTTGTAACATATCCATTGTTGTTATAACGTATCCATTGTTGTTGTAACGTATCCATTGTTGTTGTAACGTATACATTGTTGTTGTAACTCGTCCATTATTTAAATTCCACAGAGAAATATCAGGACGTATTCTTCGAGCACTGCGCCAACTCGTACGCGAGCAGTACGCGATCGACGCAGCTGGCCATCCTGGCGGCCGCCACGCGCGTCGCCGAGCGCCTCGCCGTGCTCGGGGACGGCGCCGAGCCCATGGACACCGACGGCGCCGGCGCCGTGAGCGGCAGCGCCGTGGCCGGCATCGTGGCGCACGCGGCTACCGTCATCGATTATACGCTCAGTGAGTCAACTAGTGCCCACTTTTATTAGTAACATCATCATTTAAGACGTCCACTGCTGGACATAGGCCTCCCTCAACAATCGCCGCAACGACCGATCCTAGTAGAGGAGACGTGAAGATCAACCTTCACCCATCAGATAACTTGATGAGACATATACATGACTTTACTATTTTAATTTTTATTATAAATCGCTTGTTATTAATATGTGATAATTGAATTAATGTTTTGATAGTGTTGTATTATTTTTTGTTTTAATTTAAATTGTTTATTATTAATTTGTGATGACATATATTCTATTTTATTATTTAGTGTTTTGACGATCTCAACTTTGAATTTATATATTTTGACATGTACTGAATATAATGTAATTTAATTTGAGAAATAAAATAAATCTAAATCTATAAAAAACTTACTTTTCGTTACAGAAAACAACAACCAAGTAAGGCACAGACGAGACGCGCTGAACCTTATGGAAATACTTATCAAGAAACTTCAAGGTAATTTTTTAGTTTCTTGTAAGATCCATCAGTTGTGACTATGAAAAATATATACGTCTGTTGGCTTCACAATCTTTTGTAACTACTCTTACAGGTTTAAACAAAACAGAAGAACTGCAGAAACTCAGCAGCATCTACCACTTGTACGCTAAGGAGCTGTCCAAGGAGTCGTCACACGAAATAAGAGCTAAAGTAGAGAGCATCAAGGTCCAATTGAAATAAATCATCGATAATATTCATAATTTATTAACTGGAATGAATAAAGTGAGTTTAATTAAAACGATACATTGTTAATTTGTTTTATTTTACAATTAAAATGGTTACAGTATAACAGGATAAACCAATGATAAAAAAAGAAATAACTTATAAAATATAAATTAACCTGATGCAGCAATTATCACATTAGCATACACTGCCCTCCTATGCTGCACTGGGAGTGAAGAAAAAGCATAGAATGCGTGCAGATGCTTATCATCCTGGCATGTCATAAAGTCGACTAAGGGACAGGTCCTCTCCAACATGGTGGACTATCTGTATGGGCTATGGACTGATCACCTGTCACCATACGGTTCATCATACCATCTTAGGACTAATTAATCGAACGTGGCCAGAAGTAGTCTTGTGGCTCTGCCCACCCCATTAGGGATTTCGGGCGTGATAATATGTATGTATGTATACATTGCATTAACATTCAAATGAAATTGCATTTGCTAAATCTTCTATCTAACATCTAGCATACTTACGGCGAATTTTTGATGATACGGTCAGACATAAATACTATTTAAAAGACAATATGTTGTATTTAAATGCCATAACTTATAAATCTTGTCATCCACAGGCCGTAATATCCAAAAGATTCCGCGTACCGGGCGACCGCCTCTCAGCATTAGAGACAAACAGCCATAAGTTGTTTTAAATTATTTACTGTGTCCTTTGACATAAGTGCCTATTTTTTTTATTTTAATACGAATAGACTTGTAAATCACTTTTATTAACCTTTTGGACGATTTTCGTTCCCCTGACGCAACAATATGCCGTTTTCCATACATTTGCGTCGGCTACAGCCGTCGGCGAGCGCTCGTGGCACGCTTTTTCGCCGTTAGCCGTGACATTCAAAAGGTTAATAAATTATGACTTAAGTGGCAGGGCTACAGGTTGGCACGGGAGCGCATAACCTTGAACGCACCAATCACAGCGCTCAAATAAACGCGCGCCCCGCAAGTTTAGCAGCTTTATTCGCTAGTAAAAATTAGGCTAGCGGTTTCTTTAGGATATTAGTTCTGTGTCATAATCTCACGAGAAAGAGTTACCGCTGCATTCAAAAGTTGTTGCGAAATATAACTTCGGAAAAGTCTACAAGTTGGGAAATAACTTCTAGAAATAACATTCAACTAGCTTCTGCCCGCAACTTCATTTGCATGGAATTCGGTTATAGTGATTCCCTCGGGAACTTTTAAATTTTTCGGTTAAAAAGAGCCTTTTGTGTTAATTCAGGGTATAGCTAAATAAATACTACATAAATCAGGGGAAAAACTTTACAGAAATCGATCTTGTCCCAAAATACAAATAATAAAAAATAAATAAAATAAATAAATAAATACGCTCTGAAGGCTTGTGTTATGGGTACTAGACGACAATATATACTTAATATAGATAAATAGATACTTAAATACATAGGAAACAAGACACAGGAACAAACATTCGTGCTCATCACACAGATATTTGCCCTTTGGGGATCGAACCCGGAACCGCTAGCTTCGGAGGCAGAGTCACTACCAACTAGGTAAGCTATCTTCATTCCATATTTCATACAAATCCGTCCAGCCGTTGAAGCGTGAATAAGTAACAAACATACTAACTCACACACAAACTTTTGTGTGATGTACGACGGAATAGCAGCAGTAACCCTCATCTTACATCGTAATAAAAGGACTAGTCTGACGCAGGAGCTTTAGAAACGTTTTGTACATAAAATAGTGCATCTAAATCTTACTGTTATCCCTTAGAAAGCCACAGTCGGCAAATCACGACATCATTGTCTTATGCCGCGGACGCCACCATTGCGGTGCCTAATTCCGTCGTTGGCGTCCGGGCATACATTTTCGCATTTGGCAGAGTTAAAAGCATCAAGTTAAATTAAATATTTTTGACCGCTAAGCGTGGTGGACGTATCACATAAAATTAAACCTTAATAACAAGCCGCAAACAATTTTACATTGTCACTATAACCTAGCTGTTCAAGGCCTCACACGAATGAAGTACGGAAATATATCTTTATCTACACCCATATCATAAAACCTCCATTGGTTAATCAACAACCGTATGAAATGACCACCATTTTGACAACCAATTAGGAAAAACCAGTGCTGCGATAAAGAAATAACATGACTTCTTTATCGTTTTTAGTAAAGAAATGAGATTAAATTTGGAACAGCTGTCAAAACTCAAGTAGGTCTCTATTCTAGTATCCATAGATATTAAAAAGTTATTGATACGAAATGTCAATTCAGTATGTTTTTTTAATATAAACTGCACAATATTTGATCTCGAGTGACGTGAGAATAGAGACTTCATCCGTTTGTCTATGATTTAAAAAAAAAATGGTCTTGACGGAAGATCGTATTTGCCGCCATGTTGACGTTTTGCTGAACGAAAGTAGAATTGTTGTTGAATTGAATAGAGAAAGTTGTTTGTAATTTACATTTTAGTTGAAAATATGAATAGTAAGTAGTCTTCTCGAAGTGTGTGTGATGTGAAAATGCGCCGGATATCGGAAATATGCAGCCACGATTGCAACAAATAACTTGTTGCCAGAAAATATTGTTTCTGAACCCATCATGGAGGATTTATAATATGTGTGTAGATAAAGTTATGTATGCAACTCTGCATAATTTGGCCTTAAAACACACGTGCGACCTTATTATGAAACTCGCCTGCGGCTCGTTTCATGAAAACCGCACTAGTGTTTTAAGGCCTATCATTATGCAACCGTTGCATAAACTACTATTTTTCGCAACTTGAGCATGCTTTTAGAAAAATGAAATGAAATGTTCTGGATACTTAATATTTTTATTTGTATTTCTAGGACATAACTAGAGATATCTATTGTTATTAAGGTGCTTGTAAACCAGCAACTTTTCACGGCAATTTCTAGCTGGCAACTATCTCTTCTATCAACTTCGTACTTTAGACGAAGACTTATAGTTGCCCACTATAAATTTCCGTGAAAAGTGGCTCGTTTAGTTAAGCACCTTTATGTAAGTCAGTTCTAGATTTGCAGGTCTGGCTACAATTGACATGTTTAGTTAACCTACAGCTAATTTAGTAGCCTATAAATCCAGGCAAATATCTCTTACGATATGACAATGGCGACACAATGGCCATTCGATATTGCCTAAGCGATATGACAAATTGTTTTGCTACGTGAAGGTTTTATGAACTTGACAGCAAAGGCGGCCGTATCGTTAAAAAACAATACGCGATATCCTTTAGGCAATGTCGAATAGAGACCCTGTAAGGCAAAGACGATGGAGTGCTGCGACTTTGTATCGCTGTCTCGTTTGCACAATGATAATACAATTGAGATAAATACAAGTGATTTTATTTTCAAGTGCGTTTACTATATACGAATAATGCAATTGAGCTGCACATCGCCATATAATCCTGTTTCATGCATTTCATAACGCCACCACGTTGTCGCACGTTTAAAAATAAAAATAAATAATGTGAAATACAAATCCATTCCAAATTAAATTTTAACGCGTTTGAGTAAAGTTTAAAACAAAAGTTAATTTCATTTTGACTTGTTTCCTTTTTATTTTTAAACGTGCGTTGTATTGGCGACGTTTCTGCACTGCAGCTGCAGTTCTAATAAATAATGATGGTATCTTCCGAAAAGCTGGGAGTTTTAACAAAATACTTGTAACAATAACTAAATTTACGCTAATTAGTGGTCAGTCAATGCTGAAGTTTAATTCAGTCATGCTTTTAACAGAATCACATCACGTGTTAACCTTTTGAAAGCCACGGCTAACGGCGAAAAAGCGTGCCACGAGCGCTCGACGACGGCTGTAGCCGACGCAAATGTATGGAAAACGGCATATCGTGGTGTCAAAAGGTTATAATAATCAGCTTCTTGTGACCGATTACTAACTTATTATTAAACATTAATTAATAATAATATTAAAATTGAATACTGTGTTCATATGGAATAGGCTACTTCATTGGTGTTTAGTTTCGTATTTTACGGTACTACTGCAGTGGCTTTTGCCTGTTTTAACTTCCCTGTATCAGTGTAGAGATGCAGGGGTCTAACATTTTATACTACAATACAGAGGTAGGTACGTATTCTAAGTTATTTTGCTAAATAACTTTATATAAAACCACATCAATTTATTTTTGTGGTTCTATGAATGTAAACATACTTTTAAAGTCTGTTCGCCGAGAAATGATAAAAAAATTAAAAATCAGGGCTTCTTAGCTTATTTTTACCGATGATAATAAAAAATAACGGGAAAAACTATATTTTTTACAAATAATATTATTGTTAGATAGCCTGTATATGCCTATTGCTGGCATATCATCAGACGACGACCGTAACGAAGTCTTAGAGTCGGAGGAAGAATCAGAGTTGGTAACGTTTATTATGAAACGTTCAATTGCTTCATCTAAAATAACACACGAACAGAACACCCAAACGACACTCGAAGCTTATCCAGAACGGAATGGTAATATGGCAGCCGCGTGCGCGCGCTCGCCCTCCCAGCGCGGCGCCGCGCTTGACAACCACTGCCTCCCTCGTACCACGAAAATCAGTGCGCGCGGCAAGAAGCGACGTCCGTCATACAGTTTGCGATAGGTAAGCGACAGTCGCTATTTCGAGATGATATCATAATATTTATCAACTCTCGGCGAACAGACTTTACTTAGTTTTAATTTAGATTTTTTTGACATATCCCTGACTTAATCCTTTACTGAACAATAGAAAAGTGCCTAAGCTACAAGATTGTATTTAAAATAAACATCAATATATTAAATAATTTATCTATCATTTATACTAATAAAACTATGATAATGGACACAAGCAAGTACATTTATGTACATACAATAAATCTCTTAATTACTTAATAATCCTTAGTCATGCCGCGAGGTTCTATTGAGCTGTCCTAAGAGTCGGACTAGGTACTTTTACAAGTTGTATTTATCTATATCTATACAAATAAATAAAATTGAAGTGTCTATTTGTTATATCAAAATAACAGCTGTTTACTAAATTCATATGAAAGTATATACGGTACATATAAGAAAAAAAAACAACATTCAATTTTTTGTCTGTCTGTCTGTGTTTGTTCCGGATAATCCCGGAAACGACTGGACCGATTTTGACGGGACTCACTGGGAGATAGCTGATGTTATAATAAGTAACTTAGGGTTTTGCGCAAAAAAATCTTGCAATAAAATATAGGATCATCCTAATCCCACGCCAACAAAGTCTAGCACAGCTAGTTTATGATACATTTGCTGTTTGCAATAGGAAAGCTCAATAGGTTTAATTGCACCACGCGGATTGACCGATCATCCACACTTAACACGATTATGCATTTCAGTACAACCAAGGCGATACTGTCAAATAACTTACTGTACAACTCACGACTTTCTATAAAGGAATAATCACCTATAAAACAAAAGACAATCTATACAAATAAATATAATTGACGTGTCTCTGTGATTTCAAAATTAATACAAATATCTAAGTTGAAAATGTCATTTACATGAAGCTTAAGGCGGACGGTTTTTAGAATGTTTGTCTGTCTGAATGTTAGGTCTGAATAGGCTCCGAAACGGTTGAATTCATTTATATGAAACATTCAGGGGTTTTCGACTTCGATAAGGGCATTTATTTATTTTGATAACTTTAAGTTTTGTAAATATGACATACTGCTGTTTGTATGAAAATTCATCCCAACAAACTGAACAAAGTCGCGGGCACAGCTAGTTAGGAAAATGAAAACTTGATTTTATTAAACATTTCCGCATTATTCAAAATATTAATAACGTTCGAAATCGGCTATTGCACCTATTAAAAGAATTAAAAGTAACTATCAATGCATTAAGAATGTTGAATGTAAAATTAATTAATAAGGTTTAGTTAAAAAGTTAAATTCTTAGGACAAGCTTTTTTGCCATACGTCCTGTATAATATTGCATTGCAGTTTCATTGGGCTATAGTACTCGTCAAGACAAATTTAACGAGTCCAAACACGACGGGACGATCTTGTTTACTTGAGGAGTTCCTATAGCTATCTTCCGGCTCGACCATCAGACCAGATTCATAGGTATGCCAAATTTCAGCTCAATCAGACGCCAGTAAGCGCTTGAAAACTGGATTACAAATTTTCATCCGGTAAGACACATACAAAGGAAACAAATTAAATAAAAGATTGTATAAAAAGAGAGATGTTATGAATGAAATGCATAATAAAACGATTTTAACAGACCTTAGCCCAGCAGTGGAACATTGAAACAGGTTAAGAAAACGCCTTCCTTTATAAAAAACCGCGCTCGCAACTTTATATTGCATTCAAACATCGTCAAACAAATTTCTCGGAGGCGCACTCATCTTGTTCCGCCGTTCGTCGAACTCCGACTGTATGGCCGGCAGCGTACTGTCCCCGAACCTCTGTTCTATCTCATCCTCCAGGGCAAGTGTGGGGCGGTTGTACGGTAACTCCGCTCGCTGGTAGCTGGAGATAGGTTGTGAACGCTCCGGGCTCGGTTGTACGTAGAAATCTGTGTCCACGTCGGTAAGGAGCCCGGTCCGGGCTGAAATGTGGGAACATGCACAATAACCGGTATAAAAATGTGGGTAATGTGAAAGTGTTAGTTACATTGGAAAGTGTGTTAGTACAATTTGAACATGCAGCTGGAAAATTTGGACAGTACGACTCACTGATTTTAGTGTCTGATCTTTTATTTTACGGGTGTTTGATTGGTTTTAATTACTGTAGATTATTGGCGTATTAATTACTATCGAGTTGTGTTCAGTGTGATGGTTTAAAACTAGGATTCCCTATATCTTTGGTTTTGTCAAAAACATGCGAAACATCAGATTTAGAGAGTCAATAAGTGTTAAACAATTGCCAGATTCCATTGGGAATCAAACCAATAATAAACTTAGTGCATCCCATACATATTTGACGGGTTTAACAGAGACGCACTGTGCGACAAACGACTCACGGGCATTGTGCTAGTCCCCTGATAGGCGTTTCTGACGTAGACACAAACAAAAGCCTTTGTATACATTATGGAACTCATCATGTATTAGCCTTGTGGCTTGTGTAATGATACCTCACTGAATTTCTTGCTGGCTCTTCTCAGTAGTTTTTTTCCGAACCGGCGGTAGATTCATTCCTTGACCTTCATAAGAGCTTGTAAAAGCCTAAATTGAATAAAGATAGTTTGACTTAGACTTTGTATTTGCCGGCAGTATGCGTAAACGCTTTCAAGTATCTTGTAAATTAGCAAGATGTACATACAAAAGATTAAGAAAGACCACATAGAAGTAGTGCATATGTGATGAGGTGCGCAACAATTACCAGACCCATAATTAACGAACAGTGTTTTATCCTAACACATGTAACTGAGACAATGAAAGGGGCGCAGTTATTAATTTTAATAGTTTTAATGGATCTTCATACTTATGAAAACGGAGAGCGTGTAAAAAATAAGCGTTCGTAAAAAAATCATTTTTATAACAAGACGTGCCTACTGCTCTTTAATATTGCAATAAAATGCTTACACAAAATGCCGTGTCTGTGCTGTTGACCGCTGAAGAGTTCCTTTATCTGGAGCCAATCCTGGAGGTCGATTCGTGATGTTTATCATAAAAATGGATTGTCATCGGCACTGAACCAACATATAAAAAATCAACTCCGTAGGCTAAACAACATTATAAGTCTTTTATGTATATTGTAAAATATACACCAAAGCCTGTATAATTGTATAACTGCTTTACGGTCTATACCTCCTGCACCATCCTTAACATGTTTCTGTTTGGCCTAGTGGTTGACTGGTAGAGAATGCCTTCTGGCATTAAGTCCGCCATTTGTACGCTCGTATATTGTGCAACAAAGTTTAAATAAATAATAATAAATAAATAAGAGGAAATGGTTCTAATTCAGCTCGCAAGATTTGACCTAAACAAACCAACTAACATACACTGCAAGTAAATAAAAACCTTGTAATGATAAAACTATACGCCTGTAAGATTTAGATCTACGTTCTGTCTTTCCGTGGAGAGCATTTTTTAGGATATAGGACTTATAATAAAACTCGGATAAAATATTGATAAGATTTGGGGCCCATTGCATAACTACTTCTAACTTGTAATACAAGCGGATTTCTTTTCAACTTCTTTTACTAGAAAGAGACTTCCGCTTGTATTACAAGTTACAAGTAGTTATGCAATGGGCCCCTGATCTAGTACTTAAAAATAGATAATTAATAACTGCGCCCGTTCGTCGATTGGTTTCGGCCCAACGTGTAGTATTATTGAGAAGGTTGTATGTAAAAGTACAGGTATTACCTCCATCCTGGTTTTCCCCTCGCTTGGAGCGGTATTCGGCGAACCGCTCGCTGTAGTCGCGGCGGCGCGTCAAAGATTCTTCCGCGCGTTGCCGCTTGCGTTTTTCTGTTACGAATATTAAAATGAAGTAAGCATGAAATTTATTAAGAGGAGTGTGAACCTACGGCTTTTCATATAAAAGGCAATAACGATTTCCTACCTTAAACGTTAACCGATTTTGACCAATTTTTGATAGGTTATCAGTCACAACAAAATCTTGGTCTATATGTTTTGATTTTTTCACTATAATCAATAAATTCAGTTTTATTGTGGTTTCAGTATTCTCATACAAAACTAATTTCGGCATTATTTGACTTTCTTCATCTTTAATCAAAATTCAAAACATATATAGACTTAGGTGTTTTTCTGACTGACAACCTGTCAAAAATTTGTCAAAATCGGTTAACATTTAAGGGGTGGAAATCGTTATTGCCTTTTGTATGAAAAAGGTAATTTCTGCCTTTGCTGTGACTCTGACTCTTGAGAGGACTGTGACTCTTAATGTAGCACGAACTTCTTTTTCTTCGAAGGTTCAGTAGAGGCAGATGCATGTACTATTTATTCCTCGAAGAACCGGAAACAGGAAAGGTACCTGAGGTAGGTAAAGGTTCCTGAACAATGCTGAGTGACGACCTGCCCCTTATTTAATCAACGTGACTGATACTGACATATTTGTCGAGATTTGTACGGACAATAGGGACGTTTCCTGGGTAAGAAAGTAATAATTCTAATCAGTCCGTCAGTTAGATTATCAAAAAATATTGAACACTTATTTTTTGCTTTATCAAATCAATCAAAATTGACAAAGATAACGCGCATCAAAGTTCGAGAATGGGGGCTAATGACGTCAGTTAATGGTAAAAAGTGTACAAAGTCCCGCGGAATTTCAAAGCACTATATCTTCGTTTTTTTTTGTTTACTTGACAAAAGAAAAAAATACGTTTTCAATAGTGTTTGATAATGTAAATTATGGACTAAATTGTTTTTTTCAGGAATCTAGCCGTGTCAGATTGTCAGCACCTATCGCGATTGTCAAGGGGGCTTTAGGGGGCTGGTCAAAGTCTCAGGGAGCTGATAGATGAAACTCTATTAGAGAAAGGCTACTCAATTTGATTTTGATTTTTAATTAAAGTGATGTTTTAGTGACGTTTTTGTATAGAATGACAACTAGTTGAGGGCCATTTAACTATTTAATCTGTAATCAAATGCTTAAGTGGCGTTTCTGAATTCGGTTATATATCTATCCAGGTTATTTTAGGTCCTAGCATGGCTGACACGAGGTTAACTTAACCCCGTCTTATCTATCTCTTTCGTCGGAACTAGGGTGAAAGAGACGCACTGACGGATAAGGCGTGGTTAACTTATCCTCGTTCCAACCTATGTTCAAACAGTCAACGTGTGATATCCATGGAGATCATCCATCGGTAGCTGAGATGCCAACCGACTGTATTTCAACAGATGTCATTATACCTCGCCCAATTTAAAAAGAGCGCTGACGGTCATATAAAACGTGTCGCGGTCAGCGGTCTTTTTACATTGGGCGAAGTATACATTGGCTACATGGTTATAATACAGTCGTAAGGTACAATGTCGACAGACCTCGCTTCACTATCTCCCGGCCCTCGTCCACCAGGTCGGTGGTGAGCTCGTCGTCTCCGACGAACTGCTGGAAGCCGCACAGCGACAGCAGGCGGCTGCCCAGCGACAGGTACGTCGCTACGCACAGCAGTACCACCAGCATTGGGAAGTATATGTTGAAGCCTTCTGCTATTATGCCCAGGACATCCATGTGGCCCATTATCTAGAACAACACATGGCTTATAAAGGTATTCCAGCCTACACAAAACATCACGCTAATATTATAAATGCGATAGTTTTTGAGTGAGTGTATGTTTGTTACTTCTTCACGCTGAAACGGCTCAACGGATTTATACGAAATTTGGGATAGGGATAGCTATTATAGGCCACTGTCTATCCCGGAAAAAGTTCCCTAGACCCTACTATAACTGACCTAGTATCAAATATGTAATATTTGATTAGGGAACTTAAATTTTCCGGGATAGACAGTGGCCTATAATAGCTATTCCTATCCCAAATTTCGTACAAATCCGTTGAGCCATTTCAGCGTGAAGAAGTAACAAACATACACTCACTCAAAAACTACCGCATGTATAGGAGGATGATCGAAATCAGTCCTCGTCCACGAGAGATTATAATTATATATATATTTATATATTTGTAGTTATGTATAGTATATATATCTGTGTATAGTATGTGCTTCTGTAAGTATTTAGTATGTTAGTGCTTTTGTGTAATTTAATTGACTACTATAGTTTTTAACACCTGCCTTAGTAACTATATCTTATGCCATCTCTTCTTTCGAAGGTTGTCTGGAAGAGATCGCTACTTAGCGATATGACCGCCTATGTGTCTAGCGTGTTACTTATTTCTGTGTATTTTTCCAATGTTTTCTGTGGTATTGATTTGTATTGTGGTATTTGTATTGTAGAGGGGCGCAGGTATGAAGGTAGAGGTGGCCCCGCAGGGTACTTCCTCCGCCTCAAGACCATGAGTCTTGCACGCGAAAACTGAGTTAAACAGTTGTTCCTGACTACGTACCTGTGTATAATAAGTCTCCAGCACATACTGCTTGATAACGTGCGAGTCCATATGCACCAGACTCAAAAAATTCAAGCACATAGCAGGTGTGAGCCTGCACGCCATCATTCCGGAGAAGATGAGACTGTACTCGTTGGTCTGATGATGAGGTGCCAGGTAGTACAGGTTGAGGAGACGGATCTTGAGTACGGTCGAGTACGCGCAGTAGAACATATATGCGATGATTATGGTTGATACCGACTGGAACAAAATACAACATTCTAAATATCCGAGCACCGGCGAAAGTCGTGTCATTAGAATAAGCCCTTTAATGAGTTGCATTGCATGCAATGTCTCGAACTAACGTGTAAGTAAGGTTGTAAAGTGGTCATTCTAAAACACTAACATACCCTTCCTCATTCCATTGTATAGCTATAATAAGGAAGTTTTCTGAAAAAATCTAATTAGTCCGTCACTTACATTATAAAAAAAATTTAAAAACATATTTCTTCTTTTGTCGATTAAACAATAAATTACGAAGATATAGTGCGTTGAAGTTTCGCGTGACGTCACGACTTTGCATACCTTGTACCAATTAGTGGGGACTTATGACGTCATAAGTCCCCACACCCGAACTTTGATGCGCGTTATCTTTGTCAATTTTGATTGATTTGATAAAGCAAAAAGTACGTGTTCAATATTTTTTGATAATATAACCGTCGGACTAATTAGAATTTTTCAGAAAATTTCCTTATTTACAGAACATTTTGTCTTTTGGTGCTTGATTCAAAAAAGAATCGCTCCGAGTGACAAAATGCAAGCTCAGCAGTACAGCAGGAGCCGTAAAGACAACCGTAAAACTGACTGATAAGGGGTCATCCATAAAGTACGTCACACTAATTTTGTGATTTTTTAACCCCTCCCCCGTCCTTGTAACAGTTGGTCATGGTTGGTGAGACCCCCTCCCTACTGTGACGTAACATATTTTACAATTTTACATCTAAAAATTGTTAAATTAAAACAGCATATTTTATATAATCAACATCAAATCAAACATTCGTAAAAATAACTAGACAATGGGGCCAATTCGAAAGTGTTTTTGCTAAATTTAGAAGTCGCTAAATTTGAAATAAGAAACGTGTGACTCGATTTTGAACCTTGGAGCTATACAAAATCGAGTTTGACATTTCTTATTTTAAATTTAGGCGATCTTAAATTTAGCGGACACCGTTTCGAATTGGACCCAATACAGTATTAATTATATTAATGGAAGTTATAAACTTAATCATCTTGAGTCCATGAATTTCGCACCCACTCCTTCAATACAGATTGAGTTGGAAATATTTTTAAGTTTCTCGTTAATAGTTTAAATTTGGCATTATTAACACTTAGATGTATTAGATTTTGAAATGTGACGTCACAAAACTTAGGACCCCTCCCACCCCTTGTCACACAATGTCACATTTCGTCGACCCCCTGCCTCCCCATTAACGTGTGACGTAGTTTATACATGACCCTTAATTCAGGTAAACATTTCGTGGCATGGTAGTAAACTAATGGTATCGCTCAATCTCAATCTCTCTATCAATGGTGTGTAGATAAGGCGTATTACAATATTTTCGAACATTTTGGTACCACATGACATGACATATTATCATTTATTTATAGGTACACAATCGGAATGACCATTATTTTATACGATTAAACTTGACATTATACTTGAATCAACTGTGTGAATCATAATTATTACTAGATACTAATATGATCGTGACATGTACTACTATTATCTTAGATCTTCTATCAACAACTGTTATGCATTGTAATTAACTTCACTATTAAGTCATTCAATATTGTACTTCGGCAACCGGTAGATTGTGATGCACATTTAACCTTAACTATAACATTTTGTAACTCACTCACAATTGGACAATAAATTATTTCTATTTCTATTTAAAATTTTCAATTATATCAAGGCTCACCAAAATGGCAGCATAGTTGTATGTGCTCTTAGCTGCATTCATGATGTTAGCGAAGATGGAGAGCACGGGCGATATGCTGAAGAATGTCATCTCCGACCACACCACGGCGACCGACAGGATCCCGGTGATGACCGCCATAGTTTTCAGGAAATACTGCTTCAGGAAACACTCCCAGTACCACTCTGAAATGATAAGTTTCATTCAAATGGCCGAAAATAAGTACATAATAGATCTAACATATGAATTCGGTTCTTCGGTTAGGGCATTTTAGATTATGTAAAAATATTTTCGTAAGGAGTTTTTCACATTTTCAAGGTAAAAACACTAATAATACTTTTCATTTATAAATTTGCCGCTAAATCGCTATCTTACTGTCAGCCGTTGTGTGTGACGTCAACATACTGAAACCGGTCGTAAACCTCAAAAAAGCAGTTTGTATGAGGGTGCGGTCCGAATACGACTTACAGTGATCACATTGGTATAACGTACTATTGGGGGTTAAGCTACCGTTCCACAGAAATATATTAATATTTGTTACTATAGTCAAGTAGCTAAGTTATAGGTGTTCTTAATGAACTATAAAATGATCAGGGATTGAGTATAAAGGAAGGAAAATTGTGGTATTTCACAGAGCACCGTGCCAGGGAAAGATAGTGATTTCTGGTTGCATCATGAAAATACAGTGACTCCGCTGTCGAGTAGAACAAAGTTACTGACAGTGGGCAGATACAACGGCGCACGCATGACCCGTAGTCTCAATTGCAGGGGCTTTAATGATCAGTTGTACCAAGATGTATTTTGACCCTGAAGGTTCTTTGTGGCTCTTTTTGTCTTGGTTTTAGTTAAAATGTAATTTTAAAATTGAAAAAAGACTTTCTTGCGGCGTTTCTTCTCAGCAGATGTCACCTTTCGAAGCGCTGGTAGCTTCAGACATGTGAAAGAGCCCGTGTGGCCTATTTGCAAAATAAATATTTTCATTTTCATTTTCATTGTTGTGCCGACGCTTAGGGTGCAGCCTGCCTCAAAAATCAGGCGGGGGTCACTAATAATAAAATATGTCGAGTAAATGAGACTTTACTTTTAGACTTGATTTTTCAATTTGAGGTGTACGATTTGGGTGAGGGGGGGCGGTCATGTCCCCTGTAACCCCCTCCCTGAGACCGCGCCTGTCAAAAATATGTCACCTTGCCCACTCACCAAGCGTGGGTGGGTACAGGATACGCATGGCTCTCGGCCGCGCCGTGTTGAACGTGCGCTGGAAGCGGCGCTCCGGGGAGCGCAGGTTGCTGGCGACGTCCTCCAGGTGGAACACGCGCTCCAGCGTAATGCCCCAGTGCGTCTCCGTGCGTTGGTGCACGTGGAGGGCTTTGATCATCTGTGGACATTCTGTATTACACCAGGCCTGCCAGCTTATCAGCTGAGCAATAAAACTGCATTAGCAGTAGAAAGCTCCATGAAGTTTAGTGTCAAATGTCAAAGTCTATTTGTTAACGCTCCAAAAATCCTAATCCCGAAACCAGCACTATTACAAACCCTGTTTTTTCTTTCACCTGTTTCTGATGTAGGTACCTCAGAGAAATAAGTATATTATTGTATAGTGAGTATGTTCATGTAAGTTATTTGCGTGTAGTGCATTTTAGTTTTTTCTTTCAAAAGCCACAATTTTTTTTCTTTTATGTACCACATATTTATCCAAGTAGTTTTGTGTAATTATTAGTGTTTAGTGTGTGTTGTATAGCGCTCCGATTGCTACAGACGGAGCTGGCTGAAAATCAGCGCTGCGGATAACTGGCACTGCCGCGATGACACGCGTCCCTCGTTTTTCTTTCTTTACTGTTTTGTTGTTTTTAGGGTTCCATACCCAAAGGGTAAAAACGGGACCCTATTACTAAGGCTCCGCTGTCCACCTGTCTCCAGGCTGTATCTCATGAACCATGATAGTTAGACAGTTGAAATTTTCACAGACGATGTATTTCTTATGCCGCTATACCAACAAATACTAAAAAACTAAATAAAATAAATATTTAAGGGGGCTCCCATACAACAAACACGATTTTTTTGCCGTTTTTATGGATAATGGTACGGAACCCTTCGTGCGCGAGTCCGACTCGCACTTAGCCGGTTTTATTATTATTATTGTGTGTCTTGTTAAGTGAATAAATGTCTTTCTTTCAAATCTTCTTTGGCTGAGCAACACGCGCAGACAGATTTATGTGTGCATCCGGTTTGCTTCGCAAGGTTTGTTCAGTTTGAACATGGTGATAAAAGACATGTGCATGTTGGGTCTGACATACCAAAACTGGCTTAAATATTTTCAATTAAGTTTTAAACATTGATATCATACCTTTTTATGCAAGTTGACAAGAGACTTGTGTGAAGGAGCCGTAGGCCTGTCCGGTGCTTGGCGACTGTTCAAGCGATCTCGCAACTGTATGGGCAGCTTCTGGACTATGGTTTCCACATGCCGGTGTAATGGGTGCCCGGGACCCACTGCTGCTGTTATTCCACAAAGACTCTGAGTGGGAGACATACAATAACATTGTTTAATCAGTTTAGAATGCCCAAAATATGTGTCACTCCTGTAAAAGAGGTCCTTAAAGGCTAGTGCACATAGTTAATTTTTGTCACGTGATACTAAAGTTTCTTTCAGTTATGTTAAGTTGCCAAAGCTGATTCACGTGAGCAACAGTTACGCGGCTTTTTTTTTGAAATCTTCATCCAACAAAGTATTCAAAGAGACTGACATTTTAGTTACCAGTGCGCGCGCAGCTATTGAAAACGGGACGCGGTGACAGTTTTGTCACGGCTTGTTTGAGGGTTGGTGGAAAAAAAAGGGTCACCCATTGACATGTCCTTATATACATATCTACTGACAAAAGTCACAGCAAAACAACACAAACATCAAAAAAGTCATGGTGACAGAAGACACCTATTATATACACGCTAGCCGTAAGGCTATAATGACAATGATAAGATAAGATAATATTTATTCAATGATTCAGAACTCATTGTGCCCCTTGACACAATACGACTGAGTGTCACCGAAAGGACTCCCGCTCAGCATATTGTTGTTCCTCGTTAGCCACAACGCTGATTTTCAGAGCAACCAATTCGGAGTGACGCACGACAGTCGGACAATACAAAAATGTATTAACTAAACAATTTAAACACCTAACAATTGTGATAGAAATAGACAACTATACAGAAGTAGAGCATTAAAATAGGTAGAAATGCATACGTCATTAAAAAAAAATGCTGTGAACTTCTGCATTATTATGCATTACTTACGTCTAATATGTCATCCATAGTCTCCTCGGCTTCACACTTATCTGTGCTCAGTTTGGCAATTTTAAAGTAAGTATAGGTCAAAGTATAATTCTTCTTAGAGTTGTTCCACAAATTCCTCGGTACCTCCACTAGAGCATAACCAAGAAGAAGTATAAGTAGGAAAAGACCCCATGTGTTACTGGCTGAGGATGCAATGGCTTTGATCTTGGCCCAGTCCAAAGATACATCAGGTTTTAGAGCAATGTAAATGAGAAGTATTCCGCAGATGGAAAGGTATGATCCATAGTAGATTGCATTGTCGACAAGCGCAGATTTAAGCTTTCCTTTTACATCAAAATCACCAGCTTTGCTGTATGATTGCATCATTGGCATTATTAACCTGTAATAAACAAATGGAAATTAAAATATGTATTATTTATTTCTTCACATGGTTGAATCTACCATAAAGATTTTCATAACACTAGTCAATATCCACATGCAAAGTCAGTCAAAGGGTCTGTTATGCCTTTACGTTTTCCAAATATAATGGAGTAATGATATATTTTTTTCTTCATTTTTTTTAATAGTTGCCCTTGTCACAGTATAAACAAGTAAGCAGTATGTTGTCTCGGCAGCAGAAGCGTAGCGTGCCTTGGCGGGGCCCCGTATAAAAATTTGTTTGGGGGCCCTTAGGAAGGGTAAATAGGCCCTTAGGAAGGGTAAATATTTTTGCTCACGCACTTTGGGGGCCCCCGGGGCCCGGGGGCCCCGTATAATTGATACGGCAGATACGGCGGTAGCTACGCCCCTGCTCGGCAGTGTCCTCGAAATAACTGTACTGTATGTATGTATATATATATATATATATATATACATATATACAGTACAGTGTCACTTTTGAAACTAGAAATAATTAATATTATTACCGAGCGGCCGTAGGTAATTATTTCGAGGACACTGCCGAGACAACATACTGCTTACTTGTTTATACTACATACTATATATATATAGTATATATATTTTGCTTTTAACATATCCAAAATATCAAAAATTCTCGTGCCGTAATTGTGTATGGTATACCAAAGTGCACCAAGATTTCAAAGCCCGTAGTTTGGGCCATTTGTATGAAGATGGAATACTGTATACTTGATTATACAGCCTTGTTGTCCAAACATCACAATTTGCTAATAAAATTAGACTTACCAAGTCAAACATTGTGATGTCCAATATACAACTCTCCAGAGGTTAGGGAACACACTGTCATCTACATAGCTCCACGGTTTCTGGCACTTCGGCACTATAGGCGTTGGTGTGGTGTTTTGAAGTGGAGCAAGGGTCTGCACCACTGTTGTTGTTGTAGTGCTGTTGTTGAGCATGCAAGCACGGTACACAGTCTGTAAAAGAATATGTGTGAATAAAATCTTATAAGAATGGGTGCCCATACCTTCATTAGCTTTGGTACTGGCAGAATATCAGCGCTGCATTATTTACTTATACCACATTTATTATTTTATTTATACTGTATTGTTCTTTGAATTGCCATATTACGTGAATAAAGTCTTTATCTATCTATCTAATGTAATATTCATTGTAATCACATTAAAAAGGTTAAGCCAGTTGAATTCGTACAAGTGGGGCAAAATGGATTTCCAAAATTTTACGCAAATATATGTATGACAAAAATTAATTTAAATAAATAAACCTTCTTAGCTAATTCTATGCTTACCGATGACACATCCAGTGGCAATATGAACATAATAACAAACGAGAAGTACCATGCTGTAAGCACAGCCACAGTCACTATTATGTGATTTCGGTACACATCTCCATATCTGTACAACAATGTAGCTGCCAATATAAACGCTGATATAATTTCGATCACAAACAATGTGTAGGCCATATTTGAAGTTCACAAAAGAAGGAATTATAATCAATCTTTCGTTTTGCTAGTTTTTCTTCGCCGTAGCCGCTGTCCTCTGTTTCTCTCTCCAAACCCTCGCTGCTTCGTGCTGCAGCTGTTCGAAACGTACTTGCGTCGTAGATTTCAATGGTAATAACATAGGCCGCTCAATCTCGTATTCCGCAGGACATTCCTCGTAAAACAAAATACCTGTATCAGGCAATATTGGATCGAAGTCTATACTTTTGTTCTCGGACTTCGCTTCAGACATTTTAAACACTCATTAATGAAAATGATAACATTGTTGGTGGCGGATTTTATGCTGTTTTCATAAATGTAAAATTAAATCACTTTAACTTTTATATTTTGATAACAAGACAAAAAAGGTCGTGTTATGGGAAATATGAAATGACGTTTCCACAGAACAGACTAAAAATAATGACGTTTCACTCTCTTCATTCCACATCCGTTTTAGGAGGAAGCTATTAGCACTGAGAAACAACCTTAAAGGCTGTGCTACACGGTTTGGCGATTAGAGATTGGCTGCCGTCCCGATCAAGGTCGTTGGGAGCCAACCGATTTTCAATGCCCGATCGACTTCTACACGACCTCTGTCGGGCTGTCGTCCCGACTGTGTAGCAGCATAGAAGTTAAGGGAGCAGGGCCTTCAGACAAAGATCCTCTGGATACATTTTTCCATCCATGTACGCTGCGATTTGTGTAAATACTTTTTCATAGAAATCCTTATAGTTCCTGTTCAATGAATAGCATAAATTCATTAAAAATTTAGTTATATTAACCCAATATAAAAAGAGCGCTGAGTGCATAGCACACTAGCTTTTATCGCGCCCATAAAGCATCTGTCACTTTTTAACTAATATGCGGGTGCGAAAGAGACGAATGCTTTATGTGTGCGATAAAAATGAGTGTGCTAAGCCCTCTGACGGCCATATAAAATGTATGACGCTCTTTTTACATTGGTTGAGGTATAAACTTACGACTGTAATGTGTAGCTGCTTCCATTCGTCACTATCCAAATGAAAAGAAAAACAAGACAGTAGGTACTTTTATCAGTAGGTAGGTAACGACACGGGCAACCACTAGTGCAACCACATTCTGGTCAATCTGTGCCCGATAGTTTCTTCCTGCTATTTTTTTTCCAGCCAGAATTAATAGTAGCCTACGTGACTCGCCGAACATCTAACTATCTCTTTGCCAAAAATCGATTTCGCGTTGCTCCATTTTGACGTAACAGTATTTTTATAAGTAAAATTATTTTATTTATAATCAGACAACATAAAAGTCCACAAAGTAAAGACTGACACCACATTAAAATAAAATGGGCTGGTCTTATCTCGAGTTATCTTGATACCTTTTCTAATCGAGAACTTTCCTATTTTTTTACGTTCATCGAACGTAATGACAAAATCGCTTCATTTTTAAAAACGTTACAATGTTTAGTAATATACATATATAAAACAAACAAAAAACAAAAAACAAAAATGTTTATTCAATCACTTGCAATATACATATAAAGTGGTTGGCGCCTCTTTTTAAGTATACGAAGATACCTGTGCTAAGAGGCACCGCTCTTCCTTAGGTGGTAACTGGTTAACGCTAAAGTGAAAGATTGATTTTAGTACATAAAAAATTTGAATTCAAGATCAATTTGAAGCATGCAAGCATGCAAATAAAATAAAAAAATACAATATAAGCATAGCCTTTAACATCAAAAAAAAAAAGAAAAAGGAAACCAGCAGAAAAGATTTGAGTTTGTGTGTGTTCGGGGGTGTGTGTGTGTGTGTGAGCGTGTGTGTGTGTGTGTGTGTGTGTGTGTGTGTGTGTGTGTGTGTGTGTGTGTGTGTGTGCGTGCGTGCGTGCGTGCATGCGTGTGTGTGCGTGTGTGTGTATGTGTGTGTACGTTTGGCAGTTTATACGCGTGAGCAGTGTATTATCATGAATGTATTGCTTTCATAATAATACACCGCTGTCTTGTGTTAATTTTAATTTAATTTATATTTAGATGATATTAAGTAATAAGTTTTCAGTTTCTGTATAGCTTTTAGCTTTAAGCCATTCTGTTACTTTGATTTTGCAATCGTGGTGGGAACAAGAATAAATGTTTAAGTTCTTATTTAGAAGGTTGTAAAGTTTCGCGGATTGTACGACATATTGTCTTCTTGCATAGGTTGATTTTACCACGTTTGTTGGAACCACGTTATGCTTCCTTCTTCTTGTTTGTACAGAACTGTGTTCATATTTAATAGATTTGTGTCGTCTTAAGATCGCGTGTAATATATATAATTTTCTTACAGAGAGAAGATTGCTTAAGGCATATAGTTCAGCTGTGGGAAATGTAAATGGCTTAGTGTACATCACTTTAAGCAATGATCTCTGGGCTCGTTCCAAATCCAGGAACTTGGTTTTTGTGGCACCACCCCAAACTGGTATGCAGTATACTAAGACCGATTGCACTAAGGATACATAAATTTGGTTTAGCAGATTATGAGAGGCGACGTGTCTTAAGTTCTTGAAGATCCAAATAAGTTTCCTTACTCTAGACATGATTAATTCCGTATGGCTGTGCCATGTTAAACGCTGATCAACCATTACACCTAGATACTTAGTGTTCTCGACCTTTGTGATACTGGAGCAAGAACAGTTTAGATTTTCTATGCTACCACATGTGTGGATCTTGATCTTAAATCCTGATTTTGGTTGTGTGCGATTATAATTGGTGAAGCAGATGTAGTTGGTTTTGGTGGTATTGAGGGTAAGTAGGTTTATGTGCAGCCACTTAGCTATTTTAGCTAGTCCGAGTTCAGTATATCTACGTACTTCATCCCACGTGTCACCAGAAAAAACAACTGCAGTATCGTCTGCGTAGGCAAAGATGCGTCCTTTATCGATTTGCATATCACAGAGTTTGTTAATATATATCAAAAACAAGGTTGGGCCTAGAACGCTTCCCTGGGGGACGCCATAGTTTACATTACTCTCTTCACTGATGTGATTTCCTATTTTCACTCTTTGCTTCCGATTTAGGAGATAGTCTTTTATTAACATTAAAGGAACACCTCTTATACCTACGGTCTCCATGGTGTTGACAAGGGTGGGAACAGAGACAGTGTCGAATGCCTTTTTAAGATCCAGGAATACTGTTAGACATTTTTTGTGTTTATCTACTTGTTCAACAATTACGGACGAGAGTGCTGTCACAGCATCTTCGGTGGAGAGACCTTGTCGAAAGCCAAATTGCGATTTGGAAAGAATGTTAAATTTATTCAGGTAATTTATTAGTCTGCTGTTAATTATTTTTTCCAGTATCTTTGAAATAGCCGGTAATACAGATATTGGTCTAAAATCGGACACGTTATTCCTGCTCCCGCCCTTGAACACAGGAGTGATTACAGCTAGTTTAAGTGGTTCCGGGAAGACACCCAACTTAAAGCATAGATTAGATAGGTGGGAGATTATGGGCACCACGATGCTGGTTGCCATTTTTAGAAAATTTGTGGATATGTTGTCCCATCCAGGGGCATTAGTAGATTTGAGGTTCATGAGAGTAACAAATACTTCGTTAGGGTCTGTATCAAAGAGTACAAAGGACGAAACCAAATTATTAGAGTCGTTATCAAAGTTATTAATTCGAGTTACATTCGTTGCTAAGATCTTCTCAGCTAAGATTTTACCAATATCGGAGAAATAATTATTTACAGCATTGACTGATTCGCGCGGGGAGTTTCTAATGTCTAGTAGTTCAAAATTGTCATTATTACTTAATTTACGATGCGTTATATCGTTAATACTTTTCCATAGTGTTTTAGAATTTTTACTATATATATACTTAATATAATTAATAATAATGTCTGCTGTTATGAAATGACGTGTCTGTAATAATTTAAATATAATCTTCATCTCATTTGCTCGTAAATATTGGGATTTTATGCTAGAAAATCGGACTGTATGGCTAAAATACGATCCGCAGGCGTAGGTAATGGATTTTGTATAGAAAATTACGTCGCACTACAAGAGCGCGCAGCCCTCAGCCCCCACGGCGCCACCACCATTTAGAAACTGCAAAATATTATATACATACATTACATAAATATTATCACGCCCGAAATCCCTAATGGGGTGGGCAGAGCCACAAGACTAGTCTTGTGGCTACGGTTGATTAATTAGTCCTAAGATGGTATGATGAACCGTATGGTGACAGGTGATCAGCCCATCGCCCATACAGATAGTCCACCATGTTGGAGAGGACCCCTCCCTTAGTCGACTTTTACGACATGCCAGGATGATAAGCATCTGCACGCATTCTATGCTATTTCTTCACTCCCAGTGCAGCAGAGGAGTCTTTTATATTCTCTTTGGAAACTGCTATTAAATTCAATTAAATTAAGGTACCTTTCTTTTCTCGCAAGTCGCAGTCACAAGTGTGATAGCAAATAACTGTGTGTAACACGGACGGAGCTGTACTTAGAATGCCCTTCGTTTCAATTTACCGCCATTAAAAGGTGCACAATTTAAGTACGAAATATAATTATAACTAAATGAATCGAAACCCTTCAGTCGTTTTTCTAAAATAGGTACCTACCTGTTTTCACACAAACATAGGTACAAACTGACAAACAGACACAAAAATCCAAAAGCGAAATTGTTTGATTCTATTACGTTTAATAGCGACATAATAAAATAATATAGGTTGAAATTGTGGTTGGAAAAAACCAACTAAAATTCGTCAATCTTTATATATATAATTCTTCTGTGAGTGTGTATGTCACTGAACTTCTCTCAAACGACTGGACCGATTTTGATGAAATTTTTTGTGTGTGTTCAAGGGGATCTGGGAATGGTTTAGATTCACAAATCAGGCCGGCAGATGGCGTTGCAGTCCGTATGCAGGACAACGTCTGACGGGTCCGCTAGTCTATATATATAAAAATGAATTGCTGTTCGTTAGTCTCACTAAAACTCGAGAACGGCTGAACGGATTTATCTTATCTTAGTCTTGAAATGTTCGTGGAGGTCTAGGGAAGGTTTAAAAGTACATAGGTTACTTAAATTATTATTCTTCGCAGACGAAGTCGCGGGCACCAGCTAGTTAGAAATAAAATTATCAAATTTGAGGGAATAAAAACTACTATTACTACTACTATTTACTTGACAAGTCACCACCAACCACCAACTTGCCAACGACTTCGATGTATTTAATTTATGACTTCACTTAACCAATAATATATCTCCCATTTCTAGGTAAATGACTTACGAAAGCCAATTAACTGTTATTTCTTACTTTTCAGAGGGGTTTTGGAGTCAGTTTTTTTATTTGTTAAATTATTATTTTATAATGATACATTTCAATGCAGATGACGATGCGGGTAAAAGCTAGTTAGTCGTATAATATATATAGATACAAAGATATAATAACCTATATGATATAACGCTATGCCTGAGATGGAACGTGTTCGCGGATTATTTCTTCGGGGGCGATAAAAACGCTTTCTCACTGAAAGAGATTGAAAGGGTAATTTTTATTGAAATAGGGAACAGAACCTATCAAGGCAGCGTGAAATATTTTCTATAAAGACCCGGTCATATTGCGGGCGTGGAGCCGCAGGCTTTCTGTCACGTTCGCACCGCGCTCCTGTCACGCCGAGCTCGCATCACGCGCGCAATTTTATTTTGTATATTTTACTTATTTATTTATTAAGGAAGCAGATTTTTATAAGCTTTCAAGGTAATATAAAGTCCCACAAAACAGTCACACATACTCAATATACAATAATTAAGTATTACAAATACACAGTAAAAATGAAATATTTAAACTATACTTAAACTTACGCATGTACAAATTATATCGAGGAAGTGATCGATTTTTTTTTGATGATTTGACGACTGTTTTGGTTTCTTATTTAATGTCATAACACGAGCGCGTGCGTCTCGTAAACGCGTCACATCGTAGCCCGCCAAGTCGTTCGAGCGCTTCTTTGCTTGGCTTGGCGCAACCGGCGTGATATATATATGTGACGTCTGTTACGAGTTCCAATAGAAAACAACTGTAAAGTCACGCTGCTGTCGCGTCGCGCCCGAAATGTGATCGGGCCTTAAAGTAAAGACGTTCGCCGGGCGCAAACATGCCAATCTATACGTACGTAGATACACTTAACACGAGTTCTTCTGCTTTATAAAATACAGTTAAGAAAACGTTACAACCGCGGTTATGGCTGGGCTACACGTACGGTTAATGACGATTAACACGTAAATTATGCATATGCATACGAAAAGCAGATGTGACCGGTGCTTACCGCGTTATTTACCCGACTGCGGAGGAGCCAAAAAGGAGGGTAATGTTTTTATCCCATATATGTAATTTATGTAATTTGTAAACCCAATTATCATAAAAACGAATACCGCTATTCACAGTAGGCATTAGGCGATAGCTCGGTTAGCGGCCTTTTTTAGCGCTGCTCCGAGTCAGATAATGAACAATTCGTTAGCAGTTCCTATGTGGAGATTTCGTATGGAAAATTTGAAAAAACGATGACTATAATGGTTAATTTATTGACTATGAGTGCGGCCCTTTGACAGATCCAATAGATATAAGGCATCATATTGACGTGAAGCCAGTTAATTCAACGCGTCATCTTACGCATTAATTATTGCGCTTTTATTGACGTTAAGATGGACGTTTGATGATCAACCAGTATAGTCCGGCCCTTAGGTAAGCTGTAAAATAACAATTATATTATGTCCAACGATAAGACGGTAGTTTTAATAAAATCGATTCATAAAACTCGGAGTTGTGAAGTAACGCAAACATAAAAAACAAAACAACCGAAGTGAGAACCTCGTCCTTTTTTTTAAGTTTGTTAAAACACTACAACTGAATTAAGAACCTCGTGCTTTGTTTGAAGTCGGCTAAAAACTAGATAAAATTCAAATTTGTAGTTTCTAGTTACCACGCAAAGATAAGCCTTACTAAAATTACTATGAGAAAATTGTACAGAATTGTGCTGATAAAATAAACATTTGCTTATCAAAATGCTATTACATTTTAGATAAACCCAGCTTAGCCCCTGTCGGGAGGAGATTATTTATAGCATGATTCATCTGATTTCTTCATCAACTTTGCCTGTTAAGTTAAAACGGTTTTATTTTGGAAACCGCTTCAACGGAAGGCTTAGAACGTCGGTCGGCAAGAAATATTGTTATGGTTACAGTAACGGGTAAGGGGATTGTCCGATTTAATCTTTTGGTCACAACTGTATGCCAGACCTGAATAATGATGAGCGATGTTTGAATTTCCAAAGATTCCTTAACGGTGAAACGTTTCAGCTGTTGAAAATAACATAATTAATCTATTATGTTTGCGAGTGGTATTTTAGCTATGTTATATTTAAGTTTCAAGTCAGGTACGCGAGTTAGAATCCCACTTCGAGATAAGTAGGCGCAGTAATAGAACCACTGTGTCCAAATATGTAATTTTTTATTGTATTTTGGAGACAATGACGAAGCGTGGATCCGCCCTTACCTATCCTATTCGAAAGGGTTAAGATTGACATGTATACCCACATAACAAATAACTTCCAAAATAACTTATAGATGTTTTTGACATTTTTGTCGAAAAAAATGCGCTGCCTCTGACAAGATTTAACACTGAGTTAGCCTGCTTTACTATCTTTTATTAGCTCTGAGAGTACGCGAGGGAAGCAATAAAGTATGGTTGCTCCTTGGTGGTCGAGTTAGCTTGCAGGTGTAAGATTAAAGAGTACAGCCACTCTGTACCTAATCCCAAGGGAAGAGTAAGACTTGTGCGATACATTACTTACTCACTGAGGTTCCCAAGTAAAAGTCTTAAAAGATTTAAGAGCCCCGTCCGTGAGTAGCGCTACATTTAAATATAGTTCAGTTGTGGTTTGGACATTTTTAGACGGATCACATTGACATTTTGCAAAGAAATAAAAAGCAAATCGCGGTATATACTTTGCCTGATTGAAAATATATACATATAAACATATATAAAAATAAATAAGATAAATCCATTAATTTGCTGCCATTCAACCACAAACGACGACCCGCAGCCTGGTGCATCAGCACCATCGGTGCAGCCCCCCGTCACCCCCGCGCCCTCAGCTCGGGCCCAGCGCGTCGCGCGGCGGGCAGTGCGTGGGTTACTGTGACCGCGACCGCACTCAAACCTTGAAGAAGGACACCATATGAGTCCGAAACATGTCGGTTTATTTCTGACAATAAATCGTGAGTAAAGCCGTGTTTATTTCTAGTCTTAATAATGTCTCACGAAAGTTTTAACCTGACCTAAAAACGATTTGTATGAAAATTTAAAATTATTTATTAGAAACAACAACTGTTAAATTTTACCTCAAAACTCGTAATGTACAAACCTAGATTTGTCGTTTATCTATAAGTAATTCTTGCAAAGTTTCCATGCTATCCAGCTAAAAATGTTCAAACCACAACTACTACATTTGTATCAAGCGGTACTCAGGAACGGGACTCTTAAGATCTCGGCGCTTGTAGCTTATTGATCCTTTTAACCGAAAAGCGGCGACCAGCCATCAAGTTCTGAGAGCCGGTACAAATTTTATGTATTAAAATATGAAGTCTATGTAGGGTTGGCAAAAAATTCAGTTTTGTGTTTATTTCTATGGCCCGTTTCACGAAGCTACCAGTTACAATTTTACAAGCAAAAACTGACAGACAGACAGACAGACAACAAAATGATCCTATAAGGGTTCCATTTTCGTTTTGAGGTATGGAAACCTACAAAGAAACCATTATTTTCATCACCAACAAATGAAATACTGAAATTGTTATTCTGACCTAAATATTTCCTGTTGATTTGGACCCGTATATTAGCTGTTCATTAATTTTGAGCTGTAAAATTAAAACGAATAAGTAGTAGTTAAATTAAGGAAGTAGGTAGGTTTTTAAAAGTTTGTCGAGCTTTGGTTGACCCGACTGTTACTATTCAGGCAATATGTAGCCAAAATTGTTTTGAGGTAACTCGTAATTGCGTAAACTTTGCGCTGGGTCGGTCTAGTGTTTACACGAGATTTAAGTTTTCGCTACAAGAACTTTAAGCCACTTCACAAAGCCGGTGAATATAAGTGTAGGTACACACGTATTGCAAAAGTTGTTTTAAGCTTTATGATAGAGATAGTACAAAGGGTTTGGAGGGGTATTTCATTAGCCGCACTTAAGGTTTCCAACTGTGTATACATGCAGACTAAGTATATACCTATAACTATATATATATTATTATGTAAACTGTAGACATCATTGTTAACTGTACTGTGTACTGTTTTGAAATAATGATACCTCACCTAGTTTCTTGCCGGCTCTTCTCACAATCAGTAGAGGAGTTTTTCCGAACCGATTGTAGATTCATTCCTTGACCTTCATAAGAGCTTGTAAAAGCCTAAATTGAATAACGATAGTTAGACTTTGACTTTGACTATAAGTAAATAACCACTACTGAATATAAGCAATAAAAAATGTTGATTTTTATCACACTTGCTCGTAATTATTAAGACTATGCGCTAGAAAAACGGATCATATGGCTAAAATACGATCCGCGGGCGTAATGGATTGTATAGGATATTAGGTTAGTGCTACAAGAGCGCGCAGCCCTCAGCCCCACCAGCACCGCCACCATTTTGAAATCTTTGCTATTAAAATAGTAAGCTTTACATTATTTTAAATTTTTTTCCTCACAAGTGCGGTACGGCAACTATGAAGGTCATTCTATATTGAATGTCACTGTAGTCTGTCTTCATTATTGCTTCTTTACCGCCCTAAATACATAATGTACAATTTCTTCTCCTTTAATGTGAGCTTTTAAGAAAATTGATTTTAAAGATCCTGCTGCAAGTTTCTACTTTATCAAATATTTATTAACTACTATTGCATTTCAGCTTTTACGCTCAAGACGAAGTCGCGGGAGGATGCTGCTACTATAATATAGCCTCACCGCTTCACCACTTTATCCTCCGTAACTATAAACTGGCTATTTAATGGTCTTATTAACGAACTCTATAAAATTACCTTTCGAAGTCGAATGCGACAATACAATAGAAAGGTTAGGCTTATTTGCAAATGTGTTTTACTGCCCACATGAAACGAGCCCTTCGTCGCCGCCATTACGGATTCAAACCGGACGATAAACCGCGGGAATGCTGCCCATAACAATGAAACCCTGACTTTGCTAAGTGAGGTGATCAATGCAAACGGAGGGTGCTGGCTACTCGACATTTAAATGTGATCAATATATTGCCTACGCAGACACAATAGGGAAGATGCATATTTTTTTTTCCACCTTGTATTAGAAAGTGCTGAGTAATAGAAACCGACGTGTACGCAAAACATTATTATGTTCTTTATTTTATGAGTTATGAAGTTTTGAAAAGTCATTGTTCATACAGCTGGCAAAGACACTCCATACAAAATGGACAACAGCTATGACGTCACAGCTGTCGTTAGACTGTATTCTGAACAGTCTGGCGTTGAAATGAAATCTGCAATTATTTCCGAAAATACTGTTTTTAGACCAACATCGTAGAAATAAAACATGACATAAATTTGATTGTGATGTCCAAAAAACTTAAATGAGAGCTAAAAAATAATCTATATTTTTCACTTATTTTGACCCCTTAATCAAATAAAAATTTAATGAGTATGGCTTATTTTCCCTCCGTCACGGATTTTTTTGAGATCGTTCTCGCTAGTCCGGCCTAGTAAATAATTATAATTACATTATAGTTGATAAATAGTTGTAGATAGTTTAATATTTCTAAAGAATAAAAATTTGTAAACAGTGTCTCAAACTAATTACTTAGTACAATTTCTTGTATTTACGTAAATACAATGATAAAATTAATGTCAAATCTTAAAATAAGGAAATTAATGTATTATTATGACTTGTAAATGTTTTTTACCAATTAAACGAATGTCCGATATCCTGTAACGCTATGTTTTAATCGTTGTTTTAATGCAAAGAGGTTTCAAATCAAACTTAGTTGGCAGCTTAATGTCACTAGCTGGCACAAAATAAGGTCGTTCGAAAAAGAAATAAGTTGTTAAAATTATTGAGTTTTCTTTCTGAGAGGAAACAGAATAAGAGTTTCTCTATCGTTTATAATTTATTTTAGACAAATAAAGGACTAGTTCAGATTAATTAAATGTCCTAGTTAATGTCTTTCATCTGAAACGAACATATATATATTAAATGTAAAATACCTATTGGTGTAAATTTGTTTCAAATCCCGTATGAGTTGCGGGTTTTAAGTATAAGCTATAAATTTGGCTTCTTCATATTGCCTTAAGCTAGCTTTGATGCTAATAAGCTGCCTGTACATATATTGTATCATCTGTAAATAGAAGTTCGGCGTGTATACCTTTACGAGGACATGGTGAAAGTGGTGAGCTCTTGTAAATAAATGTGTATATAGACTAAATACTCTTTACTTTTCATAGTTTTAAGTTAAAACTATGTGGCGTCCAAATATCATCTTGTTGCTTATTCAAATTTTTTTTTATAACTAACGTATATTGTACATAAGAGTTTCTCACGACCCATATTTAATTCGAGCAGCCGTGGTCATATTCATAATAACCGAAAATAGGTTATAATCCAAAATGCAATTTATGATGAAAAGTTCTAAGGATATCCGCTCGGATCACCTGTCTTCATTGTTACTGGTTCCGTTTTTAGTTTAAGTTCCTATTTAACTGGAATAGCGCTATATTTTGACTTATTTACGCTATTAGCTTGTATGCCCTCTGTACGTAGCGTATTTGCTACAAAACTGATCGTAGCGCTACATGGTAATGCAAGAGTCGGTTTATATAGCACCCGTTTGAACCTACGGCTTTTCATACAAAAAGCGATAACGATTTCGACCCCTTAAACGTTAACCGATGTTCACCAATTTTTGATAGATGGTCAGTTAGAACAAAATCTAGGTCTATATGTTTTGATTTTTTTCACTAAAATCAATAAATTCAGTTATATTGTGGTTTGAGTATTCTCATATAAAACAATTTTCGGCGATTATTTGACTTTGTTGATTTTCAATCAATATTCAAAGAAATTATAAACATAGATTTTGTTCTGACTGACAACCTATCAAAAATTGGTCAAAATTGGTTAACATTTAAGGGGTGGAAATCGTTTCGCCTTTTGTATGAAAAGGGTGATTTTTGCCGTTGCTTCACAGCCCTCTTAATAGTTCTCAACATAACTGGCCACTTTTTGACGAGAGCTCCATTTGAAGTTCCAAATTCAAATCAAAAGCCAATTTTACTAAGCGCGACGTGCAGGTCGAGTGTTAGAAACACTCGGAACAACGCTGAAGGGGATCGAGACGTTGGATGGACGTGGGGTTGGACAGGAAGGGATTAGGGGTTCGCCAAACCAGCCGCCGCCGCCGCATAACCTGTGCGGGAAACGTTTTTGTTAATTACTTGTGCGAGAAAGTTTTAATAGAGTTGAAGACTGAGGTTATAAATCCAGATAATATTAGAGTAAATGCGAAAGTTTGTGTGTGTAAATGTTTGTTAATCGACTACGTCACACCACGCCAGGAAATTCTAATTTACTCTCCTCTGCAAAAAGTGCCATAGCAATAATCGCTTTGTGTATGGTAGGTATAAAGGACCCACAATGCGTTGTGGTAGATTTTTTCGCGTAATGAGCGCTTTCAGTTTTTCAGTCTTACACAAATATCATAAAGCCCTATTATACTTATTTTACCTCACCAGCTCGGAAGGGTTTACAATACAATACAATACAAATACTCTTTATTGAACACCACATAAAACATATTGGAAAAAGACAAAGAAATAGGCAACACGGTATACAATAGGCGGTCTTATCGCTAAGTAGCGATCTCTTCCAGACAACCTTTTGAAAGAAGAGATGGCATAACAGACTTGCAAAGGCAGGTGGTGAATACTATAGTAAACATTTGAAGTACACAAAACCGCTAACATACAAAACACTTACATAAGCGCATACTATACACAGATACATAAATACATACATACATATAAATATACATAATTATAATAGAAAGAAAACCTAGTCAACAACACAAAAGAGAGAAAGATAAAAGCAAGAAAAAAATGGTGGAAAAGAATGGACAGACTCCAAAGTTTACAAAGGTAGTGACAAATAGTGCTGTTTTAATAAACCTTCTTCTTCTTTGTTGCTCAAAATCTGCGCGCTAAACTGCACTTTAACTGCCAGCGCGCAGCGTGGAAAAGCGATTCGAATTTCAAACGCGTTGAACTTACATTCAAATTCAGTGACTGATGATAATCTTGCAGCAGAAAAAAAAAAGTAAGACGTTTAAAAGTTACTCTCCCACACAGTCATAAATTGTATGTACAGATATAGTGAATAATATGTTTCGATCGGTAAAACTCGGATCTCGATCGGAAGACGACGGGACCCGAAGTGTCAATTAATTATTATATTCAATGAGTGACATGTTTATATTCATTAATATGAAACTTTATTATTTACTGTCAAAAGTCAAAATTAAAAATGACAGCATGGTATGATGGGCACTGACCCCAAATTCTCGATGCCTTCGAGATAATGTCAATTGCGAGATTAAACGTCAGATTAATACAGTTGTGTCAAATGACTGTATGCACTGACGTTTAATCTCGCTTGTGAGATTATCTCGAATGCACCGAGAATCGGGGGCCTGCTGAAGCTAATTGAGAGAGCACGATAATACGAACTTTTCCGATAAAACACGATCGAAACTAATTATGCACTACATCTGTAATACGTTTGCTTTATTTATATAAATAATTTCTCAGCTTGTTATTTAGGGTTTTAGCCCACAGTATTATTAAATTTAAATAGTTTTTCTTGTATTTAGCTAGTATTTCCCTCACACTGACTTTAGCAAGGTTGACACATAGCACCGTCTTATCTCTATGTTTGTCTCTCTCACACAACTGCCGACGAAAGAGATAGTCAGAGACATAAGACGAGTTTATGATATCCTCGTGTCAAGCATGCTAGAGCAGCTGCAGCGGCCCTAACATGAATGATACAAAGATAAGATAGACCGTCTTATTTCTAAATGTGCTTTCTCACACTTGTGCCGACGAAAGAGATAGTCATAGAGATAAACGGGATTAATTTATCTTTGTGTCATTCATGTTAGGGCCGCTGTAAGGTAAAAAGTTGTGTGTTTCGCACGACAGCAAAGTTAATTGAGTTCATCGCTGCTCTCAGGATTCTATTTTTGAATCGCGTCGCTCGTGATTCAATTTTAGAGTCCTTCGCTAGCTCTGGATTCAATATCAGCACGCGTCAAATCACAACTTTGCAGCCGTGCATAACAAATAACTATTGTTTTTCAAAATCGATATTTTCCTTGTCCTACAGATTAAAACAATGAGACACTGAAAGTAAGCACATTACCTAGGTAGTGACAGCGGAGTAAGACAATAATTGTTTGTTTTGTTAGAGCACTTATATTTTTAGGGTTCCGCACCTCAAAAGGAAAAAATAATCCCTAATAGGATCGCTTGTTTGTCCGTCTGTCTGTCTGTCTGTTTGTTTGTCTGTCAAGACCTTTTTTTCAGAAACGCGTAGAGATATCAAGTTGAAATTAATATCAAATACGCAGGTCTGCAACTTCTTGATATTGTGAATAAATCAACTTTCTAAGTCACCGCAATCAAAAGATACGGCCGTTTATGTCACATATTTTGATACTTTCAAGGAAATCCAAAGGGAATCAAAACCTACAGGGTACTTCTCGTTGACTTACAATCATGAAATTTTCCAAAAAGAAGTGTTCTACAGCACAAATAAAGGAAAAAGTCCGAAAACCGCAAATTTGTTATTACATCACATAAAAAATAGTTAAACGGAATAACCATTTTTGAAAGGCCGTATCACACTCTACAGTTGCTCGGAAATAGGAGCTTGCAAAAGTTATTTTTTGTCTTATTTCAAAGGTAAGTTGTAAATGGTTACCCCGTTGTTAAAAGCATTTTTTTTAATTTTTATGGTTCCGTACCTACTGGGTACTGTTTCTTTTTCATAGGTGCGAGTCTGACTCGCGCGCCGAGGGTACCATACTTACCCTCGGCGCGCGAGTCAGACTCGCACTTGACCGGTTTTTTTTATTTTAGAAAGAAAGTGATTCATTCATTTGAACTAAGAAATGGCGGCATGTCATAAGTATTTTGTGTGTATCGTGCACCAACTTAATGTTCAAAATGGTAAACTTGCAAGAACTATATTCTTTTTCTAAGTTTTGCTTCTGTTATCCACCGTAATGTAAGATTTGCAGGCGAAGTTGTGAAGCCAAAGTTACGGCTTTTAAAAGTTCGTATCCTTTCTGTGTTGAGCTACCTATGAATATATCTTACTAGTTTTCTTTTTGCGCGGGTAACATATTATGCCTTATCTTCGTTTAAATGTCCTTAAGCTTTTTACAAAACTACAGGTTTCCGCTTTTAAGTTGTATTTTACGTGCGAAATAGTAGATTGTTGTACCATGCATACATACATACATATTGTCACGCCCGAAATCCCTAATGGGGTGGGCAGAGCCACAAGACTACTTGTGGCCACGTTCGATTAATTAGTCCTAAGATGGTATGATGAACCGTACGGTGACTGGTGATCAGCCCATCGCGCATACAGATAGTCCACAATGTTGGAGAGGACCCGTCCCTTAGTCGACTTTTACGACATGCCAGGATGATAAGCATCTGCACGCATTCTATGCTATTTCTTCACTCCCAGTGCAGCAGAGGAGTACAGTGTAGTAATGTACCATGCAGAAAGTGATTAATTATTGGCGCAATAATAAGTGTTAGTTTGGAGCCCGAACGCAAGTGAGGGTTCTTAACACACGAGCGCAATAATACATCACTTGATGCGAGCTTAATTATCTGCTTTTCTTTCAACTACTGCATAAAGTAGCGGACGACGACGACGACGCGGATAGCCTAGTTGGTAGTGACCCTGCCTCCGACGCAAGCGTCCCGGGTTCGATCCCCGGTAAGGGCAAATATTTGTGTAATGAGCACGAATGTTTGTTCCTGAGTCTTGGACGTTTCCTATGTATTTAAGTATTTATGTCTCTATATAAGTATTTATATCGTCGTCTAGTGCTCATAACACAAGCCTTTAGAGCTTATTTTGGGACTAGATCGATTTGTGTAAAGATTGTCCCCTAAAAAAAAAAAAAGTATAAAATACTGCGTAAAAAAAGTAAAAGTAAAGTTAAACCCGACTAGCGAGTTAAAAAGGATTTTTGCACCTGGTATGACGCACCCTTAGAATGTTTATTTAGCTTATGATACTCGCACGTTCTTCCCGAATCTTATGATACCCTATTTATTAAAATCGGTCCAGTGGTTCAGAAGCTAAAGTAGTATATCCGAAAATATTCACAGAAAACTTGTAACTGTTCAAATGTTCAAACTATACAATCTTATCAGCCAGTAATTTGAGCATAACATTTTAGACGGAGCAATCACAGTTCGATATGGCTGCCGACATTTGGACTGTTTTGCTAACAGCAAGTCCACAGAAAAGTGGTCAGCTGTCCCGTCGGACTGTGAATGGGTGGATTGGATAGCTGTTGGTGTAAACTTCTTGATCAAATATGATATTTTTTTTATTAACTAAATAAAAAAAATAAAAAACAGTGCAATAATGAATTTTGTATGCAACTTTATTGCTCTAGAGCAAATAAGAGCTGCTTTGTGCTGAGTATTTAAGGCCATAATGATGGAATTAAAGCGTAGTTGGAAAAAAAGTTCTTTTCTGTCAATAAAAAAACAATAAAATTATAGTTATAACTGTAAGGGAGTCATTTTTAGAGTTCCGTACCTCAAAAGGAAAAAAGGAACCCTTATAGGATCACTCGTTTTCCGTCTGTCTGTCTGTCTGTCTGTCTGTCTGTCTGTCTGTCTGTCTGTCTGTCTGTCTGTCAAGACCTTTTTCTCAGGAACGCGTGGAGTGCCGTGGAGGTATCAAATTGAAATTAATATCAAATACTCAAGTCTGCAATCTCTTGTACCTGTGAAAAAATCAACCTTCTCAGTCAACTCAATCAAAAGATACGGCCGTTTATGTCTCATATTTTGATACTTTCAAGGAAATCCAAAGGGAATCAAAACCTACAGGGTACTTCCCGTTGACCTAGATTCATGAAATTTGGCAAGAAGCAGTATCTTACAGCACAAGTAAAGGAAAAAGTCCGAAAACCGTGAATTTGTAATTACATCATATATAAAAAAATAGTTAAACGGAATAACCTTTGCAAAGTCGTATCACACTCTACGATTGAACGGCGATAGGAGCTTGCGAAAGTTATTTTTTGTCTTATTTCATAGGTAGGTTGTAAATGGTTATCCCGTTGTTAAAAGCTATTTCTTTTTTAGGGTCCCGTTGTAGGACGGTGCTGTTTCTTTATCTTAGGTAATTACGGAACCCTCGGCGCGCGAGTCAGACTCGCACCTGACCGGTTTTTTTTGAATCTGTGACTGATATGGACAGGTGTATGTGTATGTGTATGAGTGTTTTGTTTCTGTTTTTAGGGTTCCGTACATCAAAAGGAAAAAACGAAACCCTTATAGGATCACTCGTGTGTCTGTCTGTCTGTCCGTCTGTCACAGCCAATTTGCTCCGAAACTACTGGACCGATTGAGTTGAAATTTGGTATACATATGTAAGTCGGTGACCGCAACATGTACGCGTGACGAAAATATATGAATTTTAAACATGGGGGCCACTTTATGGGGGTAAACTTAAAAACTAAAAAAAAGTTATGCAACCTATATCGTGTGACATACCAAATGAAAGGGCTTATTGTATGGATCTTAAATATATTTTATTTTGAATTTCAAGTAAAATAATTTAGAAGTTATTTAGGAAAATAGGCGAAATTGACCACCCCCCCCCCCCTTAATTCCGAAACTACTGGGGCTAAAATTTTGTAAAAATTACAGAACCTATAGATTACAGGAAAACCTATAAGAAGTCTATGGTATTTAAAGTAACGTAGTAAATTTCAGATAACCATGTACGGAACGGAACCCTCTCCACGCGACTTTAACTCGCACTTGTCCGGTTTTTTTAAATAAAGAACACGAACGAACCCAGCACCACTACATTCCCAAACGATTCCCTCATGAGATTTACCTATACCGTCTAGTATAATAATCGTCATGACATCTTGCTTGAATTATTCACCCAATAGAGAGTCAGAGAGCTGCCATCTTTAGTACAGTTACAGTTAAAATTAACAATATCACCAGTCATACCGGCCCTTTCAGCATTGCCCAAGTCAAATCAAATAAAGGGACAATACGAAGGTTTCCGTCGGAGTAACAAATTGGTATCTTCAAGTTTGAGGTGTCCGTCAATTAGCGGGCTGGACAGAGCAACAAACATACAATAGCGACCCTCGTCAATCAGGCCCAGAGATAGTCCTGTTTCTGTTATAATACCGCGGTTGGTAAACGTCGTTAATTTAATTGGTTCTATCCTTATCGCTTTCCAGGCATCACGGATTTGATAGAAAGAGATAGGACTAGGTTACTTTGAACTTGGTATTATGAAGAATTGTATATTAAAGGCTGGGTAGTCCGAAAGTCTTTTTTATGAGTAGCCAGTAGCTGTTATATTGTTTACGACGGCTAGCGTGTTGCGACTTGACGGTCATATGAGCTTGTAAAAGCCAATATAAATAAAGAGTACAGCTCTTAAACTAAAAATATACAAAATAAACTAAGACTAACTAATTTAAAACTATCTATAGATAAAATATTGGTTCCAAATTAGCGCCAGGCGGCAGGGTGCCTAGAAGGCTAAGCTGATTCGTTGTGCCAAATATGACCCAGCCCTCTGGTCACCGGTCGATTCGGCAAGGCGCTTCGACAGCTCAAAAAATATTTGGTAAGCGCTAAGTGTATTTGGTGACCCCATGGCCCGAGGGTTTCAACCCCAAATGGCGAAAACATGTAGCCAATGTCGATAGCTGCATATCTTCGCCGATTGAGTTGCTCAGCCGCATCCGCATATAAATTAATATATTTTGACTTTGACTTTAAGTAAGATAACAAATTTAAATCCAGTTTTAATAGACTGTTCTATGCGGGGGTTTAAACAAGATTTAAAGTTTATCTTCGTCGTAGCTGAAACTTAACAGTTAAGTTGAATAATTTTACCGTAAATCGTCATTTTATGACTTTGTTAGGTACATACTGTATTTTTTTTTATTACAACTTAGCATCTTCAAAAATACCAATAAAACTTCGGAGCTAGCTATAATTCTTATCACTAAATTCTTTTGTTGTTAATTATCACCTGTTTATATTTATAATCTAAAGAACACATTCGATAATATGATTATCGATGCATGACTACCATCACATGCTAATTAATTGATAACGTGGTCATTACTTACGCAAACGTATACCTGAATCACTTTGGAGAAGCACGCTGTGCGTGTGTGAGTTGAGTAAATATGGAAAAGTATAAATAAATGTGTGCGTATTTGTGTCTGTATTTTGAATATGGAACACTTAACGAATACAACACCACTACAGTTACAAAACGCTTCCCCAAAGTGATTTAGCTATAATTAGCTGCAGTAGTCACCAACTCATTAAATTCAAAACGTGACATTATAAGCTCCTCTTCAATCCACAATTAAGTATGTTTCCACACACTATTAATTAAAAGCAACATTTATTTATCTATCTATGTATGTACCTATATAAAAATCAATTGCTGTACGTTAGTTTCGCTGAAACTTAAAAATGGCTTCACCGATTTGATAAAGTTTTTCGTTTTGTTCGCTTTAATACATAACAGCGGCGGGTTTAAAAACCAAAAGGAAATGGGGAATATCTATAACTGAATTCCACGCGAAGTCGCGGGCAGAAGCTGGTGCATGATTAAAAATGGTATACAGTTGAAGCCCGATTATCAACGTATATGTATATAAAGTTCACCACTAACCCTGAATTTATCTCAACATAAATTCTGTAGAAACTCTCCCCTGCGTTCAGTTGAAGCAAACTGCATGACAACTTAAAGCGTAGAGCTGTAACTCCATTATGTCAGAGTATTCCTTGGAGGCGCTTCTTGTAACGTCTCAGACCGCTTCCGTTTTGCAAATAATACGGGTCCTCGGAAAAAATTGTGTACTATTGCTAGTGTATTCATACGAATTGTTGCAGAGTACACAAATATCTAATACTACACACTACTACTACACTAACATACATATAATACTACTTAGAAGATACAGACTAAGACTACACAGACTACTTTAGAAGACACTCGGTGAAGACGCTGCTCGCATTACGTGTTGATTTTATTTTATTTGTAGACTCTAATACTATTAATTTCGACCAATCAGTAGCAATTTATTGTTGTTACATTACGTAAATTACGGCAAGGAAATGCCTAAAATAAATTGTAATTGTTGTTAAATTACAATTTATTTTAGGCATTTCCTTGCCACGTCATCATTGTCCTTTAGGTGAGACTATGTTCAACCGATAGCCCATCAAGAATAAAAAAACAACAGTCTACGATTTGATGCACTTATTCTGTGGTGTGATACTCTAACATGTGCGGTGGCTGGCCAGTGGATAGGTACTATTAATTGCATAGAAATATATAGTAAGGAACTGCCCAACGTGATTTTCGCGATGCTCACTTTTTTGGTGTCAAATGACACCATCGCACACTCTGTAAATATTGCCGACATAGGCGCTCTTATTACATTGAGGAAAGGTCCATTATTGGCTCATTCATGCGTTTTGTTTTTTTTGTGGTTCGTAGCAAGACAGGCGTGGAAAGACAGCGATGAATCAGGCAAAATAAGAATGTGTAAATGTCATAAGAACTAAGACGTCGGCAGTAGAGTTTAGTAGGTTATAAACTTGTAAATAGATGGCGTTATTATGAAGAACTAATTCATTTGTTCAACGCAGTTATTTGTATTGAACGCGATATCCTTCTTTTGTGATCGTTGATTAATTGAGACTGTAAGAATAAAGTCATTCGGTCTAAATTTAATTGTGTGCCTCATCACTGATCAGCCGCTGCACACGTTATAGAATCACATGGCGCTGATAGCTCTGTCTCCTTGCCTTAGGACCATAAAATGAAATGTTACAACATTCAAATTCAAGGTTGGCATGCATAGGTAGATAGTCGCATACGTTATTGCTATGAGATAATACTTAATATACTTATTACACACTATTTACTTATTTTAAAGGTAGAATTATGTCAGATAACGAAGGGGCCGACGGCTGGCCGCAAGCCTCAGCCTCATTAAGTACAACTCGTGTCATCTGATATCCTCGCGGACGGAGACAGAGCGACATCATTAGTCTCGCGACCTCTCCAACCCTGCCTATGAAAAATAGTGCTATTCATCTGGGAGACATATCTGGTGACGATGGTTAGGTCACTGGCGATGGTCGAACAGGGGATTAAAACCTAAGTCCAATCCAGAAGAATGAGCTTAAGATTCAAAATTAAATACGCACTTGGGGCATCAAAATACCAACGAGTATCATTCATTCAATAATATTCAAATTGTCATTGCATAACTAGTTAATTCATACGTATCAGAAATCAATTTTACCTACTGAGAATTTAAGCACCTGTTATATTTTCAAATATTCGACCAAACAACGTAGTCGATTCATTTAAACTTGTCTTATTTGGTAAAAAAGTTACTAACCTCAAAATGCACCTTTGTTGGCTAAAACTATTTCCTTGCAAACTAATGTAACCAGAGACAATATTGTATGCGTCGCTTTGCCAATTTTGAAGCCTAGGATGACTTTATTTAGGATAACATAGCGCTTACACCCAAAAATTGCATGGTTAGAAATTTGTTTACTAAATAAGACAAGTAATGAAGCGACTGTATACAACATGAATGATTTTCTTACTCAATCTAATCTTATAACTAATTTTTCATACGCATTTGTTTTATCCATTCATTCGTTATACTTATTTTGTTTACATTATCCAAAGCGTCGTATATTTTTAAGGGCCATTCGTAAATCCTTTTCAAGCCATGCGTTACGCTCACTACGCTCAGCCAGCGTAATGTTTTCTTACGTTCCCTCAGAGGCGCTTTCGAAGCATAATGCGTATTTTAAATAAGATATATTCTGAGTATTGCTACTTAAGCGTGTTTGCGGAATGATCATCTGAGTTCTTTTGTGGCTGGCTGATTATTATTTGATTTGGTTATGAAAAATATATTATTACCAGGCCAGGAATATACATTCACTGTCAGTGTTTTCAGTTAGAGAGTGGCTGTTAGAAACAACAAATGTTCGTTATTTTCAAAACTGTAAAGTAAACTGTAAAGTGTAAAGTTACCTATAAGTACCTACGTATGTTGTTTCCAAACAATATCCACTAGAATTAAATAAGGTTTAATTTGAGCTTTAAAAGTATTAATTTTAAAACCGCAAATTATTGAAAAATCTACCTAATAACGATTGTTGTTGCAGAACTACTGCTGTTAGAACTACTTTGATGAAATTAAGAGGACTGTGAACTGACTGAGAATCAACGGCAAAAATCACTCTTTTCATACAAAAGGTGATAAAGATTTCCACCCTTAAATGTTAACCGATTTTGACCAATTTTTGGCAGGATGTCAATCAGAACAAAATCTAGGTCTCTAGGTTTTTTGAATATTGATTAAAAATCAACAAGTCAAATAAACGCCCAAATTAGTTTTGTATGAGAATACTGAGACAACAATAAAACTGAATTTATTGAATATAGTGAAAAAAACAAAACATATAGACCTAGATTTTGTTCTGATTGACAACTTATCAAAAATTGGTGATCATCGGTAAACATTTGAGGGGTGGAAATCGTTATCGCCTTTTGTATGAAAAGCCGTAGGTTCACCCTCCTTTTAAGCGAACAGCTTAGAAAATAGCTTTTGCCAATTTAAACTATAATTATTGTCGTAAAACAGTGACCGCAGACACGCTTCTGGGATCTTGCCATATAATGCACGCGAGCATTTTGATTGAGTTTAAAATTTGAAACGGCGTGCAGCCCGGAAGAGAGCGAGAGCGAAATGCTGCATTCAGATTAAGCATTGAAATTAAATGGCATTTAATTTTCATTGGGATATCCAGTTACCTAGCCTATCTTCTCTGGTTTTTGGATCTAATGTGCATAATTCAAATTTATATTTGGTGAAAGAACATCGTGAGAAAACAAAGATAAATCTGTCAAGTAATTCAAAGGTGTGTTGAAGTCCTCAATGCGCACTGGGTCTGAAGTGTAGAAAAATGTTTGCTGACTATAAACAAAACAGGTGGATTATATATACGTCAGCTTGTTACCATTTATGTTCTACACTTCAACTTTGGTCTAGACATGTGTATAGTCGACTTAAGTCGGAGTTACTCTGAGCTCATGTTCGACATTAGTTAAATAAGTTTTACAATATCCAAGCAAAAATTATCCGTCGCGCAACTCAGATCGTGCAACAGACTATAAGTGATACAAAAGTTATCACCATGTGGGTTATTTGCCTATGGTCAAGAGCGCAATTCGTCCAAATACTATTTTCGTCAAAGGAGCGTGTGGTCAAAGGTATGGTTTGCCAAAGTTGCGATTCGTCAAAACATTTTCGTCAAAGTAGCGTTTGGTCAAAGTCGCCAAATGTCCCGATTTGACATTGCCAGCTGTACACAAATAGACACTAATAATGGTTATTTATCATCGGCATCAACGTAATTACTTCATACTAAAAATAACTTACACTTGTAAGCCTTAAGTGTCAAATTGGCATACGTCCTACTTATAACACCCATAAAATTGTTGTCTATGGGCTACTAGCGTAATGCAAAAGACAATTTGACCAAACGCGCCTTTGACAAAAGTGTATTTTGACCGAAAGCAGTTTTGACCAAACACAATTTGACCAAACGCACCTTTGACGAAAAGCAAATTTTGACGAATCGCACTTTTGACCATAGGCAAATAATGCCCTGCTAATTTACACGGAGGCGCTTCTCACGTTGTTTCTACTCGATATGAGATGTCGCCAGTGTCGCTCTCACCAGCAGGAATTTCAAGAACTTGCGAGAAAATCTTTCCATGCACTGCACGTAATGAATCCGTGAATGGCTGACGCTCGCATTGCGCTGGTGCATGTGCATAATTAATGCAATTAGGGCGCGCGCGACTCGGCCTCGGTTTGAGGAGCTCGCACTAAAAGAGCATAACTCTTGTTAATGTTATATTTATAAGTGTCAACATTGTTGTGATGGCCTGGTACAATTATGAGAAGATGAACAAAACACTGATGTGGTTTTTGTCACTTGTTGGTTCCTTTTCAGACATATCAACACAATACATGATAAACTTTAAGAGGATTGATTATTCAAAGTCAAGTCAAAAGTCAAAGTCAAACTATCTTTATTCAATTTAGGCTTTTACAAGCTCTTATGAAGGTCAAGGAATGAATCTTCGGAAAAAATCCTCTACTGAGAAGAGCCGGCAAGAAACTCGGTGAGGTATCATTTTTTCAAATCAGTACACATATAAGTCAACGATTATGTCTACAGTTTTATACAAATCTAAGTATATACCACAGCAGGTACGCCCATCGAGACCCAGTGATCGCCGGTGCAGGTCACGATTTAAGCCAAAGGTCCCTGTCCATGACGTAGTCTTTTACTGAGTAATATGCCCTAGAAATAAGAATTCGCTTTACAGTAGATTTGAACATTGTGTCTGTTTGTTCTATAATGTTTTTAGGTATTTTATTGTAGAAACGCGTACAATTTCCTAGAAATTATTTTTTAGTTTTAGCCAGTCTATAAGTTGGTACTTTAAGCTTTCTGGTATATCTAGTAGCTTTTGGCTTATCTGCATTTGTAGGACAATTGTATATTTTTTTCTGACATACATTTTATTTGATTGACCGACAATTGTAACTGGGCCGTGGGCGACTATTTTAACTAACGCAACCCCTATACAGGTACAAGGGGAGGGGTGACATGATTGCTTTTCCATTGCGAGGGGCTTCGCCCCCGAGCCCCCTTCCTTGAGACGCTTCGTCCCCCACACCCCCACTCTGCCTAGTTCTCTAGTGTCCTTCGTATGTTGTTCCCGATTCCAGTCCACCAACTCTTGATAACTTAGAATAGATCTCTAATAGCATTAGATTAAATAAACATTAGGAAATATATATAATAAAATGACACATTATTAAACATTAGATGAAGCAATGATTAGATCATTTGAATTTTAGGGCAAATTAATATTAGGTTTAGTGTTTATGGTAAACGATGATTATGTCACAAGTTGCAGCGAAATGAAATTAGCTATTATGAACCTGCGCCTCTATTCGGGACGCTAAGTGATTCTGTAGCGATTTGTAAGCGAGATTTCTCATGCCACTCTTCCGCACGACGCGTAATGCGTAAGAGCGAGATACGAAATCTCGCTCGCGAATCGCTACAGAATCACTTAGCGTTCCCGAATAGAGGCGCTGTTTGGTGACATGTAACTCAATTACAGTGTGCCACTGATTATAAATAAACAAGCCATTTCCAGTGTTTGCTTTTGGACAGGAGTGTTATTGAAATCCCATTTAAAACTTAATGAGGATAAACCGAAAATATTTCAACATTAATGTTGATTAAGTATATTATTTTATCTACACCCATATCATAAAACCTCCATTGGTTAATCAAAAACCATAGGAAATGACCACCATTTTGACAATCAATTAGGAAAAACCAATGCTGCGATGAAGAAATAACATGACTTCTTTATCGTTTTTAGTAAAGAAAAGAGATTAAATTTGGAACAGCTGTCAAACTCAAGTGGGTCTCTATTCTAGTATCCATAGATATTAAAACAGTTATTGATACGAAACGTCAATTCAGTATGTTTTTTTAATATAAACTGCACAATATTTGATCTCGAGTGACGTGAGAATAGAGACTGCATCCGTTTGTCTATGATTTAAAAAAAAAAATGGTCTTGACGGACGGCCGCCATTACGGACGCGCCGCGCCGCGTTGACGTTTTGCTGAACGAAAGTAGAATTTTGTTGAATTGAATAGAAAAAGTTCATGTGTAATTTACATTTTAGTTGAAAATATGAATAGTAAGTAGTCTTCTCGGAGTGTGTGTGATGTGAAAATGCGCCGGATATCGGAAATATGCAGCCACGATTGCAACAAATAACTTGTTGCCAGAAAATATTGTTTCTGAACCCATCATGGAGGATTTATAATATGTGTGTAGATAAAGTTATGTATGCAACTCTGCATAATTTGGCCTTAAAACACACGTGCGATCTTATTATGAAACTCGCCTAACGGCTCGTTTCATGAAAACCGCACTAGTGGCATAGGCCTATCATTATGCAACCGTTGCATAAACTACTATGCAGCTGCAGTTGTGATTGAAAACGTAAAATATATTCCCTTCGTCTCGTTAGCCGTATACCGTAGCACTGCTACGTCCGTAGCGCTGTTGTGGTGCTACTATTTAAGCGCTTAACACATTCAGTGCCGACAAACGCTACGCGCTACGCAGCGTTGTTCCGCTTTGTAGCGAAAATGCGCTACGAACGGTGAACCCAACTATCTGGTTCTCGGCACTGAATGTGTTAATGGGACTTTTTGACGGTTTGTTCAAGCCTGTTTTGGACCCCCATGTATACGTATAAGAGGAATACAGAAGTAAAAGCGTTAGAGGCCAGCCTTTCTATTAAATATACAAAAATAGCTGTCTTTAAAAATCAGAAATGGTTAATAGTATTTTATGAAACCGGCACATAATGACAGGACTTACGAGTAACAAAGCGGATTGGTTTTCTAACAACAGGCACGAGTATTTTAAGATTGATTATGTAACGTTGCATAACTAACTTTTTCTACGACTGTATTTCATAACACTAAACTCCTGAATATTTCCGATAATTTGTAAGCTAATCGCGGTCAAGGAGACCTAAAACTTCGAACGATCTGCGGCTCTATTCGGGAACGCTAAGTAATATTGTAGCGATTCGCGAGCAAAATTTCTCATCCCACTTTTCCACACGACGCGTAATGCGTAAGAGTGAGAGGCGAGTCTTGCTCGCGGGTCGCTGCAGTATCACTTAGACGTTCCCGACTAGACGCCCTGCTTTTACTTTAAAAGTCTTCTCAACTGTGATATATTTCATTAAAAATTAAATTTGGATTTTATAATATGATTTAATACCTTTGTTAACGGCAGGCACTATTAGTCTCTAACTTAACAATAGAGAATATACTACTTGAACGGACTCATAAAGTATCCTTTATGATATCCATTTTGATCGTTTAATTGACAGTTTACAGAACAGAAGAATAAAAAAACCGGACAATTGCGAGTTAAACTCGCGTGGAGAGGGTTCCGTTCCGTACAAGATTATCTGAAATTTCCTATGTTACTTTAAATACCATAGACTTCTTATAGGTTTTCCTGTAATCTATAGGTAAAGTGCTATTTTCTGTATTTTTTTCAAAATTTTAGGCCCGGTAGTTTCGGAGATAAGGCGGGGGAATGGTCAATTTTCGCCTATTTTCCTAAATAACTTCTAAAATATTTTACTTAAAATTCAAAAGAAAATACATTTAACATCATCACAATAAGCCCTTTCATTTGATATGTCACACGGTGTAGGTTGCTAAACTTTTTTTTTTAAATTTTCTAATTTACCGTCGAAAGGTAGCCGCTGGCGATAGCGAATGCCGCTTAATCTATTTATATACACCTCCACATTAAACTCCTTAAATAAATAAATGAAACAACTTGATAAAAGTAAAAAAGCAGGTGCAAAATGCATCCGGGATCTGTCGGCCAACGGATCGAATTAACTCATCCAATATTTGACCACTTACTCAGATTATGTCAACTGATTTACACACGTACGCCCGTACGTTGTGTTTATTGATGACCACTTACATAGCTTTTATGAGATTTACAAACCGTACAGAGATTCAGCGATTAAAATAAAAATAATTCAGACCTTTTTTTAAACTTCTCTTGTTAGCTATGATTGGATCAAATCTTGGAAGTTAATTTTGAACCAGAGACCGTGATGGTTGGGTTTTTGGTACAGTTGAGGTCAAAAATATCTACGCGGGAAAAGTGGTCAAAAATACGTGAACTCGACTCAAGTGTATCGTCAAGGGCGTCAGAGCGCTCAGATATTTTGGTCCCTTTGACAGCTTGAGTCAACTTTTAGTATAAAGAGCCCTTTCCCTTCCATCTGGACAAGCTCTAAGGCCTGGTTACACGAGCAACTTTTCATGGCAATTTATAGCCGGCGACTTTAGCAGATTTACTATAAGGCCTCATTCAGGGACCGGCGACGCGATGCGCGACGCGTCGGGAGGCGCGATTTGTGGGCAAAAGAAACGTTTGACGATATATGAGAGCGTTCATGGAGAAGCGTTGTCTCTTTTCATTATATCGCATCGCGCAGCACGACGAGTCACGCATCGCGTCGCCGGTCCCTGAAAGAGGCCTAACTTCCTACGTTAGAGGAAGACGCCTACAGTTGCCAGCCACAAATTGCCGTGAAAATGTTGCTCGTATAACTACACTTTTATTATGAGCTCGTATAAAACCTACGTAAACCTAAATATCTTCAAATTTAAGGAATCCATTTTATTCTTAGAGATAATGCATAGAAAATTAAGGGCTTACTTGTAACTTAATACCAAGTACACACCGAGATAAATTGAATCCAATGTGCAGTTTTCAAGCAACTGAGTATACGACTTAGCGCGCAGCTGTTGACAAACCTTAAGTGCTCCACTTTAAAAAAGTGGATATTTATTCCGTTCCCTAAATTAAGGAGCACTTCTAAAAATACAATTTTAGCTTGAACTGAATATAGATTTGAAAACAAATTGGATTATTTTATAAGATTGGAAGAGACTGCTCAATCTACGTTAAGAAATTAAATCTTTAAAATGTTCCATTTTCAAATCAGCCTTGCTTTCCTTAGCATTAATTTATTCGTTATCCGGAATAATGGTTGGTAGTTAGAAGCCATTAGAATTGTTGAGGGATTTGGCTTATTTAGCCATTTTGTGACCACATTTTTCGGATCCATTTTCAGTGGAAAAGCCATTGAATGTTAATTTATTTAACACACTGACCCATTGTCAAAGCGTGACACGATAATGCTATTTCATAGCACGTGACCCACAACCACTCACTCTCTTTAACAAAGTCTAAACAATGGACCAGAATTTGACGCGGGTGGAAAATGAAACCGTGTTAACCGGGGTGGAAATCGACAAGATAAATCTTGAAGCAAACAGCACGGGGACATGTTTGGGATTTTGTGATACCTATTTAAAAACCTGCACAGAAGACTTTTGAAACAGTACGGGCAACGTTGCTTGGTGAACACAGGTATATTAAGGCAAGTACTTACAATAACTTTGATAAGACTAGAAATAGGAAGAAGAAGAAGAAGAAGAAGAAAAACATTTATTCACTAACATAGAAGGCACACAGAGTAACATAAATATAAATTAAAAACAATACAAAACAAAATGGTGGTGTGTGTGTGAACGAAATAGGCACGATTTATTGTCAGAAATAGTCCGACATGTTTCGGACTCATATGGAGTCCTTCTTCAGGGGTTGAGTACGGTCGCGCTCACTGCAACCCGCGCACTCAAGTGCGTATAGTGCGTTTGAGTGCGAAGTTTTAATCTGATAATAACTTTGTTTATTTGAAAAGTTTGGGAGTTTACTGGTCAGAATCAATCAATCAATACTGACTCTCATCGCGCTGCACGAACAAAGTCAAAGTCAAAGTCAAAGTCAAACTATCTTTATTCAATTTAGGCTTTTACAAGCTCTTATGAAGGTCAAGGAATGAATCTCCCACCGGTTCGGAAAAAATCCTCTACTGAGAAGAGCCGGCAAGAAACTCGGTGAGGTATCATTTTTTCAAATCAGTACACATATAAGTCAACAATGATGTCTACAGTTTTATACAAATCTAAGTATATACCACAGCAGGTACGCTCATCGAGACCCAGGGATCGCCGGTGCAGGTCACGATTTAAGCCAAACGTCCCTGTCCATGACGTAGTCTTTTACTGAGTAATATGCCCTAGAAATAAGAATTCGCTTTACAGTAGATTTGAACATTGTGTCTGTTTGTACTATTATGTTTTTAGGTATTTTATTGTAAAAACGTGTACAATTTCCTAGAAATGATTTTTTAGTTTCTTCCCTAGAACTTCCCTAGATCAATTTTCACGGGTTAATTTTCTTAAAAAAAAAGTAGCCTTTGTCCTTTCCCGGGGCTCAAATTATCATCGTACCAAATTTCATCAAAATCGGTTCAGTCGTGAAAACGTAACAGACAGGCAGAGATACTTTCATATTTATAAAAATGGATTGAGACCCAGACACTTATTCCTCCGTCCGTGAAATGTTGCAGTATGACTTGGTAGGGTAGGCCAGGGCCAAATGACACATTTTGAGTTATTTTGAAAACGACGTGGCGTGTTGGATCAAAATCCTCGTTGACTAGCCTATAGGATAAACATGGACGTAAATTTATATAACGGATATTTTCGACCTTTAAACCCCTTACTGTTTTCCAAAAACCCGCCGCTCTTTTTGCGATGACACATAAAGCTTTGATGGAAATACATTTCACGGATGCGAGTGAATGCGATAAACACGTAGACACTTGCACGAATGAAATATGTTCGCCGTAAAAACTTTGTTCTTATGACTATTGGTATCGTGTTTGCTGCACAGCAAAAGTTAATAGGGTTATGGATCTATATCTATATATTGTGCGATATCTGAACCTGACTAGAGAGACTTCATAGTGTTCTCTATACTATATTTGATACTTTTTCATATTCGTATATTTGTATTGTTAGGACATGAAATGTTATATTTCAAATTGTTTCTTTTGATATTTGGAGACCTTACATCTCCATCTTTATACTTGACCGTGGAGACTGTCTACACCTCCATTTAACCTAGATTAATCTATTTAGATGTTTCTTTGCTTCAATTTTTATTTTATTATTATGACCCTTAGAGACTTTTTACATCTCTAAGTCACTTAACTTTTCCAGACGTGGAGACTATACATCTCCCTTATTAGTTATTTATTAGAATTAATTTGTACCCATTAGGTTTTTATGTTGCACATTTTGTTTTAGTTTTTAGATAAAACTGTACTGCCAAAGTTGAAAAAAGACTTACTGCTGAGTTTCTTGCGGCGTTTCTTCTCAGCAGATGTCACCTTTCGAAGCGCTGGTAGATTCAGACATGTAAAAGAGCCCAGGTGGCCTACTTGCAAAATAAATATTTTCATTTTCATTTTCATTTTCATATGCGAGGGAAGAGACAGAAGTAGGTATATATAGCACACAAATATACAACTCAGGCTTATATTAAGTGGTAGGTATATTTATCATCTTCAAGAAAGGTCCTCAAGTAAACTATTGAATGGAGGAGTGTGAACGTACGGCTTTTCATACAAAAGGCGATTAACCATTTCCACCCCTTAAATGTTAACCGATGTTCACTAATTTTTGATAGGTTGCCAGTCGAGCAAACTCTAGGTCTATATGTTTTGGTTTTTTCACTATATTCAATAAATTGCAAACGAATTAAAACTTTCGTGAGACATTATTAGCACTAGAAATAAACACGGCTCAATTATTGTCGGAAATACTTAGTCCGACATTTTGTTATGTATGCTATTTCTGAGAATAATTCGTGAGGAAAGCCGTGTTTATTTCTAGTGTGCAACTTTGAAGTTAAATACGGCTATACTCACGATTTATTGTCAGGAATGGCCTGACATGTGCGTGGGTTTATTTGACTGCGACTACACTTAACCTCTGAAGAAGGACTTCATACTAGTCCAAAACATTTCTGAGAATAAATCGTGAGTAAAGACGTGTTGTTTTCAAGTGTTTATAATGACTCACGAAAACTTTAATTCGACTTTAACTTTCAAGTTCGTGAGATAAAGCAAAATAGTCTAGTGGAATATTTTTCAAGATGAACAAGCGTAGAAAATACTGAAGTTTGGGCCATATTATTCAGAAATCTATTGTGTCCAGCAGTGGGACGTATATATGCAGGTGGTGATGATTGTAAAACCAGTTACCTGGGCCTCTATTCGACATTGCCTGAGCGATATCGCGTCTAGTTTTTTTACAATGCGGTCGCTTCAATATCGTAGCAACATAATTCGCGATATCGCTTAGGTAATGTTGAATAGAGGCCCAGGTAATTGAAAAGTTGGAAAATGCAAGATCAATCGGCATCAAAACACTCGGAAAACTATTCAGATTGGATTTGTTAGATGGGTTCCGCGAACGCATTATTTTCGTGTAGCTTTTTTCCGTGTCGCATTTTTCCGCGATCGATTAATTTCTTCATCAGAATTTTACTCATAGCTTTTTCCATGACGCATTTTTCAGTGCTCGATTAGTTTATTCATCAGCATTCTACTCGTGGAAAGAACAAAATGGTGGTTACTTTATCAAAACTCGCAGACAAAATGTTGACAAAAATTAAGTGTATGTATGATATATTCGTAATAACTTCCATCTTTAACATTATTTGCGTATACAACATTTTGAAAGTGAAAATAAATGCGTCATTAAACAAGCTACGAGTAGGTAGAATGCCCATGAATATTTTTTTCAGTCACGACAAAATGCGACTTGGAAGAAAGCTACGAGAAAAATTCCGATAAAGAAATTAATCGATCGCGGAAAAATGCGACTCTGAAAAAACCTACACGAAAATAATGCGTTCGTGAAAGCCATCTAACAAATCTCATATTGATACCTATTGGATTTACGTTCAATCATACCTGTGATTGAAGATTGTCATTGAAGATTTAATCCAAAAAAACTATTAAATTAAAAACGCTATGAAATAGTCTCATTAAAAATAAAAATAAACCCTTTTTGTGTATTTAAGCTACACAAGCCTTAAGTTTTTTTAGCCACATTTTTCACAGCTTAACAATCAATCTTCTTTAGTCACCAAAGTCTCGGTTGGGGAACGAAGATAATTATTCTTTCGGCCTCTAACAATGCCATGTCGACGTTCACAATGTTGTTGAGTACGATAATATATTATGGCGCAACCCTTTCTTTGTAACGATTTAAAATAACAGATTATATTCTCAAGTAATTTCAGAATCCAAGGTTTTTTTGGGCAATTGAAATCATTGCTATTTTAAATGTTTATTTGGGTAATAAAGGCTTCATCAAAACAGTAAAAATGCATCAACCAACCAGTTAAGGTAGAGTCAAACTGAGCCCTCGTACGCCACGTATGCAACGCATTAAGACGTCTAAACTTGAATTTCCATTAAAACAGATTACTTAGAAACACATTTACGTACGCGTACGTTGCGTATGATAAGTGCGTTTCTAAGTAATCTGTTTTCATGTCAATTTAAGAGTCTAGACGTCATAATACGTTGCATACGTGGCGTACGTTGGGCGTACGTAGGCTCAGTTTGTCCCTACCTTTAAACTGCCACAACTTTAACTTAAGTTTGCATTATAGAATGGGCAATACTATGGTTCTATGACAAATTTTGTAACAAGAGCTTTTTATATAATTTCATTCTTTCATTAACTTCCATCTGAAAGACAAATGGCTGAATAAACTAACAGAGACGACTTGAATTGATCTTTGATTAAAGTGACGTGAATATTTTAAAGAAACCCCCATGTAAAAATACTTTTTTGAAACAGCAGCGAGGATTTATGCCGCACTTTCTGCAACTACATATTAAAATTTAACGTCGGCACTGACTCCGCACTGGCGGGAAGGTGCGGAGCTCGGCACATTCTGTTCTAAATAAGATTAGGCTGCCTTTCCACCAGAGCTGTGCGATGCAGCTAAGCGGTTCGCGAGGCTAAAATCAACCAACAGGAATAGTTGGTTCTAGACAAGTGAACGACGATTGGTGGTTTTTTTCGCACAGCTCTGGTAGATGCAGCTTTAATATAAATATTATAGCGTTATTATAATATAGCATACAGCTCGCGTCAATCTTTAGGACCTATCTGACTTTCGCGCGAGTGGCTTTACAGTATAGCTAATGTTAGTTATCAGCGGGACGGGAGTGGAGGGAGCGGGGCGGTAGAGGCGGGGTTCCGAGCACTATGTGACTGTGTGAGTTGAGTGCTATGTTCGTACGCGTCACACTCTTACATTTTCTCGGAGAGTACAGTCGCTTGAGTATTCTTGTGGATTCGTTGTTATTGAGAAAATTTATTTGATTTTGTTATTTAGTTGATACTTACTGTTGTTCTAGTATTTTTATTTAGTCATATTAATTGGATTGCTTTGTTTTGTTTAGTATCGTATTTAGTGATACTGTGATAATGCCACGTAGACGAATATACCGCTATACGTAGGCAAGCGAGAAAGATGGTTTATAGTGTATACCAATTTATCTAACGTTCCATCCATCCAGTTTACGCGTTGCAATTGCTTATATTGTTCTATTACGCCTAATTACCCGACTGTACCAGCGCGAACTCGCACTTGCCTCTATGCTCAGACGGGTCATAAAGTTTGGCGCAAACTGTACTAGCTTTTGCCAGCGACTTCGTCCGCGTGAAATTGGTTTACCGCTGTTGTGTTCCCTCGGGAACCGTGTAGTTTACCGATAAACATTTCCTCTTCCTATGTCTCTCTTTCTCTCACTCTCCGGCCCGCAAACTAACTCTATGCAAAAAATCACATCGATCTGTTGCTTGAAAAAAGGAAAAACCAACAAACATATTTTCATATTTATAATAGTAAGAAGTAATGTAGTAGCGCGTAGTTGTATATAGTATAGATAAAATCATACAAATCAAACACACGCATATACATATATCCACACACACATCCAAATACCAACACACATGCACACGCACACACACAAACACGTGCTCAATTTTTTGTTATTGAGTGAAATAGAAGTAAATAAATTATCTAATAATAATATAATTATTATGAATACTTAATCTATCCAATTCAAAACGGCGTCTTCTTAATTTAGGTTTAGTGACTTATAAATTTAGCGAGCGCACTTTCTAATTGGCCCCAATATAACTAATTTCTGATCTAAATAATATTACGTACCTGTTTTGTTTTGTTAGTTTATAATTTTAATTTTACATTTGTAAAAATATAAAGCGATTTAGTTAATAAATGTATGTAACTGATTGTGCAATCTAAATAAATAAATACGTTGTCTACACACCTACCAATTTCCGTAAATTCAGTAATATAATACTATAATGGTGCTATTGCGGTAATATAAAACGTTTCAGACAGGCTACGTAACACGATACTACGACATAGTTCCAGAAGAGCTTGTTATATGAGCCGTGACGGCACATTTGGAACCCTGCCATCTTTAACCGAATTCCTTACGTCAGCAAGGACAAGGCGAATGAGACGTGCAAAAAGCGGTTATGAAATATTGGTGATGTATTCAGCCGTTGCGTTGACAAGTGAATTGACAGAATAAATAGCTTATTAGGAACGTGTATCGAGTTTGTTTTCAGTCTACGAGTATAGCAGAGCAAATAGTGTGCATTTTACAGTGGATTCATCCATTCTTGTCTTATTTGGTAACCTAGCCTAACCTAAAATTCCGCAATTTTTGGGTGAAACACATTGAAGTATTACGTTACACTAGAACAGACATCTGGAACAAATGACAGCGAGCACTTGATGACGGAGCGGGCATGCGCGCCGCGTCCGGCGGTCATCGTTTTCTTATAGGCGTTTGTGCCATTTGGCCTCAACAGGCTTTACAAAAAATCAAGTTGAGGCGTCCACTCTAGTGTACATAATTACTCACAGGTGAAAAGCTGTTTTATCCTAAATAAAGCAAACCTAGGCTAAAAATTGGCAAAGTAACGTCTAAAATATGCTGTTTTAGCCATAAAAAGGTGCATTTTGAGGTTAGAAACTTGTTTACCAAATAAGACAAGTATAGATGGATCTACTGTAATGTAGAAATCTTTCTTTTCGACATACAGTTCGTATACAGGATCTTCAGCGTGAAGTGAGGCACTTTAGGGCGGAAACGGTTGAGATGGTTTTAAGTTGACAGTTTAGTTTTTTTTAAATTGAAGTAATATTTTAAGAAGATGATTTGTTTTATTGAGTTGTAAGGGTACGCAAATCGACTATTGGTTATCGAGTAACTTTTGAATGCTCATATGTCAGCCATGGTTACGCCATATTAACATGAAACTGTCACTCAAATAAAATAGTCCGTAGCTGTTATTCACAAATATCAGAAGGACAGCGTGACTAAATGAATAGTATATAAAATTTTCGATCTTATCACTGACACAACCCGGCTGTTTTTTGTATGTTATCAAAAACGGAACCAGTGTAAACATTATTAATAAATGATATCTACTATCTCTGCGTCCATACGGTTCGAGGCAAATTTGATGAGGTATATTTAGCCCTTTACGCGATGGAAATGTTCAATTCTTTAGCATTTATTTTCCAGAGATGTAGCATATCCTTAATGATTCTATCGCGAATAATTAATCGGCGATATCTAAAGGAAACGAGTTAAACCCGCGTGGAGAGGGTTCCTTACATGATTATCTGAAATTTCCTATGTTACTTTAAATACCATAGACTTCTCATAGGTTTTCCTGTAATCTATAGATAAAGAACTATTTTCTGTATTTTTTTCAAAATTTTAAGCCCGGTAGTTTCGAAAATAAGGGGGGGAATGGTAAATTTTCGCCTATTTTCCTAAATAACTTCCAAACCATTCATCTTAAAATTCCATAAAAAACATATTTAAGATCCTCACAATAGGCCCTTTCATTAAATATGTCACATAATATAGTAAGCGTAACTTTTTTTTTTATTTTCTCATTTACCCCCCTAAAGTGGCCCCCATGTTTAAAATTAATTTGTTAACGTTACGCATCCGTGTTGCGGTCACCGACTTACACATGTATACCAAATTTCAAATCAACCGGTCCAGTAGTTTCGGAGCAAATTGGCTGTGACAGACGGACAGACAGACAGACAGACAGACAGACAGACAGACAGACAGACAGACACACGAGTGATCCTATAAGGGTTCCTTTTTTCCTTTTTTAGGTACGGAACCCTAAAAAGTTGTTAATGGCCATTAACATTAATAACGAATTCAGAGCTCTAATTACGGAATACTTACCTCCTAATATTAATGACCGTCTCAACCGTTAAAGGTCTGTGAATAAATAAAAGCCATGAATCTTTTTTAAGGCTTCTGTCCCTGGATTCCTGGGGAACTGATAAGAATAGCCGCCTAAAAGTTTCCCTTCATAGTTCTTAATTACAAGCAGAACTTAGAATCAATGTTTGGAGACTTGAAACTTTTGACTTACATTTTGTAGAATCATCGTTTCAGTCACAGAGCGGTAGAAGTTTGAAGATAATCCATTTATTTCCACGCGCTCACAATTGAAGAATAATCGTCAGGCCATAGACGTCGCCTTCACTTCACTTCATACATTCATACATAGCATCACGCCCGAAATCCCTAATGGGGTGGGCAGAGCCACAAGACTACTTGTGGCCACGTTCGATTAATTAGTCCTCAGATGGTATGATGATCCGTATGGTGACAGGTGATCAGCCCATCGCCCATACAGATAATCCACCATGTTGGAGAGGACCCGTCCCTTAGTCGACTTTTACGACATGCCAGGATGATAAGCACCTGCACGCATTCTATGCTATTTCTTCACTCCCAGTGCAGTAAAAGAGCAGACTTCACTTCAATAACAAAGATACAATAGTCTTTATCTTCACCCATATCTTAAAACTTCCAAAGTGTAATCAAAAATCGTAGGAAATGACCACCATTTTGACAACCAATTAGGTAAAACGAGTGCTGCAATGTTATTCCCGTATCATTTTTAGTATAGAAATGAGATTAAATTTGGAACAGCTGTCAAAACTCAAGTGGGTCTCTATTCTAGTATCCATAGATATTAAAACAGTTATTGATACGAAACGTCAATTCAGTATGTTTTTTTAATATAAACTGCACAACATTTGATCTCGAGTGACATGAGAATAGAGACTTCATTCGTTTGTCTATGATTTAAAAAAAATGGTCTTGACGGAGGATCGAATTGCCGCCATTATGTCGGTGTTTTGCTGAACGAAAGTAGAATTGTTGTTGAATTGAATAGAAAAAGTTGTTTGTAATTTACATTTTAGTTGAAAATATGTATAGTAGTCTTCTCGGAGTGTGTGTGATGTGAAAATGCGCCGGATATCGGAAATATGCAGCCACGATTGCAACAAATAACTTTTTGCCAGAAAATATTGTTTCTGAACCCATCATGGAGGATTTATAATATGTGTGTAGAAAAAGTTATGTATGCAACTCTGCATAATTTGGCCTTAAAACACTCGTGCGATCTTATTATGAAACTCGCCTATCGGCTCGTTTCATGAAAACCGCACTAGTGTTTTAAGGCCTATCATTATGCAACCGTTGCATAAACTACTATTATGAGCATAACAAATGAGTTCGTCGCGTAACAGCCTAAAATCTTTGATATAGCACCGGGAACTACATTCGACATTACCTAAGTGATATCGTAAATTACTTACTACGAATGCATTGTAAAAGTACCATACGCGTTATCGCTTAGGCAATGTCAAATGGTTTTTAGGTAGTTTTGGTTTAAACTTTATACGGTGAAATGCCAACCAGGGCATCTATTCGGGTTACTAAGTAATATTGTAGTGACCCGAGAGCAAGATTCGCATCCCGTTCATACGCATTACACATCGTGCGGAAGAGTGGGATGAGAATCTCGCTCGCGACTCGCTACAATATCACTTAGACGTTCCCGAATAGAGGCGCAATTTCAATTTGAATTGTGATCGTCTAAAAACAGCATTCTCTGAAATCTCATTTAAAACTTCCATTTTACACATTCGAAAAGCAATTTGCTCGCGATCGACGTGGGATTGTCTTTAACGTTTATCGTGACGTGATGGATCGTGTGTCGCGGCAAGCGTGGGGTTACAAGTGAATCCGATCAACCATGTGATTCTGTAACACGCGAAATGCTTTTCCCAACGACAAGCCAACATCTGATAAGATAAGATAAGACCATTTAATTATTTGTTTAAATATAAATGTTCCAACAAGTGAAAACTTCTTTAGGCGCGTTGAGCACTTTTTGGGTGAACAAAAATCATGGAACTCGCGTCATCGTCAGCGAAAGCTTTCCATGAGCTATATGTATACTGTGTTTATATGTGTAGTTTTTGGGTGAGTTGGGTTGTCACTAAAGACTGCCCCGCAAGTTTTTTTTTTTTTATTAATATTAAGCTTTTGCTTAACCACAGTAACTCACCCGCGGCCCCAGCATGCTAAACACGGGGATATGTTAATCACGTTATCTCTCTGACTATCTCTTTCATCAGCACTAGTGTGAGAGAGACGTATTTAGAAATAAAACGGTTTAACTTATCCTTGTGTCAACCTTGCTAGGGCCGCTGATGGAAAGTATATACATACATACATAGCATCACGCCCGAAATCCCTAATGGGGTGGGCAGAGCCACAAGACTACTTGTGGCCACGTTCGATTAATTAGTCCTAAGATGCTATGATGAACCGTATGGTGACAGGTAATCAGCCCATCGCCCATACAGATAGTCCACCATGTTGGAGAGGACCCGTCCCTTAGTCGACTTTTATGACATGCCAGGATGATAAGCATCTGCACGTTTTCTATGCTATTTATTCACTCCCAGTGCAGCAGAGGAGCCTGATGAAGAGCCTGATGAAAAGTGATGATGGGATTTCTAAGTCTTATGGCCGAATTCAGAAAGGTCACTCAAATTGAGCTTTAATTAAAGTGACGTTTCAGTGACGTTTCTGTATGGATTGACAACTAGTTGAGGGACATTTAACTACTTAATATGTAGTCAAATGCTTAAGTGGCGTTTCTGAATTCGGCCATTGGTCTTAGAAATTTCAACTGTCTAATTATCACGGTTCATAAGATACCGCCTGGTGACAGACTAACCACCCAACGTCAGTATGTCTAGCACAACCTGCCCGCGAGTGCATCCCTTACATATTTGACCAGTTTGATAGTGACGCACTGAGCGATAGACGACTCGCGGGCATGTTGTGGTCCTCTGTTCAGAATTCAACACAAGGTGACATCGCTGAAATATTCATCCCATTTTGCAATAAAGGAAGAACACGATAAAATATATTTTCCTATGACAAGGTAATGTAAATTCAAAGGCGAATATAAATCAAGCCTACATCTGAACGTCCATAAGTTCTCCCGTGCTCGGGGTTGATAGGGCGGCTGATAGCGCCCGATGCGAACTTCACGACCGGCGTTTACTCGAACAATTTAACTGGAATATTCCAAGCAAATTCCAAGAATATTTTAAATTAAATTGCGGAGATATAGGTACTTTGCGCGCGATGGAAAATGAACGGTCTCGTTGTAATATTTTTTATGAGCGACCAATGATATTTCCATTTAAGTTTACGCTCGTACAAAACTGAGATATAAGATGTGATGCAGCCGCCACTTTAATGGCTCTAGTATGAATGGTTTTGGTAACAGCAGTTTGATCTATACCTAATTTTGTGGATGATGAAATGAGAATTAAAGTACAATAAAGTACACAAGTGCGTTCCAGTGCTTCAAGAAACTTGAGCTAGTTTAAAGATGCTAAAAGAAGCAATCCAACTATGTACGATATATTAATAAGAAATTTGACTTTTAGAACTATTAAAATACGTTATAAGTTATAATTAGGTACGTTGTCTATCATCATGATTACCTTCAGAGAACGAAATATAGCTAACCTATGTTACAAAAGCTGTAAGTCTCTGATTAGTTTAGAAGTCGTCACGTCTAAACTTTCTTGACATGAAGGATGACGTAGTTCATGGCTGCTAAAGTTTTGGCTGGAATTTAGAACACTTAATAGCTCCCCTGATGTAAAGCACAGTTAATCTGTAATTGCTTAATTACTGAAACTGTTTAACTCCCATGTATAACGTTAACCCCACGAGTTCGGCTTCACAGTCATAAGTTTCACATACAAACAAACAAAAACAGCTAACGAAACGAATTTCATTCAATTCTCACCTTTATTCTGATACTAAATAAATATGAACTCATTAATTCAGTAGCTTAAGTAAATTTGTGAAGATGTCGTCGAGAAATGTGCGTATAAAAGTTCCTCTTCGCTTTAAATGCCGTAATAAAAACGTATTTTAGACTTGTGTCGTTGAGTTGACTGGTGGCATGTATCATAATTCGCATTATGAGCATCTTTTGTTTTATTTTCGAGTATATCTTTATATTCTCTAGAATATAAACGACTTTGAGAATATGTTTTGCAAGAGACACCGCTATTCCCGCGTTGAAGCGTAAAGCTGTGAATGTTTATATTCTTGAGATACAGGATGACTTTGAAGACGTCATTCGAGGTGATTGCTTTAAGCCCGTGCTACACGTTGAGCAACCAAGCTCTCCACCAAGGTTACCTTGCTGGTTTACAACCATGTAGAAGGTGGTTTGCGACCAAATGTCGTTTGATCTTGCAATGCCCTTGGCGGACGGTCGTGTTGAACACCGTGTAGACGCATCTTGCCAACCACGCGAGCGCAGTTCTGACACTGCTGCAGGCAGCGAGTACGCACGGCTTTCCAGATGGCGAATCTGCAAAAGAACGAGCTTCGCGCGTTCTTCTGTCGACATGATTAATTTATATAAATATTTACCGTGCCTTTGGAACATATATTCCGAATTTTATATCAAAAGAAAAATGCGAGGCAAATTCTAGTTGAAGGAAATTGATCCTGATGCCACCGAAGCTTTGGCCAAAAAAAAATGGACCAATTGAAGTCATCTTAACAAAGGGAATCAAAATGTAATCCAAGCACACTGCTGCACAAGCTGGCACTGTTGGTAACCGTGTAGACGGAAACACGACGGCGGTGAGCAACGAACCACCCACCAAGGTTATCTTGGTGGAGAGCTTGGTTGCTCACCTTGTAGCACGGGCTTTAGATACATCTGACCTGGGTTAACAACACCTGCGCGTTCCTTGAGTGCATACGAAGGGACGGCCTGATAGATAGACGGACAGATGGACTGGACATAGACATGGGACACCCGTGCTCCAACTGAATAGAATTGGCATCTCAAATTATTAACTTTGACAATAGTGGTCAAACTTAGCTAACAACAGACTACTAGTGGCTGTAAGGTGACAACATTAAGACTATAAATAAGCACGGCTTTACTCACGATTTATTGTCAGAAATAGTCCGACATGTTTCGGACTAATATGGAGTCTTTCTTCAGGAGATGAGTGCGGTCGCACTCACAGCAACCCACGCACTGCCCGCCGCGCGGCGCGTTGCACCCGAGCTGAGGACGCGGGGGTGGCGAAATGACTCACGAAAGTTTTAATGTGACAACACTATCTTTTTATTTTAAGTATATTAACTACAGTTAAACACGAAAAAAAATTAAGTTGCGTTATATTGACTGTTAACTGAGCCGGAAAAATTGGTGTAGCATTACGTCCTCAAAATCATACTGTATGCTAACAAGCAAAATGTTCCCAATTTTATTCGATTTTAACACAACCTCTTTGGACAAAGTGGCCGGTAATAATATGATGAGTATTGAACAATCTCGCATAAAAACCACAATGGTTTCTTCCAATGCCATATTTCGCACGGGCGTCAGAATTTATTCCCGCGCGAAACGCTTATAAATTGACGTATTATTAAAATCAGGAGCGGTTTGCTTTTATTTGCCCCCGAGTGCGATTAATTAAACCCTCGATTATAGCGAGACAGATGAACGACAGCTGGAATATTAATGAGGAATTTAAATATTAACTAAGCCTTTTACGAATTTGTAAGTTGTCATTAAACTGGGTGGCAGTCTGCGCTCTCCGGGGTATGATTCTCTGACTTGTCGGGCGATGGTTCGAAGATAGGTCTTAAACTAGCCATTCACTATCCTGCATGGTAGGGTTAACGACACATGCAGGCTGCGACAACATTCACAATCCCGCATAATTGGCCCTAAGCGATCTTCTATCCGGTAGGCGAGTCTTCGTCGGAAAGTGAAGCGGTTAGCGTTAAAAATTCACATAATAGCGCATTTATATTAGTGACCAAATAATCTCATCATCTAACAATAACCGGTTACGAATGGGCATGAACTGGACGACCATGCACCTCTGCTCTTGTGGGCCGCTCATGTGTAATAGAAGTATCCCCCTAGGGCGACACATTATACTAGTTTCAACTGATAGTGGTTTGGCTGGATACCGGATATCCGGTATAGCTATTGGCCGGATAGCCCGATATCTGGCTACACATGAGCTATCTCTACAGTAACCTTGCACGGCATTTGCGCGGCGAACAACTTTAAACTTGTTGCGAATTGTAAATGCGCTGGGAGGCCCTGTGAGGTTCAATACACGCCTTATTACGTCAGTTGGGAATATTTGAACGCTGACGACTTGAAGTTAGGTGAAGTTTTGTTTAAATAAAAAGAAACTAATCTTTAATTTAATAACTGGCGTTGTTTTTGTTTATTTCTGAAGGCTATTTATTTGTTTTATTCTATTTCTAATCCAAGATTTTACGATCCGGTTTCCGGCCGGATATTGACTCACTATCCGGTATTCGGCCCGATAGTAAAATCATGGCTGGATAAGGCGGATACCGGATCGTAACCGGGTATCCGTTGCATCTCTATTATGCACCCCAAAGAGATAAGATCTCACTCCTCAAAGCAGCAGAACATTCCTTGATGCAACGGGCTTTAAGGCCGGGGCAAACCAAACGCGGTTGCGCTTGGTGTGCCCGGGCCTTAAAGCAGTGTTCTCTAAAAACAGGGCTGCCATAATATTATCAGAAATGGTCGAAGCGGCAAATACCCAACCTAACGAAATAATACTAATAAAAATACGAGTACTGTGTAAAAGGTTTGGAAAACGTATGTTCAAATGTCAAATTGGATTTTAGTTTCGGCGGGGAAAATTGGTTGAGGGCGTGCTCGTGTAAATTTATCGAACAAATTTCCAGTTGAATGGATGGGCTTATTAACAGTCAAAAACCGGTCAAAACGTACTTCACATGCTTCGCTAATTGAAGTTACTAACATAAACATTCACTATTTAGCACTTTATTAAGGGATTTCGTCATCCGAACCACTCCAAATCTTATTAAAATGCGTGACTCATCATGACCAAGTTTTATATTTTGAAAGCAATTATTTAGCCTTTTGCAAAAAAAGCGGCAATTTTCTAACTTTCGCTTTAACTTTGCATCATGGTACTTACCTATCAAAGAGTTATGTTAAAAATACGGAAGGCAAAGGTTATTTGATCTTCCGTTGACTTCAGTGTGGACAAGGTCTAGCGGAAATTGGGTATTTCTTTTAGCCTTCAATATTGGGGCGCAACCGCGGAAATTTATTTTTTGTCAGGTTATAATGCTTTGTGGATATGGCATTATTCTAGACTATAAATGCTGAATTGGATATTTGATTTTAGTAACAAATATTAATATATTTCTGTGGGACGGCGGCATAGCCCTCAATAGTACGTAATATAACAGGATTTATGTACAAATAAATCAAGATTATTTCTAGTTTAATAAATTAAAATCTTCAATTTTTACTTCTAAGTCTGTCTTTAAACACCAGTCACGACATTATGACGTTTGCATAAGTGTTGCGTTCCGAATCACGCTGCCCACCTTAATCGTTGTAATACCGTGAGTGTTATTCGGACCGCATCTCATCTAGTTTAGAATCCTGAGGGTAGCGAGGGATTCAAAGACACGAGATGCAATAACTTTGGTCTCGTGTACCACATACAAGTTTTTACCTCAGCGCTCAGCAGCGAGAACATATAGAAAAAGGTAAAAAATACAATATGGTAAAAATTAAATCACAAACATTTCAAGTTAACATAATTAATAAATAATCAAATTTTTACTTTACAGAAGATTTGCAGTTTTACGGTTATGTGTGCTTCCGAACGTTTTATTGTGTATCTTTTCTGGACCAACTAAGGTCTGTTCGCCGAGAGTTGATAAAAAAAGTTAAAAGTCAGGGCTTCTTAACTCATTACAAAAAGCGGCTCGCTAATTATTTTTAACCGATGATAATATAAGATTAAAAGGTTTTTTTAAATATAATATTAATGAATGCCTTATTTTATAAACAGAAAGCAACACGTGAACACACAAACGACAAACTCGAAGCCAATGACATATTATAGAAGGGCACAAGACGTTTTAAGCATTTGTGTCATAGACAAAAAAATCGTTTTCGTTTCTTTTCGGCCAGTGCAGATTTATGTGACATTTGACGCGCACATATAAGGCATTAATTTGTAATATGGCCATTGTGTATAATAATAACAATAATATGTTGTGTATATGAACAAACAAATATATATTTTTCGGCGCCGTCCGCCCGGCGTGACACTGCAGTTAGAAACATCTGCGTCCCTCGTACCACGAAACTCAGTGCGCGCGGCGATAAGCGACGCCCGTCATACAGTTTGCGATAGTTAAGCGACAGTCGCTATTTCGAAACGATATCATAATATTTATCAACTCTCTACGAACAGACCTTAGGTACGGAATTTGAAAATTGAACTTTGAATCGACTGTTTCTATCTCTCGTATCATATCTTTTTTCGTATCGAAGTGAAAGTGACATAACAGAATGGAGTTAAGGCATTTAAAAATAATAATTAAAAAGTTAGTTTGTCTCACGCTCGCAGCAAAATCGAATTTTGCTCACTGTTTTTAAACAGCAAAACCTGCTTGTTTGAGGTGCTGAGATGTAAATATATTTATCTACACCCATATCATAAAACCTCCATTGGTTAATCAAAAACCATAGGAAATGACCACCATTTTGACAACCAATTAGGAAAAACCAGTGCTGCGATAAAGAAATAACATGACTTTTTTATCGTTTTTAGTAAAGAAATGAGATTAAATTTGGAACAGCTGTCAAAACTCAAGTGGGTCTCTATTCTAGTATCCATAGATATTAAAACAGTTATTGATACGAAACGTCAATTCAGTATGTTTTTTTAATATAAACTGCACAACATTTGATCTCGAGTGACATGAGAATAGAGACTTCATTCGTTTGTCTATGATTAAAAAAAAAGTGGTCTTGACGGAGGATCGAATTGCCGCCATTTTATGTTGGTGTTTTGCTGAACGAAAGTAGAATTGTTGTTGAATTGAATAGAAAAAGTTGTTTGTAATTTACATTTTAGTTGAAAATATGAATAGTAGTCTTCTCGGAGTGTGTGTGATGTGAAAATGCGCCGGATATCGGAAATATGCAGCCACGATTGCAACAAATAACTTATTGCCAGAAAATATTGTTTCTGAACCCATCATGGAGGATTTATAATATGTGTGTAGATAAAGTTATGTATGCAACTCTGCATAATTTGGCCTTAAAACACACGTGCGATCTTATTATGAAACTCGCCTATCGGCTCGTTTCATGAAAACCGCACTAGTATTTTAAGGCCTATCATTATGCAACCGTTGCATAAACTACTATTACATAATCTTAAATTTAATGAGCTAACAAGCAGCCGACAATATTTTTTTAATAATGGTCAAGAACCGAATTGTGATCGTTAGAACGGCAACCTTGCCTGCATATCAAGTATTACTACGAGTAGTTAATCCAAGCTGTATGGCGTCAGTATAATAGCAAAACTCTTAATGGATCATACGTTTCCCATAAAGATGGAAGTTTCAGCGTAGCGCCAGGAAACTTCTTAAAATGCTATTCCATCGTAATATTGCTCTTTGGAGTTCATTACAGGTTAATGTTTTGCTTTATATTGTTTGTGCAAAGATGTTATATGATAGTTACCTTGAGAACGAAAAAAAAAAACGAATTAGTCCGTCAGTTAGATCATCAAAAAATATAGAACACATATTTTTGCTTTATCAAATCAATCAAAAATGACAACTGACGCGCATCAAAGTTCGGGAGTGGGGGCTCATGACATCACTTCTAGGTTAAAAGTATACCTAATTAACTTAATATATCTTCGTAATTTTTTGTTTAATTGACGAAAGAAAAAATAATTATATGTTCAATATTTTTTGATAATGTAAATTACGGACTAATTACAATTTTTCAGCCATCACGCCCATTGTCTAGCTTTGAAAAACTATACTTTTTTGCTCAGTAATTAAGTATTAACCAACTGTACCGTCATTCGAAGCCTAAATAAATGAGAGTGGCAACACTGTTTACCTAATCTATGACGGTTGTAGTGCCTTTTATAGCTCTGGTCACCCTATCCGGAAGTAATGTTTTCATCCCCACAATATCCCCACCAGCAGCGACGGCCGTTGAAGTGGTCAGAGAAGACCACAAGCTTCATTGGCTTTTTGTTTTCCGTACTATACGGTTGGGTTCAAGAACGTGCGTCTGCGACTGCGATCTGGTAACCGAAAGTGCTTTGTTCTATTTTATATTTAAAAAATATTTAATGGTCCCGCCTTTTTTAACAGTGTAACTGTTCGTAATTATTAATTTTTGTTGTACGTTTCAGTAAAAATGGAGGAAAATAATACTGAGGATTCCTCTTCATCTTCTGATTCGGATAGCAGCTCGAATTCACCCGCACCCGCGGCGATGGGAGACCCACAACCGTCACGCAAAAGAAAACGTATAAGTAAATCCTCGAAGTCTAAACGAAAACGACATTCGGATGTTACGGTACAAAATCTCGCTAAAGAAGTAAGTGATCTCAAGCAATTTCTGTCTTCTATGTACCCACAACCCATGCCTATTATGCACCCGCCATATAGTGATGACGAAGTCAGCCTAAATGTTAGTGGGGAATTATATCCCGAAGGCGGGTCTAACAATGTAAATAGCAATCCTGCACCGGCAGATTTAACTATTAATCTACCCTTCAATACTACTCTAAAAGAGCCGGCTATTCCAAAATCATCTCAGTCATGTTGACTTTTTGAATTCTGTTCAGCATTTTGGTTCCCCTGACTGGGCCGATATACGTTATGCCGAGGTTCAAAAAGCATATTGTTCCACTCCAGGGTTTGTAGAAACAGAGTGTAACGATGATCTTAAGCCCTATGATAAATTGCTTTCTCTCAGTACTACTGAAAAAGGCTTCGCGGCCATTACGCTGGCCTTGATAATGCAGAAAGAGTCATTACAAGCTGGATTAGAATCTTTGCTTTCCTGGGTTTCATCCTGTGACGACCTGTCTGTAACAGCTTTAAAAGATAAACTTAACGAATTATTTATTAACGGTTCGTACAATAAGATCTCTGTTGACCTACTTCAAATGGCATGTGGTCATAGGGCGGATATGATTCAACAAAGGCGTGACAATATTTTGAGGTATGTAAAAGACAAATTTACACGTGCGACTATTCGTAAAATCCCTCCAACGTGTGACCTACTTTTTAATAAGGACTTGTTAGCCTCTGAGTTAGAAAAGAATAGCGGCGTGTCTAAAACCTTTTGGCCTATGCGAAATACTGCATCATCTAAGCCTAATTGGCCGGCTGCGCAAGCCGGACCGTCACAGGCAAAGCCGCCCGCGCAGGGTGTGCATGAGTACCCGGGTAAGGGTGTATTTGGCAAATACATGCAGGGCCAGCCTGCGCAAGGCACTTCCTTTTACCCATATCCTGCGCAAGGATATTACTTCAATCAAGCTATGCCTTTACAGGCGCAAGCACCTTTTTATATGCCACGACGATTTGCGCAAAATCGTGATAATAAGCATAATAATAAAAACACTAGACCTGCTCGTCAAAAATCTAGATATGAAGACTACTCTGGTAAAAATAATTCAAAGCATAACCAGGACAACAGGAATTTTCGCAGCAAGCGTAAATTCTGACTCGGACTCACAAGCTTTCAAAGCGGGCCGCCTAATAGATTTTCGTCATGTGTGGGCGCAAATGAATGCTCCCGAGACTATTTTAAAAATGATAAGAGGGTATCGATTGCCCCTCAAACAAAAGGTACCGCTTTGCTGGCCAATATTAAGTCACAAATACCGAACAAAATTCTCGCCGCAAATGAGGGTAGTCATAAAATCATTAATAAAAATCGGTGTACTAGAACCGGTACTACCCTCGCGCAGTTATATTTCACCCATGTTCTTGGTTCCAAAGTCCGACGGAACAATGCGCCCGATTTTCAATTTGCGAAACCTAAACAAGTACTTAATTGTGTCGAAATTTCGGCTAATAAATGTACAAAAAGTTCCCGATTTTTTACAACCTCGCGATTGGTTGGTGAAAATCGACCTATCAAATGCATACTTTCACCTTCGCATAGCAGAACCTCACCGAAGGTTCTTAAGAATACTATTCGCCGACCAATTATACGAGATGACGTGTCTGCCATTCGGGCTGGCAACGGCACCGAAGGTTTTCGCTACCCTATCAAATTGGGTCACTCAAAAACTAAGAGAACAGGGTTTCAGAGTTGTAGTTTATCTCGACGACTATCTCTTAGCCCACCAGGACAGACATATCCTGTCAAAACAAGCACAGGAAGCGGTGAATCTTTTAGAAAGCTTAGGTTGGCAACTCAACTACAAAAAATCAATTCTAACTCCACAGCGGAGCCTGGACTATCTAGGAATAACCTGGGACCCCTGGTTGGGGTTGAAAAGTCTCCCTCTGACAAAGTGCACGACTTTAAGACTGAATATTCTGTATGTACTGTCACGAAAATTGATAAAACTAAAAGAAATCCAAAGTCTGATAGGTCTCATAAACTTCGCAAGCTTTATAATGCCAAGGGGTCGCCTGAACCATCGAGACCTTATAAAATTCTCACAAAGTCTACCAGAAAACGATTTCTGTCACCGCTACTTGGTCCCCGAGACGGCTCGGAAGGAATTAAGATGGTGGTTAAAAAACTACAATCAGCCGTCAGCCATTCACAAACCACCAGTAGAGCACTTTTTAGCGACAGATGCGTCCCGCCTGGCATGGGGCGCTTGCCTGGACAAATTGGAACTAGCAGGCAGATGGTCTCAACACGAAGTAGGTCTCCACTCCAATCAAAAGGAGATGCTTGCTTTTCTTCACGTGTTAGAAGAGCAAGGTCCATACCTGCGAAATTCCTCTATAATGTTGCAATGCGACAACAAGACGACAGTTGCCTACTTGAGAAAAGAGGGCGGTTCAAAATCACCCAGCCTGATGAATCTCACCAGGCAAGTGTTCAGATTGATAGACAGTTACAACATTCATCTGGTGTCCCATCACATACCGGGCAAGTTCAATGGCGAGGCGGATCACTTGTCTCGCCTCAGGGTGAACCCAGAGTGGCACCTACTACCCGAGATAACGGAGATCGTGTTTCAAAAGTGGGGAGTACCATATGTCGATCTGATGGCATCGAAAACAGCCCATGTAGTTCCCCGTTATGTCAGTCTGGATTTGTTAGATCAGAACGTGCTGTTTCACGATGCCTTCAGCTGCAAATGGGAGTTCCCACTTGCATGGATTTTCCCCCCACCGTTTCTGATTCCCAAGGTGCTGATGCACTTAAATTCGGCGAAAGGGATTTATCTTATTGTAGTTCCCAAGTGGGAGAAGGTATTTTGGAGACCGGATATCAGGAACCGTGCTCTGAGTCCACCATTCACCATACATCGCCTAAATCGGGTCCTAGTGGACACAGCAACGGGTCTGCCACCGCAGAAGGTCAACGAAATGACCTTACAAGTTTGGAGATGTGGGGGTGGATGTCAAAAATAACTGATTGGTCTTCTGAACAAAAACAACTTTTGCAATCAGGCTGGCGCGCATCCTCCCTTAAAACCTATAAATATGCTTGGCATCGATGGTTAAAGTGGTCCATAGAAAATAATGTGACGACACCACATGACCCGAATGGTTCACAGCTAGCTAGGTTTTTATCGGACTTATTCCAAAAAGACAAATTGTCCTACCGCACAATTTTAGTATATAAATCTGCAATTGCTACTTTATGTAATCCTGATGTTTCAGACAGGTTAAGTTCAAACATTCTAGTTAAGAAAATACTGAAATCTATTGCGATTCAAAGTCCCCGTGAAACGTTTAAGCCTCCCATTTGGGACACTGATATATTGGTAAACTATCTTATAAATAGTACATGTGACGAAAATAATTTATTTCAGTGTTCCAAAAGAACGGCAACACTTTTACTGCTATGTTCAGGCCGCCGCATTCACGATTTGACACTGTTATCTGTCAGTGAAAGTCTATGTGTCTCTGAAGACAATTATGTTGTTTTTTGGCCTAAGTTCGGATCCAAAACGGATAATCAAACTTCTAGACAGTCTGGTTGGCGTTTATTGCGTAATCATGATCACATATCTATTGACCCAGTGTTTTGGATCAAACGCGTCATAAGCTTGTCAGCGGATAGGCGAAGAATCTGTGGAAGTGATAACTTATTTCTAACTGCTTGTGGGCCTCCTAAGGCCGCATCGAAAACAGTTATTGCGGGCTGGGTAAAACGTACGTTACTGGAAGCAGGAATTAAAGCTAGTCCAGGAAGCGTCCGCCCCGCAGTCGCTTCCAAAAATTGGGTTCTTAATTTACCATTGGACGAAATCTTAGCTCAAGGTAATTGGCGTAGTCAGGACACTTTTACTAAATATTATTGTCGCGAAATTCAGCCTACAGTTCCCCAAACACCTGGGGTATCATCTATGTTTGTCCCATTGTTACCACGGAGCAAAGCATTTAATATCACTCTAAAATAAGTGAACTTAGCTGTTTCTCAACAGATCGATTTATTAATAATATCATTGTAATTAAATACTTACACATTAAGTAAGATATTAATCTATTTGTATAATGTTATGATGAATAACTGTTTATGTTGATGTACTTTGATTCACCATCTGATGTGATAATCTAAGAGAGTAATGTTGTTCTTTATGTGTATTTAATTTGGTAACTTGAGTACAGTTTGTATACTAATTGTTTTTGCAATCCATGCAATAAGTAATAAGAACAATATAAACAGTATTACGAAGTACTATCTTAACACCTCAACTGTGCTATTGAATAAGACTTAAAGGTGTTTTTTGAATCATGAATATAACTTCTAATTACTGCCTATTGTGTAACAAACATTTGTTTATTAATAGTTTCTCATCAAGTGAGTGCTCAATAACTCTGGAATAAATGTGTGATATCCTTGTCATTGTTTGCAAAATAAAACAAGTTATATCTTTATGATCTACATTTATTTGTATTTTTTGTCCACTCTTTGCAGGCTGTACCTATTTACTTTTTTCCTTGAAGCTGATTAGGTACCTTTCTTGCTCTTGCTTAGTTATTGACTTGTTTTAAAGACTTCTATAGAATATACCTTTCTTATACTAAATACTAAGGTGCAAGTACCATGTATAATAATTTTGTTATGCTGTTACATAACAAATTGCTAACATAAGCATCTATCACATTGGCTTTATCATGAGTAGATATCCCACCAGGCGATAACAGACACGTCTCATTTATTTAGGCTTCGAATGACGGTACCCTCCAATAAAACGCTTATTAAACAACTTACCTCATTCGAAGCCTATTTCTATTCCTGCCTGGTTTAAATGAGCCGCAATGAAGCTTGTGGTCTTCTCTGACCACTTCAACGGCCGTCGCTGCTGGTGGGGATATTGTGGGGATGAAAACATTACTTCCGGATAGGGTGACCAGAGCTATAAAAGGCACTACAACCGTCATAGATTAGGTAAACAGTGTTGCCACTCTCATTTATTTAGGCTTCGAATGAGGTAAGTTGTTTAATAAGCGTTTTATTGGAAGGTAAAACGCTGATATTAAATCGAAAAATAGGTATTACGTAAATTGATCTCGGTTCGGAACTTGATGAACATCGTCTTACAAAAAAATTGCGTGAAAAGTAACTTTTAGAATGATTTGTCATTGATAATGATAACCTTCGTTTCCATTATTATAACAATCATTTCAGTAGTTTTACTTACACATTATTGTTGAAATTAATATGCATAATACCTGTTAATAATTATTATTTACAATGAGCTTTTTTGTACTATATTTTTTGTGCAGCTTTAGTAACATAGTTAAAACATTAAACAGCAGGACTCTAACCCACGATCTCCGGCGTAGATGGCAGTTGCACTACCCCACTGCACCATCGAGTCAGTCAATTCAGAAACCTTTTTTTATTTTTTAGTAAAAGCCGATGTAAAATAGTTAAACCCAGTAACTCGCGGCACGGATGCATCGCATTGTGACCTCCGGTATTGCGTTTCCGATCAGATATTGGAGCGGTGAGCCCGTAATGCATTGTGAACGGGTTGTCTAGCCTCACAAACCATATAACCCAGAGACTCCGCAGATTCAGGCAACCCCCGCTTCCAATATTAGAGCCAAAGAAACTATAAGTGGCGGAACTATAGGCAGCCAAGGGGCTAGTATAACTTCAAATGCACCGATCATAGTGCTCTAAAAACCCCGGTGCCCCGCAAGTTTGGCAGCTTCATTTACTAGTAAAAGTTAGGCTAAGCCATAGTATAAAGAGAAGGAAGTAGGCTATCTTCATACAAGCGCACCGCGCGCGGCGCACGCACACTTAAACACGACCACGACCCGTTTCCCCTAACTACGCTCATTTAAGCGGGTCGAGATTTATTTAAGTGTGCGTGCGGCCACGTGCGGCGACGCATAGATACTTTGGCGCATACATACAAGCCGCGCGCGGTGCGCTTGTATGAAGATACCCTACTTCCTTCTCTTTATACTATGGCTAAGCGGTATCCTTAAGATATATGGTCTGTGTCTAGCCTCTACTACGTATTAAAGCACTATGTTAGGATTTCATTGAATTAAGTAGTGCTTTCAACAATGATTTTCAATGCAGGCGCTCAGTTCTATTCAGGTTTTGCTATTATTTTATTTTAGTATAAACGTATCGATACAAAGCCGTTAAACTAGATCGGGTATCGGGGTTTAACTATTATCGAAATACTAAAACTTTTTATTTACCTGTACCGGTGTCTGTAATCAAATCTTGCAAGTTAAATTTGACCCACTTCCCGGTTTCCGAAGGCTGAAATTTTGCCGGTTCGTTCAGTTCCGATGACAATGCATTTTAATGGTAAGCATGACCTGAATCGAGATCCAGGATTAGCCTCAGAAGCCGAAGTTTTGTATACGCACTTTATTGTAATTTTTATTGTAATGGACAGAAAGTTTGTTATAAAAATGCAATTAAAAAAAATATAGTATCTCTGTTCCTAGCGCTTTTTCCCGTCTACGCTTACGCTACGGGGTTCGCTTTGCCCATGATCGGGTTATTACAGTGGAGCGACTGCCATCTGACCTTCGTCACCCTTTTGACAGGGGAACCTGACCAACTGAATCATGGTTACACATTTAATTACCCAAATATGCAGGTTTCCTCACGATGTTTTCCCTCACTTTAAGAGCATCGGTTACCGCAATTCGCAGGCAGATAATGTACATAAGTTAGAAAAACTCATTGGTACATGGCGATTGCCATGTACCAAGCGAATCCAAGCGATTGCTTGGGTGCGAACCTGGACCTCACGATCACGAGTCAATATGTTTAACCATTAGGCCACCAACGGTCTTAATTAAAATAAATATAGTATTGGGCAATATACGACAATATAGCTATAGCTTTTCACGCAGCTTGCGTATGTCCTTATTTGGTAAATAAATAGTACTTTGCACCCATCCGAGAAACGTAATAGTGTCAGCACTACATTACTTAGACAGTCAATGTATTTTGCGCCATGCACCAGTGACAGCATTACATTTTCCGGGCGGTGTGTGTATTTTGTGTCAATGTAGGACCGAATTGTGTGAAAAACAAGCGAACTTTAACGTGTAATTATGTTCATTCAGTCAACGCTTCGGGAGATCAATTTATCACCCTGGGTAAAAACCAATAAAAGCTTGAATGAATGGTGCAACTGAAAAATAGTGTAAATATGGGTAGGTCAGCCTCAAAGTGAAATCTTGTCAATCAAATTCTGTTTGTTATTGTGTTATATAATTATCCGATCTAGTCTCAAAATAAGCTCTAAAGGCTTGTGTTAGGGGTACTAGACTAGGATATACATACATACTTGACGACGCGGTTAGTCTAGTTGGTAGTGACCCTGCCTCCGAAGCTAGCGTCCCGGGTTCGATCCCCGGTAAGGGCGAATATTTGTGTGATGAGCACGAATGTTTGTTCCTGAGTCTAGGATGTTTACTATGTATATAAGTATTTATTTCTCTATATAAGTTTGTATATCGTCGTCTAGTACCCATAACACAAGCCTTAGAGCTTACTTTGGGACTAGATCGATTTGTGTAAAGATTGTCCCCTGATTTATTTATTTATTTATTTATTTATACGTATATACATTAATACGTAGAAAACATCCAAGACTCAGGAACAAATATTTGCTCTTACCGGGGATCGAACCCGTGACCACTACCTTCGAAAATACTTACATTAAATAATTCTATTTCAACCAAGTTATCTATTGCACAATCGATTCTCGATAAGACTCATAAGCTACAGCTTTCCTTTAATGACAGCAATGGTGCCATTGCTTTGCACGATACTGAACTTAATTTCTCATTTCGGAGCAAATGGAGAATCAGGATTGGCCGTCATTTGCACTGACACTGGGCTGAGGGCACACGAGATGGCACTTTGTTAGTAGGAAATTTGGATCCCGAATAATATTCGAGTTGACCTGAATTTTCGCCCGCATCACACGGAGTCGTTTATTCCTCTAACTGGTATCTCATTTAACGGATACATGACGTCATTGTCCTCTAACGCGGGTATTTTGTTGAAGTTATCTTTGTCTTCTATATTCTTGAATTAAGAGAACAATCTTGAGGGAGACATAACTACTAATTTAGCGTTGTAGTGCAAGCATGAATTCAATAGCCTGGCCACCTTATATAAGACTCAATATTAAACTATCTCCCTGAAACAAAACAACCCACAATAGGCTAGTTTCCTGAAAAAAAAAACTATTTAGTCCGTCTGTTAGATTATCAAAAAATATTGAACACCTTTTGCTTTTTCATATCAATCAATATTGACAAAGATAACGCGCATCAAAGTTCGGGAGTGGAGTTCTTATGACGTCTGACACCTAATTAGAATTATAATTTTCTACCCAGAAAACAACCCTAAACATTACTTTTAATAAATCAATACTTGTTATTTTATATCTTGCTTACAACCTTCATTGTATCCATCATTATCAATCCTTTCATCAATAGTTGCTATAACAGAAAACATATGCATTTTGTTTATAAGCTAATCTGTCTTCGAATAGTTTCGAAACTGTACAACTCTAACATTCCCTTATTCGCTAAAATCGCTAAAACATAGAACTGACGTTAGAAAACATAATATAATAACTACTCATTAAACTATATCAGTAAATACTTAGTTAGTTTATATCTGCAACCGACCTAATTCTTTCATTTGTTTTGTCAATATCTGCGCCTCTATTCGGGAACGCTAAGTGTAGTGTAGGTAGTGTGTAGTAGTGTATTTCTCATCCCACTCTTACGCATTACGCGTCGTGCGGAAGAGCGGGATGAGAAATCTCGCTCACGAGTCGCTACAGAATCACTTAGCGTTCCCGAATAGAGGCGCAGATTAATTCTGTCTTGATTACAACTAAACTGGACCTCGTAATTGAATCAGCTCGATAAGACTTGCCTTAGATCCCTGTTGTAATGAAGGAGTGTCTGACTTAACTTTATACCGAGTAGATATGCTCGATACAGTCAACTCAGTATAAGATAGATCTGGATCTGAGAGCTTTTAACCGATTAAATGGACGGCACTTTTGACCAAAAGGTTCAATAATGTTTCGTCTCCGTGAATTCACTTACTATTTAACGGATTTTATTGCAGTTTTCACCATCATTTGGAGAAAATGTAAAGGAACGCTTTAATGTATTTTAATACACCCGTGTAAAGTTGGAGCGGGTCGTTAGGATAATGATATAAAATAAAGATTAAGATCGGGTCTGTTTCCGTTATTAACTCCATTATTACCAAGTGTAATTGCTGTAAGCTATGTAGTTTTTTATAATTCTGTAAAAAAGTGTTTCGACCATAACTAAGAATCTTGTCATTTTATGGACACTTCAATAAATTTAATGCAAGCCTTATTTGCTTCACTGATAACGTCGGTGTTCTGAACAAGAGCGAATATGTTAGAATACAAGGAGAAAGTTCTAAGTGCTTTTTGTTTACAAATTGAAATATTTTCGAAGAAAAAATTTTTGCAATGTACGATATATTCTAATTTATTTCGGATTAACTGAACATAGGCGGTATAATAGAGGTTACAGTTATCTGACGATTTTGATGCATGTGGACCAAGTTCAAGGTATTTTCTGTGGACTCTGTGCAAAATCATATGAAATATTATGAAAATTCCATTTCTAAATGTAAAACCGACAAGAACTTCTAAGTACTGATTCAATCCACTAAAATTGCAAGTCCTAGATATTTAAAAAAGTTACTTATTTTGTAAAAGCGCATGGCTCGGTGATTATCTTCATTAAAAGAATAATATACCCATTGATAAAATAACATAAGTTCAAATTTCATCAAATCACTTCCTGTCTTTTCTGAGTTTATTAAAATTGGATACTTACTTACGAGAATATGTAAAATATCTTGTAATAGCAGAACTATTTTAACTCCACTTACCTTGCAGCCAGTCGAAGCAAAAAAGCACTAATTAAAAGAATATACCGGCGCTCGCGGCTCTCAGTCCATTTCTTCCTTATCTTTATAAAAGAAGACGTGCAAAGTTACTTATGAAATAGGTACGAAAAGTGTGAAAGTTATTGAAGTTAACGCTTCGTAAAACTTAAGTTCCCACAGTGAAAGGTGAGATGAAATGAAACAATTTGATTCTTTTAATTCGATTTCTCTCTGACTCATTGGTAGTGTTCCAGTATGCATTCCTTGTTGCGAACCCGAGACGCGCGGGAGCTAGAAACGGCACGAGATGACGTCACGACGACCGGCCCCAGCGGCATAGTATAAAGAGGGGAAGTAAGTTATCTTCATACAAACGCGCGCACGCGCGGCTTGTATGTGTGCGCCAAAGTATCTATGCGTCGCCGCACGCACACTTAAACAAAATCTCGACCCGTTTCTCAGTACGCCAGTCGAAGCTAACACCACGTGAGGTTCGCGCGTCACGGCTTTTCGGCACCGCTAAATGAATGAAAAATGTGTGATAATCGCAGGAGAACGTACTGCTGTGTGTTTGGGTGTCTTAATAATTCATCGATTCCAGAATTGTCTCTGTTCAGATTACCTATTGAACAGAGACAACCCTGAGACAGTAGGCAATTATATTGCGGATTGAGCCGGAGATAGCCTACTACCCCTCTTTAAAATACTATGCCAGCGGCAAGCCGCACTCGCCTTACTGACAGCCACCGGCGACGGACGACTTTTATTGTTGTAAAGAATTAATTAATAATGAGACGGCGAATATATCAGCCCCTATAGTTATACAGTCCACTTTTATTTACGTCCCAGTAGGACCCTAACACTCCTTGAGTGGAAAAGGTCAAACTGTGTGTGAAAAATACACTGTGATATTTCTATTACCTCAACCTCATTTTTATCCATAATGCTAGTAGTGATCACTGTGTTGATTGAACTGGGCACAAGACCGTTAATCCGTTAATCGTTGATTAACGAAGCTAACATTTCGAATAACGGATTAACTTTTTAAATTGTTAAAGGTCTCATTAACTTCCGTTAAAGCAATTAACTTCCGTTAATAGTTAATTAAGTACCTACTATTTTCTAAAGAGATTTCAGGCGGGTCGGCGGTTACACCCTTCGTTTATTAATTTATCATATTTTGCCTAAATTTCCATGGCCCATACCAACATTTTTTGCAAGAAAATAACAAACGCAACGACGTATAAATGCATTTTCTATCACGAGTTAACAATTAATGTTAACTTCCGTAAAATTTTCCGGATTAACGTTTAACGAACTTAACTATTTGAGTAACTGTGTCCAGCTATGGTTCATTGCTATACGAATAAACTCTCGTGTACCGATAATTCAACTCATACTTACCCGCAGCGCTATGTGTGCGTGAACTTGTCTTGCTCGTATGGACGCAGCCACGCCAGTTGTGGCCACGTCACGCCACACAAATCAAAGTTGCATATTTACAAACTCATTCACACATAGCTCCGCACGCGAAGGTGAGCTGAAGTATCTATTCAGCAGCTAAACCATTCACAGAGGCTCTTCAACCAAGAGTTCTTCGCCCGTGATCCAACACTCCTCTTGCCGCGTAAGTACGCTCAGTGACAGCATCGACGAGGATGAAGCTGCACTGGAAAGTCGGGCAACAGAGAAAGCGAATTTTCCGTTCCAAAAGTCCGTTGGAATCCTCGAAATTATTAAGTTTTTTTTATTAATAATAATAATGATTTATTTTAGACTTAGTCCATATAAAATTGTCAGTAATATATTAGGGTCCTTATAATTAAAGTATTAGTCTAAAAATACAAATTGAATAAATTAAAAATTACAAGATTACAAAATAAATTCCACAAGATTCAATTCGATTCGACACCATTCAATTAAAATTTTGAGATTTATATTAATTACTGATACCAAATTTAAGTCTGGAAAATCAGTGGACGATAAATACAGCCACATAATGGCACACATGTACAAACATGTTATGTAGATAGATTTTTTTTTTTAAAAGAAAGAGTTGTTTGTGTTAATAATGCCGTGTTTAGTTTGTAAAGGTCAAATCATGCGCCTATCATTTATTAAAAGTTTGATAAATCAATAACCGGTTTATTGCTCCGTAACATTTTGATATAACCAGCGTAATTTCAAAAACAAACACGAAACTTTAATTTGTGCTTGATGGTTAAAATAATAGAGATTATTTGTTCATGAAATTCCGTCAAGTTTCTCGAGTAGTCTCAAGAGAGCATGAAGGTGCTGCTTTTAATTAATATCTTCGTTAAATATATTTTCAACAGCGTGCTTTAGTTATTATCCATTGAACCAGATTTGAAGTTTTAATATCATGGGGCTGGCCTAACTAGTGTAATCCTATTATAATTCACGGTTTAAGTATCACATTTCACATATAAGTATGTTTCCTGCACCATTATAGTAGTGGTAGATTCATTCCTTGACCTTCATAAGAGCTTGTAACAGCCTAAATTGAATAAAGATAGTTTGACTTAGACTTTGACTTTGGCATTACCATGAGTTTATGCAAACTGTTCTCGCTATCGAAATCTATCGGAAATACTGCTACTGGCCGATACAAGTAAAAGGGACCGAGCGATCGTTTTCTATAGCGGTTAGCGTAAACTCACGGAAATAGTACTGTTTATAAGAATTAATTCTATAACATTCCCAAGATTTCTTTTAAATGTTTAGAATTTGCGGACTCTCTTCTAGATAAATACGAAAATGCTGGGCTAGAATTGAATTAACTACAATTTATAAATCACAGATAGTGCATACAATTATTTAGTAGCAGGTTGTGTTAAGAATTTCACGTATTAGCTACAGTCTGTGGCACACGATGTGAATTTCGAGGGAATGCTAGAAAAATGCAATTTTGTGCTCCTTCAATAGAGTGAAGCTTTGCTGAGTTACAGTCTCGAGTTTAATAACGAGATTCCGCAGAAAAATAAAACAATGGTTAATTTAATTTAACCGTGGACTTGAAGTTTTAATGGATAAAGAAAATGAAAAAGACATTAACTTTCAAAGAGATTTATTGTGGAAATTAAGCAAGGTCAATCGTTGCAACTCTACCTTACTGCGGCGACATAAAGGTATTTTTTGAATAAAGGTCACCAAGCTGTAAGATTAGTTACTATATCTTTAACATTGCAACACTTTATTTATTTACATTCATTGAAATATATAGGAAGGAACTGCTCAAAGCAATTCTCGTGATGCTTACTTTTGAGGTGTCAGAACGTGAATCTGACACCATCGCACGTTCAGTGGCATGGCGACCACGGTCCTTGATGCCCGTTTAAGTGTCACTATTATAATTAAGTATCCAGTACAATTCCACAACCTGTGAGACAGCAGCACCGACCCCACCGTTCACAGTGATATGATAGCGTGTGAATCAAGCAATATTAGACTTTTGTATGTATGTCGTAAGAACTACGACATCAGCAATAGGTAGTGGTTAAGCCATGGCGCTGGCGTTTGACAACCTTCTATGAGATTTGTTACACGAAATTGTACTGATAGGCATATCCTTCTTTTGAGATCTTTGTGTACATTATCTTGCCTGTAATGTAATCACGCCAAGTGGCCACATTATCCATGGTAAAAAAAATCTATTAAACGCTCAGGAAATACGAAAATTTTAGGATCATTATATTTTTATTCGTTACTCAACAGTATTGTATAGCTTGTTGACTTTCGCCCGTTATTACAGCACGGAATGTACTGTTGAATGAAGGTACTTTCAAACCCGAGGCCTGCATAAACAACTGAAGCTTTAAAATGTATGAACTCCGCAACTCAGGGAAATGTTTACGGCCCCCGCGATACGTTCGGAAACCGCCAAAGGAACTTTGCAACTTGAATAGCCTCGAGCTGAATTTTTCAACAAATTTTAAAGTTTAACGCGTGTGGCAAGAGTTATTAAGTGTTTCGAGCGTTTACGTAAATTCAATTTGCAATTTCAACAAGGAATTTGAGTCCGAAAATAATGTTATTTAAATGACTTTATTCCCTTCACGTACCCACATTACAATATATTTTAAGAACATGTTTGATTGACAGCATTTTGTAAGTGCCCTCATTTTTCTACAACATAAGTTCTATTTCTAGAATTAAGTACTGAACTTAACGTCTTGTGATTAATTAAAAAAAAAATATATATTACCATCGACTATCATTTACCAGCCAAAGATACAAATATGTTTAAGGCGCTGATAAGACCTAAATCGGCTTTAAGTAAACAGTATTTAACAAAAGCTATTTGATTTGTCAAAGCGGAAAAAATATACGTTAATATACTTTTCTTCCTACTACGCTTTAATTTCCTCATAATGGCCTTAAATACTCAGCACAAAGCAGCCCTTATTTGCTCTAGAGCAAATAAAGTTGCATACAAATTTCATTATTGCACTGTTTTGTATTTTTTTTTAATTTGGTTGGTTGATCAAGAAGTTTACACCAACAGCTACCCAATCCGTCCATTCACAACCCGAGGCATGGGACAGCCGACCACTCTACTGTGGACTTACTGTTAGCAAAAAAAAAAAACAGGCCACATGTCGGCGGCCATATCGAACTGTGATTGTCTCGTCTAAAATGTTATGCTCAAAGCACTGGCTGATAAGATAGTATGGGGTACAAAAAGATAAAAAAAAAATTGGCATAATATGACAATTAATAGACTAGATACAAGATTTCTGTGACAATTTTCGGATTTTCGACTTTAGCTTCAGAACCAATTAACCGATTTTAATAAATAGGGTATCTTAAGGTTCGAGGAGAACGTGCGAGTGTCATAGGCTATATAAAAATTCTAAGGGTGCGTCATAACAGCTGCCAATATCCTTTTTATTTCGCTAGTTGGGTTTAACTGTACCTTTACGTTTTTTACCAACTTTTAGCAGTAGTAGAAAGAAAAGCAGATTATGCACCTCGCATCAAGTGATTTGTTATTGCGCTCGTGTTTTTAGAGCCCTCACTAGCGTTCGGGCTCCAAACCAACACTCGGCGCAATAATGAATCACTTTCTGCTTGGTGCAACAATCTACTATTTCTTCCTACTACGCTTTAATTTCATCATAATGGCCTTAAATACTCAGCACAAAGCAGCCCTTATTTGCTCTAGAGCAAATAAAGTTGCATACAAATTTCATTATTGCACTGTTTTGTATTTTTTTTTATTTAGTTGTTTGATCAAGAAGTTTACACCAACAGCTACCCAATCCGCCCATTCACAGTCCGACGAGACAGCCGACCCCTCTTCTGTGGACTTACTGTTAGCAAAAAAAAAAAACAGGCCACATATCGGCGCCCATATCGAACTGTGATTGTCTCGTCTAAAATGTTATGCTCAAAGTACTGTCTGATAAGATAGTATGGGTTTCAATAAGATTTAAAAAAAAAATCGCATAATATGACAATTAATAGACTAGATACAAGATTTCTGTGAAAATTTTCGGATTTTCGACTTTAGCTTCAGAACCAATAGACCGATTTTAATAAATAGGGTATCTTAAGATTCGGGGAGAACGTTCGAGTGTCATAGGCTATATAAAAATTCTAAGGGTGTGTCATAACAGGTGCCAATATCCTTTTTACTTCGCTAGTTGGGTTTAACTGTACCTTTACGTTTTTTACCAACTTTTAGCAGTAGTAGAAAGAAAAGCAGATTATGCACCTCGCATCAAGTGATTTGTTATTGCGCTCGTGTTTTTAGAGCCCTCACTGGCGTTCGGGCTCCAAATCAACACTCGGCGCAATAATGAATCACTTTCTGCTTGGTGCAACAATCTACTAATTATCTACACCCATATCATAAAACCTCCATTGGTTAATCAAAAACCGTAGGAAATGACCACCATTTTGACAACCAATTAGGAAAAACCAGTGCTGCGATGAAGAAATAACATGACTTCTTTATCGTTTTTAGTAAAGAAATGAGATTAAATTTGGAACAGCTGTCAAACTCAAGTGGGTCTCTATTCTAGTATCCATAGATATTAAAACAGTTATTGATACGAAACGTCAATTCAGTATATTTTTTTAATATAAACTGCACAATATTTGATCTCGAGTGACGTGAGAATAGAGACTTCATCCGTTTGTCTATGATTTAAAAAAAAAATGGTCTTGACGGACGGCCGCCATTATGTTGATGTTTTGCTGAACGAAAGTAAAATTTTGTTGAATTGAATAGAAAAAGTTGTTTGTAATTTACATTTTAGTTGAAAATATGAATAGTAAGTAGTCTTCTCGGAGTGTGTGTGATGTGAAAATGCGCTGGATATCGGAAATATGCAGCCACGATTGCAACGAATAACTTGTTGCCAGAAAATATTGTTTCTGAACCCATCATGGAGGATTTATAATATGTGTGTAGATAAAGTTATGTATGCAACTCTGCACAATTTGGCCTTAAAACACACGTGCGATCTTATTATGAAACTCGCTAAAAGCTCGTTTCATAAAACCGCACTAGTGTTTTAAGGCCTATCATTATGCAACCGTTGCATAAACTACTATTATATTATTAAAAACTTGCTATTTTAATCGATTTCGATTTTATGTAATCGATTCGATACATAGAAGTTACGTCTGAAATCTTCTTTAAACAGTTCTATTTCTTATTTTTTTTAATTTATGGGTCTATGATCTTTAACACTATTAAATCACGTCCATACTAAAAAATTTGCTGATTTATATTATACGTGTAGTGTGTTTACTTATATAATTCATCAGTTTTTGATTTTCTGTATATAAATGCAGCAGTGTTCACTCTGATGCAAACAGAAGGTGACCGATCACTCAAGGTCAATGGCAGTTCTCAGCGTCTTAAAGCTGAAAACTACTAGTGAAGCAATAAAAGTAGACAGATAAGTTGCGCCGCTGCTATCGAGTAATGGCTGCTGCACGCGACACAGTGGTGCGTTTGCTGCAAGCCACATACTTCTCTCCAAAACATTCCGCCAAAAGTATCATCCTTTTAGCGGAATGTTCAAAAAGGGAATCAAGGAGCTGACTAAATAAAGACCACAAAATAACAATTTGGCTGCTTAAGTATGGCATGTTTAGTGTAATTACTCGTTGAGCTTCAGATGGCGCTTTTAATGATAGAGTGGGTCCAATTCGAAACTGTGTCGCCTAAATTTAAAACTCCCTAAACTAAACTCCCTAAATAAGAAACGTCAAATTCGATTTAGTATTGCACCAAGCTTTTAAAATCGAGTTTGACGTTTCTTATTTCAAATTTAGCAATTTTTAAATTTAGCTAACACACTTTCGAATTGGCCCCAGTGGTTCCAATTCGAAACGGTGTCTTCTTAATTAATATTTTCCTACATTTTTAATAGGAAACGTCAAACTCGATTTTATAGAGCACAACGCTGGCAAAATAAAGTTTGACGTTTCGTATTTAAAATTTAGTGACTTTATATTTTCGAACACACTTTCGGATTGGCCCATTAAATACTTAACAAATATTGACTTTTTTTGAAAAATAATATTTTTATACTATTTCGATAAGTGGGTCTCGATGTCGAGTCTCGACCTTGAAGTCCCGGATTTGGAAAAAATATCTGGTATTTTGAGATATGAGAATTCGCGGGACCCAAATCCTAAACGCAATATAAACGTTTATATTATAACGCGAAAATCCTATAAAATACAACTGAAACTAATTAAAAATACATTTATCGATGAAGCTTATCTTAGCCACGGTTGAATGAACAGCCAATAGAATAACTTATCGGAAAGCTTCTAACTTGGCGCTGTCTCTAGTATTTCGAACCGTAATATCGAACTTAGCGCAGCCACTGTTCTTATCGTCCTTCGTCGAGGCGATACGCTCAAGTTCGGTGGCAAGTGGCCATGTTTGTTGTTTGCCTGTTTTGTCCCAACCATTTGTTGTTAAAAGCAAAAGTCAATAAATGTTATGAGTTCCCGAGTTGTCAGTTTTCGGCTGTTACGTTCCCAAGTTCTTAGGTATTCGCTTACTTTGGTATTTGAAAATTCTTTTACGAAGTCTGTTATCGGTGTAGGCTTTCATACCTTAGGTTATAATTTTTATGTACTGGAGTATTGCGTGGTTAAATTGAATGTAAATCGTTTGTAGCAGATAGTAACAAAATCACTTACTTTTACCTCTCCACGAATCAATGAGTGGCTCTTTTACCACTCTAATAAGCAGAGGAAATAATTATTTCTGTCTCAATTTATTATTTAAAATAGCTTATAAAGAACGTGGACTTAGGTTCAAAGGCAAAAGGAACAATTCCCCGCAAAGCCTTCAGGAACAGATCCTTCTCAACTTTATTATTGTTTGTTCACCCCCTCTATTTATTCAATCCCTTTAACATTTTTCTTAGAATTTTATAAGGTAATAGGAACAGAATTATATAGTAATCTATACATATAATAAAATCGTAAAGGGGAAAAAGTCTGTACATTGCAGATAACAATGAAAAAATGCTATGGGGGGATTCAGAATGAGCAACAGAACAAAGTCCAATGGTTTTTGAATTTCCAGCTGTTTTTCTGTTTGTCTAATTGTATGTGCACGATAAACTTTAAAACTACTGAATGAATGTCAATGCGGTTTTCGATAATATATTCAAGAGCACTTCAGGCAGGACAATTGCTGTAGAAACTTTTGGAAAAAAACTGGAAGGAGGTTTCAAATAAGAATGAAATTATTCGATCCGTATATATTTAATTTATGTACGTTGTGTTCTATGTATTTCCTTTTACCTCATGTACCGATTTTGATGATTCCTTGTTTGTGGACATGTTATTTATTCGATGTTTTACTGTTTTTTGAAAGCGTATATTTTTTAACAGATTAAGGACTTTGAGTTGCGTCAGGCGGGTTTCACTCCGCTCTTTAGGTAAGCTCGGCAGTCGCGATATGCTTGGAGCTGTAAATCGCTGTAGGTTGCATCTCGCTCACTCGCTGGTCGAGTCGCGCGTCGTTGTCGTTGGTAGACGCGGATAAAAACTGACAACCCTAGCGTACACGAAGGAGCACGTTTTATGCGACGGAGAGAGAAGGCATGATTAGGCATATTTTCTTACCTAAACACCAGTTTTGTTAGAGTGTGATTCTTCTGTACGTTAGTACTATTATCTATTCTGTGGTTGCGTTGCGTCTATAGGCGCTCGCCCTCCCGGCGCTCTTTTTGCAGCGACGCAGTCGCGATACAGTCGCAAAACGGCCGCGATGCTGACGTTGCTGTATATCATAGCCCACGCAGACATGATTCTACATTGATAATATCGTGATGCACCGGCCTAGGCAAGCCAGGCACGGGGATACGTTAAACCTTTTTATCTCTCTGACTATCTTTCTCGTCGGCACTAGTGTGAGAGAAACGGTTTACTTGGATTACTAATAGTATGGGCAAAAAACTTTTCCCAAGGTATCAGATCCCAAACTATTTTACTCAAATTATCATTTAGCAAAAAATCATTAGTCAAAACAGTTAATCGCAATTTTTAAGTTAGCAAGAGTATTTTTTGCCAAATAAGTACTTACGTAAGGGATACAAATTAACCCTAACCTAAACTACCCATGACAAAGCAAAACTATGCCAAATGATAATTTGACCAAATGACTAAAATGCAAAATGTAAATGTGCTAAAGATTCGTTTGGGAAATGAAACTACTGCAATGAATTCTTTGGGACGTGAAATTTGGCGGAAAATATTTTGCACAAATGCTTACTTGCTAGGGTAGTTGCATCGCTACAGACGCGAACGAAATGTGTGTTTACGAAACGCGCGACTGTATCGCTACAAAAAGTCGCCGTGCACGCGTGTACTACCCTTTATGATAAAAGAACATGACATAGGGCGAGTGCCCTAGTTCTTTTATAATAAAAGGTATAACTTCACAAACTAATAAATAGTCAGAGGAAGGCGGTAATTCCATTGTTAGGAGTAATATTGCAGCCGAGTTTGTGTAATGTGGAGGCGAGGAAATAGAGTTAGAAGTAACTCTTAACCTACTTCGCGGTTACACTAGGACTAATAACGCACTGCGATTTTGAACACACGTTTGTGTTGAACAGAATATCTGAAAATGCAAAAGTGAATGGTAAATTCTTAATGCAGCAGTTTTTTCTCTTTAATTATTAAATCAATCATTATTATTTAAACAGCTTTTATCGCTCTTTAATTATATTTAAAATAATTTTACCTTTTAATAATACTGCAATCAAAGTACTTACTTGAAGTTTAATTCGTTTTTAGGGTTCCGTACCTCAAATGGAAAAAAAACGAATCCCTTATAGGATCACTTGTGTGTCTGTCTGTCTGTCTGTCTGTCTATCTGTCTGTCTGTCTGTCTGTCTGTCTGTCTGTCTGTCTGTCTGTCTGTCTGTCTGTCTGTCTGTCTGTCTGTCTGTCTGTCTGTCTGTCTGTCTGTCTGTCTGTCTGTCTGTCTGTCTGTCTGTCTGTCTGTCTGTCTGTCCATCTGTCACAGCCAATTTGCTCCGAAACTACTGGACCGATTGAGTTAAATTTTGGTATACATATGTAAGTCTATGACCGATGAATTTTAAACATGGGGGCCACTTTTGGGGGTAAATTAGAAAATTAAAGAAAAAAAGTTATGCAATCTATATTCTGTGACATATCAAATGAAAGGGCTTATTATGAGGATCTTAAATATATTTTCTTTTGAATTTCAAGTAAAATAATTTAGAAGTTATTTAGGAAAATATGCGAAAATTGACCATTACCCCCCTTATTTCCGAAACCACTGGGCCTACAATTTTGAAAAAATTACAGAAAATAGTTCTTTACCTATAGATTACAGGAAAACCTATAAGAAGTCTATGGTATTTAAAGTAAGGTAGTAAATTTCAGATAATCATGTACGAACGGAACCCTCTCCACGCGAGTTTAACTCGCACTTGTCCGATTTTTAACAAAAACATCAAGAGGAAAGCAAACATTAGTATGTTTCAATCCAATATATCATTAAAGTTTATCTTTCTATTTATAAATAAATGGATCGAATTAGCTTTCGGAGTTGTTTATCAGGTCGAAGCGGGACGTTGATATCGTCGGGATACATTCGCTCGTGGAGGAGGCGCCTAAGTAGTAGAAAGCGTTTTTTCCGCAAAAACCGTAACGGTAAAAGCGCAGTGTGTTCTTGTTGGAAGCCAGGGATTACTCGTTCCAAGTCCCGCAGACCGTGCCGTTAACTTAATTAAGCACTGGCTTATATTCCCTACAACACTATGAATGGCGTCAAAGAAATACACAATGCCAATAAGCTACTTAAGAAGAAAACCTTTATCTACACCCATACCATAAAACCTCCATTGGTTAATCAAAAACCGTAGGAAATGACCACCATTTTGACAACCAATTAGGAAAAACCAGTGCTGCGATAAAGAAATAACATGACTTCTTTATCGTTTTTAGTAAAGAAATGAGATTAAATTTGGAACAGCTGTATAAACTCAAGTGGGTCTCTATTCTAGTATCCATAGATATTAAAACAGTTATTGATACGAAACGTCAATTCAGTATGTTTTTTTAATATAAACTGCACAATATTTGATCTCGAGTGACGTGAGAATAGAGACTTCATCCGTTTGTCAATGATTTAAAAAAAAATGGTCTTGACGGAGGATCAAATCGCCACGCCGCCATGTTGGTGTTTTGCTGAACGAAAGTAGAATTGTTGTTGAATTGAATAGAAAAAGTTGTTTGTAATTTACATTTTAGTTGAAAATATGAATAGTAAGTAGTCTTCTCGGAGTGTGTGTGATGTGAAAATGCGCCGGATATCGGAAATATGCAGCCACGATTGCAACAAATAACTTGTTGCCAGAAAATATTGTTTCTGAACCCATCATGGAGGATTTATAATATGTGTGTAGATAAAGTTATGTATGCAACTCTGCATAATTTGGCCTTAAAACACACGTGCGATCTTATTATGAAACTCGCTAAAAGCTCGTTTCATAAAACCGCACTAGTGTTTTAAGGCCTATCTTTATGCAACCGTTGCATAAACTACTATTATTTAATTGCATTGATTTAAAATTCGCTTTGTTTCAGTGGCACAATTAGAAAGGTATTCATCCAAATTAGTAAGATAGACATAAAATCCAATGCACCATGGTCCAAAATTTTCTTAATAAATTGTTCTTTGAGCCCGTAAAAACACAAAAGCTCATGACAAGACCCTTCGATAAATAAAATAGTAAGTAATTAAGGTTACCTACCAATAAAGCAAACGACAAAGGAATTTCGCTGCTTTTTCTGTATGTTGTCATTAGTATCCTGAACAAACACTTTAATGAAAATTGCTACGGCAATTTTCCATTGTTTTTACCTGACTGCAGCGAAGCATAAAGAAAAGAAGCATTTATTCGGCTTATTGTAAATTAACATTGAACTTAAAACTAACTAATTAAACACGTAGTAAAACAATAGCCGAAAAGGCATCCAGCTCAGCTAAATGCTGTGGCTCGGAGCAGCAGCGCTGATTTTCAGCTGGACCCGGAATTAATGAAAAGTAGATGGCAAACAGTGGCAATAATTATTATTAATCGGCGATTTAAAAAATTAAACAAATTTATCTACACCCATATCATAAAACCTCTGTAGTGTAATCAAAAACCGTAGGAAATGACTACCATTTTGACAACCAATTAGGTAAAACGAGTGCTGCAATGTATTCCCGTATCGATTTTAGTATAGAAATGAGATTAAATTTGGAACAGCTGTCAAAACTCAAGTGGGTCTCTATTCTAGTATCCATAGATATTAAAACAGTTATTGATACGAAACGTCAATTCAGTATGTTTTTTTTAATATAAACTGCACAACATTTGATCTCGAGTGACATGAGAATAGAGACTTCATTCGTTTGTATATGATTTAAAAAAAAATGGTCTTGACGGAGGATTGAATTGCCGCCATTATGTTGGTGTTTTGCTGAACGAAAGTAGAATTGTTGTTGAATTGAATGGAAAAAGTTGTTTGTAATTTACATTTTAGTTGAAAATATGAATAGTAGTCTTCTCGGAGTGTGTGTGATGTGAAAATGCGCCGGATATCGGAAATATGCAGCCACTATTGCAACAAATAACTTGTTGCCAGAAAATATTGTTTCTGAACCCACACTGAGAAAAAATTACTGTACCGACATATGTAAAGAGACAGAGAAAAACGTACCTAACGTAAGTAGAGACTCGGCTACGTAGATAATGTTGCGGGCTACATAGATAATGTTGCGGACTACAAACGCCTGTATATGTTTTTACATTACCACGTAACAATCAACATTATTTCGGATTCTTCGACATTATTTGGACTTGGCTGCGAATACATTACGGTAATGCAGGTATAGCATCAAAAATTTTCTCAGTACATCATGGAGGATTTATAATATGTGTGTAGATAAAGTTATGTATGCAACTCTGCATAATTTGGCCTTAAAACACACTCGCTAAAGCTCGTTTCATGAAAACCGCACTAGTGTTTTAAGGCCTATCATTATGCATCCGTTGCATAAACTACTATTGAACTATATGAACAAAACAAAATAATTTAAAAAATTAACAAAGATGAATAGCTATGAGCGTGCGTGTGTGCTGAAATTGGTTGCTATAAAAAGTAAAAGTAAATAAATAAAAGCGATTATCAGAAGAAGCAGAAAAACATTATTCCATACATAAATTTAATGGCTCGACAAAGAATACATTATAAAGGAGTGTTATAAGGCCATTTATTTCATATTTATTTTAGAGCAATCTGTCCTTAATTTGTACTTAACTTGATAAATGAAATAAGAAAATAGTGAAGAAAATGCACGTGAGAATTATGCATGTTTTGATTCGCAGTTTTCAGTACGTATGTGTTTTCCAGCTATTTAATTATTTTAACAAATTTCGTCTCTCATTAGCGCGCCCGTTAATGTTATGAGGAGTAAGGTTCCTATGTCCTTGGAAGAGCTGCACCGAATACTACCAAGTTTGAAGACACGAACGAACATGAAGTTTATTGGGGCTGACGGGTCAAGTTAGGCTCGCTGTCGAGTTCGGTGACGAAGTGTCATTTATTAGAACTACACCCCAACTCCCAGGTGTATAAGAACTTTCCCTTGCTCACCGTACCTATTTAATTATACCAAATTAATCCAATTGCTAAAATTTACATTGCAATTTGACATCCACTGAAAATAAAGCCGAATGAATGTGGCATTAGCGCTGGAAATCATTAAGAACCAATTAAAAGTTTCCCGATCGGGTTTGCAACGAGAACAGAGAACTGTTTTCCTATTACACAATTTGCATTGCATTTCCTCTGTTTTTAAAAATGATCTGTAAATCGGTTAATACCACAGAATAGATATTAGTACTATCCTACAGACGAATCACTGTCTAACAAAACCAGTGTTTGAGTACGAAAATATGCCTAATCATACCTTCTCTCTCCGTTGCATAAAACGTGCTCTTTCGTGTACGCTAGGGCTGTCAGAATTTTATTTGAGTCAGCGAGCGAGTGGCCAGCTACTGTGATTTACAGCTCCGAGTTGTTCGACGGCCGACCGCACAGAAAGTGCGGAGTGAACCCCTCTGGTAAAGCTAAAAAGTGCTATTATTTTTGTCAATTTTCGTTTGATAATTATAATTAACAGTAAGAAGAGCTCGGGGGAGTGGCGGCACTAAATACACTTTTCAGTTTAAGTAATATTTTTAAAATTACAATGTCGTTTATCTTTAACTTTAAATTTATTGATAACATCTTTTTTGTTGCGCGTTTTTTTTGAGACAAATGAGCGATAGTAGCGAAGTCAATTTCTCAAAACCTTTATATTTTTACTTTCAGAGATTTTCGATATTGTAAGACATTAAATATGGCGAAGATAAACAGTTTTGACGGACGCTGATGGATGCGCCGATACGTCTTGCTGAGCACACGTATTGAGTGCTGGGTCGAATGTGAGCCGTTGAGTGCTCACTCAGTTTACTTTATTGGATTATGAGTATCATTATTACTTTTAATGGGATAAGCTGGGATACACATCAAAGTTCCTGTTGATTTAATTAAAGATATAAGTGCTTTGAGCATTAGTAAAATTATCAAGAAAATACGTCGAATTTAATTTACGCTCGTAAGTACAGTCAGAGCGAATTTAGTAAAAGCAATCGAAAAACTTCGTTTCGAAGACGTCTTTTAGACGAGGAACGGTCAGAATTTAGTAATTGAGTTGTGAACAAAAGTACGAGTCATCGACATCCCGCCTGTGTCATGTTTGGGGAGGAATTTGAGACTCGGCCAATGATAAATAAAGAGGGTCCAGCTAAATACAAGAGCCGGCGATGCCTTGTTATTTTGACTTATTTATGTTCATAGAACTGAGTATTTTGGTTAATGCTGGGAATCTGAATTGTGGAAGTGATTTTGAACCAGAAAAATTGCATTTTTATATCAATCATTAGGTTTACACATGCCAAATATCTGCTTATTTTGACCAGGAGACTCTGATACACGAAAGATCAAACTAATTCTCATATACATTTGATCTTTCCAGTGTCATTCAAACTAAGTATTGCTTTAATTCATGTGCCAAATCGGAATAAACCAGCAAAGAACACTTTTTATTTGAAATGCTTTTATACAAACGTATTTCATCACACTTGCTCGGAAAGCGTGTTATTATACGCATACGCATGCGTACAGAGCAGCTATAGCCGATTTACCTCCTACGGGAGTTATGGATTTGGTATGTTTTATAACTCCAGAAGACGCGCGGGGCGTGCGCGCTGGGTCTGGCGGCGATCCTTTTTTTATAGAAGTAGCGCGCAATCGACGCGACATACAGTTTATTCTACCCACCTGATTCACGGTGTACAATGGGTTTCTTTTTTCTGTTTTTGTCTAATTTTTATTTCATTTTGTCACAAATGTGATGAAAAAAATTGTGTGTATCACAGGCATTATGGGGATAACAAACTCGAGTCATTAAAAGCCTTCGGCGTCGGGCTTCTCATAGACTCTCGTTATTTATTCCCTACTTACGGCAACTAGATGCACCATGTACTATTTGTAGCTTTTCAGTTCAATAAGCCTAATATATAAATACTTGAAAAACACACGGTTTTACTCACGATTTATTGTCAGAAATAGTCCGACATGTTTCGAACTCGAATGGAGTCCTTCCTCAGGGTTTGAGTGCGGTCGTGGTCAGAGCAACCCGCGCATTGCCCGCCGCGCAGCGCGCTGCGCCCGTGCAGAGGATGCGGGCGCGGAGGCGGCGCGGGGCGGTGCAGGCGCTGCTGACGTGCCCGGCTGCGGCTGGTCGTCGGTGGTGAACGACGGCAAACATGCCGAGCTCACGGTGTCCACAAGAGTTTCGACGCGTACAGTATTCCGAATGGCTGGGAAAACGGGCTTCCACGCTGGTGGCAATTCCGAAGCCGTTTGGGTGGAAGCCGTGTGTTTTTCAAGTATTCATAACGTCTCACGAAAGTTTTGACTATAAGCCTAATATAAATATATAATTAGAATTCTGTAACTACTTGTTTTCGTAAGACGGATAAAACAAAAGTTCCTGTCGTAAATGTGTATTGTACGGAATATTTCTCAAATTCTAAACACTGACGGCTAAGGGCGCTCGAACACGACGACTTTTTGTAGCGATACAGTCACGCGTTTTGTGAACGCGCGGCAGCATCGCAGTATGTGGCTGCTTGTCGCATACTGAACGTGCGACTGTAGCGATGCAGTCGCGCTTGGTCGATTAAGCATCGTTACTGTATCGATACAAACGCACGACTGTAGCGATGCAGTTGCTTTGTTTCGATTCAGCACTATATCGGGCGACATTAGGGGAGGGTATAGCGATGGGGGTAGGTGTGTGTTGTGTATCTATGCTGCATCGCGATAGTACGATGCAGAATCGTGCCTGCGTAAGTTATGGTATACGGCCAGCGACAGCATCGCGTTAGTATAGCAGCTTTGCGACTGCATCGTTGGAAAAAGTCGTCGTGGGTGAGCGCCCCCTACGCCGTGCTCTGTAGACATGGCGGAATGAAAGATTAATGAGCAGGCCGAGGAGACAAAAGAATTAATAAAAACAATTTTAGCATTCAGCTACCCTGTAAGGCGGTTTAGGCGTTATAATGAACATATAACGTATTCTAATATAATTTGAGTCTATATATAAAGGAGAGCTCAAAACGGTCGGAAGAAGCTAAGAGTGGCTTCACTTGGCGATAAAAACTTATGAATATAACGGAGAAAATCATTGAAAATTTTGCCTTTATTACTTTGTATATACCTACTCGTAAGTGATAAGGCCGGGTTTTATAAAGGCCCCGTTAACTCCGCTAGCCTATCCCACATCGGCAACAAGAGAGTCACAACACATGAACTACATTTATTGCGTTGTGACGCTCTCGTTGCCGATGTGCGCTATGATTCTATTTTGAAATTAGGTATGGATCGTATTTTGGCAACCGCAAATAATAGTAGTTTATGCAACGGTTGCATAATGATAGGCCTTAAAACACTAGTGCGGTTTTATAAAACGAGCTTATAAACGAGTTTCATAATAAGATGCCACGTGTGATTTAAGGCGAAATTATGTAGAGTTGCATACATAACTTTATATACACACATATTATAAACGACGATGGGGATCCTCCGTGTGCGGCGCCGATGGGGCCCCTCCGGCTGGCGGCGGCGCCGGCCTGTAGCTCATACCTGTGTTGTTATGACCATTACGATACTAAAATCGATACTGTAATAACATTACAGTACAGTTTGTTATAATGGTGGTCATTTCCTACGGTTTTTGCTTACATTATGGAGGTTTTATGATATGGGTGTAGATAAACTTATTTATCAACGGGTTTTTTATATTTTTTTCTTTAACCATAATAGCTATAGAGGCAGTTGTATTTTTCCGATCATGCATAAGTCTCACGGAATATCGGCGTAAAGTAATAGCTTGCTATTGCGTTTCGTATGGTGAGTGACGAGATCCGGAGGCCTATTCTGTTCTCTCATCCCCATCCCATCCCCATTTCCCATCCTCCCTAGACTGGCAACGCATTGGCAACACCTCTGGTGTTGCAGGTGTCCATGGGCGGTGGTGATCACTTTCCATCAGGTGGGCCGTCAGCTCGTTGGTCAGTCAATTGACATAAAAAAGTAGATTTCTGGAATTCCTATTATTTGGAGATTTTCCAATGTGTAGTTTCTGGGATAAAGAGGTCTCACGGCGTACATTTTCTTGGGGTTTCTCAAACGATGAATATCTTTCAAACGATGCAATGAAAATATCAGAAATAAGTAGGTACTTTTATGCTACATAATGGTAGATCTTTCACATGCAACACTGCATGTTGGCAAATAAGAACAAAAAAATGATTGGTTGATTGAGTTTTCTTTTGTTCTCTTGAAAAATATATTAATTTAGTGCATTTACATACTGAAAATGTGCCAAATGCGAGCTCAATAGCAGTTCGTGAGAAAAGGAGTTTGACAGATAGATAGACAGACAACATTATTTTTGTATATATAATACTTTTTTAAAGTTTTGTACGGAACCCTTAAAGAAAATTCTATTATCCTTTTGAACGCCCCAGTCGGCTGTAGCCGACAGCAGATTTCCATGGTCCTGACGCCACGATATGCCGTTTTCTATACATTTGCGTCGGCTACAGCCGTCGTCGAGCGCTCGTGGCACGCTTTGTCGCCGTTAGCCGTGGCGTTCAAAAGGTTAATTAAATGTTTCAACACAATTGAATCAAGCATTACATGCATGAAGGTAAAGCGACGATGTGTTTTTATTTGAGCAAGATAACTGACATCGGTTCTGATAAGCATATTATTATATTGGGCCAATTTGAAAGCGTGTTCGCTAAATTTAAAAGTCGCTTAACTTGAAATAAGAAACGTTAAAGTCGATTTTGACAAGTTGGAGCCATACTAAATCGAATTTAACGTTTCTTAAGTTTAAGCAGTTTAAAATTTTGGCGACACGGTTTCGAATTGGGCCCACTGGCATTTTTTTTAAATAATATTAAAATTTCAATAATATTTTGTGTAAGGAAGTATTAAACAGGATTATCGATATACATATAAATACATACCTATTTTAATGTTTCGATATTATGTTCGTCTACTCGAGCGTGTGGAATAATCTAATCATATATTATACGAATGAGGTCAGGATTTCATGAGGTACAGGGGTCATCGCGTATTGTGTGCGCTATCAACGCTGTAAGTACGTATTATATCACCAGTAATTTGCTACCAAGGCATATAATATTTTTGTAGAGGTAATTTTATCTGAATGTGTTTTAAAATAAAATATTCGCGAATAGTTTTTTTTCCATGGTAACAATTTTTTATTATACACGGATGTATGTATAAATATTATTAAGGGCACGATATAAATATTATTAAGGGCACGGTAAAGTATTTTAAAATAAAGTGAAAAATATAATTTCTCAAGACTAAATGAAATGTACACTTCATAAATGTACCTATTCTTTTCTTTCAATGTTTTTATTTTCATACTTGATACTTTTTCTTTTAGAAAATAATACTCAAAATCAAATAACTACAAATTGACAGAATTCAACAAAAACACTGTACGCTGTACGCTACATTATCATACCATATAAATTTATACTATTAACGCGGATACGTGGCTGTTTAATAAAAAATTAAAAAGTTTCTACTTTTACAACGGAACCCTAAAACACTAGAGTTTATCAATGACTTACATTTTATTTATATAATTACATACACAGCTCTTAAATAACTACCTATAAATCGTCAGAACAAATTCCATTCGTTCAGTACGCGGCCGAGACCTTCTAGCGATAGATAACACGAATAAACAAGAAATTAGTTTACGGGAGCCACTCGTGTAGGGTAATATATCAAGTGAACTAACAGACGCCAAGAACATGAAGGTGGTGGTGACAGGAGCCGCAGGGTTCCTGGGCGCGCGGCTCGCGGCCGCGCTGCTGGCGCCCGGCTGCGCGCTGCGCGTCAGCGAGCTGCTGCTGGTGGACACGCTGGTGAGTGCGCCTGCGGTGCCCGCCGCCGCGTCGCACGTGCGCGTGCGCAGCCTTTCCGTCGATCTCGCCGCGCCGGGCGCCGCCGAGCGCATCGTGGAGCCCGACACCGCCGTGCTGTTCCACCTGGCCGCCATCGTGAGCGGGCACGCCGAGCGAGACTTCGACCTCGGCCTCAAAGTGAATTTTGATGCGACCCGCGCGCTTCTGGAAGCCGCGCGTCAACGCGCGCCGGCGCTCGTCTTCGTGATGTCCAGCACGGTGGGCGTGCTGGGCGGCGAGCTGCCGCCGGTGGTGGACGGCGAGGACGCGGCGCCGAAGCCGCAGAGCTCATACGGCTGCGCCAAGGCGATGGCGGAGCTGCTGGCGAGCGACTACGGGCGGCGCGGGTTCTGCGACACGCGCGTGCTGCGGCTGCCCACGGTGAGCGTGCGCGGCGGCGGCGCCAACCAGGCCGTGACCTCGTTCGCGAGCGGCGTGGTGCGCGAGCCGCTGGCCGGGCTCGAGGCGGTGCTGCCGGTGGGCCCGGAGCAGGAGCTGTGGCTGGCGGGCCCGGCCGGCGTGGTGCGCAACCTGCTGCACGCGGCGGTGCTGCCGGCGGCGGCCTGGGCGCCGCGCCGCGTGCTGGCGCTGCCGGGGCTGACGGTGTCGGTGCGCGAGATGGTGGCGGCGCTGGGCCGCGTGTGCGGCGCGGCGGCGGCGGCGCGCGTGCGCTGGGAGCGGCAGCCGGAGCTGGCGGCGATGGTGGCGACGTTCCCCCCGCGGCTGGACGCGAGCCGCGCGCTGGCTCTGGGCTTCGCTCAAGACCGCAGCTTTGACGATCTTATCCGCGAGTACATCCGTGACGATCTCGGCGGCCGGCTGCCGTAGCCGAGCGCTCGCAGCTAATCGAGCACTGCTTTACTGGTAAATAAAGATAACCTTACTGGTACCCTATCAGTGTTTTATTTTCGACGTCACGTTTTACTTCTTACGATATACGGACCAACATTTCGGACACGGTGTGATGAAAGTTGTAGAAGTTTGATAGCCAGTAACTCTTGTATATTACGCATTATGTGAAATCAAATGTAGGTTGGAAAGATAGATCCTTTATCGAAAAAGTTCATTTTAAATTAATCGCTATCACTTCTTTAGGTACACATCAGAAGACGGATTCTTATCAACCCTTTTTTTCGCAAACCATTATGATAACCTTACATTGCACTAAATTTGGTGAAGGATTTGGTCACAGACATGTAACTATTAACCATTATTTTCTCATTATTTAACAAGATATAACTTAATGGCACTTTTGCTTTAGCTTTTAGCACTGATCATAACAATTAATCTCGGGGTATTTTGGATATTAGACATTATCCTATCAGTTTTGAATCTATAAAATGATTATATACTTTAGCGACGAGGCAAGGAATATATTTTCCTTAGAAAGTATAAACAAGAAAAAGAAAATATTTGTATATTTCCCAGTAAGGAAGCGCAAATATACATTCCTTAAAAACAGGCGTTTACAACTTGTTTGTGAGAAACGTGTTCACCTCCCAGCGGACATTCTCGACTACTATTTGAACGGAAACGAGAAATATGAACATGTAAAACTTATTTAATATAACTATCATTAAGTAAGGAAAAAGTTGTAATAACATTTTGCATGGACCGGATTTTTGTTTGGTGTTTTAAAAGTGTCACAAATTCATTTTTATTGCCCCTTGGATATTTACGGTTTATAATTTAATGTTTAGTAATTACACATATATTTATTGTTAAGCACTTACTAGTAAGTACCTGATATCATGAACAACAAGTTCACGCCATTACATAAAATTGGCTCCAGACGCCCTAGCATAGTAGCGTTCATCACTAGCATACGTATATTTATAGTGTTTGTTCAATGTGTTTTATCTGCGATAAATGCTATGCTAGAGCCTCAGTCAGTAACACGTGTCGTAACGGTATCACGTCCAGTGGACCCTCGTGCCTGACGTCGTTAAGAGACACGTGTGATTTTAAGGGGCTATGTACATCGAAATAAGCGGCGTCGTCCGATTCTGGCTATGCGAATTGCGATGCATGGCCTTAAGGAGCAGTTAGCAGGTAGTTTTATAGACGTATTTTTTTGGCATACTTAAACTACGTTTCCTCAAGGGACAGTCAGCTCTACAATCGAAACACTCATTGGCTAGTATGAATGTCAGCATGATAAATTATCTCTTAGTTTGTCTTTCTCATACCAGTATTGAAGAAAGGGAGACCCTGAGAGATAAGATGAAGATACTCATCCTTGTGTCGTCCATAATAGGACCGCAGCGTGAAGTACCTACTGATACCGACGTTAAAGCGTTTTCTCTTAAAGACATTACTTGAGTAAGATATCAGTCTTGAGCTCAGCCTTTTATACGGTGACCAGTGTAGCTTCAACTATTTACGAAGCCGAATGTATCCGTGTTTTCAAGAAGCACTTCCATGCCGATTAGATGTTCGAGTTTCTGAAATAAGCTCATATATATAGACAAAACATGTCTCTCGACACCCGTTACATGTCAGCTCTCATTAGCTAATTAAAAAAAAATATTTACAGTGTTTCTCACGAGATGGAGGCTTAATACATTTCTCGCATGACTTGTACATAGGTTACCTAAGCGAATTATTCAGAGGGAACAACTTCTGATGTAGAATTCTATTATCGGTGTTGAGATAAATGGATCCCCAATTTGCTAAGCTGCGTAAGGCAAAGACGATAGCGGACAAATTATTTGGTAAGTAAATCACTCAATAAGTATATCTTAAAGAGGATCACCACTAAGTTCTTTGGATATAAATTATCTTTTCTTAGTGTGTTAATTGACGACATCGTAATCCTAGCGGTTTTCCCGTTTCTCATAAGAGGTACTACGTTTTGATAATGTTCTCAGATTTGGCAGGGCCGGTAGTATAGCAATAAATTTGGCACAAAGGTTACTTTATTTAAAAATACAAAACTGCAAGTGCATTGTAAAGACAAACATTACCAACTCATAAGAAACGCCATGAAAAAACTACTGAACTTATAATCAGACAGCAATTCATTTCAAAATTATTTATTACCTAATTCTAAGACGTTTCAACTATGTTGTATAGGTCTTTAAGTCTGATCTCGCATTTAAATAAATAGCTATTCAAGACTAACCAGGGCCTCTACACGACATTGTCGAAGCGATGGATAGCGCGATGGTTTTACAATACGGCCGCCTTTGCTGTCAAGTTAATAAGAGCTACCATATCATAGCAAAATTATTTGCGATATCGTTCAGGCAATATCGAATATAGGCCCAATTTTAAAACAGGTCAAAGTCAGAGAAGGATAAATTTACTCTCTTACGTCGTTCCCACCACCAGATTTGATTATCATGGGTTTTTGTAACTGTCCTTGGTTAAGTACGCTTGTAAAAGTAGTACGTATATCTATAACACCGATGGGTTTATTTTGGTGCAATCGCATCCCGCTAGGCGGGTTTCACTCCGCTCTTTAGGTAAGATCGGCCGTCGCGTTGCTCGGACCTGTAAATCGCAGCAGGTTGCCGCTCGCTCACTCGCGGGGCGATTCACGCGTCGTGGTCGTTGGATGACGCGGATAAAAACTGGCAACCCTAGCGTACACGAAAGAGCACGTTTTTTACGACGAAGAGAGAAGGCATGATTAGGCATATTTTCGAACTTAAATAACGGTTTCGTTAGAGATTGATTCTTCTGTACGTTAGTACTATTATCTATTCTGTGATCCCGCTTTACTTGTTATACATGTACCACGCAACAGACGGTCTGTTGTCTTTCATTACATTACCAGAGGCTTTCTTGGGATCGCAAATTTAGTGTCGTCCGCTCTAGATGGCGCGCACGTCTCATCGCGACAACTCGATCGTGCGTGCGACTAGTTATATCGAGGGATTTTTTTCTACGCGTGACAGAATTGTAGCGAACTTACAAGGTTTATATATATGATTGAATTATATGTACAAGCGTAAGCATAGCTGGGCACCGCTAATCTAATAGTTAACTTCGTTAATCGCTAATCCGTTACTAAAAAAGTTTACTTCGTTAAACGTTAAGCATTACTTTTAGGAAGATTTAACGGAAGTTAACGTTAATCGTTGACTTGTGATAGAAATTGCATTTTATATTTTGTTGCGTTAATAATTTACTTATAATAAAATGCTGGTAGATATGTTCTATGGAAGTTTAGATAGGATATGAAAAAACATAAAAATAAGGTCTTGTATTAGAATTTGAAATAATACCTATTATTTAGAGATCAAAATCAAATCAAAAGCTACCTATTCATAAGACGCGCGGTATCCTTTTGGCAAATAGTACGTAATTAATTAACGTTTAAGGGACTTTGATTGATTTTACGAAAGTTAATGAGTCTTTAACAACTTTTTTAGTTAACCTAAAAGTTAATCCGTTACTCGAAATGATAACTTCCTTAATTAACGATTAAGGGATTAACGGTCTTGTGCCCAGCTATGAGTGTAAGCAATTTCAATGACTTACAGCCTTGACATTGATAAACTTTGGGTTTGGTAATGTTATGAAAAAAGTTTGCAAGTACCTACCCAGTTTTTCAAGTTAAAGCTAATTGAGTAAAAAACGTTTCAGTTATCTTGCCGGTTTCTTTATTGCATATTAAATGGCATCAAAGAACTTTTTAACAACATGATTAGTCTACATACATAGCATCACGCCCGAAATCCCTAATGGGGTGGGCAGAGCCACAAGACTACTTGTGGCCACGTTCGATTAATTAGTCCTAAGATGGTATGATGAACCGTATGGTGACAGGTGATCGGCCCATCGCCCATACAGATAGTCCACCATGTTGGAGAGGACCCGTCCCTTAGTCGACTTGTACGACATGCCAGGATGATAAGCATCTGCACGCATTCTATGCTATTTCTTCACTCCCAGTGCAGCAGAGGAGGAACGAAGTATGATTAGTCTAGTACTGGGTATACTATTATTTATTTATTTGCCGTAGTTAATAGTCCAGATTTTCATCACACTGTTGTCACTTTGTCATTCAGAGTAGTGAGAACATTCGTGTACAGTGTAATAATGCTGAATAATCCAGGTACATGTAAGTACAGCGATGGCCAGAAGCCAACGCGTCCGCCAGGCGTGCCGCAAATGCCAAACGCCGCGGTCAGTGAAAATAATCGTACGTCCCCGGGCAAAACACTTTCCATTTTGTAGGGGTTGCCACGGATTTATTACGCGTCATAACTCAACACGATCTGAATTATTTATGCGTTGTTTAGAACAACAAAAAGGATAAAAAAAATATAAAATTAAAAACATACATACATATATCACGTCTGTTTCCCAAAGGGGTAGGCAGAGACCGTGGATTTCCACCTGCTACGATGCTGACACACACCTTTCGCTTCGTCTACTCTCATTAGATTCCTCATGCACGCTCGCCGGTTTGCTCAAATGAAAAAGCTATCTTGGAAAAGCTATTAACACAAAAACTAATCAAGAAAATAGGATATTCAAGCATAATATGCATGCCAATGTCAAGAATTGAAACTGTTTTTTTTTTTGTCATGCCATGGTAATATACTAACTATATTTGTTTGATTTCTCAGGTAACTATTTAAATAAATCAGTATATTGACGCATAATACAAAGCAAGTACTGGGTCCAATTCGAAACGGTGACGCCTAAATTTAAAATTCCCTAAACATACAACGAAAAACGCCAAACTGAATTTTGTATAGCACCAAGCTGTCAAAATCATGGTTGACATTTCTTATTTTAAGTTTAGCGACTTTTAAATTAGCTAATACACTTTTGAATTGGCCCTAATGACTGATAATACCGCAGGATGATGTTTCGTCATTGTGTTAACTTATTTAATTCAAAGCCGTAACATTAATTATTACATCAATCTTATAGTATTTTTAAGCGTTAAATAAGTTAAAGCTGTCAAAATCAGGTTTGAAGTTTCTTATTTCAAGTTTAGCTACTTTTAAATTTAGCGGACACACGTTTGAATTGGCCCCACTGTATATAAAAGCTTCCTTAACTTTTCTATCGGTAAAAAGCAATTTCTAACAAACTAGAGCACCTAAAGCTATTACTCCACGGTAGCCCCTAGAAGCAAAAATAAATTGGCGAGCTCGCGTAAACAGTATATTACATACTTTATTATCTATAGTATTCTTGTCAGTTTTACGTTCTTAAGGGCTCCCTAGCGGGAGTCCCTCCTTAGCGCAGACTATAAATAGGGGCCGCGTAAACATCCATTGTGCGAGTTACATAAAAGTGCTAAACTAGATACCATATATACGTATATAGATACTAGATAAAATATAAAATATCATATTAGGGTTTCGTACTTTAAAAGGAAAAAACGGAACCCTGATAAGATCACTCGTGTGTCTGTCTGTCCGTTTGTCACAGCCAATTGTCTCCGAAACTACTGGACCAATTGAGTTGAAAGGTACACATATTATTATGTAAGTTGGTGACTACAACACGACGTGTAACGTAAATAAATGAATTTTAAACATGAGGACCACTTTTGGGGGCAATTTAAAGTTTGCAGACTATATAGTATGGCATATTATTATCAAATGAGCCCTTTGGCTCATTGTGAAAATATGAAATATTAAATTTTAGTACTTTGAAATAAATAGTTTGGAAGTTATTTAGGATAATAGCCCAAAATTTACCATTCCCCCCCTTATCTCCGAAACTACTGGTAGTTCTTTATCTATAGATTATAGGAAAACCTATAAAAAGTCTATGGTATTTAAAGTAACATAGGAAATTTCAGATAATCATGTACGGAACGGAACCCTCTCCACGTGAGTTTAACTCGCACTTGTCCTTGGTTTTACCACTAAAACCTATATCTGGTTTAAGTATTCACGCGTATTTCATTTACACACTGCATAAAGGTTGTATAAAAGTCATATAACGAGTGTATAGGTATATGAGTGCATTGTGCCCTCGCTCAATCAGCTCAGCCATTCTCATGCAAATGCAATCCGCCCTGAAAAGCCAAAGCGTCTCTAAATTGATAAATGTGTATCATGCGGGATATTGTTTATATCTATTGGGAGATTTCATCTGAAAATAATAATTTGCTTTCGGATCAGAATTTTAAAATACAAATGTTTATTGTGTATTTATATTGTCAATCTTGTTTATGGATTATGATCGAAATTGCACAAACAAATCAACGAACATAAGTACATAGTTTTCATAATTTTTTGAAGAAATGTATCTATCTGCTGCACTTTGACGAATACGAGATTATGTAAAATACAAGCAAAAAATAAAAAGAAATTGTCGCGTTTTGAATTTTGAGAATAAATGGACCATCAAGCATTGAGAATTAATCTTCATCTTCCTGTGATTAATCGTTGTAAAGTCACATCGATATTTAGCTATAATGTTATTCATAATTACAGTAGCCTAGCCAAGATCTATTTGAAATCTTGGATATGAAAGGACATCATTTATTTTTATTATTTCTTCATGGGTGTAACATTCCATTCCATCGACACAATGGGGCTAATTCAAAACGATGACACCTAAATTTAAAATTAGAAACGTCAAACTCGATTTTGTATAGCACCAAGCTGTCAGAATCGTGTTTGACATTTCTTATTTTAAGTTTAGCGACTTTTAAATTAGCTAAGACACTTTTGAATTGGCCCTAATGACTGATAAACGCAGGATGATGTTTCGTCATTGTGTTAACTTATTTAATTCAAAGCCGTAACATTAGCGTTAAAGAAAGTTAATCAAGAACTAATATGAAATATTTTTCGATGTTTATATGGTCAGGTAATTCCTTCTAATAATATACTTAATAATAATGACCTTTAAGGCAACAGTAGCCCATACATTAACACCTTACAGACTAACATACATATTGAAATTTAACTTAAGAAGTAATTAAAACTATAATGGCAACGGAAACTCCGTGGCCTGTATTCGACATTGCCTAAACGATATCGGCAATTATTTTGCTACGATATGGTAGCTCTTATTACCTTGACAGTAAAAGCGGCCGCATTGTAAAACCATCAAGATATCTATCGCTTAGGCAATGTGGAATAGGAATTATCATATTGACTTTGATATATACTACATTATTTATATATTTAAATCAGGCTTAGGTAGCCCATATAATATATAACATACAATAATAACAATTTAAAAATACAATACAATATTCATAACACTCCACTCCAGGCGTCGACTCCAGGTGTGACGACGCTAGGGAGCCACGCCTTTCTGTCCCCTAAATAATATGAATTAAGTTTAAGTTATTTTAATATGTTTGTTAGCCTGGTAGGTATTTATATACTGATGCCTGAAATAAATGGTTAATTATTATTATTATTATAACTTATAACATTTAAAATAACACTCTTTATTAAGTGGGTAACACGTTAGTTCTGCGATGTATGACACAGTTTCAGAGATTAATCGTCCGCGAAGACGACGGAGTACGACATCCTTCGGCCAGCTCCTGCTTCGTGAATGCTGCAATTTGGTCGGTCGGTACCCCAACAACGAAGGATGTAAAATTGATTTTGTGACGGGACTCCCCTATGCTTGGATATTTCGATGTTTGTACCTCAATCATGCGCTTACAGATTGATGAACTTGATGAAATTTGGCAGACAGATAAATCATATCTGGCAATAAAACAGTAGATACTTTTTATCCCGATTCCAGGCGAAAAACGTCATGGGCACAGTTATTAGGTACTAGACGCTAGAAATAGAAAAGTATCGCTTGTGCGGGCCCTTAATATTGCACAAGGAACGCCAAGCATGTTCCCATATGGCCACAATTCTCTTGTCTCGCCTCGAATGCCACCGCAATAAATCTTTACTTTATACATTATTCACATGAAAAAAGACGCAAATAGTCGTACAAATGCTTGGCATGCGTTTAATAAGTAATGCTGACTTATGGGACAGGCGTGGACACTTTCCAGACCGTTGTGACGGCTGGATATGCTCTAGAAAACGTTTTGTAGGTATGAGACGAGTAAAAAATTTGTGTTAACGATATAATATCCTACACTGAAAAAAAAAATTATGCTATACCTGCATTACCGTAATGTATTCGCAGCCAAGTCCAAATAATGTCGAAGCATCCGAAATAATGTTGATTGTTACGTGGCGTTTGTAGTCCGCAACATTATCCGTGTAGCCCGCAACATTATCTATGTAGCCGAGTCTCTACTTACGTTAGGTACGTTTTTCTCCAGAATTACGTACGTGGCATCCAGAATTACGTATGTCGGTACAGTAATTTTTTCTCAGTGTATGGTAAAAAGTAAACGAAAAAAACGAAGAACCAGCAAGGTACCAATTTAACTTGTCTAAAATTTTACGGCTATAGGTTGACCGCTTAAATGAGTCGTCGCCCGCGCGGCACAGGGGCGCGGGGCATGACGACAAAGGGGCCTGAGAGAGGTGCGGGCGACGTGAAATGAATGAAAACAAAAATGCGCCAGCCGCCCGCACCTCACTCGGTCCCCTTTGTCGCCTTGCCCCCGCGCCTCTGTACCGCGCGGGCGACGTCTCATTTAAGTGGTCAACCTATACATACAACCGAGCCTTATTAGGAAATAAATAACAGCTTTGTAAATTATAGACATTGATTGCTTTGACTTGTTTGATGTTAGCAAACAGCTTTGCAAGCTCTGTCCGAAATAAGTCGCTTGGTTGATATGAGCAATAATTTGTTGATTTCTAGTACTCCCATTTTTTCGTTGTAGTAATCTTCTAAATATAACTATAAAACAGTATTGTGAATCCGTGACTGATTGACAGAGAATGCCCAGCCTAAACCGGTGGTCCTATTTAGAGGAAATATTCTTCGAGTACCCTCGGGGTGCACTAAGGAGGGATTATTTGAAATTCCATCCCTGAAGGGGTGAAATGGAATGGTAAGGTTTGTATGAGAATACTGCGGGCGAAGCTGCGGCGGGCCCACTAGTCTACACTAAGAGTAGAAAAGAGGTAAAATTTGTTTGTATGTAAGGAGTAATCACTGGAACTACTGCACCAATTCTGAAATTCTTTCACTCTTAGAAAGCTAAACTATCCTCAAGGATAGTGACATAGGCTTAACTTGACCCAGACTAAATTTTTTATCCCGGAAAAATTCTCGGTTCCCGATGCAACACCGATAACCTAATGCCACGCCAACCGATTTTGTATAAGAATTGAAATCATGTTAAGTTTCACACTCATCTAAGTAGAAAAGTTTAAAATCATTCATGTTTCGGAAATAATATCAAAACATGTCTATGGCCATGAGCCTTCCAAGACTGTAATATCAGTAAGGGTGAAAATCCAAAGTTTTAAATTATATTTATAACCTATTCGGCTCTGAATTCGAGCCGATTTCATTACGATTAAATGTCTGCCCAAAGGGACTGATAGAGAATGCCTCAAGGTATGAAGCTCACCCTTTTTAATTCTTAGTTTCTTACTTTGCAAAAAGATAAAATCCTAACGCAACGACAAAATCATCTGCACGTCTAGCACGACCTGCCCGCGAGTCATTTGTCGCTCAGTGCATCCCTTACATATTTGACTAGTTTGACAGAGACGCACTGAGCGACAAACGAATCGCGGGCATGTCGGGCTAGCCCCCCTGACATTTGAAATGATAACTGGTGACTTATCGGCTTAGACTGCGAATCCTTGGGCTGTTTCGACGGATTCTAACGATTGTACATGAATTGGCGAGGAATATTCGCACCCGTAGGTTTGTAAGTAAGGGTCAGATAAGCTGAAAAATATGTTAGAAAACGAGGCAGTTTACATGAATCCAATGAGACTGTGTATAATAAATAATAAATGTAGTTCAAAAAACTAAAAGACAGGCTTTTTGACCACCCACATACCATTTAGTCCTCGACACGTTTTTCAACTTGGCTTGGGTGGGATATTTCAAGCTCCACAGTACTAAATCAAGTCAAACTCGAAAAGATCAGAGAAGAAGACTTTCATCATCAGATCTGCTCCGAAATTAGTAGTTTATGCAACGGTTGCATAATGATAGGCCTTAAAACACTAGTGCGGTTTTATGAAACGAGCCGATACGCGAGTTTCATAATAAGATCGCACGTGTGTTTTAAGGCCAAATTATGCAGAGTTGCATACATAACTTTATCTACACACATATTATAAATCCTCCATGATGGGTTCAGAAACAATATTTTCTGGCAACAAGTTATTTGTTGCAATCGTGGCTGCATATTTCCGATATCCGGCGCATTTTCACAACACACACACTCCGAGAAGACTACTTACTATTCATATTTTCAACTAAAATGTAAATTACAAACAACTTTTTCTATTCAATTCAACAACAATTCTACTTTTGTTCAGCAAAACACCAACATGGCGGCGTCCTACGTCAAGACCATTTTTTTTTAAATCATAGACAAACGGATGAAGTCTCTATTCTCACGTCACTCGAGATCAAATATTGTGCAGTTTATATTAAAAAACATACTGAATTGACGTTTCGTATCAATAACTGTTTTAATATCTATGGATACTAGAATAGAGACCCACTTGAGTTTTGACAGCTGTTCCAAATTTAATTTCATTTCTTTACTAAAAACGATAAAGAAGTCATGTTATTTCTTTATCGCAGCACTGGTTTTTCCTAATTGGTTGTCAAAATGGTGGTCATTTCATACGGTTTTTGATTAACCAATGGAGGTTTTATGATATGGGTGTAGATAAAACAAATTATAGTTTTGTCATCCAAACTACATATACAACCAAGTTTCATTTCGTTACTGCAATTGGAAGTATGTTAAAATTGACTTCTAAGATTTTATTACATTGAGGCCAATTCGAAAATGTGTTTGCTAAATTTAAAAGTCACTAATTTTAATTAGGAAATTTAAAATTAAGAACGCGGAAAGTATTTCATATTAGACCTATTGTTTGTTAGTTGTAACTTTGTAAGTTAGTTACAATTGAAGCTAATAAAAGCGTGTTATTCTCTACCAAAATTCCTTTATCTGTTTACTTACCGGTGTACCCTGGTTTCGCAGACAGAAATCTACTATATAAAAATAAGTCGGGTTTTCCTTCCAGAACGCACGAACCGATTTCCACGGTTTTGCATTCGTTGGAAAGGTCTCGGCCTCCGTGAGGTTTATAGCAAAGAAAATTCAGGAAAAATTTCAACAGAAAAGCGGGAAAATCTTTTTTCACATACAGCGCCATCTCTGATACATAGCTACACCAAACGAAATGTTACATAAAACGAAGCCATCTGGTGGCGAAACGGAGTTCGCCGGGTTTGCTAGTTTCATATAATTTCGTTTCGCAGAAAATGTTTCATGTAATATTTGGTCCTTGTATTTTTATTTCAAATATTATTGTTTCAACGACTATTTACTTCCATGAAACATATTTCACAGAAACCCAATTCAATGAATTTTATGAGCTAATTTTTTTATTTAACAAGCTTATCAAATAGTATAATTATTATTTAAAGAATATTGTTTGTTCTGTGTATTTTTCCATGGAGTTTTATTTTAACGAAAATAATTCAATATTTTAAAAGTATAATGTTATGCTGACGTGTAATGACTAAAAATGGTAAATACCAGTGATTGAGCGAGCGAAGCGAGCGAGCAAAATGGATCGGAGCAGAAGCGACTTGGATAGGTTAGGTTCATAAGGCTAAGGCGGGAGCTTCGCTTCGCTTCGCTCCCGCCTTAGCATTCGATGTTAGGTCTTTTTTTTGTAACAGTCCAGAAAACGAAATGGAAATGTAAAAATAGACGTTACGCTATCCTTAATTTAAGAAATAAATATCTTACAAATATTCAGTAAGATTAATTAAGCATTTAAGAAATATATAATAAAAACTAAAAAACTCAAAGTGAACAATAAAAAGATTGTTTCACTAGAATTTACCCGCATTGTTTATTTGAAAGCGGTGTTGCAATTTTAAAGGAGCGTATGCATTTTCTCAAACGTATGAATTGAAACGTTTAGAAACTGCCATTCGATAAAATATATTTGTTGGTAATACATTTATTATTAAGTAAATAATATGAGGATAAAGAATATTTGATTTTTTATTCTATGATGTGAATATCGAAACATTAAATTTTCTTTGTAATAAAAATCAATGATTTAAATTTCTTCAAAGTATGCGTATTGATTATTCTATGAAATGATAATATGACAAATAAGTTATGTGAAACGAAATTCTATTAAATTTTTGTCTATGAAACCACGTACAACCCTACTTACCATTTAGCGACAGTTTATAGTACAGTGGTACGGTTGGTTGGTTCAAATTCGAGCTCGCACCTTTGAGATATTCGTATCTAATGTGCGGTATTGAATTCGATATTTCCCACGAGCATTTTGGTTTAAAAAAAAACATCGTGAGGAAACCTGAATACTGCCCAGTAATTTGAAGATATGTGTGAGGTCCCCAATGTGTAAGGTCTCCTGGGACCGCGTGGGGATCTACCCAGATGTACTTGAAAACAGTGTATGTGGTCCAATTCCATAGGTTTCGCTATATTTTAGAAAAAAACAAGACAATTACTATCTACAGATTTAAATATGTTCAAATATAATGATCAGAGGGCGTGGTATTTGGTACTGCCAAAGGATTTGTATGTTATGTATATGTCATTATTAGAATGCCAAAACCGCGAATGTGTCATTGTTTTGTATGTGTTAGAAGTTGACATTCAGAGTTTTTGCATATTAGGGAGGATAGTAAATTGCTTAGCCAGTACTCAATAGAGCGTTACCCTATTGCGTTATCGATCGAAGTATATCAGCTGCGGCCCTAACATGCATGCCACAAAGATAAATTAGAACCGTTTATCTCTATGACTATCTCTTTCGTTGGCACTAGTGTGACAGAGACGCACTTAGAGATAAACGGTTCTAATTTATCTTTGTGCCATGCATGTTAGGGCCGCTGAGTGTATTTACATCCTTAGACGAGACGCAATACGATACGTTAAACCTTTGATCAAATATTTTCACTCCACTCAGTTCGCTATTCCCCGTGTTAGTATTTCAGGCGAATTTGTAGAGGCTAGACAAATACATCTAGGCTGCAAATATTTGAACAGCGTAGTTGCAAATTAAGGGTTATGGCAAATGTTAAACAAATTATTTAACCCGGTTACACTTTGGGGACGCAATTGCCTATGAGTAAATGAAAAAGTGAAAATGTGTGCGTGTTTTTTGTATGTGTTTAAAATAAGGAGCACTAAATGAAAACAACACCATTACAGTCACAAATGCATCTCCAAAGTGATTTAAATATATACGTTTTTAAAGGTTAAAGCAACACAAAGAGCACTTGGAAGGTTTCAATAAACAACACAGCAAAATTAAGAAGTATAATTTATAATGTTTTAACAAGTGGTGATTTTTATTATTACGTATACAGCTTTCAGATTAACTCTGTGCACAGAACAAGCTGTTTTTAGGGTTCCGTACCCAAAGGGTAAAAACGGGACCCTATTACTAAGGCTCCGCTGTCCGTCTGTCCGTCTGTCCGTCTGTCCGTCTGTCCGTCGTCCGTCTGTCCGTCTGTCTCCAGGCTGTATCTCATAAACCGTGATAGTAAGAAACTTAAAATTTTCACAGATGATGTATTTCTGTTGCCGCTATAACAACAAATACTAAAAAACAGAATAAAATAAATATTTAAGGGGGCTCCCATACAACAAACGTGATTTTTTGCTCATTTTTGCTCGATATTGATAACGGCAATAGATAGACGCTTGAAATATTCACAGAATATTTAGATATATATTTACTTAAAAAATAAGTAACTAAATTAAAATAAAATAAATATTTAAGGGGGGCTCCCATACAACAAACGTAATTTTTTTTGCCGTTTTTATACATAATGGTACGGAACCCTTTGTGCGCGAGTCCGACTCGCACTTGGCCGGTTTTTTTTTTAAATGTTAACCTTTGGATTGTTTAGTCCGAACCCCACTGACCAAACACAAAAAGATGCAGCCCGAATATATTGCTTTACATATGTGTATACGTGTATAACCGCCGCCTATTGAAACTTATACAATAAGATAATACAGCTGCATATTTCTCTTGCTTTTGTATTAGACGTTATTCCAACTGAATAGAATTCATTTGAAATCGTGAATAAATGTCTATGAAGTTCGAAACGTATTCTCCCGTTGGCTTTGTTATACAGTGTATCTTGGAAGAATCCGATGTAATTTTATTTATGTAGGTGGATATGTCGGGAGCTTCAAAGGGTATGAAAGAATACAGGTATTCCAGATCGTTTAACATGCTTTGTTCAGGAGTGTATGAACACATGACGCGGTTGTGGACACAATGTTACAATTCGCAATCAAAAGAACTTTAGATAAAGGTTATATTATATTTTGAACTAAATGATAATTATAAGAACATACGTAAGTACCTATGTACGCATTTAAGCATGAAATCAATTATTTTTTTATTGCTATTGTAATAAACATTCAAGAAAATAATGACCATAAGTCTAGAACTAAAAAATGAAACAAAACTTAATAATGGGGCCAATTCGAAAACTTGGTCGCCAAACTTAAAAGTCGCTAATCTTGCAATAATAAGAAACGTCAAACTCGATTTTGTCATCATTCCAAATGGGACACAATTCACTTTTTTGGGTTCCGTACCTCAAAAGGAAAAAAGGAACCCTTATAGGATCACTCGTGTGTCTGTCCGTCTGTCTGTCCGTCTGTCACAGCCAATTTGCTCCGAAACTACTGGACCGATTGAGTTGAAATTTGGTATTCATATGTAAATTGGTAACCGCAACACGGACGCGTGACGTAAATATATGAATTTTAAACATAGGGGCCACTTTTTGGGGGTAATCTATAAAATTAAAAAAAAAAGTTATGCAATCTATATTATGTGACATATCAAATGAAAGGGCTTATTGTGAGGATCTTAAATAGATATTTTTTTGAATTTTAAGTAAAATAGTTTAGAAGTTATTCAGGAAAATAGGCGAAAAATTACCATTCCCCCCCCTTATTTCCGAAACTACTGGGGCTAAAATTTTGAAAAAAATACAGAAAATAGATCTTTGCCTATAGATTACAGGAAAACCTATAAGAAGTCTATGGTATTTAAGGTAACCTAGTAAATTTCAGATAATCATGTACGGAACGGAACCCTCTCCACGCGAGTTTAACTCGCACTTGTCCGGTTTTTAAAGTAATATACCTATGTACAAATATTAACATTCGAAGTTGGCGCCTTACCTCACCCTCACGCTTGCCCGAAAACAAAGTACCTCTAATGTACGCCACTGCACTGGCATATAGCATCTGCTTCAAGAAATAATACGTTGTTAATTCTGAACTTTCCAACAAAATGCGAGAAGTTATAATCTGATTGAGACTGTTTCAGAAGTTGTTGCACAAATGCGCTCCGATATAGCTTTATTCGATGAGATAAATTGCCTCGATCATTTCGAAGTTGCCTATGTCTACAGTAATGTATAACAAATAAACTACAGTTTCGTGCAGTAATAATAAACTAGCAGATTAATCACCACTGATCACTTGAAACAACTGTACTCTAGTCGACTGCCCCAACTTGTTTTCGCAGGCATGAACTTTATTCCCGGCGTATTCCCGAAATTGCCCAAAAGGCACTCGAGACCGCGGCGGCGGATCCGGATTGCCTCCGTAATTGGCTCGCCTTTTGAGCAGAGGGACGGTGTGAAGATACTATGGAATGGAGGTTGATTTTGTTTTACAGATTTAAGTGTACTGCAGCTATTTAGCGCCTACTTGAGAAACGGAATAGGATCTAATGTCATTAAAGTTATCAAAGGTTTGCACGTTCTGAAAACAAAAGATGTAAGCTATATTTACAAAGATCAAAGAAAGGTAAGGATATCATTGAAATGGAACGTGATTGGGATACATGCAATGCTTTGATCTCATTTGGTAAAAATAAAACGAAGATAATTCATTGAACAGGAAAAATGCGTGTTTCCCAATATTTTTTTGTAAAGGTCTGTTACTTATGTAGGTATATCAGATGCTTTTCACGAATAAGGAAATTCAACAGGTCCATAATGGTAAGTAGTAAATTACCATGCACGCTTGTTTTGGTCATATTGGGGAATACAAATTGCTACATTAGAGGACCATAGAAACTAGGAAATATTGTTAAGTATTTAAATCAATACATATAAAACAGTACCGTGACTCACTTATAGCAAACGCACAGCCTAAAAGGGTGGCCCTAGAGGTTTGAAATTTGGAGGAGACATTTCTCAAGTATCCTAGAGGTGCACTAAGGAGGGATTTTTTGAAATTCCATCCCTAACGGGTGAAAAGAGGTGATACAGTTTGAATGGAAAATACCGCGGTCGAACTGTGGCGGGTCCACTAGTTAAGTATATAGTACATAGTATTTCCAGAAATTGGTGGTAGGTAATATTGTTGACAAAAGGGTTAGTCGGGGTCAACCAGTGATTCTAAGTTTGACCTTTCTCTTAGTTTGTTTCAAGCATGGATGAAGAGATTAAAGTTTGGATTTGAGTTCTACAATTTCAGACCATAGCTCAATAATGGGTCCAATTCGAAACAGTGGGGCAATTAAGTTTAGGCAATCCTAAATTTAGCGGACACCGTTTCGAATTGGACCCAGTGTCCGCTAAATTTAAGATTGCCTAAACTTAAAATAAGAAACGTCAAACTCGATTTTGTACAGCTCCAAGCTTCAAAATCGAGTCTACGTTTCTTATTTCAAATCTAGCGACTTTTAAATTTAGCGAAAACACGTTCGAATTGGCCCCAATGTCATTAATTAATTTAATAAATTTTAATTTGATTGTAAATTCTTTGCTTTTGTCGCGTCCCTATATAACAAACCGTGCTTTCGAATGTTATACATTTTACTTTAAAATATTCCGTTCGTAACCAGAACAATACTAAATATAAGGACACAGGGCATTAATCTATCTTCAAAGATCTCCAACAGTAAAATATGGTCATGCGTTTTAGGTCGAAATGAATTCCTGGATTTTTCAAACTGGTACAAGAGGGTGTCTGTAAAATGTTTAATGAAATGACTCATATGTTTACCCTGAAAACGTTAAATTAAATGTGCTGTCATTGTAGTAACACCTGCGCACGTGAGCCTATAATTTTGTTAACACATTTACTTGTTAGGGCGTGTGCCCGTGGGATGAGATTAACAATGTTACTTGATATTACTTTTATGACTTATATGTCTACGTCGTGTTGGTTTTTAATTTTTAAGTTCATTGGCAACATAGCTATTGATATTTTAATATTGCAAACTAGTGCGAGTCGGACTCGCGAACGAAAGGTTCCGTAACATTATAATCAAGAAAAACAAAAACACGTTTGTTGTATGGGAGCCTCCCTTAAATATTTGTTTTATATTAATTTAATTATTTATTTTTGAAGTTAATATATATCTAAATATTCTGTGAATATTTCAAGCGTCTACCTGTTGCCGTTATCAATATCGAGCATAAAAGAGCAAAAAAATCACGTTTGTTGTATGGGGGCCCCCTTAAATATTTACTTTATTCTGTTTTTTAGTATTTGTTGTTATAGCGGCAACAGAAACACATCATCTGTGAAAATTTCAACTGTCTAACTATCACTGTTCATGAGATACATCCTGGAGCCAGACGGACATACGGACAGCGGAGCCTAAGTAATAGGGTCCCGTTTTCACCCTTTGGGTACGGAACCGTAAAAACCGGCCAAATACGAGTCAGACTCGTGCACCGAGGTTTCCGTACTCTGCCAATTCGGCATGGTCTCAACCAATCAATAATAGACTTTATGTTAATGATATAAGAACTTTGACAGTTGCAAACTAAGTTGCCAGATAAACAAAAATCAGGCCAATTTGATAGCTGAAACTTAAGCCCTTTTGGAAATACAGCTGGAACAAAATTGGTCTAAAATCAGTCAGTTTTTAGGGTATTTATGTTTTGAGGTGCTTCTCAGGCTTAAAACTTTTTGATATTTTTATTATTTGCTGGTATTCATGCCATAACAACACATATTCTGTGAAGATTCCAACGTTCTAGCTTACTGTTGCTAAGCTAGAGGCCTCTGACAGACGGACGGACGTTGTAGGCTGGGTAATCGGGTCCCGTTGATCCCTATTTTCGCCTCATCTCAGCCGAGCTTTTTTCGGAACCTCATTCATTCTTTTACTTTCATTACAGCTTGTAAAAACCTAAATATAATGAAGATATTTTGACTTTGACTTACACTAAATGATAATTGAATCATTTTCATCATGACTATCATCATTTCAGTCGAAAGACGTCCACTGCTGGACATAGGCCTCCCCCAATGATCTGGCGATCATTTGGCGAACGCCGCCTGGACCTCATTGTATATACATGAAATGATATACATAATTAGTGTAATGCCATGAGTACCTTACCTAATTAAAAGTTTTTACACCCAATTGCTTAATTATGTCATCCACATAAATATGTTTTGCGTTAGCATAGGAAAAATTTGTAATATACGGATTCCACACCGTACGATCTAAAACGATGTTTTGCATATAAGTACATATTAATTAATAGTATGTTTGGTTCCCAGAACTTCGTTCGAGTAGAATTCTAAGCTGTAGGTATTCGGTCGTTAATGGATATGCCAATCTCAATCCGGTGCCATTACCATGAGTTTATGCAAACTGTTCTCGCTTCCGAAATCTATCGGAAATACTGCTTGTTGCCGATACAAGTAAAAGGGACCGACCGATAGTTTTCGATAACGAGAACGATTTGCGTAAACTCATGGTAATGGTTCTGAACTAATTCTGCAGTGAGTAAATTAACATAGCTAGGTACACTATTACGCGGAGGAGTTTTATTAAGCGAGCACTTCAATAGAGCAATACAATACCTAAAAACATGATAGAACAAACAGTACAGTAAACACAATGTTCAAATGTACTGTAAAGCGAATTCTTATTTCTAGGGTATATTACACAGTAAAAGACTACGTCATGGACAGGGACGTTTGGCTTCAATCCTGCGCCTCTATTCGGGAACGCTAAGTAGCGACTCGTGAGCTCTTCTCATTACACTCTTCCGCACAACGCGTAATGCGTAAGAGCGAGATGCGAGTCTCGCTCGTGGGTCGCTGCAGTATCACTTAGACGTTCCCAAATAGAAGCACTGACCTGCACCGGCTTTCCCTGGGTCTCGATGGGCGTACCTGCTGTGGTGTATAATTAGATTTGTATAAAACTGTAGACATCATTGTTGACTTATATGTGTACTGTTTTGAAAAAATTATACCTCACCAAGTTTCTTGCCGGCTCTTCTCAGTAGATAACTTTTTACGAAACTTTGGTAGATGAAGTCCTTGACCTTCATAAGAGCTTGTAAAAGCCTAAATTGAATAAAGATAGTTTGACTTGGACTCTCAAATGCTGGGATACAGCAAGATCGCTACAGTGTTCAGCTAGTTTTCATTTTGGCCATGGCGAGAAACTCGTGAGCTAGGGTAGCCCGGCTATATCATGTTCGTATACATCACCATCGACCTTTAAAGTAGATAGAAATAATGTTTACTATAGATTGTTATATATTACACAATTTTTTCAATAAATTCTTAAGCTACAATTAACTATTTTTAAACATAACCTATACGTCTCATTCCGACATCGTGAGATTGCATGATATTTGCTATCTCTTCATACTAGAAAATCTAGGGCCCTAGTTCCAATCACAAAGTTGATTTTGTCATTGACAAGGTGATATATTGACGAAAGATTGAAACTCCCTTTATAGTTATTCAGCGGCCCCGAGAATGACAAGTCAAGGACTTTCGCTATCGTCACTTTGTCCAGTTGTCATAACAATTGAAGGTATTTCATTCCAGACTACTGTCTGGTTCAAGGATATACCACGTCAAATCCGCAGTACATCTATTTGATTTTTCAAGTTTTTTTTCATTTGCACCAAATAACGGGAATGAGTAATTTTGTACAAATAATGATTTATAATATACAAATTGTGTGATTATTAGTAATTATTTAGTATGTGAAATAAAATCAAAACCTGATTTGACTACTCGAGTCATAATCAATCAAAATGCAGTATTTGAAATGGTCCGGACACGTGGAAATTCAATCAAGCATATTTCCGTGGGAACAACGGTAACGACATTTTTTTTTTTCATCAAAAAATCGAGGAGAGTACAAAGTTATAGAAAATACATTTTCTGATTATAAAAGTACTATGGGACCGAAACATTTTTCCTTTTTTCTTGTAATTTAATCAACTTCCGGTACAAATAACACAGGCTTGAATCTTATCTTAAATGTCATTTATCTCCTTTAAAAGAACGGTAAAGTGGTTTTTTTATAACACTTATGTGAAACGACTAATATTACCATACTATTCAATTTCAGCGAAAAATATACAAATCGAAATATTGGGTACACATCGTTAAGTTCCGTAATACCAAAAACCTTATACGCCCTAATGAAGTCAATAGCTAGTTTCATTGTGCTAATGTTTCCATTCATGCTAATTCGATTGACCCCGACCCTGTATTTCAGGGGCTGTAACGTCTATTTATTTCTGTCCATCAGCCGCTTTGTGATGCAAATAGGAACGAAGCGTCAGCCTATTCCTCCGGGGGCAAAGCGTACTGAAACTCATCCATCGATTCCTGGTAATTTACTTGTTCTTCCCATGACGAATATTAACCCAATTAGTTGACATATGACCGTTCCTGTGGAATGCGTTTATCGCTATTCCCTCAGGATCTGTTTTTTTCCGGGATTAAAAGTAAATCCTTTAGCACTCCAACCATAGGTACGCAAAAAATTCAAGTCTATCCTTTGCTCCGTTTGAACGTTTAAAAAGAATAAACAAACACATTTTCTCATTTAAAATAGGTACTGCAATCAGGATTATTGAAGTAATTTTTTTAAAAAACACTCTCGATCTTTATTTTGACCCCGATCTGTTCAAAAATTTTCTCCAATCTTCCAAAAACACCGAATATATTACTATTATAGCTCGTTTACATGAAGCCGAAGTGAGCAGGGAAGTAGGCATAGAAGTGGGCAGCGCGAGTACGTGAATGGGTCACTTCCTCTGCTCCTGCTGTTGCTACTCGCGTTGGCTGGCAATCACAAAATTGGCGGGTTTTCGTCAAGAAGTCAAAGCACGGTCAGCGCGAGTAGCAGCGACAGGGGCAGGGAGTGTTTACATGATGCTTCTTCGCTCTTATAATTATAAATTTAGGAGCCAGAGCGCTGCAACTGCTTCTCTTTCGACGTCCGCCACTGCCAGCAGTCGAGGCAGTGAATCAGGAAGCAGCATGTAAACACCCACTGCCTGGAAAGTAGTATGCGGGCATTATTTCTGGCAGCGCGAGCAGTAGTGGCAGTGGCTGCATGTAAGGTAGGTATAATGTGCAGCACGTATGAATTTAAAAATAATATAAGTATGAAAATAAACTGCAGCTGTAAAATATAAAATTAGAAATTATTATGATAGAGCCATGAAAACGCCAACAAAGCTGAGGAAGTCTTAAATCAGTAAAAAAAATATGTCGCTGTCTTAAGAACTATTGAGGTTACATTTTTGCTATTTATTCCTCCTATCTTGATCACTCATGGTTGACAAGGTGAGAAAGAAATTAAATGCATTAGGACATTTATTTATTTATATATATGTATTATTTCTTCACCATCGATCTTACTCCACATACACATACATCCCCGTAACATTACGCTGCAGAGGTCAAATGAAACTCATTCATAATTTATTTTATTAATAATGATATATATTTTTTACTTGATGGGAATGACCAGCGCCTCTATTCGGGACCATTTGAAGAGATAGACTTTCCAGGGCCTCTATTTGGGAACGTCCAAGCGATATTGTAGCGATGCGCTAGCGAAATTCTCATCCCACTCTTCCGCACGATGCGTAATGCGTAAGAGTGGGATACCAGTCTCGCTCCCGAGCCGCAACAATATCGCTTGGACGTTCCCGAATAGAGGCCATGGAAAGTCTATCTTTTTAAATGGTCTTTGAATTACTATACATTGCACAAAATTGGTTCACCCCAATTACGATGTAAGACTGTCTTATTCAAAGACGACCAGTTTCCCCCACAACAAAGAAATACAAAGGTTTACGTTAAATGCTTTGAATCGTTCGGTCACAAACGAAATTCCGCGATGTTCCCGAAAATAGAAAGATTTTATTTAATTTGCCGCGAACCCTCTTTTGTCTCGATAGCCGTAATTCAGGGTTTGTGGAAACACGGGAATGCTGGAATATTTATCATCGGCCACCTTTTACTGATTCCCTATAAATTACGCCGTAAAAAAACACTTAGGTAGAATTAGAAATGCGCTTTAAGAGCTTCACGACTTTTGTAATTAGAAATTTGCTGTGTCAGTGCCAGCGGGAGTTTTTCAAATGAAAGTGGTTTTACTCAAGAAAAATTGAAGTACCGGAGATGTATAGTTAGTAGTAATCTGGTAATAATTTAACTAACCGCTAATCGAAAATACTAGAAATATAACAAGTATTATATGAAATGTACTCAAAACTTTTCGTCTGTCGAATCTTATTTAGATTTTTGGCTATTTCCAGTATTTTTTATCAAAGCCTTATCTTAAATAAGCCTCTTAATGTTTCAGTTCTATCTATTTGTGAATTTATATTTACGTTCTATCAGCACTAACATTATAATTTATTTTTTATGTCAATTGACTGACAAACGAGCTGACGGCCCACCTGATGGAAAGTGGTCACCGCCGCAACACCAGAGGTGCTGCCAATGCGTTGCCAGTTTGGGGAGGATGGGGAATGGGGATGGGGATGGGGAAATAGGCCTCCGGATCTCGTCACTCATCGTACGAAACGCAATAGCAAGCTATTACTTTACGCCGATATTCTGTGAGAGTGTGGTACTACCCCGGTCGAGCCGGCCCATTCGAACAGTAATAATCTAGTGAGGATTACTGTTTGGCTCTACCACTACAAAAATGAATGAATGCATTATAAGATTTATTCTGTGAATATCAAACATATTTAAACGAGACCGCTTCTGAATAAATTTATTACGATTTCTCATCGTATAATTTATTGTGAGATAGCTTCATTATATTTAACATGAAAATTAGGGGTGCTTCATTAAAGAGGTTCTTGTGGTCGTTACAACAGATCTTGTTAACTTGTGTTTACGCAATATTTTTAGAATACCTATTCTCAATGTCATCTCAGTACTGGGGAAAATACAATTTACCTTGTGCCTTTTTACATTCTAGACAATGGGCTCAAACAAAGCCCGAGACAAAGTCAATTACCTCAATATTATACGTATCAATTCTCACAAACCTCATAGTTTACTACGAAAACATGTGCTCAAATTTATCTGCCGGCTCCGAGAGGGGCAGTTGGCAAGCTGCCGAGTGACCCACATTGCGGGGGTCAACGTGCTTTTGCCAATAAATATTTTTGTTTACCCCACCCAATTATACGATTGGTGATATTGTGGGAATATGAGGAAGGCACAATATGACACAGTTATGGGTTGATGAATAATTTTCTTGTTTCTTGAACCTTGTGAAATTGTCTTGAAAGTGGCGTTGATTTCAGACCCCATATGTACCTACTTACGGTACTTAAGTATTAACCATATTATTATTTTACCGTATTTTGTCTTTGTCACTTTAAAGCATCTGCGTCTAAAGGTTAATTTGTTTTCGTGTTTTTTTTTGTAATTGTTTTCTGCTACAATAAATTTTGTCTTTGGGCGAAAACAAGTTTTGTTATTAATTTCTTTGAACATTTTCCTCTGCTTAATGATTGCATAGGCGGAAGGTGAAGAGGGCACATTTATCTTACATCCATCATTTTGATATATTTCCTGGGCTTTGGCAGCGCATTCAGAGTTTTGCTCGTTAATAGAATTTATCTCTGAAATGTCTTACGCTTGCTTAGCTGGAACTTGGCGCGTGGGAGTTCCTGAATTTATAAAGTATTTATGTAATTTTGCTACTTTTAGCTACGGTAATGAAGGTAAAGTTTCTCATATCAATATACATACATAGCATCACGCCCGAAATCCCTAATGGGGTGGGCAGAGCCACAAGACTACTTGTGGCCACGTTCGATTAATTAGTCCTAAGATGGTATGATGAACCGTATGGTGACAGGTAATCAGCCCATCGCCCATACAGATAGTCCACCATGATGGAGAGGACCCGTCCCTTAGTCGACTTTTACGACATGCCAGGATGATAAGCATCTGCACGCATTCTATGCTATTTCTTCACTCCCAGTGCAGCAGAGGAGTCTAATATCAATATGTAGCTTATAAATGATAAACATTATGTATAATATTTCCTGTCAGTTATATGACTAAGGAGCGCCGCGTATTCTGTGTTATATAGAGTCTAGAATTGGAATTTGAACCGCGACTTTCAACTTTGTAAATATTTGGATTTGAAAGAATGCGCTCATACGCGCTTCAGATATTCGTCGTTGGCCGCTTAAGATGTTTGAAAATTTTCTAGACAAATCTAAAAGCCAAGCCAAGTTTATCCTAAACATCTCCCGTTAGAAAGTTTCCACAGTAATACACGCCCGGAGGATTAACTTGAGCAATGCCATGTTCCCGTTTTAGACATTCACTTGCGAACTTCCGTCTGTCGACAACGCATTCCAGGACAGAATCCTTGTCTTGTTGAGCGTCAAACTTCTCTTCCCGTAAAGCAGAGCATGGATCGAGTTGTATTCAGTTGCATACAATTCCACAGAGTACGTTTCGTTCGTCTGGTTTTTTTTAAACCGACTTCAAAAAAAAAAGAGGAGGTTCTCAATTCGGTTGTATTTTTTTTATGTTTGTTACTTCCGAACTCCGTCATTTATTAACCGATTTAGAAAATTCATTTTGTAATCGGTAGGGTATACCTCCAGTTTAGTCCCGTTGTCGTCAAAGTCGAGTTATGATCAGAGGATCTATGAGGAATCGATGGAACTCTTCAAATATTATAGGCAAGCATAGAGCAATTTTAGTATTCTCTGTAATAACTCAAGCGGTTACGTTCCAAAAGCATTATTTGGTGAAGTGAAACTGTTGATGAAGACCATAGATAGATGATCACCGGAACTCCTAAATGTTGAGTATTTCACGGTTGGCGATTAAATTGCTGTATAAAGTTCGGAAGCAACTTATGTCAATGAAAATTCATGTAGTAAAATTGAAGAACCAGGAGATCTCCTCAACGATTGACATCTTTGCACCGTGGATAGCAACAGTTTGTAAATGGTGATGAGCAATTGGCATTATGCTATTGTTACTTAATGTAGTAAATGTGTGTCGTTAAATCACAGGATAATAAATAAAAAGTGAAAAAAAAAACTTAGGTACTTTTCAAAGGCTATTTGAAGTCGGTCTTTTTATTTTATAAATTATACATTATTTGAATGAGCCATGTTTCTATTTGTAACCGATGACATATTAAATACTGTCGTCGAACAGGGCTGAAATCTATTAATTAAGCAGTGAGCAAGGAAAAACTCGCCAATAGGATTGCGGTTTTTTCAAAATTTAGTACTATTGGTGGATTTTTAGGGTTCCGTACCTCAAAAGGAAAATACGGAACCGCTATAGGATCACTCGTCATGTCTGTCTGGCCGTCTGTCACAGCCAATCTGCTCCAAAATTACTGGAGCGATTGAGTTGAAATTTGGTACACATTTGTAAGTCGGTGACCGTAACACGGACGTGTAACGTAAATAAATGGATTTTAAACATGGGGGCCACTTTTAGAAGGTCAAATAGAAAAATTAAATAAAAATGTTTTGCAAAGTATGGCGTGTGACATATCAAATGAAAGGGCTTGTTGTGAGGATGATTTTTTCTTTTTTAATTTTTTGCTAAACGGTTTTGACCATTACCAAAACTTCTGACACTAAAATTTTGAAAAAAATATTACAGAAAGTACCTAATCCTGTACCTATAGATAGCAGGGAAACTTATAAGAAGTCTATGGTATTTAAAGTAATATACGAAATTTTATATAATCACGAAATGCACGCGAGTTTAACTCGCACTTGTCTGGTTTTTTCCTCGAACACCGCTTAGCTGTCTCGCACAGAACGCATCTGGTAGAAACGCAGCCTGCACCAAGACTGAAGATTTGAAAAGAATGACATGAGTTAGATACGAGTCTGAACAAAGCTTGGCCAATCGTATAAATATATAAATAAGAAACGCTTTTTAGGTATGCCCGAGACCAAAATTCACTGATATATTGTAATTTAAGCATGCTCTCGTTACCCATAAATGACAAAACAAAATAAACACTTGCTTGATTTAAAAGGTTCCATTTAAATTTACGATCTCGGTGCTCATGCGACACGAGCAGAAAATGGGCACAATGCACCTGAGAAATTACGGTTTCGCCGTATTTAATACAGTTGGCAGCAGTTAGCATTTAATTTGTGGCTCCGTTTCAAGTGGACTCGCAATGCAATATGGCTGGAATCCGCAAATTACGGGGCCATAGGTCTACCAATCTTTTCTGTGAACTCCAGTGAACTGTCTAAGCTCTTATCTCATTGGAATAAAATATAGTTCTGCTTGGATAAGAACTTTGACAGTTCACAGAAAGTTTGGTAGATGTATACTCCGCCCGATTAATTCGAGGGTGTCCGACAAGACTTTAGCATTTCGTCCTCATTTGATTATAATTGAGCATGTAGTTTGTGTAGTATGCAAAATTATGCAAAGGTTGCGTGAAGAGTCGAGGGGCAGGGGGGTGTTGAGGGTCCTTGAGTCGGTTTGTAGTTCTGCATATTTAAGGCCACTAAAGCAAGTCTTTAGTGGCCTTAATAACCGAATAACCGAGGCTGTTTGTTCACTAGTCTCAATGGATTACAAATGCTTTCATATAATAGCTTAGGACATTTAAAAGACTTCTTATCATGTATCCCTATTGTTTAATATTATGACACCTATTTAACCGAAACTACTGATTGTGCTTTATAGGTAATTTCTGAACCAAAAACTATAAAATTACACGTTTTGGTTTATATGAATCGAATTAGCACAAATGATGATTTAATTAGAATAGATGACTATTTTAACCCTTTGAATCGGTTATGAGCGAGTTGCCTACAAAGCAAGATGCCTAACAAAGCAAAATGCCTCAAAAGCAAGATGGCCAAGAAAAGCAAGATGTCTCAGAAACAAGATGCCTCAGAAGCAAGATGCCTCAGAAGCAAGATGGCTAAAAAGCAAGATGCCTAACAAGCTGGATGTCTAAAAAGGCAAAATATGTCAGAAGCAATATAGCCAAAAAGCAGGATGTCTAAAAAAACTGGACAAGTGTGGGTTAAACTCGCGTGGAGAGGGTTTCGTAATTATATGAAATTTCCTATGTTACTTTCCATACCATAGACTTCTTATAGGTTTTTCTGTAATCTATAGGTAAAAAACTATGTTCTATATTTATTTCAAATTTTTAGGCCAAGTAGTTTCGGAGATAAGGGAGGGGAATGGTCAATTTTCACCTATATTCCTAAATAACTTCAAAACCATATATTTTAAAATTCAAAAATACCAGGCAATTTGTCTTCAAGACATTCAACTACTTAGACATTTTGCTTGGTAGTCGTTTTAGCAAGTAGACCATTTGCCTAGACGGCATTCAACCACTTAGACATTTTGCTTTGTAGGCATTATACTTAGGCATCTTGCTTTGTTAGGCATCTTGCTTTGTAGGCAACTCGCTCATAACCGGGTAAACGGCATATCGTGGCGTCAGTGGTATGAAAATCCGCTGTCGCATTTAGCCGACTCTGGCGTTGAAAGTAATAAAAATGAATACATTTCGGCATATCTTGCTATGCATAAATCACAATTCTATACGTCAATTTTATTACACTCGCAAAGTCGTATACTTCAGACATCATCTTAAATATTAATGGGATTCCGAAAGTATAACAAAAGAATCCTAAAATATTTTTATTTCAAACATTGAATCGGGATTGTCCTATGAACAGGATCTCCAGAATCGGCATATAAGATATAATACTCGTATATAATACGTTTATGCCCCGGGGGCCCAGACGGATGTGGCTTCAATAAAGAAGTCTTTCCAAGCGTAAAATTTCTAATTTGTGCTCGGAAAATATCGGCGTTCCATTAAAATATCATTTGCCTTTTGTTCTCTGTAAGTTTAATGCCTTGATTTGTGAATGTTCAAACCATTCGCTTATTTTATTATGTTTTTTGATATAGTTTTTACATTAGAATTATGAGGCCTTTTCTGTCTTCAGTTATAATTCTTTGTATGGTTTTACTCATCTTTTATAATATTATACAGCTTGAAGCCGCTCATACCGGTTTCTATCTTCAGTATAAAAACCGGACAAGTGCGAGTTAATATCGCGCGGAGAGGGTTCCGTGATTATATGAAATTTCCTATGTTACTTAAAATACTTATAGGTTCTCCTGTAATCTATTGGTAAAGAACTAGTTACTGTATTTATTTCGAAATTTTAGGCCCTGTACTTTCGGAAATAAGGGGAATGGTCAATTTTCGCCAATTTTTTCTAAATAACTTCAAAACAATTTATTTTAAATTTATAAAAACATATATATTTAAGATCCTCACAACACGCCCTTTCATTTGATATGTCACACGCCAAGGTTTGCAAAACTTATTTTTAATTTTCTAACTTACTCCCCAAAAATGGCCCCCATGTTTGAAATTCATTTAGGGGGCGTCCATAAATTACGTGAGGTGTTTTTTTTAATTTTCTGCCCCTCCCTCCCCCCCTGGTGAGATGTCGTGAGATTTTATTCAACCCCCTCCCCCATCTCCCAATCTCACGTGAGATTTTTCAAAATGTGAGTTTCTTACGTAAACGTGTTGGATTGTTATTGTAAAAAGAAAAAAACAAATTTGCTTCGTGCTTTTATTTACGACTAGTTATGACTAGTAATCAATGTTGCTGAGAGTTTAATTATAAGTGTAATAAAAATTTAACAATAGAATACTTAAATCGTAACTACTTAGATTAAAAAAGAGTATCTACTCTAATTCAGTCCATGGAGAATCATGCACGGTCTCAAGAGAGACTATTGGAACCAACATGTCCATATGATTTTCAGTAAAATCATCTGATCCTTCAACTTCGTTCTGATCTAGCCACTCTAAGCCATTGGCACTTGCACAAAGTAATTCATTAGCTCGTCTTGTGACAATCCGTGTGGGTCGCACTTTTCGGAACATACGCGCTTGCTTAGCTGGTGCAATGTGGGCTGATCGTCTGTGCTCTGCAGCTTTTGTGCTAGATGCAAAGTAAATACCGCATGTACTGCAGCATCTTTTCTCTAAATCATCACGTACACTTGGGCAATAGAGATCATAAGGCGTGCTGATGAAGGCATTCAGCGGTTGAATCGGTAGGCAGTGGCGTATTAGAAATGGAGCAAATGACTTTCCGTCATGCTCTTTAAAGTTCGGAATTGTCAAATGTCCATCAACTTGAGTGATAGGGTACGGAGGTGGCAGAAAACGGTCGTGAAGAATCATATGCAGATCACTCCGGCGTGGGCTGCAGCACTTCTGGTCATCGCATTTTACAACCTAGAAAAAATTAATAACAATTTCCCTTTGTAACTCTTAATAAAAATTTGTTAATATTCGTGCTCGTTAAAAAATAAAAAAAAATGAAATAGGCACGCATAAAAATTTGATATAAACCAACTGCCAATGTACCTGGAGTAAATATTGGCTCTCTCTAACGTGCTCAGTGTACCATTCTTCGCCTGGCAGGTCTGGAACGCTGGAAGTGTCATTATTCGGGTCTATATATTCAGCAACAACTTCGTGCCCGTCAATGCAAACTGCAGACCATATTTCAGCCAAAATATCCCCTGCCTTTTTGAAATTATCCTTTTCCAGACTTTCGTCTAATGTTCTGCCGCTGGAGTCAAGATGTGTCCCAAAAGAATCATGGGGAAGAACAACGCCTGTTAGTTCTCGACTAAGTGGAGCCATGCGTCTCTCTACTCTGTTGAATGCGCTCCTGCCAGGGGCATTAGTCACAATAAATACTGCGTCCAAATCATATTGTTTAAAATGCTCTATGGCGTGTGCGATCACTTTGCGATATCGCGGATTCTCGTCAGGCCCACCGTCACTTGAAATTATAAGAACAGGTTTAACTTTGCTGTCTAAATTCTTTGTAAATTTGGAAAAATACTCAGTTGTTAAAAGAGTGTCCAAGTCTTGAGCGTGACTAGTTGCAGTTGACGAAGAGTGCTTGCCACTTCGTATTGCTATGTAAGTTGGTCCACTATATGAAACAGCTTCTGGTCGTCCCATCTCATTAGGTTTCACTTCACACAAAGCATACACGCTTGGAATTAATTTGTGCCTCGAAGCAATCACAAAGTCGTGATCTGGTAACGACACTTTATATTCAACGTGCATTAATAATGGCGCCTGCTTGTTTGCCGCTGTCAGGCCGATGGGGACGCGGGCTTTGTCATCCTGAGATAAAAAAGTTACGGAGTCAGGACCAAGTACTGAGGCTATCGTTTCCAGCGACCTTATGGAGGCCACAGAAAAGTATTGGTCTTGGTGTGCCTTATGATGGTCAGCTTCAGGACGACTCAGCTTCACCGGCACAGTCACCACATGGCGTTTAGCTTCTCGTGTATTTGCCCGTCTAGGTAACAGTCGAATATAAGTAGCACTTCGTGAAATATTAAATCCCAGCTCGCTTAGTTTATTTGTAAGTTCTGAAAGCGTATGGACCGTGCGAACTATCTCACAACGACGTCGCTCTTCAGCAGACGCACCAAACAGGGCTAAATCACTTATTGTTTTTAGCAATTCAGACTGTTCTTTTTCTAAACGTGGGCGTCCAGGGCCATCACGAGGCGTCAACGACTTAGCTGCATCGGGATTCTTTGAACATAGTTCAATTAATTTTTGTTTTTGATTTTTTCTGTGCGTCATAGAGTACACTCTTTGATTTTCTTTAAGCTTGAGCTTCTTCTCACAAATGTCAATTTCTCGCCGCAAATTACGTGCTTTATCAAATTCAGTACCGTCAGCTACAAGAGATCTTCTGCGTCTTTCCGTTAAGTCAAGCTCCTCATGCAGCTTAGTAATCTTTTTCTTTATATTATCTTGTGCTGGAGTGGGACGTACGTTGGATGGTGTAGTGTTCGACATAGCTTCATCCTCATCATCGCTGATCACAAGAGGCTGATTTTTTCGTTTCGAAGCGCCTGTGAAATACAGAAAACTTTTATTTAGAATAGGACAAAATGAAGAAAACGTCACCTTTAGAAAGAAAGACGAATACTAACCTGCCGGTTGAGGGCCACCGTCCAAATCTTGATCTTCTGACTGCTGGTCATTAATCTCATCCTGAACCGCAGATTCCGCGTGTTGAATATTATGATCGTTGATCTGAACCTGACCTCCACATTCCACGTTTGGAACACTCTCAGTGCTTGTACCAGCCTGAATCGAAGAACTGTTAGAGATCTTAGTGTTAGTCTGAAATCAAAATATCATAATAAAGAAATGAATCCAATAAATTAAAGAGATAGATTAACACAAAATTAAGAAATATTGAATTACGTGAAAACAGTAGTGCCCGCACTAATATTTTGTAGTTATGATTTTGCATATTTTATCAAGAATTTCACTGTTTCAGTTTTTTTTAATGCTATTAAGGAGGTCCTTTTGCCATCAATGTTAAATAAAAAATATTAGATTATGCATAAAATTAATTTTTATCTAATAGTTGAAGTCCTTATTTATCTACTAGTGAAGTTTAATTTATTCTTCAGCGTGCAAATTTAAAAAAAAAATTTTCTAAAAATGTTAGTATTTTTTTCGAGTCTTACGAGAAAGTCAGACCTTAACAACTTTCTCAAATTATGGCATTAACCATTGATTAGATGAGGTAAAAAAAAAAAAACCCCAAAATAAGGTTTTCGAAATATTCAGGTTTGATTTTTTGCAATAAAATCTATAGGTTGCCGTGGAATTTATAGAGAAATTAAAATTATAAAATCACAGAAAATTTTTGAGTAATCTGCATTTAAATAGCGTCAGAACATTTGGCAACGTTGCGTAGCGCGCGAGCTTCAGATCATTCAATAAATTTAAACTAAACTTCAATGCACTTATGCTTTTCATACATACTTATAAATTATTTATTTTTAACAAATTTTCATATTTCATAATTGAAAAATAAAACAATAATTAAAAAATACTAGCATTCCTGCCATGAGACATAAGAATGTTATAGTTTTGTGATTTAATATTTTTAATTAATTTATTTATTTGCATTGACTGCAAAAACTTTAACATGGTTGAGGTTATATTGTGCAAATGAAAATGTAAACAACCGAAATATAGCGTTGCCAAATCACGGACAGGTTACTAGCAGCTGATAAAAGCAGCTGATAAAAGAGCCAAATTAATTTTCGTATTTAACTATTTTTTTTTTTAATTTTCAAAATTTCAAAGATTAATGCCTCATATACTATTTTTTTTTTAATTTTTATGGGTTCTTTATTTTAATTTATTGAATATTGACTACTACAGTTGTTGTAACTTAACTGGAGCGAAAGGAATTCCTTAATTGTAACATTAAATTTTATATAAAAAAAAGTATTATTTTCTTAAAAAAATATATTTAACCTACCTTTTGAAGAAATGCTAAAGTAGACCGAACTTTTCTCTCAGTGGCTTCCCTGAGAAGCTTTTCAATCTCATGTTGAATGTGATGTATTAACTCTTCTTTCTTCGGGAATTTTTGCTTCGCTGTATTCCATAATTTTATTACATCGTCCTGGCAGGATTTCTTCGTCTTATAGACGTATCGTTTGACGTATGCGTTATAAAAATCTTGATAACTCATTTTAAATTAGTAAGAGCATGCACTGAGTCGAGTAAAACATTTACAAGAATAAACAAAGCAGGTTGGAACCTGTCCGTGTGTCGCTGCCACTCAGCTCGTACGCTCTCGTTCATCGAGTCGCGCGTTCGGCTGACAGTGGCGCGAAAACAAAGGACGGGCTACACTGTACCGTGAATTCAGATTGAATTGAGCTATTTGGTATAAAACAAATATGGTGGTTTGACAGTAAGTAAATGTATAACGTCGAAGTATGAATGAAATTATTATTTTCTACTGAACGAATTAGTGAATGATCTTTATCGTATTACGATTACGCTTAAGATTAAATCTTATGCATGTACAATCTGGATTAAATGGACCAAAATAGTATAATTTTTTTTTTGTTTCAATCAGAAAAAAAATTGCGTGATATTTGCCGAGACCCCCCCTCTCTCCAACGTAAGATTAGATGAGATTTGACTCGACCCCCTCCCCCCCTTAAACACCTCACGTAATTTATGGACGCCCCCTTATTTACGTTACACGTCCGTGTTGCGATCACCGAGTTACGTATGTGTACCAAATTTCAACTAAATCAGTCCAGTAGTTTCGGAGCAAATTAGCTGTGACAGGCGGCCAGACAGACAGACACACGTGATCCTATAAGGGTTCCGTTTTTTTCCTTTTGGGGTACGGAACCCTGAAAATCTACGCAGCGTGGTGCAATTCATAAAAGCCAACATACAACTCAAGTAGCACTTAAACCTAAAAGAAAACTACACTGCCGTCTGCAGAGCGGGTGTTGCATATTCATTATAATTATAAATTCATGCTTCTCTTTAAGCAAAGCTTTAGTTGAAATGGCACTGCTACGGAATCTGCATGTTCGGGTCTTAACTGGAAAATAGTAGGAATATTATTAGGTACCTACAAGTTAATGCAAAATTTGGTGTGGAATTGCGGTACCTATTAAAGATATGAGACATGTAATAGATTCTGTTCCCGGTATTTTGTGCGGTTAGAAGTTATGACCCGGATCAGGATCTTTAGTTGGCTGCTTGGAAAACGCTCTTTTCGAGCACACTTATTGCAACATCCTTTTTACTGCTCGCTCCCAGGAACATTATTCGAAAGCTTCATCAATCAGTCGTGGATAAAAGCTCATAATCATCCTTCCTACTATATGTATAGATGTTAAAAAGTCATACTCAAAAACTAGGATATCCTGTAACTTGAATTTGAATTCATGATTACGATATCTGTTTCGAACGGGAATTAAACCCGCGGCTTCGCATTTAGCCCAGTGTGGAATAACTACGCCATCTGCTGTCATTATTATTATTATTAATTATAATAATAGTCTTAGAAAAACGTACGTAGTGATTGATACAAATAATTACAGACAATTAACCATCTTTTCTCTCCCTAATATCCAATCGAGATATCTGAACGTCCACATTTTTTGATTTCTCAGCATCTTCAACGAACAGCGGCAGGTAACGACAATCATTTCTAACAAGAGGATTATTCCGCAAGAGAGGGTTTTTTCATAAAACCTGGCCTCATTTCGGGATGGGACTTCAATTTAATGTATTTTTATTTTATCTCAGATCTTAGTGGTTTGTATAAAAGTTCTGTGCTTTGTAATTTTTTCTAGATTACAATGTATAGTTTCGGTCTGCTGACTCGATAGTATGTTATCTGTATTGGAACCTTCTAGTGACGTAAGAATGGTGTCACATATTTAGGTAGGCCAAGGACCCGGCCGCGTGTTTTTTTGTTTGGACTGTATTCGCATATAGGGCATCAGGCATAGTTATGGCCTGTGTAAAGAAAATGTGAATTGACCCGTTTATTTTCCGTAACTTTTGGCTACAGGGAAAATAAATTGTACTCTCTACATGATTATTATTACCGAATATTGCTTTTGTGTTATACCCAACTCGTTAGATATTATTTACTGACTAGAATACCCCTAAAATGTAATTAAAAACATAATTATTAATATATTTACATGTAAACGGCACTTAATCGCGTAGGTAACATGATTTTATTATTTATTTATAAATAATCAAATTAAGTTACGTGATTAAGTCCCGTTTACATGTAAATATGTGTTTAAATCGTGAAATTTTTAACAATTTATAATTATTCATATATAGTCAGATTAAAATCTAATTATATTAGATTAAAAATGATTCATTCATTCATTCATTATTTTAAAATGGTTTTTATGCTTGAGCTCATAACATTATTAATAAAAAAATAAAGAATTATGGTTTTAAACAAAGCAGCAATATATTACAAGCATAGAAAAGTTGAACAGTATATTATTTTAATATCCCATTTAATTTAGTTTGTGGCGAACTCCAGAAAAGTCCGAGCGGCTCATTGAATAAACAGGTTTATATGCTGGCGCTGGTCCACCAGCTAGTTTATATATTTAATTTACATTGCTAATTTATTCTTTAGCTTTATTAAATTAATCTTATAAAATTTATAACTAGTGAGTTTGCTAATTCGTGATTATTTTAGACTAGCTGCACCCGCGACTCAAAATTTCGCAGTTTATCCCATTGTCTCATCGGGAGATAAAAAGTATCCTGTCTTGTATTCCAAGATATAGTTCAGTTTAACCTGAAACTGACAAAAAAGCACAATTTAATCTTATTCGTTGTGTTACGACCCAAAAATGTATGTAGGTATTTTAAGGGTTAAGATATACATTAAATGGCATAATAGGATCGTGGTATAAACAGGTTCAGGACGTGTAAGGTTACAGGTTGTACGTGACTTAAAGAAATCTATCTCTAACAGTTTGCATTTCGAATATCTCTAAAAAGGTCTCTTGTTAACGACGTATCTGTATACCTGTATCTTTGTCAGTAAAAAAAATAGAAATTTTTTGTCTTCATTAACCATGGTACCCTACTTCACCAGAAACTTGAAGCGTCAAAATCTACCAAGATTCTGAAGCGAAATTCAAGTGTCTTGCTTTACTTTCAAAATTGGGTCAGAGAGAAAATATTTTCAAATTTGGCTTCATCCGTTGTCTTTTTGGCAGCCAAGACGTAGCCCATTAGGTTTCCGCTATGGCTTAGGACGAGCGCTTAAAGACACTGTTTGGCGTGTCTTAGGAATAAGTTGTCGGTGAAGTGCTTGAAGTGCAACATTACTAAATAATTATCAGACACGAGATCAGGGCGTCTATTCGGGAACGTCTAAGTGATGTAGCGACTCGCGAGCGAGATTCGCATCCCGCTCTTACGCATTACGCATCGTGCGGAAGAGTGGGATGACAATCTCGCTCGCGAGTCGCTACAATATCACTTAAACGTTCCCGAATAGAGGCGCTGTTTTTATTATGAAAACACTATAGGAAGCAACATGAATATTAAAAATGTATTATGCTCAAACAGACATTTAAATTATCTTATAGTTAACTAGTGGACCCGCCACAGCTTCGCCCGCGGTATTCTCCATACAAACTTTATCACCCCTTTTCACCGCTTTAGGGATGGAATTTCAAAAAGACCCTCCTTAGTGCACCTCTACGGTACTCGAAGAAATATCTCCTCCAAACTTTTAACCTCTAGGACCACCCGTTTAGGCTGTGCGTTGTCTATAAGTGAGTCGCGGTACTGTTTTATATGTATAGTAACAAAAAACATCTTGAATTTTGTGTTGCTTTCTAATGAATCATTGTATCGCATCGCCACAGTATGGCAAAAAGTGTTCCTAAAATTGGTTGTTTGTAGGTGCTTGTGGGCGTGGCCTTCCATTCTCGCCGCGACGCCCAGGGAACACATACCTCTCTGCGTCACTTAACCTATGTGTAAAAAAAAGTATGGGCTTCACGGGGTGTCGCGGCGTGAGTATAGAATGCCCAAATGTTTGTCAAAGGGCCAAAACACGTAACTGTAGCAATAATTAGGTACGTCGAGATTCACCTACACGGACACAGTTTAAGTTGCAGGGAAATTTTGACGAAACATCGCCATGCCAACTACGGATGGTAATAGGGTGAATTCACGCGTTTTAAATGCTTTCCTTACTGTTCAGCACTTCGTGATCTCAAATTTACATCACACAAGTTATTTTTGAACCAATGGCCACAAGCTAACTTAGCAGTTAGGCTATTTTGTAGTATTGTCTTCGTACCGAGCAAAGCGTATGTCCGATAATATAATTTATGTTCATTTCTAAGACTACGTTAACAGACGATAAAAGCGTACATTGTTGGTGAAATGTGGAACATTAACTCCCAGCTTCGCTTGAATAGCCCTCACGGATAGGACAAAGGTTAATGTCGATAGTAAACCATGTGACGTGGTGATTAGATCTATAATAGTACACAATGTGTCGCATTCATGGAGCGTGTTTAGCAGGCCAGGAAATTAACAATGCCTGTATTGTGTCTACATTAATTACACTTTGATGTTGTCCTTTGATAGTAAAGTATTTCACTTTGCAGTTGCTACTGTAAATAGGATCTTTTTAGGGTTCCGTACCCGGAAAATAGGCGAAAGTTAGTAAATACACGCCTATAGGTTCTATACGCTGAACTGAATTGATTTTGCTTATCACTGATTTTTGTTGTTCAGAAATACACTTAACGGTATACAAACTGCTCATACGCAGTTTTGAACTATCACCGACGATAAGTAACTTTTTAGGGTTCCGTACTTCAAAAAGAAAAAACCCTTATAGGATCACTCGTGTGTCTGTCTGTCCGGTTGTCGCAGCCAATTTGCTCCGAAACTACTGGACCGATTGAGTTGAAATTTGGTATTCATATGTAAGTCGGTGACCGCAACACGGACGCGTGGCATAAATCTATGAATTTTAAACAACAACAACCAACGGGGCAACTTTTGGGGGGTAAATTTAAAATAAAAAAAAGTTTTTTTTACATAATGTAATTAAATGGTCACATACAAAAAGTATTTACAATCTCATTTTTATAGAGGTTGGTTAATTTCCGATGGTAAATAAATAATAAATTTTATTATTTTAGAGGAATGCGATTAAAACTGACAAGCCAGATACTGTGTACGTAATCAGAGTTTTTTTAACGAGAAATATAGATAGTTTAATCCACGAAAACGTGATCCATCACTTAATTTCACGCACATTCAGGCAATCGTGCGACACAAAATTAACTGGTGGGGTGCATCTTTGGGGATAAATACGGGATAATGGGGATTGAACTATCTATAATGTGTTATAATCTCACTCTTATGGAAGCGTCATCGCGTCTCGTCTCAGGACTGTGTAAAAGGGACAGCATACCTATTGCTGATTCATAATCAACACTGGCCGGGAGCGGTATAGCAAAAGGTGAAGGTTGAAAAGGATATTATAGCGGGGTCAGTGAACTTCAAGGAAGGATCCCGAGGCGATGATCTGGAACTCCGTATATGCCCCGTTTGCCCGAGTGTGTTTCCTCCCCGGATGCTGGGCGTTCGAATCCCGCACCGGAAAACGTCAATGGAATATTGTTGGAGATTCTCTTATATTTCTTACTTTCTGTTGCCTCCAACATCGGTATTCTTTCCATATTCCTTCAGAAACGGCCATGTTTCTGGGATAAAGAGTACTTACGTATTCGTTGAATCCGCTGACCGCTTTTCATTTTTGTTGAGCTCTTAAGGCTTGATTTAATTGGTGCTACAAATTTTCGTATTTATAATTTATTCAATGTTCTTTTGATAAAACTATAATACCAGTATTTTAGTTTTCAGTCATGAAAAGAATTCAGCCTCCCATAATAAAAAAAATGCGTTGTTGTTTTCAAATGTAATTTTGTAATATTTCTTTTATGCCCAAGGAAAAAGACAAGACTGTATTTCAAGTAGCAGTTTCAAGTAGTTTGATAAAGTTTGATGAAGTTGAAAGCATGTGCTGTCACTTTCGAATATACCCTCGTAAAGCGGCGGTCAGTAAAGCTAACATTTACCACACTCACACATAAGCCGCTATAGTATGTTTGTGTTTGATATCGCACACATCTGCGTCCAGGAGAACTACAATCCAATTGTTGCCAAACTTGGCGGTGCCCCTTATTTGCATGCCAAGTACGTCGAAGTACGTCGGTCTTTTCGCGTACTTGTAACTGAAAATGATATGATAGTTCAAAACCGCGTATGAGTAGTTTATAAAAACCGCGTAAGTACATTTTTTAACAAAAATCTGTGATAAGCAAAATCAAATCAGTGCAGCGTGTAGAAACTATAGACGAGAAATCTTGATTTTCCTACTTTTGGATTTACGCAGTTTTTACAAACTGACTGAAACTCATACGCAGTTTTGAACTATCACCGACGAAATACGTATCATATGCTTCTACATTTATGATATCCAGTTATCATCATCGTTATCAGCCTATACACGTCCCACTGCTAGGCACAGAGCTTATCTCATAGTAAGAGGGACTAGGCAGTAGTCCACAAACAGCCTAGTGCGTATTGGAGACTTCACACACATTATTGAATTACTTCGCTGATAATATGCAGATTCCCTCACGATATCATCTTTAGTCAAATTAAAACTTTCGTGAGACATTATGAATACTTGAAAAACACACGGCTTTGAGTGCGCGGGTTGCTCTGTTCACGACCGCACTCAAACCCTGAAGAAGGACTCCATTCGAGTTCGAAACATGTCGGGCTATTTCTGACAATAAATCGTGAGTAAAGCTGTGTGTTTTTCAAGATAACATCTTTCACCGAAATGTTCGTGGTAAATCTAAATTTCAATTTCACTCATGACATTCGAAAGTCACGTAGATGGGAACCGGGATTTGAACCCACTACCTTCTGCACGAGAGGCCGTTACCACTGCAATTAACACATTGTCCTGTTATCCAGCTGTGAATGATAAAAATACAGCGGTTTAATCAAACAAGGGCTTAAATATCGCAGAAAACGTCCATTACAATGTAACAAGCTACTTATAGCTTGGTCAGGATCTTACAAATATGGTTATTAAGATAACCACCTTAGAAAATATGGTTATCTTAATAACCATATTTTTTAAGATGCTGACCACCTCGACAGTGAACAGTCGGGTGTGCATTCATTGCTTTGGTAAAATAAACCTATCTGCTTGGTCTATATTGGATAGCATAACTATTATTTTTCATAATAATAATGTATCGTATAACCATTATTTAGCATAATTAAATGAATAATAATAATAATAATAATAAATCAGGGGACAATCTTTACACAAATCGATCTAGTCCCAAAGTAAGCTCTAAAAGCTTGTGTTATGAGTACTAGATGACGATATAAATACTTATATAGAGAAATAAATACTTAAATACATAGGAAACATCCAAGATTTGGGAACAAACATTCGTACTCATCACACAAATATTTTCCCGTACCGGGGATCGAACCCGGGACGCTAGCTTCGGAGGCAGGGTCACTACCAACTAGGCTAACCGCGTCGTCGAAAATCCTAACGAAACCTTACCGCAATACTTCTTTTTGAAGTTCTTAAAAATGTGCCTGCACCCCCCCCCCCCCCCCACACACACGCACACGCACACAACTACAATCAATCTATCACAGCCTGTTGCAGTCCACTGTTAGAAATAACAGCATTGAATCGAGGTTACCACCATCGAATGAAAAACACCATGAGCTAGAAATATGTCCGGTCTTCCATTCATTGACCCACATTGGAGATGCAGCGAGATAGAGGCGTAAACCGTTTAAGCCCCAAGTGCTGGAAGCAGCCCCTATAAGTCTGACTAATCCGGCCATCTGTCACTACCCTGTGGGAAGGAGCGCTGCCATTCTAATATTGACACAAGAAGTTACGTGAAGGTAACAATTTTAATAGATGTATTAGTGAATCCGAGGAATCGCATATGTAAAGTAGTGGTAATTATGTGTTTACACTTATTCCAAATTTTAAATTCCAAAATGCTTGTACTATCAGCAAATAAATATTGTTTGTAATGTTTCAAAGAAGTTAGTTGATAAAGCCTTACGATAATTTTATTCCATTAATTTTCGTAAAACTTTATCAAATTTAATGTAATTTGCTGGTACCTGTAAAAGTTTCATGGCATGGTTGACTGTGCGAAATTATATCTTTATGTTATTTCTGACTAAAATAGTGATATTCAAAAGTTTGGTATATTTCTATACCCTAACGCACAGATTAAATTCAAACTACTAACCAAAATGAGGCCTGAATGTGTATAACTTGACATGCATTATTATGCGCAATTTTTGCAAAGGGTTTTGAAGGTAACGTGAATTCAAACTATCTCTTTGGTACTGGAAAGATAAAAGCTGTTACAGAGTATATCTATTTAGTACCAGATAAGAAAAATCGACGTAAACATTCAACTACGAGTATTACTGCTTAAGTATGTAATCTTTCATAGCTTAGTGCAATCAATACACGTTCTATTTCCGGATCTTAGTTATCTTATTTTCCCCAACAGACAGACGTATGTTTATCGGATTCATTCATCCGTCTTCATATTCAAACGAATATCACAATTCGAGGAACAGCAAATCATAAAGCTATGTCATCAATATTTATGGACGTCAATATCTGCGAATGGTGTATTTTGATGGTATTAAGAGGAAAGATCACGGTAAATTGTCGCAGGTAAGGAATACGGAATGGCTAAGTTCTGTATTGGAAGTAAAGTTATATTAATTCGTTGGTAAAAATGTATATATTTATAAGCGAAATACTCATTCACTTACTCACTGACTAACAGTGGCGAAGCGTGAAATATTTCCTAAGGGAAGCCTGAAGATTTAAAAGCGGACGTGCGAGTCTGACATTTAGTTAGAGTAACATAGACCTCACCGACAGCTAGCCGTAGCTTTCTAGCTTGGTAAAGCCGTCAGGAATCGGCTTGTACTGCTGACTAATCACGAAATTACAGGAACTGTAGAACTCAGAATAGTAGTTTATGCAACGGTTGCAGAATGATAGGCCTTAAAACACTAGCGCGGTTTTCATGTAACGAGCCGATAGGCAAGTTTCATAATAAGATCGCACGTGTGTTTTAAGGCCAAATTATGCAGAGTTGCATACATAACTTTATCTACACACATATTATAAATCCTCCATGATGGGTTCAGAAACAATATTTTCTGGCAACAAGTTATTTGTTGCAATCGTGGCTGCATATTTCCGATATCCGGCGCATTTTCACATCACACACACTCCGAGAAGACTACTTACTATTCATATTTTCAACTAAAATGTAAATTACAAACAACTTTTTCTATTCAATTCAAAAACAATTCTACTTTCGTTCAGGAAAACACCAACATGGCGGTCCTCCGTCAAGACCATTTTTTTTTTAAATCATAGACAAACGGATGAAGTCTCTATTCTCACGTCACTCGAGATCAAATATTGTGCAGTTTATATTAAAAAAACATACTGAATTGACGTTTCGTATCAATAACTGTTTTATTATCTATGGATACTAGAATAGAGACCCACTTGAGTTTTGACAGCTGTTCCAAATTTAATCTCATTTCTTTACTAAAAACGATAAAGAAGTCATGTTATTTCTTTATCGCAGCACTGGTTTTTCCTAATTGGTTGTCAAAATGGTGGTCATTTCCTATGGTTTTTGATTAACCAATGGAGGTTTTATGATATGGGTGTAGATAAAATAATAATATTATCTCTATCATACCTTATTTCCTGGCTATTTGAAGTCACCGACTGCTATTTGAATATCGGCCCCAAGGGCACGTCATAGTTAATCAATTTCTTGTTTCTTTCTTTTTAGAGGTTATGCAGTCGGGTTTTTGTGTATGTTATGTTATACTCTATGTGGTGAGTTCGGTAGCAATAAATTATTCGAAATTTAGGTAATTCACATATTTGTATACATGTGGAGGACATGTATACAAATATGCTGGGAGTGCACTGAGAGTGAAGAAATAGCATAGAATGCGTGCAGATGCTTATCATCCTGGCATGTCATAAAAGTCGACTAAGGGCCGGGTTCTCTGCAACATGGTGGACTATCTGTATGGGCGATGGGCTGATCTCCTGTCACCATACGGTTCATCATACCATCTTAGGACTAATTAATCGAACGTGGTCACAAGTAGTCTTGTGGCTCTGCCCACCCCATTAGGGATTTCGGGCATGATGCTATGTATGTATACATAATGAACTTATAAATACCAACATTTTGGCATGCTCAAGCCCTTTAAGGAATGGGTGCATTACGGACAGGTACGTATATCTAAATTATCTAAGTACGAATAACTATATCTCGAAAGTAAGTAGGGGCAAAAACTAAATAATAATATGCTTACAAATAATCTGTTATTATTGTCCGTTAAAATGAGTTTCTTGTAACTCGATACGATAATATTATCATTATTCACATTTTCATATCGCGCCCTCGCTCCAGTGCGCAAATATAAGCGAAATATATTCGCAGACACGATTTCATGGTGTAGCAACATACACAAGAAATCCATTAAGATCCGAAACTCCGTGCTTAATAACTCCCCGTTTATTTATTTAGGCGTCGGTTATATAGAAGTAGGTATACGCAGAAGTAGCAAAGATACAAAATAGTGTTGATTTTGCCTTTGACTACTTCAATCGGTCAAGAATTAAGGCTGAAAGTTTGTAGGGCGCTGCGATTTGCCACCGTAGCGGGTGCTTTACTTTGCGTACTGCTTGTTGCCAATACGAGTAAAAGGGACCGAGCGATAGTTTTCTATTCCGAGAACCATTTGCATAAACTCAAAGTAATGGTACAGAGATCACGCCATCAAGAAGTCAAAAACCAATTGCCAGCAAGCATAGTCATAATGATTTTTACACTTTAGGTATAAATGAGCTAATTAGCTAAACAACATCTAAATAAATTACTGATACTTTTGATATTCGTGATTCCAGAAGAAAGAGTTTTTTGAAAACGGTAAATAAAGTCGGTCAATTAAAATAAAGTTTGTCGATAAAATGTTAATTGATAGCAATATACTAGAGTACTCGAATACCCGACGCGCCCCTGAAGCGTATGAGCGTTTATCGGTAGTAAATTAAAAATACTTTCCCCGTTGTGTGGATGCGTGTACTTCACCTGTGCTTAAGTGCTTTAAGCAATTTATTACTTATACTTGGTCGGGTGTTTTAAGTATATCAGCTGCGTAATTTACGCCAGTTAACTTTTAATTAACCTTAACTTAATCGTAACCATTGATGTTAACAGGTTATATGAAGTTAATTAGCACTAAATAAACTTCATTATTTTGACAATTAATTGAAAGAATTGCATATTTAACACAAGAAATCTGTCATATTTGCAACTTTCCAATGCATGTTGGAAAATTGTTTTTCAGTAACGCTGTTACTTCAACATTGAGGAGATAATTATTAGGTCCTCTATTCGGGACTGCTAAGTGATTTACTGTATCGAAGCTAATGCCAAAACCGCGAATGTGTCGTTGTTTTGTACGTGTTTGACGTTTACATACGCAATTTTGTCAATTTACTGGCGATTTAGCAGTCCCAAATACACGGAAAAAATATATTAAAAAATTGTTGCTAAACTCGTTTTTCTGAAATTTTCTCATCCGTTGCGTATAATATCTTAGCAACCTGAGCAAAGCATTGCAACTAGACGATTCAGCTGATCTTGAAAATGCTGCAATGATAGCTAAACCTTTACGTGTTCCTATAGTTTGTAATTTGTTTAGCAAAGTACCAAACAACGCTAAAATTTAGTAACCAATGCCAAGTTTTTCTTTTCGTGTAGAGGCCTGGATAATAAAGAACGTGTTCGTAAAAATAAACGTTTGGAAATCACTTCAGATCTTCTTAATATGTTTTCTTGGAAATAAAATAAAACGAGAACTTATTTGAGTACAAAAATGGATTTTTGTCTCCAGCACTTACTGAAAATAACATTTCGAATTTGTCCTAAGTACACCTGATCCGCATTATGCAAAGCATAATTTTTAATGCCCGGCGACCTTTAAAAGTTTTACGAATTCCAGTGGAAAGTGCCTGTGACATTTGTTTAATCCGGCGTTGGGTCTGCCGGCTCTTGAATTTGTAAAAGGCAGTTTTTTGTTTCAGCTGGTATTATACTAGTAACAGTACCATAACCATGAGTTGCGCAAACTGTTCTCGCTAGCGTAAACTATCGCTCGGTTCCTTTTACTTGTATCGGCACCAAGCAGCATTTCCAATAGATTTCCATAGCGAGAACGGTTTGCGCAAACTCATGGTAAGGGTCCGACGCTCCGACCCGGCAGACGCCGACCGCCATCGGTGGCTTACCGATAATAAAGTCGGTCCGACAGCCTTACACACGTTTCGTTTGGTCGCGGTCGGCCTTCCAACAGCGGTCAACGTCTGCAGGGTTGAAACATCTGCTACTAGTATTAATACCCTTTTTCAAATTTCTACACGTGATGGATGTAATAAAACTCGAGTGATTCTCTGGCTTCCGCAGCGGCTGATCAGTGGATAAATGAAACTATTTATTTAGACTGTAATATTAAAGACATTTGGTTTAAATTTGAATGTGTCCCTCGTCGTCGATGAGCCGCTGCGTTCGTTAGGGAATCACATGGTTGTACGCGATATGTTAAAATGTAGGTATATCAGTAAAACTCGGCAAAGCCGACGAAGAAAACCTTTTCGTAATTGACTTGAAAAAAAATTGTAAATGTTAGCCATTTTTGCTAACTTAAGTATTCTATCGTAAATATATAAATAAATGGTATGGCAAAGCAGTAGACGCACTCTGGCTAAAATTATGATGATGCTTTTTTAAGCAAGCGTACACCCCGCCTCATGGTAAGCGGTTGCCGTAGCCTATCCTATGGACGCTTGCAACAACAGGAGTAAGTATTAAATGCGCATGCCGACTATTTAAAACCCTATTGACTTCTTGAAGAACCCCATACTGGATATTGTAATGATGCCCCATGTATGATTAATGATGATGATGGTATAAAAACATATCTAAGTACTAATAAAGGTTGTTAGACAATTCCCACAAGAGTAAAGTGAAGGATCACGATCGTCAGTGAGTCAAGTTTAATAAAGCTAAAATAAAATTGAAACCACTGCTACTTTTTTACAAGACGATTGAAAAGAAATCTGACCCGTAATGCAAGAAAATGCCAAAAGCCTTATTCAAAGAAAACGTTATTACAAGAAATTGAAAAGAAATCCGAGGTTGAGTCTAGGCCCTTTGCAAATTAGACGTGGGTCTTGGTTTAAAGGTTAGTTACCTACTTTATGATGAAGTACTTTATTGAAAGGCTTTTTAAATGTATACGTCACCTTGCAGCACAGAGCTGGGTCTGTATTCGAAATTGCCTAAACGATATCGCAAATGATTTTGCTTCGATATGGTAGCTATTATTAACTTGAGAATGTCGAATAGTGAATGAGTGGCGTCATTTCGGCATAACATAAACGACATCATGGCAACCTTGTTTCAGAAAAAGAATGCTTTCTTTTCTACTTTGCAATTACTTTGTATGAACCTTCTTTTGTTTCACTTGTTTATTATTGCCTCTGTCTATTGGTTTTATTTTTGTATTGCGTGTTTCTCGAATGTATATTTCATTGTTATTTTATCGTTATTTTATACTTTACGGAAGTTGATGAATTCATGAATAGTTTCTGTTCCAGTTAATCAATTTGCAGCTACGTGGATAAAGAACGTTTAGCTGTATTCATAGTTCTCGTATATTGGTTAGGCAATTGATTTTATCCTTAATAGATGAAAGGATACAGGGTGACATTGAACTTCAATTTTTTTCGAAAAGACTTTACAAACTATTTTCAAATTATATTCACATTTATTATTTCAGGTACTAACGCTAGATGTAAGTATGTAATGAATGTAAATCTATAGATTCAATTAGTGAACTAAGGCCCAATTTCCACTGAGCGGCTAGCCGCGCGCGACTCCTATTTCCTTCAGAGTCGCGGCCGCGTTAATGGATATGGTATTATGACTTATGTGTATGAATAGTAGGTAATCGCGCGCGGCTAGTTGCGCGCGGCTAGCCGCTCAGTTGGATGGGCCTAATTTTGTCAATTGAGCAGTCATTAGAATAGGGAAGATGCATATTTTTTTCATCTTGTATTGGAAAGTGCTGAGTAAAAGAAACCGATCTGTGTACGCAAAACATTTTTATGTTGATTATTTTATGAGTTCTGAGATCTTTGAAAAGTCATTGTTCATACCACTCGCACAAACACTCCATACAAAATGGACAACAGCTACCCACACACACACACCGGTCACAGCTGTCGTTAGACTGTACAAACTGTATGGCGTTTAAACGAAATCTGCAATTATTTTCGAAAATACTGTTTTTAGACCAACATCGTAGAAATAAAACATGACATAAATTTGATGAGGATGACCAAAAAACTAAAATCAGAACTAAAAAACAATATATATTTTTCACTAATTTTGATCAGCTTTTTTCCGTAATATGCTTTTGTTTACATCTACTTTCATTATATTTCATTTAAACCTCATTTTGATTTTCATGCATCTTCCCCATTGTGTCCAAAAATGATTTATTCATGTTTTGTTTGTTTCCACTTATTTCTACAAATTTAACATCGTCATATTCATATTCATATTTTATTGTAATGTAATTTACTAGTTTTCATAATTGAATAAACATTTATTTAACACCATAAGGCAGTTAGAAAAAACCAAAACACTATTAATCTATAACGCTATGCCTACTATTAATCTAGAATTAGGTACATTGAACTATTCCTAGCAGTATGACTTATACCTGTATTTAACAATATCCTTGAGTCTCTCGCTACCCTTCTTATAATAAATGCGGTGCCCGCCCGTTGCTTCTGATAACAATGCTGCAGGCCTAATTAGCCTGCTTTTACGACAGCCTTTGACATTTACGCTGTGTCCTGGCTTCGTGCTACTCTAAATATGGCTGCCCCTCACACTGTATATTTTTTAGCTTCCAATTATGTATCCATTCTTCAACTTTTTAACTGACTTCAAAAAACCCCAGTAGGATCTCAATTCGACGCGTATTTGTTCTTTTATCTATACATCTACCTCTCTACGGCCCTACCATGCCAGACACAGGGATACGTTAAACAGTCTTATCTCTAAGTGCGTCTCTCTCACACTAGTGCTGACGAAAGAGATAGTCAGAGAGATAAACGGGTTTAACTTATCCCCGTCTTTGGCATGCTAGGGCCGCTGGAGCTAAATTGAAATTGAAATTGAAATCATTTATTCCAGACCATTGGTCCATAAATGTGTTAGTAAGACAATATTACTTAAGAACTAAGGTTAGAAACAGATATGTACAACTAAACTTAAAACTAAACAGGATTTAAAATGCCAGAGCCAGACTACCCCACCCCTCGCACGTGCAGTTGCACCCAGTGCCTCTGGTATGGGCAGTCTAACCTACTGGCGACAACGGACAGAATGCTATTAGAGCTGCCGCGTACACGAGCCATCAAGGAGGCAGCCCTTTTACGAAGGATAGCATGGAAGCCATCAGTGCGCGCCTCCGCAAACATGCCCGATGCACTACAGTGTCGCGGCAGCCCCATCAGCATCCTGAACGCGTTGTTATACTGAACTCTTAATACATTCAGGGTTCTCTGCGTAAACTTCACCCACAGGCTACTCGTGTAAAAGTTTTGACAATATGCTTTAAATAACGAAACTTTAACCTCTTTGGAGCAACGAGCAAAAAAGGGAACCTACAGCTTTTCATACAAAAGGCGATAAGGATTTCCATCCCTTAAACGTTTCGAAGTGCTCGTTCATTGGGGTCGTGTCTTCGATGCCGTCGATCTCTGTTCTGTTTGAGGATAAATGGAGTAATAACAAGAGTTACATGGTTGAGTCACATTTGACGCGTATTTTCTGAACGATTTAAATTGGACCTTCGATGGCAGACTTTCTCGCCAGATGCTGTGTCAAATCACTAAGCGAGACTTGCCATATGTGCTGAACGTAAAAGATGTTAAGAGGACTGTGAACCAACGGAAAAAATCACCCTTTTCATACAAAAGGCGATAACGATTTTTGGCCCTTAGCCTTTTGGCCGCCAAGCATGTCTGAGAAGTAACACGAATTTCAACTTTAAGTCAAGGTAATGAAGGACTTTTTAACCTGTATACGCTGTCATGCATACTTAGTTTTATCTGGTTTTGATGATGTAATTTATAAATTAATTAATGTTATGTAATTTAAAGTAATTTAATTTTAATTTTAATTTTAATTTTAATTTTAATTTTAATTTTAATTTTAATTTTAATTTTAATTTTAATTTTAATTTTAATTTTAATTTTAATTTTAATTTTAATTTTAATTTTAATTTTAATTTTAATTTTAATTTTAATTTTAATTTTAATTTTAATTTTAATTTTAATTTTAATTTTAATTTTAATTTTAATTTTAATTTTAATTTTAATTTTAATTTTAATTTTAATTTTAATTTTAATTTTAATTTTAATTTTAATTTTAATTTTAATTTTAATTTTAATTTTAATTTTAGTTTTAGTTTTAGTTTTAGTTTTAATTTTAATTTTAATTTTAATTTTAATTTTAATTTTAATTTTAATTTTAATTTTAATTTTAATTTTAATTTTAATTTTAATTTTAATTTTAATTTTAATTTTAATTTTAATTTTAATTTTAATTTTAATTTTAATTTTAATTTTAATTTTAATTTTAATTTTAATTTTAATTTTAATTTTAATTTTAATTTTAATTTTAATTTTAATTTTAATTTTAATTTTAATTTTAATTTTAATTTTAATTTTAATTTTAATTTTAATTTTAATTTTAATTTTAATTTTAATTTTAATTTTAATTTTAATTTTAATTTTAATTTTAATTTTAATTTTAATTTTAACTTAATGTAATGAACCATGGGATTTTTACCTGAATAAATAACTATATTATATTATTATTATTCTCCTTATTAATCTTGAATCTTAAGCTAGGTTTTATAATATTTGTATAAAAAGTAAAATACAATATCACTATAAAAATTATTATTATTATTATTATCGACAACGGCGGCCAAAAGGTTAAATGTTAACCGATTTTAATAAATTTTTGATAGGCTTTCAGTCAGGATAAAATCTAGGTTTATACGTTTTTCGAATATCGATTAAAGATCAACAAAGTCAAATAATCGCCGAAATTAGTTTTGTATGAGTATACTGACACAACATTAAAACTAAATTTATTGATAATTGTGAAAAAACCAAAACGTATAGACCGTATAGATATTAGGAACAAAATATATCCTAATATCAATCAAAAATTGGTAAAAATCGGTTAACATTTAAGGGGTGGAAATTGTTATCGCCTTTTATATGAGAAGCCGTAGGTTCACACTCCTCTTAATAAGCATAGGTAAGCAGAGCACCGCTAGCGTCACGAATTTTTCAGCAGAAGTGTATCTTTAGAAATTTTTATCATATAAACTAAGATCATAATCCCGCAGTTATTTCACAAAACCACTCAAATTTTCAACCAGTTTATTGTAATACTAGCTGACCCGTGCGAATTTTCGCACAGTATCATCATCATCAATAATAATATAATAAAGTAAAGAATAGCCAAGACACATTTTAGTTAAACAGACTGTCAATAGATGGCGCTTACAATTCGGGTGTTTTTTTTTTTTTTTAAAGAAAACGTTAATTTTAATCAGTTTGTGTATTTTTGTCCCAAAGCGACGAACATAAGCTTTAAAATGATGTTTAAATAAAGAATTAACGGAGATAGAGAGCGTCTTCACAAAAACACCCTTTAGAAATAATATATATATGATCACTCATAAAGACGAACGAATTGAAGCATTGTTCAGCTTTACACAATATTATTACTATAATAATTCTTTGCGAGTAGGTTACGTTGGCCTGTTATTTTAGGAACTATGTAAACTGCAAACACTTATACTTATAACAAACGAGTGTATTATATCTAAAATACGTGTGAAACGAAACAATATAATCAGGTATTATTATAAAATGACGAAGATGTAGAAGTTGTCTGATATTAAAAGAGATTGCGTTAACAATTTGAATGTGACGTCAAGTATGTTTTTTTAAACACAATCTCACCTCAGGTAAGTGACGATGAGGCCAATAAAAATACGGTAAAGTGCGAGTCTGACTCGACCAATGACCTTTAGTGATCGGTCACTGTCTGTTTGCACTGGAGTGAACGAGGAGCACTGTGCGGTTATTGTATCGGAAAAATAAAAAACGGATTAATTATATAGATAAGTAAAAATACACTACACGAAAAGTTTAAATTAGTCAAGTTCTTAGTATGGGCGTGATGTAATAGAGTTATTAATTACAGACCCATAAGTAAAAAAAAATTAAGACAGAACTGTTTAATGAGGATTTCAGATGTAACTTCACGTTTTTTTTCTATCGTATCGGATTCGGATGTTGTCATCTGCTGCACTGGGAGTGAAGAAATAGCATAGAATGCGTGCAGATGCTTATCATCCTGGCATGTCGTAAAAGTCGACTAAGGGACGGGTCCTCACCAACATGGTGGACTATCTGTATGTGCGATGGGCTGATCACCTGTCACAATACGGTTCATCATACCATCTTAGGACTAATTAATCGAACGTGGCCACAAGTAGTCTTGTGGCTCTGCCCACCCCATTAGGGATTTCGGGCGTGATAATATGTATGTATGTGTATCGGATTCATCAAATCGTGTTTTTGAGATAGTTAGGTTTTTAATGCATGTATTTTTTTCACTTTGCCAAATCAAATAGTTTTTGTTAAAAAACTGTTTAAGTAAAGACGATTTAGGTCTTCTCAGCCCCTTAAGACATTAGAATGAGTGTGCTATCACGGTTAATGGCGCTTATAGTGGCTTCGGTGTATAAGGGTGTATAAAACGACATTGTCCGGACGTGTTGTCCCGCTACGTGTTACTTTGTGTTAACGCCACACTTCACGCCGGCTATTACAGTTTTTACCATTATTCTGGGAGAATTTAAACGACTTTTTGTCTCTACGAGGTGGGGCGCTAATAGGCGTTTTTATGTCATCATTATGCTTGATGTTGTGCCGTAATATGTGAGAAATGGCTTGTATTTGTGGGCAGGCTTTTCCTTTTTCCGTTTTATGACAATTTATTCGGTTTCAAATTATGCCTTCAAGGTACTCCTAGCTAAACGTCTAACTTTACAATCTATGGACAAAATTGCTTCTGCTTCTGAATAAGTACTATTTAGCTAACACGACAAGTTTGTTCAAACTTTTGAACAAAACAAACGCCACACCTCAATACATTTATTAATTTTGATTTGAATTTAGTCATCTATAGACTAGTAGCTCCGTGAGCTGTAGACCTCTCGACAAACTTAACATTGGCGTTGGATAACTGATATCCCCATACATCGACATAGGTCGGGTCAGTTTACCGACACCGCAAATAAGTTTGTAATTGCTAAAACCCCCATATCTCCGCCATTTTAAAAAATTTCGAAAAACTGAATCGACAAAAAAAAACTATTATAATTATCGAACCCGTTCACAAAATTTCACGAGAATCGGTTGAGAACTGCGACCTGTAGACGAGAACAAATGGACAAACACTGGACAGCCGACAGACATCCGCTGGACATACGAAAGCATTTTTGCCCAAGCTGAAACGGAGACGCTTCGCTCGCTCCGCTCGCTCGGTCGATAACATTAGCGGTGATGACTGGCGGTATAAGATAACGACTCTATTTGCGAGAAAAAAAATTATAACCTATTCTTTAGCGACCTTTGATATATTATAAATGACCCGACATGTTTTGGACTCGTATCCAGGCACGGATCTAGGGGGGCGGTAATGGGGACAATTGTTTCCCCCTGACTCATGATTGAAGCACCTTATTTTGACCAAAGTCGCGGTCAGATCAACCCACGCACTCAATCCAGCCGTTCAAGCCGTTTCTATTTCTAGATTTCATAATGACTCATGAAATTTTTTACTATTTTTTGACTATTAGCATTCCTTGACGAATGAATCCACAACAAAGCTAATGTCAGGAATATTTCATTTCAGCAAGCGTGCCTTCGTTTGCACACATTGTTATTACAGAACAGTCTCCGAAATTATAATAAGGTTACGAAAATTACTTCAAAACCTGTTTGCTGTTTCGTGGGTTAGCCAAAGAGAGTAATTACGTACTTACAAACTCGTACTGATTACGAGAACCAATTTGTCTAAGTTTCAAAGTAGACGATGATTGAGTTTTTAGTTTTTTTTCTGTCATTATTAATTGGCTTTCGCTTGACCAAAGTTTCAGCTGATGGAACGCGAAGGCTTAATATTAATATTTACTACATTGTTGTAGATTTAAATAAAACAAGAGCCTTGAGGCTTGCTTTTAATAATATATATACGTTTCCTTGTGAGCGTTATCATCTTGCAATTGATCTCTTACACGCCTTGGTTAACAATCTACTATTCCATACGTACGAGTACAGGGCTGTCTTAGGCGGCCTTGGTGATAAACCGGGCGTGCCTCCATTATAATCGGACGTGGCGTAAAGTCCTTGATTAATGCCTCGCAGGCCCAAACTTACACTAATGACTACTCGTACCATATCAAACTTGCCTATCTTACGTAAATCGTTTGAAGATGACTCTTGTAAGTATCCGAGTAAAGTTGTAAATCGTTTGATAACATGTGGAGGCGTCGATATTTCTCTGAAGCCGTGTCACTGGGTATGCGATCTTTCATAGATAGATTTCATAGATAATCAAAGTTCTATCCCTTTCCGTTGACCGATACTTAGAGTTGAAAGTTTTTTGTGACGAATTATTTGTAATGAAAACAGTAAAGTTTAGAGTTTATATTAAATTCATAGACATATTGGGATAGGGCTTTCTATAATAACAAGCGAAGCCAAACTCCAGTCCCTACGGGCATCTGTTCGATGATAATACACTGAGTTTTGGTTCCGGAACCGCATGTAAGAGGAACGAGAACCACATCTCTGTATGTATGTATATTTAGAGGTAAAATGCTTTTTTATAGAACTACAAATATCGTTCAAACATTTCAGCCCTACAGATATCAATAATAATCAATAAGATATTGATTAAAAAGTATTTTTCCACCATTCATAAGTCCACTTTATTTTTAAACCTTTGATTGTCACGGCTAATCGTGCCACGGACGCCAACGGCGGCATTGCCCGACGCAAATGTATGGAAACCGGCACATCGTGGCGTCAGTGGTACGAAATGCGCTACCATAATATAGCCGACTGTGGCGTGCAAAAGATTCATAAGTCTAAATTATCCTATGGATCGGAAAAATAAAAGCTACTCGCAAGCGATCTAACATTGTGAATCGATAGAGCGACAGATTGGACCACCAACGCGGGATTATATTGGAAAAACTTCGCAGATCCGCAGCGATGAGCCGATAACTTCTGCAAAAAGTCTGGCTTCATTGATAACTTGGGTAAATGATGGCATAGAGTTAGGTACTATTTATTTAATAAAACAAGAATAGGTATCGAGCATATACTTGAGGTATGAGATAATTAATATGATGACGAGCAAACTATCTTATACATATTAAAGGTATTTACAAAACGTCATAGAATCCAACATTTACGTTTGTCTGTTTGTTTGAATAGGTATTGAGATATTTATTTTGATGCGATTTAAACTCGTGGACGTTTAGAAGACGGACGGACGGACGGACCCCCCCTAGTGATCGCCACAACGAATTATCCTGTGCTGCTCGCATCCAGCGGAAATAGAAATTCTTTGCTCTAAACGTTTGTTTCATTGAAATTAAACAAATAAGAGAAAAGATCAGTCGAATTCACGGGCGCAGCTAGTTATAAATATAATTAGTTGTTATTAATTTACATCTTGCATATGTAGAATTTAAACCATCAGTCCTCCTAGCGGTATGCTAATGAGACACATCTGAGCCACCGCAAAATGAGTGTTTGTGACATGCCTCAAACCGCGTAAATCATATAGAGCAAGATCCCAGGGCAGCCAGACGTCACTTATTTTCGGATTAGCAAAATCTGTACAATTGAGTAGTGTTGGTACCTATGTACTATGATCGTATGCCTCTGCTAGCTTGGCCAGACTGCCATTTTCTAGCGACCAGGTAATCAAGGTACGTAAAAACGCTACTCACCTCACTTTAATTCTGAGAGCTGATTTTTACGTAAAGGTACAATATCGTTAAAAATCAGTCATCAATATTCCCAGACACTACAAAACTTTAAAGAATGTTGACAGGGCACTACTAAGATAGGAGTTATTCAATAAGAAAGTTGCAAGCACCGAATTCTTTGATTTTACCAGGTGCGAAACACAGTACTCCAGTTTCTAAACCATTGTGAATGTCGTTGAATAATTTAAGATTGAATTATGTAATCTCTAATGGAATTGTTACTTGATAAAGTCATAATATGATACGATCATAATTAATTCGCGTGTAAAGTTCATCATTACCGATTGATACAAGAAATCTATTTTCTACAAATACATAGTGACTCATTCAAAGGCGCGGTATAAGTGCAACTGCCATCATGTCGGAGGTCTCGTTTCGAGTAACGTTATGACCGAACTTTGTGTGGTGAGCACGAATGCTTGTACCCGAGTCATGGATGTTTCCTATGTATTTAAGAACTTAATTATATATTTAGGTATGTATATCGTCGTCTAGTACCCACAACACAAGCCTTTAGAGCTTACTTTGGGACTAGATCGATTTGAGTGAAGATTGTGCCTGATTTATTTTTTTAAATACTTTTTCTGTTACGAATTTTACCGGTAATGTCGAAAAAAGATGGGACCATTATCAGAGTTATCATTCATATACAGACTGTCAAAGTTTTTGATAAAAACTTGTTCGTGTACGCAGGTGCATTGTCAAAGGGATTACAATCTCGCACAATTTAATTAAAAAGTTTCAAGTTTAGTTTGATTCGAGCTCAAAATTTTTACCTAAATGTCGATCAAATGGTTAGGTTAGGTTGAATATTAAAATTATCGTTAGTCGTGGCAAGGGCGTAGCCCCCTTCTAGCCCGCCGTTTAAGAGGATCAATTAAATAAAACTAGATACATCGATTATATTATTGACTTTTTTTGCCTGCCTGAAGAATAAAATCGTTGCTACGCTCTTGAACGTGAGAGTTTGACATTACCGAACTCACTTATAATATGTAAATACTTATTCTTGTTTGGGTTTTTGTACCGTTTTTTGTTGGTATTTATTAAAGTCAACTTAACTTTGAAAAAATCAGAAACTAGATAGCTACCCTCACTATTCCCTCTGCTCAAATAAAATATATTTACGACCTAGCCCCAAGTGTTTCGTAATGCTTGGGCCGCGATCCGACCGCCTTCTTACTTGTATATAAGTTTTCTTTTTGAGTTTGGGGAACCCCCAAAGTTTATTGTTTATTTTCTATTTTTGTGTGAAAATCTTAATGCGGTTCACAGAATACATCTACTTACCAAGTTTCAACAGCCTAGTTCTTATAGTTTCAGAAAAAAGTGGCTGCGACATACGGACGGACAGACAGACAGACAGACAGACAGCCAGACAGACAGACAGACAGACAGACAGACAGACAGACAGACAGACAGACAGACATGACGAATCCATAAGGGTTCCGTTTTTTGCCATTTGGGTACGGAACCCTAAAAATGTAGCTCGTCTTGTAATGACCGTTAACTTGAAAATCGAATTCAATAGTACATTAAATCAATACATATAAAACAGTACCGTGACCCACTTATAGACAACGCACGGCCTAAACAGGTGGTCCTAGAGGTTTGAAATTTGGAAGAGATATTCCTCAAGTACTCTAGAGCTGCACTAAGGAGGGATTTTTTGAAATTCCATCCCTAAGGGGTGAAACGTGGTGATAAAGGTTGTATGGAAAATACCGCAGGCGAAGCTGTGGCAGGTCCACTAGTAAGTTATTGAAAGGTTGAAATCAAAATTAGACTCAATTGGCGCCTAGTCTTCAAAATGCCAAATCATAGTTAGGTAAGTAATGGATGGCAGGTCCCTTAATCCTATTAATTGTTTTATCTCCTCCAATGTAACAAAGGAGGATCCTAGCATATCGTTTTGTTCTAACGTTTATGACGGCTGCTGTTTGGTTTGGTAGCATCTTTGTCTCAATATTTGTAATAGAGAGGACCAATTCAAGTTTACTTAAATGTAATTCTGGCTGTCTTAAATGTTGAGGCCTGTTCAAACTGTTACGAATTCGAACCCAATTTTTTCAGGAACGTGACACAGGTTTCAAAAGGCACAGCTCAGAAATATTCTTAAACATTCGTTATCAGGATTCGGAGATCATTAACTAGGTAGGTGACTAGACATTTTGTAAATAAAAAGGTATCCCATGAAAACACTGTACCAACAAAACATGAATCTAAACTTTTTTGGTCAATCGTGTTAAAATAAAGAATAAACGTACTATTTGCATCACTTAATTTTGCATCTGTGAAGTTAGATAGCAGCGTCGCAATAAACGTTTTTAGGTGTCAAAGGGGCGTTCGACGGGGCCCAGCGGCATGAGTGTAGTACCTGCCCCGAACACGGCTTGAGGCTAACTTGAAACTTGCGTGGTGCGAATTTTACATACCAACAAATGCAAACTTAGGGATCTCCCACACTAGCGTCTTTAGAGCGTCTTGTCAGCGCCCGCGCAGCGCCGACGCAACCCTCGCGCGGAGGCGTCGCGACGCCAGTGGCGTCTTTTGACCGTTGGCGTGTTGCCAGCGCCCGCGCAGCGTCGACGCGACATCGGCGCTGCACGCTAGTGGGAAGCCGGGATCCTCCACACTAGCGTCTTTACAGCGTCGGCGTCTTGTCAGCGCCCACACAGCGGCGCCGCGACGCCAGCGGCGTCTTTGATCGTTGGCGTCTTGTCAGCGCTCGAAAGACGCTAGTATGGGGGAAGCCGAAACCTATTTTTTCTGCCCAGGAGAAGAAAATTGCGTTAAGGTTATGCCTGCTTTTCGTGCTGTATATCTGTAAAGTGTGTATGTTTAAATAAAAGAATAACGTTGTTTTTTTATCATGATTCTCATTTATCAACGGTCTGATAAATCAGAGCCGTATCACCTTAGAGTATTATTACTAACTTCTTCCTTAAACCCTGTGCCGGGCTCCATCAGATTCTACGAGCATACGTCCTCTGTGGCTTATGTGATTGAAATAAAAAGAGTGATTCCTATTCTAAACAGTCGGATAAACCTCGTTCGACACACATGGTCCCCCAATAACGTATTGATCCCAGTTTCCCTCCAAACGGGTATCGGATATTTTATTAGCTGATATGACTTTTTAACGGCCTATATTGCCTTTATATTTACATGGAGAACACTAAATAAATTGACCTCTGTGTGTTTTAATGACTACGTAACGTAATAAAATTTTATCGTGTTTGGAGTTCGGTATTTAATGAAAAAATCATTTTATTCTCGTGTGTTGTTTTTTTGGCCACTATATCAATACATATAAAACAGTACCGTGACTCACTTATAGACAACGCAAAGCCTAAACGGGTGGGCCTAGAGGTTTGAAATTTGGAGGAGGCATTCCTCGAGTACCCTAGAGGTGCACTAAGGAGGGATTTTTTGAAATTCCATCCCTAAAGGGGTGAAAAGGGGTGATAAAGTGTGGAAAATACCGCTCGTGAAGCTGTGGCGGGTCCACTAGTTGAGTGCATATTACTCTTTATTTAACTAACTAACTAACCGTTAGGTCATTCAAGTGGGATAAAAGTTGCATTTTAATTGTACTTTAAGTCAGTGCTAGAATTTATGATACTTCTAAAGAGACGCATCAATAATTTTTTTACCAATTATATCGTTTAGTACAATATAAATTCCTTATTAATCAATCTTTGCTTGTCAGATCCAATTTACTTGTTTTCGTGGAGAATAAGTAAGAATTGGCTAGGCAAATAATATTCTTCGCTACTATCTTGGGCAAATTATGGTCCACTGATTCCTAACATAGAGATTGGACAGCCCGAGTAAATAATTGCCCACAATTGCCTATATCGCCACGACCCTTATTGCTTGTTACCGCTCGACTTTAATTGCTCTTCACTGGATAGCTGCGGTTTATGTAAACCGCAGAACTAGGCTCGAAAGAGACAAAAACAAATCGAAAGGTGAATGGCATTGTGTTGTCCTTTTACGTTCCGCTTTTATACACGAGTCTCGAAACTCAATACTCAGGAAGAGAACCAAACGGGTGGTTTATACGTTTGTCGGATTTTCACTCGAAATGTATGATAAGTAAATATAATAATGGGGCCAATTCGAAAGATCGTTCGCTTAATTTCAAAGTCGCTAAACTTGAAATAACGTCAAACTCGATTTTCGCAAAATCCTTCCTAAGCAGAAATATACACTTTAAAAGAATCCTATCTTCCAAATTTCAAGTTTGTAGGTTTTGTTAGTTCCTGAGTTCGTGATTAGTCCTTGAGTGAGTGAGGGAGTGAGTAAGAGTAAAAGTAAAGTGAACAATTTTGTGAAGTAGCCAGAAATTAAGTTCATGTTGGCTTAAGAGTGAAATATTCAGCTACGGCTTTCGCATTCCAACTAGTATTAGTGCTATTTTTCGACCATTACTATTTACTTCCTAATTATTTGTTTGTGACAACCATTAGGAGATTCTTGGCAATAGACCATCTATCTAAAAAACCTAATTAGTCCGTCATTTACATTATAAAAAAATATTGAACACATATTTTTTCTTTTGTCAATAAAACAAAAAATGACTAAGATGGTAAAAAGTGTACCAAGTCGTGACGTCACGCGGAACTTCAACGCACTATGTTGAAGTTCCGCGTGACGTCACGACTTGGTACACTTTTTACCATTAAGTGACGTCATTAGCCCCCCACTCCCGAACTTTGATGCGCGTTATCTTTGTCAATTTTGATTGATTTGATAAAGCAAAAAATACTTGTTCAATATGTTTTGATAATCTAATTGACGGACTAATTAGAATTACTATTTTTATCTAGGAAACATACCTTTTATTTGTTAAGTAATTGATCTGTTATTTATTATCAATATGCCTACTTTGTTAGTAGTGCTCTCTCGATCTTCGATTTTGCGTTGCCTTCATTTATAAATACAATGTCTAAACTTAATTGCAACGAATTACAATTAATCCATACCAATAAATATGAAGAATATGACCATATGTGTGTCGGTTTTGTTATTTCCATTTGCAGGGCTAAATCGATAACGATATAGGATAAGTGCAGTCTTGGAAATACAGGTACCAAATATTAAGTATATACAAAAGTAATAATGTAAAATGAACGTCGCATAGCTATCATTCCGACGAAATCGTAAAGATCTTTAAAGCGACTTAAACGCTACTTAGTTGTGGGTTTCTTCGCGTCAGGATGACGGATTCCCACCTCAGTATAATAAAATCTCGATTAATCCCTCGTTCCAATGGCTCTTCGCTCTCGCTCGGGGTAAGTGGCTGCTTTAGAATGCAAACGCTAAGATATTTTAACCAGTATTAGAATATAAGAGAGTAAGTATTTTGTAGTGGTAGAGCCAAACACTAATCCTCACTAGATGAATACTGTTCGAATGGGCCGGCTCAACCGGGGTAGTACCACACTCTCACAGAATATCGGCGTAAAGTAATAGCTTGCTATTGCGTTTCGTGCGGTGAGTGACGAGATCCGGAGGCCTATTCCCTCATCCCCATCCCATCCCCATTCCCCATCCTCCCTTGACTGGCAACGCATTGGCAGCACCTCTGGTGTTGCAGATGTCCATGGGCGGCGGTGACCACCTTCCATCAGGTGGGCCGTCAGCTCGTTTGTCAGTCAATTGACATAAAAAAAAAAAGTATAAGACATTGAAGACTGCCAATAATATCGACGTTGTCTTGCTGAAGCGTTTTACATTAATAGTCATACACTTTCGCGATATAAACATACTTATTTGTATTGCAAACGAATTCATTTATACCAAAATACTTACAAAGTAACCGAAATTACTGATGATATTTCATAATTGACTATGGACTTAGTCGCACTTGAGATGCATTTCTCATAATCGTAAGAAGTTTGAAGTATAATTTAGAGATAAGCGGTTACTACAAAAAGCGTTGTGATTTTAGCGGCCAAAGCTAGCGGCCATCGATAATCCGACCGAATTAAGAACTCAGTATTTTTTAATAATAGTACATTGTGCATCTAGGGCCGTAAGAAGGGGATAACTAACGAGAGTCTGTTAGAAGCCCGACACCGATAGGCGAGGGCTTTTATGACTCGAGTTTGTTATCCCCTTACTGCCCGTGCTACACACAATGTTTTTCATCACATTTGCGAGGAATGAAATAAAAATTAGACAAAAAATAGTAGTTTATGCAACGGTTGCATAATGATAGGCGTTAAAACACTAGTGCGGTTTTATGAAACGAGCTTTTAGCGAGTTTCATAATAAGATCGCACGTGTGTTTTAAGGCCAAATTATGCAGAGTTGCATACATAACTTTATCTACACACATATTATAAATCCTCCATGATGGGTTCAGAAACAATATTTTCTGGCAACAAGTTATTTGTTGCAATCGTGGCTGCATATTTCCGATATCAGGCGCATTTTCACATCACACACACTCCGAGAAGACTACTTACTATTCATATTTTCAACTAAAAGGTAAATTACACATGAACTTTTTCTATTCAATTCAACAAAATTCTACTTTCGTTCAGCAAAACGTCAACGCGGCGCGGCGCGTCAATAATGGCGGCCGTCCGTCAAGACCATTTTTTTTTTAAATCATAGACAAACGGATGAAGTAGCTATTCTCACGTCACTCGAGATCAAATATTGTGCAGTTTATATTAAAAAAACATACTGAATTGACGTTTCGTATCAATAACTGTTTTAATATCTATGGATACTAGAATAGAGACCCACTTGAGTTTGACAGCTGTTCCAAATTTAATCTCATTTCTTTACTAAAAACGATAAAGAAGTCATATTATTTCTTCATCGCAGCATTGGATTTTCCTAATTGGTTGTGAAAATGGTGGTCATTTCCTATGGTTTTTGATTAACCAATGGAGGTTTTATGATATGGGTGTAGATAAAGTATATATATTAATTTTATTTCCATTTTACATCGTGAATTACCATCAGGTGGGTGTTCATAAACTGAGCGTACGTTGCGATCAGCGCGGGGCAGCTCCGCCGGCTTGCGGTCGCGCGCCCCGCCGGCTGCGGCTCCCGAGCAGCTCCGCCGACCTGGCGCACTTAACTGCCCGCGGGAGTTACAAATCATACAAAATCCATAACTCCCTAGGGAGTTATGGATTTTGTATGGTTTATAACTCCCGCTGACGGCGGGGCTCGTAGAGGAGCTAAATCGGCTATAGCTGCTCTATACGCCTGCGTATAATAACACCCTTTCCGAGCAAGTGTGATGAAAAATCTATTAAAAATCAATTAATTCGACTAAGATTCATAAATTAATAACATGCCGGTGACAGCTCTACAGCGTGTTTTGTTTGTTTTTTTTTTTTTTCATTTTTCACATGGCATGTAACATCACAAGTTTTGCAACCAAGGTCACTTTGCACTTAATAATGATGAACAGAAGAAATGTGAGAAATGTGTACCGACTACTGTGTGTAGGCAAAACTGAGGCTGGACAATTCAAAACAGAAACGCGGCAGACCTTATCGGCGATTATTATATGTATAATTAGTAGTTTATGCAACGGTTGCATAATGATAGGCCTTAAAACACTAGTGCGGTTTTCATGAAACGAGCTTTAGCGAGTTTCATAATAAGATCGCACGTGTGTTTTAAGGCCAAATTATGCAGAGTTGCATACATAACTTTATCTACACACATATTATAAATCCTCCATGATGTGTTCAGAAACTATATTTTCTGGCAACAAGTTATTTGTTGCAATCGTGGCTGCATTTACGATATCCGGCGCATTTTCACATCACACAGTCACTCAGAGAAGACTACTTTTCAACTAAAATGTAAATTACAAACAACTTTTTACAATTCTACTTTTGTTCAGCAAAAAACCAACCTGAATCAAATAATGAAAGCAGTAATGGCGGCAATTCGATCCTCAGTCAAGACCATTTTTTTTAAATCATAGACAAACGAATGAAGTCTCTATTCTCACGTCACTCGAGATCAAATGTCGTTCGGTTTATATTAAAAAAACTACTGAAGTGATGTTTCGTATCAATAACTGTTTAATATCTATGGATACTAGAATATAGACCCACTTGAGTTTTGACAGCTGTTCCAAATTTAATCTCATTTCGATACTAAAATCGATACTGTAATAACATTGCAGCACTGGTGTTACCTAATTGGTTGTCATAATGGTGGTCATTTTCTACGGTTTTTGATTACACTATGGAGGTTTTATGATATGGGTGTAGATATTTTTTTTTTTCAATATCGGAAACTGCTCAAAATTTAGAGCACTGCAAAAAGAGACATTTGCCTCCGGCAAACTTATAAGCCGGAAGTCCCAGGAACAAGAAAAATATATCGATTTCATGAATTTCAAATAGCCACGTGTATTTGGTTTTTGTGTTTGTATTTTTGTAGTTAGGAAGCTGGGTGCCATTTTGGTATATGATTTGTTCGTCTTTCATATTGATAGGGATGAAAGTTTATGTCAATACAAATCGATTTGGTCCAGTAAATTAAAGTCGTATGGCCCTGCGTTTTTGAGCTACAACTTAAAAAAAATCGTACATAAAAAAGTCAGCGACCTAGACGTCTGCCAACGTTTTTTTCTATTCTGGGAGTCTTAATGAATCGAATGGACGCAACGAGAACGACGAACAAATGATTAAGTATAGCTTTTCTCATTTACATTTTTGCAACTTCGTCCCGTTATAAAACAGAGCCCTGTACGTCTGCCTCGTCGATGTTCATCGTTTTGAGGATGATTCTGACCATCAGTCCGAGAGGCAGACAGGAACAAATGATTTAGGACACCGTTTTTTTTTTAAATTGTTGAAACGCTGTCAATTGAAAACGCAGCGCTACCTTGGTGACAGACTATTTTTCAGTGGTTCTTTACATTGTCATTAATCGAACAATTCAGGTCTGCCAAGCGAACAAATCATATAGATATTTTGGTACTCAGCTTCCTAGCTATTGCAATTGTTTCATGAACGGGCTGCATGCGGCTCGCGAACCTCTGTTTGCCAAGCCCTGGCCTAGGAGTTGGAGAAAATAGGCATCAACAAAGATAAACTTAATGTATGTATCGGTATAACTTGGTAATTTTTCGTGGGTATAGTAATCGCTTTCCTTATTTTCCTGCCTAGATATCTTGAACCCATCGAAGGTCCTAAATAAAGTAAGTACACCAAAATATGTCCGTAGGTCATTGAAAAATGACATGTATCAAGTTGACAATAGAGTTCACTGAGTAAATAGAACGTGTGATGGGATTTTCGATTCATGCGTGGTTTAAAATACGTACGTCGATACGTTTTGATTTAATAATACGTTCTTCTAGATTATAAGACTATTTCATCGAGTGTAAAGTAGTGACGGATATTTCATCTTTAACTATGCAAACAACATCAACTGTTAATAAACATTAATTTATTTATATTTCACAGTAATGGCGTCAGAATAAGCACCTGGCCTAACCTGTTTTAATTAAATCAAAATACTTATAAACTGATACTTATATTCCGTACAACTTTTCGATCTTAAATAGTTAATTTGAAATGTAAAATGTTTTGCTTCTAAATTGGATTTTTCTCTCATTACAAGTGAAAAGATGTCCCCTGAGATTAAGCGAGCGTTCCCAATTTGAGTCTAGACATTCGCGGTCTTGATATCGTGTAGCAAAAAGCTCAAATCATCCTTGGATCCGGGCCAAAACATAAATTGGACTTCTTAAAAAATCCAATACAGTTGAAGATAAATTATCTCCATATTTCGTGGGACGCGCGTATCCAAGTGTAACGTCTAAAAGAAAGATATCGTCACTGAGTCATTGATTGATTGACGTACGGCCCCACGTGAAACCAATAAGGAACGCGAGCGACTGAATTTATATTGAGTTCAGACTTTGGAAACGTGATGAATCGAGGTAGGAATTGATATTGTCAATTTTATAAAACAACCTTGAAACAAGAAAATTGGTGAATATGAAAATGAAAATGAAAATATTTATTTTGCAAGTAGGCCATCTGGGCTCTTTTACATGTCTGAATCTACCAGCGCTTCGAAAGGTGACATCTGCTGAGAAGAAACGCCGCAAGAAACTCAGCAGTAAGTCTTTTTTCAACTTTGGCAGTACAGTTTTAAAAAAAACTACTACAAAATGTGCAACATAAAAACCTAATGGGTACAAATTAATTCTAATAAATAACTAATAAGGGAGATGTATAGTCTCCACGTCTGGAAAAGTTAAGTGACTTAGAGATGTAAAAAGTCTCTAAGGGTCATAATAATAAAATAAAAATTGAAGCAAAGAAACATCTAAATAGATTAATCTAGGTTAAATGGAGGTGTAGACAGTCTCCACGGTTAAGTATAAAGATGGAGATGTAAGGTCTCCAAATATCAAAAGAAACAATTTGAAATATAACATTTCATGTCCTAACAATACAAATATACGAATATGAAAAAGTATCAAATATAGTATAGAGAACACTATGAAGTCTCTCTAGTCAGGTTCAGATATCGCACAAAACTAATAAATTAAATACTAACCAATTTAAATGGTCCTTGCGAGCATGAACCGTCCGGGTGAATATTAAGGCACACTTTTATTTAAAGCGTACTTATAAAACAGCACAGACCAAATATCCTAAAGGTAGCCTAAATTTTAGTAGTAAAGAAAGCTTCCAAAATTACTAGGCGCGCGGGGTTTTTGGAGCGATAGAGCAAGATTATGCGCTCCCCTCGGCTACCCGTAGCTCTGCCGCTTATGGCTTTTTACCTCTAATGCTGGCAGTGGGGGTCGCCTGGCTATGGGGAGTCTATCGGATATAGGGTAATAGTGGTGTTTAAGAGAACGACATCGGCAAAAATCTCCCTTTTCATATAAAAGATGATACGATTTCCACCCCTTGAATCTTAACTGATTTTGACCAATTTTTAATAGGTTGTTAGTGAACAAAACCTTTAAGATAAGCGGGGGAAATCGTTATCGCCTTTTGTATGAAAAGTCGTAGGTTCACACTCCTCTTAATGCGAAGCAAACCCTAATTAAACCTGCAATGCAACTTCGCAACGCAGAAACTAACCACATAAGAAACTTACGAGATCTTTTAATTGCCACCATCTGCATAGTTTAAAAGTTGGCGAAGCAGATCTTAAAAACTTTCCTATGTGTTTGTTGACTAAACAAACTTTATCATCGTCACCCCTTTTCACTTTTTATTGTCATCATTTAACATCGGTATTCAAATGAGTGTTTACTACGGTACATGTTTATAAATGCCGGGTCTAGACCCCGCCACATTTCTTCGCTCACTGCATCCCTCTAACTTATATAGATGACACACTTAGCAAAAAAACAATACGGCATGTTATGCTGCCTATTTTGCTCTGGGTGAAAAATTTCGTTCGTTTGTTATTTTTACGTTATTTCGCACGCGCTTTTAGTTTTTCGCAGCCGGCACGCATGATGGATTCCCTGAAAGATAGTTAAACTGTTGTTCGCGTTCGCTTGGCTTTACACCAAAATGGCCGCTTTTTTGTTTTTCGTTGAAATAAAAACAAGAATACTGCTTATACCTAAGTGTTAATTTGAAGAAACTTCTTTCAATATTACTTTTGTATATTTTTATGTATGTATTACATTAGTATATTATACTTCCTGTATATTGTTATCAATTTCAAATTATAATCAGCAATTTCTCGTGTGTTATTTTATCGGTAACAGTACAGAACAGATATCAAATGAAAAGCCAAGTTGACTTGGCTCTTAATCAGTAAGTATTGATTCGTTTCATCTTTTCCTGGCTCCCACATACCTTCCCTACCAGTATGCATGCTCGATAATAAATCTGTCCAGCGATAATAATGACGTATGAATCATGCAGATAGTACGGCGCAGCTGGTTGACTAATGGCTCTACCAATGTACGGTGCTTTCATTAAAACAAGAACATGGTTTTTTTACTAAAGTTATAATAATAATAATAGCCTTTTATTCAGATCCATATTACAATTACATACATACATACATATTATCACGCCCGAAATCCCTAATGGGGTGGGCAGAGCCACAAGACTACTTGTGGCCACGTTCGATTAATAGTCCTAAGATGGTATGATGAACCGTATGGTGACAGGTGATCAGCCCATCGCCCATACAGATAGTCCACCATGTTGGAGAGGACCCGTCCCTTAGTCGACTTTTACGATATGCCAGGATGATAAGCATCTGCACGCATTCTATGCTATTTCTTCACTCCCAGTGCAGCAGAGGAGGAATATTACAATTATATGATTAGAATTAAATCCTAAACTAGTCTCTTATTTTAGTTTTACTTATTTTCTGTAGATCTGTTTGCTAGTCGGCAAAGGCCTCCTCCAACCTTTTCCACTCATGTCTTTCTTGAGCCACTCTGTTCCAGTTAAGTGCAGCGTAACTATGCAGTGCTTAGATGTCTTCCTCAACTCTTAGGGTTTACTGAAACTGAAAACTAACAGAACAGCCACAACAAACTTATCTTTAGATATAAAATAAATTTTCGTGAACTAATGTTTTTAATAACCTTATTATAATTTACATGCTGTTGTTCAACACTTTCATTGCCAAGGAGCCGGTATCCTAGTCCTGTGTTCTTAGTGAGTTTTCACTATAAATTGGACAAACGCTGCTAGATGCGTAACGATACGTGGCTTTTATAGTAACATTTTGAAACCAGAATAATAACTGTACTTTGTGTATTCATAAGACTGGACATACGTGTCGGTGAAACGGAGCCATACCAGTGCCTCTATTAGGAAACGCTAAGTGATGTTGTAGCGACTCATTAGCGAGATTTCTCATCCCACTCTTCCGCACGACGCGTAATGCGTAAGAGCAAGATGAGAAATCTCGTTTGCGAATCGCTACAGAATCACTTAGCGTTCCCGAATAGAGGCGCAGGAATACAATAAATTTACAGTGAAGAACCAAGAGAACTTCTCAACGATTAACAGCCTTGGAAAGTAACATTTAGTAAAGGGTGATGAGTAATTGGCATGAGCCTATTGTTAATTTATGTAGTGAATGTGTGTCCGTGTCATCAAATCATATTATAATAAATAAACAAAAAGAAACCGACTTCAAAACCTTTTTGAAAAGTAAGAAATCATGATTGGCCTTAGTTAGTTTGTTAGGCTAAACATAGTAAAGTAACTATATAATTCTCATGGCCAAATTCTAGAAAGCCGCTTAAATAGATATTTAATTAAAGTAACGTTTGACTGACGTTTTTATGTAGGATGATAACTAGTTGAGAGACATTTGACTATTTAATCTCTAATCCAATGGAGTTTCTGTATTCGGCCATCAGGAAACTAAATTAACTGGACGTCCCTATTCCTTTCCACTTACAAACTTGACCTAGATATTGACCGGAACAGCGTTGACACGGTCGACTGTTTCTTTATCGCTATTTTTTCTTTATCTTACTTTGCCAGGTAGAAAGGGACAAAATATCAAATGACGAAACTAGCTACTATTTCGTTTAACAACAAGAGATGCTTCCCAGATATTTAACGTGTAAATATTATTGCGATGTCCAAGTGTTTGAGCTTGGATGACAGAAGATGTGGAAGATGTAACGTGCTAAATAAAGGACTTGCATTAACAACAGAGAGACTTTGATGTAGAAATACCAGCGGCGGGATAACTGAACCCCGTCTTAACTCTCTGACTCTCTTTCGTCGACAGTAGTGTGAGAGAGACGCACTTAGATATAAGACGGTGTAAAGTTAGCCTCGTGTCAACCTAGGGCCGCAGTTAATTAATAATTAACACAGACATACACGTTGTGGTCAATGGAGGAAACAAAATATTATCCAAGTTTGGAGCTGGTAGTGCAAACTTGTTTTTATACTCGGACGAAGTAAGGAGAGTCTTATCGTGACTGCGATCACCTCATCATCAGAATATATACTGCCACTGCTGGGCACAGGCCTCCACCTACAGTGAGACGGACTGGGTATCCTTCCTATTCCACCTATCCCTAACAGGCAAATGGAGAGCGTCGGTGGCCTAATGGCTAAGGATGTCGACTCGTGATCGTGTCGTGGTCGTGACCGCGCGACGGCCGGTGTTATTATCTTTGCTTATCTATTAATTGTTAGCAACTGACAACCCTAGCATACACGAAAGAGCACGTCTTATGCAACAGAGAGAGAAGGCATGATTAGGCAATTATTCATACCTAAACAGCGGTTTTGTTAGAAAGTGATTCTTCTGTACCTTAGTACTATTATCTATTCTGTGCTTTAAGTAAGGTTAGAAAATGTTGACGTTTAGGTCAAGGAAAAAAAAAAACTGTCGGCATAGGTTAAGTTAGTTTCGGAAACGGGGGCTTCCGTCACCCACTGGACAAGGTTTCACGGGTTGGATGGCGTGCGATGCATTCCCAGCGCGCCTCTAACGGTGGAGGGGGACTATAGAGTCCCCCGGAGATAAGCCCGCGTCGGCGGGTGGCCGCCGACGGGGCCGTGGAGGTCGCATTTCCGCGTGCCCATAGTCCCTATGGCGGTGAGAGGGAATACCCGGGGGTTTTTAATGAGTAGGAGTCTCACATAACCGGTGGTATCCATGATGGATTTTCCCCCGGAAAATAAAAGGTTAAGTTAGTTTAGTATAACCAATTAATTTAACAGCGGACCAAAAATCTATATTTGTGCCTACCGTTTAAATAATAATCTTACTATACTACATATTATGAAAAACCTGTCTATGCAGCGAATTAAAATGTTTCATATTTAGGTAATGACGTGTCGTTCCCAGTAATTTTGCTCGAAATGGTAATTCTTTAAAGGTTTTAATGATATTATTGATGAATGATGAATATTCCCGGGAAAATCCCAGGTAGAAATATTTCTGCGAGGGGGAATATAGCAACGGCAAAGCTCTCACTGTCTTCAGTTACTGCGAAGGATTCATTTGATTCACGATAACGTAATATGATGACCTGAGGAATCCGGCACTTAATTTTTTACTGCTAATAATTTCACTTAAGTGGAGCTTCTCGTAGCTTCAGGCGAACAGATTATTGAAAATTAGAAGTATGATAATTTTATCTCGGCTATAAAATGTAATGATAAAGTCGTTACATTTTAACTTAATATTTTTAAAGCACACTGCTAAAATTTCAAGGTTTTGGCGAGGGATTAAAAATAATTTTAGGCTAAATAGAAAAGGTATACATTATTGCAAAATCGGTAAAAGAATTTTGCCTTTCTAAGCCTGAATTATTCCAAAATGGTGTAGGACTTTGGTAGGTGTAGGTATTTTTATTTTAAGCGTACCAGGGCGTCTATTCGGACACGTCTAAGTGATACTGCAGCGACCCGCAAGCGAGACTCGCATCTCGCTCTAAACGCATTCCGCGTCGTGCGGAAGAGTGGGATGAGAAATCTCGCTCGCGAGTCGCGACAACATCACTTAGCGTTCCCGAATAGAGGCGCAGTTCGACATTCCAGAGGTAAAATACTGGAGTATATGAATATGGATAGAGACCTATATAGGGGTGATGCACTAGTCTCACTGTGCTGGAATACTTATTTCTTACATGCCAGATAAGACGCTCTGGGAAGATAGGGGATAGGTGACCCCGCAATACGAAAGTATTGCAAAATACTTAATATTCATAAAATTGCTATTACACGTAATAAGTAGCTGGGTCTTATTTCCATTAAAAACCAAAAGACCTATTTCTTACGGTTATAAGAAGTATATAATAAGCAATTTTTTGTTGTCTGATTTCGCATATGCTTCCAAATAACTTCGTAAGAAATGTGATGTTGTAGGGTCCATTATGACATCCAATAGCAATTTTGCGGAAGTCAGATATATACTACAGTTTTTGATTGCATTTTTTTATATTTCTCACTCCCCAATCCTCCAAGAGCGACGTTTAAGAAATAGGTATTCGAGCACTGTGCGTCTAGTGCGACATCCCTATCCGAGTTCAACATACTACAGTTTTCTACCTCTGGGACGACGGACTATACGTCCTTATATCAGTTTGGTCGAATCGCATATAAGATTTCGTACGACAGACCACACAACTCCTTTGACTGTTACCCCAATCACACACAGCTACGCCCAAGTGGCTGTCTGCACTGTATTTGAGAAATCCTTTTTTCTAATAATCACGTTTTTACGTCTCACATAAAATTTCCAGCGTAATGCAGTGGAAATTATCTCTCCTCAGCGTAATCGCATTTATGCGTTCAATTCCGTTACAATACTAAGCAGTTTAATACAAAGAACCTTGAGCTTTATTGCGAGGTAAGAAGGGCTAGTGATTTCGAGTTTATTAGAAAAAACGCGTTCAGTTTTATGAGAGCGATGATTGGAGGATCCCGCGGTGCCAAATTAACGCGCATGGAGATAAGTCAAGATTGCTCGCCTGCATCAGTTTTTATTACGAAGAACCTAGAGACTTTGGACGCTCCTTGATTTTATGAATGCTTGTTCAGACTAACGAAAATGAAATCCAAGTTTTTCAAGGACGAATTTAGAAGCAAATTCAAACGAATGGGACTGATGAATTGACTCAACCCAGCAAGATTTTTATTTGAGATTCTATTAGCGTCGTGTTAATGTAAAAGAACAAAAGCGTTTTTAGCGTCTGTCTGTCTGTCTGTCTGTCCGACTGTCACAGCCAATTTGCTCCGAAACTACTAGACCGATAGAGTTGAAATTTGGTATACATATGTAAGTCGGTGACCGCAACACGGACGCGTGACGTAAATATATGAATTTTAAACGTACGGGCCACTTTTGGGGGGTAAATTAGAAAATTAAAAAAAAAGTTATGCAAACTACATCGTGTGACACATTAAATGAAAGGGCTTATTGTGAGGATCTTAAATATATTTTATTTTGAATTTTAAATAAAATAATTTAGACGTTATTTAGAAAAATAGGCAAAAATTGACCATCCCCCACCCTTATCTCCGAAACAAAGGGGCCTAAAATGTAAAAAAAAAAGAAAAACAGAAAATAGCTCTTTACCTATAGATTACTGAAAACTATAAGAAGTCTACGGTATTTAAAGTAACATAGTAAATTTCAGATAATCATGTACGGAACGGAACCCTCTCCACGCGAGTTTAACTCGCACTTGTCCGGTTTTTTTATTTTACCTTCACAAAGTGTTTGGAAGATATTGTTCAAACGTAGAATCTTGGTTTTATTTTTACTTCAAGAGGCTTGTGGTATTTTAAGATAAAGAAAAAACCCCACAAGTGCGAGTTAAACTCGCGTGGAGAGGGTTCCGTGATTAAATGTTTCCTATGTTACTTTAAATACCGTAGACTTCTTATAGGTTTGCTTGTAATCTTTAGGTAAAGAACTATTTTCAGTTTTTTTTTTTTCAAAATGTTAATTAAGCACAGTAGTTTCGGAAATAAGGGGGACGGGGAATCAATATTCGCCTACTTTTCTAAATAACTTCCAAAGTATTTGTTTTGAAATAAAAAAATATATATTATTTAAGATTCTCACTACGAGCCCTTTCATTTGATATGTCTCATGATATACATTGAATATATTGCAAAAGTGACTCCCATGTTTAAAATTCATTTATTTACGTTACGCGCCCTTGTTACGGTCACCAATTTACATATGTATACCAAATTTCAACTAAATCGGTCCTGTAGTTTCGGAGAAATTTGGCTGTGACAGACAGACGCATGAGGGATCCTAAAAGGGTTCTGTTTTTTCCTTTTGAGGTACAGAACCCTAACAAGTATTGGTATAACTAGTGTTTTCTTACCAAGTTGTCCTATTAAGTGGTTGAATATATACGTCAGTCGCGTCTTCGTGAATTTAAGAGCTGAGTATTATAATATCGTTGCATTAATGGAAGAAAAATGTAGCAACCTTACTGCTTCATTAAGAACTAGCTGTGCCCGCGACTTTGTTCGCTTGAAATTCAGATGAAAAGTATTCTACGTGTTAATCGAAGGTATAAACTATCTCCATTCCAAATTTCATTCAGATCCGTCCAGCCGTTGAAAAGAGTAACAAGCATATTAACACACACACACTCACGAACTTTCACATTTTTTCCGGGATTTCGTTGGCAATACTCGCATACCCTGACGACCTCACATCTCATCATGTTTCCTAAGTGTGATTTACCCAAAATTACTTGATCTTCAATATGTATAGTCTTAAATGATCATTGAGGCTCAAGTTGTTTTGGCAATGATTTAATTTAAGGCTTCAAATGCGCGATAAAGACCGCAATATAAGTAATAAGTCTTAAGTCATTTTGGCTTATTTGAATTACGCAACTGGATAAGAATTCTTCAGCAACGTTGACGATATAAACCATTATTATAATCTGTCGTAGTCACCGCGTTATTTGACCATACCAATAACCATATTAAGGCTCTTGAACCGAGCATTTTTTTGAAGAAGATTATAATAATAAATCAAAATATTTTGCACATTAAAAGCTCAGAAAGATACAAAAATCCATCATTTTGCATTTCATGTGCGAGGTAAAGCTATGTTTTGATAAATTGTCCATCTGTGGTCGCAATAAAGCTGTATTTATATTCAATGAACAGGGCCCTTAATCCGGTCATTTCGCTGCCCAGCTTTGCAGACTAACCTGTTTTGCGACCAATAGAGAAAATTACAGTATCACAGCTAAACTAATGCAACTATTTACAAAACTACCCGTAAAGCCGAAAGGAGGTTAAATGGGGCCTTATAACGAGTCCATTCACAAAATTTAAGAACCGTACATACCCCAAAAAAAAATTCACTGATGTGCAAACCCTATTTCAGTAAAATGGATGTACCTACATTTCTACCTAATTCGCGGAACGACAAATTTTTTAAAATACCTAACCTAACAAAATTGGCTTTGATAATTAATTATATTTTTTACGGGGTATTTTGTAACACGTTCTATAGCGGGGATGCAGCGCAGGAAAAATATCGTATAATGACCCCTCGCTACTTATCTCTGTCGCTCATGCACAAAAATATAATACCGTCGTCCTGTCACCCTCTACCGTCACACAGTGTGTTATTTTGGATGGATAGCGGACACTCTCGGTTTATTGTCTTATCCTAAAGAGCTAACTGAGTAGTTAAACTTTTCCTAAGCAACCATAATTTTTTAATGTGCCGTTTTGAAGTAATTTTAAAACTCGAGAAATCTCCATAGAAACCATAGAAATGCATTATCTTCGTTTATATACAGAAATTTGTTACTGTTTTAATAGGGTATTACAATAGGCCTTTGTGTCCTTTCATTCAGTCTATAAGATTTGTTAATTATCGCGTATATACGGAAATATCGCGTTTTTTGTACAAACCTTTAAAAAAAATTTTTTCTTTAGTCCTGCCGTATCCGGATTTTTTTTTAACATGATTAGTTTTGTCTTATCATGTACTATATTATGAAAAAAAACTAGGTCTGGATGATGTGGGACTTCGGAGTTATTTCAATTATAATATTGAGGTTAGGGCTGTCACCTCCCTTTACCGTTACAAATTCTTAAATGACTTAGAAAGGTAACTTACTAATTAAAAAAGCTTTTAAAAACTTGTATGTATATTTTTGTTATAGTAGCATGAGAAATTCTCGCGCAATCAATATTGTAAATTTTACATTAAGTTAAAGTTCAAAGGTTAGAAAATAAATATACAATTAAGTCACACAACTGTTTTATAAGATTTCTATGATCAAAAATATCAAAATTAACGCGATCTAACAGATATCTACCGTCTATCTATTTGGCACCGTATCTAAACCCAACATCACAGTCAGTGCAGTGCAGTTACCTAAAACATGATATTTTAGAAAAACGTAATTGGTAAATATAATAAATATACGTTTCATCATCATATCAGCCTATGGATGTCCACTGCTGAACGTAGGCCTCTTCTAACAGCTTCAACTCTTGCTGGTCTGATGCTGCCTGCTCCCATCCGTGGCCTGCCACATTTACGAGGTCATCTGACCATCAAGTAGCGGGCCATCCCACTGCACGCCTGCCAGTCCCCGGTCGCCATTCTAGAACCTTTCGACCCCAGCGGTCGTCATTGCTACGCGCTAAATATACGTTTGCTGTTACATTTGGTAAAGGATCGTGCATTTACTTCGATGAAGGGCATGATGTGATATTGGGCTCCGCCCTCATTAAGCGTATTGCTAGAACCCAATATCTTTACATTATGTCTGGAGAAGATGGGGTGAGGCGTCATGGAGCCGTTAAAGACCCATGGCGCTGCCTTGCCTCCACAGGAACTGACCCATCCTGCGGGGGGATGTCCTTCCGAGCCTCGATCGGGGCACTTAGTGCAAGGGGGGCATGAGGGCGCCAACCCTCATGTTGTTCGGCGAGTGGCAGATTCGCATTCTTTAGAGAATGAAAACAGTAGTGAATAATATGTTGATGTGTTTAATATGTTGGAAGCACATGCTCGATTACAAGGTCCAAAACGTCGACCATTAGATTTGGACATTTATCAGCGCACCGATTTTGTCAACCCTATTTCCATAGATTTTCTATGAAAACTTTAGAAATGTAATATTTCAAAAGTCCCACTGTTTCCGAATTTGCTTTTTACTTTGTGCTGTTAAGAACTATATTACGCAAGTGTAGCATTGAAATCAGATTCAGAATCGATAGAAATACTGAGAAAAACTAAATTTAGTAAAAAACAAAAAAAACTGATTTCTATTTAAATATCGTTTATAAAGTAACCAAAATTCGTATGGAGTTTGATATTGTTTTAATACTTAAAACTTAAAATGTTGTATGTAATTATATCAATAATTAAAGAAGTAATAACACAAAGTCATTTTTGCTTACGTCAGCATAACCTTCAATAACTTCAAAACTAAACATTAAAAAATTATGGTTGCTTAGGAAAAGTTTAACTGCTCTGCTAGTTCTATAAGATGAAGCAATAAACCGAGAGTGTCCGCTATCCATCCAAAATAACACACTGTGCGTCAGTGCGAGTAGAGGACGACGAAATTCTTCCAGCTATGTTACTCCTTAACAAATTTCGTCTCTCATTTCATCTGACAATCATAAATTGACCTGCGCACGCGTAGGCATTATGCGGAGTTACGTGCCTACGTCAGTAGCCGTTTGCATCGGATACGACCAAGGTTGAAGACACGCGTGATCATGTAGTTTATACGCACTGACGAGTCAAGTTAGGCTCGCCGACGAATTCTTGAACGAAGTTTTATTTTAGAGAATGAAAACCCAGCTATAGTATAACCGACCTAGCAGACTAAGTTTCTTAGACAACGGGTTTTTTTTATTTTGTAGTGCAATAGTAGCATATTTCAATCAAAATACAAATTGACAATATTGAAAATTCACCGGTTTTATGTCTTGTGTCCGAAATTTGGTTTGTGAAGATAGCATTTGTACTGTACTGACGCATGACTCCTATTTTTGTGTCAACGTCAAGCGAAACAGCCTTGTATTCATTAATCACACCGTAAGATCGAAAATACGTTCGAACAAATTTGTTTGCAACATTTAAAAACAAAACGGACGCCATTCATGTACTAACTGGCCTACTGGAATTATAATCACTGTCGAGTTATGTCCGTTCCCAAACGGACGCAGATAAATGTGGTTATTAATTTGACATATTTTAAATGCGGCATATTTCAAACTATGACTATTAGTCTGTCCGCGTTCAGTATATTGGGATCGGACATCAGAAATCCCGGTCAGGTTTGTGAATATTCCGGTTTAAATTTGTGACGCTTTTTTACAGACACGACAGGACAACTAACGCAAGATGCCATTGGGAGAGAGAGATTGGGCGAGGTCTTACTACTTATCTACAAAGGTAACTATTTCCAGCTATATCATACCTTTGTGTGGGATACATATATAGTGTCACGTTAAACACTAGGTGTTCCTGCGAATTTATATACACGGCGGTTTAAATATATAATATTTCGTAGTCTATCGATACTCGTATCAATAAAACTTTTCGATCAACTTTTATGAATCTCGCTACTATAAATGTAGGTGTGTGGTGTGTATTGAAAGTTGGAGCGAACAAAGGGCACTAAAGACAGTTTCTTACACTATTATGATACGGTAAAGGTAAGCTAAAAGTTGGTAAGATTACCTGAAGGGTACAGGCAAAGAACAGGGAAATTGATTATTTCCTATCCTAATGTCCTAATTAGTCTTATGTTACAACACAAAAAAAAAGTGACATTCCTTGTTCTTTGCCTGAACCCTTCTGAGGCTTTGTTGACTCTATTTTTTTTACCGCATTAGCAGCTCTTTTGGTTTCAAAAATGTCCACCATTTTTCCACGGGTTGGCCTTCTGTCTGTTTGCTTATCTATGACATCCTTTAGATAACAAGTTTAGTTAAGTATGCCCTTTCGTTCCACCCTTCAGTCGAAATCAGTTGTCTATATACAGTGTTATATATGCTTAGATGGCGAGACACTCGACAATTGTACGATACTATAGCAAAAAATTATTTCGCATTGGTGGCCTTAAATATTGTGTATACAATGTATTCTGCTTTGTTGCTGAATTTCGAGGTTTAAAATAGTTAACTTTTAGAAACAAGCCAATCATTGAAGTTGTAATTAGTACAGATGTAGTGCATAATTAGTTTCCATCGTGTTTTATCGGAAAAGTTCGTATTATCGTGCTCTCTCAATTAGCTTCAGCAGGCCCCCAATTCTCGGTGCATTTGAGATAATCTCACAATCGAGATTAAACGTCAGTGCACACAGTCATTTGACACGACATCAAACATCGACGTCATTTTGTATGAATCTGACGATTAATCTCGCAATTGACATTATCTCGAATGCATCGAGAATTGGGGGCCAGTATCCATCATACCATACTGTCATTTTTCATTTTGACATTTGACAATAAATAATAAAGTTTCATATGAATGAATATAAACATGTCACTCATTTAATACAATAATTAATTGACACTTCGGGTCCCGTCGTCTTCCGATCGAGATCCGAGTTTTACCGATGGAAACATATTATTCACTATATCTGTAAGATTAAGTAAGACAGCTCACTTAATTAAAGGCAATTAAATGTACTCTGCGAAATTCCATTGTTACAGTAAAAACAAAGCTGTTTTCTCCGAGTGTTCCTTGTCCTGGAGGCTAGGTGCGCGGTTAATCTTGATGATCTAGTGCACTTCACTTGTGGCTGTCTGAACTGTCTGCTCCACCGACACATAGGGATGTAATACCGACTATAGATATGTTTACTCATATTTGAGCACGGCGTGAGCTTGCCTGCAATACAGCTGCCCAATTACGTAACACCAATAGGAATCGCTTTCGCGAAAAGTCAACCAGTTGTACCCTTATTTACACAGAGTGAAGACTAAATTGGTTTGCATTTCGAGACAAACCGATACCAATTGTGCTACGTAATTGAGCTGCTGCTTTGATTTGTGTGGCAGTGACGCGACAGGCATCCATACGAGCAACACAAGCCCCAAACCAATCTCTAATAGACTAAATATAGCCGGGCGGCCCCCGCCGCCAGCGTAAGAGGCAAAAAGCCATAAGCCTGGGCCTACAGGGAGGCGTCGGATGCGCGTTATTTTAATAAGGTAATTAAAGAAATTATTTATAAAATTTAATTAAAGGCATCCGTTAAAAATTATGACGGATGTGAGTGAGTAAATCAGTAAAAAAAAACCTATTCCTGCATGAAATTCGATCAAACGGATCGTTATAAAACCCAGTCTCAGTATTCCTACATACAAACAGTTGGGCACCGTTAATCAAATAGTAATTTCGTTATCCCTAATCCGTTACTAAAAAAGTTAATTTCGTTAAACGTTAAAGCGTTACATTTCGGAAGATTTAACGTTTGTTAACGTTTATCGTTAACTAGTGATAGAAATTGCATTTTATAAGTCATGGCATTAGTGATTTACTTATTAAAAAAAAATGGTATGTACAGGCAGGACATGAAAGAATTATAAAAGAAACGTCAGGCGCCTCATTCGGGAACGCTAAGTGATTCTGTAGCGACTCGTAAGCCAGATCTCTCATCTCGCTCTTACGCATTTCGCGTCGTGCGGAAGAGTGGAATGAGAAATCTGGCTTATGAGTCGCTACAGAATCACTTAGCGTTTCCGAATGAGGCGCCTGAATTAGAGTTCGTAATAATATCTAATTATTTAGAGATTCCCCTTTTTAAACATCAATATAGATGTATACAGTCCGCGCGGTGTCCTTTTGGCAAAAAGTAGGTTCTTAATTAACGGTTAACGGAGCTGAATTGTTTAACGAAAGTTAATGAGTCCGTTAACAATTTTTAAAGTTAACTTAAAAGTTAATCCGTTACTCGAAATGTTAACTTCTTTAATTAACGGATTAACGGTCTTGTGCCCAGCTATGGATATAAATAGATAATTAATATTAAATCATGAACAAAATCCTTTGTCACACGAACTATTTACATATTTTATATAAAGACAAAGTTTTATTGATAACTTTTTGAAGTACTGAATTAAATATTCATGAGTTGTAATTGCGTGTTTCAGCTTTTTGTAATAGGAGGAGTGAAAATCTTTCACTCGGGAGCAATAATAATATTTATATATAGCTTAAATCCCTCGCTACACTCGGGACTCTATGCTAGGAGAGCTCCTTCACTATGATCTAGATTCAATATCTTCCCCTCGTCAATATACTACTTTGCTCCCAATGGACACAATCTACTATTCAACTCAACTTAATATAAACTTAGGTAAGTTATCAAAGACGCGACCGAGTCGTAATCCAAGCTTAACTTATTCATTATATCAAGTCAACTCTGGTCTTAAGAATGAATAGTGGAATGTTTCAAGTAACTTAAAGTTCAGTCTCGTTTAGTGATGTGCCGTTCCTGGTTACCAAAATAATTCCCGGGATAATTCCAGATAGTAATCTTGTTAATATAATGTACGAACGAGAGTATAAACACCTCCCTATTATTAAGAGTAGATTTATTATTCCAGATTTCATTATTGAAATTAAGTATCAACATTATCTTTTAAGCACACAAAATTACAAATGTTTTTAAAATGCGGTCGAGATATGTGCAAGTGGAGGAACATTCCCACAAAACGAACCTAAAAATGTTCCCAGATATTTCTGAGAAGTTTTTCGAGAATATTGAGAACATTGTAACTCCAATACAAGTTTCGAGATTTTTCTCAGAAGTTAGGTACAGATAACTTCCTCACGTAAAAGTTTCGCAACTTTGAAATTTTCTAGTCGGTATATTGCGTCGAAGAAACGAACAAACTGTTAATAACGAAACAAATATTAATATTATAGTAGATTGCTGCACCAAGCAGAAAGTGATTCATTATTGCGCTGAGTGTTAGGTTTGAGCCTGAGCGTAAGCGAGGCCTCCAAAAACACGAGCGCAATAAATCACTGAATGCGAGGTGCATAATCTGCTTTTCTTTCAACTACTGCACAAAGTTGGTAAAAGAAAATTCAAAGTAAAGTTAAAAACTAAAACCTGATTAGCGACGTAAAAAGCAGTTTCGCTCCTGGTATGGCTCCACATTGACTCCACATTGACTCCACATTGACTCCACATTGACTCCACATTGACTCTACATTGACTCTTCAGTGTAAACATCTTGATCAACTAACCAAATTAAAAAAAATACAAAACAGTGCAATAGTGAATTTTTCTTCCTACTACGCTTTAATTTCATCATAATGGCCTTAAATACTCAGCACAAAGCAGCCCTTATTTGCTCTAGAGCAAATAAAGTTGCATACAAATTTCATTATTGCACTGTTTTGTATTTTTTTAATTTGGTTGTTTGATCAGGAAGTTTTCACCAACAGCACCAACAGCTACCCAATCCGCCCGTTCACAGTCCGACGGGACAGCCGACCTTCTTCTGTGGCCTTACTGTTAGCAAAAAAAAAAAGAAACAGGCCACATATCGGCGGCCATATCGAACTGTGATTGTCTCGTCTAAAATATTATGCTCAAAGTACCGGCTGATAAGATAGTATGGGTTACAAAAAGATTTAAAAAAAAATGGCATAATATGACAATTAACAGACTAGATATTACAAGATTTCTGTGAAAATTTTCGGATTTTCGACTTTAGCTTCAGAACCAATAGACCGATTTTAATAAATAGGGTATCTTAAGATTCGGGGAGAACGTGCGAGTGTCATAGGCTATATAAAAATTCTAAGGGTGCGTCATAACAGGTGCCAAAATTCTTTTTACTTCGCTAGTTGGGTTTAACTGTACCTTTACTTTTTTTACCAACTTTTAGCAGTAGTAGAAAGAAAAGCGGATTATGCACCTCGCATCAAGTGATTTGTTATTGCGCTCGTGTTTTTAGAGCCCTCACTTGCGTTCGGGCTCCAAACCAACACTCGGCGCAATAATGAATCACTTTCTGCTTGGTGCAACAATCTACTATTGTATGCAACTTTATTTGCTCTAGAGCAAATAAGGGCTGCTTTGTGCTGAGTATTTAAGGCCATATTGATGAAATTAAAGCGTAGTTGGAAGAAAAAAGTATTATTTGTAAAAAATGTGGGCAATCAATTATTTATTCGTGAACACATTTTTGCGGCAATCATCACTTCTATTCTCTACAGTTTTAAATTCTAACAGTGAGTACGCTTTCAGTATATTTGATTGAGCTCTTAAAGTATCATTAATTACAGAACAGGTCAGAAATAAACAAGAGCTTTGTTTCTTCCGGGAGTGGCTCGTCCAAAATAAATCGTTCGTCTTTCAAAACTTCCTGAGCACTTTACGCCTTATAATTAATGATAGTACTTTGTCGCAGGGGGGGGGGGGCATGCACGTTATTTTGGGCATTTATCTATGTCAATTTGAGGCTGTGACCTAATTAAGAAATGTTTACTTCTACCGATACTAGCGGAAAAGGAAAAAAACCGGCTAAGTGCGAGTTAAACTTGCGTGGAGATGGTTTCGCTCCGTACATGATTATCTGAAATGTCGTATGTTCCTACATACCATAGACTTCAAAGCTTTCCTGTAATCTAAATAGGTAAAGAACAATTTTCTGTATTTTTTTCAAAATATTAGTAAAAAAATTGTAATTCGAATTAGTCCGTCAGTTAGATTATCAAAAAATATTGAACACGTAATTTTTGCTTTATCAAAGCAATCAAAATTAACACAGATAACGCGCATCAAATTCGGGAGTGGGGGCTAATGACGTCACTTAATGGTAAAAAGTGTACAAAGTCGTGACGTTACGCGGAACTTCAACGCACTATATCTTCGTAATTTTTTGTTTAATTTTCAAAAGAAAAAATGTGATCTATATTTTTTAATAATGTAAATGACGGACTATTTAGAAGTTTTTAGGAAACTAGCCTATTGTGTAACAGTGGAAAGTTAGTCTGATGATTATGCTAACTCCTACCCTCCCTAATCTCGTAGCGGAACCTCTGGTACCAGTGAGTGGTAGCAAGGAATTATTAACTAACTCCCAAAATACCTACAGAATACAGCTACCAGAGGCACAGTGTATGTCACGTACGCGGGACGTGCTTAGCGGGAGCAAATGTAGTTATCTATAATGAAGCCAACTCGCTGCGAATAGCCATTCTTGAACTCACCAGCGCTGCGTTCGACGTCGATTTTTAACGTCCCATACGGTAGGGAACTTGCATGATTCTTTTGCCATATTTTATTGGAAAGTATTTAATGAGTAATAGAAACTAAACTGTGTACGCAAAACATTATTGTTGTTTATTTACTGAGATACGAAGCTTTGAAAAGTATTCATACCACTCGCAAAAACGCTCCATACAAAATGGACATGAACTATGCCGTCACAGCATATATATGGCGTTTAAACGAAATTTGCAATTATTTCCGAAAATACTGGTTTTAGGCCAATATTTGGGTCCAATTCGAAACGGTGTCCACTAAATTTAAGATTGCCTAAACTTAAAATAAGAAACGTCATACTCGATTTTGTATAGCTTCAAGGCTCAAAATCGAGTCTAAAGTTTCTTATTTCAAATTTAGCGACTTCTAAATTAAGCGAAAACACGTTCGAATTGGCCCCATTGTACCTATAAATAAAAAATGACGTAAATTTGATGAGGATGTCAAAAATTATTAATTCAGAACTGCAAAACAATATTCATTTTTCACTTATTTTGACCCATATTAAAAAAGGTACATTCAAAATTGTTTATTTTTTTCTTTTACATGCATTAATGTATTACATTTGCTATCACAATGTATAATTTGAAACTTCATTTTGATTTTCATGCATATACCCTATTCGAAATTTAGAATCCGTCTCTTTCTTTCCAATGTGACACAAGAGAGCAAAAGAGATAGCATTAGATGTAGTTCGTATTTTGCCTTTGTATACAGGCCCAGGCTCTTGATAGTTCTCTGTGCCGTCGAGTGCGGCGCTTCACTTTGAGAATTGCACAGCAGTTTAGAACGGACCAATTAAACGACAATGTCGCGTAATTACATTATTTTGCTTCTGGCGATGTTATAATGTATGATTAAAATGAGAGCGTGCTGTGGGGGAAATTCAGCTTGGGGTAATTTCGGCCCCAACTTTTTTTGAGGCCCGACCTCATAGACACGCAGGTCAGAGTTTCGTAGGAATGCACACGACCTTTGCAAAACTTGTACTTTATAGCATGCATTGGACTAGTTGTTTCGCTGATTTCTACTAAGTAACTATATAACTATTTAGCAGTCGGTAGCTCACCATGAAATCCTATAACAGCTATTCGAAGTCACCGACTGCTATTTTCATATCGACCCCAATTTATTTATTTATTTTTATTTATGCCACATACAAGCTTACAGCTAGGAAAGCCAAGACGCTCATAGGGTAGGTATACATATAAAAAGTAGGAATATTGAAAACTAATAATACTTAATTAAACTATGTCAAATGGATACTAAAAAAATTATAACAATTCATATGAAAAATGTCAGTAATAAATAAGAAATAATCAAGTAACTACACAATACACTAGAGGTATACAAGCAATACAAATGTCACACGCTACCAATTAAAACAGAGAAATCATTAAACAAAAAATACATTATTCAGCCATATACAAATTTAAAAAACGGATGCATTTTCCTAAAAATACACCTTCAGTATCAGCAAAGACATCGGCGTCATAGCGCTCACTGGACAAATCATTTAGGAGTGTAAGTGCTTTGGCGGTGGGAGCATTCCGGGCGCAATGGGTGCAGCAGAATCAATTTCTTGTTTCTTTTTAGAATACAATCTGCCGCTCAATTACGCAACACCAAGTGGTATCGCTTTCGCGAAAATTAAACCAATTGCGCTCTTATTTACACAGAGTTAAGACTAAATTGGTTCGCATTTCGAGCCAAACCGATACCAATTGTGCTGCGTAATTGAGCTGCGGGTATTGTCTCTTATAATTAATATTGTTTACACGAATATATCCTACCTGAATGTTGGCCCTTAATTTTTTTACAATAAACAAATAGTATACATGTCGGTACTTCATTACGCTTTTTATTGACCGAGCGAGCGAAGCGTTTCCGTTTCAGCTTGGGCAAAAATGCTTTCGTATGTTTATTCCGAGGATGTCTCCTCTAAAAATCGCATTTCTCAGCCGATTCTCGTGAAAATTTGTGACCCAGTTCGATAATTAGGTATATGGTTTATTTTTGTAAATCCAGTTTTAGAAATTTTTCAAAATAGCCGAGATATGGGGGTTTTTCTGATTACAAACTTATTTGCGGCGTTGGAAAACTGACTGCGTCCATGTCGGTGTATGGGGATAAGTTTTCCAACGGCAAAGGTATGTTTGCCACGAGGTCTACAGCTCACGGAACCACTAGTTATATATTTATCAACTGGGGTACTGACGGTCCGACTTGTTAGTTATTTGTTTAAGGCCATGAAATTTTAATAGTTACGTACATAACTTCTGCCTCATTATTGCTACGCTTTGTAGCTCTTCTACGACAATGTCGTAGCACTACTACGACGTGTTCAATATTGCATTTTTATGATCCAGGGTCTCTATTCAATATTGCCCAAGCCATATCATAGGTACATCATTTTTTTACAGCAAAGGTGGCCGACCCACAGAACTATATCGAGATAGAAGGAAAGAGCGTCGATTTGTACGGAAACTGAGCGTGTAACTTATGCGTAGTTACTTTGATATCACGAGTGTAATTTAGTGACGGGAAGCATAAGTCTCGCGAAAACGATTCAAAAGCATCGATTAGCACGCGACCAGCCGAGTCGAGACACCGCCACTCCCACCGTCCCGCGCCGCGCCACCGCCGTTGTTACACACAAAGATGCTCTCACGACATCTTTTTTGCACGCGAGAACATACATTCTTTCCTTCAATCTCGATATAGTTCTGTGGCCGTACCAATTTCGCAAATAATTTCGCTACTTTAACGGAAGCTTTAACTTGACAACAAAAGCGATAAGCGATATGGTTTAGACCATAATGTATAGAGGCACAGATGATTTTTTTCCCCTTGTTTTCTCAGTCTTGGAATATATCTCCGAATTGTATTCGAGAAAAATGTTTCTTGTTTATCATACTTACAGTAGGTCAAATCATTGAAACAAACCTTTTAGTGAAATCATTTTATTGTGTCATTTTATCATTTCATTTTTACAATTACGTGAAGAACACGGTTTTATAATACTCTCTTATTTTGGCATTTTATCATTTACACAATATTTCCTTACAATAAATAGCTCCTTCGCGTTGTATTATTATTACCATACATTAAACTATAGAAAAAATTGTATAATTAATACGAAAATATGAACAGGACGATTTTAATTGTTTATTTTTTACTATTATATACAGTGTTTTTATCAAAGATTATTTTTTAGTATCGTTTAATATGTTTACATAAAGAATGTTTTTCATAAAATACTTAAAATGAATTCTAAAATTCATCGAATCCTTGGATTCGGAACCATCATAATTAAGATATAACATATATTGGCATTTTAAAATAACATGATATATCAAATACGGATGAGTTAAATATCTCGCTAACTCAATATGTCTCAGCCATCCAAATTAGACGGAACTCTACAAGAATGTCATCTGTGCCGTTATTAATACGTTTTCTATACGAAAAAACATAAAAAGACGTACAAGCCGTTCCCGTAAGGTTCTTTCCAATTTGCCGATAACAATCACTTTTGACGTTCCCAACCTAACGTTTAAAACATCTTAAGTTACATATCTACTTTTTAAAAGTATTTAGACAATACACAACATTGATTAATTGAAACAGGACAGATCATCAGAAACATAAAAATAGTCAGTCTTTATAATACATAAATGTAAATAACTATACAGGAGTTCTATTCCACATTGCCTAAGCGATACACTATAGTACATTTTGCATCTAGGGTCGTAAGAAGGGGATAACTAACGAGAGTCTGTTAGAAGCCCGACGCCGACAGGCTAGGGCTTTTATGATTCGAGTTTGTCATTCCCTTTCTTGGACAGTATTGTGTGTATCACAGGTGATACACACAATGTTTTTCATCACATTTGCGAGGAAATGAAACAAAAATTAGACAAAGAAAAATATATTTATTTTATTCCCGTTACACCGTGAATTACCATCAGGTGGGTAGAATAAACTGTACATTGCGATCAGCGCGGGGCGGCTCCCCCGGCTGCGGCTCGCCACGCGGCCCCGCCGTCTGCGGCTCGCGCGCGGCTCCGCCGACCTGGGGCACGCACTGCCCGTGGGAGTTCGAAACAAATCTTTTGTATGGTTTATAACTCCCGCTGACGGCGGGGCCCATAGAGAAGTTAAATCGGCTATAGCTGCTCTATACGCCTGCGTATAATAATAACACCCTTTCCGAGCAAGTGTGATGAAAAATCACTTTGTTCTGTCTATATGTTACTTTGCGAAGTTTACATTGAAAAGAAAGAGACTAAACATAGCGACATTTCGTTACTTTAGCAACGATCGGATTCTGTATCACTTAAACCAATGTGCAATAGGCCCAGCATTTATATTTAAAATTAATTTTCATCACACTTGCTCGGAAAGGGTGTTATTATACGCAGGCGTATAGAGCAGCTATAGCCGATTTAACTCCTCTATACGCCCCGCCATCAGCGGGAGCGCGAACTCCCGCGGGCAGTTAAGTGCGCCAGGTCGGCGGAGCTGCTTGGAAGCCGCAGCCGGCGCGGCGCGCGACCGCAAGCCGGCGGAGCTGCCCCGCGCTGATCGCAACGTACGCTCAGTTTATGAACACCCACCTGATGGTAATTCACGTTGTAAAATGGAAATAAAATTAATATATATACTTTTTTTATCTAATTTTTATTTCATTTCCTCGCAAATGTGATGAAAAACATTGTGTGTATCAAGGGCAGTAAGGGGATAACAAACTCGAGTCATACAGACATTCTAACAGACTCTCGTTAGTTATCCCCTTCTTACGGCCCTAGATGCACAATGTACTATAATTCAAGTTATCAATAACGGTTTAACAATAAATTTCATGAAGTGTAGAATAGAAAAAAAACACGGTCAAGTGCAAGTCGGACTCGCGTAGAGACGGTTCCGTGCTATAAATTATAAACAGCCTATTTTCCCTGAATCTACTGGACGAAATTGAAATTTGGCTAAGTATGTGATTCTCTAGCAATCTTGTCGGTCATTTCGTCTCTCATTTTCGTCCGACAATCATAATTTGACCTGCACGCTCGCAGACTAATTTAGGGGAGAAACTAGAGAATTTAAAAAAATCCTGTAGGTTCGGAAAAATAAGCTGTGACAAACAGACAGATACGCCAGAGTAATTATATAATCATCTTCGGACAACACTTTATTCTAGGATTAAAGATTAATAAAATAACAATACTTTTAAAGTGATAAAATCATATATTTTACAGTACGACTATGCCTATCTAATTGGTGTTTTGACAACAAAATGCTTATTTAATATAGGAGATCGCTTTCGCTAAAAATATATATATCTTTGCTCTTTTAACTATCACTATTACCTAGAGTTGTCGGTTCTGTGAATAGTGCGTATGACTGGATTTACTCTATGACGATTGTTTAGAATTTGAGCTTCCCATAACACCTTACAAGTATCATATTTAAAATACCTACACATACTATGATACAATAATGATTTCTATAAACTATGTCTAAGGTTTAAATTTTAGAAATACACACATGAATCGGTTACATGATAAACATTCATAAGTTTAATTACCATTGATTTAACGCTATGCGATTTACACATACTAAGTAAATTCCTGGTTCCCTTATCAATATCGTAATTAATAAGTGGTACTTATCTTAATCTAAATAACATTGCTTGAGATATTTTTTTTATTTATGGCATTTTTTTTACAATAAATAGTTTCACCCTTGACATCAATGTTACCTGATGCACGATGAAGTTCACATAGAACTCGTTTCTAAAAAGTTTGTCGGGTCATTTTCATAATGACCCGCAATGGCCTCTTTGGCACCTAGTTCTGGGCACCAGGAAGTAACAACATTCACTACATACACAAACGCGTAACTAACTTACCTATATACATACAATTCGTTGATTTTTCACGTATATATACAAATATACGGCGCGCCAAATGCGTGACTAGCGCGGATATGTGTGGCTGCGTGGCCAACCCTTGGTGAGGCCGAGACTTGCGCTGGCGACGAGGCCTACGCTGGTGGTGCCTACGCTGGCAGGGTCTACGCTGGCGAGGCTTACGCTGGCGAAGCCAACGCTGGCGGGGCCTACACTGGCGGGCCCAACGCTGGCGGAGCTTACGCTGGCGGAGCTGGCGCTTAGATTGCGGGCAGCAGTGGGCTCGGGGAGCGCGGGGGCCGGCGCACGCCGCTCCACGGCTCCCCCATCATATCCTCGTCTCCCTGCACACGCGCACTCGACATACTCTCAGCGTCACACTCCTCAACTTCACAACTCTGAGATCGAGATTTTGAGATCATTTAACTTAGAGTAGGGTAGCTACGGAATGTCTAATAGGAACGCCACTATCACAGAAGAGTTGAAGCTCGAAGTTTGATAGTTTCAATCCGAGAGTTACGTTCGAAACGACCGAGTATTCTTGTTTACCCCACTGCGCGAAGCCAAAACAGGGTATTGAGTTTAGCAGTCTATGTATGTTCACATACAAGTGAGCAAAGATCGGATGTTCCACCGTAGCTCCTGAAATACTGGACTGATATTTATAAATGGGGTATCATATGATTTGTGGAGACCATGGTAGTGTCAAAGTGTCATAGGCTATATTAAAATTATAAGGGTGCTACGCTGGGAGCGAAAATATCTTTTGATTTTCTACTTTTACGCACCAGTCGGACTTTAGTTTTCAACCTAACTTTTTTACATTATTGTCCGGTATCCCTCGGATTGATTAAAAAATAATTGCCCAAAAATTCTACATGCATTGTTCATAAGAGAACTGACCCAGTTAGCTCTTTTAGTATGTCTACAGTTTTGTTTAAGTTAGCAATAAGTTTACAAGCGAGCTCCTTCGAAAGTAGCTTAAAAGACTAGCGAACAGAATCACCAGGACCTTCCTTGTCTAACTCGCGAAGGGTCTACGGGTTCGTGCGAGGCAGTGCGAGTGAGAAAACCACGTATTACGGTGTCAACACTTACATATAAGAGGTAATTACCATCATCGTGTGTGGCGCGGGGAGCGAGTGCGCGGGCGGCGGCGGCGCGGGCGGCGGCTCGGGCGACGCCGCCGCCGGCGAGAACGAGGACGGCGCCAGCGGCGACTGGGCTGCAATCAAACGTACCGGAATCCTGCTTGGTTATAAGTCGATGAGAGTTGTAAACGGGCTCTTTCTTGGCAATTTATAGCTGCAACTCGAGCTATCCAATCAAAAATTTTGTCCCTATTACTGATGTAATATGTAATCTTTTTGGGGATAGTCCGAAAAACTAGGCCGTTTACGAGCCCCTAGATAAGAGAGGACCGAAAATAAATCGTGCCGTTTCATTTTATGTAGCCAGTTTTATGGTTTCATACATTTCCATGTATTTCTCTGGGCTTTGTCTTAACTTTCAATTAGTGAGGCTGTAGTCAAACAACAATTTAAATAAAAAATAAATAATTGAAAAGCGAACCACCTGATTCCAGCTTAACATATGACTGAAAACCAACTATCTGTGATTTTTATCCTGCGCCAGCAAGAACTGGCCTCAGCCGAATGCAGCAGCCTGCTGCAATGGGAACAGAAGCCGCGTTGTACAGGGAAACAATTTTCTTACACATGCAAGTAAAATCTTGAATAACCTAACAAAAGAATTCAACATTGATGTGTTTAATATTGATACCCAAACTATGAGGCGTACTTTAACAAACGGTTATTTAGAATAAGCATGCCCTTACCCTTACCCTTATCCTTATCCTGACCGCCCTTCCTTTCCTCGGTACTTAATTGTTTTGTTTGTACTTTTAGCATTTTTTGTTTTGTTACATGCCCTCGCTTGTCCGCTTTTCCGCAGACTTTATTAATACTACGAGTCCTCTTAATTATATTTTTTTATTAGTTGTTGTTAATTCTTAGTTTGTGCATAAATGCCGACTTTCTGCGGTGTTAATCGTTATTTAGAGTATTGCTATCGGTGAGAACCTGTAATTGGCTTTTTTGAATTTTATTTTAGTTTCTAAATTGCTTGTATTAGCTGTTAGTTTTCCATAAATAAATAAAAGCAGTGCTGAAGTTTACCAGCAGCAGTCAGCGCCAGCACGAACTGGCTCCAGTGCACGCAGCAGCCGCAGCACAGCTGCAGCGTGGCGCGGCGCAGCGCGCGGTGCAGCGCCATGAACAGCAGCGGGTTTACCGCTGCATGCACGTAGGAGATGTGCAGGGAGATTTGGAAGTACATCTGTAGAATGTGTAACATGCTATTATGCCCGATATGTTTAACGTTGAACTTACCGGTTGGCTTGCGGTTTCAATTAAGGACTACAAAACTTGAGAGTTCAATTCCCGACGGAGTCTGACTCGTCGTCATAACACGTGTTTTTTATTTGTGGTCTGGTCAATTAGCTTTGTGTTTTGTTCCCGGACCTGATGCAGGTTATCATAGTTTGGGCTGTAAGGAATGTTGTTATTTATTTTATGCACAGACTATATATACTTTAAAGATATCGCTTAGCCTAACTTTTAGTAGCAAACGTTGCCTTTGCCGGGTGCGGGTTTTTTTAGATGTTGTGATTGGTGCGTTCAACGTTATCCGTGGTCCAAGCCTGCATGTAGCCCCGCCGCTTATAGCTTTTTTACTATAAATTTGGCAACAGGAGTTGCCGTGATGTTATGTATTTATTATTCATGAAATGTTGTATGAGGATAGGATGATGGTGGCAAGTAATGTACTCTTAAAACAAGTCGACAATTTACCTCATACGCTATATGCGATGTGAGCGTCGGATGGTGTAGCAGCGTGACGATAAACAGCGGTCCCCAGAATAACACATAAGCGGCGGTTATGACTACGAACATGCGCACACGCCGTACCCCCTCCCGCTCCACCCGCGCCAGGTACCCCCGCAGGCGACGTCCCCCACCGAGCGGGAGATTTGAACTTGGCGCGCGGCAGTGCCCGTCAGCCATCGCACCATCTACAGTCTAGAAACAAAACCATGTTAGTAATAGATAAAATAATTTCGATGGTAGCGAAGAGATTTTAAAGATAGAATAAAGGTTTGCGTTTAGATTAGAGTTTTATATGACAAAAGCGCTCAGACTACTTTTTATTTAGAGTATTTTTTTTAGGTAAAGGTAGCGAAGGAAATATAGAATTGTGATAAGTAAAAGTAAAAAATATAATATAATAAGTAAAAAAGGAATAAATTGTGTTGGTTTAAGATTAAAATTTATTTAAATGGAAGAAATTTAAAAGCAAAATTATCTATTTAGGGCAAAATTTTAGTGGAGTTAAGTAATATAGCTAAATGCGATAGGTAATAGGGATGGCAAGTTAAAGTTGGTTTTAGATTCGTTTTTAGTTTGGAAATATAGAAAAGCGGAAACTATTAAGGGTTCAGTTTTATTTAAAGTGTTAGATTTAACGCCCTTATTAAAATAAAAGACTGCGCTCAAAACTGACATTAGACTTAGGTAATATTTTTAGAATCGTAAAGTATGAGATTGTAAGTCTTCAGCGAAATCTGTAAGGGACTTAAAATTTAAGGAAACATTAATTAAAGTGCATTCTAGTGGTGTCTACGGTTGCAGCTACGTAAAGGTGCGCATGCGGTACTTACCCTCGGTCCGACGCTATTGGGCAGCGAGTCCATGCGCCGGTTGTCTCCGGCCATGCTGACAAGCGTGGTCACTAGACCAGCTACTCGAACTGCCTCTACGTTAGCCTGCATGCGATAAGATTCAAATTATGGAACACCCCTATCCAACCCCCCCAGTCATGACCTTTGCCCTCACAAATTCTTGACGTTTATTTAAATCTTATTTTCGGTTTACCATTGGCAAAGTACCAAGTTCCAACGCGACCCGACGCAAGTGTGATTTGTTGACTATGATCGTATGGAGATGCCTTTATATTTATACGAATTTTGAACTGAAGTTTCGTTGCTAAACAGATCAAGCGTCGACTCGGACAACTTTGGCGACGAACCTATAAAATTTTGAGCTTCACTGAAATAAACTAGCAAATTCAGTTTGTGGTAAGCCGTGAATGACGTCATGATCTCGAGTGATATAATTAAATGATCATGGAGAAGTCTACACGAACATGATGATCATGAAATGCAAATTAAATAAGAAGCAGCTATTATATTCTATAACATCGTAGCCCTTCTCTATGGCATTATTGTCATTTATTGATAAGTGGTTATTCAGATTCAAACCTTGGTGAGATCCCGGTGGAGTTTTTTGAGGTGGAACAGTGTGAGACCGACGCAGACAGCATTGACTCCGATCCAAAGGGCGTTGAGGACGTAATGCCGGAAGGGGCCTCGGACCAGGGGACACGAGGGTGCCGGCCCGTAGGAGCTGTAAGACCCCGCGCTGGCCGCCAAAGCCCCGGATAGAAATGTTGGCCCAAGGTTTATCGTGATCGATGCGAACCAGATCATGAACGTACCGAATAGAACGCACTGTAACAAAGATGGATCTAATTTGGACCTGTAATCTACTTCTCCTGTTACACTCGGGGTGATCACAGCGCAACGCGATATAGCACGTGTGACGTCTGTAATGACTTCCAATAGAAGACAACACATGTCGTCAAACAGCGGTCGCGCCACGCTCCCGCCGCGCCCGCAATGTGGCCACGCCTTTAATGTTGTTTAAATGTAGCGCTCTGATTTTGCAATTTCATTCACGTTGAAGATAGCTTTTACGTTGAGAGCTAAAAAGTTACTAGCACTTTTCTCTTCGTAGTTCATAATGAAATCAGGAACAGGATTTTCTTTGTCAATGCCACTAATAAGATTCGTTTCGCAATTTTATCACAAAGACCGTTCCCAAATCAGTTTTATTTAGACAAATGTAATTAAGAGTAAAGTAAGCTTATTTCAGGCTCATTTAATTATATACCTTTTGTAAAGCTAAGTATGCACTGCAAAAATGTGTAAATGTCAAATCCTATAGGCGCTTTTAACAGTGGTGTCAACACTTTTATGAATAAAAAGAGCACGTCGAAAAATTACGAATTGCTACTTAATGAAAAAGGTATAACGACTTTTTGCGCACGCTCTTACAAAGGGACGGTACATTAATTAAACTTGCACTCATTATTTAGCTTGATGGCTCATCCCTTATGATCATTTACCTGAGGGCTGTCCATTAGTAGAGGCGCGGATAAATCTGCCTGTTCTTCCTCGTTCTCCGGGAATATGGGGCTGTCGTTCAGCACCGTCGTTAGCATATTCACCGTGGATACTGTCACCTAAAATAAATAATTAGCACTTAAAATGATACCTACTTCAAAAGTATCATCTTCGCAATAAAGATTTTGACCGACATATGGCGCAGTGGTAGAACAGCTTAGATGTTGCAAGTTCCAAGCCAGCTTGGAGTCAATTTGTGTGATAGATACGAATGTTAGTACCCTAGTCATGGATGGATATTAAGTTTTTAGTTACATGTGTATGAATTTATTAATATTATATGTACAGTGATAGCTCTATATAGCGAAATTGAAGGGACCGGGTATTTTGTTGTGTTGTAAACAGTTTTCGTTAAATGGAGACTAAGAGAAAACGTATATAGGTAACAATGTAAACCAAACAATGCTTAGCAATTTCTACGTTTTAAGGAGTTTGTCGTTAAATAGAAGTTCGCTATTTAAAATGTACACTGTAGTTGTATCGTTGTTTAGTACGTAGAGTACAGAGAAAGCGAATCCTATAATTTTGGGCTAGAACACTGCGTGTAGTTGGTAAATTGAACCGGTTTGTGTAAGTTATTAAACATCTATTAATAACATATAATACTTAAAACGTATGAGCTGCTTGTTTCAAAGTACTTGTACTTCAAGTCAAACTCTGAAAGCGAATTTGTAACTTTTTGCGAGAGCATACAAGTGCTTACAACTTAACACAAAAGAGAGATTTGTTCTTGCAAGAAAAACTTATCTCAATTTGATGCCATCAATAATTTTGACGTTCCACAGGAATGAGTCCTTTATGTCATCAAAATTAAGTAACAAATTATCCCTTGGGCTTAGAAAGCCTGAAGTTAAGTGCTCTTAATGCTTCTCTAACTTCGAACAAAAACATCCATCGGGCTTTTATTGTTTCCGTCTTTTGCGTCGGTCCAGAGGTACTCGTAAGTAGACTTAAGTTATTCAGAGGGCAGTTTACATTTGAGGAAGCAGTATTTGGTTCGCATATCTAGTCAAAAAGCCGGTCAAGTGCGAGTCTGACTCGCGCGCTGAGGGTTCCGCACTTACCTATGAAAAACAGTACCTTGTAGGTACGGAACCGTTGCCGTTGCCAAATTTCATGATTCTAGGTCAACGGGAAATGCCATATAGGTTTTGAGTCCCTTGCGAGCACCAAAATATGAGGCATAAACGGCCGCATCTTTTGATTTCGGTGACCTAGAAGGTTGATTTTGTTTATAGACTTGAGTATTTGATATTAATTTCAACTTTATACCTCCACGCGTTCTTGAGAAAAAGGTCTTGACACACAGACAGACGGACAGACAGACAGACGGACTAAGAAGTGATCCTATAAGGGTTCCTATTTTCCTTTTGAGGCACGGAACCCTAAAAAGCCGCAATATTCTTGTGTTTTACTAATACCCGTCTACAAATCTCTCTCTTATAACTGAAAAAGAACAATGGAATAAACCTCAAGACGAATTAGAAAAATGAAAATTAAATTATGAATAAATGTATCTATATATAACAATCCTAATTAAAAAAATTATAGAGAAGAAAAAGGGTGTAGCAATGTGTATATTCTGGGGGTCGAACGGTGGTGGACGCAAATAAAGATGATATAATTAAGTGATTTGTTTTAATTCTGTAGTGGGCCAGAAGGATTCTGGGGTGGACCAGCCGCCCCTTGCTATGCCCTTGGAGACAAAGAAAGAAAATACATTTATTCGTAGATGCAAAACTAAAATACTAAAGACGAGAAGACAAAAGTTGAACCCAAATAACCTTTCAATTCAAAGTCTGAAAACACTACCATTCGTACATAAAAACTTTGCTAAGAGCCAGTAAGAAACAAGCGAATCTTCACTATGCAAATAATCGTTATGCTCTATTGTAGTATCCAGGGATTCGACCTCGAGGTGAGAGAAACTTTAGCACAAGGTCATTTACTACAACTTCTGTGTTTTTAGGGTTCCGTACCTCAAAGGGAAAAAAACGAAACCCTTATAGGATCACTCGTGTGTCTGTCTATCAGTCTGTCCGTCTGTCACAGCCAATTTGCTCCGAAACTACTGGACCGATTGATTTGAAATTTGGTATACATATGTAAGTCGTTAACCGCAACACGGATGCGTAACGTAAACAAATTAATCTTTAACATGGGGGCCACTTTTGGGGGGTAAATTGGAAAATTAAAAAAAAAGTTACGATAACTATATCGTGTGACATATCAAATGAAAGGGCTTATTGTGAGGATTTTAAATGTGCTATTTTCGGAATTTTAAAATGAATGGTTTTGAAGTTATTTAGGAAAATAGGCGAAAATTTAACATTCCCCCCCTTATCTCCGAAACTACCGGGCCTAAAATTTTGAAAAAAATACAAAAAATTGTTCTTTATCTAAAGATTACAGAAAAATCTATGAGAAATCTATGGTATTTAAAGTAACATAGGAAATTTCAGATAATCATGTATGGAACGGAACCCTCTCCACGCGGATTTAACTCGCACTTGCCCGGTTTTTCTTCTAAATATATCCCTACTTCCATACTTATATTAGAAATGCGAAAGTAACTCTGCCTGTCTGTGAGTGCTAAACCGCTGAACAGATATTTGTGAAATTTGCCATGGAGATAGTTTCAGCCTTAGTTAATGACACAAGCTACTTTTTAAGACAAAAAAACCCTTAAAGGGTGAAATAGGTACTGCAAAATTGATTAACGGCAATTTGATGCGCGCTTGATGAGAGCCTGTAATATAAATAGCTAGTAACATGAAATTCATTATATTTTAAATATATATTTTCACGTAGACGAAGCTGCCAAAAGCTGCTGTAAAAGCTAGTATTTAAAGATATAAAAATAAATTACGTGACCGATTGATTTATGATCGCTTAACCGAAAAAACTGAAGCCGAGAAAAGAAAAAGCTTCGTCTTGTGACGTACAAGAAAGGATTTTTTGAAAAACATCCATCATAATATTTTCGGCTCGACCGGGGTAGTACCACACTCTCACAGAATATCGGCGTAAAGTAATAGCTTGCTATTGCGTTTCGTACGGGGAGTGACGAGATCCAGAGGCCTATTCCCTCATCCCCATCCCATCCCCATTCCTCATCCTCCCTAGACTGGCAATGCATTGGCAGCACCTCTGGTGTTGCAGATGTCCATGGGCAGCGGTGACCACTTTTCATCAGGTGGGCCGTCAGCTCGTTTATCAGTCAATTGCCATTAAAAAAAAAAAAATGCCAACGTCAAAGTTTGTATGGGAAAAAATAAATAACGCATATATTAATCTGAAATGTGGTACAATGAAATCTGCAAAAAATGTACAAAATCCATCCTCCTAGTGGTGGTAAAGGGAGGTTCAAAGTTCGAATGGGAAATCAGCCTGCGAATCTTAATGTGTGTAACCATTTCAAATCAAATGTTTTCATAAAAAGTTGCCCCGACACGTTCATGCTTTGATTGAATGTTACGTGACGTGACGTGCCATTAGATTGTCTTTCGAGGAGATTGAAGGAGTTGCTAATAAAGTCACGTTCATGATGACAATAGTGAAAACTTTGATTGAAGCAGATTGAGGCGCCAAACCTGCGTAATAACTTATATATAATCTGTATCCATATTGTTGCCTTCATTTCATAGCAAAATGTACATAATACAACAGTAATACTATAAACACCACATATTACAAAAACAGGAAAATAATATTAAGACATAAGTAAGATAAAAAATACACATACATTATAGGTACTTAATCGGTGAACTTCCAATCATTCATACAATGGGGTCATTAAAACACACACACAAAAAACACACACACACACATCTTAAAACACATTTAAAAAATAGGTACACGACGAATTAAAATCCTCCTCCTTTTTTGAAGTCTGTTAAAATCAAAATTGTCTATGATGCATTTTGGGCAATTGCGTTAATTTGTTGTCCTGCTAAGGCAGTAGTTTTTTCTGAAGATTATGTTGATAAAGTTAGGTTAGGTTTTTTTATAACTAATCTGGTTAGTGCCAGCGGGTATTGAACTATGCGAAATGAAATGACATTCTTTGGAATGTTGACGCGGTATCCTGACACATCCCGGTAAATATTAAGGTTATCTTATAAAATCAGTCAGTATTTTCTCAGTATTATTTTAATATCATTCTGCGCAAGATCCATCGCTAATGTTCAGGACGCGGACTAACTTAAGAATAAAAAGCTCGTTTCAACTTCCGACTGCAATTACTTTCTTTAGTTTTTTTTTATTACTGTTTTTAGTGTAAATGGTGCATTTGAAATTATGCCCTCATTCTAAAAATACCAGAATTTTAAAATACCAAATCAATACATACATATAAAACAGTACCGTGACTCATAGACGACGAACAGCCTAAATGGGTGGTCCTAGAGGTTTGAAATTTGGAGGAAACATTCCTTGAGTACCCTAGAGGTGCATTAAGGAGAGTTATTTTGAAATTCCATCCCTAAAGGGGTGAAAAGAGGTGATAAAGTTTGTATAGCCAAAACCGCGGGCGAAGCTGTGGCGGGTTTTCTTAAAAAACAGATTAGAAGTCATATAAATGCTATGAGAAAAGTAATTGCAGTCAAAAGTTGAAATAACCTCTTTTAAGCGAGCAATTTAATAAGTAATGAAAGCATTTTGATAAACCTTTATAAAACCAGAGTATGGCGGTGGGACCGTTGTAAGTTACATGAAGTTTGTTTTTGAAATAAATGTCATATAAGTATAGCACAAAAAGACTGTAATGGCCGAATTCAGAAAGGCCACTCAAATTGATCTTCAATTAAAGTGACGTTTCTGTATAGATTGACAACTAGTTAAGGGACATGACATTTAACTATTTAATATCAAATCAAATGCTTAAGTGGCGTTTCTGAATTCGGCCAAAAATCTTGTAATTTAGCTACGGTGCATCTCAGACAAAACTTTATTTCAAATTTAAACAAGTAAATCAAATCCCAATTCAAAATTCTGGCTGCAGTATTTGGTGATATGTATTCAAATTACGAAATAGAATTTGATAGTTTGTGAAAACCTCAAGTCTGCAAGTTAACGTAAAATAGCTGTATGCGGCAAAAATGCTTCTTGATAGGTATTTATTTTAAATGAAATCGCGAACAGTCCCAGGAATGCAATAGGTATGAGGTCTGTATAACCGTTAAATGACTACCGCATGGCATCACCGTAAGGCAACGTTGGTAATGTAATTTAGAGAATGTCAAGAGATCCCGGGGACTACGGTCTACACAAAGCAAAGTACCTCGCGAGCCGGCATAATGAGCTGTAATAATCCAGAATGGAGGTGGCGCAGACAGAATTAATTCAAGGTACAGATTTTTACAAAAATCTTAGGAAATGTAGAATGAAAGACGTGAGAGATTATAGGCAGGTAATTTTGCTTGTTTTATCCAGTTTATTTACTTAGTTTTGAGTCATACTTAATTTATTCACTTCTTAAATGTTAATAGGGATGTTACCTGAGTAAGAAAAATATAATTCTAATTAGTCCGTCAGTTAGATTATCAAAAAATATTAAACACGTATTTATTGCCTTATCAAATCAATCAAGATTGACAAAGATAACGCGCATCAAAGTTTAAGAGTGGGGGCTAATGACGTCACTTAATGGTAAAAAGTGTGCAAAGGCACGTCACGCGGAACATCAACGCACTATATCTTCGTATTTTTTTGTTTAATTCACAAAAGAAAAGATATGTGTTCAATATATTTTATAATGGCAATGACGGACTAATTACAATTTTTCAGGAAACGCCTATTGTAATTTATTATTGACTAGATTTTGGTTTGGACGTGAGGCATCTTTTCTTTGGGAAACTACCTGAAGTAGCGTCGCTAATAGTGTTGTGTTGCTCACTACTTAATCTTCTCCTCTCGAAAAATCTTTGCAATGTGCGTCACACTCAGCACCCTTGCTTGCTTCACTACTATAAAATTCCGAGTACCTCGTGATACGTCAGCAATTCGCCCTTCTGGTTCCATTTCAAAGGCTCGTGCTGCATCAGAATTTCAAATAAGACTACGCAAGCCTTATTCGACATTCCATATCCTGCCACATTCACGTAGAGAAACCTTGTGTTTATATCTACCTTGAGACCATATTGAAAGACTATTAGATCTCGATTTACGCTTTTATTCAATGGTAAAGAATATTGCTTTTGAAGATCTTCAGTTAAAATACCTGCAACCTGATGTTTGGGACATGAAGATACATACAACTACTGTTGGTGACTCGTAAGGAACATTTATGTGTTTTTATATGCTTGATTTTTTATATTGTCACCTTGTCTTCGGTTTTCGTTTGTCAGTCCTCGCTGTTAAAAATTAAATCATTATTCCTCTTAACTCCGTTATAATTATCATTAAGTTAAACAGGCCACCGCATGCGATATGAACTACTAATTTATTAATAATAAAAATCCAACTTAATTCTTTAACATTATTTGCTATTTTCGAAATTAAATTGTAGCCTAGAAATATCCCTAAAAATAGAAGTTGATTAAAATCCCCTAAATTTCAACCGAAATTTCCATTGTCCGTACAAAACCACAGAAAATGCTAAAAGCATTTTGGGGAAAGAAAACAAATGCACCGATTGATGGATGGATCTACATTCAACGCCAGGGTTTAGAAATTCAGCTTTAATAGGTATTGTGATTTATGTTTTTTTTTTACCAAAGAAATTGGAAAAATAGATATACACATGATGGCTCACGTTTCATATTAAGCATGAACAAGAACGTAAGAAATCCTTTGCCCGTTTTCGTCGACTGAGTCTTAAGAAGAAAATTTCGTTTTCTTAATAAAATGCCGACTTGAATTACCATTACAAACCGGTATGTATTATTTTCACATTTTTATTCAAAAACACCGTTTTAGGAAAAATAATATCATAAAGGTAAAAACAAAAACAAATTTTCGAGTAGATATCTTATTAGCGTGCTTTGTGCTTTCACCTTTGCCATTTATTTCACCTTCCTATTGTTTGTGCCTCGCCTCTTCATAACTTCATATGATCATAGGATTATCTTTCCCTCTATCTTCCCTCTTCACGAATAAATTAATTTTCTAGTAGATTTTGGTGTTGGTGGATTTAAGGGATGTTACGGTGAGACGTAGCTGATATGACGGCAATAACATACGTAACTATTATCATTGAAGTAACATTCGAATTTCCCTACATTTCTACGTTTGTGCTTAATACAAACCACGGTATACAATGACATGATAACGGTAATGACAAAATCGAACAATGAATCTTTGACGGTGATTTTATAAACAATCTCATTTAAGGCCCGATTCGATTAAACGAGTAAATGACGTAGATTGAATGACAAAATGATATGAACTCATCTTAATAAGTATAAATCATACACAAGGTTAGTTAAATTCAGCCTAAAAGAAGTATTTATACGCTGACAGTTGGCCTGCGCCGTGGACTTTGATTAAACAGTAACCATTATCTATGCAATACCTAAGTCTGTTTTATAGTTTGGGCCTTCCGGTTATCCTCTAAACTACAGATATTGTTTGGGATTATTAGTTTCTAGAACATTACATATTATTATATAATGTTCTAGAAACAATTTATTAATACTTGAAAAACACACGACTTTACTCACGATTTATTGTCAGAAATCTTGTTTCGAACTCGATTGGAGTCTTTCTTCAGGGTTTGAGTGCGGTCCCGGTCAGATCAACCCGCGCACCGTGTGTTTTTCAAGTATTTATAATGTCTCACGAAAGTTTTAATTTGACTATAAACAACTTATTATTTGTCAAAAGCAGTCATTTTATGTACCGGTCTTGATAAATGTAAAGTTTTTTGTTACTTACCAGTAGTAGGAATGCTGTTTCAACGAGCGAGCACTTGTACACGGGTTGGCAGCGGAACACGGCGATCCCGAGCGGCAGCAAGATGGCGGCGCGTGCGCAGTCCACCACTGCCTGGTGGAACAGCAGCCCGTGGGACCATCTGCGACAAAAGTAAGGACTTTTTAGGGCTCTGTACCTCAAAAAGAAAAAACGAAATACCTACTTATAAGATCACTCGTGTGTCTGTCTGTCCGTCTGTCACAGCCAATTTGCTCCGAAACTACTGGACCGATTAAGTTGAAATTTGGTATACATATGTAAGTTGGTGACCGTAACACGGACGTCTGACGTAAATATATGAATTTTAAACATGGGGGCCACTTTTGGGGGGTAAATAAGAAAATAAAATAGAAAGTTATGCAACCTATATCATGTGACATACCAAATGGAAGGGCTTATTGTGAGGATCTTAAATATATATTTTTTTTAATTTCAAGTACCTACAATATTTTGGAAATTATTTAGGAAAATAGGCGAAAATTTATTATTCCACCCCTAATCTCCGAAACTACTCGGGCTAAACTTTTGAAAAAATACAGAAAATAGTTCTTTAACTATAGATTAAAGTAAACTAGTAAATTTCAGATAACCATGTACGGCACGGAACCGTCTCCACGCGATTTTAACTCGCACTTGTCCGGTTTTTGTACATGAGACAATTACAAGAACACAATTCACGTTACATTGGAGGGCTTAAACTAGGATAAACTGTACGTGCACACCACTCAAATACACACAAACAAGTATATCTATGATAAGGGACATAGAGCCCGTTGCTGCTGGAGACCGCCGCGAGTCCAAACTTCTGGCCTAAGGGTGTCGTGTTCCGGCGCTTTCGTGGTACCTTGCCTGTCCAGAATCTGATGCCAGATAATGATGCAAAGGAGCGACGCCTTTGCGTCACCACCATAATGTTAATTTTAAATAATTTCCTAAGTTATCTTTTAATATGTGTGTTAGTCTGTAAGGTATTTATGTATGGGCCACAGATGCGTTAAATAAATGATTATTATTATAATAATTATTATTTTTATTTTTACTAAGAACCCTGCCTTTGGGTGCTATAGGTATTCGTAGCGAGTTGCTGAAACAAAGCGAAAAAGACGCTGAAAGTTACAAATAATGTATTTTTTATGAGGTCACTTTGTCTTGTTATTTTAAATGTAGCATAATGACTATCACAATAGCAGCGCAGCGCATTATGAAAGTTCAACTTACTTCCCCCGGTACCAATAATTTATGACTTAACTATTCCAATTCAGTCACTCAAATACTCAGAGAGTTTGAAAGTATTTATGAGCCTATAGACGAACGCCGCTACAGGCACTTAATTAATGAAGGCTTACTTATGTTGCAGTGAATCGAATATTAAAACGGAATTTCAATGTTTACCCTTCAAGCTCTTTCAGATGATAATTAACCTTCAAAATCGGTCTACAATGTACGTCCATGTAAAAAAAGGGGCTGAGCAGTTTATTTCATGTCAGGAATAAGGTGACCCTCATTCTTTTGTACGAAGAAAAATACGCCGCGGCGCGAACAAACGCCCGAGCGACCCTGGGGTTTAAAAGGTAGGATCTTTGAATCGTTCAAAGCTTATTCCATTTTCCATGTCGGGATTTCGTTTTGAAATAGAAATAGAAAAATGAGTAATTTATTTGTACCTGGTGCTTGCCAAGAAACGACTTTTCGTTGTTCCACGGTAGTTCACATTTCGATATATCGCGTACAAAGTTCCAGTTAGCTATTTGATGAAAAAATTAAAATATTTATTTTGTAAGTAGGCCATATGGAATCTTTCACATGTCTGAACCTACCAGCGCTTCGATAGGTGACATCTGCTGAGAAGAAACGCCGCAAAAAACATGATTAAATTAACAGACGTAAACAAGATAAAATCTTCAACTGCAAGTCTAACAAGCTCCCTTAGCAAACTATTTATATCACGGATACTAATAAAAAAAACCCGATTGCATCACCTCTAGAGATAAAACCTAAAACCCGACCTCACATTAAAGCATTTTTGCTCCTACTATGATAAACCCTCCGTCTATGACACTCGCAAGCTCTTCAATTCTCAAATTCAGTGCCTCCTTTTCTATAAATACACAGGTACGATGAGAGGTATTCCAAAACGCCACTTACTAGGTGCTAACAATACAAACTGTCAGAATTAACTCGTAAAAGTCCGACCCTCGATTAACGTCGTACAGCTATCGCTGCGTCGCAAAAAGTGGTTAAAAGAAAAACCACTTTATCGATGGCAATTCATCAATCATCAGTCCCGTGATTGACGAGGCTTGAGTAGCCTGGAGAAATGCTTTTTTGTCGTTAGGGGCTTCTGAGGTTTCTATTGCACTCTTCAAATATTAGTTTAGAATGATCTTTATCAGTTGTCGTATAGTTTGCGGTGGTGTTGTCACAGTTGACGTTTGGTTAATACTAGCCTAGTATTTTAATCGAATGGCGAGTAATTTAGTAACTAAACGTGTCTGAACAATGAAAGTGTTGTCGTTTAGTTCTATTTAATCGGGCGAGTAGCACCTCCCACCACATATCACTGCTCACTGGTTCACTGGCTAAACAAGTCAGAACTTGTTGTTTTAGTCGAGTTTATCTTACAAAACACTCTTCCTTGTGTACTGTACACAGCCGTAGTGCGAACAGATTTTGGGCAGTAGCTTATTTTAGGTACTAAATTACTCGCCACTCGACTAAAATACTAGCCTAGTGCGAACTAGGCTTAACCGTGGGTATTCCCGAAGGACTAAGTCCATGGAAGGCCAACCTTCCATTCTCTCGAATTGCCGTACCAGACCCATTACCTTGGGCTTTGCTTTTTCAAATTATTAAAAACCATTGCTATTAAATTACCGCTCTTACTTATAAAAAAGAAACTTACAAAAGAAGTTACTTATTTCGTCATTTATTTATATTTTAATAATAATAGGGCTCGGAATTCTCGGGCGAATGATTAATTTAAAATCTAAAATTCGTTTGACGTTTCTTATTTTGGGTTTAGTGATTATTAAATTTAGCGAATACTTTCGAATTGGCCCCATTATCTGAATAAATGTACTAAAAATACATATTTGAATTAAAGATAAGTACTATGTTTTACTTGTATAGGGCACAAATGAGGGCGGACTCAGCAAAACACGAACACGCCGCTCAGCTGGTTTTTAAGACATTTTTTCTCCTTTTTTCTCGAATTAACGTTAATGACGGTGCATGGTTACGTTGCAAAAGCAGGCTAATGGGTTTTAGACACCCATATGAACCGTGTTCACCCGATGAAATGAGATGTTCATGAAAGCGAGTAGCTATTAGAAGAAAACGAAAAATAATTACGTCAAAATACGATTTTGAATGAAAAAAATACACTGACCACATCTGTAGTGTACTAATTATCCTTTCTAATATAATAAATACGAAAGTGTGTTTGTTTATTTGTTAGTTTGTATGATTTGCATTGCGATACTTGCAAGGCCGGTGAATTTCAGGAACCTTTATAAATGTAGGAAATAACAGAAATGCTACTCCTTGGTAGATGGCGCTGTGCCCGATAAACGAATTTTACGCGTACAAAAGCTAGTTCTACCTACATACAAATAAGAAAGAATACATAAGCACAATCAAATCTTATTGACTATCTAAGTCACGTACATTTCGAACTCGGCCTCACACTACCGTGTGTAATAGAATCTAAACTTTAGATTCCCTTATTTACTACTGAGTTCAAGTCTGTTTTACTGTTTAGTTCATTCTACAGTTAAGAGGACTCTGGAGCAACGGCAAAAGTCAGCCCTTTCGTATAAAAGGCGATAACAATTTCCACCCCTTAAATGTTTAGCGATTTTGACCAATTTTTGATAGGTTGTCAGTCAGAACAAAATCTAGGTTTATACGTTTTTTGAATATTGAAAAAAGATCGAAAAAATCAAATAATTGCAGAAATTTGCTTTCTATGATAATACTAAAACAGCAATAAAACTGAATTTATTCATTATAGTGAAAATATCAAAACGTATACCTATTTGTTCTGAATAACAACCTATAGACAATTGGTCAACATAGGTCAACATTTAAAGGGTGGAAGTCGTTATCGCCTTTTGTATGAAAAGCCGTAGGTTCACCCTCCTTTTAAAAACAATATAAAACCTGGACTTATTTCTAAGTATTTTGCCCGGATTAATAGTCTGTCGTTAACATTGTTATCGTAGGCATTTTCTTATACTAAAACTCATCATTGTTGAACACAAAATACGGACATAACGGGCTTGCCAGCAATTCTTCTAAATCTAAGCACGAAATAGAATTTAAGGAAAAGGTAACTTAATTCTGTCCACCAGCGAGCATAGTATTAAATTACATAAAAATAAAAATTGGAGCAGTTCTACACTTTACAGACGAATATAACAAGTCTCAAAAATGATTCACCCTTTGCGTTGTCAATCTTCGATTTCGCTGTCGCTCAGAAACTAGGTCAGGGCGTGTATTCGGGAACGTCTAAGTGATACTGCAGCGACCCACGAGCGAGACTCCCATCTCGCCCTTACGCATTACGCGTCGTGCGGAAGAGTGGGATGAGAAATCTGGCTCTCGAGTCGCTACAACATCACTTAGAGTCGTCCCACGATAACTCTGCAACGAAAAAAATGGCAACCCCATACGTCATTCCATACAAAATTTCAATCCGTCGTATGGAATGACGTATGGGGTTGCCATTTTTTCGTTGCAGAGTTATCGTGGGACGACTTTACCGTTCCCGAATAGAGTCGCTAATTGATGGTTATAACAATACTTATGCCACTCATCTTTATCACAAATATTATTATACTCATAAAATGGAAATAAAAATATAAAACCTTTACGGTAATAAAACGAGAAGTTTCTTATGGAAAACATTCTAGCCAATAGTAAGGCGGTATAAGTGCGGATATGGACCAATCCTGGCTAAAGGAGCAACGGAATTCTTCGAGATGTGCCTTTATGCACACTGTGCAATAAGGGAATAGTCGCTTTTAGTCCTATTTTTGTCCCCTTTATTAAGGAACAACACGAATACTGTCTTTTTGAAAGAAAAAAATTGCAGACATATCTTTAGGTTCCATGAATTTTTTTGAGTTAAGAGCACTATAGTGCCTTAACAATAATAATAAAAAATACGAGATAACTAGAAATATGCCTTTAGAAACGGTGAGTTATGCGGGTTACCCTTGTTTCATCGAAAAAAAATTGACAAATTATCACTTCCCAAACAATTTTTCGTATATTTTCACAAATAATTGTAACGCAAACCTAATGTTTGGCAAGTGAACGTTCCAACAATGACTCACTTGCCAACTGGTACTTATACCAAATTTTATGAAGTCAAATGTTTCAATTGACATAACATATTTTACGCAAACAAAATAAGGCAAAAGCATGTTTTATTAAGGGATGAAAAAAAAACCTCGAAAGCTAAGGTCTAACCTAAATTTATCCGACTCGGTTCTGCTCCGACCTGTATTGCTCGCTCGCTTCGCTCGCTCGCCGCAACATATTATTATTTCGTATTTGTTATTTTTGTCTTTAAGTATAGTTTTTATCATAACAATTTATTTGACTAAATGATTATTGTCTAATGAATTTTGATCTAATAAAACATTTGATAAAAGACCAAATGACTAAATGTCGTTTCCCGTAGTAATATTCTGCTGAGTGAAAATTTGACCAAATGAAAATGGGCGTACTAAAATTATTCCAAAGATTGCATTGGCATAAAACCAGTTGCTAAAATTTGTTTGGGAAGTGATAATTTGTCAAAAGTTTTTCGATGAAACGGCAGGCTCCATAACGTATGCCCATCTCATGCCCATAACGTATCGAAAAATATGTCTGTTTGATACTAAACGAAACGCGCTGAGTCCAATGGTGCAATAAAAACATAAGGGAATAACTTATCCTAGTTCCCTTTTGACACTGATATGATATTATACCACATTATTTCAGGTTAATATGTGCGATATGTATTTATACCCATACAAACTTTGAATAAACCTTCACCACCTAGGGGTTGATTTTGAGTTCCTAAGTATGTCAAGCATTTTTCAAAATTGAGGTTTCTAGAGGTAATTTCAATATATATATAATAATGTTATATGGATGTCTCGTCTCCTAGGCATCTCTCGGCAAGTTAGTGAATTACTCCCCCACCGCCGCACACAGAAATATGCTCAAGTCTCTACGCACGTCTGATTTCCACTTCCGTAAGTTATTCGTTTCAGACTGTAGTCCACTGTGGGAATGCCGCTGCGCAGTGCGATTTTTGCTATTATGTTTGTTTATTTTTCGTCGTGATTTTTATTGCAGTTTATATTAAACATGTGTGCAGTATGCGAGCAAGGTATAATTGTAGTATAATGTGCAGTCGAGAATAATGGAATAGTTATAGGATATTCAAAGTCATCTTGACTTCTGACTCTCTTGTAGACCCTTTTTAAGTGAATGTTTTTGCTTATTATTGCTTCCTGGTCGGTTACTATAAAATAAATCCTTACTAATAGTATAAATGCGAAAGTGCGTTTATTCGTTTATTCTCTTTTGCGTAAAAAAGGAGCAACGAATTAACTTATTTTTTCGCATAGCAATAATTGGCGGGCGGTCGAAATATTCATCGTCCTGAGGAAATTGTGATAAACGTATTACACGCGGACGAAGTCGCGAACAAAAGCTAGTCAAATTTACTTAAAAGCTAATAAAAAGATATCCAATTATATTCATGACTTCACGTCAGCATAAATATAAAAACCTTTTTAGATAAGTAAATTTGCATTCCATTTACTTAACATAAACGAACCGTCGTTTCTAATTGGATTATCTATGTTAATTAAGGTCAAATTAGCGGAAATGTAATTCAGAAATGTTACAGAAAACCTCTGAGGAAGCAATTAAATTACAAGTCCTTATAAACTTAAGGAGAATAAAATTGTTTTATAAAGAAACAGATTTGAAGGACATTTAAAAAAAAGTTAACTATTGCCTGACGTTTATAAGTTTTAAATATAAAACCAGCCTTAATTTTAATATACCTAACAGAATTGGAGTTCTAATGAAAAAAGTTCGTTTGATTAAACGTTTGAAACTTTAATTAGATTCGCAGACAAATTAATTTATAGTATCATGAATTAATTAAACAACTATCTTGTAGCTGATATAGAGGTTATATTTGACTCCACAGCTTCGACGATCAGGACAAAAACAGACAGGAATAACAATCTGACCCTATACTAATTTTGTATTCTATGGAAACTCTAAAATATTCATCTTATCTACAAAGCCAGCCAGGATAAGCGTGCAATGAATTTTAAATGTAATTTATTACTGATACTTAAGGAAAACCATAATTTGAGAGGCGGTTCTAAAATATAGTAAAATTATAGAGAACTTTTCAGTTCATAAAGTTTTATATGAACTCGATTGAAGTTTCACTCTTAAAAACGACGAAGTTTATATAAAGCTAAAAAAATTACGCGTAACTTTTGCCAACTTTATTAAAGAGAAAATTATTAACTAACTGATTCTGGACTCTCGCCCAGGATTTGTAATAAAAATTAGTACGAGTTATATTATTTTACTCGTGGTAATGCAAATTGATTTCTTTAGAATATTGGTGAAACCATCGCCGATCGCTGGAACCGCTCACTAAGCACCGTAATGGGATGGCTAAGATCCCGCATCATATCAGTTATTCGAGCCACAAGCATGTGCATTCGCGGCACCCGCCACAAATGGAAGCGCGCAGGACTGCTGGGGTTCGACGATGGGGTGGCCCTCCCGCTCCACCAATAACCGCAGTTGTTGCAGCTTAATTTTTTCTAGATAAATGTCATGTAATCAATAGAATAGAAAATAATACTGCTGTATACGTTGTTAAATAAATTTGAAATAATTGATTTCTTTATGGCAGTTTTATGTGGAACTTATTCACAAACAACATCGGCTATTACTCACGCATCGATGAGAGTTTTGTTTCTTAGTCAGCACTACATTGAAGCTAACGATAATGTCAAGTACTAAAACTTGACAGAACCTGTGAAAAGATACGCACGCACGGAGTTAGTTCTATTTCACATTGCTTACCTAAGTGATATTACACACATACATACACACGTTTCCCAAACGGGTAGGCAGAAAGCACGGATTTTCACCTGCTACGATCCTGACACCCCTTTCGATTCGTCTACTCTCATTAAGTTCTTCATGCACGCTCGCCGGTTCAGGGTACTCTTGACCTGGCCTTTCTTCAAAATGTCCTCGATTTGGTTTTGATACGTTCGCCGAGGCCTTCCCCTTCCTAACTTGCCATGCACACTCGCCTTATAAATCTGCTTCGTTAGTCTTCTTTCGTTGAAAAATACTTCATTATTTTAATACTTAGTAAAAGACAGCGACGCGAAACGTTCGAAACGCTCTGAAATCAACGCACATCAATAAGTCGATATAATTTTATAGAAACAGTTTATGATCACAATATTGTGTAATAGGGTGACGGTTTTATGTCTCAACACGCTTGATGTATCAATATTATATAACTGTGGTCATAAATATGTCCAAGATCAAAATTTACTGCGCACTGCCCATAATAATGTGAATACGTCGATATGAACGAGGGGATTTGAATTGATGTTCGAAAGGATTTCGCATTACTTGGATTTTCTGTTGTTTTATGGTAAATAAGATGACCAATTTAATTTACTTATTGAAAAATACTATCGCTATCAAAAGTAAAGGGTTGGCTCTGCAAAGTTGCCGCAGCAATAACGACAATTATGTCACGCTTCTCGATTATGAACTGCTACGTATTCCATACATTTATTGCGCCTTGTATTGGGTTTGTCTCTTTCATTTCGTTGTGTTACAATTCAAGCGTAAGGGAGATAGCACTAGCATAGTTTCAAATTTCATTGGACAGCTATGTAAGGCGGGATGATTAATATTGAGGCAATTAAGATAGTGTCAAGGATGTCACGGTTAGCTAATGATTATGTAGTGCGCATCATGCTGTTACTATCAACCGAACGTGCCATGACAAGGATACACATGTATTAGGGTACTTGATGGAAGCTATTTCGAAACTTAACTGTATATCAATTAAATCTTACTAATTAAAAACGAAACCCTTATAGGATCACTCGTGTGTCGGTCTGTCCGTCTGTCACAGCCAATTTGCTCCGAAACTACAGGATGAATTGAGTTGAAACTCGGTATACATATGTACCTATAAGTCGGTGACGGCAACACGGATGCATGACGTAAATATATGAATTTTAAACATGGGGGCCACTTTTGGGGGGTAAATTAGAAAATTTTAAAAAAAGTTCTGCATCCTATATTGTGTGACATATTAAATGAAAGGGCTTATTGTATGGATCTAAAATATATTTTCTTTTGAATTTTAAGTAAAATAGTTTAGCAGTTATTTAGGAAAATAGGCAAAAATGTACCATTCCCCCCCTTATTTCCGAAACTACTGGGGCTACAATTTTGAAAAAAATACAGAATATAGTTCTTTACCTATAAATTACAGGAAAACCTATATCAAGTCTATGGTATTTAAAGTATCCTAGTACATTTCAGATAATCATGTACGGAACGGAACCCTCTCCACGCGAGTTTAACTCGCACTTGTCCGGTGTTTTCAAATAAATTTTAACAAAATCAACACTTTGACCTATGCTTAAAAAGGAAATCGAGTATCAGCCCTTTCAACAGGAAGTAAAATTGTATGACAAACATTATAGGGATAAGTTCGCCTTTGTACAATTAATATCACATGTCCATTTTGTATCTGTTTTTATGTGAAATGAAGTCTACATACCTACAATATATACAAAGTTGTCACAATACTAACGCCTCTGCGCTTTGCACAATCCGTTCACGCAAACACATAAATAGCAGGAAGTGTCAATCCCAGACCGGGGCTTAGGACCCCAACTCACATTCAATGGACGATTCTAGAATGACTCATGTGATGTCACATGGCAGCTAAACTTGGACTTAAAGTTAGTGGAATACGACGTAGTTTTAATCTAGCAGATAAAGTACCGTAGAAAAAGGTTTTAAATGTTTTTATTTCATAATGTTTAACTTTGGACTGTTTCATATTAACCAGTTTGCAATAACATACGTACTTTTTAGTTACCATCTATAACCAGCGTAGACTAGTTATTACCACACACCTATTTTTATATTTATGATGGAAATAGGTACAATTTTTGACTTGAAAAGATGACTTTCGTCCTAAGTTTCTTGCGGTCCTTCTCAATAATGATGGTCCTGCCCGAAGCGCTTAATTTATTCATGTGACAAGTAAAAGAGCCCACAAGTGACTAAAATTTGCTGAATAAACGTTTGGAGTTCGAATTTTTGCTCCGTTCGAGCGGACCCATTTACGGAAATCTTATCATTTAGTGAGGATTACTGATTAAGTTCTACCATTGTAAACCTAGCAAGGCAAATGTAAAAAGAACTGTTCCTATTAAGGGCGTACCCCACGCCGATAACCTTGAGCGTTCCAACTCGGTCCTTCCCCACTTGCCTTAGTTCACGCGCCGCAGTGAATAGTAACCAAACTATGAGGCGTACTTTAACGAACACTTACTTTGAATGAGCATGCCCTTACCTTACCCTTATCCTTAACCTTATCCTTATCCTTATCCTTACCCTTACCCTTACCCTTACCCTTACCCTTACCCTACCGATCCTCGGTACTTAATTACCTAATTACTTTGTTTGTATTCTTAGCATTTTTTGTTTTGTTACATGCCCTCGCTTGTCTTATTCTTAGTTTGTGCATGAATGCCGACTTTCTGCGGTGTTAAACGTTATTTACCTTATGTATTGCTATCGGTGAGAACCTGTAATTGGCTTCTTAAATTTTACTTTAGTTTCTAAATTGCTTGTGTAAGCTGTTGGTTTTCCATAAATAAATAAGTAAATAAATAAATAAATAAATAAATAAATAAATAATTTACTCAACAACTACAAACTAAATTGAAAAACCGGCGGACAAAATTATAGTGTACATTATTGTGTTCTGATTATTAAAAGTCTCATGTATAAGCGTCGTATAGTAAGGGAGCCTTTAAGGATTTTAGTTTGAAAAAAAGGGTTTATCTACACCCATATCATAAAACCTCCATTGGTTAATCAAAAACCGTAGGAAATGGTCACCATTTTGACAACCAATTAGGAAAAACCAGTGCTGCGATGAAGAAATAACATGACTTCTTTATCGTTTTTAGTAAAGAAATGAGATTAAATTTGGAACAGCTGTCAAACTCAAGTGGGTCTCTATTCTAGTATCCATAGATATTAAAAAGTTATTGATACGAAACGTCAATTCAGTATGTTTTTTTAATATAAACTGCACAATATTTGATCTCGAGTGACGTGAGAATAGAGACTTCATCCGTTTGTCTATGATTTAAAAAAAAATGGTCTTGACGGACGGCCGCCATTATATATGTTGACGTTTTGCTGAACGAAAGTAGAATTTTGTTGAATTGAATAGAAAAAGTTGTTTGTAATTTACATTTTAGTTGAAAATATGAATAGTAAGTAGTCTTCTCGGAGTGTGTGTGATGTGAAAATGCGCCGGATATCGGAAATATGCAGCCACGATTGCAAATAACTTGTTGCCAGAAAATATTGTTTCTGAACCCATCATGGAGGATTTATAATATGTGTGTAGATAAAGTTATGTATGCAACTCTGCATAATTTGGCCTTAAAACACACGCGCGATCTTATTATGAAACTCGCCTACCGGCTCGTTTCATGAAAACCGCACTAGTGTTTTAAGGCCTATCATTATGCAACCGTTGCATAAACTACTATTACCTGTTTGTTTTGCACTTGATTTATCACTTTTTTCAAGATTCCAGTTGACGAAAACAAAGAATAGATTCCATACTACAATACATATTGTTTTCAAGATTCTTGCACAACGCTTAATATACTTTATAGGATTTGAAAACAGATAAATTCGCCAGATAGGACCTTAACGCATTGGTGATGTACAAGGATCCTCTCTCCTACCACTACCTTTTTGAAATACGTCACAAGGGATCGCTTCAACAAACCGCAAACCTTCAGATTACCTGGAGCGCGTGATAAGCTGTATAATCCTGTCCTTGAATTCAACTCAATTCCCAGAGGTCCCAGTGACCTTGTTATAGTTGAAGCCTTCTAAGTTTGGATAAAAAACCTTAACAAGGTTGTTTTCGTTAATTTAACTGTTGATAAAAATTAAAGCTACAGCAGGCGCCTCATTCGGGAACTCTAAGTGATTATGTGGCGACTCGTAAGCCAGATTTCTCATCTCGCTCTTACGCATTACGCGTCGTGCGGAAGGGTGGGATGAGAAATCTGGCTTATGAGTCGCTACAGAATCACTTAGCGTTCCCGAATAGAGGCGCAGGACTTTGTTGCCTGCGTCTTTTACATGGTACAGATATAGTGAATAATATGTTTCCATCGGTAAAACTCGGATCTCGATCGGAAGACGACGGGACCCGAAGTGTCAATTAATTATTGTATTAAATGAGTGGCATGTTTATATTCATTCATATGAAACTTTATTATTTATTGTCAAATGTCAAAATGAAAAATGACAGTATGGTATGTTGGATACTGGCCCCCAATTCTCGATGCATTCGAGATAATGTCAATTGCGAGATTAAACGTCAGATTCATACGTTTGTGTCAAATGACTGTATGCACTGACGTTTAATCTCGATTGTGAGATTATCTCAAATGCACCGAGAATTGGGGGCCTGCTGAAGCTAATTGAGAGAGCACGATAATACGAACTTTTCCGATAAAACACGATGGAAACTAATTATGCACTACATCTGTATTCCTGTGTTATTATTATTTTCTATGTATTAAGTTAAATAGCGACTTATTAACAAGGGTTCTATTCGGCATTGGGTAAGCAATATAGTAGGTAAGTATATCATATTATTGCATTTTTACGTTGACTGACATTTTTATGTTGACTTATTTTTACTTTTATGTTTTAATCAAATCAATCTATTATAATCACAAAAATGAATTTAAATATTTTTAAGTTATGTTAATTCTATAATTTGTATGCATTGTTAATGTAAATTTACAATTTATTAATTTATTATTTGCATGCTTATCATATCAAAGTATGGTGATCATCAATACATATAAAACAGTACCGTGACTCACTTATAGAAACGCACAGCCTAAACGGGTGGTCCTAGAGGGTTAAAATTTGGAGGAGGTATTCCTCGAGTACCCTAGAGGTGTACTAATTCTAATTAATAACCTACTGACTTTTTAGCTGCTTCTCGCTCAGGGTGACAGTCTTGGGGGCCAGTTTGGCAGATCAACCGAGCACCAAGAACACCAACAGTGCCGCAGCGTGCGGCTGATGTGAACGCCGCGTGACATTCATGACCTGCACTTACCTTCTTAGCTGCTTCTTGCTCAGGATGACAGTCATGAGCGCTAAGTTGGCTGACATGCCAAGCCCGGATAGTGTCAAAAGCGCCGCGGCGCTAGCGGCGCCCCCTGGTGGGCAGTGCCGCGTGTGGTTCAGGATCGACGAGTTGGTCGCGCCTGCTGAGCCGAAGCGCAGATTCGCGCCAATCATGGCGACTGCCGAGCCTGTGGAGACGAGGAGTGTTATTAAAATGGAAGATACCTGTGCAATGAATCAAAACAGTACGAAGTACACAGCTTCACACTCAGGCAACTATAGGTAACTTTTCCACCACAGTGTGTAGATAATTTATAAAGATTTTTTTAAATTAGTTTATCTACACCCATATCATAAAACCTGCAAAGTGTAATCAAAAACCGTAGGAAATGACCACCATTTTGACAACTAACTAGGAAAAACCAGTGCTGCAATGTTATTCCCGTATCGTTTTTAGTATAGAAATGAGATTAAATTTGGAACAGCTGTCAAAACTCAAGTGGGTCTCTATTCTAGTATCCATAGATATTAAAACAGTTATTGATACGAAACGTCAATTCAGTATGTTTTTTTTAATATAAACTGCACAACATTTGATCTCGAGTGACATGAGAATAGAGGCTTCATTCGTTTGTCTATGATTTAAAAAAAAATGGTCTTGACGGAGGATCGAATTGCCGCCATTATGTTGGTGTTTTGCTGAACGACAGTAGAATTGTTGTTGAATTGAATAGAAAAAGTTGTTTGTAATTTACATTTTAGTTGAAAATATGAATAGTAGTCTTCTCGGAGTGTGTGTGATGTGAAAATGCGCCGGATATCGGAAATATGCAGCCACGATTGCAACAAATAACTTGTTGCCAGAAAATATTGTTTCTGAACCCATCATGGAGATATGAGCTACAGGCCGGCGCGCCGCCGTCGCCGCAGCCGGAGGGGCCCCATTGTCACCGTGTCGCCGTTTATAATATGGGTGTAGATAAAGTTATGTATGCAACTCTGCATAATTTGGCCTTAAAACACACGTGCGATTTTATTATGAAACTCGCTAAAAGCTCGTTTCGTAAAACCGCACTAGTGTTTAAAGGCCTATCATTATGCAACCGTTGCATAAACTACTATTTTCCTAACGATGAAGACTACTTAAACGCCATTTTCGATCACATCAATCAGAAAAAGAAAAACCTTTTTCCACTTGTACTGGCAAAAAAATCCAATTACTAATTTAACTACATACATAACAGGTCAATTCCTAAAACTCTAAGTACTGTGAGATTAAGTTTCACTGCATTGCGGTCGGCAGTTAATTGTCCCTTTCCGACTGACTTACCCTACCGCTTTTTGTCGTTGGTTTGCCGGGGACGAGCATGGTATGTTGTGGTCTGATTAAATTTGCCTCTCTAGAGCACTGGCTTACATGAGGGATGAATGAATGGCCTGACAAAAAGGCGCCCTAACGCACGGTGTTTGTCATGATACAGACGAGTTTCACAAGAACGCGGGGCAAATTGACGAAAAACGCCACGTATTTATGAATATGTTGCTACGGCAGTCCGTTTCTATAACTTTACACGTACTCGGCAATTTTTTACGTTCTAATATCATTGATAGGTATTAGGCTTGACAACACTAAAGCAACCTATATTCATGATATCTTTTGTCGTTTGACAACACTCGAGCGGATTCAAATAAAACTGTCAATGCAAGACAGGCCTAATGTGGGTAAAGGTCGAAGGGCTCTGTCTGATGGATGGAGCGATCTCTTAATTCTACCAGAGCTGTTGAAGGGGGAATAACCTCTCTTTATATACCGAATTCATGAACGATATACAGAGTGTCCTTGAAAGTACAGGTCGTAACAAACGGTGACATAAAGGTCATTTCGAAATATAATAACCGACAGGTAAACAAAAAACCGGTGCCAGATTGTACTAGTCCTCAATGTGACTGTTTGCCATTGAAATTGAATACAAATAAATCCGCTTATTGTTATTGTACAGAATACATAACAATACTGATTACAGAGGACATCTTAAGAAAATAATATAGCAAATAATTAATGAGATACGCTTTTCTTGAATATTTAAATTAGCTTGAAGTCGAGAAAGAACAACAAGTAAGTCAAAACAAATGAACTGCCAAACTGAGGTGAATAAGCGTGATTTTAAGTCTCAAACATTACTTTTAATGAGATGCGGAGGGAAGGCCGAAACACGGATTTTACCTTAAAAATATAATGCCGATTTAACTATTTGATGCCCGGTAAAATGAATCAGATTTATTAACATTGAACAGGCTTCAAAAACAAATAGTCGAAAGTAGAATTGAATGTTCTTTTATAAAATTCCACTTTCATTTTGTGGGTTATCAATTTTTAGTAGGTAATAATTGATTCGTGTTTTTAGGACATCCAAGAATAAAATGTGAGGTAGTAGGTAAGGTAAGTATAGCTGTATTTTTATTCATAAGAAACAAATCATAAAAAGATGTAGATGTAGACGGGCACGTCGCGTTGTCTTGTCAAATTCTCCCCGTCAGCCGTTAGTCGGCCAAGTGCTAAAATCAACAAAATCTAGAAAGAAAGAAATCCTTAGTTTCCATTACTCACCTGCCGACATTGTGCTGGCTTCACTGATCAGTCACTGTCGAAAGCACGGTTAGTCAGTCCCTCCGCCAGCCCATTGCACTTTCGAACAAATCACGTTATTTGTCACTGACATTGCACTTGTAACACTGTTTCAATTGGCAACACTGTTGTAAAGAATAACACTGGAAATAAAATTAAATGTTCAGGGCACAATATTGTTAAGTATATATTAGTTTAGGATAGATCTTAAATGTATAACAACCTATACTTTGTAATTTCGAAACAAACGCAACATTAACAATAATTTAAGTGGATGAAGGAGTAATAGGTACAAATGGAACATAGGAATAGAACGTCATATTTTAATTACCAACAAAACCAATTTACGAACTTTAATGCAAATTAATTACCTTACCGACTCTTAAACTACTTCAATACATACTGTATGCATATAACGCACCGTCATAATCATAATCTGTCAAATCCAAAACCGCTTAGAAGTAATGCGTGGCAAACAAACATCCATCCAAATTTACCATATTTACTAATTACTTACTAAATTACCTAAAATAACTACTTATTAATAGTAGAACACCTAGGGTAGTATTCTTCTACAAATCTCCGTCAACAATATTCAAGATTCCTTTATGTAAATAACCTAAAGCTTGCCAAACCGTATAGAAGTTTCATCTTTTGAATGATAAATAAGAGTCATAACCTCCCGGCGACATCTTATATGATACTTTGACAAGGGTTAAGCAATTGTGGCCCTTCTTAGTTCGACCCTACGTGTTTATAAGAATTGCATCCTTTCCATATTGTGAGAGTGATTTTTCATAAAAATGCGGGCTGAGTTGTATCGAGTCCCATCTTGTTTCATTAAATGGTATTATATGAAGGGGAATTCTATTATTACTGCCCGTATTAAATAATGGTAGTCCCTGTTCAAGATTACTCCTCTGCTGCACTGAGAGTGAAGAAATAGCATAGAATGCGTGCAGATGCTTATCATCCTGGCATGTCGTAAAAGTCGACTAAGGGACGGGTCCTCTCCAACATGGTGGATTATCTGTATGGGCAATGGGCTGATCAAGTGTCACCATACGGTTCATCATACCATCTTAGGACTAATTAATCGGACGTGGCCACAATTAGTCTTGTGGCTCTGCCCACCGCATTAGGAATTTCGGGCGTGACTCGAGTGAGGTGGTGAGAAAATAACTGTCTAAGTTCTGTTTCACTCTAGAGCGCACTAACTTATTTGAATAGATTAGTTATCCACATGTAAAATATGTCAATCTTCTTAAAATTTCCTAGTCTTCTTGATAGGTTTTCTATCGCATTCCCCAATCAAAATTATTCACCAAACAAATTTTGTTTTCACCCAAACGTTTTTAGTAAGGCATTGAAATTCATTAAAATTTTCAAGAGTACAAATATCGGAAACAGAGGCAACATAATATGTTTTTCACCACAAACCGTCGGATACAGACATTAACGAAATAATTAACTCACTGCCTCAATACGGCTCTTAACCTCCCAGCGAATGGGAATACCATTCAATTAAAATCAAAATTTAATTCAATACCAACTTCTGCTGAGAAGTTAAATAAAAACTTCGTGGTACCACTCAGACCGACCTAGTAACCCAGCCTCTTGTACAGATGAATGCTGAAGTTCTAGCACCAAGTCCTTTTAAAAAGTACAATTTTTTATCCATCGTCTAAAATAATAGAGGGCTGTCGGCTTTGGTTCTACGTTGAATAGTTTCAGAATCCGTGGCCTAAGAAAACACTTATTAATTGAAATTGAATTAATATAATGTTAATATTACAGTTTATTTTAAGAATTGAGCGACGATATTCACATAAAAGAGAGCGGCGAAGAATGATTTATTTTCCAAGATACGTTACTTTGAACGTCTTGTGGAAGTACGTTCATAATATTATGAATGAAATATTTTAATATTAAGCCCCGATAAAATAAGGTGATGTTCTTCACAACTGACGAGAAACATGAAGAATATTTCGTTACGGAAAAAACGTTGTTACAAAAAAGGTAGAACTGTAACCGTCAGCAGTCAATTGATTCTGAACGAGGTAACAAATTTGTTCGATTGCTCAGTATTTATTCCCTGGGGAAATTGTAGGAGGGCACTAGTATTTTAACCGACGGTGACTCATCAATTCTAATGATAAATAGTTCGGTTCTTGAATCACACTGTAAAGCACTTATTGGGCATTCGGTGACTTAAAATCATTCTTAAAAGGTTGAATTTGAAATGATTGCTTAGATTGTATTATACGTAACTAGTGGGCCCGCCACAGCTTCGCCCGCGGTATTTTCCATACAAACTTTATCACCCCTTTTCACCTCTTTAGGGATGGAATTGCAAAAAACCCCTCCTTGGTGCACCTCTGTGGTACTCGAGGAATGTCTCCTCTAAATTTCGAACCTCTAGGACCACCCGTTTAGGCTGTGCGTTGTCTATAAGTGAGTCACGGTACTGTTTTATATGTTTGGATATTAGGGAGTATTCTATTTTATTTTTTTGTATATTACTTACTTTATCGTTATCTTAAAACTACGTGTCAATCAAATTTTACTATAATAATTGATTCATTCGTATTATCCGATCTTCGATAATACGAATGAATGACTGGAAACGTGCAGTTTACAAAATAGAAAACCGATGGATGGACGGTCACTTTCATTTCACATATTGGATGAAGAATTATTTTGAAGGAAATTTATCAAGGAATACCCAAAGATCAAAGTGTTTAATAATAGCAATGTATGGTACACGCATACCGATGATAAATGTCGTAAATCTCTAAGATTCGTAGCTTGAGCTTGTCAAGACTCTTCAATGGCACAAAAGAGGTCAAGATAAAGGTCTTAAGGGCTATTATCAGCTTGTAAGTACTCTACAGTTTGCTATATTGAACCGTTTACCACTCATTTATCTTAGATTCGTATTCAGTCTTGAGATGTTGAAGCAAAAAAGTAATAAAACGTTTACGTTGCAAACTCCTTGCGCGAAAACCAAATGTACAAACACATACATACATATATCACGCCTGTTTCCCAAAGGGATAGGCAGACACCACGAATTGCCAACTGCTACGGTCCTCACACAGCCCCTTTCGCTTCGTCTACTCTCATTCAGTTCTTCACTCACGCTCGCCGGTTTAGGCTACTCTTGACCTGACCTTTGAACGTCCTCGATCTGGTCTTGGTACGTTCGACGAGGTCTTCCCCTTCCAACCCTACCATGCACATTCGCCTTATAAATATTGCAGACTTGGTTTTTCTAACAATTTTCATTACTTAGCTGAACTTTTTTTAAACACATCTTACAAAAAAAGGGTCTGAAAGATATAATCAAAAATACCGGCGCATTACTTGTTGTGTAATGTTTCTCACGTTACTAAGGCAATCGTTTAACTTATGCACGAGAATAACTTAACAGTTTAGCTGAAGATAAATGGCACGGAGATTTATCTCCGGAAATTAAGGGATTCCGGCGAAAGAACCCGAAAGTCTTGGGTTTGCCCTGGGGCCCAACTTGCGTGCGGCACGTTCAATCTTGTGACGTCGTACGTTTTGTTGCTTTTAATATCAAGATAAATATGAAAAAGTAATTTTAGAAAGTAAAAAATAATCTTCGGTTATATTTTCAGTTTTCGTTCAGCTTTTACATTTCTTAAGTCCTACATGAAGAAAGGAGATCATGATGTACGCAGCAGTGGAACTTATAAAGACATAATTGCAATGAAAATGTTTGACAGAATTTTACGATACAAAATTTTTGGGTAATAAAATTTGGTATGAGTGGACCCCTCAACTCGATTTTTTGTAAAGCCTGTTGAGGCCAAATGGCACAAACGTTTATAAGAAAACGATCACCGCCGAACGCGGCGCGCATGCCCGCTCCGTCATCAAGTGCTCGCTGTTTGTTTGAGATATTTGTTCCAGTGTAACGTTATTACGTTACGATACAAAATACTAAATACTGATACAATAATTTGACCCTAAAGGACAATGGTTAATGAACCATAGGTATATTTATCATTCATAGTAAATACACCAGTGTAACAACCCTTTTTTCTCAAATTAGATGTATAAGGTTTACTGAAGAGGAAACCAAAATTGCAGAAGATTTACTTTAAACGGGGTAATATAATACGTGACACCGCTGAGACAGCACTTTCCGGTGTAATTTAAACAATAGGGGCCTGTCAACTCATTTACATTGATCAAAGTAACATATAAATCATATCCTTAGTTTTCGTCCTCCTGTTAGTATAATTTATAGGAATGAAAGGTAACGCAATATAACAAATCATAAGTTTGTTCGCGACTGTTAAGGTGTTACAAAGTTGCGGCTTCGCCGGCGCGAGTCGACACATGAATTTACGATTGTAACCGATTGCCAATAACCCCAAGTGGACCATAACAGTATATCTCTCAAATAAACTCCGTGCATTTATCGTTTTTACTCGCCCGTTCATAGCGAATCAACTTCTTAAGTTGCTTCAACAAACCTTTCATTAAAATAGAAATTATTGAAGCAAGTTATTTTGCTAAATACAGTTACCAAAGAAAACATTGTATTAACCACATACAGTCCAGGCGCCAGTTCCGAGAAATCGGGGCCGGCGGCAACGGACGTGGTGCGGCGCGCCCTATCATTCTTTCATACCCTGCACTCTACCAGTAAAAGTGTTCACCTATTGTGCGATGCTGTTGCCGTATTATTCATTTACTGCGCTAAATCTTTACTTTAACATGCGTTAATATTCCTCAGAGCTCGCGCGCGGACAGTAGGTAAATTCGGCGCCTTGGCTGAGTGTCCCAGCAGCTCCATTGGCAGAGCGTTACCTTTCAGTCAAGGGGTATGTTGTGGGGTATAAATCACCACCTCTATACTCATCTTCTTTTTTTATGTCGTCGAATATCTTTGCTTCAATGGCCTGTACTGAGCAGTGGGACAATATGCAATGCAGTTGATAATGATCTTAATCGCTGCCGTGATCCCTTACATTTTTATATGCAAATTATTTCTGCTGTTTAATTCTACAACATAGCAGTATCCAGAAGTTGATACGCCCTAAGTACCCAGAGTGGGTTCGCACCTCTGTGTCAATAATTGCGAAGTCGTTGCTATGTTTACGATAGCAGTAGGCAGTAAAGTTGATTCACTTTTGAAATTGGCTGTTGATTTAGCACATTGTGGAAAATCTACCGACTCGATTTGTTGTGCGGGTTTTATGGGTCTTAATAATTCATGTGGTGAATTTTATGTTTTATTTCATTATGAATTTTCCTACACTGTGCTCGATAAGACTTTTTTGAAATTACGACTTTAAATAGACGAAGCACGAGCGGTAGCCCAAGATGCTAATCTTATCTGGGAATTTCAAAATACAATGGACAAACCTGTGCTAAGGTTAATTATTCTAACCACTAAGGCTGCGTTTCCACCACCACTGTGCAAGGCAGTTAAGAGAGTGACAAAAAATCCACCAATAGATTGCGGCTATTTCAAAATGAAGTAATCCTATTGCTCTGCTGCTCGCAGTTCTGGTGGAAGCACAGCCTTAAAAGCTATTTTCAGCTATTACTTGGAGTATCTCATAAATTTTTCAATCAGATACCAGCTCTTGGGCTATGTTTTATAGATTAGAAGCCTTATTCGGCCGGAAATTTACAACTTACTTTGTTATAAAGCTTCCCGTAACAAGCCGCTGCGATCACCTATATTGACTGCTCGCATTTATTCCAACGATCTGCGGTTTCGAACCAAACTTCCTTTCACAAACACGTATCTAACATCAAAGCATGGAGGCAAAAGCAACCTTCCACTTTGCAAAATAAAGTTAGATTTTAAGCAAGCACAAAAACAAATACTGAGCTTCAGAAGGCAACTGACAGGAATGCAATCCTACTTATACCAGTGTATCGGAAAAGGAGTACAATACACGTAATCCTGCCTTAATAAGATATACGTAGATATTCTTGGCGCTTAGTCTTCGATTTGGAGAAATCAGTTTATTTTTGGGTGCTGCGATACTGTTTATAGGCGGATAAGATTTTTCAAATCAGTCTCATTTTACGAATAGTATTACTGATTATGTTAAGGATTGCATACCTACTTGAAATGATTTCAAACATTATAGAATGTGCATACTTCTTTTCTGCTTCAAAGTTCACATTTACAACATTCTTCTTCAATTGAAGAGCGATCACTTCAATATATGTACATACATATATACTCCTCTGCTGCAATGGGAGTGAAGAAATAGCATAGAATGCGTGCAGATGCTTATCATCCTGGCATGTCGTGAAAGTCGACTAAAGGACGGGTCCTCTCCAACATGGTGGACTATCTGTATGGGCGATGGGCTGATCACCTGTCACCATACGGTGCATCATACCATCTTAGGACTAATTAATCGAACGTGGCCACAAGGAGTTTTGTGGCTCTGCCCACTCCATATTAGGGATTTCGGGCGTGATGCTATCTATGTATGTATGTATAAATACCTATATTGATTTGCGGTTTTTGTTCCTTTGTGAGATAAAAAAAAACCTTGTTTCATTAATGTATTTAACTAAACTAAATGTTTTCAAAGCTAAATCATTATTATGTTACAATATACTCTAACATAATATTCTCGAGGTAAATAAAAGAAGTGAACAAAGCATTGTTCCCATTTTGCTCCTTTTCTGTCGGTTCGAGGCTCTGCGTGATCCACGTGTCTATTGTATGGGGCGGCATCGAAATAACGTGATTAAGTTAATAAGAAACCGGAATGTTTCACTGGAAAATAGCACCAAAATGAAATGCCCTATTTATGTAGTGTGGTTTCAACCTAATAACGTTCCGACCTAGAGATTTTTTAACCCCCATATCTCCGACATTTTAAATAATTTCGAAAAATTGAATTGACAAAAGCAATTCCATAGCATTATCGAACTTGCTCACAAAATTTTACGAAAATCGGTTGAGAAATGCTACCTGTAGAGGAGAAAAGCCGGACTTCCGGACATCTGGACATACGAAAGCATTTTTGCCCAAGCTGAAACGGAGACACGCTTCGCTCTCTCAAAATTTGCTTCCATTATTTTTTCCCATGATGTTTTGAAGAAGCAGGCTTGACTAATACATTTATATCTACAAGCATCTACAATTTTCTAACCTAACCTAACCTAACTATCCTTATCACCGTGCTCCAAAGTTATTTAAACTTATAAAAAACAAATTAACAGATTGTGTCAAAAAAAAATCTCACATTTTAACAGCACGATCATCCGCTATCAAAAGTGCGATCGCAAATGAAAACCTCCGATCTACCTATCTGGTACGTCAGACATTATTAAGTGGCACTCTAGAATATATAGCGGCCTACCGGGCGCAATAAAAGAACTGAGAACGAGCGCAATCTCCTACAAAAATGTATTACATTTGTAAGCACATTGCGTGAATAGACTTAAGAAGTGGAAAGCTGAATATTATCGTTATGTTCTTACGTTTGTCAGCGTTCAAATTTTAGATGTCATCTTTCAAAGCGCTGGTAGATTCAGACATGTGAAATTGCCCGTGTGGCCTGCTTATAAAACAAATATTTTGAAGATTCCAATTTTGAATTTGAATGTAAGGAATTCGAAGTCAGTTTTAAAAATAACTACACATTTTAGCGCTTCAAGTTGCCATATGGTGATGAATATATTTATAGGTACGTATCAAATTAAAAAGAACGAAACGTACAAAAATTTTTTTTTTTGACGCGAACTTGTATCAAAAACGACACTGAAACTGTTGAGGGCATGAGGAGTTATGATAATAGAAGGAAATGCGTTTCACTTCTTAAATATTTAAATTACAATTCGATATGATGAAAATATGACCGGCTGTTCAATTCATAGGTAATAAAAATTGACGTCAAGAGTTGGGTTTTAACACTTATTTTTCAAACTTCTGAAGATCTGCATTCATATTAATTGATCAAATTAATACATATCTGCTAAATATAACTGCAATTAAATATCGATTCCAAATTCTAATAACCGAAAAAACACGTTACAATATCTCGTAAAAACAATTTTACGCATCTTTACATGAGGAAATTGGGCGTTAATAATTCTATAATGTATTCGTAATGTGTGCCTTGCGTAAACAAGCCATCTGTCTGTCTGTCGCAACGCCGAAAAATAAAATGCAATATTATCACCAGGGCTCGAACAAATCATGCGGATGACGTCAAACCACTCATAGGATCATTTCAAATATTATTTTCATAAACAATTATAACTTATCATTTATCATTAATCAACCTCTTTAAGTACCTAAACGATATCGTCACTTGAAATGAGTCGAGTAATGACAATGTCAGTCAAAGACGTTATTTATATGACGTCTTTGACTGACATTCAGATGACTGTTGTACCTTCACAATTATATGCAGCTTGGATTTATTTCTACTAATATTTTAAAAGATGCAATATAATGTCATCTTTATTCGTGCGATATGTCACACGGAAGTTTAAATAAAAAACAAAACTACGTCATTTTCACGTCATCCGCATGATTTCTTCGAGCCCTGATTATCACAGAATATGGTAACAACTTAACAGGTCAACCTCATTACCTCGACGACGCGGATAGCCTAGTTGGTAGTGACCCTGCCTCCGAAGCTAGCGTCCCGGGTTCGATCCCCGGTACGGGCAAATATTTGTGTGATGAGCACGAATGTTTGTTCCTGAGTCTTGGATGTTTCCTATGTATTTAAGTATTTATTTCTCTATATAAGTATTTATATCGTCGTCTAGTACTCATAACACAAGCCTTTAGAGCTTACTTTGGGACTAGATCGATTTGTGTAAAGGCTGTCCCCTGATTTATTTATTATTTATTTACTATTTATAAAACTCAAAATGGGTCCAATTCGAAACGGTGCCTTCTTAATTGAAAATTTCCTGAACTTAAAATAAGAAACGTCAAACTATTTTGTATAGCATTGAGCTGTCAAAATAGAGTATTACGTTTTTAATTAACCGATTAAATTAGCGATCACATTTTCAAATTGGCCCCAGTGTCACCTAAATTTAAAATTCCCTAAAAAAGAGGCAAACTGGATTTTGTATAAGTAGAGCGAAGCTGTCAAAAATGGAGTTCGACATTTCTTATTTCAAATTTAGAATGAGGAATTTAAGTTGAGGAATGAACTTTCGAATTGGCCCCATTGTTTAAATAGCATATGCTTTTTAAAAATGGAACTATTTGAAAGAGACGCCGCAGTAATTTTTTTTGTTCAAACGTCGAATTTCAATGATATATTATGTAAGTACATCCCTATACTAATGTCCATGAATACGCTACATTTTAACGGGCAAATTGTCAAATTACACGGAAACCACATTCAGATCTTCGACAAAGTGTCATTTGGCTTAACGTACCGTTCAAAGTGCGATAATAAAATTATACGCGATGGTTTTATCGACGATGTTTCCGTTCGCGAAGCCATATAAGGTGTTTGGTAACGGGGATATATAGCATCCTTCAGTCACTCCTTTATGACCCTTATTTCGTCTCATACTAGTTTGGACGTAGAGAGAGCGACAAAAACGTATAGTCTTGTACTTTTTGACAATAAAATACATAATAAATAAATCATGTGACAATCTGTACACAAATCGATGTAGCCCCAAAGTAAGCTCTAAAGGCTTGTGTTATGGGAACTAGACGACGATATACATACATATTTAGATAAATAAATACTTTAATACACAGGAAACATCCAAGACTCACGAACAAGCATTCGTGCTCATCACACAAATATTTGCCCTCACCGGGGATCGAACCCGGGACCGCTAGCTTCGGAGGCAGGATCATTACCAACTAGGCTAACTGCGTCGTCCGCGACTTAAAAAAAAAGATTCTCAATTAAGTACTTTATAAAACATAGCTTTCAAGAAGAAAGTAAACAAACTTAAGATATTAACGCTATTATTGCAGAATGAAAAATATGGGAATTGCTATCTATAAATAATTTTATTTTCATGATTGAAAAATGTAAAAACCGCCAAGCCTTGAAATAATATGTCAGACATACACGGTGCCGCTGAAATTGTAATGAGCCCGCTCTTGTGACATCACAAAATAAAGAATAACAGCTTTTACGAAATCGTTTTTTTTGTAGTAGTAGGGTGGCAAACGAGCAGGTGGGTTACCTGATGGTAAACAATCACCGCCGCCCATGGACACCCGCAACACCAGGGCAATCACGGATGCGTTGCCGGCCCTTAGAGAAATGAGTAGGCTGACAAACAGGCAGACGGCCCACCTGATGGAAAGTGGTCACCGCCGCCTTTGGACATCTGCAACACCAGGGCAGGTGCTGGGGAATGGGGATGCGATGGGGATGAGGGAATAGGCCTCCGGATCTCGTCACTCACCGTATGAAACGCAATAGCAAGCTATTACTTTACGCCGATATTCTGTGAAAGTGTGGCCCGTTTGAGAGATTCGAGCCGGCCCATTCTACTACTACAAAAGAGGCTACCTGCCAACATTGTTGAATTTTCATAGATTAGTATCTTCTGCGGCCCTCACATGCATGACACAAAGCTAAGATAGACCGTCTTATCACTAAGTGCGTCTCTCTCACACTAGTGCCGACGAAAGCGATAGTCATAGAGATAAACGGGTTTAATTTATCTTTGTGGCATGCATGTTAGGGCCGCTGTTGGTTATTAAGATGTAATCTTCAAAAAGTAAATATTTATTATGATTCTTTGATCTTTCCGTAACATTCGTAAGAGGCAGAATTTTGGTATTTTTCTTTAGCCTGGGTAACAAAAGGTATTAAATTTGTATATTATTGGGTATTTTTCTTGGTTAAGTTATTTATCTACATGCAAGTAAAAAAATCTAAGTTAAAGACAAGCCTATAAACGTAGGAGCCAGATTGGTCGACATGATATACCCAAAATATTCAAATCTCCATAGAAATTATTGCTACAGAAATACGTTACCTATTCTATAGTTAAGTATTTTTGAACCTTATTATTTGTTTTTAAATGTCCAATTGGACCTTCATAATTAACTGATTACATTGCAGTGGATTCCGTTGGATCAAAGTCAAAGTCATACGGAATTAAATTGAATTCATCCTTACTTTTATCCTAAGTAAAGCAATCCTAGGTGAGAAATGGGCAAATTGATGTCTGAAATATTATCTCCGGTTGCTTAATTTACGCAGAAATAGCTATTTTAGCCAAACAAGGTGCATTTTGAGGTTAGAAACTTGTTTACCAAATAAGACAAGGATGAATTCACTTTAGTAACCCCTTACCCGGGAACGTGTATTTTAACAGATTGCAAATGCCCAAAATACTCGTAAGAAACTATTTATCACAACACAATTTATAGCAAACGAATAGCACTATATCTTAAGGGACACATGTTAACACCACCAAGCTCCGAGATGTCGGACAAAAGCGACGCCGCTGAAATCGTAATGAGCCCGCTTTGTGCTCGCCGCGGAATCATCTTTTTTTTCCGTCACCTTTAACAGTTTTTGTGAAATCTATTTAACCAAGAACGTTGAATAAGTGTCTATTCGAGTAAGTGAACAATAAAATAGTGCACCCTCAATTAAAGCTGGGTGTTATAAAGATCCGCTCGATCAAATATCGGTCACGAATGTCAAAAATTGTAAAGTAAAGATCTGACATTTGGTCTCACGGACTTTTATAAAAATCGGTCTTAAGCCTCTGTACCCTTACTTTTACGCAAACCGTTCTCGTTATCGAAATCTATGGGAAATACTCCTTGTTGCAGTTACAACTAAAAGGGACTGAACTGTTTTCGATAACGAGAACGGTTTGAGGTAAAGTCATGGTAATGGTACTGGCTTCAAATAACGGTTTTATCTACACCCATATCATAAAACCTCCATAGTGTAATCAAAAACCGTAAGAAATGACCACCATTTTGACAACCAATTAGGAAAAACCAGTGCTGCAATGTTATTCCCGTATCGTTTTTAGTATAGAAATGAGATTAAATTTGGAATAGCTGTCAAAACTCAAGTGGGTCAATATTCTAGTATCCATAGATATTAAAACAGTTATTGATACGAAACGTCAATTCAGTATGTTTTTTAATATTAACTGCACAAAATTTGATCTCGAGTGACATGAGAATAGAGACTTCATTCGTTTGTCTATGATTTAAAAAAAATGGTCTTGACGGAGGATCGAATTGCCGCCATTGTGTTGGTGTTTTGCTGAACGAAAGTAGAATTGTTGCTGAATTGAATAGAAAAAGTTGTTTGTAATTTACATTTAGTTGAAAATATGAATAGTAGTCTTCTCGGAGTGTGTGTGATGTGAAAATGCGCCGGATATCGGAAATATGCAGCCACGATTGCAACAAATAACTTGTTGCCAGAAAATATTGTTTCTGAACCCATCATGGAGGATTTATAATATGTGTGTAGATAAAGTTATGTATGCAACTCTGCATAATTTGGCCTTAAAACACACGTGCGATCTTATTATGAAACTCGCTAAAAGCTCGTTTCATAAAAGCGCACTAGTGTTTTAAGGCCTATCATTATGCAACCGTTGCATAAACTACTATTCCCTATTCATAGCGAGTTTTTCGCTAAAAAGCGGAGAACCGCTAGCATGTGCCAAAAGCCTAGCAATAAATGGCAATGGAGGAATTAAGCTACACTAAAAATATATTTGCAAACATTTACTTTTAGAAACAAAGTGACTCAAGTCCTCCTATAATCCAGATCCTCCCCCCAACTATAGGTTAAAAAAACATTCTTGTCAATCATATTGCAAAATTTCACGAATGGAAGAATTAGTACATACATACATAGCATCACGCCCGAAATCCCTAATGGGGTGGGCAGAGCCACAAGACTACTTGTGGCCACGTTCGATTAATTAGTCCTAAGATGGTATGATGGAAGAATTAGTGTCATGGTCAAACTCCTCATTAACTAGACTAACATAGTAATCCTTCATTAACGGACTCTTACTAGCGCCATAAGTGCGGCCGCCCACCGCTGCATGAAAGTTCGACACAGTCATAACTTTGAAATCCAATCATAGTTAATTGAATAAAACCAAGGCAAAGCTTAGTTTATTTGGAAATATTTAGAACACTAATACCGTAAGACAGTTCCGACTGATTTGGTTTTGTTAGCTGCCGATATTTTTGTAAAATTGCGCTTTGCTTTTACGCATGTATTATCTCTTCTCTAAGCCGTTTTAAAATTCTACCTTACTTGCAGTGTGACCACATGTGGCAGGTTTCTGCCATTTTGGCAGGATTAGCATCTTATTTTAGCCTATGGCATGATCGGTTGACGTTTTAAAAACCTGGCAGGTTTTGGCAGTATTGGGGTATTGAAAATACATTTTATTATTGCAACTCAAATTTCCGAAAATGGCAACTCTGGATCTCCGTGAGCTGTAGACCTCGCGACAAACTTAACTTTGCCGTTGGAAAACTGTTTATCCCAATACATCAACATAGGTCGGATCAGTTTACCAATAGCGCAAATAAGTTTTGAATTACAAAAACCCCCATATCTCCGCCATTTTGAAAAATTTCGAAAAACTGAATTGACAAAAAAAATCTGTATAATTATCGAACCTGCTCACAAAATTCACCAGACGAGACGAGAACAAATGGACAGACGCCGGACATCCGCTGGACATACGAAAGCATTTTTGCCCAAGCTGAAACGGAGACGCTTCGCTCGCTCGGTCGAAAAATATTACAGAATTTTTTGTGTATGTTTATTTTTCATAGCTTAAAACCACAGTAAATAAGGTCTGCAACATTAAGGCATTTTTTAGTACAGGCTTTGGCAGGATTTGGCAGCTTTTTAACCAAAGTAATCTGTAAGATAAAGCAGGATCTGTAGTTTAAAGATGGTCACACTGCTTACTTGAAGCTAGAGGCTTTGGTACTATCTAACAGTGCTTCAAAAGAACACAACAAGAAAATTGCATTTTTAAGCTAGTTCGCCCATTGCTCTTTAACATTGCAATAAATTGCGTACACAAAATTTTGAATCTGTGCTGTTGACCATTGAAGAGTTCCTTTATCCGGATCTAACCCTAGATGTCCATTCTGCAGCTCAATTACGTATCACAATTGGTATCGATTTGGCTCGAAATGCAAACCAATTTAGTCTTCACTCTGTGTAAATAAGGGTACAATTGGTTTACTTTTCGCGAAAGCGATACCAATTGGTGTAACGTAATTGAGCGGCAGGTCATTCTTGCCTGCCATCAAAATGCTTTGTCATCGGAACTGAACCAACGTAAAAATTTTGCTCCATACGATAAGAGGAAGTGGTTCTAATAGGCTTCACTTCCGAACTTTGATGCGCGTTATCTTTGTCAATTTTGAGTGATTTGATACAGCTAAAAATACCTGGTCAATATTTTTTGATAAGCTAACCGATGGACTCATTAGAATGACTTTTTTTACCCTGGAAACAACCCTATTTAGCTTGCAGGATATGATCCGAACATACATACCTACATACAAACATTGCAAGTTAATAAAAAGCTTGTAAAAAATATACTCTTACACATCTGAAAAAAATTGCCCCATTCAGCAGTCCTAAGTCAAGCAAAAACTTCTGACAAAGGCTTCTAAACACCCAGCAACGCCGTATTGTCACATTAAAATACAATTCTGAACACTGGAAACAGTGGAAATTCACAATATGGATGCCGCAATCCTATTGGCGGTTGTCAAGTTTGCACAATGGATTCGCAGGTGGCCAGCTACGTTTTCTGAATGTTTCTTCGTGATTAGTGTTCTGTTTTGAATTCCGTATTCGATATTTGAAATTGGTTTTCCGATAGGACGTAATAATATTGTTATTAATATCCTTGGCTTTTTTATATAAGGGAAGATGTGAGGGAGGATGTTGTAGCGACTCGCGAGCGAGATTTCTCATCCCACTCTTCCGCATGACGAGTAATGCGTAAGAGCAAGATGTGAGTCTCGCTCGCGGGTCGCTACTGTGTCACTTAGACGTTCTCGAATAGACGCCCTGGGGTACTGACGGTCCGACTTCTTAGTTATTTATTAAGAGGACTGTGAACTATTCATACAAAAGGCCATAACGATTTGCACCCCTTAAATGTTAACTGATTTCGACAATTTTATTATACGATATCGGTAAAGAAAAATAGGTCTATACGTTTTTTGAATATTGATTAAATATCAATAAAGTCAAATAATCGCCGAAATTAGTTTTGTACGAGAATACTTAAACAACAATAAAACTGAATTTATTGATTATAATGAAAAAACTAAAACGTATAGACCTAGATATTATTTTAATTAACAACCTATTAAAAATTGGTCAACATCGATTTTTTAAGAGGTGAAAACCGTTATCGCCTTTTGTATGAAAAGCCGTAGGTTTACATTCCACCTAAGATTCAATCTAAGATTCACCCGTTTATTTTAATTGTCCTGCCATCATTAATTAATTACCAAGGGTAATAAAACGGTCTCAGATTTACAGTTGTTCTGGAAAATAAAGATCTAGAAACAAGGACGCAATTACGTTGCTAATAAGGTTACTTTTAATGTTCTCGTAGAAACAATGTCTTGAATACATTATCCCTAATTTCTCATTAAATTGTCTAGTTAATTGCTTATTACGAGCTTGCTAGGCTACAAAGGATGATGCAATATTGTAACAAAGAAGGATGTTTAACATCTTTTAACAAAGTGAGGGTAATAATAATAATAAGAAGAAAAGCCTTACGCGATGGTATAATTGTGTGTGGGTGTGTACAAAGGTTTGAATCACAATAATCACACTATCTGATACATAGTATAAAACAGTACCGTGACTCACTTATAGACAACGCACAGCCTAAACGGGTGGTCTTAGAGGGTTGAAATTTGGAGGAGTTATTCCTCGAGTACCCTAGAGGTGCACTAAGGAGGGATTTTTTGAAATTCGATCCCTAAAGAGTTGAAAAGGAGTGATAAAGTTTGTATGGAAATTACCGCGGGCGAAGCTGTGGCGGGTCCACTAGTAATATTATAAATGCGAAAGTTTGTGTGTGTGAGTTAGTATGTTTGTTACTCTTTCACGTTTCAACAGCTGGGCAGATTTGGATAAAATTTAGAAAGGAGATAGCTTATACCTTGGATTAACACATAACATAGGCTACTTTTATCCTAAATTTCCCGACTCCCGAAGGAATAACTATAATCAAATTTCACGCGAACACGTTTCATAGAAGCTAGTGCTATAAATGCGAAAGTTTATGAGATAATGTGTGAGTTAGTGTGTTTGTTAATTCTTCACGCTGTTATTTCTTCACCCATTAGTGTATCAAGTTTATTAAAAGTATACCTTGATGCACTCGAGTCAGCTCATGGGTGCATAATGTGTACTTTTAGTGCCCTTTGTGCACCCATAAGTGTATCAAGTTTACTTAATGTATACTTCATGCACTCGTGTCAGCCCTTGGCTGCATAATGTTTAATTTTAGTGCATATTGCACCCATATGTGTATAAAGTTTACTAAGAGTATAATCGAAGCAGTCATGTCCCGTGTTGATATTTTTATGAAGACATCACATCATGACATCAATTATCATCTGTCTGTGTACGTCCCAGTTCTGGACCCAGGCCTCCCCTCGTAACGAGAGGGATGGAGAGAGGTAGAGCGACATAGAATTCATTAAATTCAGGCAAATTGTAAAGTTCCCCAGGGCATCGTGACTAGTTTTTAATAATTATTACATAATTTTGTAATCTATGAATTGACGTCTTAAACCTCCTTTAAATTGCTCTCTGTTAAAATTGCTAAAATTATAGTTAGTTTGATTGTAAAATTGTTACTAATCATTATAAACAAAATTTGTTACTCCTTAACTGGAAATCGATAAACGCGCATGATATATACTCTTCTTTGACTCATATAACCCCCTAAAATTGAAGTGTTTCTGACAATGTCATTAAAATTGTTGACTCAAGTTTTTAGCATAACCGAAGTGTTACTAATGTCTCTTGAAATACGTGAATTCTTCGTGAAATACGTGAAATAATGCCCGAATTCGTATATACATCAGTGGCGCAGCCTGCATACAAGCCGATTCCTGACGGCTTTACCAAGCTAGAAAGCTACGGCTAGCTGTCAGTAAATTCCATGTTACTCTAACTAAATGTCATACTCGCACGTGCGGTTCTAATTCTTCCGGCTTCCCTAAGGAAATATTTCACGCTTCGCTACTGATATACATAGAGGCGGTGGTCGCGTTTTATTACATAACGGAAAAGTATACTTAATGCACCTGTGGTCAGACACGGGTGCATAAAGTGCACTATGAGTAAAATTGATACACCTCTCGGGTTTAAAAACTAAACGAAAAGTATAATGAAAAAATGAAAATGAAAATGAAAATATTTATTTTGCAAGTAGGCCACCTGGGCTCTTTTACATGCCTGAATCTACCAGCGCTTCGAAAGGTGACATCTGCTGAGAAGAAACGCCGCAAGAAACTCAGCAGTAAGTCTTTTTTCAACTTTGGCAGTACAGTTTTATCTAAAAACTAAAACAAAATGTGTAACATAAAAACCTAATGGGTACAAACTAATTCTAATAAATAACTAATAAGGGAGATGTATAGTCTCCACGTCTGGAAAAGTTAAGTGACTTAGAGATGTAAAAAGTCTCTAAGGGTCATAATAATAAAATAAAAATTGAAGCAAAGAAACATCTAAATAGATTAATCTAGGTTAAATGGAGGTGTAGACAGTCTCCACGGTCAAGTATAAAGATGGAGATGTAAGGTCTCCAAATATCAAAGAAACAATTTGAAATATAACATTTCATGTCCTAACAATACAAATATACGAATATGAAAAAGTATCAAATATAGTATAGAGAACACTATGAAGGTTCAGATATCGCACAAAACTAATAAATTAAACACTAACCAATTTAAATGGTCCTTGCGAGCATGAACCGTCCGGACCCCACAGACAGCACCCGTTCACGAGTTCACGAGTAATTGATGCACCTGTGGCTGGACACGGGTGCATAAAGTGCACTATGAGTAAACGTGATGCACCTCTTGGGTTTATAAACTAAACGAAAAGCACACTTGATGCACCTGTGGCAGGACACCGGTGCATAAATGATACTATCAGTAAACTTAATGCACCTATGGATGAGGACGGGTGCACAAAGTTTACTTTCGGTAAACTTAATGCACCCAGGTGCACAAAGTTTACCCAACATATCTATTAAATTTTGAAAGGTCTATTAAGTATAGTTATGCTTAACTTAATTCACCTGGGTGAATGAGTCCACGTGCATTAAGTAAACTGCAGGCAAAAACCCCTCCGTTCAAATAAGATGCAACCGCTTCATTTATTCACAAATTCAGTACAAAGCATTCTTGCCCTGGTCAACCTTCTACAAATTTAGACCGCGCCAGGATTAGAAACTTCGACTCAGTTCAAGCTCCAACTTGTAGGTGCAACAACTTAAATTGAGTTACCGTGTTCTCTAGAGGCTTTTACATTGTTTCTCGAGTTTCGTTGAAACAACTACAGGACTACCACGACAGGTTCTTAAATGAATTTCGTGACGGTTTTTTTTATTAGTCTTTATTTTTATTTACACGTTGCTTGTCAACTACGAGTATATTTGTAGGAGGTTGGCTCGTGTAAAGCGTTTGTTTGTGTAACCTGCGATCATATAAATGGGAGATAAGGTACGCTCAAACGTGCTAAAATAATGTAGGCCGTCACCACTGCACACATCATTAGTGCCTCCATTGGCTTACACTGATGTAATTAGTCATATGTCCGAGCGCCGTTTGTAACAGATAGAGGATGACGGACAAACAGTGATGTGAATGCGACATGACGACAAAGACATAATAAGATCGCAAATTCGCCCCTTGAACAGCCGTGTCCTGAATGTTTGGTAGGTACATAAGTTAGTAGCGTCAGCAAACAAATCATATTAAAAACCACCCAATTCCATGAACCTTTTCTTTTATTTCCACTATACCACCTTTTATAAAAAATCATTTGAAGGTTATTTTAATATTTTAAATATTTCATGGCTACCATTTTTAATATCTTAAACCATTTTTTCTACATTTTTTGATTATGTTTGGATTTTATTATAAGGTAAACTAAAGAACTTGGTCATAATGAAATCAAAGGGTAGCCTAACCAAGATCAGTATGCCGTGATTTTCAAAAAATCCGAAGGAGGGGGTTATCAATTCGACGCGTATATTTGTTTTTTTTTTTAACTATATTGTTGTGGGAGGAGGAAAATAACAAATTTTGACAGATTTTAATTCGTTCTTGGCAAAATAATGGTAATTCGTAAACGTCCGTTGGTCGAAAAATATTATATAAATATATAAAACGCACAATGGCATTTTAAACGGGTAAGCTCGGGTACGAGAATGTGCAAGCACGTGTTGATCGGTCGCCACTTTCAGGATAACTGAAGCATCTGAGATATCGGGACTCATTCTACAGTACGGCCTGAGCACCCAGTAAGTATCTTAGCTCCTAGTTTATACGATCGAAGTTTGGACTATATCGTTCGTATTTTATTACCCATCTAAAAAGATAATATAATATCTGGCCGTGTGAAATTTGTAAGTGTCGCTAATGCCTAGGGCGGACATAGTTGAACACGCGGAAAACTTAGTGCTGTTGATAAATTAGAGGCGTCGCAGCAAGGAAGTTGTTTTTAGTTGTTGTCTATTTGTTAGCCCCCGTTGAAGTTTTTTTAGTTACAGTGTTCTCAATTGGTTATAATAAAATGTCCAAATAAAAATATATTACCATTCTGTTCTATTACCATTGCCCACCGGTTGGAATATTTTAACGCCTTCCGAATTTACTATAATCCAATACTGCTACAGTAGCGAAGCGTCAACTCAAAATCGCAACTCAAATTGTTGAAGAGCACAGATGCCTTAACTCATCTTTTCTGTCAATTAAGTATATGACCATGTTTTTTGAGTTTCAAGGCTGACGGTTTACTTATATATCTTAGACACATCATTCATCTTTTGCAAAATTAAACAGTTCCCGATAAATAATAGTAGTTTATGCAACAAGAATGTTTTTTTAACCTATAGTTGGGGGGAGGATCTGGATTATAGGAGGACTTGAGTCACTTTGTTTCTAAAAGTAAATGTTTGCAAATATATTTTTAGTGTAGCTTAATTCCTTCATTGCCATTTATTGCTAGGCTTTTGGCACATGCTAGCGGTTCTCCGCTTTTTAGCGAAAAACTCGCTATGAATAGGGAATAGTAGTTTATGCAACGGTTGCATAATGATAGGCCTTAAGACACTAGTGCGGTTTTCATGAAACGAGCCGACAGGCGAGTTTCATAATAAGATCGCACGTGTGTTTTAAGGCCAAATTATGCAGAGTTGCATACATAACTTTATCTATACACATATTATAAATCCTCCATGATGGGTTCAGAAACAATATTTTCTGGCAACAAGTTATTTGTTGCAATCGTGGCTGCATATTTCTGATATCCGGCGCATTTTCACATCACACACACTCCGAGAAGACTACTTACTATTCATATTTTCAACTAAAATGTAAATTACAAACAACTTTTTCTATTCAATTCAAAAACAATTCTACTTTCGTTCAGCAAAACGCCAACATGGCGATCCTCCGTCAAGACCATTTTTTTTTTTTAAATCATTATCAAATGGATGAAGTCTCTATTCTCACGTCACTCGAGATCAAATATTGTGCAGTTTATATTAAAAAAACATACTGAATTGACGTTTCGTATCAATATCTGTTTTAATATCTATGGATACTAGAATAGAGACCACTTGAGTTTTGACAGCTGTTCCAAATTTAATCTCTTTTCTTTACTAAAAACGATAGAGAAGTCATGTTATTTCTTTATCGCAGCACTGGTTTTTCCTAATTGGTTGTCAAAATGGAGGTCATTTCCTAAGGTTTTTGATTAACCAATGGAGGTTTTATGATATGGGTGTAGATAAATGAATTGTTCGTGGACGAAATTGCAGGCAAAGCTAACATTTTATAAATGAAGTAGGAATACAATTGTTTTAATATAGATAGTTATACGGTTTCCTAAAGCCTCAGGCGTAATTAAACTTCCATACTGACGTATATATATGCCTATATATATGTTCAGACATTTTCGTATGTATGTCTTATTTATTTTGTTCTAGAGAGATGGAACGAGCAAAGTAAAGCAATTCAATTAAGCGCCATGTTTAGAATTACGTTGGTTTCAAAGCTGAATGTTTTTGGCTCTTATTTAGAAAGGAAAAGTATATACAAAAGCTTTTATTGGAAAGAACGAAATAACGAAAGACGACTATTTTTTAAAGGTAACCAAATATTCTACTTTTACACAGTCAGCGCAAGAAGAAATAAAAACAAAAAAAAGGGAGTCTTCACAAAGAAATCGTTTTCAAATGTGTTTATTTACATACAGGGTGAGCCATAAGTTTTTGCACTTTTAGAAACATGATAGAGGCAAAACTACAAATGCTATTTTATTAGGTATTTATTATAAGTAATGAGCATAAAATATATTTTTTATTTATATAAACACTGTCCTCTAAATGAGCTCCGTCTTGTTGCTGGCACTCCTGCAACCGACTACGGAATTGTATGAAAATATCAGTATTTTTTCATCAATCATCATTTCTGGTACGTACGATTTGCAAAATATGGCGTTTGACATATCAAATGAAAGGACTCGTTATAAGGATCTTAAATATTTTTTTTTTATAATTTTAACATAAACGGTTTTGAAGTTATTTAGAAAAATAGGCAAAAAATTACCATTCCGCCCCTCCCCCTCCTTATCACCGAAACTACTGGACCTAAAATTTTGAAAAATATACGAAAAATATTTCTTTACCTAAAGATTACCGGAAAACCCTTCAAAAAGTGTATGGTATTTAAAGTAACATAGTAAATTTCATATAATCACGGAACCCTCTCCACTGGAGTTTAACTCGCACTTTTCCGGTTCTTTTTGGAAAGGGTTTATCACAATAAATACGTTGCTTTCCTGTGAAACGGTCCATCGTAGTCAAAAATATACAAAATGGCGTTTAATTTCCCATCATCCTTTGTACCGCTCAAATAATACTTTAGAAATAAATCTGTGTTGCTATTTGCAAAAACTTCTGGCCCACCCTGTATAATAGTGATTTAAGAAGAGAAGATTAGAGATTGAGTTGAAGAAGTAACCTTTATAATAAGTAAAACTTGCCATGCGTAAAATACTTTATACGTAATACAGGCTGGGCCATAATTTTTTGCAACTAGCAACACAGGTTTTTTTCTAAACTATTAATTGTGCGGTACAAAGGATGACGGGAAATTAAACGCCATTTTGCACATTTTTGACTACACTGGACTGTTTCACAGGAAAGCAACGTGGTTATTGTATTAAACACTTTCAAAAAAACCAGTTTTACATTACCTACTATGCGATGCCTTTTTAGGAATGGAAATGGATTACGCCGTATAAGTTAGTGTCCTATCATCAATTAAAAAAAAGTTGTGGTCAGTAAGTTTAAAGAAACTGGTTCAACATGCAGGAGTGCCCGCAACAAGACGGAGCTCATGAAGACGAGAGCGTTTTCACAAATTAAAGTTTTATTTATTTTATACTAGCTATTTATAATAAATACCTCACTCATTCTATCCGGCTTTCTAAAGTTCAGTGTAACTCCCAGAAATCTGCCAGTAAAATTATTCACTCGTATTTCGTAGACAAAGCCATAAAAACCGGGCCTCATTAGCGAAACAAGAAACACACAAGTTAGACGAACAAACTTACGAGTTTTCAACTTTTGTCATAATGGCGGTCGCAGCCAACCTCGTGTCGCTGTCGCGTTATAAAAACATTATACTCCTTTCAGTTGGAATCTGTTTAATATAAAACGAGTATAATAGTAGACATTTCGGTCTCATCAAGTAAGAAAATAACCTTTCACTCTAATATTATAAATGCGAACGTTTGTGCCAGTGTGTGAGTAAGTTTGTTACTCCTTCATGCTTCAACGGCTGGATGGATTTGGATGAAATTTTGAACACAGATAGCCTATACCTTGGATTAACACATATGATACTTTTCATCCCCATCTCACGGGAAAAAAGTCGCGGGCGCAGCTAGTTTATCTTTTCAAACAACGATACAAGCACTGTGTAATATCCGGCATTATAATATAGAATGCCTAAAAGTTTCAGACAATGTGTAAAACCGATATTCATATATCATTTTGGATGAAATTAGCGAGGAGCGTGTGCGGAAAATTAAATTATGAAATGTTATTTTAGGAAATGTGTTTTATTCATTTACATAAATAACAAATTGGAAATCAGTGATTCGTTGTAAATAAATAAGTACCACTTCTACTAATAAAAAACCGCGAACAAAAGTTCTATACAATAAAGTTCCGACAAGTTGAATTGTCAGTGAGATGAAAATATGGGATACGTTTTCAATTTAATATTCAATAAAAAGTTTATCGATATTTCAATGGTAAACCCTTTTTTTCAAACGTTTGAGTCATGGTTATGCGATCCGAAAAGCTACCGTGGTTGATTATATCTGCCCCGGAGTTGTATTCTCATCGGCGCGCGGCGTAAGCGATATAGGATTGAAATAATCTCTGTTCCATGAAAATCTGACACCAAAAGCAATTTCAGCTTCTATACATTTTTTATTTATAAATTGCGTAAGTAGTTAACTTTTATTTAAAACTAGCTTCTACCTGCGACTTTGTCCGCGTGGAATTCGGTTATAGTTATTCCCTCGGGAACTATAAAAAATTCCGGGATAAAAAGTATCTTTTATCCTCCCCAATACCTTAGAGAATATTTGTACACAGTTTCATGGTGAACGGTTAAGTAGTTTTTACGGGAAAGCGTAACAAACAAACAAACTTACATTCACATTTATAATATTAGTAAAGATTTGATCCAAATTAGGTTCGCTATTCAATATTATCGAATTTGGTTTGATTTTTTCTTTTAGAGACAGATTCTCATTTTATAATTTTTAAATAAGTTTGTCAGTATAGTTTATTCTGATCAAGCATATGTAAAAGCATGCGAACCCTCTTCATCGCTGTGAGTCCGACTCAAGTCGGTCGTCCTTGGCAAGTTTTTTTCTAGATGGTGGCATTTTACCATATTCTTTACTTTTTCATTGTCACTAAATCGTCAAAGAAATAAAAATATTAATATAAATAATTTTCCTAAAAAAAAATCCAGTTATCCTCTGATTTGAACCCCAGGGAAGTATTAGAGTAATTCGAGTAGTCAGTCACCGCTTCACCGACTTTATACATACGTCGTTATACTACTAAATAATAATATGTATTAGCAGTAACGGCTGAATTTGCTATCGGTATTCGTGAAAATCAGAATTAGTTACACCCGCACCTGAATATATAACGTATGACACATATGACAGTAAGTATAGTTTTAGAGTTTCGTTTCTTTATGTCATTTATCACATTTATTTCGTGGTTTGTAGTGTTCGACATCGTATAGAGATAATTTTGTTGACGCTCCTTGCAATTACGTGAAACACAATGAATTGTTGGACCTTCTGCCCTGCACCCGCAGTTATACGCTTCGTTCCGCTTATAACTTCACTGTAAGTACAGCGCACATTATTACCAATTATTTGCACTAAAATGAATATCATCATCATCATCAACAACCTATAATAGTCCACGGCTGGACATAGGCCTCTCCAACTGCACGCCACTGAGCACGATCTGCGGCTACTCTCATCCAGCTCTTGCCAGCCACCTTGCGGAGATCGTCGCTCCACCTACACTACGTTTGCCGATTAGTGGTCTCAACTCCAGAACACGTTTACCCCAGCGGCCATCGTTTCTGCGGCTAATATGGCCGGCCCACTGCCACTTCAGTTTGCTGATTCGATGAGCTATGTCGGTAACTTTGGTTTTCTTTCGGATCACCTCATTGCGGATACGATCCTTCAGAGAAACTCCCAATATAGCCCGCTCCATATCCCGCTGAGCGACTTTCAATTTGTGGACCAACCTAACCGTGAGTGTACACGTTTCGGCTCCATATGTCATGACAGGCAGGACGCACTGATCGAAGACTTTCGTCTTTAGTAGACTCTGTGGAATACGATATAGATATTATTGTATTAGATAAGTTCAAGTTGTGCAATGTTAACGTTTAATTATAAAAAAGACACAGAGCTTTATTTAATATAATCTCTAATCTAATCTAATCCTACTTATGAAAACACTTGCAATTTCGGGTAAAATTGTGTATTGAAAATCATGTCGCCGGTTATTCGACCGCCATTTGTTTTCCGCGTTTGCGAAACAAAGGGTGAATTCATAATTAATATTCCAATTTTAAATAATCTGAATACTTAAAAAGCGATTAAGGTGAAGCGAAGACAGTGTAATTAGCTAGAGAGCGGTTGAGGGATGTGGCGCGCTATCCCTTGCCAAGACCTTGTTAAATCGCTGCGTGTGGGCTACGTCTATTATAAAGCGGGTAGCGTAGTAGAACTTAACTATTAATGTAATTTATTCACTTGAATTAGTTTAATTTAAAAAACCGGTCACGTGCGAGTCTGACTCGCGCGCCGACGGTTCCGTATTTACGTATGGAAAGAAACAGTACCTTGTAGGTATGGAACCCTAAACATTAAAAATCTTATTTTAGAAGTTACAAGGGGGGGACACATGTTACCACTTTGGAAGTGTCTCTCGCGCAAACTATTCAGTTTAGAAAAAAAATATGTTAGAAACCTCAATATCATTTTTGAAGACCTATCCATAGATAATCCACACGTATGGGATTAATGAAAAAAAAAAACAATTGCGTTTCAGTTCTTTTGGGGAACCCCCAAAATTGATTGTTTTTTTTTCTATTTTTGTGTGAAAATCTTAATGCGGTTCACAGAATACATCTACTTACCAAGTTTCAACAGCATAGTTGTTTCGGAAAAAAGTGGCTGTGACATACGGATGGACGGACAGACAGACAGACATGACGAATCCATAAGGGTTCCATTTTTTGCCATTTGGCTATGGAACCCTAAAAATTGAGTCCGCCAGTGTCCAGGCTTTTTTGCACCGAGATTATTTTTAGTATTAAACCGAATTAACACGTAACCCTTACTTCGATTGAGATCTGAAACAGAAAGCTGCTGACGACTGAGTGTGCGTTCATAATAAAGTGGAGCGGAGATGAGCAGAGTTTACAAATCAGTAGCCCGTCCACAAAGTGCTAATATTAAATCGCAGCAAGAAATCAAAAGCCATCATGGTTTTAAGTACTACTTAAATTCTTGATTTACAAAGTCAAACAGTTACCTCATGACTCTGTAAATAAGATTGCTTTCTATGTGGATGAAAAGACGAATAGAAAGAAGAGGCACGATCACACACCCCTTAGTGTTGACGTTCTTGGTGTTATAATCCAAATAACTCCAGACTCTTCCCCGCTAGTAATAAGGAGAGGCCTTCCCGCGAGGCACTTACTGAAATCGAGCCACCCGCGTCGCCATCGTAAACATCTGCCTTCTAAGTTTTGGCTGCCATTATTGGTTTCGGATTATTTTTATGAGATCAATGGGCTTTATTGGAATTTATTTAAGCTATATATTTATACTTTTTTTACAGTATTTTCAAAGTAACGGAATGAAAAACATGAAGAGGTTTTTTAAAAAACGTTCGATGCAGAGTAAGCAGCCCAAGACCGGTTAACCTAAAAGAATAGCCAGCCTTTGAAAATATTAAACACAAAGATCTCAAAAGAAGGATATGCCTATCAGTACAATTTCGTGTAACAAGTCTCATAGAAGGTTGTCAAACGCCGGCGCCATGGCTTACCCGCACCCTATTGCTGATGTCTTAGTTCTTACGACATACATACTACATACATATCGCCCTTTTATCCCTAATTGGGTGGGCAGAGCCACAAGACTACTTGTGGCCACGTTCGATTGATTAATTAGTCCTAAGATGGTATGATGAACCGTATGGTGACAGGTGATGAGCCCATCACCCATTCAGATGGTCCACCATGTTGGAGAGGACCCGTCCCTTAGTCGACTTTTACGACATGCCAGGATGATAAGCATCTGCACGCATTCTATACTATTTCTTCACTCCCAGTGCAGCAGAGGAGTTATAATAGTGTCACTTAAACGGGTGTCAAGGACCGTGGTTGCCGTGCGACTGAACGTGCGATGGTGTCAGATTCGCGTTCTGACACCTCAAAAGTAAGCATCGCGAGAATTTCTTTGAGCAGTTCCTTACTATTTATTTCAATGATTAAACATAATATTTAGATCTTTGTTATTTCAAACTCTAGTTCTAATACTGAATATTGGAAATTAAAATATGCTCTAGTACTTTGGTAATTAATACATCGAGTAAGAGGTGGGTCTAAAGTGCTGAACATTTGTGTGGAGTGCTCTTACCAGCAAGAGTGGAATATTTTCGGTTGTAATGAAAACAAGGTAAAAAGGAATGTTTGCACGGTCATGTTTGTGTCGTTTTTAAGGACAAACAGACTCTTCTTTCCTCATAAAAGGATTATTAAGTACAAGTTTCATGCGTTCCATTAGCGCGTATCGATTACCAGTCCTACTTTTCTGTAAAATACAGTGAGGGCAGCCTCCAGGATTTTATTCAGCGTGTTTATTTCTGTTGCTGACACTTTTGTAGACGTAACGCTCTTTATATGGCTGACCCATCCTTAGACGGCACACCGGGCAATACATTTCAATTCAGACTTTTTTGTATCAAAATAAAAGAAGTGAAACTAAATTGTAAAGTTAATAAAAACCAAAAAGAAAACATTTGGTGCCAACAGCTGCAACTGAATCTCATTGTGACTATAGTATGCGGAGCTTTTTCTCCTCAAAATTAGCATTTTGCCGCAACCGCTTAATATGGTTTTATTTAATATTTTAAATTTATCACTTATGACGCAAAAAATAATTATTATTTCTTGGTTTCGACTACTTAACTAACTAACTAACATGGTAAATGATTACTATTATTATGTTTGAAACAACGCACCCACTGGCGCCTCTATTGGTATAAGTCGTCACCCAATGCAGTGTATGAGGCGTCATCTTAAATGTTTGGTATCAGGTTACTTGTAAATATCCCGGAATTTAAAGACATAAAAAAGCTTTATTTCATTATTTTATGTTTGTGCAACGGTAGCAACCTACCTGAAGCATTTTTAATAAAACTTAACAAAAGTGGAGTTATTTCTTTCTTGTGGACTTTTCACAAATATTCTATAGCACCGATTCTTTCTTGTAAGCTTCTCAAGGGTCTTCGCGATCTGAACTTGTTAGCCTAATCGGTGCGATCTTGTAAATATTTGTATATCAACGATTCAATAATCAGGCGTAAATAGCCGTCAAAGATGAATTCACTTTATTGGATGATTTTAATTTCCATTTCGCTTCAGTAGTTACTTATATGAATAATTCGTACTGCAAAAAAATAAGCCTTTTGTTATTTTTTATACGAAAGTAGGATTTATAGATCTCTTTCCAATCATAGCTTATTAACTAAACGACTTTAAATAAAAAATGTATAAGTAGATTTAGATTTAAGGATTCTAATCATCATCATCTTTTTAACCCAGGGACGTCCACTGCTAGACATGTTTTCCCCCAGATAAGAATTCTTATTCTGGACCCAAAAATTCGCACGCCAAAATGTGGGCAAGTGTAGTGTTATACCTAAACGGCGTATAAAATAGGCACTGAAAAGGATCAATGATACTTTTGTTGATAAATTATGTTGAACACATCGTGAGCTAAATAAAATGCATTTTTTTTCTTGAGGGAGTTGCTTTCGCTCCTGTAGCATAAAGACATTTTTGTTTTTTTAAGTAACTGTGGATTATCGTGATATTTGTTTACCATTATGAATAAATAAATGATTTGCATCCAAATAGGCCTGCATGTGCCAAATCACGCCCCAACGCGTCGCCACCAAATCTCGATAAACCGTGTCATTAAGCTAATTAACATTTGATCCAAACGCAAATAATCTCATCCTTATATAACTTACGCTTACCCGAATCCAAAACAACAAAAAAATCGTAAACATACGCCTAATTAATAAAAGCCATAAAATGATTTTATAAAAAAAGTTTAGCACGTTGAAATATTTTAAAAGAGGAACGTTCGAAATTCAAATATTTTTAAGCTCGAGCGCGGCGTTAAGCCCTGGCGCGCCCAGACAAGGACACGGGCGGCCGGATTGGCATTTGGGCGGATACTGCCGCTGCCGCAGGAGCCTACGTCACAGGCGGACCTCGACACCTTTTTGCGGGACCCTAATTAATTACAGGCGCGATGCTCCACGCGAGCAATGATAGATTCACATCAGACGTGATCTATTCTCCAATTGGGATAAGAGCAGATTCCTTTTTGCTGACGCAGATTTAGCCTTAGTTAGCCTGGGCCTTATTGTCTGCAATAAATGACTACTTATTATTATTTTTACTTTTGGAGCCGTGCTAGAATTAGGTACTTTCTTGGTAATAATAATGTATTTTAACGGAAAATGATACACATTTTGGGTAACATGAAATGAGCGTAGCAATGGAAATTAGACAACGCAGTCACTGCCGGCGACGCATTTATGCGTTTTACTCTTATTTGACTGTTACTCAAGTGCAAATGCCGTGGACGCGTTTTTGCATACAGGACATATGGCTAGTCTCCCCTAATGATTAGACACTGTTCCTGTTGGAATCCTTCATTCAGGCTTTCGATAAAATAAAAGTGTGTGTGTGTCAGCTCCGACGCACGACAGGACTCCTTACGAACGATTATAAAATAAACCAGAACCCATCATACCATGCTGTCATTTTTCATTATGACATTTGACAGTAAATAATAAAGTTTCATATTAATGAATATAAACATGTCACTCATTGAATACAATAATTAATTGACACTTCGGGTCCCGTCGTCTTCCGATTGAGATCCGAGTTTTACCGATGGAAACATATTCACTATATCTGTATGCAATGCGAAGCGACCGACGCATCTTCGGTTAACATCGTGTGACTTCGTGTCACACCGTACCGTCTGACAGTGTGACATCGTAGTTTGATTTTACTCCCCATAATTTTTCTGGGCTTATATATGAAAATCGATTCTTAAGGAGTAAACTCCAAAACTTTCTGCAATGTTACATTATCGAAAGGTTTCGTATTTTACAGGTGTCTGGCCTGCAAAATTGCACGATTCGTTGCTCACAAATAACTTACACGTGCTAGCCAAAGCTAGCTACGTGCTCGACGTTTTATTTCGAGCAAGTTTGAGTATATTGATTAGAAAAGCTAATTATCTAATGTACTTATCATTAGGCAATGTTTAGCTTACCGTAAATTTTATCGATATTCAATTTATTTTTAACATTCGCCACATGATTGGTCGAGCATGTGCTATTATGGTTGATGAGGTCTATTGCTCGAATGTTTCGAGTTGAACTGAGCTTTTTCTTTCCGAGCACAGTAAACATTTTGACGAGCATGTCACTGGGAGACTTTTGGGGAGCCTTAGCATCCTTGACGATATACTTAGTAACTTCAGCAGAATCAGCTTTCATTCATAATATATTTTATCGTCCACATGGACAAATGGTTTTTATCATCTGTTTGTTACAAAGCCCACTGGTGTTATCTAAACTGATATTGTTTTATACAGGGTGACATCGAAGCAAGCAATATTAGTTACAGGAAACAAAAGCATTTTTTTTTGCTAATTTACCCCTACTGACAATTCATAGCTCACCCTTCGAAGGGGTAAATTAACAAAAAAAATGTTTTTGTTTCTTGTAACTATAATTGCTTGAAAATGGCTATCAATTACCGAGTCTGAAAAACTGGTTTCTGATCACGTCTTCGATGTCAGCCTGTATAGTTTCCTGGTCCATTTGGTCTACACCAGAATATCTATAACGGCAACAAACAGCAACTTTCCATTCAATACGATCAATCACATTAAACGGTCCGGACATAAATAAACAAGTGCGGATTATCTCATAAAACTCAGTAACGTTACAAATCGAGTGTTGCCAGGGCAGCATTGGGCCAGCTAAAGGTGCGCCAATAAAGCCAATGACATGCTGGCAATTCATCGAGCTACCAATAGAGGGTCTAGGTATTTATAAAAATAATATATGAGGTCTAGATAAACTGGGGTATAGAGTGTTGAAATTCTCTCGCATTAATGGTTAGTGTACGTGCGTGTTTGACGACAGCGTGTTTGACGACACGTTTGGCTTAGTTGGTAGTGACTCTGCTTCCGAAGCCAGCGGTCCCGGGTTCGAATCCCGGTAAGGGCAAATATTTGTGTGATGAGCACGAATGTTTGTTCCTAAGTCTTGGATATTTTCTATGTATTTAAGTATTTATTTAACTATATAAGTAGGTATATCGTCGTCTAGTACCCATAACACAAGCCTTTAGAGCTTACTTTGGGGCTAGATTGATATGTGTAAAGATTGTCCTCTGATTTATTATTATTATTATTATTATTAGTGTAATTCAGTTGGAGTCGTCCATTTGTGGTTTATCAATAGTTTGTGGCATTTGTAGATGCACTGGTTATGATGATTTTGATTCGACTTCTTCAGCATGTCTCCACTTATATTTGGATATGGGCCTTTTCATGCGGTTCCGGTTTATTTGCGACCTAGCTGTTGCGTAGATTTGTTTTAATTTGTATTAAATCAAGCAAGGTTTTTCACAGTTCATCCGTTACAAAAAAGAAAGCTTTATTATGTTTACCATAGGTTACTTAAGCAAAGTAAACATTTAATGTAGTAAGTGTATTTTAATGTAGAAATAGAAATAGAAATCATTTATTTCACATTTCACTTATGTAGTATTGACACTGTTTACTTAAAAATATATTCCCTCGCAACTTTGAACAGAGACTTCTTCGTAAAATGTGCTTGCGGCTTTTAAAATCCTAATATTACATTACGATACTTCCAAACTCATTTGCCACACTGATTTAAAAGTACACTTAATTTTATTGCTGGCAATATTTTTAGCCAGACCCTAAACACGTTTAAGTAGACTTTTTCCGCCATTTTCACGCCGAATGTGGCTGTGTGAATCAAAAACTCATCGAGGGTAATTGCCGGCTATAAACCTGTGGCCTCAGGATAAGTACTCGGATGATCTCTTTTTAAACATAATGTACCGAAAACGGGAGAAGAAAAGAGTACAGATATATTTTTGGAACTCGGGAATATCGATTTAAGACAAATGTACCTTCTGTATTGAAGCGCTCACAGTGTAATATTTCAGATTAAAGACGAAACTCTTGAACGACGCGAAGTTGTAATAATAAATAAGCGTTCAAAAAAAAAAAAAAAAACCATAACCAACACCAAACCAAACATGATTTTATGAAATTATCTGTAGCTATCTCACTGAAAGACTTTGTTTCAGTTTCCTTTAGAATATGCACTCGAAGACAGTCTGGAGACAGGTTAATTTAAATGACTGTTATTTTGACTGATTTTCATACCATTTAATTCCAATATTATTATGCCGAATAATGTCAAAATAATCTTTATCTACACCCATATCATAAAATCTCCATAGTGTAATTAAAAGCCGTAGGAAATGACCACCATTATGACAACCAATTAGGTAAAACCAGTGCTGCAATGTTATTACAGTATCGATTTTAGTATCGAAATGAGATTAAATTTGGAACAGCTGTCAAAACCAAGTGGGTCGCTATTCTAGTATCCATAGATATTAAACAGTTATTGATACGAAACATCAATTCAGTATGTTTTTTTAATATAAACCGAACGACATTTGATCTCGAGTGACGTGAGAATAGAGACTTCATTCGTTTGTCCATGATTTAAAAAAAATGGTCTTGACGGAGGATCGAATTGCCGCTATTATGTTGGTTTTTTGCTGAACGAATGTAGAATTGTTGTTGAATTGAATAGAAAAAGTTGTTTGTAATTTACGTTTTAGTTGAAAATATGAATAGTAGTCTTCTCGGAGTGACTGTGTGATGTGAAAATGCGCCGGATATCGGAAATATGCAGCCACGATTGCAAAAAATAACTTGTTGCCAGAAAATATTGTTTCTGAACACATTATGGAGGATTTATAATATGTGTGTAGATAAAGTTATGTAGGTATGCAACTCTGCATAATTTGGCCTTAAAACACACGAGCGATCTTATTATGAAACTCGCTAAAAGCTCGTTTCATAAAACTGCACTAGTGTTTTAAGGCCTATCATTATGCAACCGTTGCATCAACTACTATTTGCCGACAAATCATTTGCGGAGTGGTTTACCGCCACCGCCAAGCCCTTAAAATTACACCCTTAACATAACAGAACACTTAGCGTAATTTTGAATCATAATAATTATATTTCACAAAATCTTTAAAAACACGCCTTTGTCAGTAACCCACAAAAGTACAAAAGACCCTCATCACCAAGGTAATGTATTGGACTCTTCAAAACAAACCAAATGAGCCAAAACTCGAAGGGTTTACTTAGGGGTATTTTATGAAGCGTTCCACTAGCCGCCTCCTGCGGCCCTAACATGAATGACACAAAGATAAGATAGACCGTCTTATCTCTAAGTGCGTCTCTCTCTTACTAGAGCCGATGAAAGAGATAGTCATAGAGATAAACGGGTTTAATTTATCTTTGTGTCTTGCATGTTAGGGCAGCTGGGTCTATGGTGAGATCAGCTCGATGATACCAAATCATTGTATTGTCTTCTGAATTGCATACACTTGCATAGTTTTAGTTCGTTGCGACAACAAGAAGTAGGTTAAAATTGACCCCAAAGATTGATTCTTAGTTAGTTAGTTACAAATGAAGCTAATAAAAGCGTGCTTAAAACGTCGTGATCGTGATAATCGTTTCGTGCATAAGGAAAAAAAGACTTTTACGGAAACGCGTTCGAGACGTTTGCTAATGACCCAAACTTACATCAAGGGCTGTGTTATGTTCATGTATAAATGAATGTGACGCTCATAGCATATATATTTGACATTGTAGCTGGAAGGGTTAAAAACGAAGTTATTGCCATCTTGTTTAGCAAAACTTTTGTTCCCCCTCGGATGCCAAATATTATCATCGTCCAGTAGTTGAGAAGTGAAAATAAAACAGAAGGACAGACCGATAAAACTTATAACTACCTTAATATTACATCGTATATTAATACTTGACACCGTTTTACCTTCGCTTCTCGGCTCTATTGTGGATTCACAGCACATGTTAGTGAAAGCTATCAAACCACTAATGTATTATTCAGTGGTTCCTGTGTGGATGGGCTATATCGCCACTTCAATCTCCTGCTTTGACCGCATATTATACAACAACATGAATGTTTGCTAGCTTTTGCCCGCGACTTTGTCCCGCGTAGAATTCGTTTATCGGGATATAAAGTACCATTTCATTCTCCCATCTCGGAAAGAGTATTTTTGCTCTTTGATATCTGAGTGCAAAAGCCGTTTTTATCCGTTAGAGGATAAAGTAAATTGAATTTAGATCATCGTGTGCACTAAATTTGTGAATTCAAAACATCATTAAACCTATTTACTTCTACCTATTTGACGACAATAGAATTGACTGAAACTGTTAATAATGCGCAAATGTCTTTTTTTTTGCATTTAGTCATTTCCTCGTTGAAGTGGAATGAAAAGTTACGTGTTGCACTCGAGTGCAAAGATTTTTCACCTCGTGCTCTTTTGATTCCCTCGCTAACGCTCAGGATTCTAATTTTAGAATCCTTCGCTTGCTCGGTCATCACAATTGAGCACGCGGTTAATAAGCAACTTTGCACTCTTGTATAACAAATAACTATTATATCCTTCCCCAGAAACCAAAGTAAATCCTTGCCAAAATATGTCCAAATCGGTTCAGCGGCTTGATCGTGGAAACATAGCTGACAGACATACAGTGACCAAGGAAATAGTGTCAAGCGGAGGTACAGAAGTTGAGTACCTTCAGGGGTATCAGGTTGTCATGCCATGCTAAAACCGCAATTTCTTTGCAAGTAAAGCAACCGGAGACAATATTTAAGACGTCACTTTGCCAATTTTTAGCCTAGAATTGCTTTATTTACGATAAAATAACTGTTTCACCCAAAAACATTTTGAGTTTAGAAACTTGTTTACCAATAAGACAAGTATGGATGAATCGACTGTATGTTCCACGATTTTTTTCATAGTTTAGGAGTTATGAAATTTGAATTTGAAAACATCCCATAACTTCTAAACTACGAAAAATCTTTGAACCCTTATGGGAGTGAATCTGATACCCCTTGAGGTGCTCTACCGCTGGAGCTCCGCTTGACACTATTCCCTGAGACACCCTGTACAGACAGACAGATTTACTTTCGCATTTATTATATTAGTATGGATATAAAATTAAAACTATGTGAATCTCTAACGTTCAAAGTGCTTCACTCGCTGAAGAAGATTCGCCTATGATAAATCGGTTTGAGCGAGTATATTAATGATATCTTGGATTTGCATTTTGCACGCAGTTTTTTCTTCCGCAGTTGCGCGTCTTCATCGTCAAATTATGTTTTTTAGGGTTCCGTACCTCAAAAGGAAAATTCGGAACCCTTATAGGATCTACAAATTAAAACTTTCGTGAGACATTATAAACACTAGAAATAATTTAACAAATAAAAAAACCGACTCCAAAACCCCACTGAAAAGTAAGAAATAATAATTGGCTTTTGTAAGTCATTTACCTAGAAATGGGAGATATATTATTGGTTAAGTGACGTCATAAATTAAATATATCAAAGTCGGTGGCAAGTTGGTGGTTGGTGGTTGGTGGTGACTTGTCAAGTAAAAAATGAACACAGTATGAGGGATGTATTGGAAAGTCCATTTATTCCATGTACCTATTACCTTATTAACTTGCCACCGACTTCGATATATTTAATTTATGACGTCACTTAACCAATAATATATCTCCCATTTCTAGGTAAATGACTTACAAAAGCCAATTATTATTTCTTACTTTTCAGTGGGGTTTTGGAGTCGGTTTTTTTATTTGTTAAATTATTATTTTATTTTATACTTTTTAGTGCTTATCGTATAAAACACATTTATTACATCAAGCAACAACAGCATAATGCTAATTGCTCATCACCATTTACAAAATGTTGCTATCCAGGGTGCAAGGGCATCAATCTTTGAGGACTTCTCCTGGTTCTTCAAACCCAGTTCTATTTTACCACATGCATTTTCATGACCATAAATTGCTTCACAAACTTATAAAGAAATTTAATCGCCAACTGTGAAATACTTATCATTCAGGAGTTCCGGTGATCATCTATGGTCTTCATCAACAGTTCCATTTCACCAAATAATGCTTTTGGAACGTAACTGCTTGCGTTATTACAGATTATACTAAAATTGCTATATGCGTGCCTATAATATTTGAAGAGTTCCATCGATTCCTCATAGATCTTCTCATCACACCTCGACTTTGACTACAACGAGACCAAACTGGAAGTATACCCTACCGATTAAAAAAAAATTTTTTCAAATCGGTTTATAAATGACGGAGTTCTGAAGTAACAAACATAAATAAAAAAAATAAAAAATAAAAAAATACAACCGAATTGAGAACCTCCTTCTTTTTTTTTGAAGTCGGTTAATAAACACAGCTTTACTCACAAATTATTGTCAGAAATGGTCCGACATATTCCGGACCCTTATAGGATCACTCGTACGTCTGTCCATCCGTCTGTGACAGCCAACACATTATGTAAGTCGGTGACCACAACACGGACGTGTAACGTAAACAAATTAATTTTAAACATGGGGGCCACTTTAGGCAGGTAAATTAGAAAATTCAATAAAAAGTTTTGCAAACATCAAATGAAAGGACTTGTTGTGAGAAGTGGTTTAGAAGTTATTTAGGAAAATAGGCAAATATTTACCATGCCCCCTTATCTCCAAAACTACGGGGCCTAAAATTTTAGACAAAATACAGAGAATAGTTCTTTACCTATCAATTACAGGAAAACCTATAAGAAGTCTATGATATTTAAAGTAACATAGGAAATTTCATATATTCACGGAACCCTTTCCACGCGAGTTTAACTCGCACTTGTCCGGTTTTTTGCTTTTAAACCGCATTGTCATCATTAGCATATTATACGTCCTAAAACTGGGCACAGGTCTCCCCTTAGAGTGAGAGGGACTGGGCAGTAGTCCTCACGCGGACCCAGTACGAATTGAGGATCTCCGTAAACCGATTGAGCCGTATATAAGATTGAAATTACGGTTTAAACAATTTACCTATGACCACGATCTGAAAAGCCTTAAAATGTTGTGAAGTATTTATTCTTAAATTATGATACGCGAGTTAACGATAAAAATAATCGTGCGAACTACATATATAATACACATTACTACATACATTATGTATTATGATATGAAAAGCTAACCCTTAAGTCCCACCTTTGTCTAATGTCGATGTCAAGTCTATGTAGCAGGACAAAAAGACAGGCACATCAACAATATTTAAATTATTAAATTACTTTTCATAGTACTAGGTAGTATTTTTCTTAGAAAATAACTTATTCATTAATTTGAAGTCTCAATGACTCTTTATCGATTTGCCTTTACTTTATTTTAAGATAAACAAAACAGCAAGTTATAAGAATTAATTTTAACACTGGAAAAAAATGGAGACATAAATTACTTATTGTAATATTTTATCTCCTGCCCTTGAATCTATAATATATAAGAAATTAATGTCTGTATTAGTACGTGAGCCAGCAACAGATTCTCATGACCAACTACCTCTCGGACGACAACTCGTTAAATGCTTCAGAGAATTGTATCATGAGCATCGTTAACGTCAGCTGCGGTGCCGTGGTGGGTGGGTTGAGCAACGGTGTAATCTCCCAAGCACGTGGTGTTTTTTAGTGTGTCTGTCTGTCTGTCTGTCTGACGATATACATACTTATATAGAGAAATAAATACTTAAATACATAGGAAACATCCAAGACTCAGGAACAAACATTCGTGCTTATCACACAAATATTTGCCTTTACCGGGGATCGAACCCGGAACGCTAGCTTCGGAGGCAGGTCGTCTACTAGACGGGTATCTATCTATGTCGTGGTAATTTTCATTTTCATTCCAATTTTAAATATATTGGGCCCAATTTGAAACGGTGTCGCCTAAATGTAAGCCTCCATAAATTTAAAATGAGAAACGTCATATTAGATTAAGTATCGCACCAAGCTGTCAAAATCGAGTTTGACGTTGCTTATTTCAAGTTTAACGACTTTTAAATTTAGCGAACACACTTTCAAATTGGCCCAATTATTTATGCCTTAATTTTTTTTCAGCTTCATTGTACTTGGCTGTAATGCTGCGTGCACCAATCAATCTAGAAAATTTCCCGACGGATTTTTGTTCGGCACGGCCACTGCCGCCTACCAGATTGAAGGCGCCTGGAATGAAGATGGTAACTCATTTGTTAATGTATTACATGAGATCTCCTCGTTAACTATAGATAACAATTTAAATGAATATAAAATACCTACCCTACGGTACGATAGTACGAGAATCTGATCAGGAGTTAATAAGACCACATTTTGTGTTAAATATCCAAGTATACAAAATGTTCAATTAATTATATAGTAGCAGAATAAGTGGAACTACTATTACGTTTTTCAGAGTGACATTATGACCAAGAGAAATGATTTCCTGGGCAACAGAGTTTATAAGAAAGATATGAATTCTCTATAGTATAATTTAGGTGCCACAGGGAACTCTTTGAAGCCAACGCAAAATTGCGTTCATTTATAAGAACACCATTTCATTGTTATGCCACCTATTTACGGGAAAGAAATTACTCTTATCTAGAGTCTTGTAGAAATTAATATTTTTAAACACTTTCTTGGTCCGATCTTTTTAGTTTTAACAACTAGCCTAACGTATATAATGGCAAATCCACGGCGGGTTTTTGTAGCAATACTGTCGCGCGTTTTGAGAATACATCGCGACATTTAGCCACTAGTCGCATTTGCAAAGCGTTGCAGTAGTCCTGTAGGCACGCTATAGTGTCAATAAAACGCGCGACTGTAGCGATGCAGTCGCGCTGTTTCGATTTAGCATCGCTACTGCATCAATATAAACGTCTGACTGTATCGAAGGATTGAATATCGAAGCCGCGGACATCTGTATCAATGCTATTTAATTTTGTGTCACTGCGATTATGACTGCATCATGGTGATGATGTCTGCATGATGCAGAATCGTGTATTTATGGGCTAGGGTACTTGACCAGCGCCAGCATCTCGGCCATTTGCGGCTGTATTGGGACTGCATCGATGCAATAATTTGCCGTGGAGGAGCCAATTTTGGGTCTCGCAACCTGTGCTGAAAGGCCTTCTTTCAAAACGATAATACATATGCATTATTTTTAGGTAAGGGTGAAAACATCTGGGATCACGTAACACATAACAATCCTTCCTTCGTCAATGGCGAGACCAACGGTGACATCGCAACGGACTCCTACCACAACTATAAACGTGATGTGGAAATGATGAGGGAACTCGGCATAGACGCATATCGTTTCTCCTTATCCTGGTCTAGAATCCTACCCACTGGCTACCCCAACAATGTCAATCATGCTGGCATTGATTTCTACAACAGCTATATTGATGAGATGCTGAAGTACAATATAACACCGATGGTCACTCTGTACCACTGGGACTTGCCTCAACCGCTTCAAGATTTAGGTGGTTTAACGAACCCTCTGTTCCCAGAATGGTTTGAAGATTACGCTCGAGTAGTATTCGAAAAATTTGGTGATAGAGTTAAATATTGGATTACTTTTAATGAACCGAGTGAGATATGTGTTGACGGTTATGGGTCTGATATGAGAGCTCCTGTTACAAATGCTACTGGTATCGGGGAGTACCTTTGTGCGAAATATTTAGTGACCGCACATGCTAGGGCTTATCATGTGTATAACAACGACTTCAAGGCTAACCAAAGTGGGCAGTGTGGCATTACGATAAGTGTCAATTGGATTGCGCCACTGACTGATACTGAAGAGGATAAAATGGCAGTAGAACTCAAGAGACAAGCAGATGTGAGTTGTAACGTTCCTTATAGAGATAATTAGTCCATAGGTAAAGCTCAAAGCTGTAAGTATAACTTTAAGTTGAGATATTCGGTGTTCTTTGTATGAACAATATAAAGTTAATCATTATTATGAGTATGCCACATAATATTTAGCTTAGGTAGGTATTTATCAGATCTTTAAATACTTGATTTTCACTATAATGTGATGTCATTATCTTCCAGTGGGGCCTGTACTCTGAACCAATTTTCTCCGAACAAGGTGGTTTTCCCAAAGAGCTCTCTGCACGTGTTGCTAAGAAGAGCCAAGAACAAGGTTATCGTCGGTCCCGCTTGCCAGAATTCACAGACAAAGAAAAGGCGTTCATCAAAGGAACCGCAGATTTTTTCGGAGTCAATCATTACACGGGTGTGTTAGTATCAGCTAAAGAGTATAAAAAAGTCAACCCCGTGCCAAGCATATATGATGACATCGATGTTGGGACTTTCATGCCGGAAGATTGGCCTCAATCAGCATCATCATGGTTAACTGTAAGTAGTTTCAGTAACTTGGAAGCTAGATTCACTTCACTTGTATCAACAGTGTACGTTTGATTTTGCATTTTAAATTTAACTGAGACTGATACAGCCAACTGAGAACAATTTTCTGTAACGTAAAAACACATTGTCACGTCACTTCTGTTATCTTCATTTGACAGCTAGCACCAGATAGCGTCAACAAGACTTTAACTCATCTAATGAAAAAATACAACAACCCGATTATCTACATTACCGAGAACGGTTGGTCATCCTCAGTTGGCTTGAATGATGACGACAGGGTCCAGTACTATCGTGCAGCGCTAGAAAGCACTTTAAATGCTTTGGATGCAGGAGTTCAGCTGAAGGGCTACATGGCCTGGAGCCTGATGGATAATTTTGAATGGTTTCAAGGATACTCGTGAGTATACCTATATACAGTTCATCATTCAATCCATCCCTATATTAAGAGGACTGTGAACCAACCAACCAAAAAACACCCTTTTCATACAAAATGATTACCACCGATACCGTCCATACGATAATGATTTCCACCCCTTAGACATTAAACGATTTTGACCAATTTTTGATAGGTGGTCAGTCAGAACAAAATCTAGGTCTATACGTTTGTTTGAATATTGATTAAAGATCAACAAAGTCAAATCGCTGAAATTAGTTTTGTATGAGAATACTGAAACGGCAATAAAATTGAATTTATTGATTAAGTATAGTGAAAAAACCAAAGGTACCTAGATTTTGTTCTGATTGACAACCTGTCAAAAATTGTTCAATTCATTTAACATTTAAGGGGTGGAAATCGTTATCGCCTTTTGTATGAAAAACTGTAGGTTCACACTCCTCTTAAAGTCAACAGTTGATTATGATATGATATGCATGCTTTTTTGAAATTTGACAAACACAATCTCTTTATGCAATTATACTGTACAGCCCACAAATTCTTGGTACATTTAAAAGTTTTGTATGACAGCGTTTTAGTTTGTTTCTATTAACTTGAATCACAGCAAGTAAGATCATATAATATGTGTGTATTTACTATTAACAATTCTCAACAGAGAACTATTCGGCCTGTATCAAGTGGACTTCGAAGATCCGGCGCGCACGCGGACTCCGCGCAAGTCAGCCTTCGTTTACAAGAACATCATCAAAACGCGGGTAATCGACCATGAGTATCAACCCGAAACTATGGTGATGACTATTGACGACGGAAAATGAAAATACATTCGCAAAATGTGTGATTAGTTCTATTATATTCTTTCTCTTAGCAAAAATGTCCAATATTTTCAATGCGCTAATGTTTCCAGTGAATGCGTCCTCTCTCATTCCTACATTATATAATAACACTATTATCAGTCTTTAATTTAATATTACCTTTTTTTGCGCTCCTTACACAGGTTCTTACAAAAAATCAGTCTGCAACCAACATTACTATACAATGTAAAAGAAAGCATTCAAAAGTTTACAAAAAGACTCAAGTGTTATGTGTTGTCTGTTTCTGTATGTATCTGAAATCTTGCAGTGCAGTGTTAGGCCAATGGTCGGTCTAACCCGCAGCTTCTGCAAGCAGAGGGTCTCGGATTCAAATCCCGGCTCGCACATCTGAGATTTCCGCATCATTTGTGTGGAATTGAAATGTATATTTATCACGAGCATTTTGGTAAATGGTAAAGGAAAATATTTACTTTCTGCGTAGTTGTTGGGTAGTTCACTATAGTTTCAAATATTAAAATATGTCTGTGTAATGATAGGTTAACCCTCAATAGTACATATAGAACAAGAGTCATGTCATATAAAATAAATCAAGATTATTAATATTTTAATAATTTAAAAACTCCATTTTTTACTTCTCAGTCACATGGCTTTAAACACTAATCACGACGCATAACATCACAGCAATCGGGTGCGTTCCGAATCGTGCTCACACCGCCAGATCGCGCCGATGTCGTGTATTCGTTCGTACATTATTGGCTCCCGCTCTTTACATTATGAAAACCATGGGTATTTTGTTTGTTTCTTCCAGTTAAATGACGTCACATGACAGTGGATAGCGTTTTAGCGGCAAAAATAAAAATGCAATTTTTTTTGCGTTTTTCCCCTTGAAAATGAGCAAATATTATTATGAAAATATTTTTATCTACACCCATTATTTATATCATAAAACCTCCATAGTGTAATCAAAAACCGTAGGACCCCCATTTTGAATACCAATTAGGTAAAACGAGTGCTGCAATGTTATTCCCGTATCGTTTTTAGTATAGAAATGAGATTAAATTTGGAACAGCTGTCAAAACTCAAGTGGGTTTCTATTCTAGTATCCATAGATATTAAAACAGGTATTGATACGAAACGTCAATTCAGTATGTTTTTTTAATATAAACTGCACAACATTTGATCTCGAGTGACATGAGAATAGAGACTTCATTCGTTTGTCTCTGATTTAAAAAAAAATGGTCTTGACGGAGGATCGAATTGCCGCCATTATGTTGGTGTTTTGCTGAACGAAAGTAGAATTGTTGTTGAATTGAATAGAAAAAGTTGTTTGTAATTTACATTTTAGTTGAAAATATGAATAGTAGTCTTCTCGGAGTGTGTTTGATGTGAAAATGCGCCGGATATCGGAAATATGCAGCCACGATTGCAAGAAATAACTTGTTGCCAGAAAATATTGTTTCTGAACCCATCATGGAGGATTTATAATATGTGTGTAGATAAAGTTATGTATGCAACTCTGCATAATTTGGCCTTAAATCACACGTGCGATCTTATTATGAAACTCGCTAAAGTTCGTTTCATGAAAACCGCCCTAGTGTTTTAAGGCCTATCATTATGCAACCGTTGCATAAACTACTATATTCACATTTAAATCGAGTTAACAAGCGGTCTGAAATAATGTTTGAATGGCAGTCAATAACCGAATTCAATGATGTGTGTGAAGTCCCTAATCCGCACTAGGCCGGCGTGGGGACTACTGCCGAGTCCCTTTTACTATGAGATGAGACCTGTGCCCAGCAGTGGGACGTTAGATAGGCTGATGATGATGATGGAATCTTTAGTAGAGGCCAAACTAACTGCGCCTTATTTTGAACTCTAATGCCTCGAGTCAACGAATGTAATGCAAATCGCTTTGTATTAATAGAGTAGCAGAGAGTATGCTACTAATCATAACACACTGCTATTTGGGATTCAATGGCACCCAAAATGCGTTCTACAACCTCTTCCAATTAACTTAGCAACTAACTTTCCGGCAGTTTAGATAAACGAATAGCTTTCGTTTGTGAAAGTTATTTACTTATAAAGAGCTCCTTATTTTTAATCTTAGGTACTGGAACTGATGAGTTCTCATTTTATTTTGTTCTGATAGATTAGAAGAATAATACTATCCACCGCGCCGCTGAAGAGGCACCACTGTATCAGTTTTAATTTGAATATAATGAAAAAGTATAAAATCTGCATCTTCTATTAAAATAGCCCTGACCTCGTGCACGGCTCTTAAAGCACCCTTCCAAAGTGAAATAGTATACATTAGCCTTCAGAGGCAGAAGAAGTCAATTCCGGTAACGACGAGACGGCGCGAACAGGATTCTTCACGTCGGTGGTGTCCCTCTCGCCAACAGTAGCTATAACATTTGGTGAGTTCCTTCGATTCCTCATAGATCCTCTCATCAAACCTCGACTTTGATCACAGCGGGACCAACTTGGAGAAATCGTTTAAAAAAATAATTATGCAAATCGGTCCAGCCATCTTCGAGTAATCGGTGCACATACATATAAAATATATATATATATACGCGTCGAATTAAGAACCTCCTTATTCGGTTCTTTTAAAGTCACAGCTTTGTCGGTTCACTTACATTTCCAAATGTATATAATGACTGAACTAGAGAGGAAATGGTTGACGTAATTTGTACCCTAGCTCGTCGACTATGTTTGTTCGTCTCTTATAGTAATGTTAATGCACAGAGGACGCGCCCCACCATTTAATCAAAGACAATCGCGTCGCACGACTACATGCATAAAAATGTACGTAAAATTGTGGGGGCCTGTCTTCATGGATTAACGTTACTAAACTAGAATCTATATTAGGCGACAATTCTTTTGTTTCCTATAGTAATTTTCACGTCTCAAGAACATTTCAATGTTGTCCATTGTGAGGTGTGTGTTACCCACGAACATTGTCAGTTGAAAATATTAATAGTATTGATAAACAGACATTGTAGTGTTATCTAAAGATAGCCCAGATGGAGTAAGATATCGTAGTTCACCTAATCTTTGAAACGAGAAGACAATCTATTGCACTTGGTTGTTGATCTTACAATGCGACTAGTTGTGGTTTTGAGGTTGGTAAAACAATAAATTATATATTTTTAAACGCAAAGGCTTAAATTATGGCAAATGTAAATGAAAGTAAACTGTTTCAATTAAGTTTTTCTGCATTTATCAAAAATTTCCGAATCATTAAAGTGAATTAATCAGTTGTAACATGTTATGTTCAATCAACTAGTATTTCGGTGACGGAAAACATCGTGAGGAAACCTTGAAACGTCTGTGATTTAACGCTGTGTGTGAAGTCTGCAAGCGGGCCTCGCTCCCGGATTACCGCCCAGTCTATCTCATCATTTGCTATTATGTCATTGACAATAGACTGGTATCTATCTATGTCGTGGTAATTTTCATTTTCATTCCAATTTTAAATATGTTGGGCCAAATTTGAAACGTTGTCGCCTAAATTTAAGCCTCCATACATTTAAAATAAGAAACGTCATATTAGATTAAGTTTCGCACCAAGTTCTGAAAATCGAATTTGATGTTGCTTATTTCATGCTCAACGACTTTTAACATTTGCGAACACACTTTTAAATTGGCTCCATTGTTTATGCCTTCATTTTTTTTCAGCTTCATTATGCTTGGCTGCAATGCCGCGTACACCAATCAATCTAGAAAATTTCCCGACGACTTTTTGTTCGGCACGGCCACTGCCGCCTACCAGATTGAAGGCGCCTGGAATGAAGATGGTAACATATTTGTTAATGTATTACATAAGATCATTAACTATAAATGTCAATTTAGATGGATATAAAATACCTACCCTATGCGATGTTAGTCTGGGAATCTCATGAGAAAATATCCAAGTATACAAAAAGTTGAATTAATTATATTAGCAGAATAAGTGGAACTAATATTACGTTTTTCGGAGTGAAATTGTGATCAAGAGAAACGATTTCCTCGGCAACAGAGTTTTTAAGAAAGAAAATGAACTTTTTATACTTAGTTTTATAATTAGGTGCCGCAGGGAACTCTGAAGCCAAAGCAAAATTGCGTCCATTTCTAAGAACACCATTTCATTGTTATGCCACCTATTTACGAGAAAGATCCGTCCGATCTTTTTAATTTTAACAACCAGCCTAACGTATTTAACTGCTCATCCACAGCGCTTTTTTGTAGTAATACTGTCGCGCGTTTCGAGAATTCGGCCGCTAGTTGTATTTGCAACGCGCGTCAAAAGCGGTGCAGTTGTGCTGTAGTCGGGCTATAGTATCGATACAAACTCGCGACTGTAGCAATGCAATCGCGGTGTTTCGATTCAGCTTCGCTACTGTATCAATGTAAACTAGTGACTATATTGGAGGAGGGAATAGCGAAGAGGGCAGCGGGCATCTGTATCAATGCGACTTGAATTTGTGTCACTGCGATGCAGAATCGTATATTTGTGGGCTAGGGTACAGGATCAGCACCAGCATCGCGGCTATTTTGCGGCTGTATCGCGACTGTATCGCTGCAAAGATTGGCCGTGGAGGAAACAATTTTGGGTCTCGCACACCGTGCTTAAAGGCCTTCATTTAAAACGATAATAATAGGGGTACGTACGCATTATTTTTAGGTAAGGGTGAAAACATCTGGGACCATCTGACACATTACTATCCTTCCTTTATCAATGGCGGGACCAACGGTGACATCGCATCGGACTCCTACCACAACTATAAACGTGATGTGGAAATGATGAGGGAACTCGGCATAGACGCGTATCGCTTCTCTTTATCCTGGTCTAGAATCCTACCTACTGGCTACACCAACTATGTCAATCAAGCTGGCATTGATTTCTACAACAGCTATATTGATGAGATGCTGAAGTACAATATAAAACCGATGGTCACACTGTACCACTGGGACTTGCCTCAACCGCTTCAAGATTTAGGTGGTTTTGCGAACCCTCTGTTCCCAGAATGGTTTGAAGATTACGCTCGAGTAGTATTCGAAAAATTTGGTGATAGAGTTAAATATTGGATTACTTTCAATGAACCAAGCGAGATATGTTTTGAGGGTTATGGATCTGATACGAAAGCTCCTGCTACAAATGCTACTGGTATCGGGGAGTACCTTTGTGCGAAATATTTAGTGACCGCACATGCTAGGGCTTATCATGTGTATAACGACGACTTTAAAGCTAACCAAGGTGGGCAGTGTGGCATTACGATAAGTGTCTCTTGGATTGCGCCACTGACTGATACTGAAGAAGATGAAATGGCAGCTGAACTCAAGAGACAAGCAGATGTGAGTTTTAACATCCCTTAGTCCGGTACACAGAGATTAGTCCATAGATAAAGCTCAAAGCTGAAAGTAAAATTTTGTGTTGAGGTATTCGGTGTTCTTTGTATGTACAATATAAAGTTAGTCATTATTATGAGTATATAATGCCACATAATACTTAGTTTAGGTAGGTAGCTATTTATCTGATCTTTTAATACTTGATTTTCACTATAATGTGATGTCATTATCTTGCAGTGGGGCATATACGCTGAACCTATTTTCTCCGAGCAAGGAGGTTTTCCCAAAGAGCTCTCTGCACGTGTTGCTAAGAAAAGCCAAGAACAGGGTTATCCTCGGTCCCGCTTGCCAGAATTCACAGACGAAGAAAAGGCGTTCATCAAAGGAACCGCTGATTACTTCGGAGTCAACCATTACTCGGGTGTGTTAGTATCAGCTAAAGAGTATAAAGATGTCCACCCCGTGCCAAGCAAATATGATGACATCGATGTTGGGAGTTTCATGCCGGAAGAGTGGCCTCAATCAGCATCATCATGGTTGACTGTAAGTAGTTTCAGTAACATGGAAGCTAGATTCACTTAACCTGTATCAACAGTGTACGTTTGATTTTGCATACATTTGAATTTAAGTGAGACTGATACAGCCAACTGAGAAAAAAATTCTTTAACGTAAAAGCATATTGTCACTTCAGTTCTGTTATTTTCATTTGACAGCAAGCACCAGACAGCATGAACAAAGCTTTAACTCATCTAATGAAAAAATACAACAACCCAATTATCTACATCACCGAGAACGGTTGGTCATCCTCAGGTGGCTTGGATGATGATGACAGGGTCCAGTACTATCGTGCAGCGCTAGAAAGCGCTTTAAATGCTTTGGATGCAGGAGTTCAGCTGAGGGGCTACATGGCCTGGAGCCTGATGGATAATTTTGAATGGTTTCAAGGATACACGTGAGTATATACAGTTCATCATTCAATACATCCCTATATTAAGAGGACTGTGAACCAACGGCAAAAATCACCCTTTTCATACAAAAGGCGATAACGATTTCCATCCCTTAAACGTTAAAAAATTTAGACCAATTTTTGATAGAACAAAATTTAGGTATATATATACGGTTTTCGAATATTGATTAAAGATCAACAAAGTCAAATCGCTGAAATTAGTTTTGAATGAGCATACTGAAACGGCAATAAAACGGAATTTATTGATTATAGTGAAAAAACCAAAACGTACAGAGCTAGATTTTGTTCGGATTGACAAGCGGTTAAACATTTGTCAAAATCGGTTAAGATTTAAGGGGTGGAGATCGCTATCGCCTTTTGTATGAAAAGCCGTAGGTTCAAAATCCTCTTAAAGTCACCAGTTGATTCTGATATGTCAAACACAATCTCTTTATGGAATTAAACTGAACTGTGCCACAAATTCGTGGTATACATTAAACGTTTTGTATGATAGCGTTTTAGTTTGTTTCTATTAACTTGAATCATAGCATAGCAAGTAAGGACATCCCAGGCAGCACACAAGCTGCATAAGAGCTTAAACAGCCATTATAACGCTAAAACTAGAGTTATAATGGCTGTATAAGCTCTTATACAGCTTGTGTGCTGCTTGGGATGTATGTGTATATTATTAACAATTCCCAACAGAGAACTATTCGGCCTGTATCAAGTGGACTTCGAAGATCCGGCGCGCACGCGCACTCCGCGCAAGTCAGCCTTCGTTTACAAGAACATCATCAAAACGCGGGTAATCGACCATGAGTATCAACCCGATACTATGGTGATGAGTATTGACGAAGGAAAATGAAAATAAATTCGCAAAATGTATATTTTGTTCTATAATATTCTCTCAGCAAAAATGTCCAATATTTTCAATGTGCTAATGTTTCCAGTGAATGCCACCTCTCTCATTCCTACATTATATACAGAAGACTATTATCAGTTGTGTCTTTAATTCAATATTTCCTTTTCTTGCGTTCCTTACACAGTTTCTTACAAAAAATCGTTCTGCAACCAACATTACTATACAATGTAAAAGAAGGCATTCAAAAATGTACAAAGCCTCCAGTTTTAAGTCTTGCCTGCTTCTGTATAGAAGCAGACAAGACCTACCAGACAGACAGTACCTGAAATTATGCAGTGCAGTGCTAGGCTACCTATCGGTCCAACCCGCAGCTTCTGCATGCAGAGGGTCTCGGATTCAAATGCCGGCTCGCACCTCTGAGATTTTCACATCACCTGTGTGTAATTGAAATGTATATTTATCACTCCTCCTCCTCTGCTGCACTGGGAGTGAAGAAATAGCATAGAATGCGTGCAGATGCTTATCATCCTGGCATGTCGTAAAAGTCGACTAAGGGACGGGTCCTCTCCAACATGGTGGACTATCTGTATGGGCGATGGGCTGATCACCTGTCACCATACGGTTCATCATACCACCTTAGGACTAATTAATCGAACGTGGCCACAAGTAGTCTTGTGGCTCTGCCCACCCCATTAGGGATTTCGGGCGTGATAATATGTATGTATGTATGTATATTTATCACGAGCATTTTGGTGAAGGAATACATCTTAGGGGAACCTGCATTATGCGAAGTAATTGTATAGTTGACTATAGTTACAAATTAATGTTTTAATATTTCTCTGGAATGATAGCTTAACCCTCAACAGTACCTACATTAGAACAGGAGTCATTGTCATGTAAAGATAAATCAAGATTATTTATATTTTAATAATTTAAAAACTCCATTTTTTACTTCTCAGTCACGTGGCTTAAAACTCTAATCACGGCGCATAACATCACAGCAATCGGGTGCGTTCCGAATCGCGCTCGTGGTCGTACCGATTTATCGGGTCGTGCATTCCCTGGTCTACATTATTGGCTCCCGCTTCTTTATATTATGACAACCATGACAACCAACCATTTTTGTTTGTTTCTTTTAGTTAAATGACGTGACATGACAACGGCGGCAAATTTAAAAATGCAAAATATTTTTAGCGTTTTTTCCTTTAAAATGAGGAAATTTAATTATGAAAATATTTTTTTCACATTCAAATCGAGTTAACAAGCAGTTTGAAATAATGTTTGAAAAGCAGTGGAGAACCGAATTTAAAGATGTGTGTGAAGTCCTTAATATGCACTAGGCCGGGGTGGGGACTACTCCCGAGTCCCTTTCACTATGAGATGAGACCTGTGCCCAGCAGTGGGATGTATATATAGGCTGATGATGATGATGATGATGATGACCTGAAATCTTTAGTAGAGGCCAAACTAACTGCGCCTTATTTTGAACTCTAATGCCTCGAGTCAACGACTGTAACGAAAAGCGCTTTGTATTAATAGAGTAGCAGAAAGTATTCTACTAATCGTAACACACTACTATTTGGGATTCAATGGCACCCAAAATGCGTTCTACAACCTCTTCCAATTAACTTAACAACTAACTTTCCGGCAGTTTAGATAAACAAATGGCTTTTGTTTTTGAAAGCTACAACGATCTCAAAAGAAGGATATGGCGTTCAATACAACTGCGTTGAACAAATGACTTAGTTCGTCATGGTAACGCCATCTATTTAAAGTTTATAAACTACGAAGCTCTATTGGCGACGTCTTAGTTCTTACTTATGACATTTACAGTCTTATTTTGCCTGATTCATCGTTGTCGACCACAAAACGACTACGAACCACAAAAACATAACGCATGAATCAGCCAATAATGGACCTTTCCTCAATGTAATAAGAACGCCGATGTCGACAATATAAACCGAGTGTGCGATATAGTCATTTGACACCAAAAAAGTGAGCATCGCGAAATCGCGTTGGGCAGTTCCTTACTAAGTATTTCTATGGAAAGTTATTTACAAAGAGCTGCTTGTTTTTAATCGCAGGTACTGGAACTGATGAGTACTGATAATCAAGATAAGAAGAGTTTTACAATCAACCATTAGAAGAATATTACAATCAACCAATCATCATTAGAAATCCAAAATCTTTTAAAAGGTGCATTTATGGCATTGTACCTGCTTATTATTTATCGTAATTACGATATTTGGATTTAAAAACAGGCCAAGTGCGAGTTGGATCGCGCACCGAAGGTTCCACACTACACCAATTTGGCAGGGTCTCCACCAATCAATAATATACTTTATGTTAATGATATAAGGACTTTCACAGTTGCAACTATATTTAGTTGGTAGATTGTTAAGTTGCAGCGGTAATTTTCTGGTTTGATTTCAATATATTTCACATTTCTATATCAGAACACCATTCAATTGATATTTGTTGTTACACCATGGAATATAAAGAAAATCAGGCCAAATTTGATAGCTGAAACTTAAGCCGTGCAAATACAGCTGGAACAAAATTGGTCTAAAATCAGTGCATTTTTAGGATAACTATGTATGGGGAGCTTCTCGGGCTGAAAACTTTTTAATATTTTTATTATTTGCTAGTATTTATGCTTTAAAAACCCATATTCTGTGAAAATTCCGACCTTCTTGTTCATACTGTTGCCTCTGACAGACGGACGGACGGACGGACTATGTAGGCTCAGTAATAGGGTCCCGTTGATCCCTTCAGGTACGAAACCCTAAAAATCAAACGTTTAATAGTAAATACAGGAGAAGACACGCCGTAACGGTAAAGATAAGCCTAACAGATTAACGAGATGTCGTAAGAAAAGGGATTCTAATTAGTACCAGATTGAAGATTGGCGTCGTCGTGGGCTTTCAGGAGCCGACTTGTAAAACAACGAAAGGTAAAATAAATAAATGAATCGGGGGATAATCTTTACACAAATCGATCGGTTTAGGTCAGTTTCGTCTGTTTCCCCGTTCGTTTGTTTCCCCGTTCGTCTTTTTCCCCATTTGTCTGATGCCCCGTTCGTAACTTTAAACACCTACTGAAGTCAATGCCACTTAGAAAAATATTACTTGCATCATGGACGAATGAGGAAATGGACGAACGCAGAAATAGACAGAAAATGAGGACCGAGTAGACGAACGGGGAAATGGACTAAGGGTGCAGAATTGATCTAGTCATGTGCAAAAGTTTTATAGCATGTCCTGCCTGAAGTTGCCCTTAATTTAAAATCGAAAACCACATCGACATCCGTCCAGTACTTTAAAAGTTTATCTCGCACATACACAGACAAACAGACATGTAGTTCAAAAACCATTGGTATGTGTTATGCTGGGCGTCTATTCGGGAATGTCTAAGTTATACTGCAGCGACCCGTGAGCAAGAATCGCATCTCGCTCTTACGCATTACGCGTCGTGCGGTAGATTGGGATGAGAAATCTCGCTCGCGAGTCGCTACAACATCACTTAGTGTTTCCGAATAGAGGCGCTGCTCATTCTAAAGCCCGCCATAACATTTTTTCATTGTTATGTACAATGTATAGACTGTATAGATATTATTTTTTACATTTCTTGTTATCTGTCTGTGTTGAATGTATGTTCATATTATAATAATTTGAGACACGTATACATCATGAAAGTAGAGGATAAACAAAATTATTAACATAGCTTGTTATTGTGCATACACAGCGACCGGCTCACCTCGAGTTGTAAAAATATGTCATTAACCGATAACATTTGTTTATATTCGGTGTCTTCATAACAACGTGTATCATCGTTTTTAACCGACTTCAAAGAAACCGAAGGAAGAGGTTCTCAATTCGACGCGTATATTTGTTTTTTACAAAACACTAAAATGGCTGGTTAGCTGGGTCTGGGGTATAGTTTGTACACATTGAATTAATTACCTTAAAACTATTAGAGTTAATACTGAACAACCAGATTAGATGCTGCGTTCAGACCAGTCGAGGTTAAAACATCGAAAAACTCGCCTTACAAAGTAAGTTCCTATTTAAAAACTACAATCTACTCCTTAGAAAACCGAAGCTCAACTTTATAACAAGAACTCGGGTATTGTTGAAAATCCCTTACAAGCCCAACGAACCAAGTACGAAAAGTTATAATTGAATTATATTTAAGTACTCGAAAAGTTTGAGTTTTGCACGAACTTACTCATAATTGGTCGTAGCTTCCCCAATCGTAGAAAATTAAATTATCTCTTTGGAGCTTGGCTTTCTAGTCGTATGATATGTTCATATATACATATATACCTACGCAATGATATGACTAAAAGTCGAATCCATTGGAAGAATGCTCGGGAATATTCGGGAAACGCTCATATTCGGTTATATAGTAAAGTCTCTTATTCGAATGGAAGAAAGTAAATTCACACATGATTTTGTGCTTAGAAAAAACTTATTTGTCATATCCAACAGATTCTTCTAAATCTTTTCAAGTACGGTGCGGTGGAGAACTGTACTATAAGAACGTCTCCCTTTAATAATAAACCTACATAATATGAGTATATACAAGCCCCCAGGCCCACTTAACGTTAATCTCAAAAGTACAGAAAACACCTTCGCAAAAAGACTGATAACTTTCTAAAACTCGTATACCGCTAATGCGCTGTCTCGAAATTTCAACTTTGCCATAAGGGTTCAAAGTTATCTTTGCAACTTTGGGTTGGATGCGTATTTGAAAAAGTAAACCAACGAAACTTTTTCTAGGACCCTTAAGGTCACACTACTGAAGGACATACAAGTACGCTTCGTAACTGTAGGTTGCGAATAGGTACATTAAAACAAAGTGTGTCCATAAATGTGCAGCTGATAGTGCAGACTGGATATTATACATGAGTTTGGTGAGGACATTCGAGTTAGTCAAACGTGGATTTCGATTTTTTTATCTTGTGTTTTCTAGAGCGTTTGCTAATCATCTTCATCGTCATCATTTCAGCCGAAAGATGTCCACTGCTGGACATAGGTCTCCCTCATTGATTGCTACCACGACCAATTCTGTGCTGCTCGCATCCAGCGCTCCTGCAATATATCAATAATTCACCAGGCCGTCGGTTCACCGTCAGCCCACACTGTGCATTCCAGTACGCGGTTATATCTTAAGAACTCTTCGGCCCCATTAGTCATCGGCTCTACGAGCAATGTGCCCACTGCCACTTAAGTTTAGCGATTCTTTAGGCTATGTCTTCATTTCTAGCTCGATCTCGCAGTGGCATACTCATCCTCCTAGCATAGGCCTCCTCATCTGAGCCTTCTTATGAGGCCCATGGTGAGCGACCTCACAGTATGCGCACTAATTGATGATGATGATTTGAGCGGCGTAGCGAGGGCAGGGTGGGGCAGCTGCCCCGCGCTAGAAGATGTAGCTGGTCACTGATGTATATATTTTTTTCATTTTTAACGTAACCTGTCCTATTGCTCGTGCAGCATGTACCTTAAGGCATATTCTTGGTTTGTCTTCGCCTGCCCCCCACTTAACAGAATCCTGGCTACGCCCTTGTCAGAGAAGCCATAGTTTTCCATTCCTGATTATTGAGATCAAACGTATTCCCCTCCCCTATTTACTCCCTGGATTTTGGCTCTAGAATTATGATTACATTTAAATGAAAAAATCTAAAGCCAAAAAACTAGAGCGGAAATAGAGAAAATCGTAAATCGTCCTTCGCCGGGATATAGTTTTGACAGAAAGTTAACTGATATTTTACGAAATAAAACTCTAAACATTGACTGACAGACAACTAACGCACAATCTAAACCGGTAGATCTAGAAGCATGAAATTTTGCACAGGAGATTTTTGGGAATTCATTCTCTAAGTAGGTTTAATAGGTGATGAAAGTTTGCATGGGAGTTCCTAATTCTTGAAGTTATGAGGTGTTGCCCATGGGAAATCCTATCAGGCGCATGGCTTGTAACCTATAAATAAAACTTAAGTTCATTCCCTTTCTCAATAATCTATAAACCTATTTAAACGCAACTAACCTAACGTAACACGTACAAGGTGATTTCCTCGTCAGATATACAAGTTTAGAGGGTATGCAAAGCAGCGTTCCCAAATGGCCGAGTTTCGAACTTATCGAAACGCTGCAGCTTTCCCGAATAACAAATACGTGGAAGAAATTGTGAAATAACTTGAACGTTTTCCCTTTAATATTCACGAGGACTTAAAGTTCTTTATAACGTTTTGCATGTAAATATTTTTGAATGTATTCTAGATGGTTTTGGAGGTTTATCGATAGGTACTTATATCAACTTATCCTAACCCACCTAACCAAACGTTATAGAATTAGAATTAATATAAATGTTTCGTGACCTGTTTGTAACAAATTGTACGGTCTCGTATTTTCAACTACCAGCTGAAGAAATACTGATAGAATTGATTATTTGGAAAAAAGATTGAGTGCGACATATAAATATTGTAGTTTTTGTTTTAATTTATTGAATAATATAAAGTTACAGAAACATTATCCCGTGGCAAAGCCTTATATGTAGTATTTACAGACGATCAAATTTTGTACGGGCCGCACCACGGATTTGGTCCGCTCCGAACCAAATCCTTACGTCTTAATAGTCTGCAGACAATTTGTCGATCGATCGATAATACCAAACCACGAGGCTCCGTGAACTAGCGCGAACACAAATATGGCTGGTTTTCACGGGGTTCACGCGTGTTCGCGGCCTATCCCCGTTCAAAGTTGGTTTTAGGTGTCGACGTGAAAGGGTTCGCGTGCGTAAATAATTTGAGGCAATCATTGACTTATAATGGAGGCAATAAATAATGTATGGATTCTATCGCCATTTTTATTATTTTTAGTAACTAAGTAAATACGAGTTAGTTACCTACTTATATAGCATCATAAAATTGGTTAGTTAAATCCGTTCCGTTGGATTTTTAGTTAAATCCGTATCCAACACTTTTGTACTTGGTAGTTCTTGTAAATACAAATAAAATTGCGTTAAGGAATGAATCTGCTTCGGACATCCCGTAGATTGGATCGGCAATTACATTTCGCCTGTTTATTTTTTCAAAAACAATATGTTACTCAAATCTAACGTTGCAAAGACAACCTTGACCTTGTAAAAATAGAGTTCAAACTTTGAGATAACTCATTTCCAACATTCGAGCTTCGAAAGTAACAGTCGATTTGAATAAGCGCCTGTGTTCATACGGACGAAGTAGCCTGAACCTGCAGGATGTACTTATGTTCTGCAGGAAAACAAGAAGATGGGATCAGTGCTGGATGGGAGTGCCGCCGCGATAGTAACCCTCGGCTCCAAACCTTGGGGAACTGGGCTGAATGATCAGCGCACGCAGATCGACCGCCCGCCTGTCGACGGCCGGTCGTCCCCACCCACCATCATCATCATCATACGGACGTTCCTGCAGTTTGTTCCCAATCACAGCTAAAACGAGATTGGTGGTTGATTTGCTTGGAAACTATTCTCCAATTAGACCTGGAAAAGGGAATATTTACTTCACTTGTTTAGAATAAGTTTAGAATAACGTACAACAGTAAACCGTATTCCAAACAGACGAAGAGGTCTGTTTGGAATACGGTTTACTGTTGTACGTTATTCTAAACTTCTAACGATTACTTGTTTGTGACGGAGGATTGAGTATAGATCCTTACTATTTCAATGCTGTCTGATAATCCGGCTCGGTTTCGATTACGCAGTAGGAAAGGTAGTCGTTGCCGTAAAATTTGTCCTACGTTATCGCGATTGCAAACAGTTAATGAGGATATTAGCTGCCAAAGTTCCAAGCCGGATTGAAACAATACGAATCTCGTTGACCTCCGAAACGCAGATTTTGCACTTTATAATTCTATATTATAAGCTGGCTTATACAGTACAAGCTAGTTGTTTATTGAGCATCTTTTCAACCGGAATTTAATAATACCGTAAAGGCACACTATTCATAACGTCGCTTATCTAACAACACCGCTCAGGTTGAAAATTTGCGGTTTTTACATTTGAATTTCATTGGATAGAGCTACTCATTGCGCGTCGATCTACCAATCACATTCTAGACGTTTCGGCCAATAAGAGAACGGAATTCAAATGATAGTGACAGTCCGCAAGTCGGTTGGCCTTCCAACACCGCTCGTCATTGTTCGGCCATACTTTAAATAAATAAATCAGGGGATAATCTTTACACTAGTCCCAAAGTAAGCTCTAAACGCTTGTGTTATGGATACTAGACGACGATATACATACTTACATAGAGAAATAAATACTTAAATATACATTCGTGCTTATCACACAAATATTTGCCCTTACCGGGGATCGAACCCGGGACGCTAGTTTCGGAGGCAGGGTCACTACCAACTAGGTTAACCGCGTCGTCAACATTGCGCTCCGTGTTTATTTATTGTTTTTCATGAGTTTTCTGACTAAACTTGTATGAATAAAGATTTAATATTATATTTTATAATATAAGATTTATATTTATTTAGATATTTATTTAGATGTATTTGCGTATAATAGTTAACCAAACACTTTATGAGTTTATTGCCATGTACTAGGCGGTGTAATATTGCTTGTTTTTTGACTTACGCGTTGTTCCAAAGGTAAGATTTTTGGCTCTCCTGTAAAGTCGATCAAAATTACTTGAGCGGTGTTGTTAAATAAGCGACGATTAGCATTTCATTTAGAAATATTCTTTCTTCATAAATTATTTCTATTCTATTGTTTATTCTACGCAGGCAACTGTCCCTTTCACTGGTATAAATCAAGATGTACAGCGGCACATCTTCATTTATACCAGCTAGGAATATTCCCAAAGCCGGCATGTTTTTATATGTACGGCAATCTAATACGATACCTTTCGACTCAATTGGCGTAAAAGACAAAACACGACTAGGAATAAAATATCTGACACTTTACGCCTTGATTTCCTTTACGCCCTTAGTTTTAAGATATCGGTAATCTTTATAGAATGATCTTGGGAATATTACCGGCAATACATATAACCATTTCAGTCATGAATAAATCTTATTGTGTGATGTGTTTCATACAAGAGACACGTGTAGAAATGTTATGACGTGACGGAGTTCGCAGCGTCCGGAAGAACGCTGAGTGCTATCACAAATTGGGGGGCCCATTCTAATTCTAATTAAGACCGTGTCACACGCAGTCTTGTGGACAGGGCAGCGGTAAGTAGGTTTTTCTCAGCGTTTTACTTGTGCCTTGTATTCCTCGTTCGCTCGACCTCGAATTTGATAGGGTTCCGTATCGAATCCTGAAAATTTTTCTTTGCTGGTATACGTCAAGCGCCGTCTTGAAGATATTAAGGAATTGCATCTTAGCTCCTAATTGCTTTTTAATTTTAATTAGTAAAAAATATGTTGCTATCTGATGCTGACATTATTTGCTATCAGCCGCGCTACTTTTAGCAGACAAATGATAATATTTCTTCGCTTATTTGTACACTATGACTCGTCAGCTGTAATATGAGTTAACGTAACCGCCAAAAGTTGACTTTTCAGGAGAGCCAAAAAACGAAATTACAATTCAGAGAAAGAGTTGTAACTTTTTATATACCTCTCCTATTGCAATGACATTTATAGCAATTTTCTTAAAATGGTTAGACCAGTTAATTGAAAAACACCATATAAAGCTTACTAAATAAATATATATATAAATATAAACAAAACGAATTTTATACAATTTACCATGAAACAAGGAGTAAAAAACAAAGTAAAGTTACATTACAAGCAGGAAAATATTAATGAAGTGAATGATGTGACATTTTTAGGTTTAGGCGTAGACCAATACTTGAAATGGGAAACACAAATAAAAAATGTGTGCTGTAAAGTGAATAGATTTGTTTACGTGCTGGGTAGATTAAGGCGTACTACCACATTAGAAGCCACCTTAGCCGCTTACCATGGTTACGTAGGTTCACATTTGAGGTACGGTCTTGTATTAGGGGGATGGGGGATTTTAACAGAGTTTTTATAGCCCAAAAAAAGTGTCTGAGGGCTATATGCGGTCTAGCACCATATAAATCTTGCAAGCCTATTTTTAAAAAATTGCATCTGTTACCGTTGCCATGTTTATATATTTTAGAAGCGTGCATATTTGTGAAAAAACATATGTATTTATTTAAAACGGCGAAAAATATATTTATCCGTAATACCAGAAATCCTGGGAGGTTGGTACACGACTGTGTCCCAAGGAGTTCATTATACTCTAAGCACTGTTACACGATGTGCATGAGACTTTTTAATCAGTTACCGCTGGATGTGCAACAGTTGCCATTAAATATGTTCCGAAACAGCCTGTCAAAACTGTTACACCAAAAGCTGTATTATAATGTACAAATGTATTTATTGGATAAGTTTTAATTTTTGCATGCTATATAAATAGCTGAATAAGTTCTTTTATGTTACTGTACTTTACCATCTTTTTGACTATTCTATGCAAATAAAGAAGTTTGAAGTTTGAAGTTTGAAGTACTATCATAGTTTTAAAGATGACATGATACTTACTTCTTTTATTTAAAACAAATGCGATACTTTAAGATTTTTGAAAATACTAACAAAAGCCATAACGTAACTCACAGAACATACAACCTACTTTTTTCGCTTTGGTTCAATCCAGTCAGTACATTAAAAGGTATTTCCAAATCTGTCGTTTACATTAATCTACAAGGTGATTTTCATAAAATATAATATACATACTTAGTAGACTTTGACTTCAAAGTCTATGTCCATTTTATTTGGAGCTTTTTTGTGAGAGAAATGAACTAACTTTACACAGCTTTGTACCTCAAATAATCAACAATACGACAGGGTTTTGTCTACACAGTTTTGTTTCTATGACTAAGTGCTTTTTCAATGAAAGACGTAAACATACCATGCATGCGATCTATTATCGCAATGTATTACTTGTCACCGGATACATCATATGAAGAGTCCACGGAATAACATTGATTTTTCAGTACAATAATGTAATTTGTATTAAGGGCTTTTAAGACTTCATTTTTGTTTAAAAAAATCAGTTAGTTCTGACCGTTTTTTCCGTAGACTCTTCATTTGTTGCTCAAACTCCTAGACAGTGTGACCCACACAAGGGAGAAGGTAGCGATTAAATGAATTTTCGCTTCTCTGAATTAACAGCGTTTGCGTCACATAGAATAATGCGTCTATTTAGCGCGATAAATTACAGGAGCAATAAAGGCCAGCCAACGCTGAGGCACTTCCGCATTCCGCGATGTAAAACCGGAAATAAAGTTTCAGCCCGTACAGTATTCATTATTATCTTCGTAGTGAAACTGTTTAAATGTCACGGTAGTTTAATCATAATTTGCAATTTAAACGAATCACGACTTCTTCACACTTTAGCTAGGGAGCTGGGCGCCCAAATTTCTATATGATTTGATCGCTTGGCAGACCTGAATTGTTCGATTAATGACAATTTAAAAAAAACTCTGCCACCATGGTAGCGCTGCGTTTTCAATTGACAGCGTTTCAACAATTAAAAAAAAAACAGTGTCCTAAATCATTTGTTCGTGTCCGCCTCTTGGACTGATGGTCAGAATTATCCTCAAAACGATGAACATCGAAGAGGCAGACGTGCAGGGCTCTGTTTTATAACGGGACGAAGTTGCAAAAATGTAAATGAAAATAGATTTAGGTACTTAATCATTTGTTCGTCGTTCTCGTTGCGTCCATTCGATTCATTAGGACTCACCGCATAGAAAAAAAAGGTGGCAGACGTCTAGGTCGCTGATTTTCTTATGTACGATTTTTTTAAGTTGTAACTCAAAAACGCAGGGACATACGGCTTACATTTACTGGACCAAATCGATTTGTATTGACATATAAACTTTCATCCCCATCAATATGAAAGACGAACAAATCATATACCCAAATGGCACCCAGCTGCCTTACTATTATTATTAATGCGAAAGTTTGTGGGTGTGTGTGAGTTAGTATGTTTGTTACTCCTTCACGCTTCAACGGCTGTGGGGATTTTAATGAAATTTTGAATGAAGATAGCTTATATATACCCTGGATTAATATATAGGATACTTTTCATCTCAATCCCATGCTAACAAAGTAGTGGGCACATCGAGTTAAACGCCTTTTGTTTCGTTAATAAGGATTTTAAATCGTTGTCATTCTCGACAAGAAAAAAAAACAAATTCCTGATTACGTCTTACTGCTAAACAACCAACCTATGCAGGTTTCACGATGCGTCGATGCGAAGCAATAAACCGGTGCGTTTGTATGAATGTGGAGCCAGAAATAGCTCCAATTTTGTTGCTTCAAATTGTGCGCGCGGACTTGGTTTCTATTGCGTTATTATTCTAAGCGTGGTAGATACAGATTTCAAAGCTGCGCGTTAGACCACTAGACTAGCAATGTACTTACACTGCACAGCATTATACTGGATGACGAGCACACAAACCTATCTGAAGGTGAAATCTGATCAAAGTTTATACAAGTTGTCATTTTCACGGAACATTCAATCAATCAATATATTTATTTGTAAAACATAGGTAGGTGGTACAAAGGTGGTACAGTAAGTGTCATGTGTCACTATGCTTAGCCATGCATGAGACATACAAACATGCAGCATGCATTACATGCACATAGTTTTTATATAGGTACTTCAGTGTTACCTCTTATTAAAATGCATCTATTAAATATTCTTGTATTGAGTAATATGCTTTTTTTGTTAAGAAATCATAGAACATTTTTTTAAAGTGTGTTTTAACAGCCATCGTATTACCATTCACGCGCTAAAGAGGAGTATGAACCTACGGCTTTTCATACAAAAGGCGATAACGATTTCCACCCCTTGAATGTTAACCGATTTTGATCAATTATTGAGTGGTTGTCAGTCGGAACAAAATCTAGGTCTATAGGTTTTGGTTTTTTCACTATAATCAGTAAATTCAATTCTATTGCTGTTTTATTATTCTCATTCTTTCGGTGATTATTTGACTTTATTGATCTTTAATCAATATTCAAAAAACGTTTAGAAGTAGATTTTTTTCTGACTGACAACCTATTAAAAATTAGTCAATAAAAATGGTGCAAATCGTTATCGCCTTTTGTATGAAAAGGGTGAGTTTTGCCGTTGGTTCACAGTCCACTTTAATTATTTTTAGACGCGATCGTGCCTAAACGCTTATTTCTCACTAAAATAATTCTATGTCTTGAATTAATCAGAAACACTGTTTAAAGACAAACAGACCTATTCTAGACGCAAAAACGCCATTAAAATGCTTTATCACTTTGCTGCCCGAGATCTCGCTTAATTAAATGCGACCTCATTCCCTTACTCTATTAGCGAACTACAAAAACAGGCCATCCCTTAATTCGGCGTTAAATGAAAGAAAACCCAGACGTTGATGGAGGCCGTCGCCATGGCCAATCTGTCTGCGAACGAACTAGGCAACTGTCACCACCATTAAAACTAAACTTGGCCTATAGGCGGACCACTTTAATGAGACGGGGTAAGTATTAGGTTCAGGGAGAGAGCAAAGGTGAGTCGATAAAGATGTCAATGTATCAACATGTTCATCGACTAGTCGACTGACAGAAATTTAAATGCATTCAAATAACTTCCGAAATTCTTAGTCTATGGACGCATGACATTTGTGACCGTCTCCATTTTCAAACTAGTAATGATAAGTTTGACAACCAATCAAGCTGAAACCGACCGACTTTTGGAACATTAAGTGCAATGTAAAGTCAATTGTTCATTTTAAGGGTATTTATTGAAACAACAACATAATAAACTTATACAACACAGGATAATTATGTATCAGTGGCAGCGCGTGAGGGTAAGCCGGTGCATACTTTCTTATTATAATATTATTAATTACTTCTTGTATTAATATAAAAATTGCATATCACATTATTTTTTTATGTAAATACATACAATATTTAATGGGTAATAATATAGTGTTTAAAAATAGAAATGATACACCGGCTTAACTTTACGCCTCTGATAGTATATTTTATACTGACCTTGGTTAAAAGCTGTCCTTACGTTGTGCTTTACACGTTAAGGCGCTGAAAAGACTTAAACTTTACTTAAACAGTTTTTTTAACAAAACTATTTGAGTTGGCAAAGCGAAAAAGATATGTTCATATTCTTTATTATTATTGAAAACTTTTTTTCACTATTTCAAAAGCATGATTTGATGTAATCGAATCAAAAATCGTGAAGTTACGTCTGAAATCCTCTTTAAACAGTTCTATGTCTCATATTTAGGGTTCCGTAGCTCAAAAGGAAAAAACGAAACCCTTATAGGATCACTCGTGCGTCTGTCTGTCTGTGTGTCCGTCTGTCACAGCCAATTTGCTCTGAAACTACTGGACCGATTGAGCTGAAATTTGGTATACATATGTAAGTCGGTGACCGCAACACGGACGCGTGACGTAAATATATGAATTTGAAACAATTTTGGGGGGTAAATCAGAAAATTAAAAAAAAAGTTATGCAATCTATATTGTGTGACATATCAAATGAAAGGGCTTATTATGAGGACTTTTAATATATTTTTTTCTGAATTTTAAATAAAATAGTTTGGAAGTTATAAAGGAAAATAGGCGAAAATTGACCATTACCCCCCCTTATTTCCAAAACTACTGTGGCTAACATTTTGAAAAAAATACAAAAAATAGTTCTTTACCTATAGATTACAGGAAAACCTATAAGAAGTCTATGGTATTTAAAGTAACCTAGTAAATTGCAGATAATCATGTACGGAACGGAACCCTCTCCACGCGAGTTTAACTCGCACTTGTCCGGTTTTTTAACTTATGGGTCTATAATTAATAACGCCTTTACTAAAAACTTAACAAAATTATATTATACGAGTAGTGTGTTTACTTATATAATTCATCCGTCTTTTATTTTCCCAATACAAATAACCACATAGTGTTTCTCGTTCACTCCAGTGCAAACAGTCAGTGACCGATCACTCAAGGTCATTGGCTCTTGTCAGCGTCTTAAATGAAGTAATTTAATCAACGAACTAATACAAATCGGAATATGAAAAATTGTTTAACGTAAAAAGCTATCTTTTCCTAATCGAATCAAGATTAAAGCGATCCACTTTGCATATCGTCTTGTCGTCCATCTTTCGATGGAAATCGCATGAAAAATTGAATGAAATCGAATGAAATGCAAATGCGCGGATAAAGGAAATGCAAATGGATTCAGAATATTTATTAGGCTCGAGTTGGAGGCAGTGACTGCGAGTTCGACCATGGCAACTCAGTTTTTACAATAGCTCACTTTATTCTTGTCTCATTTTCTAATTACTTTATTCCGTTTATTCCCGGAGTCAGTCTTACTTGGCCTACAGTTGATTGTAAAACACATTCATAGGGATAGGCTTACCTCTACTACTTACAACTTTGTAAGTCCCACGCCGTTGAGCTGTCTACAGTTGACGGTAAAACACATTCATAGAGATAGGCTTACCTCTGCTACTTACAACTTCATAAGTCCTACGCCTTTGAGTTGTCTACTGTAAACAACTCAACGGCGTAGGACTTACAAACTTACTTACAACTGCAACAGTTGTTTTTTTTTATGTCATTGACTGACAAACGACCTGACGGCCCACCTGATGGAAAGTGGTCACCGCCGCCCATGGACATCTGCAACACCAGAGGTGCTGCCAATGCGTTGCCAGTCTAGGGAGGATGGGGAATGGGGATGTGATGGGGACCAGGGAATAGGCCTCCGGGTCTCGTCTCGTCGTCCGGTAAAATACATCCATAGAGATAGGCTTACCTCTACTACTTACAACTTCATAAGTCCTACGCCGTTGAGTTGTCGAGTACAGTGAAGGAGTTCCGGAGTTCGACGAATCTCCTAGTTTTGAAAACTTAAGCAAGCAATTAACTCAGGGTTGCCAACTCTTAATAGAGGTTAATTCTAAAAGAAAGTCGAAAAATCCGTAAAAACCTAAGTAAGTCCCTAAGTTAAGTCATTAACCGCCGTTTTTTGATAGGCTCTCTTTACCACAGAACAAAAACCCATAACCATACCATACTATGTCAGTGTTGTCAGTACATACGACGCCAATTACGGAGAACAGTTCTGAAAAGGACAGTTTACAATGCGAACCGATGGGTAGATAACGTTTAAAAAAACAATGTGGTGTAGCGCTTTGGAAGAAAATGCGTTGAAATTGATTGTATCTGGAATCATTGTTTAAAAATTAAGGAAACATTCTAAAAATATACAACATAAATACATAACCCACTTAAAAAAATTGTTCCGCGGGTGACGGATCGCTCGCTAAAATTCTGTTAGATACCTACGGCCCTAGGAAGATTGACACAGGGATAACTTAACCCCATCTTATCTCTCTGACTATCTCCTTCGTCGGCACTAGTGTAAGAGAGACGCACTTAGAAATAAGATGCTAAACTTATCCTCGTGTCAACCTAGGTAGAGCCGCTGCTGTCAGTTTTCTTAAAACTTGCAATGGGGAAGTTGCATGAAAATCAAAATAAGTTTTAAATGAAAGTAAAAGTAAACAAATTCATATTACAAAAAAATCAGATCATTTTGACTCTTTTTTTTATTAAGGGTCAAAATTAGTGAAAAATATTTATTGTTTTTAGGGTTCCGTACCTCAATAGGAAAAAAAGGAACCCTTATAGGATCACTCGTGTGTCTGTCTGTCTGTCTGTCTGTCTGTCCGTCTGTCACAGCCAATTTGCTCCGAAACTACTGGACCGATTGAGCTGAAATTTAGTATACATATGTAAGTCGGTGACCGCAACACGGACGCGTGACGTAAATATATGAATTTTAAACATGGGGTCACTTTTGGGGGGTAAATTAAATTTTTTTAAAAAAAAGTTATGCAATCTATATTGTGTGACATATCAAATGAAAGGGCTTATTGTGAGGACTTTAAATATATTTTCTTCTGAATTTTAAGTAAAATAGTTTGGAAGTTATTTAGGAAAATAGGCGAAAATTTACCATTCCCCCCCCTTATTTCCGAAACTACTAAAATTTAGAACAAAAATACAGAAAATAGTTCTTTACCTATAGATTACAAGAAAACCTATAAGAAGTCTATGGTATTTAAAGTAACCTAGTAAATTGCAGATAATCATGTACGGAACGGAACCCTCTCCACGCGAGTTTAACTCGCACTTGTCCGGTTTTTAGTTCTGATTTTAGTATTTTGGACATCCTCATCAAATTTATGTCATGTTTTATTTCTACGATGTTGGTCTAAAAACAGAATTTTCTGAAATAATTGCAGATTTCGTTTAAACGTCATACATTTTGTAAAGTCTAACGACCGCTGTGACGTCATAGCTGTTGTCCATTTTGTATGGAGTGTTTTTGCGAGTGGTATGAACAATGCCTTTTCAAAGCCTCATCTACACTAATATTATAAAGAGGAAAGATTTGTACCTATTTTTGTATGTTTGTATGTTTGTAATGAATAGGCTCAAAAAGTACTGGGCCGATTTAAAAAATTCTTTCACCAATAGAATGCTACATTCTTCCAATTTGACATAGGCTACATTTCATTTTGAAAAAAAATAGGGATCCTTGGTAAAATTTGAACAATGTAACCGAAGGTGTAGAAAAATGAGCCTTAAAATGTCTTTCGTCGAATGCGCTGCCGAAACTATTAGCGATAGAACAAAATAATGTACAACAATATTGAAGAACATCATATTGTCTACAAAAAACTCCGCGGTAGCATATGTCCAACTATTGTAGTTATGTCACTACAACAACTTTTTTCATTTTAAACATTAATGAAAATGCTAACCAAATTAAAACCATGCTATTTATGTGTTTATATTAATCCTTATCCAAATAAATTATTTTATGGTCAAGACCATTTAACTACCTATAAAATAGTTTTTAAATTATTTAAATTGGACTTTCCATTCAAAAGATATTACGAATTAAAAAATTCAAACAGTAAACAAAACAGGAGTGGGGCGTGCACGTCTGTAAGATAGGTAGCCGCGCGGCTCAGTATTAGTTGAAAGTTGTCAACGTTTAATTTAGACTGTATATATTTTATTCGACTCTGCTTTTATTCTAATTACTTAAAAAAACCATAGTAAAAATGTATATAATATCCTATGTAAATATTACTTATTTAAGTGCCCGCCACTTAAACCATCAAAGAAATGGCTAATGACAAAAAAGCTGTAAAGGTTGTTTATAAGGACATTCTGTAGTCGGTAGGTATATTTAGTATCAGCATTGCACCCGTGCGAAGCCGGGGCGGGTCGCTAGTAACTCATAAAATAATCAACATTAAAATGTTTTGCGTACACAGATCGGTTTCTATTACTCAGCACTTTCCAAAACACGATGAAATTTTTTTTATGCATCTTCCCTATTTTTAATTTTTTGCCTATTATTTTGTTTTCTTAAATAAATATACGCTAAACAATAGAACGATAAAGCGTGTTGCTTAATGACGTTATAAAGTATAGTTGATGCGCCACTTAATGGAAGGTAACAGATGTGACAATGAGCACTAAAACACACGGGGAGATATTATAAACAGCCTATTGTGATTACACATGCTATTACGAAATGAATAAGTAGTCATTTTTGCCCATAGCTTCGTCAGCCTAGAATTCGTTTATCGCTCGGGAACTGTGAATTTTTTGCGGGATAAGAGTACCATACCAGTACCAAGTCACTGACGAATCCTGCAACTAACGCTGTTAAAAAAAAATCGATCGAAAAACGATCTGTAGCTCTTTTGAAAGTAAAAGAAGAACCAACAGTAAACAGATTTCCACATTTATAATATTAGTAGGTAAGAATAAGAATTTAATCATAAGCTTTTAAGAGTGACTTTAACACATACGTTTTTTTTTAAATAAACGAATGTTTTTACACTACCTAGCCCGGAAAGATGATAGATGATCTCAACTGAGGCTGCAAAACTGCGAATAGTTATAAAAATTAATGAAACGTTCCTTCTATGTGTTAACTCAGGCCAACAATATTATTGTTACTAATTTTTAACTTAATAACAACTGAATAACATTCCACACAATCAGAATACGTCGTGTTTCATATCACATTAAATCGACCAATGAGAATGCTTGATTTGTAATTGGTCGCTGAGAAAAAAGTACCTAACCTTTACTTTTACAATATGAATGATATCGGCTGCTAAAAAAGATCTCGTTTAAAAAATATTTTAAGAAATAAAAATAGGCGCGAGAAAGTTATTGTGTCGGTATTGTGTCTGGATTGTAAAATGAATTCTTCTAGTGACGATTGTGTTATGGACACTCTCACGTCTACAAAAATTGATGAAGTGCAAATTTTGTCGTTAAAACTTTATCTCGTGGAGGTACAACAAACATCGAAATCTTTCTCCGAAAGTGTTCTGCCGGCATATTATAATGTTGACAAAGTTTCAAAAAACAAAAATCCTTCTTTTTGTAGGTAATTCTATTCATTCTATTAAAAGCAACAACAACATAACTTAAAATAAAAATATACACAAATTGCCGACTTGAAAAGCCTTTCGGATGGATACAAATTCAGAACATCTAAAGTTTCGAGCGTTGTAAACGTTGAGAATTTCCTTAGGACGCTTGGTGAGATTTATTTAGCTGTAAAGGTAGGCTGAAAATAATTACTATCCAGCTCTACAACAATGTACTATTTTCTAATGCCACAAAATCTCACTATTTGGGAATAAACATTGAATCAGAAAGGAAGGAAGGAATATGAGAAGCCCTTGTTATGAATCAACTCTTGCAATATAAAATATCATAAAAAACCTGCTTCTCCAGTCTCAAGAGAAAAGGCAACCGCCGGCACTTTCGCGAATTCTCTATGCATTATTCATAAGCGTGGGACCTCTCTTTTTATAAATAGGGACCCTCAAAATAATATTAATATCAAAATATCATAACTTCATTGTTAGGGCAGGGGCATGTTGCATATTTAAAAAATATAAATATAGAGTTTTCAAATTTCCCTTGAAGCTGAAACCAGGAGAAAGTTATTAATAGGAAAACTAGTATTTATCAATGAAATATATATGTTACACGTCATTACAATTTCACACATTTAACATGCCGTTTTCGCCATCAGATAGGTAGGTAAATTTAGAGGTTATATTATGTTATACCAGTGTTTTTCAATCTGCTTGAGAACGAGACCAGCAATTACAAGTTAAAAAAAATCTGGCGACCCCCAGAACACTATGTCAGTGGTTTCAACGACGGTATTTAAAAACCTGGCTTGCGTCCGTGACCCCCTACGGCCCTAAAATGAATGACACAAAGATAATATATACCGTGTTATCTCTAAGTGTGTCTCTCTCACAATAGTGATAACGAAAGAGATAGTCATAGAGATAAACAGGATTAATTTATCTTTGTGTCATTCATGCCGTTTGCACCCCCCACTAATTTTATACCATAGTAAAACATTACATTGCATTTATTTTTCGCTTGTTCCCTAACATTAACATGTAACGAGTTGGTAAACTCAAGAGAGGGTGCCAATCAGGAATCAGGATAACTTGGGGAACACGCATCGTCCTAAAGATGGCGTACACCGCCTAGGAGTTGTTTGATTTAAACATTCAAAACAAGCCAAACCCGTGTGTCAAACTTTTACAATTGAGATGGATTGACAAGTGTACCAGAAAAGTTCAATTAAACATTCAAGATTATTCTTACGGTGAGAGAAAATAACGCTAGGTAAACCGCACATTTCGGCTGTGCAATTTAAAAACCTAGTACCTAAGGGATACGATTTTTTTTATAGGAGAGCCAAAAAAATGCAAAGACCCATTTTTTTTTGGAGGGGTCCCTTACTAGGTTTTGAAATTGCACAGCCGATTTAGGTAACTATGTAGTTAGGGAGCTGGGTGCCATTTTGGTAGACGATTTCTTCGTCTTTCATATTGATAGAGATGAAATGTTATGTTAATACAAATCGATTTGGTCCAGTAAATGAAAGTCCATGCGTTTTTAAATAACAACTTCAAAATCAGAAACGAGGCCGATTGCAGTGTACCATGCCAAGTCAGCATTTCAGTTGGTCACGTATTCCAAAGGGTAGGAGTGTGCCGGAAACCGAGCCCACACCAACTTCAGACGCGTCAGCGGTCAGCGACGGCTGTTATAAAATAAATTTTAGGGCGCCTACATGTCCAATCTTCCCATTTTTAAATGCTTTTACGTTAAAGATGATTATGCTGCGATCGCGCCGCTTTCCTGCTGCGCCCATTATGTGACAGAGCCTTAAAAGCAATAAAGGGTTGATACGTAAGACGAGTACATTTTACAAACAGTGCCTCTATGCGGGAACGCTAAGTGACGTTGTAGCAACTCGCGAGCGAGATTTCTCAGCTCAGTCTTCCGCACGACGCGTAGTGCGTAAGAGTGAGATGAGAGTCTCGCTTGCGGGTCGCTGCAGTATCACTTAGACGTTCCTGAATAGACGCCCAGGTATGCATTTCCTATTTTATTCACAAAATCAAGACACAGTTAAGGAATTAAAATATTACTAGCTGACCCGTGCTAATTTTAGCACTGTATCGTTATCTAACACCGGATAATAATAATAACAGTATAATAAAGTGAGAATAAGTAAATGCAAGTATTATTAGTAAAAGATATTTTATTTTTGAGAGATAATACACATTGTAGGTCAATACCTAGCCTACCCGACGCGCAGCGCCATCGGTTGACATTAGTCTGCATGTGAAAAAAGTAGTCTGTGCCCATCACACATGTTAGATAAACAGACTGACAATAGATGGCGCTTGCCAATCGCGTGTTTTTTTTTTTAACGAAAACGATAAATTTAATCTATTTGTGTAGTTTTGTCTCAAAGCGACAAACATAAGATTTAAAATGATGTTTAAATCATTAATTTTGGTAGAGAATTAACGGAGATAGAGACCGTCTTCACAAAAACACCTTTTAGAAATGCTATATATGATGATTGGTGCCACGATACGATACGATAGCTTCTCATGCATTCAGCTTGAATCTAGTAAGATGCCCTTTTGAATACGTAATCTATTGCCAGGGTCAGATCACGGTTGAGTGACAACATTCAACTAAATACTTGAACTAGGTACTCTAGATTTGTTTAAACTTACTATATTTTTAAGTAAATAAGTGAGGCTGCTTTGATTCATAAAATAGTGAGAAAATAATCGCTAAATGACTGGATTTGATTTTCTCTTACCGAACTGAAAAATTAAAACAAAAGCTAGGGAAATTCTGAAATCCGCAACGTAAAAACCACCGCCGCACTGTCGTTGACAGTTTGATTCTGTAAAAAGGAATAAAAATTTATACTGCAATGAAACAAACATTTTATTTTCATACTTTAAGCGCTATAATTCCATTGAGAGTAAAACATTTCCTAAAGTCAGATTTTTAACTAGCTGGACCGGGTCAGTTACAAATCTCCGCTTTTTTTTATACGTATAAGAGGAAGGTAAACGGTCATCAGGAGCCATATACAAATAAAAAACCGGACAAGTGCGAGTTAAACTCGCGTTGAGAGGGTTCCGTTCCGTACATGATTTTCTGAAATTTACTAGGTTATCTTAAATACCATAGACTTCTTATAGGTTTTCCTGTAATCTATAGGCAAAGATCTATTTTCTGTATTTTTTTCAAAATTTTAGCCCCAGTAGTTTCGGAAATAAGGGGGGGGAATGGTCATTTTCCGCATATTTTCGTGAATAACTTCTAAACTATTTTACTTAAAATTCAAAAGAAAATATATTTAAGATCCTCACAATAAGCCACGATATAGGTGGCATAACTTTTTTTTTAATTTTCTAGTTTACCCCCAAAAAGTGGCCCCTATGTTCAAAATTCATATATTTACGTCACGCGTCCGTGTTGCGGTCACCAACTTACATATGTATACCAAATTTCAACTCAATTGGTCCAGTAGTTTCGGAGCAAATTGGCTGTGACAGACGGACAGACAGACAGACAGACAGACACACGAGTGATCCTATAAGGGTTCCTTTTTTTCGTTTTGAGGTACAGAACCCTAAAAACAAAGAAGCGAAGATTTGTAACTCAACAACAAACTGTCAGTTTACTCCAGCTGATTAAAAATCAGACTTTGAAGAAGAGGGAAAACGTAGTCTGAAACATTACAATAAAATAAAGTACTGGTAGTAGTACATTCATTATTACCTTTATCTATTACTCACATCACAATCCCACCACAAACGTAGAAATACTTTAATAACGCATGTAATAATTTACGACCAACTGTGTCAACTTTGCTTCCCAGGGTCAAATATGCCAAAGTCTACTTCACGAGATAAATTCAAATATTATTCAAAAATGGTATTTATCTACACCCATATCATAAAACCTCCATAGTGTAATCAAAAACCGTAGGAAATGACCACCATTGTGACAACCAATTAGGACAAAGTTGTTTGTAATTTACATTTTAGTTGAAAATATGAATAGAGAGAGAGAGAGAGAGAGATTTGAGAGAGAAATCGTTTATTATCTATTAGTGGATACATCTTTCGGTTCCCGCAGGATTGTGTCAGCTAACTTGTGTCTAAAAGATCTGTGTGAGCTGGACGTGTTATGTCACAAATGTAGGATTAAAAATGCTATTATCAATACTTATGCTTCATATGTTACATTTGCCCGTATATTATTTATTTAATTCTAAGGGGGCGCGGAGTTGCTGCCCCTCGAGGCCAGCGTCTCATATCTTTGTTCGGGTTGTACACGATTTCGCCTATTCTACGATTTGTTAATAGAGGGTTAAATTCGCCGTGAGTCAGGTAGACGTCCCCGGGGGTGTCGAGATCTTCTATACCCAATATTGCGATCTTATCCAGCATTTTTTGATTAAGGTCGGCAGCCCGGAGGTGCCACGCCTCGAAGTCTGAAATTTCCCAGAGCGTCTCCGTGTGTAGACGTCTCGAGAACTGGCCAGCACTCTTTAGCGCCATTCTGTATTGTCTCTCGATTTTTTGCAGGTTCGAGTTACTGTATCTTGATAGTAGCTGTACCACTCCATAGTCCATGATAGGGAGGATGCAGGCTTGGATGATAGCAAGTTTCACTTGGAGTTCCGTCTTGGCATGGAAGCCGATGATGGGTCCCAGAGCACCTCTTACTTGTTTCAGTTTCTTGACGATTTTTTCGGTATGCGGGTTCATTTTTAGGGCCTTATCGAAAATTACTCCTAGATATTTTATTTCTTTTTTGTAGATGAATGTCTGATTTTTGATTTTGACCGTTGTCCTAAACTTTTTCTTCTTCGTGAACAGGATACATTCGGTTTTATCTACGTTGCATTTCAATCCCCATCTGTCGTAATAGCACACAATAGTTTCGGCCGCCCACTCCGCTCTCATGGTAGCGTGGTCGGGGTTCGGAGCTCTGTTGAGAATACATAGGTCGTCCGCATATTGCGACAGCTTCAGTCCTCTTATTTTGTCGTGACTATCCCATATATCGTAGACATATAGGTTGAAGATGATCGGGCCGAGGATCGATCCCTGGGGCACCCCGTGTGGTATCTTTTTTTCTTCTCCATTCGTAGTCCGAAATCTTCCTTTTAACGATCGGTCTTCCAGGTAGTTTTCTATTATTTTTATGTCGTTGTTGGGAGCGTCAGCGTTTTGTAGTTTCTTAATCAGGCCTTTGTGGTTAATAGAGTCAAACGCCTTACTCAGGTCCGTGCATATCATTGAAACGCTCTCCCCAAGTGCCAATGCATCCGTTATTATTTTACCAGTGCGGAGAATCTGCGTGGCCGTCCCTCTGAATCTAGTAAAGCCGTGTTGGAATGGCGGTTGCATTTTGCTGACCGTGCCCTGTAACCTTGAGAGTATTAGTCTTTCACACAGTTTCCCCATTATATTGAGTAGCGTGATCGGTCTGTAAGAGGCGGCTTGTCTGTGGTTTTTGCCGGATTTATGCAAAAAGATGCATTCACCGAGCTTCCACCGTCTCGGGAAATAGCCCGCAGCGATCACGTAGTCTGCTATCGGTTTAAAAGCTTCAAGAAAAACATCTCCTCCCAGTTTCAGTGCGTCCGCTCTGATCTGGTCAGGTCCCGGAGCCTTCTTGTTTTTGAATTTTCTCAGTTCTAGGCGTATCTCTTTCGTCGATGTTCTGTCCAGAGGTTCGAATGGAGTGGTTTTCTCAGAGCCCTCGTCTGCTGGATTTATGTTGGCTTGTTTAACTATGGCTGCGTCCACGAGCGCGTCTATGATTTCTTTTTCACTCGTACACCCTTCGATATTAGGAAGTTTCATGTTTGGGGCTTTCATGCTTCTTTGGATTTTCCACATTTTCACTCTGCTGTTCGTCGGGTCTTCCAGGGTTTTTAGCCAGCTTTGTTCTCTGAGGTTCGTGAGAGCATCATTTGTTAATTTTTTTAGTCTGTTGTACTCGGAACGCGAAATTTGGGTTACCTCGGGGTTTGCGTGATTTCTTTTCGTCCAGGCTCGCGTCTTTGCTCGGTTCCTTTGACTAATCAGTTCGTTTATTTCGTTTGGGAGAAAGTCTCTTCTATTGTGTTCTTTAAGTGGTGCATGCAAATCCAAGGTGTCCGTGATGGCCTTTTCTAGATTTTCTATGTATTTCTCGCACGATTCGTCATCGTGTATTGGTGAGAGGTCAGACGTTTTTTCGCAAAGAGTGGCCATGTAGGCCCCCCTGCTCTTTTCACTTTCCGTGATCTTACTCATGTTTCTTGTGAGTTAACTTCGCGGTCCACGTTCAGTTTGATATCTAGGATCCATGGAAGGTGGTCTGAACCGACTGATGTGATTTGTTTCATTTTAGGGTCCTCTGCTTCTTGCAGTTGATGCGTGACGATTGCAGCGTCGAGAATGTTGTTGCCTTGGTTTGTTGGTCGCGATGGGAGACCTGTGTGTTTTAATTCACATACTCCTTCCTGTTGTAGTTTCTTCACGAGGGTACCAAGACCCGCGTCTCTGGAGTGTCCCAGCTGTCTCATTCGTAGGTTCAAGTCTCCTATTATGAGCGACGGTTCGTCCATGAGCGTATCTTCAAGTTCGTCTCTAGTGTGGTGTTGATCTGGGATAGGAAAATAGACCCCTTTTATCTTTATATATTCACCGGAACGATGGTCGAAGACTAGTTTGATCGCGACACCTTCGATCTTACCGTCCTCTTCTTCCCATCCCGGTGTAAGCGCACTTTGAGTCCATCTGAGTCCCTTGGCTATATACATCGCGGTTCCCAGGTGAGTCTCTCTGCTGTGCGTTATTTTATCGTAGTTCAGTATATTAAATTTTAATTTCTCAAAGTTAACTTTGCACTCATTTATAATGATAATGTGAGGCAAGTGTTTATCCACTAGCGCTTTTATTTCTATAAATTTATTTTTCAGGCCTTGGGCATTGACGTGAAGTATTCTCAGTTTTTTGAAGTGTGATTTAACTGCCATTGAAATAGGCATAGATACATTGTGCTAGCTTCATGGCGTCTTCTTGTGTCATCACAAGTCTACTTGTTGCCACGTTGGGTTGTTGAGCCAGCTGGACCTGTTGCACTTGTAGCGTCGTTTCGACGGCGACTGTCTCTCTTTTTGGCTCCTGTCTGGGAAGCGGGGGGAATTCACTAGCCCTGTCGGCGAAGGATATTCCCGAACATGTGAAGCTTCTGGCTATTATTTCATTCTTCCTGGCTTCTTTCTCGCTCATCTGTTGTAATTTTTGTTCATTTTTCTTTAGTTCATTTTGGAAGACCGGGCAGTTCGCGTTGTTAGCTCCGTGGTCGCACTCCTGTCGACACGCCCGGCATACTGTCACTTCCCTGCCTTCGATTGTTATTTGGATCCTAGGCGACAGTTGTGGCCCATGGCACGATTGTTTTGTGTGATCAAATCTGTAGCACTTTTTACACTGTACTATTCTGTTCATGTTTCTGCGGTATGGTTCCGCGTTAATTCTCGGGGCTCCAAAAAATCTTTCTGAAGTTGATTTCATTCTAGATATTATCTCCGTGGCTGTAAACGTTTTGTTACCCCGTTTAGCTGGGAAGATTACGAGATGCAGACTACCCTTCTTGTTTAGATTGTTTATTTTTGATGGCCTGATGTCGATGCATCTTTCTATTTCGTCAATCTGTTCTTGTTCTGATTCTCCGTATGTTTCATTTCTAATTACTATTAACACATTGCTCTCTCTGTCCGCAAGCGGTCTGGGGGCGATGTAATTTATTTTTCCTTCAAAGCTGTTCAACTGGTCTATCATGGTTTGACGAGATTTAGTCGTCTTAGGGTAAAATCTCAGTTCCCTTCTAGTTTTCGTGAAGTTGTACGGCACATCGTTCTGTTTCGCACATTCTCTTAACTTCTTTAGTTTATCACCCTCGTCTAGGTCTTGAGGATTCGTTACTCTGATTTTGGGGATGTGTGAGTTTTCTTTAGGAGAGTTTGTGAGCGTTGAAATTTCACTCTCTTCTCTGCTTCTCTTGTTGTTAATGGTGCGCTGTTTCTTTTGTGGTGGTGAGCGCAGCCCTCTATCAGTCGTCTCTTTGCTTATTTGAGCGCGTAACGGCTCAAATCTATTACTTGTTGTTATAGTTATGCCGGACGGTTGAAAATATGAATGTCTTCTCGAAGTGACTGTGTGATGTGAAAATGCGCCAGATATCGGAAATATGCAGCCACGATTGTAACAAATAACTTGTTGCCAGAAAATATTGTTTCTGAACACATCATGGAGGATTTATAATATGTGTGTAGATAAAGTTATGTATGCAACTCTGCATAATTTGGCCTTAAAACACACGTGCGATCTTATTATAAAACTCGCTAAAGCTCGTTTCATGAAAACCGCACTAGTGTTTTAAGGCCTATCATTATGCAACCGTTGCATAAACTACTATTACACAATAACTTCCAGAAGGCAAACTATTATTTTATTAGGATACTAATGGTAACACTGTTTACATTTCCGGCCAGTTCATGTCACAGATTTTGAAATATGGCCGTTTAGGAGGAGTGTGAACCTACGGCTTTTCCGTACAAAAGGCGATAACGATTTCCACCCCTTAAATGTTTTCATCAATTTTTGATAGGTTGTCAGTCAAAACAAAATATAGGTCGATACCTTTTTTTTGTTTGAATATTCATTTGTTGTCGCTTGTGGCAATGAATTAAGGATGTATACCCAATATATCGATTTGTATATTTTTCTCTGAAATTGAATAGTATGGTAGTATTAGTCGTTTCGCATAAGTGTTATAAAAAATAAAACCACTTTATCGTTCTTTTAAAGGATATGATAAATGACATTTAAGATTACATGTGTTATGTGCTGTGCCTATGTTATTTGTACCGGAAGTTGGTTAAACATACATACATACATATTATCACGCCCGAAATCCCTATTGGGGTGGGCAGAGCCACAAGAGTACTTGTGGCCACGTTCGATTAATTAGTCCTAAGATGGTATGATGAAGTTGATTAAATTACAAGAAAAAGCGACAAATGTTTCTGTCTCATAGTACTTTTATAATATGAAAATGTATTTTCTATAACTTTGTACTCTCCTTGATTAATGATGACAAAAAAAAATGTCGTTACCGTTGTTCCCACGGAAATATTCTTGATTGAATTTCCATGTGTCCGGACCGTTTCAAAAACTGCTTATTGATTGGTTATGACTCGAGTAGTCAAACAGGTTCTGATTTTATTTCACATAATAATAATTATTAATAATCACACAATTTTAAATCGTTATTCGTACAAAATTACTCATTGCCGTTATTTGGTGCAAATGAAACAAAACTAGAAAATAAAATACATGTACTGCGGATTTGACGTGGCATACATCCTTTAAAGTTCTATTTCTACCAAAAATACATCTGTGGCAGCAGTTTATTAAAGTCCATTCAAGTACAAACACTTCTTAACAAAAAACCAACAGAATCTCCTTATATATAAAATACCGTTAACAAATTTTTTATGGAGCACAAAATGCCCACCTAATAACGATGTTATTTTGTAAGAACTTTATTATTCCTTACAAACTTTGATAACAAGTTCAAAATAACTGAAACAACTTTGAAAAGCACACGAAACAAGACAAACGTCGTTTCCTAAGTTCATTGCTGTATCCGATACTCAGGATCCCAGCATTGTATCAATATTTCGAGATATTTTTAAGACCGCCTTAGCAATCCGTCTGCTTCGAAGTTCTCGCGAGTAATAAATAGTTTTGCAAGCCGGGAAGTTAGATTAAAATACTTGGGGATACCTAAACCTTATACTGCGTGAACTCTTTGATTCTTCTTTATGCGCTTAGTGACCTATTTTACACGTAATTGAGGTTATGCGAATTTAAAGAAAGGTCGAGGTGGCAAGAAGACTGGATCTTGCGACTAATTTAATGGCAATTGCTCCTGACTGGCAACCGAAGCACCTTATAGCGTTTTTTTTTGCCTACTACGTTTAAATATAACGAATTTTCTAGAATGAAGGTTTCCTGTATCCGTACCTGCATCTGGCTGACTGCCAAACGTCGGTTGCAAGCCATGCAACAGTTTAAAGGTATTTCGGTCCAGTAACCCTTTACTTAAAAATAGATACATCGTCCAAATATGATAGATATTTGGATGAAAAATGAGCTTACCTACAGATTGAACTATATTAAAAGGAGTGTGAACCTGCGGCTTTTCATACAAAAGGCGGTAACGATTTCCACCCCTTAAATGTTAGGTAACCGATTTTGACCAGTTTTTGATAAGTTGTCAGTCAGAACAAAATCTAGGTATATACGTATTGGTTTTTTCACTATAATTAATAAATTCAGTTTTATTGCTGTTTGAGTATTCTCATACAAAACTATTTTCGGCGATTATTCGACTTTGTTGACTTTTAATTAATAAGTATTCAAAAAACTTAGACTTAGATTTTATGCCTATATATTAGAGATATGTGTGTTTTCGTCAAAACCCACCAGGCATATTTTAAAACGCGAGGTGAAGTCTTGCAAATGCGGACAAGGGTTAAGATTATGAATGTCCTGCACAAGCCCCCAGGCCACAAATCTTTATATAGGAGAAATGTTTTCAATATGTGTATAGAAACATTTAACCATCTGCCAGAGAAATTGAGAGCAGTCGATGGAACTACGTTTAAATTTAAATTGACTGACTAGCTCTTGGAGAAATGTTTTTATTGTATGAAGGACTTTTTTGATTTTAAATAATAATATTGTAATTGTGTGGACATTTGTTATAATTAATGAAATAGATTGTGATAGATAATTAATGATATAATGTATTAGATTCGGATAATTTTAATATTTGTACGCCTGCGTGCAGGCTGAATACAATGTACATTATTATTGAAAAACTTGACATCCTTTATAAAACTGTATTCATGCAAATAAATTGATTTGATTTGATTTGTACTGACTGACAACCTAAAAAATTGGTCAAAATCAGTTAACATTTAAGGGGTGAAAATCGTTATCGCCTTTTGTATGAAAAGGGTGATTTTTGCCGTCGGTTCATAGTCCTCTTAAATAATATCAAAATTTCTGAAGTTAACTGCAATAAAGTACTCCCCAGTTGCCGTCTTACCTTAGTCTCTGGCCAAAACAACTGCCAGCCCTTTGCAGGGGTTTATATCCTCTTAGGCTCTTTGATCGCCCGAATTGTCAACGAGGCAGAGATCTCTTTATAGAGTTCACACGCCAGTCAATTACCTATTTAGCATTTATTTTATTAAGCTTCTGAAATGTTCTACGACAGCATCTGTGGTCGGGCCTAGAAAGTAGCCATTAAATAGCTCACTTTATGAAGGTTGGGTTTTATGAATTGCCTTCATGGCAGCATTACGGTTTTAGACATACTCATTACTTTTAACCGAGTGCAACGTAAAAACGATGTTTTACAGCGATTCGCTGTAGCTTAGTGGTCATGTGGAAAAATATAAATAAAAAAAGCAAATATACGCGTCGAATTGAGAACCTCCACCTTCGGTTTTTTTGAAGTCGGTTAAAAAAAATATACTGATCTCCTGCCAAAAATGAGTGTAAATAGTCAGTCCGAATTTCCGAAATACTAGGTATAAAACTAATTACATAATTTGACTCTAATATTGTGGCTGATTCTAGTTAGTTAAAAAGGCACCAAGCACCTTATGTGAAATAATGTAGTGTAACATTCTCTGTAATTGATTGCAAAAAGTAACGCGGCCTGTCGTAAACAATCCAATACCAAGATCTATCCAGTCGCTTCTGAAAGGTCATTTGTATATGAACGCACACATTTTGTTTTTCCTATTTTATGGGAACTACGTTGAACAATATGACTAAGTTCGTCATGGTAACGCCATCTACTTACAAGTTTATGAACTACGAAGCTCTATTGCCGACGTCTTAGTTCTTATGACATTTGCACAGTCTTATTTTGCCTGATTCATCGCTCGCTAGGAGCTACGAGCCACAACAACAAAACGCATAAATCAGCCAATAATGGACCTTTCCTCAATGTAATAAGAACGCTGATGTCTGCAATATTTACTGAGTGTGCGATGGTGTCATTTAACACCAAAAAAGTGAGCATCGCGAAAATCGCGTTGGGCAGTTCCTTACTATATAATTTCTATGAGTGTGAATGATTTATATGAATGAGGAAACCGATACTTTGGGATTCTGGAATTTTGGGAAAGATCGAGCTATGGTTTTCGGAGCTTTAATGGTTTTTTTATATGTATGTTCATTATATTACCGAAAATTATGCGCAACACTGCGGTTGCTAATTGAACCACTATGTGTTATTATTTATTTAATTGATAAGTATTTACGTTTATTTCGCCTTGTGGATTCAATAACTGTTTTCAGTAGCTTATTCCAACCAAATCATCACAGTTAAATTATTCACTCTAATCGAAATTGCCAACAATTTAGAAATACAATGAATACTGCCACTTCAACCACAAATCTTTCACCACAATTAATTAAGCATAATTAAAAGGAAAAGCGAGCATTGTGGCATATTTTCAATTTATTTAGTATTCTATACGAATATGAAATGACGACGTAACCGCAACCGACATCTGCGACTGAAATTACTGCCATCAAATATATTTTAGCTCATTCGAAAATGCGTATTTTCATTTCGATTTACTTAGTTGGTATTAAAATTGTTGCGAATGGGGCATGTAAATGTATTTATCTACACCCATATCATAAAACCTCCATAATGTAATCAAAAACCGTAGGAAATGACCACCATTATGACAACCTGTACTGTAATGATATTATACTAGTGTTTTAAGGCCTATCATTATGCAACCGTTGCATAAACAGTTTCATTTGCACCAAATAACGGCAATGAGTAATTTTGTACGAATAATGATTTAAAATGTACAAATTGTGTGATTATTAATAATTATTTAGTATGTGAAATAAAATCATAACCTGATTTGACTACTCGAGTCATAACCAATCAATATGCAGTTTTTGAAACGGTCCGGACACATGGAAATTCAATCAAGAATATTTCCGTGGGAACAACGGTAACGACATTTTTTTTGTCATCGAAAAATCGAGGAGAGTACAAAGTTATAGAAAATACATTTTCTGATTATAAAAGTACTATGAGACAGAAACATTTTTCGCCTTTTCTTGTAATTTAATCAACTTCCGGTACAAATAAGATAGACACAGCACATAACCCATGTAATCTTAAATGTCATGTATCTCCTTTAAAAGAACGGTAAAGTGGTTTTATTTTTTATTACACTTATGCGAAACGACTAATACTACCATGCTATTCAATTTCAGCGAAAAATATACAAATCGATATATTAGGGATACATCCTTAACATGTTTCTGTTTGGCCTAGCGGTTGACTGGTAGAGAATGCCTTTTGGCATTAAGTCCGCCATTTGTACACGCGTATATTGTGCAATCAAATTTTAAATAAATAACCACGACAAGGTACCGCAACATCCGAAGCTGCGGCGGCAGAGGGAAGTCATGGTCACAAAAGTTGAGAGAAATCATCATCAATCATGAGCTAAGGAATTATCCGGAAGCCGAGGAAATAGATAGGTAATTTCTAGCATTTAAAAAAAAAAACAGTGTTCTAATTTTTCAGCTGCCTGACCCTAGTAATGTTGTCACCAGGATAAGTTATCCCCATCTTATACCGTAGTATGGCAAAAATTACCCTTTACATACAAAAGGCGATAACGATTTCCACCCCTTAAATGTTAACCGATTTTGACCAGTTTTCGATAGGTCAGAACAAAACTCGAATTCGAACTCGACATTTCGATTTATTTTGAGGCATCCCCGAAGAGTTCAATGAGGGAAGGTGAAGGATTAAATTTTTCTGAATAACATTATTTGGCCAGACGAGTCAAACTTGAATAACAACGGTATGTAAAAAATCGGCTTCTCTTAATATGAAGGGCACACGGAAAGATATTTAGAGATACCTGACATTTTAAGAAGCGAAATTAATAATTTTCCCGATGCAGTACGAAGAAATCACATTCGTCAGCAAGATGGCTCCGGCTCATAAGACGGAGAACAAGGGACTATTTTAATGAAAAATTTCCTTCCTAGATCGGTACTTATGGACCAATCACATGACTGCTTAAATCCCCAGACCTAACCCCATTGGATTTTTTAATAGGGTTATAAAAATTTAGTTTACAAGAAGCAGTATAAAAATGTGCTGGAGGTACAAACTTTATTGTAGGTAAACATTCACCATGAAAAAATAAATTAATCAACAGGGATCAAAATTGTTAAAAGAATGAGAATTTGTATACTACAGAATCGTACACGTTTTAGGCGATTATTCAAATACTAGCTGGTGCCCGCGACTTTGTCTGCGTAGAATGATAATTTAAGTAACCTATGTGCTTCTCCAAAGTCCAATCTATCTCTATACCAAAACTCATCAAAATTGACTCAGCGGTTTAGGCGTGAAAACGTAAAAACAGATTTTTCTCTATACCAAAACTCATCAAAATTGGTATTCGCTTATAATTATTCCTTTGGGAAGTTTTGACTAAGCAGGTATAAAAATACCATATTTCCTATTTCAGCAGCTACACGGAAAAAAAGGTTTTCTTAATTTAAGAGGGCACCGACCGTCCAGTGGCGCCCTCGTCACTGTTATTGTGTTTTCTATTAAAGGAAAGTATTTTATTAAAATTGAAGCCGTATAAGTTGTTACGCAACTTAATACACAACGTATATGCTATGTAATATAGCTTTGCAAAGTATAACCATCATCTAATCAATTTAACAGAAAAAAGCGGCCACTATTTGCTATTTAATTGATTAGATGATGGTTATACTTTGCAAAGCTATATTACATAGCATATACGTTGTGTATTAAGTTGCGTAACAACTTATACGGCTTCAATTTTAATAAAATACTTTCCTTTAATAGAAAACACAATAACAATGATGAGGGCGCCACTGGACGGTCGGCGCCCTCTTAAAGCATATTTCTTTAATCCAAAGAAATAAAAAATTAAATATATCCGAACGGTTCTATGCTCTTAGATATAGATTTTTAGGTTTTGTTTTAGTTGAAGATAGTATTCCTTAAATCAAAATAATATCGAATCTTACTGCTATACGATAATATTCTATTGAGTCGAGAAATAATGTTGTCTCATTTGAAAACGAGATATTTTCTTCTTCAGAAATTGTATCTCTTATTATGAGAAACATCGTATAAAACCAAGAGTTTATAATCGTTTCGGCGAAGTAATTTTTGCTTCGATCAATAAAAGTAAATTTAATTTAAGACTACGGTTTTCTTAGATCAAGATTTTCAGACAATTGCATTAAAACCATTAAAATCTATTCAAGAAAGTCGTGTTCACGATGTAAATATATGTCTTTTGGAGGAAGAACTCTACTACGTTAAAATAAGATCAAATTACTTTAATGTAATCAAGAGACTCTTGTCTTAAAGAATTTGATTATCTTCAACCAAGATCAATATTGTTTTCGATGTAAATAAAATATCACTTAGAAGAAGAACTCCATATAAGGTCTAACTATTTTTTGTACCATATTTTAAGTAGATATATCAACATGGAATCTGGCGCCTCATTCCGGAACGCTAAGTGATTCTGTAGCGACTCATAAGCCAGATTTCTCATTCCACTCTTCCGCACGACGCGAAATGCGTAAGAGCGAGATGAGAGATCTGGCTTACGAGTCGCTACAGAATCACTTAGCGTTCCCGAATGAGGCGCCTGTTCTTCCCATTCAAACTTTCAATATACCAAAGCAACTTATTTTAGGGGGAAGTTACATTTTAGGAGTAGTTTCGATTTTTTTCTCGCTCGCCTACCTAATTGTTTGTTTTGAACTGCATTTATACCCAAGTTTCCAGTTGATAAACCGATGGAGTCAGTTTTTCCAATACATAGTTCAATACCCTAAGACATCCCTTTTTAGGCGAAGTTCCGTATTTTCTCGATCGCCTACCTAATTGTTTGTTTTGAAGTGCATTTATACCAAGTTTCAAGTTGATAAACAAATGGAATCAGTGTTTCCAATACGCAATTCAAAACCCTAAGACATCCCTTTTTAGGAGTAGTTTCGTTTTTTTCTCGATCGCCTACCTAATTGTTTTTTTTGAAGTGTATTCATATAAAGTTTCAAGTTGATAAACGAATGGAATCAGTTTTTCCAATACAAAGTTCAACACCCTAGGGCATCCCATTTTAGGAGTAGTTTCGTTTTTTTCTTGATCGCCTACATAATTGTTTGTTTTGAACTGCATTTATACCAAGTTTCAAGTCGATAAACAAATGGAATCGGTTTTTCCCATACAAAGTTTAACGCCCCAAGGCACTCGATTTTAGGGGTAGTTTTTTTTTTTCTCTAACAAATAACTAATTATTTGTTGTGAAGAGTATTTATTAGTAGAGTAAGTTTCAAGTTTATAAAATGACCGTATTAGTATTTTCCATAGATGCTAATTTCAACCCCCTTTTTTACCCCCTTCCAGTTTTATTTCCAGAAGTTTATATAGCCTATGTCCTGCCTGAAGTTTCCTTTAATACGTTATCGAAAACCGCATTGAAATCCACCCAGTAGTTTTAAAGTTTATCGTGCACATACAATCAGACAAACAGACAAACAGACATGAAATTCAAAAACCATTGAGATTTGTTCTGTTGCTCATTCTGAAGCCCCCCATAGCATTTTTTTATTGTTATCTTCAATGTACAGACTTTTTTCCTTTTACGATTTTATTATATGTATACATCTTAGAATGCAGTTTAAATTGTTTTTAAAGTCAAAATGCAGACTTCTTACAGAAAAAAAATCTATCTACAATATTTAAGATACTTTCCCTCCATGTGGCGTAGCCGTCGTGGGACGACGATGACACGAATAATATTTACTTATTTGCTTTACTCACTTATATTGTTGCATTGTATGAACATGTGTCTTTTTGTAATATTGATGTCAATATCAATAAACTACGTATTGTTTTTGAGATAATGGGCCAATTGCATAATAAAATACAACGCCAATTGCGTACGAAAATGTGGCACGCTTTTTCACATTTGGCCGTGGCGTTCAAAGGGTTAATTAACTCTTGCATTATATAATCTATAGATAATTTAATTCTCATCAAAATAATTGAATCCATTTTAAGTTCTTATTATAAAAGTTTTACTTTCATTTACTGTAGTTGTGAACGATTCGACCTTTCCGTATAATACTCATATTACAACTTTTTAGACCCGTCGCTATTCATACAAATAACTTTTCGCCCATTTCACCCTTGTTGGTGGTAAAATTATCATAATTTAACCAGGATTTACCCACGATTTCCAACTGTTTTGAATGGGCAACAGAATCGACTTTTTATTTCTCCGAATTTGGGAACAACGATTATTGTATCGTCGAATTCTTATTGTTAATTTTTCGAATCTACGATGATTCAGTATTCCGAAAGCACTTTATATAAAAATTGGTTTTCTCCGTAAGATTAATATAAAAGGATTTCTCCAATATCCTTCACTTGCAAAATAGAGGGTTTAATAAAATATTTTATATGTGTTATGTAGGTACCGGGTGTAGATCTTCAGAGTCGAAACAACAACTTTTAAGAAAATCTATCATCGAATACTTTAAATACAAAACAGAAAACACTTCTAAATACCTATGGATGAATCAAAATATTTAACATTATTGGGTTTTTATTTTATCGATTTAGATAATAGTAAGTAATTCAAAAAAATGTGGTGTATAGTGTTTTCATACAAAAGTAATTTGTGCCATTATACAAATAACAAAAAAATACTCTGTAGTGAACACCACATAAAACATATTGGAAAAAGACAAATAAATAAGTAACACGCGCACGGTAGACCAATCGGTGGCCATTATCTACCTATATTCATCTATAATCAATATTTAAAATACTAAAACATAATGTAACATAACATTTTTACGCATAATTCAGCAGAAACCATACTTCTTAAGACTTCATAAATTTTATATTAACCTAGTTGACATGATAATTATAAAATTGGCAAAGTCGGTCATGTGAGGGGCTAAAAACATTTTCTTCGTTTGTATGAAAAGTATGATTTTTTTCGTGTCTCGGTAATCTGTCCTCGTGAGTAAAATATTGGAAAAACTAATTGTACTTATTATAATTAAGTTGGTGTCTTGAAGCTGGGAATGAATGAAGGGAATGAAAGCAATATCTCGATAAGCATGTTTCAGATAGATCCAATTTCCATCAGCGGCCCTAACATGCATGGCACAAAGATAAATTAGAACCGTTTATCTCTAGGACTATCTCTTTCGTAGGCACTAGTGTGAGAGAGACGCCTAGAGATAAGACGGTTTATTTTATCTTTGTGTCATGCATGTTAGGGCCGCAGGTGTGAATAAGATCAAATGTCGAAAAAATGTAGTCCTAAGACTCTATAAACAATAGCAGCTCCATTTGAAAAGTTTGATCACAATACGATGAACAGGAAAAAATATAACAGGAAAATATTTACGACACTCGGCTACTTTATTTTGATTTAAAAAATCTACAAAAACAAAGGTACGAATCCGTTGAGTAAAGTAAACGAACACAGGAACTTAAAACTTAATTAATTACAATCTGCAATTTCCTCACAATCGACGGTTGTTTTTGGCTGGGGATCTTCTGGATTGGTTACTTTAGTAGTTTTGACTATTCTTGGAGGTGAATCTGTAAGAAAAACCAAAAGTGAATTATGCGTTACAGACATAGTTCAACAGTAACGCTGCCATACAAAACAGTATAAAATAGTGATTCTGTTCAGTTTAAGACCTATCTTTCTCTCACATAACAAGATCATGGTAAATCCCCTTATTTAAACAGGTGAGAAATTATACAAATCCATACTAATATATAAATGGGAAAGTGTGTTTGTTCCATTTACAAGGCCAAACAGCTGATTTCCATAAAAACTGGCACATATGTAGCGCGTTATATGGAGGTGGATATAGGATACTTTTTATCGTGGAAGGCTCTTCAGAAAAAATATGAGAAATACTTCTCCTCGGTAGATGGCGCTGCGTGCGATAAACGAATTCCGTGCGGACGAAGTCGCGGGCAATAGCTAGTGTAATTATAAAGTCCTTATGTACGTTTTAGTGGAATAAAACTATGCTATGGTTACATTATGATCTATAATTACCTTCGTCCTCGTAAATAGTTTCCGTAATTTCTTCGACTTGGGTGCCATTCGCGTGAATCGTGGTATTAATACGCTTTGTCACCCTAGGTTCACATGGGACGCTAAAGAAGTACACGATATCATAGGTCTCGTTTCCACTCGCCAGTTTCTCCCAGAAATCCAAGTCCTTTGTCCTAAACCATACCACTGAGTCTTTTGTTGAATCGACTTGGAGACAATCTAAAAATATAAATGTTTTATTACATGAATCATGTTCCAACAAGATAAAGATGAAAACGAATACCGGACTAAAACTTTTTTAATGACAATGCTCTCTTAAAAAGTACCAACCATTAGGTAAGTACATATTAAGGCATAATCATTGTCTTTCGTGTTTTCATAGATTAACAGAAGAGTAGGTAGTTATTTTTTTGGATGTAAGTTATATATTTCCGAAATTTCCACAATTCAAGCTTGACCACAAAATGGACCAGCCAGCACCTGCCTTGATGAGCCTCGCTTACAACAGTATAAGTGTCAGACGAAATATCTAACGTGCAGTTTGTGCATGCGATACATCATTGAGCCCTCCGGCTCTAGTTCAACAACGCTTTTTGGGTCTTGGTGGGGCTGCCCCGCTTCTGTAGAGCATCGAGGGATGTTCGCAAAAGCACGAGTCAACTGATACTACGGCACCATGACGTTTTTAAGATCATATGGAAAAGATCCGACTACCCCAACTTGCTTCACTGTTGAGAGTTACATGCCCTTATGCTCTATTAATTCTGGTAGGTAACTAAAGGTAACCAAACTAACCCAGTGAATCAGCTAATGCAGCCAATCGTCCGGTCAACCTTTCTTTTATGGTATGTCTTGATGATACATATATATGATGGCTGGTTAGATGAATCATATGGGTTTGTTTACATTTAGTTAACTACCTAGATGAATAGAGTATAGTGATGTACCGATTTTATGAACATTTAGACTTAAGCTAATAACATTTTAAGGGTGTATTGTTATTTTTTTTTATCATTAGAAAGTTCTGGGGCGCCCTCTAATACATTTCTACAACCTTCTGATGAAAACACATAGTTCATATTTATTTCCCATACTCATGTTCATTTTTTAACCATTTAACAGCCAAGAGGAAAAACTGTATGCATGAAGTTCTTTAGAGATAAGAGTGAAACTTACCCAGATCGTTCTTATTTGGAGTTGGCTTGACAACAGTGGTGATTGCATCAGTAAGGGCACTTGGGTTCTTCTCAGATGCTGCAGCAACATTGGTTGGGGCTTTCGTTGGCACAGCTGGGTGAGGAGCTACTGGTGATGCGGTAGTTACTGCAGTAGCATCGACTGGCGCTGCTGTAGTCACAGCAGTATATAGTTGTTGTAGGGGCTGTGCAATTGGTGCCATGCCCGGTCTCAGAGTAGTTGTCGGGCCAGAAGGTGGTTGGACAGTAGGTTTAGGGCCGGGTACATTGCCGTTATGAACGTTTGGTGGAGGAATTGCCCCTGGGGTTACTGTAGATAAAGGAGTTGTAACGGTTTGCGCCGATGGTCCGGGAGTCACTGGAAGCGTTGAAGCCACTGGTGGCGTTGGACCCACTGGTGGCGTAGGATCCACTGGTGGCGTTGGAATCACTGGTGACGTTGGAGCCACTGGTGGCGTTGGAGTCGCTGGAAGCGTTGGAGCCACTGTTGGCGTTGGTGCCACTGGTGGCGATGGAGCCACTGGAAACGTTGGTGCCACTGGCGGCGTTGGAGCCACTGGTGGCGTTGGAGCCACTGGTGGCGTTGGAGCCACTGGCGGCGTTGGAGCCACTGGCGGCGTTGGAGCCACTGGTGGCGTTGGAGCCACTGGTGGCGTTGGAGCCACTGGTGGCGTTGGAGCCACAGGAAGCGTTGGACCCACTGGTGGCGTTGGAGTCACTGGAAGCGTTGGAGCCACTGGTGGCGTTGGAGCCACTGGTGGCGTTGGAGCCACTGGTGGCGTTGGAGCCACAGGAAGCGTTTGAGTCACTGGAAGCGTTGGCACCACTGGTGGCGTTGGAGCCATTGGAAGCGTTGGAGCCACTGGTGCCGAAGTTCGTACTGGAGCCGCAGGCGCCATTGGCTGTTGTGGGTAATTTACAAAGTTCGATGTAACCGGAAAGCTTTGTGCTTGGACTTCAACGTGAGCAGCATCATTAGGCTTAAAGCTTCCAGCATTCATATAAATGTAATCTGGGTGGCTTTGTACAATGTGCTCGATTTGATCAATATGTTCAATTGTCCCGTTTGGATGGAGCACTATATAGCGTTTTTTATGCGGCGTGGAAGCTAAGAGATCCTGTACTCTAAGATGGTAATCCAAATTTTGTTCGTCGTTCTCTAAAAACAGTAATAAAAATTATAACATTCAGAAGCATTCATCGCACACGGGCTGTGCAGTACTAACAAAAATTTTACATATAAATAGCCAAGAAAAGCTAAATCCTTGATATTTGTAAATCGGAACGCGTTTTCGTATATTGATTATGAAAGGTATCTCCAAAAAAGTAACTACTTGTTATTTTTGTCATTTTCAAACGTTTTCGATTATCGATGAACACCTTTTCATCAGACTCTACAAGACTTATGTCAGGCCATTATTGGAATAATGATTTCCAAATTTGAAATCCATAGTATTTACAAAATAATAGGTTGTTGCACCAAGCAGAAAGTGATTCATTATTGCGCCGAGTGTTAGTTTGGAGCCTGGGGCCCAATTCTCGCGGTTTCGAGATAGGTTCGAATTCGAGATATCTCGATATAAAATGGCGGATCTCGACAGCAAGCATTTTTGTGTATTCTCGTTATCTCACTATCGAGATGTGTCTACTCCTAGTACTCGACATGCAACGTTTCGTCTTTAGTAGTCGAGAATGCATCTTATGTTACAATCTGTCGTGCGGCGTTACTTTTCTCCATTCCGTCGACGCTTTTTTGGGGCCGGAAACCTTCTCTCAGGCTCTTTCTGTGTAAATTTTGAGGAAAACTCCTTTTGGTAAAACTATTAACTACTTGTTCGAACTAAGCTATTTTGACTATATTCGATTATATTGATCGTCAGTAATTGATATTAACGGCCAATATCACCTACTGACGATATAATTGTGCAATATCAATGGTTGCACAATTATATTGATCATGAGTAGACGATATTGGCGGTTAATTTCAACTACTGACGGTCCATATAATCTAATATAATCAAAATAGTTTAGCAACGTGTTTATTATTACCAAAATATTGCGTTTCGCTACGTCCTTTTCATTCAACCAAGTGTCAAAAATAATTAAAATAAATAAAACGTACTTATTGAATAACTTTAACTACATTCTGAAGTTTTCAGTAGTTAATATATTTCTAAAACGTTCATGTATATTTTTTCGATTACAATTACAACTACTTTATTTTTATTTAATTTTTTATGTCAATTGACTGACAAACGTGCTGACGGCCCACCTGATGGAAAGTGGTCACCACCGCCCATGGACATCTGCAACACCAGAGGTGCTGCCAATGCGTTGCCAGTCTAGGGAGGATGGGGAATGGGGATGGGATTGGGATGAGGGAATAGGCCTCCGGATCTCGTCACTCACCGTACGAAACGCAATAGCAAGCTATTACTTTACGCCGATATTCTGTGAGAGTGTGGTACTACCCCGGTCGAGCCGGTCCATTTGAACAGTAATCATCTAGCGAGGATTACTGTTTGGCTCTACTACTACATAATCGAGATAATAAAACGCAGAATTACCATAGACAATGACAATATCCTACGACATTCATCTTATCATCTCTATTGACACTGAGAATACGATTTTCCGTCGCTGTAGACATTATTGTGACATTCGTACTCGACATACACGATTCGAGTTCATCTCGAAATAGACTAAATCTCGACAGAAGCGAGAATTGGGGGCCTGAGCGTAAGCGAGGGCTCCAAAAACAAGAGCGCAATAAATCGCTGAATGCGAGGTGCATAATCTGCTTTTCTTTCAACTACTGCAAAAAGTTGGTAAAAGAAAAATTAAAGTAAAGTTAAAAACCGACCCGATTAGCGACGTAAAAAGTATATTGACTCTAAATTGACTCTACATTGGCTCTACATTGGCTCTACATTGACTCTACTTTGGCGACTTCATTAACTCTACACATCTAGTGAAAGTGTGGAAGTGGAACGCTTTGCCCAAGACAGTGATCTGAGCACCCTTAGTTAACATTAAAAACAATAGATTTGATAAACATTTTAAATTAAAAATCACAAGTGGACACTGATTATACAAGTATCAGATATAAGCTGCTTGTGCATAAAACATATAATAATAATAATAAAGTCCTATACTAACCGGTGGGTGTCCGTGAGTGCACACTTCTATAGTGTGAACTCAGGAATAATCGCTAGTTGGTGTCCCATAACATTTCAATTTAAGTTGTCTTAAGGACTTCTGCGTTTGGCTTCGGCCCCATGTACGCCTTTCAAAGGCCCGGGACTCCCAGTCTCGTGATGGAAAAAGACACAAAAGTAATAAAAAACTAAACATCAAATCACTTACGGTGCTGTGGTTGGTACTGCTGGTTGTACAGATTATTCTGATGGGCAAAGCCTGATTGAGCAACCGCTTGTGGCTCATTCTGCACGTGATATTGTTGTGGGGCCTCGAAATGCTGATAAGGTTCTACAAACTGATGATTTTGCTGAGCAGGGTAGTACTGCTGAGTTATCGGTGCATCATAGTGGTTTTCCTGAATCGCATGCCGCGGGACCGAATTAATGTACGATTCATGCACAGTATTGAGCACAGGACTGTTGTAGTTATGTTCGTTGGGTTGTGATTGAATCAAAAGCTGATTCGTTAGTCTTTGGTTCATAGCGTCCATTTGTTTTTCCTGCTCCTGATTGCGGAACAAGTTTTCATAGTTTTGCCTTCTGATATGGTCCTGCTGAACATAGGCTTGGTGCTTCGGCTGGTATGGCAGAGTCGAAACTAACCCTGAATTTTGAGAGTGTGCTAAGTCTGATTGTTGATATTGGGGCATGCCTGTTTGCTCCGGTACTCCGACTGGGTTATAGGACCCATAATATATCGGCAGTGCGTACGGGAAAGGGAATGCAGCTAAAATTTCAATTATCACATTAATTAATTACTTTAATAGTATATATTAAATCAATTTCAATAGCCATCACTTTAATAGTGTTATAATGAGGCAATACTCACAGCCAAGCTCCAAACAAATTATTGTAAAGACTATTATCTTCATTGTTAGCTATAAGTATACTAACTCACACAACTCTGGCTGCTTTTAAGCCCTCCTCGTTATTATATTGCGTGTATCAACGCAAATATAGGTGCCGCGAAAGCTGTTCAAACAAGTCACCATTGTTCATCATTCGCCTGCTCCGGTTTCACTGAATACATGTTTATGCAATATAACGTGAGCGTCAAGTTGGCGTACCCTTCGAAGATATCCAGGATCTGATGATTCCAAAAAATAGTGCCTAATTAGTACCGAATTAGTACCGAGTTGAAAAAAATAGTACCTTCGTAATTTCGGAGATATGAGCCCTGTTTAACGGGTACGCTAACTTGACGTCAAGCTGGCGTACCCGTTTTGGTTCTCGAGTACGGTGCTGTTCCCAAATATGCTCTATATCCCAAAAAATAGTGCACAATTAGTACCCCTGGCTCCCGAAGTCACAACTTCGTAGCTCTTATAGAAACTGAGATATTTCATACCAAACACGGGTAAAATATTTTGCACCGTCAAGCTGGCGTACCCGACTGAAATCACACAGAAAGCCATTGAATTCCTAAGCCAGCTATATACCAAAAAATAGTGCCTGAAATAGTACCCCTTTTACGACAAAAACATAACAGAAAAGCTAAGTAGAACATTGAAAATATAATGGATGAATATTCTTCATTGTCATAGTACTGTCACGTACAAAAGTCTTATTTTATTTATATTTATTATTTGTTCTTTCAATCTTTTAAGCAGAAAGTAAGTGAAAGTTTTAATTTACTTAATATTCATTGCAATAGCCAGATGGGTTGGCATAACGCAGATTATAGCAAACTAGGTTTTATCCTTTTGCGGTACTTTAGTATTAGGAGTTTTTCGGTCCTATAGCTGCATCTGCGTACATTTACTCAGCACGTTAAATATGGTTAAAACATAACAGTAACGGCATCTGTTTACTCAAGTTTTCAACATAATCGTTTACTAACCGTTATAAAGTTCCTCTCTGTTTGCGTCTGTACCAAAATGAGTTTGTATGTAGAAGTTGGCATTCATTTTTTTCAATGTTCCACTTAGCTTTTCTTTTATGTTTTTGTCGTAAAAGGGGTACTATTTCAGGCACTATTTTTTGGTATATAGCTGGCTTAGGAATTCAATGGCTTTCTGTGTGATCTCGGTCGGGTACGCCAGCTTGACGGTGCAAAATATTTTACCCGTGTTTGGTATGAAATATCTCAGTTTCTATAAGAGCTACGAAGTTGTGACTTCGGGAGCCAGGGGTACTAATTGTGCACTATTTTTTGGGATATGGAGCATATTTGGGAACAGCACCGTACTCGAGAACCAAAACGGGTACGCCAGCTTGACGTCAAGTTAGCGTACCCGTTAAACAGGGCTCATATCTCCGAAATTACGAAGGTACTATTTTTTTCAACTCGGTACTAATTCGGTACTAATTGGGCACTATTTTTTGGAATCATCAGATCCTGGATATCTTCCACGGGTACGCCAACTTGACGCTCACAATATAACAATAAAAATTTTTAGTTGCGCAAATAGACGTCCCTGGTCAATATTGGATTTTTGGCAATTAATTTGGCACAGACAGGCAACTGGTAGATTTATGTATTTATAATAGCTAAATGCATTGACGTCGTTCTAGAATTTGATTTATTATATTACTAACTGTGCCCGCGACTTCGTCCGCGTGGAATAGGGTCTTTGAGTAGCATTTTTAATTATTTTGGCTAATTATTTTACAAATAAGACACATACGTATAAATACTTTAATGAGGTATTTGCAGTGTTTCACTGCTAAGAGCTTACTAAATTATTTAAGTATAAAAATACATAAGGTATAATAGCTCTAATATTTTGTCTCTTGTCGCAAACTCATAAAACATACACATAAACCTTACATATTTCCATACAAACTTTCATCCCCTATTCCCTATTGTTATTTTATACCCTTGAAGGTAAAACTTTTACAAACTTTGAATGTCATATTTATCAATATCGAATCAACAGCCTAAAAAATACGTTTCAAGCTTCTAGCTCTAAAAATGAGAATACTTTCATACAACTTTCCATCCCCCCTTTCAACCCCTTACAGCCCTTTTTTCGCATTAAAAAGTAGCCTATGTTATTTTCAAGGCTCTAGACTATCTGTGTACCAAATTTGATTTAAATCGGTTCAGTAGTTTTGGCGTGAAAGCGCGACAAACAGACAGACAGACAGAGTTACTTTCGCATTTATAATATACTAGCTGTGCCCGCGACTTCGCCCGCGTGGAATAGTGTGTGCGCTAATTGTGTACGGCGCGGTGCTTGGCAAGTTTCTTACTCGCGTAAACTTCAGTTTCACATTTTGTAATTACTCCGTAAATGTTACATCAGCATAGCTCTGATATTTTGTCTCTTGTCGCAAACTTATAAAACATTCACATTAATCTTACATATTACCATACAACTTTTCATCCCCCCCTTTCGCCCCTTACAACCCTTTTTTCGCATTTAAAAGTAGCCTATGTCCTTTCTCAGGCTCTAGACTGTGTACCAAATTTCATTCAAATCGGTTCAGTAGCATATTTCCATACAAACTTTCATCCCGTATTCCCTATAGTAATTTTACACCCTTGGGGGTAAAACTTTTACAAACTTTGAATGTTATATTTATTTATATCGAATCAACAGCCTAAAAAATAAGTTTCAAGTTTCTAGCTCTAAAAATGACGATACTTCCATACAACTTTTCATCCCCCCTTTCAACCCCTTACAACCCTTTTTTCGCATTAAAAAGTAGCCTATGTCCTTTCTCAGGTTCTATACTATCTGTGTACCAAATTTCATTTAAATCGGTTCAGTAGTTTTGGTGTGAAAGCGCGACAGACAGACAGACAGACATTTATTATTATAATATTAGTAAGGATTAATCAATTTGTTTTGACTGCATGCCAAAAAATCGAATTCTAAGTATGAAGTTTACGGTACGAACGATACGGAGTTAATATCGGCTACTCTTAGAACTAAAGGGGTGGTTGTAAATTTAATTACATACCTAGTTACTTATGATAAAACAATTTGACTTATGAGTCTTCATCGTCTGCTCTTTTCAATATAGAATTGATTAAATTAATTCTAATTTATTTATCATATTCGTTTTATTAATTATTATTTATTATTTTACTACTTTATTGAGGATTTTTATATTAATTTGCAATTTGTACACGTACACACAAATTGTGTACTAAGATTTTGGAAAAATGTCTTTCTGCGGCGTTTATTCTCTGTAATGCTGGTCTTTTCCAACGCCGCGCAGAATATTTTTTACATCTGACGAGGAAGAGCCCTGAAGTGGCCAATTTTCTGATAAACGTTATGAATTTTTGGTTGTGTTTTAACCCTTTTTCCGCCAGTCATTGTACGATGACAACTTAAAAAATGCCCTCAACGTGACAGTCATCTACAGATGACAAAACTCTAATCAAAATTAATTAATTCACATGAAGCTATGCAGTTGCTGGAAACGGCCTGGCAGCCGAAGGGTTAAATGAGACGGTTTCCGCCATGGTAGGTATACCACGGTGATAAAAAAACAAGTGATAAAACTCGGCCACTAAAAACCCAAAAAGGTCAGCTAAATAAATCTTTCTAGCAACATGATAATGTGAAATAAAAACATTATTTCATCGACACTTAATATAATAATTCAATTCAAATTTCATCAATTAACTTTATCAGAGAAAATAATTTTAAATTATAACTTTAAGCATCTGCCTCGTCTCCGCTGGAATCTGAGCAGTCTTCGACGTGGAAAGTATCATCATTGTTCCCGTGATTTGGTTTTGGACGACTTTTCTTACGACCCCAATCTTCAATGAGTTCACGGTCCAACTGAAATTCAATATAGGGTGAGTGTTACTTACAGAAAAATTACATATTGTCATTACTTTGAGAGAAGCTCGTATCTCAAGATCAATCTACAGCAAAGTGAATTTTGCTGTGAGCTCTTTTCGGCAGTTTTATTTAATAAAGCTTAAACGATCACCGATGACGACCCATACATGTGTGCAGTTGCAGTATTGCTAGCTGTAAAATTTTAACTTAAAACTTCGTGAAACGGACCACAGTTCTAACGCCTGGTTGAGAACACACCATTGAACTAAAATGATCAGATAAGTAGGTATATATATCACCATTTTGTCACTCGTTCAATCATGGGTTTTTGTAGTGGTAGAGCCAAACAGTAATCCTCACTAGATGATTACTGTTCGAATGGGCCGGCTCGACCGGGGTAGTACCACACTCTCACAGAATATCGGTGTAAAGTAATAGCTTGCTATTGCGTTTCGTACGGTGAGTGACGAGATCCGGAGGCCTATTCCCTCATCCCCATCCCATCCCCATTCCCCATCCTCCCTAGACTGGCAACGCATTGGCAGCACCTCTGGTGTTACAGATGTCCATGGGCGGCGTTGACCACTTTCCATCAGGTGGGCCGTCAGCTCGTTTGTCAGTCAATTGACATAAAAAAAAAAATGTGATATCGTAAGTACGATACGTGTAAATTCATTTAATTAATTTGTATATACAGGTTGTCTCATTTAAATCGGTCAGTATGGGAAAGTCTGAAACTATAAGACATACCTACGAAGATCTGTTCTTAGGAACCATGTCATCGATTTTAATAAGAAGAAAATCCGCATTCATACACGTAAAAAAACCTGTACTCAGCTCGGGAATCGAACCCAGTTGTTTTGAAAAAAATAAACTTACACTATTTCTATTCAGAAACCGATCGTGTAGGTCTTAAGCAGTAAATGGCTCTATGAAACATGATGTTTAAAATGAACAATGTATGAATGCAGTTTTTCTTCTCATTAAAATCGATGACATGGTTCCTAAGAACAGATCTTCGTATGTCTTATAGTTTCAGACCTTCCCATACTGACCGATTTAAATGAGACACCCTGTATAATATTATATTGGTCTTTTTTCTCATTAGTCCGCGAATGTGTTTGAATTATAATCAAATAATTTTCTGTTGACAGTGTTCGTGGAATTAGTAGGTACGTCAAACGTGACGTACTCTCATTGAACACATGAACAAATGACGAAACTAACAAGTAGCAAATAACAACTGTACCGTAATATGACAATGATAATACAAAACCACGTAACTAACAATGTCCATAGAGTCGCAAATATAGCTCCGTATTTAGAATTCGGTCCTAATATTTGATTGTGTTTAGTCTCTTGCTTTCATGCTATTTGCGAACTTATAAATATTGCTAGTAATGCGATTTCGTAGTATCGTTGACGATATGCGTAATTAAATTAGGTCTTGGGGTATTTTCTTATTAATAACATTATATAATACATTCATTGTTTGGAATTGTCTTTGCTTTTACCATTGAATTTAAAGAAACAGTACTTAACTATAGAAGCGAATAGGTAATATTTCTTTTTATTTGACACTTTGACACTTTGACGTGTTGTCGTTTGTAAGTCCATTAATTACCTACGTGAGGTGATTTTGGCGATTTTTCGACTCCCCTCCCGCCTAGTTAGATGACGTGAGATTCGACTCGACCCCTTCTCCCCTCGCCTAATCACATGTGAGATTTTTCAATATGCGTATTTTTAGTGTAATTACGTTAATTTAAAATAATTTGCTCCGCCCTAACAGGGTACATGTGTTCATACCTTAAATGTAAGACCTGTAAAATACCATGTTTGCAATAAAGATATTCTATTCTAGTCTATTCTAATCTGTACTTGATTGAGTTAGATTTATTTAAAAAAAAAATTGCCTGATAAATAAAAATAAAAAAAATATGCGGAAAATTAAAATTACGTGATATTTGCCGAGCCCTCCCTCTCCCCTACGTGAGATGGCTGACATTCGGCTCGACCCCCTCCCTCGCTAAACGCCTCACGTAATTAATGGACGCCCCCTAAAGAACAAACTTACACGAATTATTTAAAATTATATTACAAGAAAATTTACTGTTAAACAAAACTTTGATGAAGTTCAAAGCCTTATAATTTTAGCGAATGTCTTGAATAGCTTTAAATTTAAATTTATGATTCTGATGGCCGAATTCAGAAACGCCACTTAAGCATTTGATTAGATTAAATAGTTAAATGTCCGTCAACTAGTTGTCATCCTATACAAAAACGTCACTCAAACGTCACTTTAATTAAAGATCAATTTGAGTGGCGTTTCTGAATTCGGCCATGAATATCATAAATCTACAAAGGTTTTTAGTTTGACCGCCATAACTTCTAAAAGGGTAAAACACACTTCTAGAAACAGAAATTGCCCCTCTTGTGACCAAAAGTTAACGAAAACGACTGCTTAATTGTACGTTTTCATCGTGCAGGCCAAAACTGCCTGATGTCCTACATGCAGATATAGTCCAAACAAAAAAATCAGGCATCAGGGTCCATAACTTTCGGGAACAGGAGGGGACATTTCTGAACCTAAACGTGTGTAGGTATATCACCCAAAAGTGCGTTAGTAGCTAAAGCTATCAGAAAAATAAAGAAGCTCACATGTCTCACTAATTTGTAGACGCCGTCCCCATCGATGAACGCCGTTTTAAAAGCTTTCGTGAGAGGAAACTTCTTGAATAATAAAAACTGTTCGTGCAGAGCCTCTTGGGGTTTATCCGTCAGACCTCAAACGAAAAAAAAACAAGTGAAAACAACTGGTAAATCCACAATAAAAACTATGCGGATTTTAGACATGGATGGCATAAAACTTAATTATGAATGACATTTATTTTGGTTCAGATCTTTTTCGCTAAACTTCGTCCAACTTAGAAACAAGATTCATGGGTACTGCCGCTGTAACGTGTAACTCCATATGAGACAGAGAGATACGTGTGCCCAGCATTGAGACGTTCATAACGGATATAATACAATATTTACGCATGATATCTCACAACAACTACTGGCAAAATACAACTCCAGCGGCCCTAACATGCATGACACAAAGATAAGAAGACCATCTTATCTCTAAGTGCGTCTCCCTCACACTAGTGCCGACGAAAGAGATAGTCATAGAGATAAACGGGTTTAATTTATCTTTGTGGCATGCATGTTAGGGCCGCTGGGGCACTATTAAATTGGGAAGTATGGTTTTGTTAAATAAAACCATAATTAAGACAAGCCTACTGTACTAAAAAATTTAAACCAACATACATACCAGTTGCGCAGCCAGCCTACAAGCAGATTCCTGGCGGCTTAACCAAGCTAGAAAGCTACGGCTAGCTGTCAGTGAAGCCCATATTACTCTAACTAAAATGTTAGACTCGCACGTACGGTTCTAATTCTTCAGTCTTCCCTAAGGAAATATTTGACGCTTCGCCACTGATACATACTTAAATACTAATGTTTGGACCCATGTTTGTCGTGGATGACAGTGACAGTGACGATGTTTGGAAAAACAAACTTAAACTAACCTTTAAATGCATAATCTCTGGGTCGAATATCATACATTGTGTAGGACAATAGGAATGTAAGACTCTCGGTAGGTTCACTCTCTTCCTCCAACTCATTTTTGACCACAAACGTTATCTCAATCTGCGTACCATCCATTATTTTAAACAATGTCCCGTCCAGGTTAAGGAATTCCTGGAATAGAAATAAAAGCTTCCAACACCAGGGGGCCTAGCACGACATGCCCGCGAGTCGTTTGACGCTCAGTGCGTCTCTGTCAAACTAGTCCAATATGTAAGGGATGCACTGAGTGACAAATGACTCGCGAGCAGGTCGTGCTATTTAGACGTGCAGTGTCATTATAAAATGACGAATATCTGTAACTGTACTCTATTAGACCCTTTGACCGGTTTGATATCGGACCATGCTCAGTGTTCATTCCGTAGCCACCATAACCTTAGCTAGTTATGTATTCAAAGATATTTGATGCTATTTTCGATGATTTGCGGTAGGTGTAAATATGTTAGTTGCCTATATCTCATGAGCCAATGAAGCAATAAGCATTAATTTAAAATATTATGGATGTTTAGAATCAATAGTTTTGGCTGTGGAGATTGTGAACAGAAATAATAATAATAATAATAATATTTATTGACATAAAGGTACAATTTGTTCTTAACTATTATATCCGGCGGACCCCAAACTAGGCAAAGCCTGTATCTTGGGCGTCCCGAGTGCGTTTGACATGGTAGATAGTACAGTTTTGTAATTAATAATTTATGGGACAGATAGACTTAAATTAAAAGACTAACAAAATTAAAAACAAAAACACAAAGGATAAGGGTGCGCCGTGTGTGTGTGCGTGTCCGTGTGCGTGTGTGTGTGTGTGTCAGTAACTCATATATATCCTAATATTTCCTAAACGGTCCCCCAATTTAACAAAAAATTGGTTAGAACATACCTACTTATAATATTTTTCAGAGACCTATGCAATGGCACTTCATTTGCGGCTGCATAATTAACCTTTTGAACGCCACGGCTAACTAAAAACCATGCCACGAGCGCTCGACGACGGCTGTAGCCGACGCAAATGGCTGTAAATCGGCATATCGTGGCGTCAGGGGCTCGGAAATCTGCAGCCGGATACAGCCGACTGGGGCATTTAAAAGGTTAAATATAAATTTTCACCTTTGCTTTAAGAGTAGACGGTGTAGCGGTCGCGGTGTTTGTGAATTCGAATCCGTATTTATTTCCACTTCCACAAATAGTTAAAGACACAAGCCATCGTCATCATCAAAGTACCTATATATATTAAGTAAGTAAGGATAGTAATTAATATTACGCACCACCAAATCATTGTATTGCTCCAATCTGGAGTAGTAAGCAGTGAGTGCTTTTCTGATGACATCAAACGTTTTGAGTGATACTTCATTATTGTACCCATCTAGCATTGCCTTCATGTTAAATCCAAGAGGTAGGGAGCACCCCGTGATCTTATGCTCTCCTGAAAATTGAATAGTATAAATTAAAATAATGGGACATAGGAAAAAAGTATGTAACTATTGTTCAAATGCCCTACTAACATTATGGTTATTAAAATTGTAAGCGACTGCCAGTTTAGGGTTATTATTAACTTTTTGACCGCCACAGTCGGCTGCAGCCGTCAGTGGATACAGGGTAAAAAAGTCCTTCATTCAATAAGTCAAGGTTGACTTAAAGTTGAAATTCGTGTTACTTCTCAGACATGCTTGGCGGTCAAAAGGTTAACCCTTTTAATGTCAGTGTATGATCAGATAACACAAAGCAAGTTAACAATATGATGTTTTTGAATTTTGTCATGCACTGATGACAGATGGGTAGTACGCAAGGAATTTTTAGGGTTCCGTAGTCCTACTAAGAACCCTTATAGTTTTGCCATGTCCATCTGTCTTTCTGTTTGTATGTCTCAGCCACTTTTTCTGGAAGACTTTTAAGGTAAAAAGCTGAAATTTGGTAAGATTATTAATGTTTGTTCTGCTCATAAAGATAAAGAATAAAGCTGAGCAGTTTTGTTTTACATTAGCTCCCCTACTTGTACAACCTCATTAGATAGATCTTTGAAAACTATTGAGAATGTGCTAGCCAGTTTTTTTGATTTGGCAGACCGTTAAAAGGTGTCATTTCTGGTAGTTACTTGAACCCACCCCTACAGCCAAAACCGTAAATAAAAATCTGAAAAATACAGGGTGGGCCATAAGTTTTTGCAATTTTAGAAACATGATAGAGGCAAACTTACAAATGCTATTTTATTAGATATTTATTATACCCACATACTAACTAATAACTGAAGTTATGTCTATAAAAGCTTGTACAAAGACAGGGCAGCATTTGAGGGCCTGACACTGGTGGCACTACTCATTAGAAATGGTTAAAACTTCTGACATCCGAGCAATGAATTACCATTGACTATAGAAATTGTAACTCCATGCTTCACTTCAATCTCATTCTCTAACTGCATATGAAAGATGACACTGCAATGGTCCCTTTCGCAGGACTCCACTTCTAACCCAGTCAGCATTGTTGTCAGGTCCAGGGTTTTCTGCCAGCTGTCTATGCGGCTCTTGCGGATAACGGACTGAGAATGGAAAATTAATAAAACAATCAAGAAGATGTTTCAAATAAAAACATTCATTCAGATGAGTGTTTTCACCAAAACCAGGTTGACAATTAAAGGATGATGGGCAAAAATGTATGGAACCCAGCCCAATCACCAATAGAATTATAATGTATGTAGGCTTATTGATCCTACTATTTGCTGTAATTGTTATTATGATGACTAGAATGTGATGGCTGCGTAAAATATACAGGAAATAGCATTGTAACGCATGCAGGGCACAGCTAGTATAGTAAGAAACATTCTGTGTGTGTGAAGATTTCAAGGCTGATAACTATCTTCTCCGGGGTTTTTGAATTTTGTCCCCGTATTAGAAAATGAAGCTTATGTAACTAGCTTTCACGTGGTATACATGAGATTTGTAATGGTTATATGGGCCAATTTGTCCATCATTCTTTACACATACCATATCTGTACCACTAGACTGCATGTGCAATGGTTTTAATTGCTCCATTTTACTACTAATAAGGTTTGTGATCAATTTTAAGCAACCCTCAAGATTGTTTAAACACAGGTGTTATATATTATATCTCATAGACAATGTAATATTTTTTTAGAGAATGTGTCAACTGTTTCTATGAAAATTCAAGAGCTCTTTCTAAGCTTTATAGTGTAAACTAACTTACTTTAGTATTCACCAGGTTCTCCTGCTCCTTCTTATTCACCATCAGTTGGTGACGGCAACCCTCCCGCTGTATTTGGAACAGGTAGTCCTGCTTCTCTTGGAGCTTTCGCTCCAATTCCTCGATTTCTTGCTCTAGTTCATTATTTTCATGGGTTTTATTTATGATCCGGGGACCTAGAAATACATGCCCCTAAAGGAATAAGTATTGTTCAAGCCCAGCTTTATTAACCTATTTATATGATAGGACCACTTTCAAAAATCAGCTACACTTAACTATTCTTAATAATAATAATAAAAATGTTATTTTTATATGGTAAAAAAAATGTAAAAAACGATATCATTGAAGCAAATAAAGAGGAATAATAATAATAATAATACCATTTATTTCAGGCAACAAGGCCCATAACATAAATACCCTAATAAAACTCTTAAATAACTAGGTGACACGTTTGGTCTGTGACGATGTGACACGGTTTCTCGGTATCCAATAACCATCCACAAAAACGACGGAATACGACACCCTGTGGCCAGAATTCCTGCTTTGTGAAGGCCGCAAGTTGGTTGGTACGTATCCCCACGACAAAGGACGTAAAATTGACTTTGTGATGGGTTTCCAACAGCTTGACCCTCGGAGTAAACTGGTTTTTACTCTGATATACTCTGATATTATATTATGCGCTTACTAATTAATCATATAGCCATGAACCCCTTAGGGGTTGAAGGACCCAGGTTAGGAAACCCTGTTCTAAGATGAAGTCCTAACAACAAATAAAACAACGATGACACGTATTAATATTGTTTACGCTTGAGTATTGAGATTAATAAGTTGAAAAGGATTGCCCGAAACACAACAATATCAACCAAATTAACCATCGTCAAGTAACATATAATTTGAACAAAGAAGTCTTACAATAAGAACTTATACAAGTAGCATAATGAACCTAACTTACGTTTGGTTCCATTCCGAAATAGCTTCGTTATTTTTAATTGTTTCTTGTTTACTTTCGACATAGTCATTCCAAATTGTTACTTTTATTTTATAATCGGTAATCAGTTCACACATCAAAAAAACAACACACAGAAGAAACTAAAATAATTTTATATCCGTTAAATAAAACTATTCTCCTATTTTCTCCCTATATTGTTTTATTTATGGTGTTATGCGTTTTTTGAATAGAATGTTGACAATAACGGCATTGAATTTCAAAAACTTTGTGACAGACCCGTGTGACAGACTGACAACAAATAGATAGCCGCTATGTTCCGAAACGCGCTCACAAAATATGTTTAGCAGGATACGATACTTAACAGGCGTTCCAAATTTAAATTAATTTTAGTGCTAATGGTAGTGGTGGTACGGTTTAGCGAAACGGAACGCTGTTTAGAAAATTTCAAATGCAAGCGCCAAAAAGCGATAAAATTTGATAGCGCTTACACTGCTCTACCTACAGGGGCTTTAGGCCCGTCACATACATTCGTTTTCCTGATTCGATTTCCGAATTCGTTCGTTTTGCGCGAACGCAAGCATTTCATATAAATAGTTCTACATGACACACACGTTTTTATAAAAAATTCAGGTCAGTTACGTAATTACGTAATTTAAACTCATAAATCCGGTACTAGTTACGTAATTGATATATCCGTAATTTTGGAAGCCCTAGTTACGTTTTCTTGGGTCACAGCCTTGGTTACTTCTTCTTGGGCCACAGCGTAAACGCGTTGACTAAGTTCCGTTAGCTTGGTTATTAATTAGTTTATCGTAAACCTTTTCTCTAATTTAAACCCAGTAATCCAGAAATCCAGTGGAATAAGGTCTGGAAACCCAGGAGGCTACAAAATGGGGCCAAACCGCCCGATCCGTCGTCATATGGAAAAGTTCGGTTTAAATATTCTCGCACTTGTCGAGCCTAATGTCCTGGACAGCCATCATTTTGAAGCCACATTGATCTGTGTGGTTAAGGGCACATTTTCCATTACACTTGGCAACTCATTCTTTAAGAAAAGATAAATTTGACCCTATCAAAATTTCTGGTAATTTGAATGGACCAATAAATTAAGCAACGTATTTACGCTGTGGCCCAAGCAGACGTAACCAGAGGGCTTAGCACACTAATTTTATCGCGCACATAAAGCATTCGTCCCTTTCGCACCCGCATATTAGTTAAAAAGTGACAGACGCTTTATGTGCACGATGAAAGCTAGTGTGCTAAGCACTCAAGGGTTCACGTCACATTTATAAAGAGATGTCGTGCTTGTATTCAAGTTAATGGCATGCAATTCGAACATTTACTTTAGTTTTAATAAAACAGATTTACTTTTCGACCACCAAAACCGAGGAATTAAGAGGAATATAACGTTCCTTTGATATAACGATCAGCTGATATAATAACAAAATATATAAAGTTCATTTGATATAATAAACGTTTGATATAGTTAACCGTTAAATGCTATAACCATCATTTAATATACAGCACAAAAGAGATAGGTACAGAAGTCAATCTACATTCAAGTGCGCTCGAACAATCGCACACATAGACACTGCTCACGGACACGATATCTCGGACTGGTTGGGACTAGTGCGAGCGCGACTGCCGTCCGCTTGAGACGTCGCGTCCATTGAAATTTTGTGTGCAATAATGGAGCAACAAAAAAAAGTCAATTACAAAGTTGCTAGATGGAAGTCTAGAAGATGCCAAAAATTACTAAATATTTTGGAACATTGTTCATAAAAGGTGAAAATTATGAGCAAAAATAAGGGACATATAATTAAGCTGCTTTAATAATCGATTATCATAATAAAACTCAATTGTGATCTTGCAATTATGAAGTTAAACTGGGTCTTCCAGGTGATTGCCCAGCATTGATGACACCACGATACGGTTATTTTATTGCCGAGTTCACCAACAACTGACGATAATTTTAAGCGTTAAATAATTGCGTACGGTTGTTAAATGTACCATTAAACGGCTGATTCAAAATAACATTATTGAAATGTAATATGCGACTTCTATATTATCTAAAGTATACTTTAAAAAAAAAGCCCGAATAACAAAAGTTGCAAAAAATGTGCTAGACATTTTAGGCCCTAAATCAGCTCAAAAGATGCCAAATTTTGCTACAAAGTAACTAAATTGGCAACACTGTTTGGTTATTGTAAGGTTGCTCAACTTGGCGGTATGTAGCGAGGGTAGCCGAGTGTTTCCGACAATGGCCGAGCCTAGTGAAAGGACGAATTTTCTTAAGCTGATTATTGGGTGTTTCCGTCATTTCTCAAGTTTTGACGGATCGCTAAAAAAGTTGAGATATCTAATTTTTGATAAATGTAACAAAATTCCGCTGCCATAGTATATACTCTAATCTATAATTACATCAATTATCTTTTGTTTTTCAATAGTTAATATCATTTGAAAAAACGGTAAAGACACTAAAGCTACGGTAAGGACATATAATTTATAAGTTACTAAAAAAATATATTTAGATTATTTTATTTATTAAAACCAACCATAAAATATTATGATATGCATTTCTTTTTTATATATAATAAATTAAATGCTTAGGAAACGCCATTACGGTAAGGACTTTAAACTACGGTAATGACATAAGGATTTGATTTAGTTGTGTTACAGGTTTTATTGAAATGAAACCAACGTTTGTAGATATAACGATTATGTATTTTTATTTCTAAATCACAAGCGACATTAAATGCTCAAAATCAACAATTATGGCTTATATATAAATCAGTCTCATAATTAAAATGCAAGTCAGTCTCAACAGAAATCAATATTAATCAAAAATAGTCTTCTACAAAATAACAAAATTAGTATCTCTCACCCACTGAAACAAGCAACAAATATGACAATGTTGTGTAAATTGAAAATAACAATCAAAATAATAAATCAATAATATAATCAAAATTACAAAAAAGTTATTAACTAGTAACAAAATGTTCATTTATCACTATACTATTACCTTCTCTGCAGAAAAATATAAATGTGATTTTTATAATCAGTGATATCATGGCATCGATTTAAGGTGGTTACAGCACCGAAACTAACGTCACCCGTTAGTTAATTATTTGCCTCCTCTATCAGAGCAAAATAAAACGTAGCTGGCAATCAACTAGTAAATAACTTGTAGTATTTTTGTAACTACTTGCTTTGAATGTCATCTTTTCAAATTAAGAAAAACACTTGTTAACGCCAAAAATGGCCACTTTTGGCGTTAACAAGGATTTCTCTGAATTGACTAATGAAAAAAAAATGAAGAGTAATATCAAAAATACTACAAGTTATTTACTAGTTGATTGCCAGCTTAGATTTTTTCAATTTGATCTGATAGAGGAGTAAAATAATTTACTAACGGGTGGCGCTAGTTAGAAGTTCTGACGTTCTTTCAGGTCAGCGCTGACCTGAACTCTCGAACCGATGGCATTATAACTAATATGATATTTAGTTTTTATGATTAATGGAGCTAAATATCTGTTATTAGTACGGAAGCTTTTATTGTTTTTTATGCTGACTTGTTCAAAGGGGTCACATTCTGAAAGCTTAAAAATCAATAATAAGATGCGTACTAAATTCCGTTTATTACAATTAATGGGACTAATTTTAACATTAAGGCCATTATTGGCAAAACCAGAAGTCAGATTAAAATAATCTGGGAACACTGAAGTTCAATGAACTCACATATTGGACAAATCATAGTTGTACTTAATCATGTCTGAGATATAACCATTTTTTAAAAGATTTTCTAAAAATTAACGTTATCAATATTATTAAAATGAAAATTAAGATTTTTATCGATATTTGGTTCAGGTAAAACTTTTTCAATACAACGAGCAGAAATCACATCTCTATTTCTTGATTTTGGCCATTTAAACCCCTTAGATGTTTTATTCAGAATAGAAATTGATATATTATCATCGTGAATACCTATTATACGCGCAATTTTATGTTTTTTGCATCTTTTAGACTTTTTTATCAAAACCCAATCAGCGACATGTAAATTATGTTTATTTTCGGAATTGGTTACTACTGGTAAAACATTTTCTTTGTCTATGAAAAGTTCTGTATCAATAACAGTTTTACTAATAGGAACTGCTGCTTCGAAGTCAGTATTGGTAGATATTCCAGTACTAGGTATACAAGAGTCACGAAGTAAATTCTCATTTTTCTCAAACGATGTCGAACTTGTGGCAACACTGCTGTCTGGTTTAAGGAATGCAATATTAGCACTCATATTTCGCGCTGCAGACAAAACGGTCACGTTAAGGGGCTCTGGCTCATCAGGTGCAGTAAAAAAATCTAAATGTGATCCATGTTCGCATGGAATTCCTGCTTTACAAATAAAGCAAGAAAACTTTCGGGCAGTCAGACAAGAACCACAAAAAATATCCCAGAGAATTTGGTGCACCCCAAGAGTGCCTTTGAATGATGGTAAATTTGACGGTAGATGATTGGATTTCTCAACGATCATTGTATCATCCACAACATCTATTTTTATTTTTTGGATATTTGTTGTTAAATAGTTATGAAAATCTTCAAATGTACCAACATCTTGACCAAAACTCACTAAATTATCTGCGGTTCTTTTAATGACCGCGCCAACGCCATCTGGAGCCCCTTTCCCGTGACCAGATTCGCTGTAGTTCCATGATATTGAATTCAAAAATCCTAAGTAATCTTTGTGGATTTGTGTTATGATCCAGAATATTTTTTTGTTCCTATATTGGCTGCTGGGAGAGTCAGTCAAAAAGTGAAGTGTATCGATTGAAGAATTCGTTTGGTAAATGAAATCTAATGTCTAATCTAAAATGTGATTCAAACAGATGATGTCATAAATACAGAAGTCAATCACCCAGAGCAAGACCCTCTCACAGAGTTTGACACCGATGAAATCCCTAATCACCCGAGTCCAAATTGTACAAATATGGTGATAGCACAACTTAGAAAAAACATTAAGGTTTACAGAAAAGTTATTGATAAACTCAAGAGAAAGAATAATTCATACAGAGTATACATTCATAGAATTAGGAAACAGAAAAAAAATAAAGAATGTCCAAATAAGAAGTACAAACTTTCACTGAAAGATATTATAAAGGAGATCGAAACTTTTTACGAAGAAGATACTAATAGCAGAATAGGAGCAGGAAAAAAGGAGTTCATTACACGTAAGAAAATAAGGAAACAAAAAAGGTACTTAGTTATGACTCTAAAAAATCTTTATAATAAATTTATCACTACTCGCGGTGTGAAAATTAGTTATTCGACTTTCTGTAAATACAGGCCGTTTTGGGTGGTTTTTCAAAAACATAGGGATACTTGCTCTTGCCATATCCACGTTAATATGAATCTGATAATTAAAGCATTGCACAAAGAAAAAATAATTAAGGAAACTGATGACTACGACCTTATTAATTCAGTTTGCTGTTTTCCTAAAACTGACAATTGCCTCTTAAGAATTTGCGAAGTATGTAAGGAAAAGGGGATTATTTATAATGAATTCAGCAATGAAAATTTAATAGTATACAGTTATTGGTGCAAAACTAAAGAAAACGTTGAAGAAAAGGTTAAAGTTATAACAACTAAAAAGAAAGAAAAAGTCAAACCTGTACATTTAATAAAAATACTGGAAAATAATATTACAAGTTTCTTAAAGCATTGTTTTACAATTGAAAAACAATACAAAGAAATGAGAAACTTAAAAGATTCGCTGAATATGAATGAAGCGGTCATTCACATGGATTGGTCAGAAAATTATGATCTAAAATATCATGAAGAAGTCCAATCGATGCATTTCGGTGGCTCTAGAGGCCAAGTGTCATTGCATACTTCTGTGTTATATTTATACAATGAATCAACCGGAGAAAAAATAACGCAAGCATTTTGTACTATTAGCAAAAGCACGCGTCATGATGCCGCATCTATTTGGGCACATATAAAACCTATTTTAGATTTCATTTACCAAACGAATTCTTCAATCGATACACTTCACTTTTTGACTGACTCTCCCAGCAGCCAATATAGGAACAAAAAAATATTCTGGATCATAACACAAATCCACAAAGATTACTTAGGATTTTTGAATTCAATATCATGGAACTACAGCGAATCTGGTCACGGGAAAGGGGCTCCAGATGGCGTTGGCGCGGTCATTAAAAGAACCGCAGATAATTTAGTGAGTTTTGGTCAAGATGTTGGTACATTTGAAGATTTTCATAACTATTTAACAACAAATATCCAAAAAATAAAAATAGATGTTGTGGATGATACAATGATCGTTGAGAAATCCAATCATCTACCGTCAAATTTACCATCATTCAAAGGCACTCTTGGGGTGCACCAAATTCTCTGGGATATTTTTTGTGGTTCTTGTCTGACTGCCCGAAAGTTTTCTTGCTTTATTTGTAAAGCAGGAATTCCATGCGAACATGGATCACATTTAGATTTTTTTACTGCACCTGATGAGCCAGAGCCCCTTAACGTGACCGTTTTGTCTGCAGCGCGAAATATGAGTGCTAATATTGCATTCCTTAAACCAGACAGCAGTGTTGCCACAAGTTCGACATCGTTTGAGAAAAATGAGAATTTACTTCGTGACTCTTGTATACCTAGTACTGGAATATCTACCAATACTGACTTCGAAGCAGCAGTTCCTATTAGTAAAACTGTTATTGATACAGAACTTTTCATAGACAAAGAAAATGTTTTACCAGTAGTAACCAATTCCGAAAATAAACATAATTTACATGTCGCTGATTGGGTTTTGATAAAAAAGTCTAAAAGATGCAAAAAACATAAAATTGCGCGTATAATAGGTATTCACGATGATAATATATCAATTTCTATTCTGAATAAAACATCTAAGGGGTTTAAATGGCCAAAATCAAGAAATAGAGATGTGATTTCTGCTCGTTGTATTGAAAAAGTTTTACCTGAACCAAATATCGATAAAAATCTTAATTTTCATTTTAATAATATTGATAACGTTAATTTTTAGAAAATCTTTTAAAAAATGGTTATATCTCAGACATGATTAAGTACAACTATGATTTGTCCAATATGTGAGTTCATTGAACTTCAGTGTTCCCAGATTATTTTAATCTGACTTCTGGTTTTGCCAATAATGGCCTTAATGTTAAAATTAGTCCCATTAATTGTAATAAACGGAATTTAGTACGCATCTTATTATTGATTTTTAAGCTTTCAGAATGTGACCCCTTTGAACAAGTCAGCATAAAAAACAATAAAAGCTTCCGTACTAATAACAGATATTTAGCTCCATTAATCATAAAAACTAAATATCATATTAGTTATAATGCCATCGGTTCGAGAGTTCAGGTCAGCGCTGACCTGAAAGAACGTCAGAACTTCTAACTAGCGCCACCCGTTAGTAAATTATTTTACTCCTCTATCAGATCAAATTGAAAAAATCTAAGCTGGCAATCAACTAGTAAATAACTTGTAGTATTTTTGATATTACTCTTCATTTTTTTTTCATTAGTCAATTCAGAGAAATCCTTGTTAACGCCAAAAGTGGCCATTTTTGGCGTTAACAAGTGTTTTTCTTAATTTGAAAAGATGACATTCAAAGCAAGTAGTTACAAAAATACTACAAGTTATTTACTAGTTGATTGCCAGCTACGTTTTATTTTGCTCTGATAGAGGAGGCAAATAATTAACTAACGGGTGACGTTAGTTTCGGTGCTGTAACCACCTTAAATCGATGCCATGATATCACTGATTATAAAAATCACATTTATATTTTTCTGCAGAGAAGGTAATAGTATAGTGATAAATGAACATTTTGTTACTAGTTAATAACTTTTTTGTAATTTTGATTATATTATTGATTTATTATTTTGATTGTTATTTTCAATTTACACAACATTGTCATATTTGTTGCTTGTTTCAGTGGGTGAGAGATACTAATTTTGTTATTTTGTAGAAGACTATTTTTGATTAATATTGATTTCTGTTGAGACTGACTTGCATTTTAATTATGAGACTGATTTATATGTAAATGAAGTTGATGACACTTCATTTAATTTGCATTTGCCGCACATTCACTTAATGTCGTTTCATGTGTAATCTGTGGTAGGAAGTAGGTTATATAATCTGTGGTCAGACAAGTGTCAAAAGGAAACGTTAAAGAACATTTTATAAGTAAACGAATTTGTGAGATAATAGCTTTAAATGTTGTTTCTCTTTTCAGGTAAGATTTGTAATTAGTGGCATTAAGCGTACATAATCTTAAAGAGAAATAGTCAAAAACAGTATTTAATAAAATATTCTCTTTTCAGAGCAACTCAATTTGGTTTTTATTTCGCGGTTCTAAGCAAATGGGGCCTGTGTATAAAGCTACATTATAAAACAACATTTCTACAGCTGTTTTGAACAACAATGGAAAAGTTAAAGTTTGAATTTATGGTGAAATCTAGTGAAGATCCAAAATCAAATATAATTTGCATAACCTCAATTACGGATGTAGATAAAAATACTTTTTACATCCCAGAACATCTCCAACCGGCAAGATTGCATGAGGCGGTTATAAAAACTCAAGCGTTTCAAAAAGTCAAAGCTACACTACAAAGGAGACATGAAAAAAGACAAGTATGGATCTCATTGACATCGGACATAACTGATGTGTACATAGATCAAGATGGAAATATGCAGTTTAAAGGATATTTGCTGGAAGAAGCTTTACCGGAAACACAACAACAGGCTTCTACTACAGGAGTCTCAGAAGAGGTTTTAACCAGAATTCTGGAGAGTTTTGCGGAAATGAAGAAGGACACACCTAAACCTTATAATATAAGAAACTTGTCAGAGAAATTTGTAATAGAAAAATTCAATAGTAAAACGTCGAATGTGTTCCAATGGATGATTATTTTTGAAGCGGAATGTGTGCGTTTAGGAATTGATGAAGATGTTAAGAAAATTGAAAGTCTTAGGTTGTTTTTGGACGATTCATGTTTAGACTGGTACAGCTCCATGCTCATAAAATATACAGTTAATTCTGAATGGTCATCATGGAAAAAAAACTTTTGTGACACTTTTGCGGACAAAGGCTGGTCGCCGGTCAGGTATGCAATTTTATTTAAATATAGACAGGGCTCCTTACTAGAATATGCCTTAAAAAAAGAAAAACTTTTATTGGAGTTAAATAAGTCAATGGATAAACCCACCCTAATTGATTTGATCGCTACGGGGCTACCAAATTTTATAGCCGATAAAATTGATAGGAACATTTTGAAAGAAACAGAAGACTTATTTAATAACATCAGAGGTTTAGAATATTTGGTGAATAAAAAGAATTTGGAAAAGAAAACAGTCACTTTTGAAAGTAAAATTAAAGAAAAATATGTAAGAAATACTGGCAGTCCATGTAAAATTTGTGAAAAAGAAAATAAAGGCACCCGCTATCATCCTGAATCCCTATGTTGGTTTAAAAACAAAACCAGTGATAGACCAAAAAGAGAGCAGATAAGGAGCATTAACAATTCTGAATTAGAAACGGAATTAAATGAAATTGATCCAAAAAACTTATAATTTCGCCATTAATCAAAATTAAATTATTAATAAATGACACCTTGGAAACTTCGGGAATCTATGATTCTGGCTCGAATGTGTCTTTAATAAATTCCAGATTATTGTCCTTAAAGAAAAACACGATTATTGACAATAATAAAAAAGCGAGTTTAAAAACGATTAATGGCGTAAAAAAATCTATTGGCATGGTAACATTAAAGATAAAAATATTTGATATTGAGAAAAATATAAATGTTTTTGTGATAGATGAAGAAAATTTTGACTATGATTTTCTAATTGGGTTAGATTGCATAGAAAAATTTAAATTGATCCAAAATGAGAAATTAAACATTACACAAAGTATCAACAACCACAAAGAAGAAGATAAAAAAGAAATAAATCCTGAAAATACAAAAATTATTCCTGGCTTAACAGGTAGCATTGTAGAGGAAAAACAAAGTGTAAATGATAAAAAAAAAGATATAGTCGAGAAAACTAAAAATGAAACAAATATTGAATGTAAAATAAATTTTAATGAAAACATAGAAGTGGACAACTTTTGCATATCAATAAACCATCTGGACCTGCAAAAACAATCACAAATAGATAAATTGATATGCAAATATAATTCACTATTTGCTAAAGACAAATATGATATAGGCACTGTAAAAGGTTATGAAGCTCATATTGATTTAATAATAGAAAAATATTGTAGTAAAAGACCATACAGGTGTACTATTGATGATATGAAAGAAATAGAAGAACAAGTTTCAAAATTATTACAAAAAAATTTAATCGAGGAGTCATATAGTCCTTTTGCAGCTCCGGTAACATTAGCCTTTAAAAAAGAAGAAGGAAGAAGGTCAAGATTATGTATAGACTTTCGTGATTTGAATAAGATTGTGGTTCCTCAATCACAACCCTTTCCATTAATTGAGGATTTAATGGTTAAGACAAGAAGATGTAAATTCTTTTCAACACTGGATATAAACTCAGCATTCTGGTCAATCCCTTTGAAAATTGAAGACAAACAGAAGACAGCATTTGTTACTCAAGAAGGCCACTTTCAATGGACTTGTTTGCCATTTGGTTTAAAAACATCTCCTGCAATTGTTCAGAGGATATTAAGTAGCATTATAAGGAAACATAAACTATCCGATTTCACAGTGAATTACATAGATGATATTTTGGTATTCTCTGAAACATTTGCAGAACACATTGAGCACCTATCACTATTATTAGAAGCGATATTAAGGGAAGGCTTTAAATTGAAATTCTCAAAATGTAATTTTGCACAGGACTCCGTCAAGTATTTAGGCCACATAATTAAAAACAATACAATTACTCCTTTAAAAGATAATTTAATTGCTATAAAGGATTTTCCTATACCGAAAACACAAAAAAATGTGAGACAGTTTCTGGGTAAAATAAATTTCTATGGAAAATATGTGCCAAATATATCGATTATATTAGATCCTTTACATAATTTGTTAAGAAAAGGACAAGCATTTATTTGGTCAGAAAAATGTAAAGAATCATTTGAGACAATAAAAAAACTACTTTGCTCAAAGCCCATTTTGGCAATTTATGATCCAGATCTACCAATCCATATTTATACGGACGCCAGTATACAGGGCATAGGTGCAATCTTAAAACAACCACAACTCAATGGAGAAGAAAAACCGTGCGCATATTTTTCCAAAAAATTAAAAGATTCCCAAAAAAATAAAAAAGCCATATATCTGGAGTGTTTAGCAATTAAAGAAGCGGTAAAATATTGGTACCACTGGCTTATAGGAAAAACGTTTACAGTTTTCTCGGATCATAAACCTTTAGAGAAAATGAATATAAAGGCTAGAACAGATGAAGAATTGGGAAATCTCACATACTATCTATCTCAGTTTAATTTTGAGGTAATATATTCGCCAGGTAAATACAATTTAGAAGCAGATTGTTTGAGCAGAAACCCTGTTTTAGAATCGTCTGAAAATCAAGATGAAGGTTTAAAAATTGTAAACTTTATTAAACTAGAAGACATACAAAACGATCAAAAAAAAAATGAAAGCTTAAAACAAAATACAAATAAACTTATATTAAAAGATACAATATACTATAAGAAATTTGGGAAAAAGGAAAAAATTATACTTACTGAAGAATTTAGTATAAAAATAATTAAAAAAATACATTATCTTTACTGTCATATAGGTATACAACAGATGGAAAAAAAAATTAAACCATTCTACATAGCAAAAAATTTAACAAATAATATTAGACAAATTTGTGACAACTGTGAAATCTGTATAAAAAACAAATCAAGAGGAAAATATAAATTTGGACTAATGTCTCACTTAGGTCCCGCTACGTACCCTTTCGAAATAGTATCTATAGACACTATTGGTGGATTTGGTAGCTCACGTTCTACAAAAACATATTTACACCTACTAGTAGACCATTTCACCAGATATGCCTATGTTTTGACATCCAAAACTCAAAGTTCGAGTGATTTTATAAAGCTCGTTAAAAAAATACCTCCAGGAAATGAAAATATTGGCATGATTCTATCTGATCAGTATCCTGGCATAAATTCAAAAGATTTTAAAACCTTTTTAGCTAAAGAAAATATTCCCATTATCTTCACTGCAGTAAACACACCATTCTCCAATGGTTTGAATGAAAGATTAAATCAAACACTAGTTAATAAGATTAGATGTAAGATAAATGAAAAGAAAGATAAATTGGCCTGGACGACTATTGCCCACGAATGTACCAAAATGTATAATGAAACTGAACATACAGTGACAGGATTTTCCCCAAAATATTTATTAGAAGGAAAAAATATTGATATTTTACCAGAAGAATTAAAACGAGAAAAAACACAAAATGATTTATTTCAAGATAGAAAAATTGCATTAGAAAATACTATAAAATCACACAATTATAATAAGCAACAATTTGATAAAAACAGAAAACAATGTGAATTGAAAGTAGGAGATTCGGTATATGTAGAAAACGGAAATCGATTGAACAGAAAAAAACTAGATGAGTTAAAAATTGGCCCTTATAAAATTTTAGAAAAATTATCAAACACAATTTATAGGATAAACACGGGGCATAGGAAATCCGAGTCTAATCTTTTCCATGTAACAAAACTTGTTCCGGTACAGGAAAATTTATAAATGTACATAAAGGTATGTGTATAAAGTATTGGGGGGGGGGGGGGGGGAGATGTAAATGAAGTTGATGACACTTCATTTAATTTGCATTTGCCGCACATTCACTTAATGTCGTTTCATGTGTAATCTGTGGTAGGAAGTAGGTTATATAATCTGTGGTCAGACAAGTGTCAAAAGGAAACGTTAAAGAACATTTTATAAGTAAACGAATTTGTGAGATAATAGCTTTAAATGTTGTTTCTCTTTTCAGGTAAGATTTGTAATTAGTGGCATTAAGCGTACATAATCTTAAAGAGAAATAGTCAAAAACAGTATTTAATAAAATATTCTCTTTTCAGAGCAACTCAATTTGGTTTTTATTTCGCGGTTCTAAGCAAATGGGGCCTGTGTATAAAGCTACATTATATATATATAAGCCATAATTGTTGATTTTGAGCATTTAATGTCGCTTGTGATTTAGAAATAAAAATACATAATCGTTATATCTACAAACGTTGGTTTCATTTCAATAAAACCTGTAACACAACTAAATCAAATCCTTATGTCATTACCGTAGTTTAAAGTCCTTACCGTAATGGCGTTTCCTAAGCATTTAATTTATTATATATAAAAAAGAAATGCATATCATAATATTTTATGGTTGGTTTTAATAAATAAAATAATCTAAATATATTTTTTTAGTAACTTATAAATTATATGTCCTTACCGTAGCTTTAGTGTCTTTACCGTTTTTTCAAATGATATTAACTATTGAAAAACAAAAGATAATTGATGTAATTATAGATTAGAGTATATACTATGGCAGCGGAATTTTGTTACATTTATCAAAAATTAGATATCTCAACTTTTTTAGCGATCCGTCAAAACTTGAGAAATGACGGAAACACCCAATAATCAGCTTAAGAAAATTCGTCCTTTCACTAGGCTCGGCCATTGTCGGAAACACTCGGCTACCCTCGCTACATACCGCCAAGTTGAGCAACCTTACAATAACCAAACAGTGTTGCCAATTTAGTTACTTTGTAGCAAAATTTGGCATCTTTTGAGCTGATTTAGGGCCTAAAATGTCTAGCACATTTTTTGCAACTTTTGTTATTCGGGCTTTTTTTTTAAAGTATACTTTAGATAATATAGAAGTCGCATATTACATTTCAATAATGTTATTTTGAATCAGCCGTTTAATGGTACATTTAACAACCGTACGCAATTATTTAACGCTTAAAATTATCGTCAGTTGTTGGTGAACTCGGCAATAAAATAACCGTATCGTGGTGTCATCAATGCTGGGCAATCACCTGGAAGACCCAGTTTAACTTCATAATTGCAAGATCACAATTGAGTTTTATTATGATAATCGATTATTAAAGCAGCTTAATTATATGTCCCTTATTTTTGCTCATAATTTTCACCTTTTATGAACAATGTTCCAAAATATTTAGTAATTTTTGGCATCTTCTAGACTTCCATCTAGCAACTTTGTAATTGACTTTTTTTTGTTGCTCCATTATTGCACACAAAATTTCAATGGACGCGACGTCTCAAGCGGACGGCAGTCGCGCTCGCACTAGTCCCAACCAGTCCGAGATATCGTGTCCGTGAGCAGTGTCTATGTGTGCGATTGTTCGAGCGCACTTGAATGTAGATTGACTTCTGTACCTATCTCTTTTGTGCTGTATATTAAATGATGGTTATAGCATTTAACGGTTAACTATATCAAACGTTTATTATATCAAATGAACTTTATATATTTTGTTATTATATCAGCTGATCGTTATATCAAAGGAACGTTATATTCCTCTTAATTCCTCGGTTTTGGTGGTCGAAAAGTAAATCTGTTTTATTAAAACTAAAGTAAATGTTCGAATTGCATGCCATTAACTTGAATACAAGCACGACATCTCTTTATAAATGTGACGTGAACCCTTGAGTGCTTAGCACACTAGCTTTCATCGTGCACATAAAGCGTCTGTCACTTTTTAACTAATATGCGGGTGCGAAAGGGACGAATGCTTTATGTGCGCGATAAAATTAGTGTGCTAAGCCCTCTGGTTACGTCTGCTTGGGCCACAGCGTAAATACGTTGCTTAATTTATTGGTCCATTCAAATTACCAGAAATTTTGATAGGGTCAAATTTATCTTTTCTTAAAGAATGAGTTGCCAAGTGTAATGGAAAATGTGCCCTTAACCACACAGATCAATGTGGCTTCAAAATGATGGCTGTCCAGGACATTAGGCTCGACAAGTGCGAGAATATTTAAACCGAACTTTTCCATATGACGACGGATCGGGCGGTTTGGCCCCATTTTGTAGCCTCCTGGGTTTCCAGACCTTATTCCACTGGATTTCTGGATTACTGGGTTTAAATTAGAGAAAAGGTTTACGATAAACTAATTAATAACCAAGCTAACGGAACTTAGTCAACGCGTTTACGCTGTGGCCCAAGAAGAAGTAACCAAGGCTGTGACCCAAGAAAACGTAACTAGGGCTTCCAAAATTACGGATATATCAATTACGTAACTAGTACCGGATTTATGAGTTTAAATTACGTAATTACGTAACTGACCTGAATTTTTTATAAAAACGTGTGTGTCATGTAGAACTATTTATATGAAATGCTTGCGTTCGCGCAAAACGAACGAATTCGGAAATCGAATCAGGAAAACGAATGTATGTGACGGGCCTAAAGCCCCTGTAGGTAGAGCAGTGTAAGCGCTATCAAATTTTATCGCTTTTTGGCGCTTGCATTTGAAATTTTCTAAACAGCGTTCCGTTTCGCTAAACCGTACCACCACTACCATTAGCACTAAAATTAATTTAAATTTGGAACGCCTGTTAAGTATCGTATCCTGCTAAACATATTTTGTGAGCGCGTTTCGGAACATAGCGGCTATCTATTTGTTGTCAGTCTGTCACACGGGTCTGTCACAAAGTTTTTGAAATTCAATGCCGTTATTGTCAACATTCTATTCAAAAAACGCATAACACCATAAATAAAACAATATAGGGAGAAAATAGGAGAATAGTTTTATTTAACGGATATAAAATTATTTTAGTTTCTTCTGTGTGTTGTTTTTTTGATGTGTGAACTGATTACCGATTATAAAATAAAAGTAACAATTTGGAATGACTATGTCGAAAGTAAACAAGAAACAATTAAAAATAACGAAGCTATTTCGGAATGGAACCAAACGTAAGTTAGGTTCATTATGCTACTTGTATAAGTTCTTATTGTAAGACTTCTTTGTTCAAATTATATGTTACTTGACGATGGTTAATTTGGTTGATATTGTTGTGTTTCGGGCAATCCTTTTCAACTTATTAATCTCAATACTCAAGCGTAAACAATATTAATACGTGTCATCGTTGTTTTATTTGTTGTTAGGACTTCATCTTAGAACAGGGTTTCCTAACCTGGGTCCTTCAACCCCTAAGGGGTTCATGGCTATATGATTAATTAGTAAGCGCATAATATAATATCAGAGTATATCAGAGTAAAAACCAGTTTACTCCGAGGGTCAAGCTGTTGGAAACCCATCACAAAGTCAATTTTACGTCCTTTGTCGTGGGGATACGTACCAACCAACTTGCGGCCTTCACAAAGCAGGAATTCTGGCCACAGGGTGTCGTATTCCGTCGTTTTTGTGGATGGTTATTGGATACCGAGAAACCGTGTCACATCGTCACAGACCAAACGTGTCACCTAGTTATTTAAGAGTTTTATTAGGGTATTTATGTTATGGGCCTTGTTGCCTGAAATAAATGGTATTATTATTATTATTATTCCTCTTTATTTGCTTCAATGATATCGTTTTTTACATTTTTTTTACCATATAAAAATAACATTTTTATTATTATTATTAAGAATAGTTAAGTGTAGCTGATTTTTGAAAGTGGTCCTATCATATAAATAGGTTAATAAAGCTGGGCTTGAACAATACTTATTCCTTTAGGGGCATGTATTTCTAGGTCCCCGGATCATAAATAAAACCCATGAAAATAATGAACTAGAGCAAGAAATCGAGGAATTGGAGCGAAAGCTCCAAGAGAAGCAGGACTACCTGTTCCAAATACAGCGGGAGGGTTGCCGTCACCAACTGATGGTGAATAAGAAGGAGCAGGAGAACCTGGTGAATACTAAAGTAAGTTAGTTTACACTATAAAGCTTAGAAAGAGCTCTTGAATTTTCATAGAAACAGTTGACACATTCTCTAAAAAAATATTACATTGTCTATGAGATATAATATATAACACCTGTGTTTAAACAATCTTGAGGGTTGCTTAAAATTGATCACAAACCTTATTAGTAGTAAAATGGAGCAATTAAAACCATTGCACATGCAGTCTAGTGGTACAGATATGGTATGTGTAAAGAATGATGGACAAATTGGCCCATATAACCATTACAAATCTCATGTATACCACGTGAAAGCTAGTTACATAAGCTTCATTTTCTAATACGGGGACAAAATTCAAAAACCCCGGAGAAGATAGTTATCAGCCTTGAAATCTTCACACACACAGAATGTTTCTTACTATACTAGCTGTGCCCTGCATGCGTTACAATGCTATTTCCTGTATATTTTACGCAGCCATCACATTCTAGTCATCATAATAACAATTACAGCAAATAGTAGGATCAATAAGCCTACATACATTATAATTCTATTGGTGATTGGGCTGGGTTCCATACATTTTTGCCCATCATCCTTTAATTGTCAACCTGGTTTTGGTGAAAACACTCATCTGAATGAATGTTTTTATTTGAAACATCTTCTTGATTGTTTTATTAATTTTCCATTCTCAGTCCGTTATCCGCAAGAGCCGCATAGACAGCTGGCAGAAAACCCTGGACCTGACAACAATGCTGACTGGGTTAGAAGTGGAGTCCTGCGAAAGGGACCATTGCAGTGTCATCTTTCATATGCAGTTAGAGAATGAGATTGAAGTGAAGCATGGAGTTACAATTTCTATAGTCAATGGTAATTCATTGCTCGGATGTCAGAAGTTTTAACCATTTCTAATGAGTAGTGCCACCAGTGTCAGGCCCTCAAATGCTGCCCTGTCTTTGTACAAGCTTTTATAGACATAACTTCAGTTATTAGTTAGTATGTGGGTATAATAAATATCTCATATAATCAAATCAAAATATCACCAGTGGTTCCATCGCTACCAGTGGCTCCAACGCTTCCAGTAACTCCAACGCCACCAGTGGCTCCAAAGCTTCCAGTGACCCCTCTGAAAATAATAATAGCAATTATGATTTAATTCAGATCCCTACATAGTTTTTTAATATAGGTACAATTTTACAAATTAGAGGGTAAGGAGAGGAAATAAACTTACCGGCTAAACTGGAGCAAAACAGCACTAAGCCGAAAGATATGACTTTAGACTTCATGGTGTGCTAGGTCTATACTGCGTCGGACAGCAGAGACGCGCCTGAGTATTTGTACTTATCTTGCGTTGACACACGTATGCTTGCACAAACACGGAAAAAGCTGAACAAACGAATTATTTGAAATTTTGGGTATACAATTATTTTCGCTTACGCATTCTTAACCCGAGAGTGATGAAATGTTAGCTAAAAAATATATTTGACGTAAAACATTTCATGTCAACAACAAATACTAATGTATACATGCTAGTGATCACACACGATTACCAGTAAAGAGATTACACTAATATAACTAATAACACAAATGAATAAGAAGATGACAATGACCTCTTACTTAATACAGGCAAAAAAACACAAAACATATATAAATACCTTAAAGACTAACATACATAAGTAAACAAAATAACTTCAAACTAACACATTAATTCTGCGGCCCTAACATGCATGCCACAAAGATAAATTGGAACCGTTTATCTCTAAGTGCGTCTCTCTCACACTAGTGCCGACGAAAGAGATAGTCATAGAGATAAACGGTTCTAAGTTATTATAGTGCCATGCATGTTTATCTTGTAAATCTTAAATCCTTACTTAACAACATAATACTCTTAATAATAATACTCTATACTTACATCTCTATCTTTATACTTGACCGTGGAGACTGTCTACACCTCCATTTAACCTAGATTAATCTATTTAGATGTTTCTTTGCTTCAATTTTTTTTATTATTATGACCCTTAGAGACTTTTTACATCTCTAAGTCACTTAACTTTTCCAGACGTGGAGACTATACATCTCCCTTATTAGTTATTTATTAGAATTAATTTGTACCATGTGTGTTGCACATTTTGTTTTAGATTTTAGATAAAACTGTACTGCCAAAGTTGAAAAAAGACTTACTGCTGAGTTTCTTGCGGCGTTTCTTCTCAGCAGATGTCACCTTTCGAAGCGCTGGTAGATTCAGACATGTAAAAGAGCCCAGGTGGCCTACTTGCAAAATAAATATTTTCATTTTCATTTTCATTTTCAATGCTTTTTGTGAGTTTAATTATTTTTTCAGTGGCGTAGTGTGGGTTTTCGCCGCGCGGTGTTGTCCGGAAACTCCCCCCCCCCCTCCTATTTTCAATTATTACTTAGTTTAAAGTTGCTGCAGCACTCGACTTCATCTCGCCTCTTCTCTTTCGCACCCTTGCGGTTTCGATTGGCACGTAACATTGCGCGGCGCGATTCGGAGTTTTTTTTTTAATTTCCTACTGAAAAAACCGTGGCGCTTGCCCCACAGCCTGCCTGTGTTTTTTTTTACTTAAAAAAACATCCTTATTTTCTTCTACGCCAAGGTTTTTTTTAAAGTTGTACGCAATCCTGTGGAAAATATAAAATGGGTACGTGAGGCCTATAAGCTTGAGAAACTCTGCATTATATGAACAATAAATGATCCTTTTAAATTTTAAAATTTATTATGTTTTCGTTACAATGACGTCTTGCGTTTCCATTGTTTTACAATAAATGTTGACTCAAACTGTAGGAAGACAATTTGGAACAATTACGAATTGGTCCAAATTGATTAATTTTGTAAATAAGTAGGTGATTTATTTGTTTGACGCTCACATAGTATAATATATAGTATTGTACTATATTTTGGCTCTGTGTATTATATACCTACTGTTGAATATTTGGTCAGCATACAAATGGGCTTTGAGTTTGCCAATTCAATAAGCATTTTCGCAGCTCGGATAGCCACAAGATGCGCAATCGAAATGTTAGTAAGACGAATGTTGTGTATTATATTTAATTTATCATATCTTATACCCTTTTTAAAAGGTTTTTCTTTAAAGCACTATATTTTCTTTAAGTGTACTATTTTATTGATAGGTACCTTTGACTGGAAAATACTATATTTGCCCCATAAATAGTTGGCAACCCTAACTACCCGGCTACCTACCTAACTCTGAGGTTGAAAATCTAACCGACAATCATCGATATAGGTACATGGAAGTTATCAATGGCGCCAGTAGGTAATAAAATTTGGTATAGGTACATAAACATAACGTATTCGAGGTATTCACTTTTACGCATAATATTTAGTAGGTTTATACATTTTATAAGGAACTAGCTGTGCCCGCGACTTTGTCCGCGTGGAATAGTGTCTTTGGGTAGCATTTTTTTATTATTCAGGCTAATTTTCTCGAATCATGATACGATACTTCCATACAACTTTTCATCCTCCCTTTCAACCCCTTAGAACGCATTAAAAAGTAGCCTATGTCCTTTCTCAGGCTCTAGACTATCTGCGTACCTAATTTCATTTAAATCGGTTCATTAGTTTTGGCGTGACAGAGTTACTTTCGTATTTATAATATTGATTGGTAAGGATTTACCGCCACCTTAATAATTATCATTTATAGCCTTTACTTACCTTTTTATACAAAATGTGAAATCAATGTAGGTATAATTTGCAAAGATCTTTCTTCTGAGTTTTTTGAAGCTCTTCTCATCTCAGTAGGTATCTAATGATGGTCCTGTCCGAAGCGTAGATTCCACCCATTTTAATTTATTCATGTGAGTGGTAAACGGCAGGCAGCTAATTTGTTATATAAACATTTCGAACTTTGTTTTTTTTTTTATTTCTTCGCAATAGGCAGCTTAATGAGCAAATAGGTACAAGCCGAGACAATTTTTAAGGTTCCGTGCCTCAAAAGGAAAAAACGGAACCCTTATAGGATCACTTGTGTGTCTGTCTGTCTGTCTGTCTGTCCGTCTGTCTGTCTGTCCGTCTGTCACAGCCAATTTGCTCCGAAACTGCGGGACCGATTGAGTTGAAATTTGGCATACCTACATATGTAAGTAGGTGACCGCAACACGGACGCATAACGTAAATATATGAATTTTAAACATGAGGGCCACTTTTGGGGGGTAAATTAGAAAATTAAAAAAAAAACAAAAAGTTATGCAGCGTATATCGTGTGACATACATATCAAATGAAAGGGCTTATTGTGAGAACCTTAAATATATTTTGTTTTGAATGTCAAGTAAATAGTTTCGAAGTTATTTAGGAAAATAATTACCCCCACTTATTTCCAAAACCGAGTAGTTTCTAGTTTTATTTTTTTTAAAACAGAAAATAGTTCTTTACCTAGAGATTACAGGAAAACCTATAAGAAGTCTATGGTATTTAAAGTAACATAGGAAATTTCAGTTTATCATGTATGTAACGGAACCCTCTCCACGCGAGTTTAACTCGCACTTGGCTGGTTTTTAGGGTTCCGTACCTCAAAAGGAAAAAAGGAACCCTTATAGGATCACTCGTGTGTCTGTCTGTCTGTCTGTCTGTCTGTCTGTCTGTCTGTCCGTCTGTCACAGCCAATTTGCTCCGAAACTACTGGACCGATTGATTTGAAATTTGGTATAAATATGTAAGTCGTTGACCGCAACACGGATGCGTAACGTAAACAAATTAATTTTAAACATGGGGGCCACTTTTGGGGGTTAAATTAGAAAATTAAAAAAAAAGTTACGCTAACTATATCATGTGACATATCAAATGAAAGGGCTTATTGTGAGGGTCTTAAATATGTTTTTTTTTTTGAATTTTTTCATAAATGTTTTGGAAGTTATTTAGGAAAATAGGCGAAAATTGACCATATCCGAAACTACCGGGCCTAAAATTTAGAAAAAAATACAGATTATAGTTCTTTACCTATAGATTAGATCTTTATATATAGAGAACCTATGAGAAGTCTATGGTATTTAACGTAACATAGGAAATTTCAGATAATCATGTATGGAACGGAACCCTCTCCACGCGGGTTTAACTCGCACTTGCCCGGTTTTTTAGAGTTCCGTAGCCAAATAGCAAAAAATGGAACCCTTATGGATTCGTCATGTCTGTCTGTCCGTCCGTATGTCACAGCCACTTTTTTCCGAAACTATAAGAACAATGCTGTTGAAACTTGGTAAGTGGATGTATTCTGTGAACCGCATTAAGATTTTCACACAAAAATAGAAAAAAAAAACAATAAATTTTGGGGGTTCCCCATACTTAGAACAGAAACTAAAATTTTTTTTTTCATCAGTCCCGTACGTGTGGGGTTGGATCAATGGATAGGTCTTCAAAAGTGATATTGAGGTTTCTAATATATATTTTTTCTAAACTGAATAGTTTGCGCGAGATAAACTTCCAAAGTGGTAAAATGTGTCCCCCCTGTAATTTCTAAAATAAGAGAATGATAAAACTAAAAAAATATATGATGTACATTATCATATAAATTTCCACCGAAAATTGGTTTGAACGAGATCTAGTAAGTAGTTTTTTTTAATAAGTCATAAATCGTAAACCGCAATTTACTTTTCAGTCAATTGAGTGGATCAACTTTTTGTTGCACATCCGTGTTTAATTTTTCTTTTTAGTAAAGTATCTAGTTTTTAGTATTTTTTGTCTTATATAGTAGAATATGTATTTAAAATTTGTATTCCAGGGTGGGGCGCGAACTTTAAAGAGATTTAACTCTATTTTTCTAGTGATGCAGTCAAAGCATAGTCTTTGGACGTCTCCTTGCAAACTGCGTATTTACTAAATAAAACTTAAATTAATTGTGGATGAAAAGAGTTTACTAAGTAAAATAATACGAATAGTTTGCCTTCATTTGATTCATCTTATATTTTCGTTATAAATTTCACTAATTGTGTCTCTTGGGTCACCAATGGCAAAAACGATCTGAAAAGTTTCCTTAATTTTCTCAAAATTTGTTTTATTTTAATAATATCTATTCAGCCTATTCTCTTTAACCATTAGTTACCATTAATAGTAAAACATGCAGTGTTTACAGTGTTTTAATGCTTGAAACGATTGAATATGATAATTTTTTTTTAGGGACAACTTGGTTTGCCAAGAGACAAATTGGTGACCCAAGAGACAATTTTATGTTCCGTTGAGTGATCCAATCGCCGCTATACCTCGTTACAAAATATTATTGTAAAATAATAACTAACTTGAGGAAAAATATAATATTTGTACTTGTTGCAATGGTTGGGATTAAGGATATAGGAAATTACAGCCATAAAATTCGATGAAATACCCAATTCGTTTGACCTCTTTTGCTCTTGGTTGCTGGTTCTTTCGGGGCTTGAGCAATGGCTGTGTGGTCAATGCGATGGAAATCGCTGCTATCCGAGCGAAACAGTTGACCTTGTTTTGCGCATCGCCTGGGCGTGGCGGTGTTTTCTCCATCATCATCCGGGCTGTCCGCTTTGCAGACTTACTTGTGCGTTTTGCCTTTTGTTGCGTATGCATTCGCGAGCGGATTGTCCCCGCAAATGACGGGGCTATTTTCTTTGTCTTGGGGGCCTGGGGTGGATGATTCGTCTTTATCTGAATTGCCGTAAACAAAGTCACGCGAGGTTTTTTTGCGAGGTCTGCACGGATCAGTCAGTCCTATGTCCTGTAGAGGCGTTTTCTTGGGAGTCTTTGGTTGATTATTTGGAGCGTCGTCTTGAGAAGTCACTTCCGCATTAGCAACAGCACAATCACCCTCCCCTATATCAGTAGAAGTAGTTTTACGATACACGATCGGCTGGTACATTTTGGGAGTTATGTATTGACAGAGGCCTCTTTCGCGGAAGCAGCTGAGATGACGGTGTTTATCACAGTTCACACTCAGCTGCAATACCGTCATCTTAGTTGTTTCTGCGGAAGAGGTTTCTGAGTGAAGTATAAAGTGACTTCTGAAGATGATGTTCCACTGAGTCGGCTAGAGGTTCCCGAAAATGTGCCTTTGCAGGGTGTGGGATTGGCTGGTTTGTGTGAGCCTCGTGGAGGAGCTTTGTGTGACTTGGTTTACTTACCGTAAACCAAGTCACATAAGGTTCTTCTGCTTTCTTCAGATATAAAGGAAACATCCACTTCGGGCTCCCGAGATGGGGAGAGTCGCCCTATTAGTTGTGGAGACTGTTTACTCGTGATTGTGTGCGCTGCGGAAGGTAGAATGTGTAATTGTGTCTGCATGGTGGACAGTTTGGATGTGATGGGGGAATCGCCGTCGCATGTATGTGATGCGTGAAAGGGGATCAACTGTTTCGTTTGGACGGCAGCTTACCAACGATGTTTGTCGTGTGGATTGCACAGGCACTGTTCAAATTTTGAAGAAACCAGTGTCTGGGAGCAGTTGATGGCAAGGGTGTTTCGAATTTGGTGATCTGATTGATATCTTTGAAAGGTGAACTCTGAGTCCCTCCAAAACATCCCTTGCATGCAAATAAACATTTAATTTTCATTACAATAATACTACAATTAATTGAGAATTAGCAATTGATTATATTGCTTTTAGTTTAGATTAGTATTTCAGCTAAAAACAATAAATTAACGAATATATTTTCTGCAAACCGTAGTCTTAAGCTACTATACTAGGGCGAGCACAGTAATGACAGCACACAATTATGATAACATTTAAACTATTATTATTTATAAAATTACCAAAAATATAGACAAATGTATCTTGAGTCACTTTTATTGTCTCTTGGGTCACCGCAATAGTGACCCAGGTGACTGGTGACCCAAGAGACATTTGACGGTTTCACCTACATTTAAGTCACAATTATTAAAAAAAGTTCATTAAATACGTTTCTATACCAAATTAGACCAACATTGTAAGCGTTAGATTTCAAATTGCATAAAAAAGCATAAATACTTATGAAAAAATGCAGTCAGCCAGGTGATATACAAAAAAGACACGCAACCTCTCTGAAAGCTTCGGACGAACTGACCAACGACTCGAAGGTCACAGCAACGTCGAGCGCAATCGTAATGATTCTTAGATTGCTTCCCATTAGCTGAGCTGCTTGGAGGACCGAGTCTTATTTAAACTTAGTATTTATAAATATGGTTAGTCAGCAGACATCGATTTCAATAACTTCTTAGGGACACATACTCACCAGAAGTTTTCTAAAAATCTATTAAATGTTTATAAAAAGTAATATTACCTTTAAAAGAGGAATATACTCGTCTTGCTAAATATGCTTTTAAGTTTAATTCGTCCAAGTAATTGTTTCAAGTGGCGACGTAAAACTGGAGCTAACATGCTCTCAGGACAACATTATTTTGTATGGGAGCCTGAATTCGTCGCCTGGGCGACGTTTGCAAATTCATTGAAATAACGAATTTTTGTATTTTGAATGTGCCGGTATGTGGATAATCAATCTGATTAATGGTTAAACCTTGTGGTATATCTCTGAAAATTATGATTTACATAGGAGAATCAAAAAAAGTCGAGGGACACCAAAATACAACAAAAAGTTGATTGACCCAATTAACTAAAATATATTTAAAAAAAATTAAGTTCATAAAGATAAACCTTATGCATAAACCGTGAACCATTATATAGATAATGGTACGGAACCCTTCATGCGCAAGTTCGACTCGCACTTGGCCGGTTTTTTTCATAAAATAACGACCGATAACGCTTTCTTTCTGGACAATACTAGTAGGACCCCACGTTCACAGCATTGGTATTAATTTTTTTTAAACAATTTGGTTTCAAACATCATTTTCAAGTGCTGCTTATATAAAATTAATAAAATTTTAGTAAATCAGTACCTACCTACAATATGTATTTGGCGTGCGTGACCGAAATTTGATCTAACGGATCTGTTGTCGATACAAGTATAGGGACCGAGAGGTAGATTTCTATTACTGTAAAATTATCTTCAAATTAACTCCAAAAAAGCCGAAGGATGGCTGAACCGATTTGAATCGAAGGAACTCCTCAAATATTACTTACATTATGTGTACCGAATTTTAACTCAATCGGTCCAGTATTTTCGGAGCAAATTAGCTGTGTGTGACAGACAGACAGACACACGAGTGATCCTATACAATAAGGGTTCCATTATTTTCTTTTGCGGTACGGAACCAAAAAAAGTGAAATTTCTTCCTTTTCAAAGGGGTTTTGAAGTTGTTTTTTTTTATTTGTTAATTTAGAATACTTGTTACACGAGGACTGTCCAAAAAAGGATTAAGTTGTATTGTTTCAGGGCTCATTAGTTATGTATTCCTGTTTTTTTCTTAATTTATCTTCTTTATAGCTGTTCTGTCTAGTGGCATCTGTCGCAAAACCATGAAACTACGCAAGCATCCAAGCAGTTATAAGGTGAACACGGGATTCAACTTGACATTTTCGCGTGCTTGTATTTAGTTTAACCTTATACATACAGATGGCGCTGATAGCAGTTTTAGAAGCGGGAAATCCCTTCTATCTCTATTTATTTTGGTTGCAAATAGGATGGTATCTGGAGAAACATGTTATTTATCCTATCTGATTACTCATTAGTAGAAATCCGCTAAAGACTTTTGTCCACCTAGCTTGTTCTACACGAAATTACGGTAATATTGATCTGACGCACAAAGTTACAGAATAAAACTGAAAGTTTTTTTTAGGGTTCCGTACCTCAAAAGGAAAAAAGGAACCCTTATATCAGGGGACAATCTTTACACAAATCGATCTAGTCCCAAAGTAAGCTCTAAAGGCTTGTGTTATGAGTACTAGACGACGATATAAATCCTTATATAGAGAAATAAATACATAGGAAACATCCAAGACTCAGGAACAAATATTCGTGCTCATCACACAAATATTTGCCCTTACCGGGGATCGAACCCGGGACGCTTGCGTTGGAGGCAGGGTCACTACCAACTAGGCTATCCCCGTCGGAAAAAAGGAACCCTTATAGGATCACTCGTGTGTCTGTCTGTCTGTCTGTCTGTCTGCCTGTCACAGCCAATTTGCTCCGAAACTACTGGACCGATTGATTTGAAATTTGGTACACATATGTAAGTCGTTGACCGCAACACGGATGCGTAACGTAAACAAATTAATTTTTAACATGGGGGCCACTTATGGGGGGTAAATTAGACAATAAAAAAAAAAGTTACGCTAACTATATCATGTGACATATTAAATGAAAGGGCTTATTGTGAGGATCTTAAATATGTTTTTTTTTTAATTTTTAGATGAATGGTTTGGAAGTTATTTAGGAAAATAGGCGAAAATTTACCATTCCCCCAACCTTATCTCCGAGACTACCGGGCCTAACATTTTGAAAAAAATACAGAAAATAGTTCTTTACCTATAGATTACATGAAAACCTATGAGAAGTCTATGGTATTTAAAGTAACATAGGATATTTCAGATAATCATGTATGGAGCGGAACCCTCTCCACGCGGGTTTAACTCGCACTTGCCCGGTTTTTTTTACACTAGCTTCCATACATGTAGGGCAAGGGAAAATGAATGTGTTTTTATTCTACAACTACAAATGAAATGGGGTGTCATTGGATAGCTCTTTTAAAACTAAAGGTATTCGTAAAAAGGCTAGTTTTGCGGCAATTTATTGCTGCAATTCGGGCTACCCTCAAAAGTTTCCATTCAAACTTTTTCATCACACTTGCTCGGAAAGGGTGTTATTATACGCAAGCGTATAGAGCAACTATAGCCGATTTAACTCCTCTATGGGCCCCGCCGTCAGCGGGAGTTATTTAGTTTAGTTAGTTTCGAACACCCGCGGGCAGTTAAGTGCGCCAGGTCGGCGGAGCTGCTCGGGAGCCGCAGCCGGCGGGGCGCGCGACCGCAAGCCGGCGGAGCTGCTCCGCGCTGATCGCAACGTACGCTCAGTTTATGAACACCCACCTGATGGTAATTCACGGTGTAAAATGGAAATAAAATTAATATATATACTTTATTTTGTCTAATTTTTATTTCATTTTCTAGCAAATGTGATGAAAAACATTGTGTGGGTACACGGGCAGTAAGGGGATAACAAACTCGAGTCATAAAAGCCCTCGCCTATCGGCGTCGGGCTTCTAACAGACTCTCGTTAGTTATCCCCTTCTTACGGCCCTAGATGCACAATGTACTATTTGTCCCTATTACTGATGTAATACGTAATCTTTTTAGGGATAGCCCGAATTGCAGCAATAAATTACCGAAAAACTAGCCCGTTTACGTGCCCGTTAACCTTTTGACCGCCAAGCATATCTGAGAAGTAACACGAATTTCAACTTTAAGTCAAGGTAATGAAGGACTTTTTTACCCTGTATCCGCTGACGGCTGCAGCCGACTGGGGCGGTCAAAAGGTTAAATATGATGGATACGCAGGCAGCACACAACTTGTATAAGTGCTTATACAGCCCTTATAACGCTCAAAATAGGGTTATAATGGCTGTACAAGCTGTTTTACAGCTTTTATGTTGCTAGGGTATGCTGTACACACTTTTATGATTTGGGGTCGTTTAATTTAGGAAATATTGAACTGTAAAGATGTAATTTTTGTTGGAGTTATATGTCCAGCCACTGCAGCCAAAAATATACATCTTAAAAGTCTGAAAACATAATAACGCTTTAACACAGATGCAAATAAAGCATGCCCTTGGTCAGTATACTTAAGCTCTCATGCCGGGGCCACATCGGCGGGATTAGGCGAAATTTCGCGCTCCAGCGGCCCTAACATGCATGACACAAAGATAAATTAAACCCGTTTATCTCTAAGTGCGTCTCTCTCACACTAGTGCCGACGGAAGAGATAGTGAGATTAGGCGGGGTAAATTTATCCCCGTGTCAACCTTGCTAAGCCCGCTGATTTATGTATAACTTGACTCTTCAATAGTTCACTTATACCGCCCGCAACACATGCAAACTGTTCTTAATGTAAATAAATATGTAGGTATACGTACCTACAAGAAAGTGTGTGGTTGTGTGGAAGAGATTGCTACTTAGCGATAAGAGCGCATAATTGTGTACCTTGTTACTAATTTCTTTGCCTGTTCTATGTGCTGTTCAATAAAGAGTATTTGTGTTGTAACTAACTTGAAAAAGAACCTAATTTCCGTCGATAGATCAAATAGATATGTATAACAAACTAAAATATTGCCATTCAAGTTAATTCGCCCGTTTAAAAATAAAAAGAAATAATGTGAAATACAAATTCATTCCAAATTCAATTTTAACGCGTTTGAGTAAAGTTTAATACAAAAGTGAATTTCATTTTGACGTGTTTCTTTTTATTTTTAAACGTTCGTTATCAGGATCCGACGAGTGACATCTTGTAAGGGATCCGGGAGAAACCCATTACCTATTAGTATAAGGGGCATCCCCATTAAATACATATAAATATAAATGTATGAGGCTGTTTTAATCAAATTTCAACCTAACCACAACGCAATAAAACTGTCTGAATATAAATACGAATTCGATTTGAAGATTTTATATTTTACTCATCGCCCGCATTGACGTAGAGTGACGTGCTAGTTACTAAAGCTTTTCCCAATATTCTATCCACAGATAGATGCATCAGCGGATGCGTCCGCCGACGTGTCTCTCTACACGTTCACGTCGTGCCGTGGTGTTGTGGCCAGGCCCTAAGACCATGTAAGTGCGAAAGAGATAGCACGATTCTAATGGTTGTATGGCCACAGTCGTCACTTTGGTTGGCCACTATAGAAGATAGTTTAGTTCCTTTATGCCCGTTCCCAATATTCAATCCGCGGCTTACTAGCTCTTACAAATTCAACAATTTTGGTTAAATGTAAGATTAACCAACCAACCAATTGTAACCAACTGGTTACTACTGGTTACAACCATTACAACAACCATTAGAATCGTGCTATATCTTTCGCACTTACATGGTCTTAGGGCCTGGCCACAACACCACGGCACGACGTGAACGTGTAGAGAGACACGTCGGCGGACGCATCCGCTGATGCATCTATCGATGTGTAGAGGAGGCATAGGTTACTCGTTCGTGAGCTAACTACATATACTTATCTGAAGGTCAGTTCGATCTGTCGAGTCGCGCAGTATGGAGCTGTATTTTTTGTTATTAGTTGTTGGTATTTGTGTTGGCAGTCCGGTTATTTCGGGGACTTCTGATTATACAGGTTTAAATCTTCAAACTTATCTGCGTGATCAAATGCTATGTCATTCTCAAACAAATCTCGTCGCTCATTTCGTCTCTCATTTCATCCGACAATCATAAATTGACCGCCCCGCTCGTATGCGGAGTTAGGAACCTATGTGCCTATGACCGTGGACGGCTGCGTCGAAGTGCCACCTAAGATCGAATACACGCACAAACGAAGTGTTATCTCATGAACGAAGTGTTATTTTAATATAATAATAAACCATTTATTATCAGGCATCAGTGGCCCATACATAAGTAAATACCTTACAGACTAACATACATATTAAAACATAACTTAAAAACTATTTAGGGGACGAAAAGGCGTGGCTCCTTAGCGTCGTCCCATCGTCGTGTCCTGGACAGGCATGGTGCCCCGGAAGCGCCTGAACACGACACCCTTCGGCCAGACGTCCGGACACTTAGAGAATGACACCATGCGGCCCTAACCTGAATGAGACATAGATAAGATAGACCATCTTATCTCTAAGTGCATCTCTCTCTTACTAGTGCCGACGAAAGAGGAACCTATGTGCCTATGACCGTGGACGGCTGCGTCGAAGTGCCACCTAAGATCGAATACACGTACAAACGAAGTGTTATCTCATGAACGAAGTGTTATTTCAATATAATAATAAACCATTTATTATCAGGCATCAGTGGCCCATACATAAGTAAATACCTTACAGACTAACATACATATTAAAACATAATTTGCCCCGGAAGCGCCTGAACACGACACCCTTCGGCCAGACGTCCGGACACTTTTAGAGAATGACACCATGCGGCCCTAACCTGAATGAGACATAGATAAGATAGACCATCTTATCTCTAAGTGCATCTCTCTCACACTAGTGCCGACGAAAGAGATAGTCATAGATATAAACGTTTAATTTATCTTTGTCATTCATGTAAGGGCCGCTGGAGCGCGAAATTTCGCTGAATCTCGACGATGTGGCCCCGGCATGAGAGCTTAAATATATGACCAAGGACATGCTTTATTTGCGTGTGTGTTAAAATGTTATACGTATGAGAATTTCTCCGCAAAAACTCCATAATTTGCCTACCATTGTAACTACTATTCATTTATTATTATTAAAATTTGCATAAGTACCTACCTCTAATTTCATCAAAGGATTGCTTCCATAATTTAATGATGACAATTTGATCTTCAGCATCAACATGCAATGAGAACGAAGTATACTACGAATGCACCAACGGCGGCTGTGAAGGTCAGTCCCGTGTGTGAAGTGGACCCCGGACACTGCATCAAGGGGTTTGTCTGCAAACAGGACCATCTGCGAGCTTCGAATGGCGAATGCGTAGAAAAAGATCAGTGTCCTGTCAAAGGTTTTTTTTTTTAAAACATAATACTTTCGCATCTCGGTCTCTCGCGCTTATCCCTTGCTTGACATTGTTTATTACTATGTATTACTTTGTACTGCTGTATGGTTGTTTTGCTGTACTGCGGCCCTAACATGCAAGCGTAGTGGTAGAGCCAAACATAGTAATCCTCACTAGATGATTACTGTTCGAATGGGCCGGCTCGACCGGGGTAGTACCACACTCTCACAGATCATCGGCGTAAAGTAATAGCTTGCTGTTGCGTTTCGTATGGTGAGTGACGAGAGCCGGAGGCCTATTCCCTCATCCCCATCCCATCCCCATTCCCCGTCCTCCCTAGACTGGCAACGCATTGGCAGCAACTCTGGTGTTGTAGACGTCCATGGGCGGCGGTCACCACTTTGCATCAGGTGGGCCGTCTGCCTGTTTGTCAGTCAATTGACATTAACAAAAAAAAAGTCAGTTAAACCCGTTTATCTCTATGACTGTCTCTTTCTTCGGCACTAGTGTGAGAGAGACGCACTTAGAGATAAGACGGTTTAACTTATCCTGGTGTCTTTCATGTTGTACTAAGGCTATACTACTGCTATAGGTAGATACTATTTTACCTAGGCTGTATTAATGTACTGCGGTTGTACTGTAACGTTATTTACGCGTTACTAAAGGTGTTTTTAGAATCAGAAGAATTCAGTACTTCCAGAAATTACCCCCTACAAACCGGGGGCGTATTTTGAAATTCGCCGCCCCAGAAGACAAGGAAAAAGGCCCAGTAGTTACGGAGACAGGGGGGGGGGGATTGGTAAATTTTCGCCTATTTATCTAAATAACTTCAAAACTCGCCTACGCCGCCCCTGGCGTATTGGCGCCCCGGGCCATGGCCCGGTTGGCCCTAGGGTAAATACGCCCCTGCTACAAACAACATACACGAGCAAAAAAACTTAACCTCTTTTTAACCAACTTCAAAAAAACCGAAGGGATTCTCAATTCGACGCGTATATTTGCTTTTTTTTATATGTATGTTCATCATTTACTCGGAGATGGCTGGACCGATTTGCATAATTCTTTTTTTTTTAAAGTTAGTGTAGAATTGAATTACCGAGTCATTATCGGGATAATAAGCAGGGTTGCCAACTATTTATGGGGCAAATATTGTATTTTCCAGTCAAAGGTATAAATAAATTAGTACACTGTAAGAATATAATATAGTACCTGCTTTGAAGAAAAAGCTTTTAAACAGAGTGTAAGGTATGATTGATGAAATATAATACTCTAAATTAGTCTTACTAACATTCAGATTGCGCATCTGTGAATATCAGAGCTGCGGAATTGCCTATTAAACTGGCCAACTCAAACCCCATTTGTAAGGACTAACCGAAATATAGTAGTCAGAGGCGTCTCTAGCCCATGTAGCGCCCGGGTGCAATCATTACCCTAGCGCCTTCTAGTAGGTAAGCGCGCGGTCAAAATGGGATGGCGGCTTGGCGCCCCTAGACCGCTGCGCCCGGGTGCCCCGCACCCCCTGCACCATAGGTAAAGCCGCCTCTGATAGTAGTTTTGCTTACTACAACAGTACAGTAAACAGATCCAAAATATAGTACGATACTATACTATAGTACGGTTGGCAACCCTAACAGTAACCTATGTCCATCTGTATAATGACGCGCTAGACATGTGCCATGGAAGAAACTAAACAAAGACACTTATAATAAGTATTATAAGTAGGTATTAGTCTGGAAAACTAACCTAAACAACCTTCTGGGTTTTATCATTGAATAAATTATCCTACTAGTTGTTATTGTCTGGCGCACGCGCATAGAACCGATCTAAACAATATATAAAAGACGATGAAGTCATCGTAATAAGCAGAGCGAGATCGGCATTCGGATCAACATGGTGAAACTGTTGGTGCTCATGATATTTGTGGCAATCGGTGCAGTTCGGGGCACAGGTAAGACACTTATGGCCGAATTCAGAAGTGACGTTTCAGTGACGTTTCTATATAGGTTGACAACTAGTTGAGGCTCTTTGTCGGGTGTCCGTTGGGGGGCCCATCCTTATAGCCAGAAAATTCTGTACAATGCAATAGTACGTAGTCATTTCGACTACGGCTGCTTTATTTTAGAGCCATGTAGTAAATTAGCCTTTGCAAAATTAGATAAAATCCAGTCTAAATGTCTGCGTATTATAACTGGCGCTATGAAATCTTCTCCTATAAACGCTCTACAAGTGGAATGTCTTGATCCGCCATTGATTCTTCGTAGACAGTATTTAGCAGATAGATTCTTTCTTAACATTTCACAGTACCCTTTCCATCCCCTCATGTCTAAATGCTAAATTCTAGCTGATCTTGCTGTTACATCTAGATATTGGACAAACAAAGATCTACCTCCACTCATAAAAGCATATAAAAAGTATTCCCCCGTCCCCATCTATGAGTTTAATAGTAATCACATTTTTTGTTTTGATTTTGACGCCTTAATTTTCCAACCATCTGTCATTTTGGATCTCGGAATTCATAAAAAAACAAATAATGCTAATTGTGCTTTTAATGAGATTATGGCTAAGAAATGGCAGGGTTGGTTAAGAATTTATACAGATGCTTCTAAATTATTCCCTAATGACAATGTAGGATGTGCTGTATGGATTCCCAAATATAAGATTATTCTTAGTTACAAATGTCCTTCTCAATATTCAGTCTTTACAGGGGAGGCTGTAGCTCTATATGAAGCTGTATCTTATATAAGGTCTCATAATCTTAATCAATCTATTATTTTATCTGACTCTTTGAGTTGTTTACAAGCTCTGATTGGGCTTCCGTTTCATTCTAGGGACAATTTTTACTTAATCTTAAAAATTAAAGAGAAGTTGAGAGAATGCCATCGAGCCAATATAGAAGTGGTACTAGCATGGATTCCTAGCCATAGTGGTGTTGTTGGCAATGAAACTGTTGACTCATGTGCAAAAGAGGCAATACAATTTGGATCAGATGTATATAAAAAATGTTTCACACGCGATTTAAGATCTACTGTAAAATTACATCTAGAGGAAAATTGGGATAAATTATGGCAAATTTCTCGTCGGAATAAAGGTAAACATTATGGAGACCTACAGCCGGCTCTTCCAACCCGTCCATGGTTTTTTAAGCATAGGGAATTTTCAAAATTAAACACTTCCCTCATAATAAGATTACGACTTGGTCATTTGTGTTCCCCTGTGTTCTTAGCAAAATTGAGATTAAAAGACAGTTCGATATGCGAATGTGGTCTAGCCGAAGGAACAATAGAACATATATTTTTAGAATGCCCTAAAATATTGGTCCCTATCTATGATTTACTTCCCCGTAGTATCAGTCGCCCAGTTAATATTAATTACCTACTAACATTAGTGTATTCACCTTTCTGTAGAGTCTTAAGTAATTTTATTACAAAAAATAACATAAAACTATAAAAATATATATTTATATACAGAACCTCCTTATTCCTGACCCATTTCCCATTTCCTTTAGATAGTTAGCATAATAAGTAGTTAGATATAATATAATAGTGTAATGTAATATGGTGATGGAATATGTTTGTGTTTGTTTTAGATTGGTTTTGGCTGGTAATTCACCGAACATAGTAGAGCTACCGCACAGACCAATTGTCTTCAGGCCGTGTCTTATCCAACCTCGACATTGGCAGAATCATCAAGACATTGATGGGGCCATCAAAACCCTAAAAATCAATCAATCAACTAGTTGAGGGACATTTGACTACTTAATATCTAGAAATGCTTACGTGGCGTTTCTGAATTCAGCTATTAGTCTTTTAAAACGTTTCATTTATCAAATTAACCACCACACACACACACTCATAGATGCACACACGTACATGATGCTTGTTAGAGTTTTGTCAAAGTGTATTAACTTGACCCTATTTTATTTTTAAATGTTAGGGACTTAGTTCGCGTGGACACACACCCTAATCACCTAGCGGTATGAAATATACTTTACGACCTATTCTCATACCTACCAGATATTCTTCCAACTATATAAGTATCTGCAAAACGCACCACCAGATTCGATTATATAAGCGTCGCGAAATTGCCGACATCGTCTATTTTTTGAAAATCACTAACGGCAGCATCGATTGTCCAGAGCTACTCGGAAATCTCTCGTTCAACACTCCCACTAGACAAAAGAGACATTTCCCCCCTATTGCATCCACTAAATACAGGCAGAATAGTTTTCTTATACGTGCAAGTAAAAATTTGAATAACCTAACAAAAGAGCTCGACATTGATGTGTTTAATATTAATACCCAAACTATGAGGCGTACTTTAACGAACACTTACTTTGAATGAGCATGCCCTTACCCTTACCCTTATCCTTAACCTTATCCTTATCCTTACGCTTACCCTTACCCTACCGATCCTCGGTACTTAATTATTTAATTACTTTGTTTGTATTTTTAGCATTTTTTGTTTTGTTACATGCCCTCGCTTGTCTTATTCTTAGTTTGTGCATGAATGCCGACTTTCTGCGGTGTTAAACGTTATATACCTAATGTATTGCTATCGGTGAGAACCTGTAATAGGCTTTTTAAATTTTACTTTAGTTTCTAAATTGCTTATGTAAGCTGTTGGTTTTCCATAAGCTGTTGGTAAATAAATAAATATACATAAAAAAACCGGTCAAGTGTGAGTCTGACTCGCGCACCGAGGGTTCTGTACTTACCTATGAAAAAGAAACAGTACCCTGTAGATACGGAACCCTAAAAATGAAAATAAAATGTTTTTAACAAAACGGGTTAACCATTTACAACTTACCTATGAATTAAGACAAAACATATTTTCGCAATAATAATAATAATAAAATGAAAGAAAATAAAGTGAAATAATAATAAATCAGAGGACGATGTTTACAAAAATGTATCTAGTGTAAAAGTAAGTTCTAAAGGCTTGTGTTATGGTACTATGGTGGTACTAGACGACGATATTACATACTTACATAGAGAAATAAATACTTAAATACATAGGAAACATCCAAGTCTCAGGAACAAACATTCGTGCTTATCACACAAATATTTGCCCTTACCGGGGATCGAACCCTGGACGCTAGCTTTGGAGGCAGGTTTACTACAAACTAGGCTAACCGCGTCGCGTCCCGTCGCGCGTCGTATGTTGATCATGTCGTTATTAACCCATTCAAGGCCCATGACCACACGTATGCGTCATGCTCGAACGCTTTCGCCAGGCCCGTGAAGCGTATACGCGTCATGAATTAATCCCTATTTAAATATAAAGAAAACGTTATACGTAAAAATGTTGCACGAACTTATCCCGCTTGAAGGTGTAAGAAGTGGCTAGTCTGATTGGCGTACGGGCTGGGCTCATGACTAATAGCTTCGTCATAGATTTTAGCGAAAAACACTTTGTATGGGGCCCTGGCCCCCAATTCTCGGTACATTCGAGATAATGTCGAATGCGAGATTAAACGTTAGATTCATACAGTTGTGTCAAACGACTGTATGCACTGACGTTTAATCTCGATTGTGAGATTATCTCGAATGCACTTAGAATTGGGGGCCTGGCGGGTAGCGTTCGCTCGCCGGCGTACGTATACATCCTTAACACATTCACAGCCCAGTGTGAATGTGTTAAGGGTGTATACCCAATATATCGATTTGTTTATTTTTCGCTGAAATTGAATAGGTAGTATGGTAATATTAGTCGTTTCGCATAAGTGTACTTAAAAATAAAACCACATTACCGTTCTTTTAAAGGAGATAAATGACATTTAAGATTACATGTGTTATGTGCTGTGCCCGTGTTATTTAAGAATAAGAATAATTTATTTCCCACAAAGAGTACAAATAACATCAATATGAGTGTTCTACGGACCCCAAACTAGGCTGGGCCTGTATCTTGGGAGTCCCTAGAGTGAGGTCTAACAATTTTTTTAGTCTGTAGGTAAATGAAGTTTGGATAGATTATCAGACTGAATATAAAACAAATACTTAAGGCTATAGGGCATGCGGTATAGTATCGGCGTGTGTAAGTGTGTGTGTGTATGTGTGCGCGTGCGCGTGTGTGTGTGTGTGTGTGTGTATTTGGGTTTGTGCGTCTGCGTGTGCGTAGATTAGTGGTACGAAGCGTATTGACCCGTGCGTGAGATTCTTATGACACGATGGCCAAAAGGTTTTCTGTTTCAGTGTATGTTAGTTTAGGAAACCACTTTCTCAAAAAATTGGTACCGGAAGTTGATTAAATTACAAGAAAAAGCGAAAAATGTTTGTGTCCGATAGTACTTTTATAATCAGAAAATTTATTTTCCATAACTTTGTACTCTCCTCGATTTTTTGATGACAAAAAAATGTCGTTACTGTTGTTCCCACGGAAATATTCTTGATTGAATTTCCATGTGTCCGGACCGTAACGTAACGTCAAACGGTAGGGAAACGCCGCTAGCGCTGTTGTCACTCGAGTAGTCAAATCAGGTTCTAATTTTATTTCACATACTAAATAATTATTAATAATCACACAATTTGTATATTTTAGATCATTATTCGTACAAAATTACTCGTTGCTGTTATTTGGTGCAAATGAAACAAAACTTGAAAAATCAAATAGATTTACTGCGGATTTGACGTGGTACACATCCTTAAATAAAAATTTTTATTTGTCCCTTTTCAGACCCCTGTCCAGGACCTCACGAACACTTCGCTTGCGCCAGCGCGTGCGACACAACCTGCGCGACATTGAACGAACAGTGTCCAATAGTGAACATCCGGTGCAACGACATGTGCTACTGCGATGACGGGTATGCCAGGGACCGTCGGTACGTGTGTGTGCGAATTGAAGACTGCGAAAAGGCGGGAAAGGTTTAAGTAAAAAAAAAGATGAAAGAAATAATGTAACAAGACATTTTTATTGAATACATTTGGACACTTTAACCAATGCATAAAATATATAATAAAACATAAATTTGATAACATGTGGTTTACTTGTTTTTATATTAAGCAACCTTTATTCCTACTAATTAATTACTATTTGGGTACATATTTATGCCTTTTACAATGAAACTTAACCAGCAGCGCCATCTAGTGAGGACAAGCATTTCTCATACATATTTCCTGTATTTATAAAGATTCCTGAAAATCCTTCCAGGACACCGGCATAGTAGGTAAGTATTTTCTGTTCATATCTATAATAACGCACGCGGTATGTGCCATTTTTAGGGTTCCGTAGCCAAATGGAACAAAAACCGGCCAAGTGCGAGTCAGACTCGCGCACTAAGGGTTCCGTACCATTATCTATATGATAAGGTTTATGTTTATGAAATTAAATGTTTTGTTTATATATTTGAGCTGATTGAATGAAAGGTAAATTGCGGTTTACGATTTACGACCTATTAAAAAAAAAGTACTAACTAGATCTCGTTCAAACCAATTTTAGGTGGAAGGTTACATAGTAATGTACATCATATATTAGTTTTATCATTCTCTTATTTTAGAAGTTACAGGGGAGAAACACACATTTTACCACTTTGAAAGTGTCTCTCGCGCAAACTATTCAGTTTAGAAAAAAATATATATTAGAAACCTCAATACCTATCATTTTTGATGAAAAATAATAATTATGATTCAGTTCTAAGTATGGGGATCCCCAAAATTTATTTTAGATGTATTCTGTGAACCGCGAAGATTAACCGCAACCGTTAAGATTTTCACACAAAAATAGACAAAAAAACCAATAAATTTTGGGGGGTCCCCATACTTAAAAGTGAAACTTAAAAAAAAAACATCAAACCCATACGTGTAGAGTATCTATGGATAGGTTTTCAAAAATGATATTGAGGTTTCTAATATCATTTTTTTCTAAACTGACTAGTTTGCGCGAGAGACACTTCCAAAGTGGTAAAATGTGTCCCCCCCTGTAAGTTACAGGGGTGTAACTTCTAAAATAAGAAAAATGATAAAACTAAAAAAAAAATATGATGTACATTACCATGTAAACTTCCACCGAAAATTGGTTTGAACGAGATCTAGTACCTAAGTAGTCTTTTTTAATACGTCATAAATCGTAAACCGCAATTTACCTTTCATTCAATCTACTGTAATATAAAAATAAAAATAAAATAATAATTTCATAAACATAAACCTTATGCATAAACCGTGAACCATTATATAAATAATAGTACGGAACCCTTCGTGCGCGAGTCCGACTCGCACTTGGCCGCTTTTTATGGAAATATTTGTTAACCCTTTTTGTCGTGAAAACGGAACAAACAAACAACCAAACACACTTTTAGAATTATAATGTATGGAACACTAACCTAAACAACCTTCAGGGTTTTATCACAGAATAAATGCCTAAAAATACTGTAGTTTGTTTGTCTCGCGCAGGCGCATCGATCCGATCTAAACAATACAAAAGACGTCGTTAGGGAGCGTTCAAGTATTACGTAACGCAATTTTTGGAGATTTTTGACCCCCCCTCCCCCCCATGTAACGCATCGTAACGTTTTTCTTTACCCCCCCTCTCCCGTAGTAAAACGTTACGTAACCAAAAAGTGACCATTTTTACCGAAAAAATAATTTTCAAGTGGTCTTTCCATTTGAAATTTTGAGCAAAAAAGCGTTTTAAAAAATGCGTGAGAGAATGTCTCTCTACGCGACTGCTCTGAAGGGTTAAAAAAATTGTTACGTAACGCATAGTTCAAACCCCCCCTCCCGCCCCTGTAACGCATCGTAACGTTTTACAAGACCCCCCCTGCCCCCAAATGCGTAAGATAAGATAAGATAAGATAATTATTTATTGTCAAAACCGTGTACATTGTTATAAGATGTCATAAAGTAAATAGTTCGTTACGTAATACTTGAACGCTCCCTTATAAGAATCTATTAGACTAAATTAAGTGTATACCTATATGCGCAGAGCACGGCTCGCAGTCGGATCGGCAACATGGCGAAATTGTTAACGCTAATGATATTGGTGGCAATCGGTGCGGTTCGAGGCACAGGTAAGACAGGTCTTTTTAAACGTTTTATTTAACAAATTAAAGATCATGATGATTTTTAGGGTTTATTTTAATACTCAAAGTGTTTTAAATTGACCCTATTTTTTATTGTATTTTTAGGGTTCGATCATCCAATGAAAAAACGGAACCATTTGGATTAATCTCGTGTCTGACTGTCTGTCCGTTTGTCACAGCCTATTTTCGTCGAATCTCCTGAACTAAAATCGTTGAAATTTGGTAGGTACATAAAATAGTTCGATGACTCAAACGCGGACGTTGAGCGTTATAAAACGAATGCCGATTTTAAATTTTCTAATTTGCACCCCAATGCTGACCCCAAAATCAGAATATTTTTATTTACACTAGGTATACGTCCATGATTGGGTCACCATCTCGGCGTACGTAGCAAATTCAAACTATTTTCCAATAGATTCGGAGAAAATAGGCTGTCGACGATTTATCGTACGGAACCCTCTCCACGCGAGTCCTACTCGCTTGACCGGTGTTTATTTATTACCACGCCCATGAGTATATCCCTCCGTCTGTCGTAGGCGCTATGTCAGAAACGATGAAGAATAGTACATGTCGGACAGCAAGGAATCAAAATTCCTCGTCGTCCGACATGTCGGACAACGTTGTCGTACCACGTAGCCGGAGGGGCCTATTTGATTAAAGCCTATTAAAGTGACTTTCATGCTGATAGCTGATTGACCGAGACTTGACTAATTAATCTCGGATCAAATGCTTGAATGGTGTCTTTGAATTCGGCTGTAGGTAGGTATACCTACCGCACAGTAGTGCCGTCGAAAGAGATAATCACAGAGTGGTCACAGAGATAAGACAGACAGGGTTAAGTTATTCCCATGTCAGCCATGCTACGGCCGCTGCTATATGTCCAAATTTTAAATATACTATTTTACTGGGTATTCTAGATGATTTAGTATGTAAGCAACCAAATGAGGAGAGACGTTGCGTGACTAAATGCCCCCCGGAAAAGACTTGCCTCACAAGAAACACACAAGTATACTGCTTGGACAAGATTGAAAATTGCAAGATCGCGTGTGTTTGCAAGGAAGGCTACTACAGAAATCTTGTAGGGGAATGCACTTCTAGTGAAGACTGCGGTAAGTATAACAAATTAAACTAAGAATATCGTCAACCTAATTATCAGCAGAGCCAATCGTTAATTAACGAAGTTCGATTTCGAGTAACGGATTAACTTTTTAGTCAACTTTAAAAATTGTTGACGGACTTCCGTTAAAACAATTAGAGTCCGTTAATCGTTAATTAAGTACCTACTACTTGCCAAAAGGACACCACCCGGACCATGGATATATGTAGGTATATTGATGTTTATATAGAGGAATGCACCTTATGTCAGATAGCTATTGATTTTCATTTGATCTCTAAATATTTAAGTACTACTTATAACAAAGTCTAATACCATTTATTTATAAGTAAATCACTAATGCAATGTAATATGAAAGGCAATTTCTATCACGACCTCACGAGTTAACGATTAGCGATTAACGTTAGCTTCCGTTATTTTTTCCGGAATGTAACGCTTTAACATTTAACGAAGTTAACTTTTTTAGTAACGGATTAGCGATTAACGAAGTTAACTATTTGATTAACGGTGCTCAGCTATGATTATCAGCCCACTGTCCGCCGCCGGCACAAGCATCCTCTTCATTATGATCGAAGCAGGGCGGTAGAAAAAAAATCTATATTGGTAGAAACTTTCAGGCATTTGTGATACGGAAATGTTTATTTAAACGTGTACATTATTAAGATAAGTATTTGAGTGTTTCTCAAATAGATTGTAAATAGTCAAAATAAAATTTTCGTGAGTAATTAGGAACACATAAAATAAAAAACCGTGAGTTAAGTCGTTTTTATTAAGGGTCCGTAATCCAACTATGAACCCTTATAGTTTTGTCTGTCTGTTTGTCTGTACATAGTTGACATGCTTAACCCTTTGACCGCCACAGTCAGCTGTGGCCGTCAGCAGTTTTCCGTGCCCCTGACGCCACGAAATAGCGTCGGCTACAGCCGTCGTCGAGCGCTCGTGGCAACGCTTTTTCGCCGTTAGCCGTGGCGGTCAAAAGGCGTTAAGAGCAACTTTTAATTTTACCATTTCGTTAAGATTTTGTTATTAGTTTTACCAATCGAAATATAAGTAGTTTTTTAAAAATAATTAACAAATTATTATTCTTTAAGTTTGTTAATTAACACAAATAATTAAGAAATTTATGCAAAATGATTGAAAAATCTGTTTACAGAATTGTAACGAGATGGTAAAAATTTGAAGTTGCGGTCGTTAACTCCGTTAATTATGTACCTACAAACTGTTTGAGAAATACATATTTAAAGTTTCGATCGTCGGTACCTACTTGGAGGAACATAAAACATCTTGAATAAAATTTATTCTTTTACAATTTTACTTGCTTAAGTACCTACTTACTATTCACTGAAGCAGATTTGAAGCAGATGTTACTATTATTCCGGCGCATTCTCAAAAGCCAGCTGGTTAAAGAGACGTAACTATTCAATTTAGAATCCAACGCTTGAAGAGTCATTACTAAATATTATAGATTAAATTAAAAGTCTGAGCTCACAGAACAAGTAATAATATATATAGCTAGCCTTCCATACATGTCATAAATAAAATTTAATATACCTAAGCACCCCCATACCAGCATCCCATCCCGTTCCATACAAGCTTGTCGATATTCCAGATAAATGTACCGGACAAAATACATACTATTCTTGCCGGACGACACCCGACCAATTGTGTTCGGAGATCAACCAGAACGAAGATATCAGTAAAGACGACACCCCAGTCAATAGCAAGGACGATAGTCCGGTCAATAGCAAGGACGATAGTCCGGTCAGTAGCAAGGACGATAGTCCGGTCAGTAGCAAGGACGATAGTCCAGTCAATAGCATGGACGATAGTCCGGTCAACAGCGGGGACGGTTGTGCAGGAAACTGCACTCAGTGCGAATCGGGTTGCTACTGTATCCCAGGGACTAGACGAGACGAGAACAATGAGTGCGTGCCATATGATCAGTGCAACAAACGTAAGTAACTCACTGACCAGTTAGCCCATTGGTCCTAAAGCTGGAGACCACACCTTGAGATCGTGGGTTCAAATCCCGACACGGCATAATGCTTGTATTTTTATTTTATTTGTAGAGAATACCTACCTACCTATATTCTCTCGGGAACTTTTGACTTATACGGGATAAAAATTGCCCTATTTCCTATTCCAGGAACTATATACGACATTTAGTGCATGTGTACGCGTTAGTTCGTGTCTGTAAGCATTTAATGAATAATTAATAATAACATTAGGTTAAGTAATAATTGTAGCTGAATAAGACCATATGATCCAAGTTGGTCGAAATAAAGATTTTATTATTATTATTATTATTTCATTAAAATCCGTTCAGGCGTATGGAGCTAAGTAGAAACCAACATACATATAACACACATATTATTAGAAAGTAGGATTGTTTGATTCGAAGAGGATTTGTACCAAATTTTAACTAGATATAGCATGTAATCAGTCTTTCCGTACAAACTTTCAATATCTACACCAAGACATCCCTTTTTAGGGTGGGCTCATTTATTTCTTGATGGTTCCCTAATTGTTTGAATTAAAGTGCATTTATACTAAGTTCAAACTGATAAACAAATGGAATCAGTTATTCCCACATAAAGTTCAACACCCCAGAGCACCCCTTTTTATTAATTATTGTTACGGTTTTTTTCTCTAACACCTACCTGTTTGTTTTGATCATCAGGAGTCGTATTATGAGCTCTTAATTCCAGGCAGTTTCCACCGTTAACTGAACTGCCTGGCAAATTCGTATTATGAGTTCGTTAAAACAGCCCTCCTTAGCGAGCTCATAATACAATTTTTCCAGGCAGATCAGTTTACGGCGGAAACTGTCTGGAATTAAGAGCTCATAATACGTCCCGATCTTCATTTAGGGATTTAATATTGTTCTCAGCTTGTGGTCGGCACGAAAATAAAGACTATTGCCCTGCTGATTGTGAATCTGACTACTGCCCTAAGAAGGAGCTGAAGAATAACTCCTGTTCAAAACCAAAGCCATGTCCAAAGCCAAAATGTAAATGTGGATTCAACTACCGTCGCGCGGAGAATGGCACTTGTGTGCCAACCCGCGATTGCCGTGAGTACTACCATCAACATTTTCAATGAAATAATTTGTGACGCTATTAGGACGATTTGTTGGGTGGGGCCTGCGAACGCATTATTTTCATGTAGCTTTTTTCCGAGTCGCATTTTTCCGCGATCACCATCGAAATTTGATTCGTAAGTAGCTTTTTAGGGTTCCATACCCAATGGGTAAAAACGGGACCCTATTACTAAGGCTCCGCTGACCGTCTGTCCGTCTGTATCTCATGAACCGTGATAGTTAGACAGATTTTCACAGATGATGTATTTCTGTTGCCGCTATAACAACAAATACTAACAAACAAAATAAATATTTAAGGGGGCTCCCATATAACAAACGTGTTTATTTTGCTCGTTTTTACTCGATATTGATAACGGCTACAGGTAGACGCTTGAAATATTCACAGAATATTTAGATATATATTCACTTAAACTGCTCCTCTGCTGCACTAGGAGTGAAGAAATAGCATAGAATGCGTGCAGATGCTTATCATCCTGGCATGTCGTAAAAGTCGACTAAGGGATGGGTCCTCTCCAACATGGTGGACTATCTGTATGGGCGAAGGGCTGATCACCTGTCACCATACGGTTCATCATACCATCTTAGGACTAATAAATCGAACGTGGCCACAAGTAGTCTTGTGGCTCTGCCCACCCCATTAGGGATTTTGGGCGTGATGCTATGTATGTATGTGTTCACTTGAAAATAAATAATTAAATTTAAATTAAATAAATATTTAAGGGGAGCTCCCATACAACAAATGTATTTTTTTTGCTTGATTATAGATAATAGTACGGAATCCTTCGTGCGCGAGTCCGACTCACACTTGGCCGGTTTTTCCCATGTCATCATCATCACATTGTAAAATTCTACTTACCTCATATAGAATTTCTTTCAGTCTTCTATTCTTTTCACAGCTCCATTCGAGTGTAAGGAACCATTTGAGGAATACAATTCTTGCCCCCCGATATGTCCAAACGGTTACTGCAACCAGGCCTCATCCGACGGCTTCTGTCCCTCTGCCCTAGGAAGAATAGGCATTGTTCTGCCGTGCAACCCTCAATGCCGCTGTAAGAAGGGCTACTGGTGGAACGAGGATAAGGTCTGCGTGCCTTACGACCAATGCCGTAAGTACAAACAATCATGTATACCACCACCACATCAGACCACAGAATTGTCTATACCACGAGAAACGCAACGCTACACGGCAAACCGCCCACTGGGCGAGTTCCTGTAACTGTATGCCGGCCCGTCACCCGCTAGGCGAGTGATTCGGCGTAAACTGTAGTCATCTATAGGTACTATAGCGACAGCCCACCTAGCGGACTGTTCGGTGTGTGAGCAGTCTCGGAGTGCCCACTAGGCGGGTTCTTGGCAATGAAAATGTTAATGACGCATCAATAAACAACAATAGGTAGGTATAGTGCAGTCCTTGCGCAAACTGCGAGGAATCGGTGGCTAGGGAAGCGGGCGTATCAGTCGTGCGCCGCGCCCAGCCGTTGCTTCATACCTCGCACTCATCCAGTACGAGAGTTGTCCTTGAGGCGAAAAAATCCTCATCAATACTGTTTCAGTATTAGTAATTTAAGTACCTACTAACTCTTTCGGCCAACATTCCTAAAGATTCCAGGCTTCCGCCTGTGCGTAGACTATCCGTTGCTTGAGTCCATTAATACTTACGACCTTTGGTTGAATAGCAAACAGTGGACTATACCCGGATTTAAGTAATATACTTGTACGTGCAAACGAGACAAATAATATCCGGTGTTCATTATTTTCCATCGGGTACTGTAGCGCTGAAAACCCGGATAGCCTTGCCGTGTCGCCTCGTCTTCAAGTCAGAAACAGTCTGTCTAAAAGATTTGCCTATAAGATGATAGTACTAATAATATTCCCCTCACTTTTACGTTTAATCTCGAAATTCTTATTTTATACCTGTAGAATTGTATTGGAAAAATTGGAATCGAAGCCTATAAACCCCTCAACTAAGTATATTTAGTGTGTTCCTTGTATGTGTCAATTTCAACCATTTGACATTACCGTTGCTTGCTAGATGGCAGCAGGCACGGTCGCAGCCCGAAATTTTGAGTGGGGTCACTAATAATAAAATATGTCGAGGAAATTATATCTATCATGTCCCCATGTAGGTAAGTATGCCGGTAGCGCGGCCAGGGTCAGTTACCGGCCACTTGGCCGGCAACGTCTCTTAAAATTAAGATAATAGAATTAATACGGCCAATAATAATAAAATGTTTGTGGTATGCGATTCTTAAGTAGCCGTGTGATAACAATACACCAAATTTAACACGGAAGAGTCTACTCAAAGCTGGGAATTAGCCGTTCAGTTTTGGCTTTTAGTCAGTGGTGTGAGAACGTGCAATAATCTAGAAGAAAAATAACGACGCGGCGCTCGGCGTAAAATTAACTGTGGTCATTCTTATTTATTAATCATGAACGTTAGATGTTGATGAGGTCTAATAAAGACTACTAAACGTTCTTTTATGGTTTTTTATATGATTTATGTTTTATTTTTCCTATAAACGCAGTGGCCGGCTTACCGGCATGCTTCTTTTCATTTATTCCAGTATGCGGCCACGTGGCCGTTAACTGACATGATCATGTGAATATTGTTTTTACATTGGTAGTTAAAGTATATTAATTAGGGGTTGCAAAATTTTTAATATGTTGTTTTTAAGTGATAAATAATGTATGGTTTAGTTTGCGGCCACTTTTTTTTTGATAAAACCTTGTTAAATGGAACTTCAAAATTGTGTACAAATGTGTGTCCGGAAACCGACACTCCGTATAGGAGCGGTGTGTCAGTTTCTCGGCCAGGGTTAATTAGTTTTTATCTATTTCATATGAACGTTACATATCTATGAATAAGTCTAATATTCAATTTTAAATGTCAGTTTATGGATTTTTTCATGTTTTGTACTTTATTTTCCTATAAATCCAGTGGCCGGTTACCGGTTTGCATTTTATTCATTTATTCTAGTTGGCGGCCACGCGACCGGAAATAGAAATCAGCTAGCGATTTTTAGGGCTCCGTAGCCAAATGGCAAAAAACGGAACCCTTATGGATTCGTCACGTCTGTCTGTCTGTCCGTCCGTATGTCACAGCCACTTTTTTCCGAAACTATAAGAACTATGCTGTTGAAACTTGGTAAGTAGATGTATGTATCATACAAAAATAGAAAAAAAACCAGTAAGTTTTGGGGGTTCCCCATACTTAGAACTGAAACTCAATTTTTTTTTTTCATCAAACCCATACGTGTTGTGTATCTATGGATAGGTCTTCAAAAATGATATTGAGGTTTCAAGCATATTTTTTTTTAAACTGAATAGTTTGCGCGAGAGACACTTCCAAAGTGGTAAAATATGTCCCCCCCCCGTGTGACTTCTAAAATAAGAGAATGATAAAACTAAAAAATATATATGATGTACATTACCATGTAAACTTCCACCAAAAATTAGTTTGAACGAGATCTAGTAAGTATGTAGTTTTTTTAATACGTCATATATTACGGAACCCTTGATGGGCGAGTCCGACTCGCACTTGGCCGCTTTTTTTTTCTTAACGTTAATTTACAGGTTAACTGGTTTTACACTGATCTAATCGGTAATTTACAGATTTATTTTATCGAATATTTTGCAAAAACCGGAGTGGCCGCCAACCGGCATTACCGTGGCCGTTAACTGACAAATGTGGCCGCTAACCGGCATTTTGACTACTTTTTTACTTTTTTTGGATTTAATTAGTTGTCACATGCAAGATAACAAGGTACCATTATATTTTCACGAAAAGACTATATTCTTAACATATTTATGCAAACAACAACTATTTTGCCCATAAAGAACACATATTTTGAAGGGTCTGAAGTAGGCAACTCAGCTAAGTGGCCGTTATCCGGCATAACGACCTATTTGTTGTTATAGCGGCAACAGAAATACATCATCTGTGAAAATTTCAACTGTCTAACTATCACGGTTCATGAGATACAGCCTGGTGACAGACGGACGGACGGACAGACGGACAGACGGACAGCAGAGCCTTAGTAATAGGGTCCCGTTTTTACCCTTTAGGTACGGAACCCTAAAAATCGTCCTTATCAGTTCCAAATGTTTGTTCCAAGGATAAGTTAACCCCGCTTTATCCCAGTGCGTTTCTCTCACACATAGAGCCGACGAAAGAGATAGTCAGAGAGATAAGATGGGGTTAACTCATCTCTCCCGTGTCAGCCATGCTAGAGCCGCTGTGGTAACAAACATTAAGAACTATAATTTTTTTTAAAGTCGGTTAATGAAAAGACAATATCTTTTATATGTAGTTAAAATTGGCATGGCACATACAAAAAAATCTTTTTTCAAGTTCATTTATTTACTTACCACTGTTTATTTAGCTTGAGTAAGTATTACCATAAAAGATCTCTTTTGTGGTATTACTAAAAACAACTGGACAAACAGGATGCTGTGCATTCTTTAATTTGATTGAAATTAAAAATGTTCTGTGTACCTACACAACGTACATAATAGTATTACATTTACAAATTTATTTTATATCCATCGTTGAAACTGTTTCGCTAGTTTTCTTACATGTCATCTGAAAGTACAAAGAAATGCTAAACAATTTGTGATAAGCGCAAAATACGACTACCTACCAGACTAAGGGCGCTTTAAATTTAATTAATTAATTAAAATTCTCAGAGTAATTATCCTTCCTTGAAACCACACTTTCGTGTTTTATTTAAAAGTGTAAGTCTTTCTACCTGAATATACCTAAGCCCAAAGCACCTGTTATGTCGCGGAATGGCGAGAGGGATGAGAGGGAGGTTCCCGGCTAAGCGTTACGGTCCTGTTACATCAGGGGTGGGGGGGTCAAAAATTTGAGAATTTTGCGTTACGTAATTTGTGGACGACCCCTTAGCTATATCATAGTGAACGAGCGTCAGCATCTACGAATGCAATAGTCACCGTGACTGCAATCGGTCGTACGTAATCTTCAGGAATAACTTACCACAATCAGCAAAAGGAATGCAGCCTCCAAATACGTTCCTGTACAATCCCTTCAGACATACGCAATGGTTTGTACACTCTGTATTGGAAGGCTCACATTTGTATTGCACGAGACGATTATCGCAGGTCGCCGGAGGCTGGCAATCAGGTAGGCACTGCATTACCTCGTAAGGTTCAGTACAATGTTGTGACGATTCTGAAAAAAATAATTTTATTAACGAATAGCCGATGGGGCCAATTCTACTCCAGGTTGTGGCCTGGAGGTCTTAGGAATCCGCTGGATAGTCGTCATGGTGATCTTTGGGGGACACCTAAAACAGCCAGGAATGTGAATCAAACCAAATCAAATCAATGATGAAGGTTGGGAAATAGGGGGTACTTTATTAACGATTAACTTTAATTGTTTTAACGGAAGTTAAATGAGCCCGTTAACAATTTTTAAAGTTTACTTGAAAGTTAATCCGTTACAGGAAAAATTAAAATCGTTAATTAACGAACAGAGTAAAGGTCTTGTGCCCAGCTATGCATATAGGGCAATATTAGCCTAGTCTTACAACCTATATCGGTCACTAATTTTTTACAGCGTTCAGGCTGTGGACGGCCGACATGGTTGATAGATAATACAGAACCTTTGTTCTCCGCCTGTCTAAAACGGACTGTGCCTCTGTCGCTACAAAGTCTAAGTCGTACATAGTATAAAACGGTAACTTCCTAATTATCAACATGCGTTCATCTCTGTTGAACTAATCGGTACTAAGACTAAAAGGCCTTTTAGCTATATCGCGTTATGACTAACACGCATTAGGACTACAGCGGGATTAATCTTTTGGCCGCCAAGCATGTCTGAGAAGTAAGACGAATTTCAACTTTAAGTCAACGTAGTGAAGGACTTTTCTACCCTGTAAACGCTGTCACGCATAGTCGACAACGGCGTCCAAAAGGTTATGACTGAAATGCATTTGGACTGCATCAGGATTGAGAGCAAAACGAGACTAAAAAGAGACTTATTTATGCATTAAACCGTTTAAAATAAAGTTTAGGCAAAACGCGAAAATGTCATTTGGAGAATTAGGCACGTTCTCGAAACAGGCAGTCTTTCATATAGACAAACAGCGAAATAGTCGGCCAGCCACATAGGTACATAGTCCTAATGCCCCTGAAGATTGAAGTTTAGGCAAAACGCGACATAGGCACAATCCGTTTTAGGCAGGCGGAGAACAAAGGACGCCGTCTATCGGTGAATTTCTTAAATTGTAGCTGCAATTCCTTCAAACAATAATGATTTCCTTCGAAAAGCTGGTAGTTTTCACAAACGATGTGTAAAGACACGCTAGACGTGCTATTTTGCTCAATAAATTATTCCATTTCCTTGTATTTAATTGAATACCTCTCAGCACGTCTAGCACGACCTGCCCGCGAGTGGTTTGTCGCTCAGTGCGTCCCTTACGTATTTGACTAGTTTGACAGGGACGCACTGAGCGACAAACGACTCGCGGGCGTGTCGTGCTAGCCCCCCCAGGTTACGACTGTGGCGCCATCTAGTTCTGCATTTTAGCAGCTTCGGCTTATTTTATGATCCAAGAATAGACCAGTGTGGCCAACGTAGGCGATTTGTCGCCATTTAGGCTACTCAGAATGAGAATCGGCGATGAAAAAATCTGAAAGGCGACTGGTCGCCTATTAGGCTACTTCAGAGACAAGCATTTAAATTAGCCGAATCACAAATGAAAACTACGTTTTATTTTATTTAAGCGAAAATTTGGCGTTTGGTTTGGGCTACTTTTTTGGGCTACAGAACAGAAGTTGAAATTCAGCTACATTAGGCTACTTAAGATGTAAAAAATGGCGACATCAGGCCCTAAGCGGTTGGCAACACTGGAATAGACAGGTTTATAGTTGCCGGATTAAAAGTTTAAGAAAAACACTGTTTCTACTTACCTATGGTATGAATATAAATTATAAATGTTAAACAAAAGAATGTGAACACAGTATTCATGTCCGTCCCAGTTGTTCAAACTGTTAAAATAAATACTCAAGCTGATTTTGTTCAACAATTAAATACGCCGCGTTTTATATCATTCCGGCAGGTTTATGTTATTGCTTGTAAAAGTATAATGTTTGTTGTTTTTGAAATGCAGATGTAAACAAATAAGCCACTGGTGAATGTATAATGTTTCTCTTTGGACAGTTTTCCGCAAGTACTCTAAGAAGCAGGCTGTTTTTTTATAGACTGCATGTAGTTGGCTGATTTGGTTAACCTTTTGTCCGCTACAGTCGGCTGCAGATACAGGGTAAAAAAGTCCTTCATTACCTTGACTTAAAGTTGAAATTCGTGTTATTTCTCAGACATGCTTAAAGGTTAAAGTTCAATGTCTATGCTACAGTGAATTCTAGCTATTTACTTATTATGTTGAGCACCCAAAGTATGTTTAATATAATCACTGACGCGTGTTTTTGGGTAAGCAAAAGCAAGGACAACTAAAATCCAATCCATCAAAGTCCCAGGTCATTATTCATTAATTGGCAGCTCTAGAAATACATTTCTGCAAATCATGCTTAAGGACTTTTATTTCAAGACTAAAAGTAATAATAAAAACCAGCTAATATTTCAATATAATTTATTTTTATAAATTAACGTGTAGCTATATGGTAATACTGTTTATCCTGTTCAGATATGGTACTCGGAGCGCCAGACAATGGGTCTTTTCCTTCATGAGTTTTAGGGAATGCAATAACATCTCGAATAGATTCAGTTTTACATACTATAGACACTAACCGGTCTATGCCTAAGGCTATACCGGCGTGAGGAGGACAACCACTTTTTAAAGCATTCAAGAAGTGCCTCAACTTTTCAGTATCCATACTTAACATTGCTAATAACTTTTCTTGTAATATCACATTATGTACTCTGACTGATCCTCCACCAATTTCATTACCATTCATAACTAAATCATAGGCCAAAGATCTCACTTTAAGTGGATCAGAATCAAGAAGGTGGATGTCTTCAGGATGCGGGGATGTGAATGGGTGATGACAAGTCTGGAGACCATTTTCACTTTTATTAAATAGTGGGAAATCAACAACCCATAAAATCTCAGTATCCTTGTTTGTTTTTAATAAATTGTTGGTTTTTAAAAGTGATGCAACAAACTGCCGAATTTCACCCAAGCATAAACAAGCATTTTCATTGTCACCTATTGAGAGTATAGCAGAATTGTTCTGTCCAATAATGTGTTTTAACTTCCCTGAAAACTCTTCACCAAGTTCTTTGCTAATAGAATGGTCCAGAATTATCTTAACATTATATTTTTTGACTATTTGCTTTATTTTTTCTTTAGCTTTGGCTGTTATTTTTCCAAGCTCAACAGGGTAAGGTAAGGCAAAGGCAGCAAACTCAGTATCATTTGATTTTTCCTGGAATAAAGATGTTATATTTTTCAATTTTAAATCAAACTGTAAATTAGGTTTATCTGTGCCATAATTTTCCAAGGCATATTTGTATGTCATTCGTCTAAATGGTGGTCTTTGTATAAGTTTAGGAAATGTATCAGCCAACATTGTTTCAACCATTGATAAAACTCCATCTAAATCGGTAAAAGACATCTCTATATCTAGCTGTGTGAATTCTGGCTGTCGGTCTGGGCGAGTTGTCTCGTCACGATAGCATCTTGCAATTTGGAAATATCTGTCGATCCCACCTGACATTAACATTTGTTTGAATTGCTGTGGACTTTGTACAAGGGAATAAAACAAACCAGCATGATGTGTGGGTACCACAAACTCTCTTGCTCCACCAGGAGTTTGACAAAACAATGTAGGGGTCTCTACTTCAACAAATCCGTGTTGTTCAATAAGAAATCTCCTCATATTGTGCAGCATTTTTGAACGCAGCCTTAAAATACTTTGCATTTCTGGAAATCTTAAATCAATGTAGCGATGTTGCATTCTTATTTGTTCTTTCGGCTTTTGGTATTCTCTTAAATTGAATGGAAGGTTTTCTGCTGTATTGAGTATTTCTAACCTATGTATTATAACCTCAATTTCACCAGTTTTCATTTCAGAATTAAATGCGCTTTTAGGTCTCAGAATCACTTTCCCATCTATTCTTACTACAGTCTCAAGAGGTAGTTTAGATAAATCTAGATCCTCCTCACTAACAACACACTGTGTGATTCCATAGGCGTCCCTGAGGAGCAAGAATTTAGAAAGTCGTGCATATTGAACCCATCCACAAATAGACACGTTTTCACCTATATCCGATGACCGCAGTTCGCCACAAGTGTGTGTCCTATAAGAGAATGAATTACAATGCTCAGGATAATCGTTTTCTACTGTTAACTGCTCCGAAATAGGCAAATTCTTGTAACTTACTTGACGATTGTTTGAGGTTACTATGTTACATTTCAATAAACTTTTGGTCTCTTGCACCGCTTGAGGACGTAAATCCACGTAAGTCCTTGTTCTTATCGCGGGCTGCTCAAATACGATGGAACTTAATGTGTTAAGTCGGCTCAAGTTTCTTCTCCACATTCTGCTAAGGTTGATTAATAATTTAAGCACGTTCTAACAAAATTAATTTTAAACTCATAAGTTAAACTATTTTTCGCATTAACACTGGTAAGGTTTTTACAAAATAAATCTTTACGTTAACGCTATAATGTTTGATAACATTTATTTTGCATTGACTGACTTTGACAGTGACAGATATCCAGTGCTGCCATGTCCAATCTGATAAAAGTCGGAAGATATAAATAATAAAAATCAGAAATTTGAAAATAAATTAGGAGAGTTTTATTAAGGATGTATACCACGTCAAATCCGCAGTACATCTATTTTTTTTTTCAAGTCTTGTTTCATTTGCACCAAATAATGGCAATGGGTAATTTTGTATGAATAATGATTTAAAATATACAAATTGTATGATTATTAATAACTAGCTGTGCCCGCGACTTCGTCTGCGTGGAATAGTGTGTGCGCTCATTGTGTACGGCGCGGTGCTTGGCAAGTTTCTTACTCGCGTAAACTTCAGTTTCACATTTTGTAATTACTCCGTAAATGTTACATCAGCATAGCTCTGATATTTTGTCTCTTGTCGCAAAATTATAAAACATTCACATAAATCTTACATATTTCCATACGAACTTTCATCCCCTAATCCCTATTGTTATTTTACACCCTTGATGGTAAAACATTTACAAACTTTGAATGTTATATTTATTTATATCGAATTAACAGCCTAAAAAATAAGTTTGAACCTTCTGGCTCTAGACTATCTGGGTACACAGATAGTCTAGAGCCTGAAAAAGGACATAGGCTACTTTTTAATGCGAAAAAAGGGTTGTAAGTGTTTATTCATATCTAATCAACAGCCTAAAAAATAAGTTTCAAGCTTCTAGCTCTAAAAATTACGATACTTCCATACAACTTTTCATCCCCCCTTTCAACCCCTTACAACCCTTTTTTTGCATTAAAAAGTAGCCTATGTCCGTTGTCAGGCTCTAGAATATCTGTGTACCAAATTTCATTTAAATCGGTTCAGTAGTTTTGGCGTGAAAGCGCGACAGACAGACAGACAGACAGACAGACTTTTCGCATTTATCGACCGAGCGAGCGAAGCGTCTCCGTTTCGGCTTGGGCAAAAATGCTTTCGTATGTCCAATTTCCAGCGTCCACCAGAATTATGTAATCTGTGGTCCAGCGGATGTCCATTTGTTCTCGTCTACAGCTCGCAGTTCTCAACCGATTCTCGTGAAATTTTGTGAGGAGGTTCAGTAAATGTATTTTTTTTTTTGTCGATTCAGTTTTTCGAAATATTTGAAAATGGCGGAGATATGGAGGTTTTTGCAGTTACAAACTTACTGGCGGTGTTGGTAAACTGACTCGATGTATGGAGATATCAGTTTTTCAACGGCAAAGTTAAGTTTGTCGCAAGGCCAATCATTATTTCTTACTTTTTCAAAGGGATTTTGTTTTAGATTCAGTTTTTTGAAGTCTTTTGTCACGAGGTCTACAGCTCACGGAGCCACTAGTAATATTAGTAAGGATTATTTATTATTAATAATTATTTAGTATTTGAAATAAAATTAGAACCCGATTTGACTACTCGAGTGACAACACCACTAGCGGCCTTTCCCTATCGTTTGACGTTACGGTCCGGTCACATGGAAATTCAATCAAGAATATTTCCGTGGGAACAACGGTAGCGACTTTTTTTTAAATCAAAAAATCCATTTAATAAAAAATACATTTTCTGATTATAAAAGTACTACGGGACAGAAACATTTTTCGCGTTTTTTCTTGTAAATTAATCAACTTCCGGTACAAATAACATAGGCACAGCACATAACACATGTAAACTTAAATGTCATTTATCTCCTTTAAACGAACGGTATAGGTGTTTTATTTTTTATTACACTTATGCGAAATAACTAATACTACCATACTATTCAATTTCAGCGAAAAATATACAAATCGATATATTGGGTATACAACCTTAATAGTCATTTACTATTGTGTTGTAATGTTACACATTTAACGCAAAAACAACAATATTTATACACAGGTGATGAGTCCATTACAAAAAATGTAAACTATTTCAACATTATTTTCAGAACTTTAATTTCTGGCCCCCAATTCTCGGTGCAATCGAGATAATCTCACAATCGAGATTGAACGTCAATGCATACAGTCGTTTGACAACTGTATGAATCTGACGTTTAATCTAGCAATCGAGATTTTCTCGAATACACCGAGAATTGGGGGCCTGTTTCTTTACCGGGCAGGGACTACTTGGCAAGCGACATGTGTCTTTGTCAACATGCTTGGCTTGAAGTTCGAAAAAAGTGGCCAACTACGATAAGCTAATGGCCGAATTCAGAAACGCCACTTAAGCATTTGATTAAACATTTAAATGTCCGTCAACTAATTATCATCCTATACAAAAACGTCACTTTAATAAAAGATCAATTTGAGTGGCCTTTCTGAATTTAGCCAGCATAATATTATTATATATTAGCAAAATAATTATTTTTATAGTCGTGGGTTACTATTTCTTCATTTTAATCTGTTTCCGAGAAAAAAAAAAATATCATTAGATACTCGTGCAAATTCAGTAGATTTGTAGAAACACCCGGAATTCAGTGGATCTCCTAAAAAATCTGGCGACCTGGCAGATTAGAGATGCTGACATCACGTCACATCACATTTATTTGTTATGCTGGCGCGCTAAGATTATGGGCCATACTGCCTGATCATCTGTAGTTGTTAAAATTGAATTTTCAAAGGCAAGGTCTTTCGATGGTCATTCAAGCTATTGCCATAGTGATCTGTGAGCCCACGTACGCAACGCATCATGACTAGATTCTTGAATTTGCAAGAAAACAGACGACATTTTAGAAACGCGCGTCGCCGGTGCGTTTTCTATCCTACAAAGCAGTCTGTATCGCTACAAACGCGCGTCGACGGCGCGTTTAAAAAACGTGCGGGCCGCGCCGCATCGCATTATATTCTTTCAACTCGAAGTCGTTTTATTTTCTTATTTAAAGAATTGCATTGCGTTGCGGCGCGGTCGGCCCATTAGGGCGCGTGCCTTTTCCAGCCCCTATCAGGGGTAACCCACTGCGGCCCTAACATGTAAGACACAAAGATAAGTTAAACCCGTTTATCTCTATGACTCTTTCGCCGGCAGTAGTGGGAGAGAGACTTAGAGATAAGACGGTTTAATTTATCCTTGCGTGTTGGTGTTGCATGTCAGAGCTGCTGGAATAACAGGTACTGGGTATGGGAAATGAATAGAATAAGGTCAATGAAAATATAGATCAGTTCTAAATAATCTTTATAAAAACAGTCAACTTATGGAATAGGTTAAATAAATCACTGCTTATCTCTGAATATATCTAGTATAGACACAAGGAAGCTGTGGCAAAGGCGGCTTTACGAAGTAAATAATGCCCAACTATGTAATTGAAAACAATAGGAATCAACAGTCTTATACCTAATGAGTAATGCCGGATTTACACTGTTGTATAAAACATGACTTACAGAATAAACTATAGCTTTTAAACATTTTAAACAAAACATACCCAATAATGTATCTTAAATAGTTAGTAAAAGAACAAACAAAATTATCAAATTTTGTGGACGTTTTATGATACCAAGATCATAAGATAACTTAAAATACAAAATACAAACAAAAATATTGTTAGTGTATCCTAAACACTGGCAATTTCATAGAAATCAAAATTACTAAATTTTGTTTTAACGGTTGGCCCTTGTTTAGCATACACTTAACGTAAACGGCAAGAAAATAGAGAAACTACGATAACGCGTCTAAAGTAAACAAAGTAATTTAAAATTAAAGAAAAAATCAACTCTTACTGTTAAAGAATACAAAGTACTCAACGCTCATAGTAATTTGAACCTTATTCAGAATAATTTACGTACCAACTTTTTAAAACCATGGTTAGATTAAATGTCTTATTAGGTAACAAAACCTCAGTACTGTAACAAACAATACAGTATCAACAAACTGAACAAACTTACCAGATAAAGCTAGTATCTTAAATGATTATTAAAAGGATAAACAAAATTATTAAATTTTGCTGTCAATTTAAGATACAACCTTTAAGAAATGTCTTTACTGTATCTTAAACAGTGGCAATTTCATAAAGTACAAAGACAGAATTATCAAATTCTGTTTTAAAACTTCGTCAGCCCCCATTTAACATACACTTACCTAAACGGCAAGAATCGAAACACTACGATTACGCGTCTTATAAAGAAAGTAATTTAAATCTCAAAAAATCATTTGTAACAACAGTCGAAAACCAATTAAGTCAGAACGCACAAATGCACTTAGAAGTTAGAATGTTATATTATAATTTATAAGCTAATTTCTCAAGTCAAACCATTGGTAGCTCGGTAGGGCCGTGGTCACGGGAGGAGGGCGCGCGTACAGTGTGTAGTCGAAGGGAATGTTGAAACTCTGGACCGGGGCCACGGGGTACAGCGGCTGTACTGGCGGCGGCGAGCGCACGTTTCCAAGAAGAGCCTGCAATATCAAAAATCACGTATTTGAAAAACCGGCCAAGCGCGACTCTGACTTGTATTAAAATTAATATATTTTAAAAATTTTGTGAACATTTCAAGCGTCTACCTGTTGCAGTTATAACTATTGAGCAGAAAAAAAATCACGTTGCATGGGAGCCCCCTTAAATATTAATTTTATTCTGTTTTTTAGTATTTATTGTTATAGCAGCAATAGAAATACATCATCTGTGAAAATTTTAACTGTAGCTATCACGGTTCACGAGATGCAGCCTGGTGATAAACGGACAGAAAGACAGACGTACAGCAGAGTTTTAGTAATGGGGTCCAGTTTTATCCTTTGGGTATGGAACCCTAAAAATGACAAATGCCACGCCACGAGTGCTACAGCCACCTAGCAAGGTTGAAAATAGGATAAGTTCAGAGATAGTCAGAGATAAGACTGGGTCAAGTTATTCCTGTATAAACCTTGCTAGACCCTCCATAGATGGACTAAAACATGGCACAAGCTAATGCACGCGCATGAGCTGTGTGCGGATCTTCTAGAAAATTCCCTTACGCATTGATAAACTTTACCCAACATACCTTAATGCAATGTAGAGCCATCTCAGCAGCCTCTTCTCTCGCCTGGGAAGCGGAGAAGCATGGTCTTGTGATGAAAGGTCCAACAAGGGTTGGAGTGGGCAGGAGTGGAGTTCCTACACCTGGCATATCTATGCGGCACGTCCACATGTGTGTTCCAGTGGGGTCAAGGAAGTGCTGGTATCTGTAGTCTGCCACCCAGTTGTATCTGAAAAGAAAAATTCGGAATGAATTCTCATAGGGTTAAGTCTGGACACATACAAGGACTTTAAACAGACAAAGTTTTAGATATTTTATGCTTATACAAGGACTGAAGAAAAATAGAGGCTATATATCTGGAAGGAAAATTACATTATTATCATTATTCGGTATTCAAACAGTCAAATTGTTCAGTTAAACACTTCTATGATAAAAGTTTATTGGGTAGATATTCAGCATAGAAGTGTTGCTGTGGTATTCACATGTAAAATTCAACAGTCATTGTGTTGTAAAATTAATAAAGATAAAGTAGGTAGGGACCAGCTATTAAAAAAAACTATTTAGCAGGATTGACAACTCTTGCACATGCCGCACCATGCAGGCATGTGGAAAACCAGTTTTTGAACTGCTGAGGGCATTCAGTTCATCGGAATATTTCAGGGGAATAGTTTTAAATTTGTATTCCATAGAATCTATGATACTACATATTATGAAGAGTAAATATTACTGGCCTGCCTTATCATGATCAACATGTTAGTCAATTTGAACCCTATGCAAAGGCCCATTGTATTATTATTACAATGTTGGTAATGAAATGTTTACATTCTAAATGGTGTAATTTGATGCAGAGCCCATAAGAAATTGAATAATGGCAATTCATTTTAAGATAAACAAGTTACATGTTCCTCATCCATAAATAGGTGTATATACAACCAGGCAAATGATTAATAACAATTTAGTTAAGATCATGATGTTATGAAGTTAAGAAAAATTATGTGCTTAACAAATCAAAACTTAGGTAAATTTAGTTCACTCTGAATTTTATTATCCATGCCATAGGGATAAGCAATGTGATTAGATTTGTTCATAGCAAACTGGAAGTTTAACAAGACCTGCTCAAAACGTTTTTTTTTTTTTACTTGTTTAAGAATGTTTATTACTTTGATTTGTGCTTGCGACTGATAGCACTGTTACTTGAGATTACATTATTAAAAAAAATCACTAAAATTGTGAAAATTCTGATCACAGTACTTAAAAATGCAACCAAGGGTGTCAAATTTTCAACTTTTTCTAAAAATGTCTAACTGACAAATAGAAATAAATACTTACTTTTTACACAAAGCTTCAAGCTTAGCTGGGGCTGGTGTGTAGTTCTCTTTCGGGGCCACAATCTGGTAACTCGAAGGCTTGTCACCGGGTGATCCACAAATGGAGTCCCCGGCACAACCGGAACTGATGCCTTCATCCTCCTTTGTGTTCTCATATTCCTTCTGGTCAAAGTGCTGTTTGTAAAGCAATAAACTTTGCGTCAAATCCATGTTGTGATTAAACTTCGCATTGCCCTTGTTTAGTTTTTGAATCCTATACAGCTCTCTGTCTACGGGCTTAGCCCATCTGATCTCAACATTACTGCCATCTATCTCAGAATTCTGCAATTTGCCCATAGCGAGCTCTGCATGCTCCCTTTCAAAAAAATGTATGAAAGCATAATCATACATCTTTTTAACTCTCTCAACCTTAGCGTTTATGGCAGTTTCAAATACGGATTGTATGGTTTCTGGTGTAGTGCTGATTAAGAAATTACGTACATAGAGTACTTTCACCTGTAACGCAAAGCAGCATGATAGAATCTTAGCAGCACTGCTTAAATGTGACAAATTCAAGAACATGCGAGCCACCTACGATTTGGACAAACAACACAAAAGAAAAAGAATCATGAATTTTCATTCGCAAGTATTCATTTTAACTCGCTAAGAAAAAAAGGCGCAAAAGAAATAGAATAGAATAGAAGCTACTAACCTTCTGCATCAGCTCGTCATCGATGTCCGGTTCGGGCTCCGCCCAGTCCAGCATCACATCCTGGTCCCAGAGCTTCACGCAACCAGGCACGAGTGCACGGCGCGCCATGGCCGCTGCCCGATGAGACTCGAACTCCACAAACGCAAAGCCTCGATTCCGACGCCGATCAAAGCAGTTCTTGTATAGAATTACGTCGACAATTCCAGACACGCGTTTCGACAGCTCTTCGAATACCTCGGCTTTGGTTTTCGTCTGGGGTATTCCGCCGAAGAATAAACGGCAGTTGTCGACAGATTTCACCACTCCAATGAACCTTCCTGGGCGGATCTCGTAGGCATTGAGGTCCCGGATAGCAGCGGCGGCGTCCTGGCGTTTCGTGTACGTGACGAAAGCGTACCCACGATTGGACCCTGAGAAGTCCATCATCAGACGCAGTTCGTAGATTTTTCCTATTTTAGAGAAAATAGGAACGAGCTCGTCCTCGAAAATCTGCCGGGGTAGTTTGCCTACGAATACCTCGCAGCCTTTTGGGGGCGGCGGACCTACCCAGTTTGGCGGCGGCCCGTACTTCCTTTGTCCATTTTCTTGGACTATTTCGTAGCCCGTCCTCTTTCGCAGTTCCAAGAGCTTGTACATAATCATATTTTCTTGATCAGCCATTTTTTAATCCTTTAAAATTAGTTTGCGGAACGTACGATGCGAATCAACTGACCGGCGAAAAGGCGGCGGCTTCAAAGTGTCGGCTCCCTTTATAGTTTGCCGACAAGGTGGCGGCGGCTATGACGTACTATTCGTATCGGCGGTTAGAAAATAAACATTTCAAGTGCTTTTTAATAAAGTTACACGTTTTTTTGGGAAATCCCCAACAGAGTAATTATATTTTATAATTATTTAAATATACATTAAGAATTAAAGAATATTTAACGCCTTGATGGATAAAAACAATGATTTAAGGACGTTATTTTAATTAATTCGAAAAAGTTACTAGTATAATGTAAAATATAAAGAAATATGTACCATATTGAAGTAAAACAAAATGAAATCTATCAAAATTTTTATAATAGGGTAAAAATATATAAATTTATTCGTAAAATAAACTACCTACAAGCGTGTTGTTATTTCGATTTTAAAATTGACTCACAATAATAAAAGTTGAAATATAAAATTAGAAACTAAGGTATTCTTTTCTATATTTTTATATTACGGATTTCTATTTAAAGTGTTTCATTTAAAAGGATTTAAAAGTAACAAAAGAATACGACGCATGATAATTCTAAAACGGCGCGTAATTTTAAAAGAAAACGTTTTAAAGATCTGAGATTTAGAGCTGCCGGCTAGATAATCACAATTTTGTTTTTTGTAGGATTGAACGAAACTGTATTATTTTCATAATTTTAATTTAGATATAATAAAAATGATGAACACTTTTATTGCGACAAGGTTCTTCTCAATACTGCCGAAGACTCTCAATAGATGGCGCTTTATCCGAAATAATCCGTCGCAAGGTGTAGGATAATTTTTTCAATGGTACCTACCACTAGCTACTCCTAAAAGTGCAAAGGCTTCGATTGTGGCTTGAACCAAACATTAAAAAACCGAAGTGCGAGTCGGACTCGCGCACGAAGGGTTCCGTACCATTATCTATAAAAACGGCAAAAAAATCACGTTTGTTGTATGGGAGCCCCCTTAAATATTTATTTTATTGTTTTTTAGTATTTGATTTTATAGCGGCAACATAAATACATCATCTGTGAAAATTTCAACTGTTTAGCTATCACGGTTCATGAGATACAGCCTGGTGACAGACCGACGGCAGTCTTAGTAATAGGGTCTCGTTTTTCCCTTTCGGTACGAAACCCTAAAAACTACTTCCGGGCGACGTTGGCTTCCCTCAGATGCGTTTAATAGTTCTTTTTGCTATTTATGTCGGCAATGACATGTCGTTTCGTCGTTTAAAAATAAAAATAAATAATGTGAAATACAAATCCATTTCAAATTCAGTTTTAACGCGTTTGGGTAAAGTTTAAAACAAAAGTGAATTTCATTTTGACTTGTTTCCTTTTATTTTTAAACGTGCAATGTAATGATTTGCGTGGTTTTGTTTGATAGTTTCATAACCTAGGAATATGGACACTAGCTTACACCTGCGTGGAAGTCTGTTATTGATTTTCCCTCGGGAATGTTTTTCCGCGATAAAAAGTAGCGTATGTCACTGTCAAAAACAAGTTGATCTGTTGCTAAATTGCTGCGGGAAAAAAAGACAAACTAACAGATAAATTTTGCCTTTATAATATTAAATATAGGAATTACAAAGGAATAACTGAATCGCATTGGGGATGCATTTGCGTATGTGAGTAGATATGGAAAAGTATAAATTTTTGCTGTCTGTCTGTGTTCTAAATATGGAACATTAAACGAACACAACACCACTACAATCACAAATGCAATTCCAAAGTGATTCAGATATACTGAACGTTCTGTAAAAAAGTCTCAAACCAGATGATTTCAGCATTTTTTTATTACACACATTAACAATTTACATTATATGTATGTTCATTCCTTATAAGCTAAACATATCACATTGGATCAATACACACAGATCATTAAAATTTAATTTAAAAAAGTGACTTATGCGACATTGGTTTGTAATTCTTATATAAATTGCTTTTGCAAAATTGTGAAAAGTTTGAATTATGTCTGACTTTGAAGCCCATATCGTGCGTGTCCAGTGGCGCCATCATCAGTATTATTACATTTTCTACTAAACTAAATTATTTTATTAAAATCGAAGCCACAAAACTGTCGCACAATTGGCTACTTGACTATAGTAACAAATATTAATATATTTCTTCAGAACGATAGCTTAACTCCCAATAGTACTTTAAAGAACAGGATTAATGGAAAAATAAATCAAGATAATTTAGAATTTAATAACTTAAATAATTAGAGTTTTACTTCCAAGTCACGTGACTTTAATCACCAGTCACGAGGTATGACGTTTCCATAGGTCGGTTGCGTTCCGAATCACGCTGCCCACCTTAATCGTCGTGATCACCGTGAATGTTATTCGGACCGGTCTCTCATTCAGACTATGCTTTTTTTTACTTTTACGACCGGTTTTAGTAAGTTGACGTCACACGCGACAGCTGACAGTAAGATAGATTTTAGCGCCAAATTTAAAAATGAAAAATATGATTAGTGCTTTTTCCTTGAAAATGTGAAAAATTCATTATGAAAATATTTTTACATAATCTAAATAATGGTCAAGAACCAAATTGAATACACAATTTATAGGCTAAGTATTTAATTAAGCTTTATAACATATAACTGTCACTGGAAAATATCGGTAATTTTTCCGTTTTAATTAAACGGGAACAAATTATGAATATAAAGATTTATTACATAGCATATGAATTATTTATTAAGTTATGCGACAGACAACTTGTATGGCTTCGAATTTAATAAAATAAAATAGATTTTAGTTTAGTAGAAAATACAAAAACACTGATGAGGGCGCCACTGGGCGTACTACGCACCCTTAATCAATTGGTCAGAATTAAATACAATATTTCTGGTTCATGTCATAATATTTTATACCCTGTAAAGCATTGTAAACATTTTTTGTTGTTTTTTACTTAACCTAAGTACTGAACAGCTGAACTGAGTCTACTTCTGCTATCGCACTTGCACTAAAGCGATGATACGCGATGGAAAGAGATGAAAAACGGATGCGAGAGTTACCTTCAGTTTTGAGCCACATACAGTGGGGCCAATTCGAAAGTGGGTTCGCTAACTTTGAAAGTAGCTAAATGAAACGTCAAACTCGGTTTTGACAGCTTGGTGCTATACAAAATTGGACCCAATATACCTACAATCAGGCGTAAATATTAAAGCTAAGAAAGATTTCTGAGGAATGTTTTGATTCACATAATACGCTTAAACATTAGACTACGAAATATACAAGTCAATCCTGATTTCAGAGATCCTTTGTTGGTAGTTAGAAATTTTCGTTATTATTACCGGGAATCAAGTGGCTTTTCACTATTGTCACATTTACCTTACTAGCTTCCACCTGCGACTGCGTCCACATGGAATTCGGTTATATTCTGGGATAAAAAGTACCCTGTGTCCTATTCCGGGACCTAAGGTAACTATATATAAAGTTACATGAAAATCCGTCCAGCCGTTTCTGAGCTGAGTGGTCACAAACATACGCACAAACTTTCACATTTATAATTTTAATAGGATAGAATTGGAAACTCCACAAACTTACACTAAACGCAATATTCAGAATAAATCTGATAGATTGTGGCACGAAATGTTGATCCTTTTTCTTACATCTCACTATGTTCCATAGCCTTGTTATCATACCCCGGGGCGGTGGTGACGGAGGCGCCATCTGTGTCGAAACTGGCGTCAGTTTCCGTCTCCACCACCCACGCTTGCTTCTCCCCGGAGCAGAATACGCCGTAGATTATAGCGCCCACAAGATAGATGGCGCTTGAAATGAAGAATACAACGCGCCACTCCTCTGCCGTCTGGAAAATATTTTAAAAAGTTGGTTTATTCTCAGAACAATAACCGAAGTATAGAAAGAGTAATTAAATAAAAGTGATATTTGAATAGTCAGCTATCGTTACTCTCAATGGAATACGGTGTGCTAAAAAGAGACAGTTATATCTGTTGAAATCTTAAGATTGTACACTGTTGCACCCCTAGCACACTAGTTTTTATAGTGCAGTGTTTTTATAAAGCGACAGATGATTGAAAGTACGCGATAAAAGCTAGTGTGCTAGCCCCGAAAACCATATACGACTAAAATAGAGACACCACTGCAGGTCAATACCATAGATGAGTTTATAGTTTTTCAAGTTGGTAATTTAATGGTGACCAAAGGTAACCATTACATGGTACGCTGGTTTAAGCAGAAACACGCTTTAACTCTTTCCTTTTTTGACTGATTGAGTATACGTATTAAAATTATGTAGACAGATACAGGTATTAAGTTCTGTTTTTTAGTCGCCTCTTATGCTTTAGTTATTGTTCTGAGGATTTATACATACATACATATTATCACGCCCACAATCCCTAATGGGGTGGGAAGAGCCACAAGACTACTTGTGGCCACGTTCGATGAATTAGTCCTAAGATGGTATGATGAACCGTATGGTGACAGGTGATCAGCCGATCGCCCATACAGATAGTCCACCATGTTGGAGAGGACCCGTCCCTTAGTCGACTTGTACGACATGCCAGGATGATAAGCATCTGCACGCATTCTATGCTATTTCTTCACTCCCAGTGCAGCAGAGGAGGGTTTATTCATAGCATAAATAACAAACAATAAAATCGGAGTTAATAGTTTGTGGTCACTGCGGTAGCGGAAAAATACATGGAACCAACTATAGATGGCGGCACTGTTGGCTCTCCGTATCGTTATTAATGTGATTAAAACTAATCATAAATTTGCGCAAAAAACAATACTGGCTTAGTATGTTTTTTCAAGTTAGGAAAATGTATGCTAAAAATATTAAACTTATTATTTTCATCTCCCCTAGAGCTCTATCAACGCGTTATTTAATATATAAAAAATAATGTTTGCTTGTCTCCTATATATTCCTTTAACATTTATCCGATTACGATGAAACTTTGGTCAGTTGTTCTGGAAGGAAGGTTTATGATTAAAACAAAGGAAAAGGAGTTGCAACGCATGCGCGTGCGCACAGCTAGTTGTAAAAATGAAAAAAAAAAAAACCGGCCAAGCGCGAGTCGGACTCGCGCACGAAGGGTTCCGTACCATTATAATAAGGCAAAAATAAAAACACTTTTGCTGTATGGGAGCCCCCTTAAATATTTATTTTATTTTAATTTAATTATTTATTATTAAAGTGAATATCTAAATATTCTGTGAATATTTAAAGCGTCCACCTGTTGCCGTTATCAATATCGAACAAAAACGAGCAAAAAAATCACGTTTGTTGTATGGGAGCCCTCTTAAATATTTATTTTATTCTGTTTTTTAGTATTTGTTGTTATAGCGGCAACAGAAACACATCATCTGTGAAAATTGTAACTGTCTATCACGGTTCATGAGATACAGCCTGGTGACAGACGGACAGCGGAGCCTAAGTTATAGGGTCCCGTTTTTACCCTTTGGGTTCGGTACCCTAAAAACATGTCTTATAGCCATTACAGCCTAATGAATTCGAATAATTACCTTATTAGTGACAATGGAGCCGGCGAGAGGCGGACTTATGATCCCCGGCAATGTCGCTATGGTATTGGATAGACCCATGAGTACACTCGCGTGCGGCGGGGCGATATCTAGGTGGTTGACACTGTAAATACAAGTCAAACATCAATATTCAATAGGGAAGCTTCCTGGGTACAAAAATATATAACTCTAATTAATCCGTCAGTTAGATTATCAAAAAATATTGAACGCGTATTTTTTGCTTTATCAAATCAATCAAAATTGACAAAGATAACGCGCATCAAAGTTCGGGAGTAGGGGCTCATGACGTCACTTAATGGTACAAAGTGTGCAAGTCGTGACGTCACGCGGAACTTCAACGCACTATATCTTCGTAATTTTTTGTTTAATTGACAAAAGAAAAAATATGTGATCATAATTTTTTTATAATTTTAATGACGGACTAGGCTGAATTATTTAGGAAACTTTCTTACTTGACTTAATATCATCCCTACTAATAATATTTGTCTTTTGATAAACAAAGGTACTATTGTTTGGAATTATCAGACCCTGGATAGGATATCTGCGACGGGTACGGCAACTTGACGCTCACCTTCGATATTACTTGCACGATTTCACCCGGACAAAGCCAGTCAAGTATGTCAAGATTGAAAAGGCGTTATGTGGTCTCTGCCTACCCCCTAAGGAAATTGTTGTGATCATGTTTAGTTTTACCTAAATCCGGACCAAGCGAACCCGCCCAGGCCGACTGCTATGGTCAGGTACACGACGCAGCCAACCACCGACGTTGCATATGAAGCTGCCACCATGAAAATTGTCTAAAACATTAAAAAATATATATTAATTTTGATATTTACACGCTACAGCGGCTCTAACATGCATGTCACAAAGATAAATTAAACCCGTTTATCTCTATGACTATCTCTTTCTTCGGCACTAGTGTGAGAGAGACGCACTTAGAGATAAGACGGTCTATCTTATCTTTGTGGCATGCATGTAAGGGAGGGAGGGTTTGTTTAAAATCGACGGCAAGGTTGGTTTACTTCGCGTATTTCAAAAGTATTATTTCATACGGTTTAATTTTATGGGGATCAGCTGCTGACTTAGAGTCTATTTTTATTTTACAAAAAAGAGCCATCAGGGCCATATATACCATGGGCACCCGCGAGTCACTGAGGGAATTCAGGAATGAGGTTCAATATATTTTTGTAATGTAACTGACAGACTAATTAGAATTATTATAATTACGCCAAATAAAATGGAAAACAATAGACAACCGCTTGAAAACGACTTAGAAAAAACATTGGTTTAACCCATCGGATGCTTAAGACATGGATCCGTGCTTTTTCTTACATACACTTTTTGCATTTTTTTTGACTATAATTTTTTTGGTACTCCGTGAATCCGATGAGACGCGAATGCCGGTTTTTTTTAGCTCCCGCATACGAGGGGTTAAGTTGCGGTCATTTCAAAATGAAGTAATCCTATTGGTGGAATTTTTCCTCGCTCACGGCTGAGCTGTCTGGTACACCTGCGGTGGAAACGCAGCCTTATTCTAAGTGCGGAGGTCTTAATATCCAATGTGCTATAAATTACCTGTGCCAAGAAAGCGCCGCAGTTAAACAGCTTCCTGATGTTGGTCCGTGAGAGGGTGCCCTTACGTAGCAGCCAGTCGGCCAGATGGCCGGCCACTTGCAGCACGATTGCCATAGCGAGGTACGGTACGGCCGACAGCCAACCCGTTTGGGATGTTTCGAACTTGAACACGTCTGAAAACATAGTACTACGGTTACGAGTAGTACGGTTTTTTAATAATAATAATAGGTATTTATCATCAAACACCGGAAAATGGACCAGTGCTAGTTATTAATTAAAAGTCGACTAAGTTTATTGACAACGATAAAAAGCAAATTTATCTACACCCATATCATAAAACCTCCATAGTGTAATCTAAAACAGTAGGAAATGACCACCATTATGACAACCAATTAGGTAAAACCAGTGCTGCAATGTTATTACAGTATCGATTTTAGTATCGAAATGAGATTAAATTTGGAACAGCTGTCAAAACTCAAGTGGGTCTATATTCTAGTATCCATAGATATTAAACAGTTATTGATAGGAAACATCAATTCAGTATGTTTTTTTAATATAAACCGAACGACATTTGATCTTTGAACGACGTGATAATAGAGACTTCGTTTGTCTATGATTTAAAAAAAAAAATGGTCTTGACGGAGGATCGAATTGCCGCAATTATGTTGGTTTTTTGCTGAACGAAAGTAGAATTGTTGTGGAATTGAATAGAAAAAGTTGTTTGTAATTTACATTTTAGTTGAAAATATGACAAGTAGTCTTCTCGGAGTGACTGTGTGATGTGAAAATGCGCCGGATATCGGAAATATGCAGCCACGATTGCAACAAATAACTTGTTGCCAGAAAATATTGTTTCTGAACACATCATAGAGGATTTATAATATGTGTGTAAATAAAGTTATGTATGCAACTCTGCATAATTTGGCCTTAAAACACACGTGCGATCTTATTATGAAACTCGCTAAAGCTCGTTTCATGAAAACCGCACTAGTGTTTTAAGGCCTATCATTGTGCAACCGTTGCATAAACTACTATTTCAACATCATTGTCATAACTAATGGCTACGTTTTAATACTTTTATGTGGGAAAAATGGTGATCGTATATTATGAAAATTATATAAAACATAATTCCTCAAATACTTTATTTTTGTGTATGCCCTTTTCTTCTTAACCTTTTGGCCGCCAAGCATGTCTGAGAAGTAACACGAATTTCAACTTTAAGTCAAGGCAGTGAAGGTCTTTTTTACCATGTTTAAATGTGTCACGCATAATCGACAACGGCGGCCAAAAAGTAACCTTTTCCAATCCAAATTCGTAGAATTACACAACGGTTGTACGTCATTTTTATCAACTAATAAAATTTGTTTAATGTGTCCTCGCACTATTTAACACCAGTACAGATTTGTCCCCGTCAATCCGGTGTTTGGTTATCATATGGAAACGAATCGTTACCAGAGGCCACAGAATTTCCCCCATATATTATTTACTATAGCAAGAAACCGGCTTACGGGCTATTCGTCATGTTGGCACATTCTCAAAGTACCCGTGAGCCGGGTTCTTGGAAGAAGTCTTAAGGGACATAAAAAGGTAATTTTAGTTTTCTCCTACTTATTTATTTGGAAGGCAAGCCTCACGACAATATCCCACATAAGATCGAACAGAGTACATGACGCCATAGAAGTGTAAAAAACATGTTAATAGTTGTATGGCATACGTTCATTATTGGCTCCGCTTCTTTACATTTATGACAACCTGAGGGCTTAGCACACAAATTTTCATCGCGCACCTAAAGCATTCGTCCCTTTCGCACCCGCATATTAGTTAAAAAGTGACAGATGCTTTATGTGCGCGATAAAAATTAGTGTGCTAAGCCCTCTGGGTATTTTTGCTCGTTTCTTCGAGTGAAATAACGTCACATGCGAGAGCTGACAGTGGATAGCGTGTTGGCGGCAAATTGAAAAATGCAAAACATTATTTTCACATTCAAATGGAGTCAGCCTGAAATATTGTTTGTGAAGCAGTCAAGAACCGAATTGTTTTGGGCAACTATTCAGTAAATTTTATTAGGGTTTGACAACTATAGCCAACACATGTGTGAAATTGCTCCGCACACTACTTACGGGCACGTAAAGCGAGTCGTGACGCGGGTTGTCGGGAGGTAGGGCAAGTTTGAGCAAAAACGATTTCAAGGCGCGAGTTTTTTAAAATATCATGCACATGTATACCTTGCATAAACGTAGGCAGGAATGTTAGGAGGGTGTAAAATCCCCAGTTCTCGCTGAAGTGGGCCATAACGATGGCCCAAACTGGGCCCGAGGTCAGCATGGCCCTCCACGGGTGCCTGATCTTCGAGCCTTCTATTGCTTGCGTGCCTCGGGAATCCTGATGGTCAGCAATAAGCACACATAAATGAAAATAAGCACGGGTGCATGGCAGGAATGCGCCCAATCAAAGAGCTCAAACATACATTCAGAGGGCTATCACTAAATTGCGTTCTGAAAGACAACAACAAATCGCTCACTACCAATGTACAAAGAGCGCTGACGGCCATATAAGATGTATGGCCGTCAGAGCTCTTTTTACATTCGGAACGAACATTTCGCGCGACATAGGTCCGACCTCGACAACTGCTCGCGCAGCACTGAGCTCGAAGCGCCGACACATCGCATTATTTAGTAATTTGGGAGTTGTAATTACGTTTATTTTAACTTGTATAATCAATTATTCTTCCCAAAAAGTATTAAATTTAAATTATTTATAAACTAATGATTATTCTGATATAAATTTTACGTAATCATATTAATGTAGTTAAGAGAAATTTACGGTTAATTCTAAGCGTTTATATCAGTTTAATAGTTTAGTTTTGGTTTTTGTTTCTACATACATATTCCCTGCATATCTCAAAATTCATAGGCCGCTATGAGTAACACAAGTTAGGCAATTATTATTATTATTAATCCAAATTCAAAAAACGGGATTCATATTTGTTAGTGATACAGTCAACTTAAAAACTATGTGTTAGTGGTTACAAAATATGCTCTACTGTGGTCCACCCGTCAGTCACCGCTTTGGTGTGTGGTTTGATTTGGTGGCGTGCAGACCACAGCAGTGGTTTATGTCTACCAAATTTAAAGTTTTTTGATGTGTAACATCTTTCCTCTCGCTTTCCTGCACTCTGTGGGAGTGATTTCGTGAAAAGGGACGGAAGTGTGTAACAGGAAGCCGGGGAATGGCGTGCTATTTGATTTGACCAATAAGCGCGCGCGGTGAGTTGTCAGATGTTACACATCATATGCGAGTACTGTAAGGCTCGCTTGTTTTTTATATCCTCTGACCAAGATCTGTGCTTGTTACAGACATCAATATGCAGATCTTCGTCAAGGCTCTAACGGGTAAAACCATTACTTTGGAAGTAGAGCCATCCGACACTATTGAAAATGTTAAAGCCAAGATTCAAGACAAAGAAGGCATGCCGCTAGACCAACAGCGACTGATCTTAGCTGGCAAGCAGTTGGAAGATGGGCGTACACTATCCGATTACAATATTCAAAAGGAATCTACATTGCAATTAGTACTTCCTCTCCGAGGAGGCATGCAAATTTTTGTTAAAACGGTCACAGGCAAGACGATTACTCTGGAGGTAGAAGCTTCTGACACCATTGAAAATGTAAAGTCTAAGATCCAAGACAAGGAGGGTATTCCTCCAGACCAGCAGCGTCTTATTTTTGCTGGCAAACAGCTTGAAAATGGCCGTACCTTGTCCGATTATAATATTAAGAAGGAGTCAACACTTCACTTGGTCTTGCGTCTCCGTGGTGGCATGCAGATCTTTGTCAAAACTGTTAATGGAAAGACCATCACTTTAGAGGTTGAGCCATCTGACACCATTGAAAATGTAAAGTCTAAGATCCAAGACAAGGAGGGTATTCCTCCAGACCAGCAGCGTCTTATTTTTGCTGGCAAACAGCTTGAAAATGGCCGTACCTTGTCCGATTATAATATTAAGAAGGAGTCAACACTTCACTTGGTCTTGCGTCTCCGTGGTGGCATGCAGATCTTTGTCAAAACTGTTAATGGAAAGACCATCACTTTAGAGGTGGAGCCATCTGACACCATTGAAAATGTAAAGTCTAAGATCCAAGACAAGGAGGGTATACCTCCAGACCAGCAGCGTCTTATTTTTGCAGGAAAACAGCTTGAAAATGGCCGTACCTTGTCTGATTATAATATTAAGAAGGAGTCAACACTTCACTTGGTCTTGCGTCTCCGTGGTGGCATGCAGATCTTTGTCAAAACTGTTAATGGAAAGACCATCACTTTAGAGGTTGAGCCATCTGACACCATTGAAAATGTAAAGTCTAAGATCCAAGACAAGGAGGGTATACCTCCAGACCAGCAGCGTCTTATTTTTGCAGGCAAACAGCTTGAAGATGGCCGTACCTTGTCTGATTATAATATTAAGAAGGAGTCAACACTTCACTTGGTCTTGCGTCTCCGTGGTGGCATGCAGATCTTTGTCAAAACTGTTAATGGAAAGACCATCACTTTAGAGGTGGAGCCATCTGACACCATTGAAAATGTAAAGTCTAAGATCCAAGACAAGGAGGGTATACCTCCAGACCAGCAGCGTCTTATTTTTGCAGGAAAACAGCTTGAAAATGGCCGTACCTTGTCTGATTATAATATTAAGAAGGAGTCAACACTTCACTTGGTCTTGCGTCTCCGTGGTGGCATGCAGATCTTTGTCAAAACTGTTAATGGAAAGACCATCACTTTAGAGGTTGAGCCATCTGACACCATTGAAAATGTAAAGTCTAAGATCCAAGACAAGGAGGGTATACCTCCAGACCAGCAGCGTCTTATTTTTGCAGGCAAACAGCTTGAAGATGGCCGTACCTTGTCTGATTATAATATTAAGAAGGAGTCAACCCTTCACTTGGTTTTGCGTCTCCGTGGTGGCATGCAGATCTTTGTCAAAACTGTTAATGGAAAGACCATCACTTTAGAGGTTGAGCCATCTGATACCATTGAAAATGTAAAGTCTAAGATCCAAGACAAGGAGGGTATACCTCCAGACCAGCAGCGTCTTATTTTTGCAGGCAAACAGCTTGAAGATGGCCGTACCTTGTCTGATTATAATATTAAGAAGGAGTCAACCCTTCACTTGGTTTTGCGTCTCCGTGGTGGCATGCAGATCTTTGTCAAAACTGTTAATGGAAAGACCATCACTTTAGAGGTTGAGCCATCTGATACCATTGAAAATGTAAAGTCTAAGATCCAAGACAAGGAGGGTATACCTCCAGACCAGCAGCGTCTTATTTTTGCAGGCAAACAGCTTGAAAATGGCCGTACCTTGTCTGATTATAATATTAAGAAGGAGTCAACACTTCACTTGGTCTTGCGTCTCCGTGGTGGCATGCAGATCTTTGTCAAAACTGTTAATGGAAAGACCATCACTTTAGAGGTTGAGCCATCTGACACCATTGAAAGTGTAAAGTCTAAGATTCAGGACAAGGAAGGTATCCCCCCAGACCAGCAGCGACTGATCTTTGCTGGCAAGCAGTTGGAAGATGGACGTACACTATCTGATTACAATATCCATAATCAATCTACCCTGCAGTTGGTGCGCCGCCTTCGAGGTGGCTAATCATCACCAACTATGCTATTGTACCGCAAAAATTATGTATTCACTACTCAATATTAATTGTACCAGTTACTATAACATAGTAGCAGTATTTAATTAAACAAGTAGCTTGACAACTTTGTTTTATTCTTTTTGTTTTTGTGATATTTTTTAGGATTTTTTGTTTTGTCTTGTTTTCATCAGGCTAACAACTGGTGCGGGGGGGTTATTGGATGGTATTGGTGATGGAATGTTTGAAAAATAAACTATCGACTTCTATGGAACGAGTAATGATATTTTTGGAATGCCAGCACAGCGGCAGCAAAGTACCAATTTTTACCAGAGATATAATCTATTAATACGCTAAGTTTCATCAAAATTCGTCCAGTAGTTTACGCGTGATGCAACACACAAACAAAAAAAAAATGTGTCTTACTTTTAAATATATCTTGTTACTTCAATGTGCCCAACACGACCATTCTACGGTTTTATTACAGTATAAGTAAATCGGGATAAGGGCTATGCTAAAGGCGAACAAGCGTGCCACGGACGCCAACAACGGCTGTAGCCGACGCAAAAGTCCGAAAAATCCGATGTCGTGTTTAGCCAACTGTGGCGTTCAAAAGACGATCATAGCATGGACGAGAATAGTAAACGATCGGGCTCAGTGGCGTGCCTTGAGAGATCCCTTAGCCCAACACTATGATGATTATAAATAAATAAAACATAGTGGAACTTACCTGTATGTATTTCAATTCTGCTGGTGATATGAGGGGATCTTTTTCAGGTGACTCCTTGACGACCAGCCACCAGATGGTAGTCCAAACCAATCCTACAATACCTGAAACCAATTATCATCAACATGGTCGGCCTTTATACGTCCCATTGCTGGGAACGAGACGTCAAGGTAGCGTACACCAACAAGATATAGAGGATTTCATGTTGCCAAAAAATTTATACTAATACCACTCTTAATACTATTTTTTGGCTCATAAAAAAAATCCGGGCACACTGCCAAGCCAGATATCCACTCGGTGTACGATACCTTGACGTCAAGGTAGCGTACCTACCTACTGCTCCTTATATCTCGAAAACTATCGTACAATTTTTTTAAATAGGTACTAATTCGGTACTATTTAGGTACAATTTTTTGGCATCATCAAATCCTCGATATCTTGTTGGTGTACGCTACCTTGACGATCACCTGGAAACAGTCCTCCTCTCATAGTAAGAGGGGTTGGACCGTAGTCCCCACGCCGGCCCAGTGCGGGTTGGGGACTTCATGCAATTTACAACACTATGCATGATATTACACGGACAATACTAGTTCCGATTGAAATAGTTGTTTTGCTTGATCGATTAACTAATACTAACTAAATGTAAACAAACAGCTAACAGCTAATCCAGCCAATCCAGTCAAAAATTTTTCTATGTTATGTGATGATTCGCTTGTTAGCTGAGTCATTTGCTTAAGATTGTTTACATGTAGTTACCTACCTAAACAAATGGAGTATAGCCATATGTATATACTAGTGGTCCCGTCGCAGCTTCGCCCGCGGTAATTTCCATACAAACTTTATCACCCCTTTAGGGATGGAATTTCAGAAAATCCCTCCTTAGCGCACCTTTAGGGTACTCGAGGAATGTCTCTTCTAAATTTCAAACCTCTAGGACCACCCGTTTAGGCTGTGCGTTGTCTATAAGTGAGTCACGGTACTGTATTATATGTATTGATATAAACAGCTTACTTACACGTGCATGCCACTCTAAATTGAAGTTGCAGAAAAAAAAGCAAATATACGCGTCGAATTGAGATCCTCCTTCGGTTGTTTTGAAGTCCCGTTAAAAAGAGCTTTGGCTTGCTCGTAATAAAGTTCAAATTGCGGGTGATAAATATTTACCAAACACGTAAAATATCCCCGGCCAGCCGGTGTAGTGCGCGAGCAGCGAGCAGATCGGCATGGACACCACGGTGCCGGCGTAGCTGCCGCTGAAGGCGAACGTGGCGAGCCGCGCGCGCTCCTCGCTCGGCGCCCATCGCGACCACACTGCGTGAATACACGGATATGTTACACCCTGGAAACATTAAAATGATATGTTTAATAATATTATAGTCATAAAGCGAGCCACAAAAACCTTATACTCTAGTCAAAGTCAAAAAGTCAATGTTTTATTTGCTAGAATAATTATGGTAGGTACATGCGGATGACAGATTATAGAAGTAATATAGAACTCTACAAGTCACCATAATATTGGCATGCAAAATTCAAAATAAAATAAAAAAAACATTTTCATATTAATAATTTTTAAATTGACTACTAGTGGAAGTTCCTTAGCGTTCGGTTGTTGTTGTGTTTGAACACCTTGAGGATAATGTACCTACAGAGTACTGTGTCGTCAAAAACCTTGTTACCTCAAAAAGCCCTTCGACGACTCTCACTGCAATCAGGAGCGATGTACTGGTGTGAGCCAGGGGCGGAGTGAAGAGAGTCAGTAAAGATGTCGCCCCTATACCTATCGCGAACATTCTGGAAGAAGATAGAAAAACCGACTTTAAAAACCCTTTGAAAAGTAAGAAATAATGATTGGCCTTCGTAAGTAAATTACCTGGAAACGTCATACATATATATTGTTGATTAAGTGATCAATTAAATACATTGAAATCGGTGTCAAGTAAATGAACACAGTATGAGGGATGGATTCCACGTAGACTTTGATCGGAACGGGACCAATTTGGAGAAATACTCTATCATTTAAAAATAATCATGCAAATCGGTCTAGCCATCTCCGAGTAATCGGTGAACATACATAACATACAAAAAAAAATACAAATATACTCGTCGAATTGTGAACGTCCTCCTTCGGTTTTTTTGAAGTCGGTTACAAATCATCATATTATCCTTTCAAGGCCAGTGTCATGATAAGATGGCAAAATCCTAATCAAAATAAATTACGTAAGAATGTCTGAACACCCAATACGAACAAAAAAATTATGATTTTTTTTAAGGGAATGTCGTTCGTGGAACTGCTTAGTAGTCAGTAGTTCCTTACCGTCTAGTTGTTGTTGTTTGAACACGTCGAGTCTAATGTACAGAGTACCGTGTCGTAAAGACCATTTCCAAACATTCGATTACCTGGTTAAGAAAATTACTCATTACTGCAGTTTCATTAGAATATTATTTCATGCTAGAAGACTCGCCACAGCTTCGACCGCGGTATTTTCCATACAATCTGTATCACCTCTTTTCACCCCTTACGGACTGGAATTTCAAAAAATTCCTCCTTAGAGCACCTTTAGGGTACTCGAGGAATATCCCCTCCAAATTTCAAAGCTCTAGGAGCACCCGTTTAGGCTGTGCGTTGTCTATAAGTTAGTCACGGTACTGTTTTATATGTATTGATTGACGATTGATATGGACTCACATTTGCAAAACCCGTATAGCACAATTAAGGATACCTTAACAAGATTGAGCCAATATTCAAACGAAGAGATTAGTAGCTAAGATAGCCTCCATTCTTGGACAAGCATTTCAGTATTGCGAAATTAACGATTGCACAAAAGTTTAAGTACCATTATGTAAACGAAGGCCATGTCTTGTTAAAGGCAAAAGGAAACTGGCATGGGATATAAAGGTAACCAGGGAAAGAGGTTTCGATCAAGGTGGCCCCTTAACCCTATACTTGGCAGAGCTGTCTGGCTTCGATAAGCAGACATCTGAATTTTAATCCGCCATTTTAGTTCAACCCATGAGCCGGGGATTATTTTACAATTTAACAATAATATAGTAGAGTTCATTGAAACACAGTAACTAAGTGAGTTTATCGATGTACATACTCACTACTTCACACTGGATTTGGCCCAAAAAGTCAGATGTCTGTTGATAAAGGGCAAGAAGTAAGAGTTAACAATGGTCCGACTGGTCAAACAGGTCGTGCTAAACTTATAATTCGCGAACACGAGGCTATTAACAATGCAGTCTCTATGACACAGAAAATTAACACCAATATAGTTAGCGGGGTTTACGAGCCTTCTAGTGTAACTTCAGGATTTTTTAAATTAATTAATGTGTTCTTTAGAACAAGGCAACTTAGCCAACGAGTACAGTGTACACTGGTACTTGTGTCTTCATCTGAATAGATAGACTTTTGCCCTATTACAGAAGAACATCTGCGTTAGTAGGACGAGTAGACCTTCCTAACCAATTCTGTCACTAAAAGGGTGAAGATTAATAATTATAGAATACCACTGGATAACAAATAAATAAATAATCAGGGGACAATCTTTACACAAATCGATCTAGTCCCAAAGTAAGCTCTAAAGGCTTGTGTTATGAGTACTAGACGACGATATAAATACTTATATAGAAAAATAAATACTTAAATACATAGGAAACATCCAAGACTCAGGAACAAACATTCGTGCTCATCACACAAATATTTGCCCTTACCGGGAATCGAACCCGGGACGCTTGCGTCGGAGGCAGGTTCACTACCAACTAGTCTATCCGCGTCGTCGCAATAACAATATCTGGGGTGCAGATCCTGTACAAGCCCTCAACCAAAAATTTCGATGATCAATGTACTGTATGACTAAATTTCGTGTTGGTGAAGGTGTGCTAGTGAACGGAACGAACCTGTTACCTCCTATTTTAGCCGCTAGCCAGCCTCCTGGCAGCTGTGTCACCAGGTATCCGTAGAAGAACGAGCTCAGTACCCAGCCTTTGGTCTGAGATGTCCAGTCGAACTCTGGTATCTTGAAAAATAAGGTATTGTTAAATATGTTTTGAGCTAGAGTAAAGTATCGGTATAAAAAAACTGGATGCGAACGGAAATGAAAATGAAAATATTTATTTTGCATGTAGGCCACCTGGGCTCTTTTACATGTCTGAATCTACCAGCGCTTCGAAAGGTGGTATAAAAACGAAAAACGCACTTGCAATTTTCAGTCCCTCTTTGCTTCGCCATGACTATTAATATTATGTGTAAACGGTTGCACCCGACTTTAAATCTACACCCCAGAGTGTCGAGCTGCTAACGCCGTCTCTATGACGAAGCATGGGCATAATATTTTAAGTAATTTATCACTGAAATTTGCACAGCTCTACGTGGACGAAATCGCGGGTAAAAGCTAGCTTTATTAAATATACTACTAATTATTATAAATGCGAAAGTTTGCGTGTGTGTGTGTGTGTGTGTGTCCGTCTATATGTTAACTCCGTAACTGCTGAACAGATTTTCATGAAACATGGTATATACCTTGGACCTTAGGTACTGGAACGTGTGTTAGGACATGGGTACTTTTAGCCCGCAAAATTCAACAGTTCCCAAGGGAATAACTATAATTGAAGTCGCGGGTAGAAGCTAGTTAACTAATAAATACCACTACAAACAACAGCAAAATAGTAGTTTATGCAACGGTTGCATAATGATAGGCCTTAAAACACTAGTGCGGTTTTCATGAAACGAGCCGATAGGCGAGTTTCATAATAAGATCGCACGTGTGTTTTAAGGCCAAATTATGCAGAGTTGCATACATAACTTTATCTACACACATATTATAAATCCTCCATGATGGGTTCAGAAACAATATTTTCTAGCAAAAAGTTATTTGTTGCAATCGTGGCTGCATATTTCCGATATCCGGCGCATTTTCACATCACACACACTCCGAGAAGACTACTTACTATTCATATTTTCAACTAAAATGTAAATTACAAACAACTTTTTCTATTCAATTCAACAACAATCCTACTTTCGTTCAGCAAAACGTCAACATGGCGGCGGCAATTCGATCGTCCGTCAAGACCATTTTTTTTTAAACCATAGACAAACGGATGAAGTCTCTATTCTCACGTCACTCGAGATCAAATATTGTGCAGTTTATATTAAAAAAACATACTGAATTGACGTTTCGTATCAATAACTGTTTTAATATCTATGGATACTAGAATAGAGACCACTTGAGTTTTGACAGCTGTTCCAAATTTAATCTCTTTTCGTTACTAAAAACGATAAAGAAGTCATGTTATTTCTTTATCGCAGCACTGGTTTTTCCTAATTGGTTGTCAAAATGGTGGTCATTTCCTAAGGTTTTTGATTAACCAATGGAGGTTTTATGATATGGGTGTAGATAAAAGTTTTTTTTTGTTATTTTGTTCATTACGTCAACTAGTAGAACGATGTGGACAAAACAAAAAAATTATTGACCCATGTACTTAGGCTATCTAGTCTATCTTGTTGAGGACGGGTAGTCACAAAAATGTATCGATAAAATGTTGGTCATTGTTGATTACTTAAACGTCCGTCCACAATACACGGTCCGAGGAGTCAGCCGGCCCTTCGGATGGTCGGCAAGAAGGCTTGTCATAACAATGATTGTCAATACAAACATATTATCGACGTACCACGCGAACCCCGCATTTGAAAATGAAATGAAAATGATAAGTAGGCCACACGGTTCACATATCTGAATCGATCAGGGCATTGAAGTGACATCTGCTGAGAAGAAGCGTTTGGAATGTCGAAGCCGAACAATAGACCGAATAGGCAGGCCGAGGCTAGATGTCAAGTATCAGTTCCACCCATTATTATACCAGGGCACAAAGCGAGGTGCGAGCGCTACTTTCGTAATGTACGCAACGCAAACGTAATAAATGCTTGAGGGTGACTAGCGCATGTTTTAAAATCATTAGTTGCGTATGTTGCTTTTTTAGTCTCCGTTTGTTGCCTTTTCTAATGTGACTATTATAATTGTGTTCAAGGGTTATTGGGTGGACCAGGCCCATCTGCCCACTCGCGTCTCACGTTTAGCTTCGTTATCTTTAGGTATATTCGAAACTAAGTAAATAACTCTTGTTGAGAACATTGAACACTTCATATCATAAGTCAACAATTTAACAGGCGCTGATTGTTTTGTATTAGTTATTATTAGGTACCAATGAAGAATAAAGCAAGAGGACTGTCAGTCGCCGTACAATCAAGTATTCCTCAGGCGTTGTAAACTTACGGCTGCAATTCCTGCAAACAATAATGTTATCCTTCGGAAAGCTGATGGTTTTCACAAACGATGTGTAAAGCTGCACTAGACGTGCCATTTTGCCCAATAAATTATTTAATTTCGTTGTATTTGATTGATTTCCTCTCGAGATCTCGTTGAACTGTATTTTAGCAGCTTCCGCTAATTTTCGAGGAACTCGCCGTAAGGCGCTTTTTAGTAATTTTGTTTTATTCATCCATGTTATTACGAATATCGTTTTATTGAAATACTTTTTATCTCTTCTCAATTATAATTTATGCCAAAGCCGAGATAATGCCAGTTTTTGCTGTACTTTTTGTAACCACCATTACAAATAGAAGAGTCACTTTTTCATTGCATGTGATGCCAAAACAGGTTTTAGTTACCAAGCTATCGCCAATTGCGCTATCTTTCATCTTAGCCATACTGGATATTCCAAGCAAAGTAGTCTTTGTGAGACATATTTTATTAAAAATGAGTAAATACTGTTTACAACCATTACCTGTACCCGCACCACAATGCCACTTGTCTCAAATATTTATTTAACACACCGCAATTAGCCCTTGAAAACCAGTTTATAATACCGCGCAATGTGGACATACATTAATATTTATATTTAGTACATATCCACCACCTTCCGGGTACTTGGGCCTCGTTATGTCAATCTTCTGATCCTGTGCTAATTGGATCCCCTGCCTCCCTACCGTTCTGCCTGTCATAGCCAGGCCTGTCTGAAAATCGATATTCGAACGTCATCTAATGGTATTCCTCTTCCTCTCGCTACCTCGTGGGATAGGTCATTAAAATTTCAAATTTTGTCCGTCTTAAATAGTAAACCCAGTAACACTAAGTTGTGGCGTGTCGTATCGATATTCTCGTAAATGAGTGCAAAGTCAAGATCAATTTCAACCCCGCACATAAGGGACATACGAAAGATCATATCGGATTGTTTTTTTATGATCACTGAAATGTAGCGTTTTCCAAACAGGCTTTATTTAAGTATACGAGAACATAGGAGCTCTCAGTCAATATTGAGCTCTACCCACTTGCGTTAAGGGTATACGTATAACATTGCAGCAGCAAAGTTTAAATTGGCATTTTCAGTATCGAACTTGGTCAGTGGTTAGGGAGGCATAAAATGTGTCATGCGCTAACTCTTACGGCTTTGGCCATAAGGTTCAATTTGCTCCGGGTTTAACTCGTAAAAGGGTGCGAAAGTCTGCGATATTAATAAAAATTTACGGCCACCATGCCCTCGACCAGATCCTTGAAAGGCTTGGAACAATTTTATGCTGGTAATGATATGAGTTATTGGAACGGAACGTGGTGCAGGTACAAAATTAAGGACATTTACAGTTGGGGAATCTCGCAGTACAAAACAAAATCAGACGTATTGCACAGATTAATTTCCACGGCCCGGGCATAACGCTCATTCCCCAACTAGGTATAGGTATTTGTTTGAAGCCTTTCTTACATGAACCTTTATCAATATATTGCGGTCAATTCGAAAGTGTGTTCGCTAAATTTAAAAGTCGCTAATTTGAAATAAGAAACGTCAAACTCAATTTGGACAGCTTGGTGCCATACAAAATCGAGTTTGACGTTTCTTATTTTAAGTTTAGGGAATTTTAAATTTAGTTGACACCGTTTCGAATTGGACCCATTGTAAGTTTTAGTCACATCAACCCTTTCGAACGCTTCAAAGTCTCTGATGCTATGTGAGTTAAAGACAGATGCATTCGAGACTTTTGTTTTGATAAAAAATTATACTACGGGTACAGTTACAATACATCGGCTCAAGTGAATTTTAATATAGATTATGATTATAATAAAACCATAATGGGAGGCAACTTTATGCATTTACGTTTCTAATTATGTATCTTAGCATTAGAAACTGAAAAATAATAAATCGCCTATAAAATGTGGGTGATGTTTGGTCTAATAGGACGCACGTTTCATAAGAATTCTACGCAAGGAAGGTTATTGTTCCAGCGCATAAATTATCACCTTCCCCGTTAGGTCCAAATTTAGTCAGATCGGCTGTACACTGTACCGTTACATAAACCGTACAACAAGCGCATGACGTCGTCTTAGACCAATTATCAGACCATCTAAAAACCCTAGAAATAGATATCTTCTCCTTCGTCTCTATAATCTTAAGGATTAAGGATATGATGTAATTCACTGGGGCAAATTCGAAATTTTCCCTAATTTTAAAAGTCTCTAAATTCGACAGCTGCGTGCTATACAAAATCGAGTTTGACGTTTTCTTATTTTAAGTTTAGAGAATTTTAAATTTAGGTGACACTATTTCGAATTGAACCCATTCTTGTATTATATTTATGTCTAAATTGTATACCCGATGCAACTGCATCTTTACATTAATTAAACAAGAAAACATTTATATTTCTATTACTAATCGGGGCAAGATCGTATGTATTGTGCGCATGAGCGCACAGGCCATAGTGTACGTACATCTCCAAGAGGGTGTACTAAGTTCTTAGATTTGCATTCCTTTTATTAACCTTTTGAACGCCCCAGTCGGCTGTAGCCGACAGCACATTATCGTGCCCCTGACGCCACGATATGCCGTTTTCCATACATTTGCGTCGGCTCCAGCCGTCGTCGAGCGCTTATGGCACGCATTTTCGCCGTTAGCCATGGCGTTCAAAGGGTTAATGAAATACTATTGAATTTTACCCTAGTCTCATCTGATGGAAAGTGAAGACAGGATCTTATAGAACACTTTCATCCAGTAAATGCTTTGCTGCCAAGATTATACTAATATCTCGGGAAATACAGACGCAGGGAGAAGGTTCTGAACTTTAGTGGTGCAACAGAAGAAGGCCGAAAACATCTTTGGGTTTGGTAGCGGTACTTCGTCTTGGCTAAGGCGGCACCGTATAATGAAGAAGACGGTCTCATTGTCCATGTATCTTGGTTGCTCAGGGCTGGACTTAGTGACCACAGCCACAGTTAGTTTCACTCTCACTGAGAAGCCACTAACCACGAGTTAGAATCCATACTAATATTATAAATGCGGAAGTAACTCTGTCTGTATATCTATTACGTTTTCAGAGCCAAACCGCCCAACCAATTTTGATGATACTCGACAAAGAACTACTTTTCAAGATAAAAAGATCCTATGTATATTCAGGATTACTTGTTGTATTAAAGTGGTCAGAACGTCTAGCACAACTTGCCCGCGATTCAGTCGCTCAGTGCGTCTATTATCAGTAAGTATGTGAATAGTATGACAATGACGCACAGCGGCCCTAACATGCAAGACATAATGATAAGATAAGTCTTCTTTCCCTAAGGGCCGGCAAGGCATCCGTGACTACCCTGGTGTTGCGGGTGTCTATGGGCGGCGGTGATTGCTTACCACTTACCATCAGGTAACCCAGCTGCTAGTTTGCCCCTCTCTTACTATAAAAAAAAAAGTTAAACCCGTTTATCTCTATGACTATCTCTTTCGTCAGCACTAGTGTGAGAGAGACGCACTTAGAGATAAGATGGTTTAACTTATCATTCTGTCTCGCATGTTAAGGCCGCTGAGCGCCAATGGAGTCGCGGGGATCTTGTGCAAGCCCCCTGAGGCTACTTACTAATACAACGGTCCCATTGTCCAACATTTGTGTCTGGGGAGCAATTTCCAAGATTAAAAGATCCTATGTCTACATAGGATAACTAGGTGTAGGTATAGTGTAGGTAAAGTGGTCAGAACGTCTAGCACAACCTGCTTGCGACTCATTTGTCGCTCAGTGCGTCCCTTACATATTTGAATAGTTTGACAGTGACGCACTGATCGACAATGGAGTGGGCATGTTGTACCCCACCCTTAGGCTACTTACGAATACAACGGTCCCATTGTCCAGCTTGGTCTCCACGGGCTCTGTCATGGCCACCACAGCCACGGAGAGGTTGACTCGCAGCGCGTACACATTGAAGAAGCCGAAGAACGCCAACAGAGCCACGATGAGCCGCCGCCGGCGCCAGAAACACCATGTTGCTTGGTGCTCTTGTGAGCGCTCCCTGTCCACAAAAAGGTTATTAAATATTAAATTATATTTACGACGTAGCAAAGATTATTCCGTAGGTATAGCTATCTTTTTTTGCTGTTATTAAAAATGTACGGTTTTTGGACTTTTCTCTTTACTTGTGCTATAAGACACTGTTTCTTGCCAAATTTCATGATTCTATCTAGGTCAACGGGAAATACCCTATAGGTTTTGATTCTCTTGCGAGAATCAAGATATGTAGCATAAACGGCTGTATCTTTTGATTGCGTTGACTTAGAAGGTTGATTACAGTACAGTACAGCTCTCAGAGATGGCACACCTGGGTATTTGATATTAATTTCAACTTGATACCTCCACGCGTTTTTGAGAGAAAGGTCTTGACACACAGACAGACAGACAGACGGACTACGAAGTGATCCCTTCCCGACGTGGTTCCTTTTTTCCTTTATTATTATACGAAGATATAGTACGTTGAAGTCCCACGTGATGTCACGCCTTGGTATAATTTTTACCAAGAAGTCGTGACGTCATGAGCCCCCACTCCCGAACTTTGATGCGCGTTATCTTTGTCAATTTTGATTAAGCAAATAACACGTGTTCAATATGCTTTGAGAGTATAATTCTACATTCTAAATCTAAATCTAACTGTAACAAAAAACAAAACACATATATACGCGTCGAATTGAGAACCGAGTATATCGTCGTAAGACTGTTAACAGCAAAAAGCTAATTAAGCACTACTAATCGCTATGAATGTATAACCAATCATAAAAATCATACAACGATGCAAAAAACATTTACGATGATGATCTTTTTATATGTAATTACTCATTCATGATTCTATAAACGTTCCATTTTGATTTTAGGACAAAGGCATCGCAATTAAAACATTCACCATGAAAAAACGCATCAAAATCGCATCACACGTTATCAGAACAAAACGTCAAAATGGCCGTAAATTTTGAACATTTAAAGAATAAATACGTCAACGGAATGAATCGATCGGTTTATATAAATACAAAACAAAAGTAATAATAAACCATAAAGCGCCTAAAAATAACAATATTCTGAGATTTGGGGCAGAGGTTGGACATGGGGGGACTGCCTGTCTACGGATGTACGCCGTGTAGTGCCCCGTCTAAAATGTTATGCTTAAAGAACTGGCTGATAAGATAGTACAGGTTATTAAAAGATTTAAAAAAAAATTGGCGTAATATGCAAATGAATTGACCAGTACAAGTTTTCTGTGAAAATTGTCGGATGTTCTACTTTAGCTTCTGGACTGAACTACTGGACTGATTTTAATCAATAGGGTATCTTAAGATTCGGGGAGAACGTGCGAGTGTCATAGGCTAAGTGATGTATTATTGCGCTCGTGTTTTTAGAACCCTCACTTGGCTTCTGCTTGGTGCAACAATATACTATTATAATTGCAAAGGAAATTCTAACACACAAATAAACAATACCTGTAATACGCAAGCAAATTCATAAAACTACTTCCATTCCTTTCTATGAACGCACAATCAACAGTTATTTCGAAACTTCCGATCGATTTGATTTTATTGCTCCTGTAGCGCAAAAGAGTGTTGCGACGAGCCAAGCGAACGACCGGATCTTTTTACAGTGCCCAAGGTGGCCTGTGGAGCGGAACGAAGCGCTATAATTATGTGTGCAAAGGTCTAATTTCAAATGGTCAGGACTCAGGTCAAATTGCCGATATCCAATTGCTGCTGTAGCACAGACCACTTAGCCATAGTATAAAGAGAAGGGAAGTAGGTTATCTTCATACAAACGCACCGCGCGCGGCTTGTATGTGTGCGCCAAAGTATCTATGCGTCGCCGCACGCACACTTAAACAAATGTCGACCCGCTTAGTAAGGGGAAACGGGTCGAGATTTTGTTTAAGTGTGCGTGCGGCGCGCGCGGTGCGTTTGTATGAAGATAACCTACTTCCCTTCTCTTTATACTATGACTTAGCGGTTTGTGTTGTGGCTAATAAAGCACAGTAGGTTTTATGGTTTTTGAAAAGTTTGCAGTTTTCGGATGATCATGGAACGCCAAATTAAGGAACCATAGGGAGCCATTGTTGGGCACAGGCACATACCATAGACCCTATAGACTCCGCATAGCGGGATTCGCCTTCAATATTACAGTCAAATAAACTATACGCGGCAGGGCTACGGATACGCAACGACAACGCATAACCTTGAACGCACCAATCGCAGCGCTCTAACAACGCGGGGTGCGCCCAGCATGTTTTGCAGCTTTATTTGCCAGTAAAACTTAGGCTTAGCGGTGTTTTTTCTTGTTAGATATAGATAGATAGTTTATTATTATTACTAGTCCTAAACTCCCTACTCAAATGGGACCGCATTCACCGAGTTCAAAAAATAGTAATTAAATACTCAAACCATTTATTTTTATATCAACAATGATTGATGATATGATAGTCGCTAAGGGATATATCCGAAGACTGCGAAATTAACTATCCAGTAATGTAAGTGGCTTTCTAGAAATACTTTCTTCTTTAATTTTGATATTATTATAAATGATGAGAAATGTCATCTATCAATTTACGTGAAGAACGGTATTTGGCGAATTTAATGAAGCAGTTCTAACTTTACAACCAAATACGCGCCGCTAGTAAACCAATACCTATTTTATTGCTATTATCAAGTAAAAAATCGCATTTATCTTCAGAGATACAAATGGGATCGCTCAGATAAAAAGATAAAAAGATTACAGGTAGTCCCAGTGGTGTCGACGTCCTCTCCTTATCCCCTAAGGACTGCCTTTGTTTACCGCCACTTTTCGTGTGGAAAAATAAGACACATAGCCCTCGCTTTGCGAGTTTGTCGTTAACTAAATCCCCGGTGGTGCTATTATTTGGCTGGCAATCATGGTTGCCATAAGATGTCAGTCAACGGTGTCAGTCGACCTAATTAGGTTGTGACCCAATTGTTCTTTAAGTCGGTGCCACGAGGAATCGTTTAATTTAACCGCTTTGTAGGGAGTTCTCACCTTAACTGTAATTGTCATTTTTGTGGCGTTCCTTTTAACTTTCAGGGCCGCTGGGATATACATAGGTACATATAAGAGCTTTGTCTATTCGTTTAATACATCACCAATTATTGCACCAAAAGATCTCTTAACTTTAATTTATTTAATTTACGAAGCCAGTGGGTCCAATTCGAAACGGCGTTCGCTAAATTTAAAATTGCCTAAATTTAAAATAAGAAACGTCAAACTCGATTTTGTATAGCTCCAAGGTTCAAAATCGAGTCTGACGGTTCTTATTTCAAATTTAGCGACTTCTAAATTTAGCGAAAACATGTTCAAATTGGACCCAAGTATTTATATATTTAACTTGTTACATCTAAAAGCAAAAACATGATCTTTTACAAAAGCGGTTTTTTTCATTGCAGTACGCGTGGGTAACGATCTTCCTTAACAAATAAAAATGTTGGAGGGAAATATATTTAGGAAAAGCAAATTGGATTAAAAAACTTTTTTTAACAAGTTATAGCAACGTGTAAGCATTAGGCATAACCTGATATGAATTATTTTAGTTGTAAGTAATATTGTGTGCCCGCAATCGGCAACTGTTGATACTTACTTTGTCAAAACACTATCTATCTACTTGTACCTACACAGTTAGCAATAAATTCTTCCTTAGTCTTGTTAACGTTAATTTAGTTTTCATCACACTTGCTCGGAAAGGGCGTTATTATACGCAGGCGTATAGAGCAACTATAGCCGATTTAACTCCTCTATACGCGCCGCCGTCAGCGGGAGTTAGAAACCATACAAAATCCATAACTCCCAAGGGCAGTTATGGATTTTGTATGGTCTAGAACTCCCACGGGTAGTTATGTATGCGCCAGGTCGGCGGGGGCGCGCGGCGCCGGCGTTGATCGCAAAATACACTTCATTCTACCCACCTGATGGTAATTCACGGTGTACAATGGGAATCAAATAAATACCTATATATAATATTTTTTGTCTAATTTTTATGTAATTTCCTCCCAAATGTGATGAAAAACATTGTGTGTATCACGGGCAGTAAGGGGATAACAAACTCAAAATAAAAGCCCTCGCCTCCGGCATCGGGCTTCTAACAGACTCTCGTTAGTTATCCCCTTCTTACGGCCCTAGATGCACAATGTACTATTAACGTTTAAAATAATATTGGTAGAAATAACTTCGTTTAACTCTTGTAACATAATCAAGTTCGTGCTTCCTGTATGAGAATTTAATGAGATAAGGAATAAGCTACTGTTTGTAAAAGGCAAAACCTTCAATGTAACGTTACCTATTGGAATTATAATTACATTTTCCAAGGTTTGTTTTGTTCGTGTTGAAATTAAAAAGTGAATGGGTTTCCATTGGTCGGTAAGTTTAAGCACGTGTAACTTGAGCCTACTTTCTTGCGAAGAGAAAACTCAGGTTGAACGACTTGGATTACTGTGTAAGTACTGTCTTAAACCTAAGTATATCTCGTCCGTTGTAAAAAGAGCGCTGACGGTCATACAAATAGCGGCCGTCAGCGCTCTTTTTACAACGGGCGAGGTATACTTAGTATTTTTCATTTCGTTTATAAAAAAATCTAGTGCACACCGCTCCGCTCGTGTATTGATTGAGTAAGTACATTTGGTACGTTTATTTATTTACTTAATATAATAATAATATTTTATCTGTTAAGGCAGACGCCATAGTCTCTTCTATAGCCCATGGGCTATGGAATGCATGCTGTGAATTGGCTAACTGCATTTCATCCACATACTCCAGTTAGTTTTTAGGGTTCCATACCTCAAAAGAAAAAAAAACGGAACCCTTATAAGATCACTCGTGTGTCTGTCTGTCTGTCCGTCTGTCACAGCAAATTTGCTCCGAAACTACTGGACCGATTGAGTTGAAATTTGGTATACATATGTAAACCGGTGACCGCAACACGGACGCGTAACGTAAATAAATAAATGTTAAACATGGGGGCCACTATTGGGGGGTAAATTAGAAAAGTAAAAAAAAAAAAGTTACGCAAACTGTATCGTGTGAAATCAAATGAAATCAAATGAAAGAGCTTATCATGAGAATCTTAAATAATAAATATATTTTTTTGGAATTCCCTACCTAGTTTCCAAAACTACTGGGCCTACAATTTTGAAAAAATACAGAAAATAGTTCTTTACCTACATATTACAGGAAAACTTATGGTATTTAAAGTAATATAGGAAATTTCAGATAATCATGTACGGAACGGTACCTTCTCCACGCGAGTTTAACTCGCATTTGTCCGGTTTTTTATTCATTTCCTTACTATAGTCCTACACTAACCGGTGGTTGTCTGTGCGTGCACAGTTGCACACTTCTATACTATGAAGTCAGAGATAATCGCCAGTCAGTTGGTGTCACATCACATTCAAATTAAAGTTGTCTTAAGGGCCTCTGCGTCTTGGCTTCAGCTCCAGCAAAGGTCCAGGACTCCCAAAGTCTCGTGATGGGAGTTGCCAATAACTGACTAGGTCAGACACAATGTCAAAAAGACCTACTAGGTAGATAACGTAAGGTTAGGACGGACATAATAAATTAAGAAATGCGAAACCATTTCTTAATTAAAGTCATCTTTTAAAATAATTCATTCAATTTAGGCTTTTTACTAGCACTTATGGGGGTTCATAAGAAAAAATCTCCGCGCTTTATTTTTCAAAAGAGACCCATGCAAATAGAAATGTTCCATCAAACAGCACTCAGTTGTCATAAATATGTATCATTTACATCAGGGCCCTAGCAAGCGGGGATAAATTAACCTCGTCTTATGTCTCTGACGATCTTTCTTCGGCACTTGTGTGAGAGAGACGCACTTACAGATAAGACTACTATGATAATGGTAATGGAAGCGAAATTTCGCTTCGTTTTTTCACAATCTCGAAAAGACGGCCTGAACGGAAAATGGACGGACGTTGAAATATTTATGAACTAGTGGACCCGCCACAGCTTCGCCCGCGGTATTTTCCATACAAACTTTATCACCCCTTTAGGAATGGAATTTCTCCTCCAAATTTCAAACCTCTAGGACCACCCGTTTAGGCTGTGCGCTGTCTATAGGTATATAAGTGAGTCACGGTACTGTTTTATATGTATTGATGAATATAATCCTACTAATATTATAAATGCGAAAGTTTGTCCGTGTGACACCTTAGGTCCTTGAAATGGTCAAACGCTACTTTTATCCATGAGAATGCTAAAATGCTAGGTACCGAACCGAATTCTACGCGAACTTAGTCGCGGTCTAGTAGGTTAATAAATCCAGAGAAAATGCTTTGATTTGATTATTATCCTTGATTTTGATATTTGCCTTGTTGTTATCATAAATATAAAATTTATTAAGTGTGAAATGCAACAGGTTTGGTAAAGTTTAAGTTATGCGGAAATGGTAACCGGTTTACCGCCGATTGTTAGGTGTAAGAACTGTGAACTATTATTTAATTTATTTAACGAAAACGTTCTAAAAGTACGCACAACGTGACTTCTTCATCCTGGACACTAGTTACTAATGAATAGAGCATATAGATGCAAAGTTGTCGTGATCCTCGATATAATGCGTTGAGATGAAATCTCGGACTTGGAAACAAATCAGGAAATCAGTACTGCACTATGATATTTTTTCGATTTTTAGGGTTCCGTACCTCAAAAGGAAAAAAGGAACCCTTATAGGATCACTCGTGTGTCTGTCTGTCTGTCCGTCTGTCACAGCCAATTTGCTCCGAAACTACTGGACCGATTGAGTTCAAATTTGGTATTCATATGTAAGTTGGTGACTGCAACACGGACGCGTGATGTAAATGTATGAATTTTAAACATAGGGGCCACTTTTTGGGGGTAAACTAGAAAATAAAATAAAAAGTTAAGCCACCTATATCGTGTGACATATCAAATGAAAGGGCTTATTGTGAGGATCTTAAATATATTTTCTTTTGAATTTTAAGTAAAATTGTTTAGAAATTATTCAGGAAAAAAGGCGAAAAATGACCATCCCCCCCACCTTATTTCCGAAACTACTGGGGCTAAAATTTTGAAAAAAATACAGGAAATAGATCTTTGCCTATAGATTACAGGAAAACCTATAAGAAGTCTATGGTATTTAAGGTAACCTAGTAAATTTCAGATAATCATGTACGGAACGGAACCCTCTCCACGCGAGTTTAACTCGCACTTGTCCGGTTTTTACTATAGAAGGACTAGAAGTAAGCTTATCGGTTTTTGGTGGATAATGACTATTGAAATCAATACATATAAAACAGTACCGGACTCACTTATATACAACGCATAGGCTAAACGGCTGGTCCTAGAGGTTTGTTTGGAGGAGATATTCTTTGAGTACACTAGAGGTGTGCACCAAGGAGGGATTTTTTGAAATTCTATCCCTTAAGGGGTGAAAAGATGTAATAAAGATTGTATGGAGGAACCGCGGACGAAGTTGTGGCGGCTCCACTATTTAACTATAAACACAAAAGTACTTTAATAACAGACGGTTCCAAACAAACATAATTGGGTAATTAAGTACAATTATTTTTATACGGAAATAACTTACACTATGTAAAACTTGTTAGGTAAATTTGAAGTAGAAAAGAACAAAGTCTTATGTATTGTTCTATTGTGAAGTAAGGTGAAAACGTAAAAAAACAGAAGACATCGTTGCACTCAACTGTGAATTAAATGACGACAAAAAACGAGGAGATACAATTATATTTAATGTTGTCATAATGATATTCTTAATTTATGTAAAGACTGAGGTTTACGTGGATTATCTTGAAGGTGACTTCTGCCTAGTCCCTCTCAAACATTTAAATATATAGTAAGGAAGTGCTCAAAGCTAGTCAGAACGTGAATCTGACACCATCACAGGTTCAGTCGTGTGTCAACCACCATCCATGACACCCATTTAAGTGACACTGTTATAATTGAAAAATTGCCTTCCCGCATCGTGCGGTGTCATACCGCAGCACCACCGACCCCACCGCACACAATGATATGATAGCGTGTGAATCAAGCAATATTAGACTTTTGTATGTATGTCGTAGGAACTAAGACATTAGCAAAAGGGTGTGGTTAAGAAGTCATGGCGCTGGCGTTGGACAACCTTCTATGAGACTTGTTACACAAAATTGTACTGAGAGGCATATTCTTTTGAGATCTTTGCTCTCAATATACAGAGGCTGGTGATGAGGATAATAAGTGAAAATCCAAGTGGCAAACAATGGATATATATTAGGTAAGAATAAAGGTTTAAACTACTGCAATTAGCACGTACAAAGCGTCAAGTGACACTCAAGGTGGGTAGTTAGAGATAAATACGAAGACAATGTAACCTTTGTTTTTGCGTAAAATCTTGTGACGCAGATTAATGTCGGTGACGTCGATGGTCACATATTGAAGAGACGTTCGCTCTATCATATCCATTGAAGTAAGATAAAAATAATTATAATGTGGAACGTGTGAACAGCAAACTTAATTATAGATGAGAACCTGCTCCTTCGGTTTTTTTGAAGTCGGTTAAAAAAAGAGGGGGAAAAACTGATGCATATTTTAATTTTATTATAATTATTATCTGCACGGTCAAAAACAAAACAGACACATATGTGAGTTCAAGATGGTTTTCGAAAAGAGTACTCATAGTCACTGGTCAGTACCATTACCATGAGTTTGCGGAAACCGTTCTCGTTATCGAAATCTATCGGCAATACTGCTTGTTGCCGATGTAAATAAAAATCGATAGTTTTATATTACGAAAACGGGTTGCATAAACTCATGGTAATAGACAGGAGGAAATATCGTGACTTTAAAACTGGTCGCCTTGTAAGTTTATTTCATAATAATTCCTGTACTTATTTTTACTGTATCCTCTTAACTTCTCTTTCTGGGTTAATTCTAACAGGAAAAGCGCTGAATGCAATCCCTCGCAGGGAATCGCGTGGTCATTATTAAGATTGGTTGTTGATAGAAAAATAATTAGAGACAATTTCTTGCTACAGATTTTTCTTCATGTCATGTTTTGTTTACTTTTGATAGGTTTTTGTCTGGGTCTTAAGAGGACTGTGAACCAACGGCAAAAATCACCCTATTTAGCTCTAGGTTTATACGTTTTTGGAATATTAATTAAAGATGAACAATGTCAAATAATGGCCGAAATGAGTTTTGTATGAGAATACTGAAAAAAAACAATAAAACTTGATTTATTGATTATAGTGAAAAAACCAAAACGTATCTTATAGACCTAGATTAGGCTTAGATTTTGTTCTGACTGACAACTTATCAAAAATTGGTCAACATCGGTTAACATTTAAGGGGTGGTAATCGTTATCGCCTTTTGTAAGAGAAGCCGTAGGTTCAAACTCCTCTTAAATATGCCGCGTTTGTATACATATTTAGAACAGGGACAGTTTGGTTACGAAGGTTTTAAGCCAAGACGACTATGAGAGTTACTGTTCCGGTTTAACCTTTAAAACGCCACAGTCGGCTTTGGCCGACAGCAGATTATCGTGCCCCTGACGCCACGGAATGCAGTTTTCCATACATTTTGTCGGCTACAGCCGTCACGGCGTTCGGAGAACGCGTTCTTGCATTCATCCTGTATATTAGGGTAACAGGCCTGTGGGCGTACATTGGAAAATGAGCTGTATTAAATTGCGTTCCCACGGAAATGAAGACAAAGTAGAGTCGATTGGCCAATTGGAATGATGACAAAATTTCAATGATACGTCAATATGATATGTAATCTGATTGATCAGCTCAGGCTTCGCTGCGCTCGCGTCCGCTTCAGAGCGAAGCAGGGCGGAGCGGAGATGAACCTAGCTGACCAATCACAATGGCTCTATTTTATTTCATTACGTAAATTTACATAAATACAGCTTATACTTTCCCATGCAAAGCATAAATTATGTATATTTTGTTAAATTTTGCGTTGGGTGTTTGGGGGCTAGAGGCAGACTTGACTACGGAATACAGAACCCTACATTGTACAGGGTCCCACAACTTGGTCGGTTTTGCAGTAATATAATGCCATCGAAGGATTAGGCGCTTTTTATGCCTTTCCGATCTGGTTTTCTCCTTTTATATATAGTAAACCCGTTCAAATAAAATGAATAAAACCCATAACATCTTACTGAAGCTAGCTTCAGTCAAGGTAAGGTTAAGTCGAACTATAATACACTTCTTCAAAAAAATGTGTACTGCATGGCAATAAGAATATTTAATTGCTTATCAGACCATTTTAAGGAATTGCCATTAAATTTATTTAAGAAATAGTAGTTTATGCAACGGTTGCATAATACCGTTGCAGAAGAAGCGTATAACAACTGTACCTCCTATTTGTTTGTATAACGTGCCTTTGCAGAGGGTGTCTCAATTTAAGTATCTGGGGCACTTGCTTACCTCAGATTTAAAAGACGATGCTGACATAGAAAGAGAGCGGAGAGCGTTGTCAGTAAGAGCTAATATGATAGCCCACAGGTTTGCTCGTTGCTCCACAGAAGTGAAAATCACGCTCTTCAGGGCTTTTTGCACATCATTTTACACGAGCAGCCTGTGGGTGAACTATACGAAAAAGACTTACAGCGCTCTCCGCGTTCAATATAACAATGCATTTAGGGTGCTGCTGCGGCTGCCTCGCTTTTGCAGCGCATCAGGGATGTTCGCGGAGGCGCGCGTAGACTGCTTCTACGCCACCATGCGCAAGAGGTGTGCCTCCCTGGTGCGCCGAGTGAGGGCGAGCCGCAACAGCGTCCTGGCCATGATCGCGGACAGGCTTGACTGTCCTTTCATAAACCACTGCTGTGGGCTGCACGCCCCTCATCCCAGCGATGACTGACGGGTGGACCACAGCAGAGGGATATTTTGTAACCACTAACACATAGTTTTTAAGGTGACTGTACTACTAACAAATATGAATCCCGTTATTTGAAATAAATGATTTAATAATAATAATAATGATAGGCCTTAAAACACTAGTGCGGTTTTCATGAAACGAGCCGATAGGCGAGTTTCATAATAAGATCGCACGTGTGTTTTAAGGCCAAATTATGCAGAGTTGCATACATAACTTTATCTACACACATATTATAAATCCTCCATGATGGGTTCAGAAACAATATTTTCTGGCAACAAGTTATTTGTTGCAATCGTGGCTGCATATTTCCGATATCCGGCGCATTTTCACATCACACACACTCCGAAAAGACTACTTACTATTCATATTTTCAACTAAAATGTAAATTACAAACAACTTTTTCTATTCAATTCAAAAACAATTCTACTTTCGTTCAGCAAAACGCAAACATGGCGACCTCCGTCAAGACCATTTTTTTTTTAAATCATAGACAAACGGATGAAGTCTCTATTCTCACGTCACTCGAGATCAAATATTGTGCAGTTTATATTAAAAAAACATACTGAATTGACGTTTCGTATCAATAACTGTTTTAATATCTATGGATACTACAATAGAGACCACTTGAGTTTTGACAGCTGTTCCAAATTTAATCTCTTTTTTTTACTAAAAACGATAAAGAAGTCATGTTATTTCTTTATCGCAGCACTGGTTTTTCCTAATTGGTTGTCAAAATGGTGGTCATTTCCTAAGGTTTTTGATTAACCAATGGAGGTTTTATGATATGGGTGTAGATAAACATTATTTGACCATCTTATACAGCATAGTTATTATTCTATTAATGAACTTATTGACAATTTTAATTTATAATGTGATTTTTAATTATTTTACCACTGTTTTGTTTATTATGATAACTATATTTAATTTACTTTAATTAATTTGTCTTGTTTTGTTTAATTTGTATTGCAATTTCACACTAATTTAATGTACCTAATATAATTCTTATGTAACTTTTGCACACCATATTATGGTAAAACAAGAAATGTGCTTTTTGACATTTATTTTTAACACCATTTTATACTCTTGTTTATGCAAATAAAATTTTGATTGATTGATTGATTGATAATAACAATTGTTACCAAGTAAATATGTCTATCCTACACTGAGCACGTGTTTGTCATGCACGTATGAGTCTTGTTTAAATACGCGAATATGAATAAGCAAATGACTGGTTATTCTATTGCTGTTCATTGTTTAGTTGCATCGAAGAATTTTGAAATGTAATAACCCAAGTATAAGATTAGATAATTGCCCAGTTATATTATGTTTATAGGGAACTTCATAGGTAATCATTGGGCTTCGCACTTAAATGTAATAAAAAGGAACTCAATGCACTAATGGAGAGAAGTCATTGTTTCTCTGTTTTGTTTCTTATGTTGTTTACCCAACTGCGCGAAGTCAAAAGTAGGGTATTTAATGAGTTTAACAGTATGTATGCGACCAAAATTTTACAAATAAAAAACCGACTTTAAAAATACTTAGAAAGTAAGAAATAATGATTGGCCTTCGTAAGTAAGTTATCTAGAAACGTCAGATATATTGTTGATTTAGTGATAAATTACCTAAATCACCGAAATCGGTGTCAACTGTCAAGTAAATTAACTAACACAGTATGAGGGATGGATTACCTAATTTACTTACCTCCGACTTTGATATATTTAATGTATCACTTAATCAACAATATATCTGACGTTTCTAGGTAATTGTCTTACGAACGCCAATCATTAATTCTTACTTTTCAAAGGTTTTAGAAGTCGGTTTTTTACTTGTGAAGCTTATCATATGTGATTTAACGACACACATTTCCTACATCAGGTAACCATAGCTTAATGCCAATAGCTCATCACCCTTTGAATGAGCATAACTTGCTCCCCAACCTTATACAGAAATCTAATCGTCATCCGTGAAATAGGTACTTATTATTGAGAAGTTCCGATGGTCATCCGTTGTCTTCATCATCAGTTCCACTTCACCAAATAATGGTTTTGAAACGCAATTGCTTGAGTTATTACAGAAAATATCAACATTTCTATATGCGTGCCTATATTTGAGGAGTTCCGTCGATTCCTCATAGATCCTCTCATCAGACCTAGACTTTGATCACAACGGGACCAACTTGGAGAAATACCCTATCGATTAAAAAAGGAATCATCCAAATCGTTCCAGCCGTCTCCGAGTAAATGGTGAACATATAAGTAAAGGAAAAACTAATATTCGCGTCGAATTGAGAACGTCCTTCGGTTTTTTTGAAGTCGGTAAAAAAATAGGTTATTCCCCTTTTACTCCTGCGGCCCTAACATGCATGACACAAAGATAAATTAGAACCGTTTATCTCTATGACTATCTCTTTCGTCGGCACTAGTGTGAGAGAGACGCACTTAGAGATAAACGGTTCTAATTTATCTTTGTGCCATGCATGTTAGGGCCGCTGGGTATCATATTATTCGTGGAGAGCGTGCGAGTGTCATAGGCAATATAAACATTCTTAGGGTGCGTCATACTAGGAGTTTAAATGCTTTTACGTCGCCAGTCGGGTTTTGGTTTTTATTAAGTTTTCGTGTTTCGTTATTATAAGGAACGATTGAATACTGTGTCAATTTAAAATGTGAAAGTTAACCGAAGAAACTAAGTTAGATTAGAAAATGTCTTGTGCGTGTTTTACATGACTAACGTTTCAATTTTGGTGTTCTGTCTATAATATTGCAAATGTGAAAGTGATATTGTTTCCTCCACTGAGAATCGTGTTGTATGGATTGCTTTCGAAGGGACATAATACCTATATGATTAATTCGGAGAGAATTTTGAGGAACGCGGAAAAAAATGCAGCGTTACAGCTTTACGGTACAGCGTAGTGGAAGAAAAAAACCGCTAAAAATAGAACTGACGCCACGACTGAGTGCGAGAAAACGTGCCTCAGACGCCGAATGACGGCTGTGACCGATGAAATGTATGGAAAACGGCATGCCGTGGCGCCAGGGGCACGGTAATCTGCTGTCAGCTAGTCGACTGCATGGCGTTCAAAAGGTAAACTGCTGTTCATTGTTTATAAACAATGAACAGCAGTTAATTATATAACATTTTTAGCGCATAAGTGCCTTTGTGATTGTAACTATGTGAATTTAGCGATTACATCCGTAATGTATATAACAGGAAATAATTTTCAAGGTCGATGCAGACTCCGGTTTGGCTTCAACGGCAATGGTACCTGTTACACGTGATTTTAACATACAGTGCTTTAGATATAAAGATATAGGTACTTTGGAATGTTTCCAAGTTAACCACCAGACGTGATAATATATGATGACAATGTACATAAAAAGAAAATCTGCCTGAAAATTAAAATAAAATTATATTACTCTGCGTGTCCTGTGTTAGTGAATAAATGTTTCTCTTTCTATAAATGACAAAAATACAATCACAATAAAATTAATATTTTTAAGCTATAAGCGTTTCTTAATACTCTAGTCAATAAAAAAAACTGGAGAAGTGCGAGTTAAACTCGCGCGGAGAGGGTTCCGGACATGATTCTTTGAAATTTCCTATGTTACTTTACATACCATAGACTTCTTATGGGTTTTCCTGTAATCTATAGATAAAGAAATATTTTATGTATTTAAAAAAAAAATTAGGCCCGGAGATAAGGGGGTGGGAAGTGTCAATTTGTTCAAACAACAAAAATGTTCTCTACATTTCTTGCCTAAAGTTTGTAAGTTGTGACTTGTGACAAACAGTCAACACGTAATTATTATTAGCAATGTAGAAGTATTGTCTTACAAATTGGTCCTAGATGATGTTGGTCGCTAAGGTTACCTCTGCTTCTCATTCTGGATAAGTACTGGATTCCTATGAGCTAGATATCGAGGTATATGTATTTTACTGTAAGCGAACTGCTCGACAATAGTCTTGTTGATGCAAAAAGTAAGGAAGAAGGCTTGCTATTACCAAAGCAGTTCTTCGGGCATTTCACTTAGAACATAAGGTCAAAACATCACGAGCACGGCGATGGCAAAATACTTCATACTTTGCTACGTTCTTCGGTACCTCCAACTACAATCAAATCCTAATTCTAACTTATTTGATAAATGCCAAGTTTATTTTTTATAGTAAGAGGGTGGCAAACGAGCATGCGAGTTACCTGATGGTAAGCAATCACCGCCGCCCATGGACACTCGCAACACCAGGGGAATCACGGATGGGTTGCCGGCCCTTAGAGAAACGAGTAGGCTGACAAAAAGGCCATCTCCAACACCAGAGGTGCTGCCAATGCGTTGCCAGTCTAGGAAGGATGGGGAATGGGGATGGGATGGGGATGAGGGAATAGGCCTCCGGATCTCCTCACTCACCGTACGAAACGCAATAGCAAGCTATTACTTTACGCCGATATTCTGAGAGAGTGTGGTACTACCCCGGTCGAGCCGACCCATTCGAACAGTAATCATCTAGTAAGGATTACTGTTTGGCTCTACCACTACTAAGTATATTTGTTTGTTTCTCCTTCTTGTACACAAAACAGAGCAACCGATCGAATTTAAACAGGATTCGCTGTAGAGCTGGAGATGGACATTATGCTACTTTATCCCGGAAAAATGAACGTTTGCGAGGGAATTGCGATATCAAATTCCATGCGGACAAGTTAGAGGTAAAAGCTAGCATAGGATTAGTAAGTACTACTTAGACCAAAAGGTAAGTGTCATTACATCTATAAAGGAACTGCCGAGATTGACCTAACGGGGCTGACGTGTGCAGCAGTGATCAAAGCCTCTAAATAAATAAGATTTAAAGAAGAGAAAAAAAAGGAACTGCCATTTGATTATCTAACGTGCGCAGCGGCTGATCAGCGATGAGGACCACATTCAAATTTGGACCGGATGTCTTTATCCATACAGTCTAAGTTAATATTTTTGTTTATGCGCTGATCAGCCACTCCACTGCGCACGTTAAAGCATCACACCACTGCACTGTTTGATGAAAGACAGCTGCTGCAGTGGTTCTTGGATAAACAATGTTGGATGCTGCTTTGGGACGTTGGATACCTTATTCTGTCACCTTTTCACTGATAGGCGGGTGCGAAAGGGATGAATGCTTGCGCTAGAATCACAAGTAGTGTACCTACTATGGACGCATGATATTAAATGAAACATAAAATGTTTCCGCGTCATGTCAAATGAAGTTTATATTTAACGCATTAGACAGGGAATGCTATCAAATTATACATGCACTTAACAGTTAAGTGCTTGGGAGTGGAATTTGCCAAAAGGATTTCCAAATATATTTTATCGCTAGCAATTAATATAGCTTTGTTATCGAAGTTAAAAAGGCACTGCAGACTGTTGTTTTTGCTATTTTAACCGTAAGTAAATGACAAAACGGAAGTTCTTCAATTCGTTTACAATGTTTTTTTACAATTAGAAAGTATGCGTTTTTAGCCGTTAACATTTCTTCATACCTATATCCTGCCTCATTATTAACGCGGGTGATAAACGATGACTTACTTAACAAATTTTATAAATGCTATGGTATGACCAGCAACACAAGGTAAATAAATGTACCTATAACAAATGAAACTAGGCTAACCGACACAGAAGCGATTAACCATGGCTATAAAAGCCCTTCAAAAGAATGTACACAATTGTGTTGCAGAGGCACCTTCTCATCGAAAGGTCACGACATAATACCTATATGTATGACACGTGTTATAAGATAACTATCATTTGACGGAGTAAAAGTCTATTGCATACACAACACTAATTGCATTCTTAAGTTATCAAGTAATAAACGCGTATTGATTTCGTCATGCCATTAAACCGAAATTAAAACCGGTTCCAATTTCTGCACCAGAAACAAGTCTACCGCTGCACGCAAACGACACTTTGTTTTGAGCACTTTTACTTCGCGTCCGGATTTCATGAAGCGCAAATTTATATTTGCAAAACATCCGCCGGGCAGGTCCAAACAATTTTCTAGGTACATTGAAACTAACCTCTCGGTCGAATTGTAGAACATAGCCGCCTGCCTCTTCAAGTCATCACCCACTGAGTTGTCTTCGTTCATTTTGCACAATAAAATTGTAACCGGGGTCACTGTTCTTTTCACCTCATCCGATTCAAATTTGACGTTATCGCGATGGTCACAGAGTTGGTTTTCGGAGGGCGGCAGGTCGAGTCGCTCGACGCCCGCGCCTCTCACCGGTTACTGAGTTGGTGTTTAGTTAGACCGGCTCGCGATATCTTCCATCCCCACTCATGTGACCATTGTTATACGATACGAGAAAATTTCCTTGAAATATAGGTTTTTATGCGTTCTTGATAGGTCTCTAGGTTTGTTGAACTTTTAATACCTACCTATTTATTACCTTTAGGTGCAATCTTTTATGGCTCGTAGTTATACCTATACCTACTTAATTTATTTTTACTTGTGTTTATAGAGTTCAATGAAATGATGTTTTAAGATAGCGCATGAGTTTGTATGCGTTTGGGCTGGTATCGCTATAGTTATTTTAATAGATTTTACTGTTATTTTAACTATAGGTGAAAACTTTTGCTCTCTCAAACTCAACTCTTTAAGGTTTTTCGCCAAACTAAACTATATAGAACCGATTTTGATGAAATTTGGTAAAGGTTTCTTTTTAAGCAGTGGCGTAACAATAGGGCGGCAGGGCTGGCAAAATGCCACGGGCCCCCGGCCCAAGAGGCCACGAGCTCAAAAATATAGCGCAACGACACGATTTTTACTGATAGGGCCCCATCAAAAGAATTTGCCACGGGCCCCAGATGGTATAGTTACGCCACTGTTCTTAAGACAACCCAACCCTAATGGAGGAGCCAAATAGGGGCTCAAAAATTATTTAAGGGCAAGTTTGTGCCCGATGACAGCGTTTTGTATGTGGGAATTTAAAAAGTCAGTGACATGTAAATTCATTTATATTTTTAATCATACATTTGTACACCAAGTTGCGGGTAAAAGCTATCTCAATATAATATGACTATTTCAGATCATAAGTCGATCAGATTCGTGAACTGCAATAATGGGATTATTCATTCAAACTGACTGAACTCGAATTTCGAGTCTGCACATTAACAATAGAAAACTAATTTTGTACAGACAATAAATAAATAAATCAGGGGACAATCTTTACACAAATCGATCTAGTCCCAAAGTAAGCTCTAAAGGCTTGTGTTATGGGTACTACACGACGATATACATACTTATATAGAGACATAAATACTTAAATACATAGGAAACATCCAAGACTCAGGAACAAACATTCGTGCTCATCACACAAATATTTGCCCTTACCGGGGATCGAACCCGGGATGCTAGCTTCGGAGGCAGGGTCACTCCCAACTAGGACAAGGTAACAAAACACACATACAATTTGTATGTGTTCGTATTTTAAGTTAGCGTGAAGCATACTGTACGTAGTATATTATACATATTAGCTTCTGCCCCCGACTTCGTCCGCGTGATATTCGGTTACAGTTATTCCCTAGGAAACTGTTGAAAAATTTGAAACTTTGTACAAAAAGTACCATAATGTCCTGTTCCAGGACTTAAGGTAACTATAATAATTAATACACAAAGTTTCGTGAAAATTTATTTGATCATTACGTAGCTGAGTGGTAACAATAATACAAACAAACACACACGCATACACAAAGTTTCGCATTTATAATTTGATAATGCGATAAAAAAAACTGTTGCCATGGAAACATACAGCCAACATAATAATAAAACAGGTGGCTCATTAAGACAAGAGCATTGATAACTAGATAGCAGTTACATTACCGTTTCATAATAACTACTTTAGTTAGGAATGAATAACAAATTTTCAATCTTACTCAGTTGTGTTAAAGCACAAAATGATAACAGACTGTAGATATAAGTAGGAATTGTCATCTCAAACATTGTGTCATCGTAAAAAGGACAGGTATTTTCTTTGTGTCTAGTAAATAACCTCCTTTTCTATATGTATAAATATTTGACATCACAGTGATGTCAAATATTTATGTCTCTATATTTATATAAATAAATAGATTTTTATCCACAACTGCTCTGCATGGAAATTTATCTTTAAAATACATACATACATATATCTTAATATTCTGTGAATATTTCAAGCATCTACCTGTTGCCATTATCAATATTGAGCAAAACGAGCAAAAAATCTCATTTGTTGTATGGGAGCAGGCTCCCGGGCAAACAGAATAAAATAAATATTTAACCGGGGTTAAATATTTATTTTATTCTGTTTTTTAGTATTTGTTGTTATAGCGGCAACAGAAATACATCATCTGTGAAAATTTCAACTGTCTAACTATCACGGTTCATTAGATACAGCCTGGTGACAGACGGACAGCGGAGCCTTAGTAATAGGGTCCCGTTTTTACCCTTTGGCTACGGAACCCTAAAAAAAAGAAATTATGCCTTAAACTTTATTCCAGTAATGATCAAATCACATGAAATATAAAAACGTAAGAGCATTTTATTGATGCTCTCAGGACACATGTAATGATTCGTGCTTTAGTTTCCTGAGCGCAGACCTGTGCCGGTGGAAACTATAAAACTGAAATTGGTGTTGGTATCATGTTTGTATCTTTGGCTTTGTGTATATTATGAAAGCATAATAGTAGTTCTCAGATGAATAATGAGATTATGGATGAACATTTAAATATTAAATGCTACTTATTCTAATAAGAAACAATGACGATCCTTTTCGGAGATACCTACCTTTTTCATTTGTAATTCTGACAATTAATATTAGTTAATTTAAACTTGGATTATAACTTTTTATTTGTAATACTGACGATCTCAATCTAAATTCATATATCATGACAAGAGTGCAATTTATAATGAAAATAAATTCTTAAAAAATAGCAATTTAAGAAATCCTAGCAGCGGGCAAAGCATTGGTAACTAAAATAGGTAAGTTTTTTTTTTAAAACACCGTTATTTACCAATTAACCCAGAACTGTGTTATACCATCTAGTTTTATTAATTCAAATAGGTTTAAAGATTGCGTGGAGAACTTACCCATTTGGCGACCACAACGGCGTGTAGCTATAATTGAACGCTTGCTTTTTGGACATTTTAGAACCCTATGAACCCGCGGTTCTCAGCTTATATTCAGGATTAGCCTACATATTAGAAAATTAATAATTTAATCAATTTTCCCACCCAGACTTCAGGCAGGGACTTTTTTTGTGCACGAATTACCGGATTCGGACTGTTTACGTTGTGTTTTGCAGTCAGTTAAACCAATCACATTGGAGTATCTATCAATGTTGTTAAATAGCGCGTTCTTAATGGCGAATGGCGAGTGGCGAGTCAATTGACAGGAGACCGTTGAAAGTATAGCTGTCAAAATGGCGTTTTGTTTCTACTAAAATCAGTATTTCTTTAATACTATGTTTTTATAATTTGTACATATTTTTACACTTATATTAGTAATTAGTTTTCACTGTTCAGCGAAACATATTTATATTGTCGAATATTAGTATTGTACATAAATGTTTACGTGGTAATATTTAAAGGCGGTATCGATCAGGCCGGACCTCTACCTTTTCCGCGTGGAAAATTTAAAAAGTTAATGCAAAGTTTTAAAAGTTGGGCTTAGATTATTTACAGTGCCAATTGTGGAAATTATAGAATAATTTACAGAATCTTTATAGAATTATTATAATAACTTAAAATAAGCTCTTGGATGAATCCCCAGCATTTTATCTATCTTCATACCTTTCATCGGGATCGATTCTAGGATTCATTTTACCAAGCAGGTGTTAGATTTTTGCTGAAATTAGTTGTTAATAAGTTGGCATTTAAACTATACATATCCGTGTGTCCCTATACTAGTTTGGTTGAATTGGGAGTTAGCTACGCAAGCATAACAGAGTTATATTATACGTATATTATTTTGACATTTATAATATTTATAATATTGGATGCATTAAGTATATTAAAAACTCGTACGTACCTACGTCTTGATTTATTAATCTTTCTAAACGTTATTGCTCGGCAAGTGGTTTAGGTCGCAATGGATATCTTGAGAAATTGACTTTCTCGACACAAAATATTTAATAGTAACTTTTCGGGCATAAAATACTTACAGACAAAAATATTAGATCAGATAACTATATTTGTAAAAGTCAAATAATGTTTTATAAAGAATTCGACTTTTAGCAATGTAAATCCTGAAGGACTAACTACTTTGGTAAGTAGGTAGTCCTAATCTAAATAATAATAATAAAAACTAATCCTTTCAGATAATAATGTTCCTATCTCACCATGTTATGTTACCTAACCTAAATAACCTTTTCTAATATAATCGCCAAACAAGGTTGATATGGGACCTCTGAGATGCATTCCTGAAAAAATATTAAATCCACAACGACAAATGCCTCTCGTAGGTGCTGTAGGCACGGTTGACCCAATTTTTTTCGAGTTATTCGGTTTGCCATAGCTTATTACAGTTTATTTTTACTCTGTGGGAACGTTATGTATTCAGCAAGGGATTATATTGACTTATTGGTTAGTTCGCGGCAAAAATTGGCAGGTGTGCCGCGGTCTTAATGTGGTTTTAAATACGACCCCATTAGGGTAGGGGTAGGGAAGTGTAGGAGGGGATCTAGGATCTAGTAAACAATTTAGTACTTTTGATGTGAAAAGGCAGTCATAGTGATGTCATGCCAAACGCGGAAATATTTTTTTCTTACAATTAATTGAAAATCTCTCCTGATCTAAGGGTTAGATACGACGCCAAATTTTTCTTGCTGAGCATACTCAGATTGCATGTTTGTGTGCTTTGGTCATCAAGCTAGGGGACCCAATTGATCCGAGTTCCCTAAAGGCCCAGGCAAACACAACGCACTGCAACCGCGTTTGGTTTGCCCGGGCCTTAAATGTTTTGAATTATTCAAGAAATTTAAATAATTATAACAATAATATATCTTGTCCGAGCTTTGCAGTGTGCGGTGCGGTCTGCGGTTTATAGTAGTCCAGTTTACTCTCGTACCTTTCTAATTATCTTAACAATATTACTAAAAAGCTAATTAGACAGAAAGTACGAAATACATTACATATTGGGTCAAATTCGAAACGGTGACGCCTAAATTTAAAACTTCCTAAACTTAAAATAAGAAACGTAAAATTTGGCACCAAGCTGTCAAAATCGAGTTTAACGCTTCTTATTTCAAATTAGGCGACTTTTAAATTTAGCGAACACACTTTCGAATTAACCCCATTGTCAACTTATGATAATTCTCTGTTCATTATGTTTTTTTTTTATAGAAGATAGATGTCCATTTGACCCCTATCTCATCTGATGGAAAGTGATGATATGGTCGACGATGCAGCATGCACACCTAGATAATGCCTATTCACTCTCTCCTTGAAAAGATCATCCATTATTCTAAGCATTATTTGATATATATGCATGTTATTTTGATTAAAGCCACGTTAAATACAGACAGTTTTGAACTAACATAGGTACTAAACTAAACATATGTGTAAATTTATTTCGACCTGATTTTGACGAGGGATCACAAATACCTTCACGCTCACGATTAAGGATCACTACAGTTCAACTGGTTAATTAATTATCAGGTAATTTGATTAATGTCTATTTATAATTATCGGTCTATTCTATATTGGCTCGCATAACTTTTAATTGTCTTGATTGCTTGCCGCATAACAAGGTTCCACATAAACACTTTTCGCATAAATAAAAATCTGCATAAATTGTTTCATCTTAAACTTTTTTGCATAATATAATAGTGTTCATCATTGTTTATTCTATTTTTGCCCGACATACATTACATATCGAATTTAAGGCCGGGGCAAACCATACGCGGTTGCGGCGCGAACGCGGGTCCGCGCCGTTGTCGAACGGCGCGGGCGAATATACCATGCCACACCGCGGCGGCACCGCCGCGGTCCCGCATCTACTTTGGTGTGGCATGGTAAATCCGCTCGCGCTGTTCGACAACGGCGCGGACCCGCGTTCGCGCCGCAAACGCGCCGCAACTGCGTTTGGTGTGCCCGGGCCTTTATTGTGTAATTTGAGTTGTTAGTTTGAGCTTCTAGCAACTCTGCCTGAAACCGTTCAACCTTCTTATTTAAAGCTATGAGACTTATATGAGAATTTGCACACGTCCACTGTCCACTGCCGGACATAGACTCCCCAAAGATCCACACAACAACGATCTAGGGAAGATCCAGCAGATTCTCACAATCTGTAGCAAGTAAATTCCCAGATTAGACATTCTCTGAATTGCTCTTTCCGAAACATCCAATGAAATAACTTCATGCGTGGGTGAGTTTCAGGATTCTCTTTATACATAAATATTTATTTTTAGCCGAAAATATACCAAAATGGAAACGTATGCGGCACCAATAGATTAAAGTGTGCAATAAATCTACATATGTATAAGTATCACCACGAGAGTTGAGGTCACGCACACCGCGGCATGTCATGTGTGGACAAGACAATTTCGTTCGAATTTTCAAAATTGTGTTTTGTTTTGTATGGCATTGTGTACTTGTGTGTGTAATCATTCCCCCCAACTCTCGTGGCAATAGCTATACTTATACGCGATGACAGAACGGCTCCGCCACAAGCAAATTTATCATTCACCATTTACAAAAATCCGGTGCAATTTACAAACGTGACTTGCGTACGAAACGAAATTAAAAAAAGTTACACGAAAGTGTGAGAATTTTCGCCATGAAACTTCATCGGAAGACCCATGAGTTTGAAACCCATCAAACTTTTCTTTTAGAAGCAGCAATTGGCATATTGACAAGAATTTTCAGCATTTCTCCCAAAAGTTAGAAGGACAGTGCAAAAAAAGTATACAAAGTGTATCGCGAAAAGGAATGAATTTCTTTTTTCACCAACTGCGGCCTTAACATGCAAGACACAAGGATGAGTTAAACCGTCTTATCCATAGAGGTATTATACATAGAGGAGGTGAGCCAGCCAGAAACGCGTTATAATGGTAGAAAGAGAAAGAGCATAGGAATAGTATTCGCTTCCTTGTCTGTCCTAGAACATTTCGTATTGCGTCGTCAACGGACGGCGCGCAGCATGTTGCCATTGCGCATGCGGCAAGACAAGGACAGTGCCACTATTTCTAGTTTCTGTCTCTCTTTACCGTGATACGCTTCCACTTACAGGCAGTCCTATGGCTCACCTCCTCTAGTTATAATACCTCTATGGTCTTATCTCTGTGCATTTCTCTCACACCAGTGCCGACGAAAGAGATAGTCATAGAGATAAACGGCTTTAACTTATCTTTAAATCAAATATTATCAAATATTATTTATTGTTGATGATGGGTAAAAACTACAGATAACAACATAATTACATTTAGTATCACCATGATCTGCCTTCTAGAGACGTACAATGATACAAAAATAAAAATAAAATTAAAAGTCCAAGTATAAATAGTATAAAAGATGTCAAGAGTATAACATGGATTACATTGTCACATTATCATTAAATTATTAACTACCAATTACATTATTATTATATTACAGTGTCACATTATCATTAAATTATCAACTGCCAATTACATTATTATTATATTACTTCATTTTAGCATTAATATTACATTATTTCATTTGATTGTATTATCAAAACAATAAATTTGTGATAAAGGTACTTATGTCCTACAACTGGTCTAATAAATAATCCCGTATGCTATAGTAACATTTGCTAATTAAAAGATTCCATAATTCACTCTTAAATTTTGCACAAAATGTCATCTTTTTAAGTTGCTCGTGTAAGTTATTATAAATATCTACGCTCATGAACGGGATGTATTTCCTGAAGCTAGCCGCCTTAGCAGTTGGATGAAGCAAGTTAAGACCAAATTTTTGACACAATCGTTGAGATGATAGTTTTTTAGGTTTAAATCTATTTATACTTGATTTCACAAATATGCAGACTTCATAAATGTATAGAGAAGGGACGGTAAGGACTTTACATTTTTTATAAAGGGGTCTACATGACTCCATTTGGGATAAACCGTAAATAGCCCTGAGGCATCGTTTTTGTAGTCTAAACACCTTATCCTGATCACTTGAATTGCCCCAAAGAATAATGCCATAACGTAAGTTCGACATAACGTAGGCGTGAAAAGCAAGAAGTGCAGTTTGTTCGCAACTTATCCCTTTCAACCGCCTGAGTGGATACGTAAATCTACTGAGCTTGGATATAACATGATTAGTATGGTGATTCCAGTTGGTATGACAATCCAGAACTATACCAAGAAATTTAAATGATTGGACATTTTCTATGTCTATGCCGTCACAATGTATTTTAAGTTGCGATCCCCGACCCTGTGGAGCATAAAACTCCATTAATTTTGTTTTTGCTATATTTGCTTCAAGATTATTATCCCTCATCCAAGAAATTACATCACTGAAAACATGATTGACCTCATCATTATAGGATGCCAAATCATCACTACCCCTTATGATTATAGAGCAATCATCAGCAAAAAGTAGAACCTTATGTTTTGTTATCAAGGGCAAGTCGTTAATATACGCCAAGAATAAAAGAGGACCAAGAATACTGCCCTGTGGTACCCCGGTAGATGTATTTCTACACGCTGACTTGCTACTAGTAAGCGTTTTGGTTTCCTTACAGTATGCCACCACTTCCGTTAACTGACTCCTATTTGTAAGGTAAGATTGAAGCCAAGAGTGACAGTTACCTCTTATGCCATAATTGTATATCTTGTCTAATAGCCTCTTGTGACAAACACGGTCGAATGCTTTCGACATATCCATAAAGATGGTCGATACAGGACTACTGTTGTTTCGGCAATTCATTATTATTTCGACAAGTTCATAAGCAGCCAATTTTGTAGATTTTCTTTTTTGAAATCCAAACTGAGATTGACTTATAACGTTATGTTTCTCAAAGAAATTTGTAATACGCTTATGAACAATCTTTTCAAACACTTTGGAAAGAATGGGTATCAAAGAAATTGGCCTGTAATTATCCAGCTCCGTCGTTTTCCCCTTTTTGAAAATAGGTTTTATTATAACCGTTTTTAGTTTATCCGGAAATACACCATCTCGAAATGATAGATTTACCAAGTAGCACAAAGGATTACTCAAGATATCAGCGTTTTCCTTGAGTATGCTGGTTGGAATGTTATCGTATCCCGTTGATAGTGTGTTTTTAAGTTGATTAATTGTTTTGAATACTTCTTTTGGACACACTGGATTCAAAAATATTGTTTCATTATCAAAATTATCAAAATATTCTTTGTGTCGTGCATGTTAGGGCCGCTGGTTTTAACTACTAGATCATGGGGAAACTCAAAGAAGTACGTATAGCTCACGTGTTATCAAATTCTGGGAGTAATTTCCAAAAATATTAAATAAACAATTTTATTTTAAGTTGATAAATTAGTTAAATATTATTTTTTCAACTCAAATTGAGGGTTAGTGAGATATTTATTGCGCTCAAAAGAGATAATAAGATATCTCGCCTTCTACGCATATCAAACAAAAAACGTATTTATTTTAAATTAATAGTTTAGGTTAGGTATCTCGCGTAACTAAGTGCTAGGTTACACGCTCAGTATTCCATCAGTTCAGCCCGTCAGTCTGGTCAAAATGACCGTCGACGGACATTCGGGCTAGCACGACACGCCCGCGAGTCGTTTGTCGCGCAATGCGTCTCTTTCAAATTAGTCAAATATGTAAGGGATGCACTGAGTGACAAGAGACTCGCGGGCAGGTCAGGCTAGACGTGACTGACGGACTGAACTGATGGAATACTGAGCGTGTAACCTAGCACTAAAAGGCTTATATAGGCGCAATACGTTGGAATGAGATGGAGATATCTCCATAAGTATCTAATGTATTGCGACGTCCCTCTCGTACGTGACTAATTTAGGAAGGCGTAATAAGCCTTTAAAGTTAAAAACGTGATTTACAGACGCTTAAGTTTCGGTATCACGGGCAAAATCATTGTAGTTATTTCCTGTCGACACTAATTAACTTTATTATTAAGAAATTATAAAGAAGGAACATACACATAGACAATTACAATCGCAGCAAGAAGAGACATCATTTAATTACGATTACACAAACTGCGGGCGAAAATAGAACGGACTCGAGAGGAAATCACTAGGAAAATTTAGTGAAAAACAAAATAAATCGGATAATAATAGGTACTTAAAATCAAAGAATGTTTCTACTTTACATACCTAGTTATTTAGAAAAAAAAAATAGAATTGAATCACACAGTATCTATACAAGATCAGTGTATTTATGGATTGTTATTTCTGTCATATCCTACCCGCTTTTTATATATCGAGACAATCTACTCTGGATCTAGGCACACATCTGCGGAATGAAGAAAATTTCCCGTGGGGAGTTCTTGTTATAGATATTGGTATTTGATCATCGGAGACGTCAGAGCCTGTAATCTGAAAAAAAAACAAAACTCGAAGTTCGAATTTCAAACTTCATTTATTGGTAGGTATCTCTCTTGCTTTTGAGATATGGCGGATTTTCCAGAAAGTGAATTTGGAGTAGACCCGGATGGTAGGATATTATTGGATTTTGGCGTGTCGAAATTGAGAATGTGTGTCGTTAATTTAAACGCCTGACAAAATGTTTTGCACTTTTCAATTGTTAGGTACATTTGCTATTTTTATTACTTATTAGAAACTATTATTTAGTGTAATTGAATTACTAATACTTACTAATTAATATCTGGGTGAATCAACTTTTTAGTGCCACCCGTTGCTATGGTTACACAAATTTTGTCCTTTGGACAATCTAAGCATTTTTCTATGAAACAGTATGTAAGTGTGACTTGGACAACCGGGGACAAAATTACAACACAAAAAAGTTGATTGACCCATCTACTTAAAAACCGGCCAAGTGCGAGTCCAACTCGCGCACGACGGGTTCCGTACCATTATCTATAAAAACGGCAATAACGGCACAAAATCATGTTATTGTTAAATATTTATTTTATTCTGTTTTAGTATTTTTAATAAAGAATAATAATAATAAAGACATTTATTTAACACACATTAGACACAGACAGATAACAAGAAAAGCACAATAAACAATGAACATAAAAAGCTGTGCCGAACGGTGCCAAAGAGTGTGCCACTCAGCGGCGAGCCTCGGCGCTGATTTTCAGTGGCCCCTAGGTGACAACACGAGCGACAGAGAACAAAACGTTTGTATGGCAACACTTGAGCAACTCAACCACTGAATGTTTAATGAACAAGCCACTGCCCAAATGAATTGATAATTTCTGATAGAGGCGCATATTAATATAATTAATAAGTTTAATGCATAATAAACAGCCGTATGGCTACTTATTTTAAATAAAAATTTATTGTTATAGCGGCAACAGAAATATATCATCTGTGAAAATTTCAAGTGTCTAACTATCACGGTTCATGAGATACAGCCTGGTGACAGACGGACAGACAGACGGGCAGACAGATGGACGGACGGACGGACGGACGTTTTAGACTTTGGGTACGGAACCCTAAAACATGCTACATAAGGTTTTTACCCATAAGTAAACTCATGGCGGTAGAGATACGTTTAGAATGAAAGTAGTAATAAAATAATATTGCGGTTCTTGTGGAGAAATATCTTGCAGGTGACGTCTCATAGCATCTAACATAGGTCTCCAAGGTCGTGGCAAGTAAAATAATAGAAAAGAACGACAAACTTTATTTGTTCGATCAAAGTGGCGCTTTCATTCACTTGTATCCGTGAAATTAGTACTGGGCCACGCTAGTTCCATGTTTGACCACCGTACCAGCTAACTATGTGCTTCTTACCACGTACAGTCGTAAAGTTAAATGCTTATAAACGTGCTCGTCGCGGTCATACAACGTGACAGGAGCGTGTGTAACATATACGTGTTATGTGCTATCATAAAAATATGTATGAGATTATTTAGAAGTAAAAAATTTATTAACAACAGAACGCGCACAAATAGGGAAGATTGGGAAGTGCTGAGTAATAGAAACCGATCTGTGTACGCAAAACATTTTTATGTTGAATATTTTATGAGTTATGAAGCTTTGAAAAGTCATTTTTCATACCACTCGCGAAAACACTCCATACATAATGGACAACAATTATGACGTCACAGCTGTAATTACTGTACAAAATGCGGCGTTTAAACGAAATCTGCAATTATTTCCGAAAATACTGTTTTCAGACCAACATCGTAGAAATAAAACATGACATAAATTTGATGGCGACGTCTAAAAAAACTAGAATGAGAACTAAAAAACAAAATATATTTTTCCCTATTTTGATCCGTAATGAAATAAAAATGAATAGTCAAAATGATCTGCTTTTTTCTGTAATATGCTTTTATTTACATTTACTTTCATAATTATATCATTTTAACCTAAGGTTATAAATTGTATAAATATTTTATATTTATATTTATTGTGTAATAGGCAATGATAATGACAAGGCTAAAGCCCTACTCACGCCCACCAGTGGCCCTAACATGCATGGCACAAAGATAAGTTAGACCGTTTTATCTCTAAGTGCGTACTCTCTCACACTAGTACCGACGAAAGAGATAGTCATAGGGATAAACGGGTTTAATTTAACTTTGTGGCATGCATGTTAGGGCCGCAGTATGTAATGAATACACACATTTTGTGAATTCATTTCATACTGGCACAAACCGGGTTTACTCTGTGTTAGCTGATAACTTGTCGTAGAACCTCGTTGTCCAAGTCAGAGTGTCATATGGCTGATGTAAGGGCACACACAGGAATCTCGAGGCAAACCGCCCTTTTTAAAATGTGCGGACGTACCCTCATAGACATTCTCCTTCTGCGGAGAAGGCTTGCGAAGTCTGATAACGTAAGTCATGTCATGGGTCCGCTAGTTTACATAAGCTTCCTGAAGCTTTCACAGCGGCATCCTAGTTAAACTGTTTTAAAAATACTCAAAACATGACTTCTTGATCTTCAGCACACCTCTCTAGTTACGATGAGTTTATCATAATTTTAAATTTGCAAATCAACTTTGTTATTAGTATTAATTTTATATATTCACTTTTAATTTTCTTGATTTAAAATTTCCTAAACTTAAAATAAGAAACGTCACACTCGATTTTATTTAGCACAAAGCTTTTAAAATCAAGTTTAACGATTCTTATTTAAAATTCAGTGACTTTTAAATTTAGCGAACGCACTTTCGAATTGGCCCCATTGTACTTAAAATTTAATTTAATTTTATATTTTTAAATAATGTACGAAATTACTTTTAATATTATGGTTATCAATATAATGTATATGAATATCTAACTCGATATTGTGGCCAGTTCGAAACTGTGTTCGGTAAAATTTAAAAGCCGCTACATTTTCACAGGCCGGCCAGCTGTGATATAATATACCCATATTTATGTTACGTTACAATCTTACTCTCTATAAACAATAGAAGCGACAATTGCGACCGACGTCTTGAAATAATACATACATAGCATCACGCCCGAAATCCCTAAAGGGGTAGGCAGAACCACAAGACTACTTGTGACCACGTTCGATTAATTAGCCCTCAGATGGTATGATGAACCGTATGGTGACAGGTGCTCAGCCCATCGCCCATACAGATAGTCCACCATGTTGGAGAGGATCCGTCCCTTAGTCGACGTTTACGACATGCCAGGATGATAAGCATCTGCACGCATTCTATGCTATTTCTTCACTCTCAGTGCAGCAGAGGAGTACTTGAAAGAATAGATATACCTAATTTTTTACATATTAATATGTAAGGACATTCGAAATTTCATGTTGTTTTTCCTGTCTTGTAGCTGTTTGGCAAGTGGGTCAATTCGAAACGGTTTCACCTAAATTTAAAATTCCCTAAACTAAAAACAAGAAACGTCATACTCAATTTTGTATAGCACCAAGCTGTCATAATCGAGTTCGACGTTTCTTATTTTAAGTTTAGCGACTTGTAAATTTAGCGAACACACTTTCGAATGGGCCCCAATATACAGTATATATATAATACTAACTTGTTTTGTACGTTACGTAGGGATTTTGGGCGTGATGCTATGTATGTATGTTTGTACGTTTCTGCTAAGAGTACAATCAAACATCGTGTGTACGAATGTGTTCACAGTCAAACGTACTATGGCTGTGGTTTCCAAAACGTACTTTGTATTGTGTTGGATCAGACTTAGTTTCCGTATACAGTAGTTAAGCAAGTTCAAAACTATAGTCCGGCGATGTGGTCGACCGCTTTAACTGACTCCAAATACAAATTTAACTGAAATGATGGAGTTATCACAGTGTAGCTGGAATCAAATTATTGACATTCATGCATCCACACATTTTTGCTGTATCTATTGACATGATTCTTAAGTAGCGAGTATAAAGATAGATAGCCGAATTCTTCTCGGAAAAAGTCACGATACACAGATTTTGTTTCTAAGCTAAAATCAAGATATATTTATTGAGTTTTTTTTTTATGTCAATTGACTGACAAACGAGCTGACGGCCCACCTGATGGAAAGTGGTCACCACCGCCCATGGACATCTGCAACACCAAAGGTGCTGCCAATGCGTTGCCAGTCTAGGGAGGATGGGGATTGGGGATGGGATAGGGATGAGGGAATAGACCTCCGGATCTCGTCACTCACCGTACGAAACGCAATAGCTATTGGTCGTAATGTGTAGTTTTAATTCACATTCACATCACACATAGTCACATTTGATCTTGTTCCAAACTAAGATTCTCTGTAGGTACTATGGTTATGAGACATCCATATGAATAGTTACTCGTATATAGATAAATACATACACATATTTAATCACGACACGAGTACAAACATTCGTGCATATCACACAAAGTTTTCTCCTGTCGGGCTTCGAACCCGTGACCTCTGGATCGGTAGGCACTACCACTGCGCCATCGCGGTCATAAAATAAGCTAATACTTACTCTAGGTTTTACCACAGAGCCAAGTTTGTTCGAGACACATAAAAAGACGCACGAAATGTCAAGTTCTAGGTTGAGCGCGTTTTATTTCCCTCGTGATGACTCAATCATAAGACGCTTTATGTGTGTAGATAAACTACCAGATTTATTTTTTGTGCCTATAAAAGATATGAAGTTCCTCTAAGTCGAAAAGGCGGTTTTCAGAGAATTATTTTTCGATTTGTAACCTGTACAAATTTAGGTTTTAAGATATAAATTAGTTACATAATTTTTCATAAATACGAGGCCTATCTTAACGAAGTTGTAATACTTAAAGTAGGCACTTAAATAATATTAACCTTTTACCTATTAACTTTTTTTCATTATTTACTCCAAAGGAAGACTTAAAACAAGTTGGAACAGTGGCGTAGCGTAGCGGGGGCGGATATCTTGTAAAAGTTGGAACCATTTTATTTTGTCGCACCGACAAAAATATGAAACCGATTGAAATGAGCACCGTGACCGCACGGGATTTTTCATTACCTACTATTCTGTGATGAAATCGGGGAGGGGAGGTGAGGCGGCGGAGGAGGAATTACTGTATATTTTGGTCTTTTAAATTGAAATACCTAAATAAGGGGCGCGGCGAAATTTTTCTACGCCCCGGGCGGCTGAGACCACTGGGGTGAAAGGATGTAGTTCTAAATGGCATGGTAGAGTCACAGAATAAATAATAGTACTGTAGAGTGTCAGGTTTTCGAGGACGATGTCGAGGACAACGCAGTGGCGAAGAAAAAAGAAAGGTCTCTTTTTTTCTTCGCCGCTGTTTAGATTCTATTGCTAGGAAGAGAGAGGTGATAATTAACTAAGTAAACAACAGAGATACTTGTTTATTTATTTATATCATTATCAAATATGCAATATTACAGGTAAAAAAAAACCTAATTCATTACAAATTTGTACAGGTTTGTCGTAAGCATTTTAGCATTTTATAAATAAAAACCAAAATATGGAAATCAAAAGGAAAAAAGGAGCAAGTTAAAAAACGATCTTATTACTATAAACCAACCTCTTTCCGGCCAATAAATAGAAAGGATTTAAAAAAACTTGCTAGAACCAACGCGTTCGATATTCTATTTTTCTAATTTTCAATTTGCCTTTAGGGACTCTTCACTTTCGGTCAAGGTAATTTATGACGGTATTTGTATAAGTCAGCTCGTTTTTTTACTTGCGTAAAATCATCCTAGGATTAGCAATCCCTAGCTGCCGTTTCTCTTTTTATTCGGACGGACACATTGTTCGGTTTGGTCTATAATAGAGCTTGTAAACAGCATAAGTAATCGTTCTATCGACTTTTGAACTATTACCTAGTAACGTGGTCACAGTCACAGTTAAGAAAATTCGAGAACTATCAAAACATACTACTTGTAATAGATTCTACATTTTGTCTATACTTTTTATTGCCGTTCGACGCCTCGCTGACAAATCAAATTTCCCTAAACTCTTAAAATTATGCATTCAAACCATTTATTATATAAAAATGTTTGTTTATTTGTTTGTTCGTTTGTTCACGTGCGTATGCGTTCCTATTTACATTCATCCGATTACGATAAAACTTCGGTGAGTTGTCGTGTGCGTGTCCAGGAAAGGCAATTTTTTTTTATCAATCTATACACTTTTTATTCCCATAGAATGCTAAATGGATCAGCGCCTATATTCGGGAACCCTAAGTGATTCTGTAGCGATTCGTGAGTGAGATTAAGCATCTCGCTCTTACGCATTACGCGTCGTGCGGAAGAGTGAGATGAAAAATCTCGCTTACGAGTCGCTACAGAATCACTTAGCGTTCCCGAATAGAGGCGCAGGTAATGTACAAAAGTCAATTCAGTTGCGCCTTCGCTTTTCAGGAGACACTTTTTAGACGATATTTTTTCTATTGATTCCATATTGAGCCCAATATTAAGTAACATAAGGTTCGTTATCAACAAACATGCAACGGGACTTTAAGACACCGGATTATCCACTAAGTGATCGTATCATCAGATCAACTAGAACATTAGATGAAGAGAGATAAATATTAAACTCCCGACTGAGTACAACCGAGGGAATCTGCATAATGCAAATCTAATTTCCTAGTCGACGCGATGAAAGTGCTCGTCGCTCGGGCTTTGTCTTCGAAGTGAAGAAAAGTTAACGTGGGAATTGAACCTATGGTTCCGTAAATACCACTTTTCGAGAAGCTCCTCAATTCGCTATTAAATTCCTGAAAAAAATGTCATTAATAGTACATGTGATTAATAGAAGTCAATCTGCTAAGAAACTTTGACAATCGGTCAATAAATGAGCAAGAAAAACGGGTTAGAATTGTCAAAGACAAGGGAAATTAGACAAAGAGGGAAGTATTAGAGCCCTTTACCATGAGTTTGCGCAAACTGTTCTCGCTATTTATCTATCGGAAATTCTGCTTGTTGCCGATACAAGTAAAAGGGACCGAGCGATAGTTTACGCTAGCGAGAGCGGTTTGCGCAACTCATGGTAATGGAACACCTGTAACGTCATAGCCCGTGTTTGTAGTGGTAGAGCCAAACACTAATCCTCACTAGATGATTACTGTTCGAATGGGCCGGCTCGACCGGGGTAGTACCACACTCTCACAGAATATCGGCGTAAAGTAATATCTTGCTATTGCATTTCGTACGGTGAGTGACGAGATCCGGAGGCATATTCCCTCATCCCTATCCCTTCCTCATTCCCCATCCTCCCTAGACTGGCAACGCATTGGCAGCACCGCTGGTGTTGCAGATGTCCATGGGCGGCGGTGACCACTTTCCATCAGGTGGGCCGTCAGCTCGTTTGTCAGTCAATTGACATAAAAAATAATAATAATAAAAAAAGATTCATAGTACTTACAAAAAGCGTTGCATTAAAATTTATAAGAAATAAATTTACGTAACGATTCAATTATTTTCTTGATTAATTGTTTATTATTGTCAAATTAAACTATTATCGCAGTTGTCAATTATTACAAGAAATATACTTGGGAGCTGAGATCATGGTAGTAGTGTGTTAAAAGTCTTATGTTAAAAGTCTTATCTTATTCTATTATGATCTTTGAAGCCTAAGCCTAGATAGATAGTGTCCAAAAGTAATTCATATTTCCTAGGTTTGAACGTGGTGGTGTTTATAATTCTTCTAAAAATTAAAATTATCTTTGATTTCAGTGAATTGCTGTGGAATGTCAAAAGTGTCATGAATTAAAACTTTTGACCTACCTTATATTTTGGTGGCTTCCCTTTGCAGCAACCCTAAAAGTTTAACTCTACTAGATTCACAATTTAAAAGATAACTTTAAATTAAGTAACCAATGGGTTAAATTCGAAACGTTGTCTTCTGAATTAAAAACTTCCTAAAATTAAAATAAGAGACGTCAAACTCGATTTTGTTTAGGCACAAAGCTGTCAAAACTTGAGTTTGACCATAGTATAAAGATGGGAAGTAGGCCATCTCCGGCCCAATCCGCAATATAATTGCCTACTGTCTCAGGGTTGACAGATCAAAAGTACCTAATACATTCTAGTGGGAAACCTACTTCCTCTGTCTGATAGAAAATCAATACAACAAAAAATAAGTAAGTAGGTATCTCATCATTAAGTAAAAATTATATGCTAGAACTTATTCTAGCATATAATTTTGACTTGCTTACCTTTCCTGTTCAAAAGGTAATCTGAACAGAGGCAATTCTGGAATCGATGAATTATTAAGACACCCAAACACAAAGCAATACGTTCTCCTGCGATTATCACACATTTTTCATTCATTTAGCGGTGCCGAATAGCCGTGAAGCGCGGACCTCGTGCGGTGTTAGCCCCGACTGGCGCACTGATAAACGGGTTTATTTTTGTTTAAGTGTGCGTGCGGTGACGCATAGATACTTTGGCGCTCACATACAAGCCGCGCGCGGTGCGTTTGTATGAAGATAACTTACTTCCCATCTTTATACTATGGTTTGACGTTTCTTATTTTAAGTTTAGTGACTTTTAAATTTAGCAAACACATTTTAGAATTTGCTCCAATAAAACCCTTACATTACGTGCCCAAGGAACCTTAAAAGTGGCTGCATCTTAGCTAGATTACAACGGGTCTTGTTCTATCATGTAAGGACAGTTTAAAACTTTAAGTGGTGTTTATATTCTACGACTGTCTCTAAGTTTGTTATTTTGCTGTCTACAGTGATATAAATGTTAAATCTTCTATCTTTATTACTAATTGTAATCTTGTATTTTCAGTGTTTTGTTAAAAGCTCCTTTTCTAGGTACAAAATCTGATACCATTTGTTTTACGTTTAGCCTCTTCACCGCCAAGTATCATAAGATGGCCATAAAACGTGCCACGAGTGCTGTCATAGTCCAAATTAAACCCAAAATAAATAAATACAATTTAAGTTAAAAGCGGGTCTGATCGAACCACCTATTAAAAAAAGCGCTGGTAACCCTAAAGTCTGTTCGCCGAGAGTTGATAAACATTCTGATTATAGTCTCGAAATAGCGATCGTCGCTGACCTATCGGAAACTATGACGGGCGTCGCTAATCACCGCGCGCACTGAGTTTCGTGGTACGAGGCACGCAGTTATTGTCAAGCGCGGTGCCGCGCCATTCCGTTCTGGAATACGCTTCGAGTGGGTGTTGGGTGTTGTTTTAGACCTAGCAGTTGAACGTTTCACAATAAACGTCACCGACTCTGATTCTTCCTCCGACTCTGAGACTTCGTCATGGTCGTCTCCGATGATATGCCAGCAATGGGACATATACAGGCTATTCAATAATAATATTCTATTTTCTATATATAAAGTTTTTCCCTTTATTTTTTTATTAAGTATCATCGGTAAAAATAATTAGTGGTCCGCCTATTTGTAATGAGTTAAGAAGTTCAGATTTTTAAATTTTTTTCAACTCTCGGCGAACAGACTTTATACACTGGAAATAACTTAAAAGCGAAATGGTTAAGCTACTTATGTAACATGCTTTTTAATTAAAGTGCAGAGTAAATAAAACAAGTGCGGTTTGTAATAACCAAGATTTTACGTGTGTATTACACCTCACGAAACTCCAAACAACCTGTAAAATATCCGTATAAACCCGTAATTATCCAGGTTGTGTAATATGCGGACCATCTGTTAACCGCAAGGGCTATTAACTTATTTTAATTTACTCTAACAGAGGGTCAGGATACCTGAACACGGGAGCCATTTTCTAAATTTATGTAGGTAGCGGTTGAAGCTTAATAAATTCACGAAGCCCGGCCCGGTATTTGAGATAAATTATATATTTATCTACACCCATATCATAAAACCTCCATTGTTTAATCAAAAACCATAGGAAATTACCACCATTTTGACAACCAATTAGGAAAAACCAGTGCTGCAATGTTATTTCTTTATCGTTTTTAGTAAAGAAATGAGATTAAATTTGGAACAGCTGTTAAAACTCAAGTGGGTCTCTATTCTAGTATCCATAGATATTAAACAGTTATTGATACGAAACATCAATTCAGTATGTTTTTTTAATATAAACCGAACGAATTTGATCTCGAGTGACATGAGAATAGAGACTTCATTCGCTTGTCTATGATTTAAAAAAAAATGGTCTTGACGGAGGATCAAATTGCCGCCATGTTGGTGTTTTGCTGAACGAAAGTAGAATTGTTGTTGAATTGAATAGAAAAAGTTGTTTGTAATTTACATTTTAGTTGGAAATATGAATAGGAAGTAGTCTTCTCGGAGTGTGTGTGATGTGAAAATGCGCCAGATATCGGAAATATGCAGCCACGATTGCAACAAATAACTTGTTGCCAGAAAATATTGTTTCTGAACCCATCATGGAGGATTTATAACATGTGTGCGTAACACGCGCACATAAACCATACCGAATCCATAACTCCCGTGGGAGGTAAATCAGCTATAGAGGCTCTATACGCCTGCGTATAATAACACCCTTTCCGAGCAAGTGTGATAACACGATTATTCTTATTATTAAATGTGTGTTCTGTCTTTTGTTTAAGATCTTCATCTGTACCCTTACCATGAGTTTACGCAAACCGTTCTCATTATCGAAATCTATCGGAAATACGGCTTGTTGCTGATACAAGTAAAAGGGACCGAGCGATAGTTTCCCATAACAAGTATACGGTTTGCGTAAACTCATGGTAATAGTACTGAGTGTAAACATCCGCATCAGAGATTACCGGACACTCACTAAATTCAAATAAATAAGTGTCGTATGTTTTTGTGTCCGTCAGAGAAGTGTTTGTGCTGTGTTGTGAATAACTTTTTTCTCCAGAAAATTAATGATACATAACGTTATGTGTTACGAAGCACGACTATAAGAGTTCATTTATTTAAGTTTAAGTATTATTAAATTTGTTAGCGAGTAGCGACGCGCGCACGCGCCACCGCGTACAGCGGATTTTTTAGGAACTACGCCGCTGGGCGAGAACGGGTGTTGTACGCGGGGGAGCGGCAGGCGCGCGCCGCCCTTAATTTATAGAGCATTCCGAATTAGTTAGTCGAGTCAGCGCTTTGCTTGCTCTGAGCTGTGCTGTGTAACTGTGTACTTCATTGAACCCCGCACCTAATCCATGAACATTATGATTTTCTTTTCCTAGTTTGTCAGTCACAAATCATCTCATAATGAGCAATCGTAACATTATATTAGCAGTGCGATGAAAAACAAAGAATGATTAGTTGTTTTGTTTACAAGTGAGTCTCGTTTACTACAAGAGGATATTATTCCATCCAATTTGATGACTTGAGAATATGAGATTATTCGTTATAGCTTTTATCATCATCCATCATCCACCTATATCTATCCGACTATTGGTCATAGGCCTCCTTTCATAGTGACATGGACTGGGCAGTAGTCCCCACGCGGGCCCAATGCGGATTGGGGACTTCGCACACATCTTTGAATTATTTGCAATGTGTGCAGGTTTCCTCATGATGTTTCCTTTACAGAAATGCTCGCGGTAAATATACATTCTAATTTCACACATGAGATTCGAAGATCTCAGAGGTGCGAGCCGGCATTTAAACCCACCCTCCCTCAGCACGAAAGGCCGCGCGTTACCACACCAGTACCATTACCATGAGTTTACGCAAACCGTTCTCGTTATCGAAAAGTATCGCTCGGTCCCTTTAACTTATATCGGCAACAAGCAGTATTTCCGATACATTTCGATAGCGAGAACGGTTTGCGTAAACTCATGGTAAGGGTACAGGCTACCCAGTGGCGTAGCGTGGGTGTAAGCCGCCAGGGGCGGAGAAGAATTTCGCCGCCCACTTATTTAGGTATTTTAATTAAGAAGCCTAAAATATACAGTAATTCTTAAGTACTTTTCGGTAAGGACCACGATCATAATGAAAAATTCCGTGCTTATTTCAATCGGTTAGAATCGTAGGTGCGACGAAATATGAAATAAAATGGTTCCAATTTTTACAACCTATACTGAAAGTCAAAGTACAACCATCTTTATTTAGGCATTTTAGGCTTTTACAAGTTCTTATGAAGGTCAAGGATTGAATCTACCACCAGTTCGGAAAAAACCTACTGAGAAGAGCCGGCAAGAAACTCGGTGAGGTATCATTTTTTCAAAACAATACATATATAAGTTAACAACGATGTCTTCAGTTTTATACAAATCTAAATATATAACACAGTAGGTACGCCCATCGAGACCCAGGGATTGCCGGTGCAGGTCACGATTTAAGCCAAACGTCCCTGTTCATGACGTAGTCTTTTACTGAGTAATATGCCCTAGAAATAAGAATTCGCTTTACAGTAGATTGAAAGAATGTATCCGTTTGTGTCATAAAATTTGTAGGTATTTTACTGTAAAAACGTGTACAATTTCCTACAAATCATTTTTTAGTTTTAGCCCGTCTATAAGTTGGTACTTTAAGCTTTCCGATATTTCTAGTAGCCTTTGGCTTATCTATATTTGTAGAAAAATTTTATAATTTTTTTCTGACATACATTATTATTTCAAATACGTATAACGAAGGCAGGGTTAGTATTTCTATTTCCTATTATTATTATTTATTGTGAAATTTTGCCGTCCTCTAAAAGTCCCGCCTGGGGCGGGCCGCCCCTGCGTCCCTAAATGCTACGCCACTGTGGCTACCACTGTTCATTATAGCTTTGAATACATTCAGGCCTCGCGTCAGCTTTCCTTGTATTTATGTACCGGGTGCTGTGGGTGGTGTAGGCTGTATCACCGGCTGATTGGAAACCTAATGTTTATTTAGTTCAGCAAATATTTATAGTTTCTGAATACATTCACTTTTCATTGCACATAGAACAACACGTCTGACGCCTAACCTCTATAATAGATTGGGCTGACTATTCCAGTCAAATATAAGTCGTTAAGATGGACATATTTTAAAAGTTTAAAGCCCTCTCTCATCTCATGCCAGAATCGTATTTAAAGAGTGATTGAAACTCCAGCCATAATTCAAAACAATATTTTACATTGCAGCTGCAGTCTGCGTTGAAACTCTAACAAGGTAAACACTCTTATTACAATGCATCTGTGAGTCACTAAGCCGTCTGTGATTTAAAGGTGCATAAACTTCCATTTCACTCATGTTATTTATTATGGAGAGTGTAGAGACGTACCGATAAAAGCTTTGGAAACTGCGTTTATTTCGACTGTACCGGACAAAGAAGTTTTTATTTTTACCTCCTCAACTGTCCCTTTCGCATCACCACCCTGATATAAAAAAACGCTTCAGACTCAAAAACGTCGGTTTTAGTAAACGGCATTTGAAATTTTCAATGTTTCATTCTTTATAGAATTTTATCCTGTGTATGTTTCATGATTCTTTAAAATTATCGATCATATATTCGTATAGGTACTATTTTCATTAGAACATACATACATACATAAATATTATCACGCCCGAAATCCCTAATGGGGTGGGCAGAGCCACAAGACTACTTGTGGCCACGTTCGATTAATTAGTCCTAAGATGGCATGATGAACAGTATGGTGACAGGTGATCAGCCCATCGCCCATACAGATAGTCCACCATGTTGGAGAGGACCCGTCCCTTAGTCGATTTTTACGACATGCCCGGATGATAAGCATCTGCACGCATTCTATGCTATTTCTTCACTCCTAGTGCAGCAGAGGAGATTAGAACATATAGACGCAATATCATAATATTTGAGTAGATCCTCATAACATATTTTGTGTGGTCACCTTATGGTAATATGAGGATATACCTAGATCTAGTCATTGACTTTATCAGCGTTGTGACACAACAATGTAATCTTTGCTTCTGCGTTTTGTACCGATAGTTTTTTCGGCTCTCGCGTTTGCGTTTGGTAGATAAGCCAAAGGCTACTAAAAATACCGGAAAGCTTAAAGTACCAACTTATAGACTGGCTAAAACTAAAAAATAATTTCTAGGAAATTGTACACGTTTTGACAATAAAATATCTAAAAACATTATAGAAGAAACAGACACAATGTTCAAATCTACTGTAAAGCGAATTCTTATTCCTAGGGCATATTACTCAGTAAAAGACTACGTCATGGACAGGGACATACATACATACATAGCATCACGCCCGAAATCCCTAATGGGGTGGGCAGAGCCACAAGAATACTTGTGGCCACGTTCGATTAATTAGTCCTAAGATGGTATGATGAACCGTATGGTGACAGGTGATCAGCCCATCGCCCATACAGATAGTCCACCATGTTGGAGAGGACCCGTCCCTTAGTCGACTTTTACGACATGCCAGGATGATAAGCATCTGCACGCATTCTATGCTATTTCTTCACTCCCAGTGCAGCAGAGGAGTGGACAGGGACGTTTGGTTTAAATCGTGACCTGCACCGGCGATCCCTGGGTCTCGATGAGCGTACCTGCTGTGGTATATACTTAGAGTTGTATAAAACTGTAGACATCATTGTTGACTTATATGTATACTGATTTGAAAAAATGATACATCACCGAGTTTCTTGCCGGCTCTTCTCAGTAGAGGATTTTTTCCGAACCGGTGGTAGATTCATTCCTTGGCCTTCATAAGAGCTTGTAAAAGCCTAAATTGAATAAAGATAGTTTGACTTAGACTTGACTTTGACTTTGAAAAAGTCTATCCCAAATTGGGGAAGACTATGTCAACAATCTGGCTGTGGTAGGTAGAAAAATATCATCATCGGCTAATATTAAATAATAATAATTCATTTATTTATCGAACTCAGATTCATTTCATTACAATATTAGGTATACAATAAAAATAAAAATAAATAAAGTTAAAATTAGCAATATAAATATAAATATCACTAATTATTTAATTATTTAATAGGTTCGATTGGTTCTTACATGGAGCTGCATGCAGTGTTCCATGTAAGGGCAATCGAACCTATCTGCAATCATGGCCAGGATACTGTTGCCGCTGGCTCGCACTCCACTATATTGCGTCCCACTGCTAAAGCCTTCCCTCATAGTGAGAGGGATTGAGCACTAGTCCCCACGCGGGCCAAGTGCGGATTGGACTGTACACATCGTTGAATTACTTTGCAGGTGTATGCAAGTTCACGATTTTTTTCCTTGATCGAAATTCTAGTAGTAAATATCAAATAGAATTCCGCACTTAAGAGCCCATATATGACTAGATTAAGCACCTCATTTTGCATCAATCAGAACTGAACTCTATGACGTTGGGTTTCATTTTAAAATAGCTCGCTCTCAGCCGTGGCTGTTACAACCACCGCGCGCACACGCGTACACGAAAATCTGAGTTTTTTGCTGTTTATTAGAAAACTATAACATCTATTAAAAAATCCTTTTTAGCGAATGGAGAAGTTGTTGTTACTCAACTATTTAACCAAAAATCATCGTTAAAGACCATAGGGTTTTGAAGATTCAACCAAAAATATGTTAAAAAAGCGTTATGTTTGAAAAATAAAAGTATCGAGGTTTTTATTACTAATCGTGTTTTCACGTTTAAGCATTTCAAGAACAAATGTTCAAGTTTAATATGTTCAGAGAACAAACACGTAGTCCCTGTCAGTATTGAAATCTAGATCGCCAAACGTCGCAACCTTGGCATATGTGGCCTCTTAAGTCTCGAAAATGACTGACGGGCGAGCCACGACTGCACTACACGAGGGAAGCGCATCCTAGGATACCTGTAACTTGATATTGAATATTAGATTTCTTCTATGAACCTAAAAATTTCAAAGCAAAGGTGCATCCCTACTCACTCAAGATCTGGATAAAGCCCAACGCGGATAAGTGCATGTCTGGTTTTGTGTTTGCTGATATCTTGTTATAGAACACTAATACCATCTCAACGGGTGTTATTTTACTCTCAAACAAATCCCTCATTCGAAGTATTTACTTGCTGTTGAAAATTCTCTTGTGGAACACCGTGCTTCTTAGTATAGGAACTTGTGCTATTAGCCTAGTTAAGGATGTATACCACGTCAAATCCGCAGTACATCTATTTTATTTTTCAAGTTTTGTTTCATTTGCACCAAATAACGGCAATGAGTAATTTTGTACGAATAATGATTTTAAATATACAAATTGTGTGATTATTAATAATTATTTAGTATGTGGAATAAAATTAGACTATGATTTGACTACTCGAGTGACAACAGCGCTAGCGGCCTTTCCCTACCGTTTAATGTTACGGTCCAGACACATGGAAATTCAATCAAGAATATTTCCGTGGGAACAACGGTAATGACATATTTTTTTGTCATCAAAAAATTAAGGAGAGTACAAAGTTATCGAAAATACATTTTCTGATTATGAAAGTACTATGGGGACAGAATCATCTTTCGCTTTTTCTTGTAATTTAATCAACTTCCGGTGCAAATAACATAGGCACAGCACATAACACATGTAATCTTAAATGTCATTTATCTCCTTTAAAAAAACGGTAAAGTGGTTTTATTTTTTATTACAGTTATGCGAAACGACTAATACTACCATACTATTCAGTTTCAGCGAAAAATATACAAATCGATATATTGGGTATACATCCTTAAGTATACAATTTATAAAGGTTTGAATCCAGCACCTTGAATAAATTGGATTGCTGACAACGCAACATATTATGTATATTTTGATTGACTAAAGGCCAGGGGAATGCAATAATTATTACGATTTTTATTGACATATAAAATCAATTAATGACTTCCATTAATTAAATCGTTTCGGCCATCGGGCAATCGGGAATTGGAGGATATTTTCTTTTAAATGATGTATTTAGGTAGCCGAAGATAGCGTCCCGGGTTCGATCCCCGGTAAGGGCAAATATTTGTGTGATAAGCACGAATGTTTATTCCTGAGTCTTGGACCTTTCCTATGTATTTAAGTATTTATTTCTCTATATAAGTATGTATATCGTCGCCTAGTACCCATAACACAAGCCTTTAGAGCTTACTTTGGGACTAGATCGATTTGTGTAAAGATTGTCCCCTGATTTATTTATTTATTATTTTGTTATTCCAAAACACAGTTGACTAAAACGCAAATGTGCTAAAGTTCTAAGTACCCCTAAAACATAAATGCAATAAGATTACATTTGCAACTATTGAAACTGTTGCAACTAACTATTAAAACAATTCAATACCGACTAACGAATAACCAGAATTGTTGAGATCAAAGGCGAGAGTTTCGCAGAGTTAAATTTATCACAAACGGGCCAGTTATTAAACTAACATTGTTACAAAAGTTGCTAATAACTAGAATACACGTTGCATTAGTAAATGCTCCACAGACGGACCGCTTGGAGCGGTCGGGGCCGACAGCTTCAAGCTGTCGTTGTAGGGCGATCTGCAGGATCAATACGAAATGAACATTCGCAATACACTGATCGCCCAAGCAGTTCGCTTGAGGGCGTAGCCAAAAATGCAGTCAGCTTGCAAGCGAGTTTCGCCGTGCTGCCGGCTGCAAAAAGCTGCCCGACCCGCAGTACAAAGACCGCTGCAAGCAGTTTGCTCCGACTTATCACCACCATAGTATAAATAGGGGAGAAGTAAGTTATCTTCAGACAAACGCACCGCGCGCAGCTTGTATGTGTGCGCCAAAGTATCTATGCGTCGCCGCACGCACACTTAAACAATACCTCGACCTGTTTCTCAGTGCGCCAGTCGGGGCTAACACCGCACGAGGTAAGCGCGTCACGGCTTTTCGGCACCGCTAAATTAATGAAAAATGTGTGATAATCGCAAGATAACGTATTGCTGTGTGTTTGGGTCTCTTAATAATTCATCGATTCCAGAATTGTCTGTGTTCAGACTATGTCACCACTTTCTCTCCGCCCCGTAAACCTCGCACCCGCCCGCCCCGGTCCTGAATGAACAGCGCAGTCGTATTGCGGTCGGACCCGACTGCAAAATGACTGCTTGTAGCGAGCAGTCGTGTTGCGTTCGACGTTGTCCGCAACATGACTGCTCTTGTGCAGCTGGTCTGGACTGCACCAAGCGGGCCTCCTTAATATTATACTACAACAACAACAGTGTAGTAGGTAGCCTAGTGGTCTGATTTGCGGCCTCTCGAGCAGGAGGTCTCAGGTTCAAATCCCGGCTCGCGTCTCTGAGATTCTTGGATCTCATGTGCGGAATTAAATTTGATATTTACTGAGAGCATTTCGGAGAAATCATCATCGTGAAATCTGCACTCATCTATAAACTAATTTAAGGCGCTGACATGACCTAAATCGGCTTTACTTAAATAGTTTTTTTAACAAAAACTATTTGATTTTGCAAAGCGAAATAAATTTATGTACATATTCTTTATATTATTGAAAACCTAGATATTTCAAAAACACGATTTGATGAAATTGATACGATAAAAAAACGTAGTTACGTCTGAAATCCTCTTTAAACAATTCTATGTCTTAATTTTTTCAACTTATGGGTCTATAATTAATAACACTATTACATCACGCCCATACTAAAAATTTGACTAATTTGTATTATACATGTAGTGTGTTTACTTATATAATTCATCAGTTTTTTATTTTCCGTATACAAATAACCGCACAGTGCTTCTCGTTCACTCCGGTGCAAACAGACAGTGACGATCAGTCTCACGATCCATTGGCATAATCTCAGCACCTTGACGATGTGTGTGCAGTCGCAATACCGCACCGTTTGGGGTCTATTACTCATTCCCTCTTATTATGAGATGAGGCCTGTGTCCAGCAGTGGCATGTATATCAGCCGATGTTGAAATAGGTACTACAACTATTAGATACTTATTTATTAACAACTAGTTTTGTCCGTGACTTCGTCCGCGTGGAATTTATTTATCTCTATTTAATTGGGAACCGTTTATTTTTGTGGGTTAAAAAGTAGTCTAAAAAAATCAAATCTATCCGTTACTCAATTTTTGCGTGATGGAGAAACAAACAAACAAATACTTTTTCTCATTTATTTGTAAGAATTACTGATAAAACTAATTTGCAAAAATACTTTCACAGTTACCCTTTTCTAATACGTAATGATGACGGCTTCTTACTGTAACCCGCAAAGCTTGTTGACATGGAAAAACCTAGCTAAGCTAAAATCCATTTCATTGCATTAGCACAGGGTTAATATCCCAACGATACAACATTAAGATCCCCCAAAATCGTCCAGCCATTCCCGCTAACGGCACATACTTGACTCACATAGAAAAACATAGTCCATTCCTTTCAGAAATCCCCACAAAGCTGGCCATAGATGTCCCATGGCTATACCCATTACGTTCTTTACGCAGCGCATAAAGGAGATATGAGGTATTCTTGACACGTATGCCACTGCGCAGAGATAAGCGTCTTGGCGCAGTGAAGATAGACACAGTGTAATAAAGTTTAGTTTTGTGATATGCAAAAAACTGGACAAGTGCGAGTTAAACTCGCGTGGAGAGGGTTCCGTTCCGTACATGATAATCTGAAATTTCCTATGTTACTTAAATAACATTGACTTGTTATAGGTTTTCCTGTAATGTATAGGTAAAGAACTAATTTTCTGTATTTTTTCAAAATTAATGTTACTTAAATAACATTGACTTCTTATAGGTTTTCCTGTAATGTATAGGTAAAGAACTAATTTTCTGTATTTTTTCAAAATTGTAGGTCCAGTAGTTTCGGAGATAAGGTGGGGCGGATGGTAAATTTTCGCCTACTTTCATAAATAATTTCAAAACTGTTATCATAAAAAAATTTTTTTTTTAAGATTACCACAATGAGCTCTTTCATTTGATATATGCCATACGATACGGTTTGCAAGACTTTTTTTTTAATTTTCTAATTTCCCCCTCAAAAAGTGGCCTCCATTTCGATTACCAACTTAATATCTGTACCAAATTTCAACTCAATCGGACCAATAGTTTCTGAGTAACTAAATTGGCTGTGACAGACGGACGGGCAGGCAGAAAGACACACCGTTTTTGCCTTTTGAGTTACGGAACCCTAAAAATTAATGTTTGTTTGTTCGTTTGTTCGTCTCCTATGCATTCCTATACCATTCATCCAATTTCGATGAAACTTTGCCTTTGTACACTGTTTATGTCATAATGCAGAATTTTATTGTTTTCTTTTATGTGCAATAAAGAGTTTACATACATACATACATACATACATACATAACTTTGGTGAATTGTTGTGGCCACATCCGGGGAGGTTATTGGCCAGAAAAGCTGCATTGTTTCCTTTTTCAGTGGCAGGTTACACTCTTCTTCCTGTATCAAATACATAAGCATGTTTAAATAAAAACTCCCTAAATACAAATGCGTTTCATATTCAACGAGACAAATGAAAACACACAGATACTAACCATTCGAAACAGTATTACCTACGAGAAATTTGCGTTAAACACTACCTGCTCGGGGCCGACAAACGCAAACTACTTAATCGTAATTCCATTAACAGTTAACGGCCGAAAGTACTCTTTGGATAATATTGCTGTCTTACTTGCACTTTGGTTATAGCTTAAGAGCCCACATATGACTAGATTAAGCACCGGATTTTGCATCAATCAAAACTGAACTCTATGACGTTGGATTTCATTTTAAAATAGCTCGCTCTCAGCCGTGGCTGTTACAACCACTGCGCGCGCACGCGTTCACGAAAATCGGAGTTTTTTGCTGTTTATTAGAGAACCATAACATCTATTAAAAAATCCTTTTTAGCGAATGGAGAAGTTGTTGTTACTCAACTATTTAACCAAAAATCATCGTTAAAGACCATAGGGTTTTGAAGATTCAACCAAAAATATGTTAAAAAAGCGTTATGTTTGAGAAATAAAAGTATCGAGGTTTCTATTACTAATCGTGTTTTCACGTTTAAGCATTTCAAGAACAAATGTTCAAGTTTAATATGTTCAAAGAACAAACACGTAGTCCCTGTCAGTATTGAAAACTAGATGGCCAAACGTCGCGACCTTAGCATATGTGGCCTCATAAACTGTATTCTACCAAAAATTATTAACAGTCAAAAATTCCTCTGTTCTATATTTACTGTGTTGTCGTGATAACGTAAAAGCATGCGTACCGATGTCATGCAGTAAGACATGAGTAAGAAGCCTGCACACGACTTAATCTGCCTTTTACTCTGAGATATCGAAATACGCTGGTAAGAATAGTACTTAAGAATTACTTTAAAATACAGGCCGACAGTATCACGATCCGACAAATACCTATAGCATACAGTTTGGTCAAGGAAGTGACATAAGTAAGGCAAAGGCAATCTGAATCAAATCCGTATCATCCAAATTTGTATACAAAAAATTTAAACAGTAGTAGTAGTTTCAAAAATATTTATAAAAGAAGAAGAAAGAGGACATTTATCCAATAACTCATAGCATGTTTTATTGGTATCTTCATTGTACAGTCATGTAGCTACTTTACGATTTTATTATATTATCAAAACATATAAAACAGTACACAGAGAAAAATGTTGATGCAATACCGGCATTACCGTAATGTATTCGCAGCCAGCTCCAAATAATGTCGAAGCATCCGAAATAATGTTGATTGTTACGTGGCGTTTGTAGTCCGCAACATTGTCTATGTAGCCCGCAACATTATCCATGTAGCCGAGTCTCTACTTACGTTAGGTAAGTTTTTCTCCAGAATTACGCACGTGGCATCCAGAATTACGTATGTCGGTACAGTAATTTTTTCTCAGTGTACCGTGACTCACTTATAGACAACGCACAGCCTAAACGGGTGGTCCTAGAGGTTTGAAATTTGGATGAGATATAACTCGAGTACCCTAGAGGTGCACTAAGGAGGGATTTTTTAAAATTGCATCCGTAAAGGGGTGAAAAGTGGTGATAATGTTTGTATGGAAAATACCGCGGGCGAAGCAGGTCCACTAGTGTTATACGTATATAATATAATAATAATAATTAAGACATTTATTTAACACACATTTGACACAGACAAGGAAAGCAAAGTAAACAATGAACATAAAAAGCTGTGCCGAACGGTGTCAAAGAGGGTGTCAGCGTTATGCCGTGGCGAGCCTCGGCGCTGATTTTGTGGCCCCTAGATGACAACACGAGCGACAGAGAACAATACGTTTGTATGGTATATACATTTGTAAGACCCGTCGTTCAATAGAGCGACATGCAACCGATATGCCATAGATGCAACAAGAATCCACCAATCCATTTGTAAATGACAATGATTCCCTTCAATTAGATGGGCCAAAGGATGCATTTCTACTGGACCTCTGTGAGGCAGCGAAGCCGTGAGCGAGGAAAAATCCACCAATAGGATTGCGGTCATTTGAAAATAAAAGTAATGCTATTGGTGTAATTATTCTCGTGCACCGCGTAGCTGTCTCGCACAGCTCTGAACGTCTAGCAGTTCGCCAGGAGATCCTTATTTTTGAATTCCATTATTGAAAAAAAAAGAATAAGAAATATACATGTACATATTTATATCTAATGTTACCGTTTTACAAGTACGAGAATTTTAATTTAAGTTCATTAATCTCATCTCCATTTGATCTCTTCCCCAATAACAATACGTATTCGAAAGTTTAATAATGATTTTTAAGGCTTAATGTTAGCAAAGTGTAAGTACAACGTTATCCGGATTACCTGTAATAAAACCAGGGCCTCTATTCGGGTACGCTAAGTGATTCTGTAGCGACTCGTAAGCGAGATTTCTCATCCCACTCTTCCGCACGACGCGTAATGCGTCGCGAATCGCTACAGAATCACTTAGCGTTCCCGAATAGAGGCGCTGGTGTAAAACTTATCATTTAGTTCCATATGGAACTATTGGGATTATTTATTTGATATTGATATGTATCTGAATTGTTCCATATGGAACTAGAGTTATGGAACTCCTGGGATATACCTATCTAGAAAAACCGGACCGCAACTCATTTGTCGTTCAGTCCCTTACATAATTAGGTAGTTTGACAGTGACACACTGAGCGACCAACGACTGGAACGACTCGCGAGCATTTCGTCTTGGTAGAGACGCTACCTAAATATTTAGCAAGTTCAGTGAACAATATCGGGTGATGTAATATAAACTTTGTTTAAGTAAAATAGGCCACAATAGGCTTACTTTCCCCCTTTTCACATTTCAATAGAGGCACCCCAGAGACGCGAAATCCTTTTGTACCATTTGCAAGTCTAAGTAGTAACTGATTTGCCGAACGCGAACTTGTGAGTATTTCTTGCAAAACTGAATTTTACGTTATTTGATGGGGTAACATTAGTAAGTGCCTCACGATCGAAATATTATTTATACAATTAATAATAATAATTACGGTTTATGGTCAAGAAAAAATATGGTTCCTGTGTTTATCATAGTTTTTTTTAGAATAATTATAAAAGGTTGGTCCGGAGCTAAGCTATCATTTACTTGGTGCCTCACTTAACAACGTGCACATCCCTCGTGCTCGTCTTTCTATGCGTTGCACCTGCCGTGCCTGTACAGCATCAGTAACGCTTCTAAAGCCACAGGGAGAGGACGTGACTCGTCGCTGGAGCTTTGAGCTATGAGGGTAAATCTATCATTTGCCTGGCTTTGGTTCACTATGATTATCAGTGCTGTGTATTTTCATATAAAATTTATTTCCTGCAATTGACATACAGTTGTAAGCGAAAACAAAACAACATGAATGACTGCATGTGTTCATTTAATAGTTATTCCTGTATTAATAACAGTTTCGGCATAATCGACAAGAAACATACTTTTTCTCAGTTCGTTTGTTCTCATTCGCTTGGCGTTTTGAGCACAGTAACGATAGTTTTCCCAAGTTTTCTTGCAAAGAAAAAATATTTTATTTTGATTCGCATTGCATATAATTGATTAATTTATTTAGAATTTTATTCCATCGATAGCAGGACTGAAATATTAAATTTTGTGCTAAATTGAAGCGTAGAATATTTCCTTCGGTTTACACGAAATGTATTGTATAAATTTTTATGTTTTTTTCTTTTTTTTTTACTTAATCATCTGATCTCAAAAATACTACTAAAATGTTGATTCGCTTACCGTTTTTATGATGCCTCTGTCGTCTTATCTCATTTGGCTGCCAGTTAAATTTTTAAAGTGGTATATCTTCCTACCAAATTGACCGAAAGCGAAACCGATTTGATAAATATGCTTATAATTAAATAAAATTACATATTTAATTGTAACTAAGTCAAAAATTTATAAAATAAAAAACGCCAAGTAAATGAGATGAATAATCCAATTCTCAAGAATGACCCAAATCGTTATCACCTTTTGTATGAAAAGCCGTAGTTTCACACTCCTCTTAATGTTACAGCGATATCACTTTATTATGCAAGCATAGAAATCCCAGTGAGCGCTTACCGCAGATTATCGCACGTGCGTAAAGGCATAATATAGAGTCGATTGTGCAGAACCACAATGCGGAAAAACACGCGATATGTGTGAGAAATGGTTATTCGTCGAACGATCTGTCGAAGTGACTGCACTGTTTGTTTATCGAGTTGTGATGAATGGTTTCCTTCGAAGATAATTTTAAATGTTTCTGGATGCTTGGATGGAAACTTTATTTAAATGAATTTTTAACTAGGAAAATTATGTGTAAATTGTTATAGTAAGTTTAGCCACAAACGGGCTAATTCTGTGTCATTCATAAAACTAAGCACTATGCCAAAAAAACAGGTCAAGTGTGAGCCTGACTCGCGCGCCGAGGGTTCCGCAATTACGTATGAAAAAGAAACAGTACCTTGTAAGTAAGGAACCCTAAAAAAGAAAAAAAAATAGCTTTTAACAACGGGGTAACCATTTACAACCTACCTATGAAATAAGACAAAAAATAACTTTCGCAAGCTCCTATTTCTCGACTTTGCATTTGTTATTCCGTTTAACTTTTTTTTATGTGATGTAATTACAAATTCACGGTTTTCGGACTTTTTCCTTTACTTGTGCTGTAAGACACTGCCTCTTGCCAAATTTCATGATTCTTGGTCAACGGGTTTTGATTCCCTTGAAAGTATCAAAATATGAGGCATAAACGGCCATATCTTTTGATTGCGGTGACTTAGAAGGTTGATTTTTTCATAGCTTCAAGAGATTGTAGACCTGAGTATTTGATATTAATTTCAACTTGATACCTCCACGCGTTCCTGAAAAAAAGGTCTTGACAGACAGACAGACGGACAACCGAGTAATTCTATAAGGGTTCCTTTTTTCCTTTTGAGGTACGGAACCCTAAAAAGCATAGCTTATATTATTAAGAGGCTGTGAACCAACGGTAAAATCCACTCTTTTCATACAAAAGGCGATAACGATTTCCACCCCTTTAATTTTAACCGATTTTGACCAATTTTTGATAGGTTGGCCGTCAGAACAAAATGTAGGTTTATACGTTTTTTGAATATTGATTACAGGTGAACAACGTCAAATAATCGCCGAAATCAGTTTTGTATGAGAATACTGGAAAAGAAAACTGTATTTATTGATAATAGTGTAAAAACAAAAACGTATAGACCTACATTTTGTTCTGACTGAAATCCTATCAAAAATTGGTTAACATCTGTTAATATTTAAGGGATGGAAATCGTTATCGCCTTTTGTATGAAACGCCGTAGGTTCACACTCCTCTTAATTGGAATAAATATAAAATTCTGCCTACGTGCCGAGTTTCTTGCCGACTCTTCTCAGTAGAGGTTTTTTCCGAACCGGGGTGGTAGATTCATTCCTTGGCCTTCATAACAGCTTGTAAAATCCTAAATTGAATAAAGATAGATTGACTTTGATTTGCGATTACAATATATTTACTCGATTGAAATGACCAATTCTACTTATGACCAATAATAATACATTTTCAACATGAGGAGCAACGTGCAGATTCTTTAATTATCCCCATAATCAGAAATGAGCTTTATAGCCGTTCCAAATTAACCGTAATTTTTTGTGCCTGTGCGTTTATTGCACAATAATTCTGGTACAAAACGTGTGATTGCCCATTTGAGTGTAAAGGAGCCCTGAGGCCTTGGAGAATTAGGCCTTGAGTTCTGTGCCGCTAGTATGTTTGATTCATAAAAACCGGACAAATGCGAGTGAAACCCGCGTGGAGAGGGTTCCGCTCCATACATGATTAACTGAAATTTCCTATGTTACTTTAAATACCATAGACTTCTTATAGATTTTCCTGTAATTTATAGGTAAAGGACCATTTTTTATATTTTTTCAAAATTTTAGGCCCGGTAGTTTCGGAAATAAGGGGGGGGGGGGGAATGGTCAATTTTCGCCTATTTTCCTAAATAACTTCAAATGTATATTTTTTAAAATTCAAAAGAAAATATATTTAAGATCCTCACAATAAGCCCTTTCATTTGATATGTCACACGATATAGGTAGCATAAGTTTTTTTTTTTTCTAATTTACCCCCCTAAAGTGGCCCCCATGTTTAAAATTCATATATTTACGTCACACGTCCGTATTGCGGTCACCGACTTACATATGAATACCAAATTTCAATTAAATCGGTCCAGTAGTTTCAGAGCAAATTGGCTGTAACAGACGGACAGACGGACAGACAGACAGACAGACAGACAGACAGACACACGAGTGATCCTATAAGGGTTCGTTTTTCCTTTTGAGGTACGGAACCCTAAAAAGGGTTTTAGTCTTGACAGACAGATAGACGGACAGATGAACAGACAGACAGACAGTTAGACAGACGGACAACGAAGTGATCCTCTAAGGGTCCCTTTTTACTTTTGAGGTACGGAACACAACTTCTCTGACGCGTTAATCGTTTCGCAATCAGGAAATAGATTTTAACGCAAACTGATTCCAGAAGTTTGCTACTACTCAAACTTACATTAACGACGACTTTGTCTTAGACGTCATTGTAATTATTCGTCCAGGACCCTAATTCTCGGTGCAGCCGAAATTGGTTTAAGTGTAAGATTAAATGTCAGTGCATACATATAAACAGTTCTTTGACCAACCGTATGAGTCTGACATTAATCTTACATGTGACTTCATCTCAGGTGAACCAAGAATTGGGGTCCAGTGAGCTAGAATGAGATTCTCTAACGAGCTGGCGATTGTTCGAAGTCAATGTTGTAGTAAAAGTCATTTAAACTGGACAGTTTGTACTGAAGCGATCAACGACTATTTTGTTATAACTCAGTAAAATACAGCAAAGCGACGTAAACTTTACGCAATTACATAAGGTAGGTGCTAGTTAGATAGATCAGTCCACGAGGAGGCGCCCCTTCACTTCATTTCGCTTCGCATTATTGCGTAAATGTACGTAAATTTGAGTGGTGGGGCCTTTGTTCATTTGACTACTACACAATTCTAATCAATCAATTCTAATTCTAGTAGCTAACTTCACAGACGCAAACTTACGTGGTGCGAATTGTACATAAGCAAGATTTTTACTATCATAGATATCAGAATAGATAATAGTACTAACGTACAAAAGAATCGCTCTCTAACAAAAACGATGTTTAGGTACGAAAATATGCCTAATCATGCCTTCTCTCTCCGTCGCATAAAACGTGCTCTTTCGTGTACGCTAGGGTTGTCAGTGTTTATCTGCGTCATCCAACGACCACAACGCGTGAATAGCCCAGCGTGTGAGCGAGCGGCAACCTACTGCGATTTACAGGTCCGAACAACGCGACGGCCGAGCGTACCTAAAGCGCTGAGTGAAACCCGCCTGTCTATACTAATTATGAATATTGAAGTTAATTAAGTAGTTTATATGCAGGTGAGACAGGTCCTTAACTTCGAAATCAAACCAGTTTGTCACCAGTTGTCGTGATTTCTTACGCCCTCGCGCTTAAGCCAACCATTTAGACAGTGAAAAATCATGACCCGATATTAGCTCCGACCATTCATGATTATAAAGACTCGAAACTCGTTAAGTTTAATGTTTAAAAAATACGTCGTTTAGATGTTTCGTTGGAACGGGGAAGAAGCACGAAAAAAAAAGAGGTTTTAATGATATATTATGAAAGTAATTGCTAAACAAAAGTAATTGTAAACAAAAGCATATTACAGAAAAAAGCAATCATTTTGACAATATAATTGATTGATTGAGACCATGCCAAATCGGCGTTCTACGGAACCCTCGGTGCGCGAGACCAACCCGCACTTGACCGGTTTTTTTTACGATAGTTGAGTTAGTAAGAGCTACGGTTTCGCAGCAAAATAATTAGTGATATCGCTTAGGAAATGTCGAATAGAGGTCTGGGTTCGTTTGTAATGCCTGTCTAAACCCTTATTACCTAGGGACCCATATTTTAGGCAAAATGAAACCAGCTGCCATAACACATAAAACATCTAGTTAATTTTCTGTTGAGTAATAGCCCAATGTACACTTTATTTTTGATGAGATTATTAATTTCGGTTAATTAATTTGTTTTAAGACTAAACAGAGTATACTAGAAATATTGAATTACTTTGCTATTCCGCGAAAACAGTACGGTAAAATCGTGCAAATAGCGGCGCTTGTGTTGAATATTTTTTGTTCATGCAATATTCCCACCCTCCCTCCGCATATAATAAAATAAGCAACACAAACGCTACTACAACTACCACCACCACCACCAAAACTACCGCTCGACACGTGTTTCGCCTCTCTACGAGGCATCCTCAGGAGAAGTTGATAGTCCGACGCTCGGTCGAAGAATTCTTCGATTCGATCTATTAACTAACTAAACAGAGTATTTGATAAAAACGAACAGTGTATTAAATTTATTATTTTGGCTTATTTGTTTTACTATAATAACGAACCAACATCGAATAAGATGAATCAACCAATAGTGTTTCCCTCAGCAAACATAATTATTGTGGGCTCAAATCAAATGTAGTCTAATGAAAATGAAAATATTTATTTTGCAAGTAGGCACACGGGCTCTTTCACATGTCTGAATCTACCAGCGCTTCCAAAGGTTACATAGCTGCTAAGAAGAAACGCCGCAAGAAACACAGCAGTACGTCTTTTTTCAAATTTATCATTAGATTTTTAACTATAACTAACACATAAAAAGTGCAACAAACAAACCTAATGGACACAAATTAATTACAATAAATAACTAATAAGGGAGATGTATAGTCTCCGCGTCTGGATAAGTTAATTCGTGTCTTAGAGATGTATAAAGTCTCCAAGGGTCGTAATAATAAAAATAACTAATAACTACTTAATAAGGGAGATGTATAGTCTCCGCGTCTGGACAAGTTAATTTAAGTGTCTTACAGATGTGTGAAATCTCTAAGTGTCATAATAATAAAGATAATAATTAAAACAAAGAAAATATGCTTTTTTTTATGTCAATTGACTGACAAACGAGCTGACGGCCCACGTGATGGAAAGTGGTCGCCGCCGCCCATGGACGTCTGCAACACCAGAGGTGCTGCCAATGCGTTGCCATTCTAGAGAGGATGGGAGGATGAGGATGCTACTTGATTAGTTGCGCTTCTCAAAAGTAATGGTCCTGGGGTGTGTATTTTTAAATACTTAACACTTCGTTCATAAAATCGCCGGCGAGCCTAATTTGATTCGTCAGTGCGTAAACCAACGATTTCAAAAGAAGGATATGGATGGCGTTCAATACAATTGCGTTGAACAAATGACCTAGTTCGTCATGGTAACGCCATCTATTTCCAAGTTTATAAACTACGAAGCTCTATTGCCGACGTCTTAGTTCTTATGACATTTATACAGTCTTATTTTGCCTGATTCATGGCTCTTTCATTGCTCGCTAGGACACAATATAATCATACCTAGGTACTTGATTATACTGTGGCTAGGAGCTACGAACCACAACACCAAAACGCATGAATCAGCCAATAATGGGCCTTTCGTCAATGTAACAAGAACGCCGATGTCAGCAATATTTACCAAGTATGCGATGGTGTCATTTGACACCAAAAAAGTGAGAATCGCGAAAATCGCGTTGGGCAGTTCCCACGCAGTTCCTTACTATATTTCTATGGTATAAACCACATGTTCGTGCGTATCTTTGATTTTGGTCGTATTTCGACGCAACCGGCCACTGACGTAGGTAAGTCTAGGTACCTAACTCCGTATAATGCTTATGAGCGCACGGGTCAATTTATATTTGTCGGGTGAAATGAGGTACGAAATGAGCAGTTAGAGAACAACATAGTTGCTTGATGCGAGATGTACCTACGTATGATAACTATACCTCGCCCAATGTAAAAAGAGCGCTGACGGCAATATGAAATGTATGGCCAAATATGGTCTTTTTAAATTGGGCGATGTACCTTTAGCTTTGCTGCGATTGAAATTCCGACAATAAGTTTTGTATTAAACAAGTTTTCTAAACGATGAATATAATTTCATTGATATTAGCTGTGTTCACAATGTACCAATGCTTAGTAAAAATAAATCATCTATCTTTTTTCTGTCTCTAACTTCATAAAGACTCGACTAAGGGACGGGTCCTCTCCAACATGGTGGACTATCTGTATGGGCGATGGGCTGATCACCTGTCACCATACGGTTCATCATACCATCTTAGGACTAATTAATCGAACGTGGCCACAAGTAGTCTTGTGGCTCTGCCCACCCCATTAGGGATTTCGGGCGTGATAATATGTATGCATGTAACTTCATAAAAGGTCGAAATTGCCGTCTTAGGTCTTTTTATTTCAGTCTCTGTATGATTTACGCACGTGATTCCAAAAAGGGATTTAAAAGGTACGCCATTGTGATTGTTACGTTAGTTCAAAGGTCGTGGACGCTTAAAAGAAAATATGTTTTTCAAGTAAGTACTGTGGAGCATTGATGACTTTTTTATTAAAATATTTTTTACCTCGCTCTCTAAAGAGTGTGTCGTTATCACTTTATCTTTGCGTAGATAGGCTAAAGAGCATATTCATTCGTCGTAAAAAGGCTAATGGCCGAATTAACAAACGCCACTCGAGCATTTGATTAGAGATTAAACAGTTAAAAGTCCCTCAACTAGTTGTCAACCTATACATAAACGTCACTTTAATTAAAGTTCAATTTGATTGGTCTTTGTAATTTGGCCAATTGTAAATAATTAACAGCCTACAAAATTATTGTAATCCGTAATGAACATGCAGACGAGTTAACTCGAGTATCTGATGTTCCATTTTTGTAAATTCAAAATGTCAAACAAAGTATTTTTTATTCGAAAACTTTAAAATAGGTCTCGTTGAACTTTGATAAAAATCTTGTTTGATAAAAAGCCTAATCAATTTTGTTTTGACCCACGTCTACAATGATTAAAAACCTATTTTCCCCTGCATGTGGCAACAAGAATAAATAAATAATTAGAATATTAACAAGATTGAAGGCTGCTAACTAGTACCTAGAATATTCATTGCATTGTTTATTGTAGGTTTGTGTTTTCTTTTTATTTTTAACCGACTTAAAAAAAAGGAGGAGGTTCTCAATTGTTTTTTTTTTTTAATGTATCGAAGTCGGTGGCAAGTTAATAAGGTAATAGGTACATGGATTAAATGGTACTTTCTAATACATCCTTCATACTGTGTTCATTTACTTGACAAGTCACCACCAACCACCAACCACCAACTTGCCACCGACTTCGATATATTTAATTTATGACTTCACTTAACCAATGATATATCTCCCATTTCTAGGTAAATGACTTACGAAAAGCCAATTATTATTTCTTACTTTTCAGAGGGGTTTTGGAGTCGGTTTTTTTATTTGTTAAATTATTATCTTGTAGTCGAAGTGAAAAGAAGAATGTTAAACTAAAACCTATTCACAATATCTCATGCGGAATGGCTCGATTTGATCTCTTATTGAACTATCTACTATTTTAGATGACAACTGAATTAGGAACCCACTTGTGCTGAATAGTTCACAAAAATCAATTTGAAAAGAAATCAAGAAATCCCATATTCAAGTAGCTTCGCAAAAAGGCTTAGATCTAATCCACGACAATTCAACACGTGCGAAGTCGATTTTATTTCATTTCAAAAATATTTCTTCCGAACTGAAACTTATATCCATTTCAGATTCGTGTAGGTCTTAAAGGTCAGCAACGCGTCGTGACTAGAAAAGATAATCCGGGGACATTATTTAACAGATTTCTTTTTACTTGTTTGTAATGGTAAAGGTCTATTCTTGCAAGCAACTGTTGGTTCATTGATGTGAAACATTCTTTACAAAGGTTTTATACGTCCTAGGTCACGACATATTAGTATTTTATCGCGTTATCGCGTTAACGAAATTTATTAGTTAGGTGCTCGTTCACAACGGTCCTAGCAAGGTTGATACGAGGATAATTGACACCGTCTTATCTCTTAATGCGTCTCTCTAAGACTAGTGCCGACGAAAGAGATAGTCAGAGAGATAAGAGCCGCAGGAGATGATAAAGCCTCCTTTTATTTTTGCGGTTTGCAATAAACAAAAGAAACCACTTATAACAACCTTCTTAATATAAAGGTGTGGCTTTTACCTTCCTAATATTTTTAACGTGTTTAACACCCCGCGTCATAGTGCAAGAGACTTTCCTTATTATTCGCCATTAGTTCTCAATGCCAGCTCTTACACTACTTCCACTCACTTTTAGATACTTAACAGGATAATATTATTGTGTACATAACCTTATTGTGCGCATAATGGAGGGCACTTAGACACTAGTCTATTGATTGTGATACTATTAACATTATGCATAGAAGTTAATAAAATTTATCTGAGTCAAACATAGTCCCTCTATGTTGTTTGACAAACGTGGTGCTAAATCAAGTTTGAAATTTTTAAACACACTTTATCGCCAGATTCGGGTTTTCAGTGGATAATTTATATACGAATTTTATCAGATCCTTCGAAAGTTGCCTTTATTTTTGTGACGACAAAATAAGCATTTTTAACTAGAAAATCATACTTATATTGCCTGTATTATGATTAAACAGTCCTTCAACTGCTTGTTCTCAAAAACTCCACTTCAAAACAGAACAGGTATCAAAGTTTAAGTAGGTAAGCTTAACATCCGTGATGCTACCTCCGAAACTTTGTTAATAACCATTGCAAAAGTTACGTCCCTTATTTGGTACATTGCAACTCTCAACTCCGAGGTGCAACTTAAGTGTGATTCATTGATTAGATAGCTCTCACCGGATTTATCCGTTCTTTGATACAAGCACCCCGGGGTAGATGACCTGAATTCGCTAGGCGCTCCCATCGAAGTCGATCCACATACTCGCACAAGAAGTGGTCTATGCAGGGCCGCAATTCAGTACTGCTAAACAACTTACTAAGTATATGTTGGTTATTAATCCTTCATGGATGCTAGCCGTATTGTTTGTATTAGGTTTTTTATACACTTCTTAAATAAAAGGCTGTCACGCTAGTTTTTGTCTTGAAGCAATTGTCGTGATGAATACACATTTTATTCACTGATCTACTGTTCCTCTATTTATTTCTAAGACTATATCGTCACTGCAATGCCAAAATCACGAATGTGTCGTTCTTTTGTACGCGTTTGACGTTCACATGCGCAGTCTTGCCATTTTAGTGACGATATAGTAAATCACAGCAGTACCGAATAGGGATCCAGTTCGTAGTTCAGTGAAGCGTTGTGCACGTTAGGCTCTGGTCTCCTATTTAATGCTATACGCGACGTCTGACTTCAGCGTCAACGTTCCGATCGACGTCTGAACGCAACGCACTGCGACGGCGGTCAATACGTCCGCAGTGGTCAACGAAGTTCAGGCGTTGCTCGCGAGTAGTCATGTGTGTGTGTAATTTTTTGTAATAATGGACGATTCAACACTTTTGGTGGTATTTTTCTTACTGGAAGAAAGGCACAAGATGAAACGTATACGAATATAAATAAAGGTACTTAACACGGCATCGAATACCTATTTTAAAAGAGAGAAATGTTTATTAATATTATTTTTTATGATTCTTGTCACTTTTATCGAATAGTGCATTAACATTTTTCACTGATTCTATCAATAATTCGTCTTTTAATCTTTATGAAATCTCGCCATTTTGTATAATGACGCTAAACACGATCTGACGACGCGACAATCGCACGGTTTCCCGAGCATAACGGAGAATACAGGATGTAACCAAACGTCGAACCTTTGGCCACCCTGTGGCAAATAATGCCTTTTATTGTCACCTAAAAATAGAATTCGTAATTCAGAAAACATAAAATAATAAAAAAAAAGTTTTCACTAAGTTCAAAGAAAGTAAATCGTTCATCCAATATCCTAGGGAACTATAAATAAAACATGCCGATGCCAATATCTTATCAGATTGTAAAATAAATAACTCAATCAATATTGTCAACACACAGAGAATCTGTCTTATTAACATTCATGACTCGCGACAAAAAGAAAAGTAACAAAAAGGGGTTGCAAGAACTTTTCTATTGGTTACTGATGAACCTTGTTATAGGGGTTCTGGGGGCACTTAAACTTCCCAAACTCCTCCAATACGAAAACATCAAGACTTTTTCCAGGATTGTTGCCATCGCGGTTGGTACGCTTGGTATGCTTGTGAAACAGATATAAATAGCGAACTTGGACCTCATATTTTCACCAACAAAGACGGCGAAACAAAACAAACGTTAAGTTTCCGATGATATTTACACAAATTATCAGAATGATGGATTTTTATTGTGCTCTTTCGAAGAATGGGGGATGAAATACGGTCCATGTAAAGGAAAGACACGGCCTCATTCTATTATTATATTTAGCTGGATTTTTATAAAGTTAATGATTTTGGTCGTACTTTTATAGATAACTTCGTTACGTACTTTCGCGGTTTCCTATTAATTATAAAATTTTCCGTTAAATGACGTCTGAATAAAACAAGGTCAATACATCAGCGCCTCTATTCGGGAACGCTAAGTGATTCTGTAGCGATTCGTGAGCGAGATTTGCTTGCGTGCGGAAGAGTGGGATGAGAAATCTCGCTTACGAATCGCTACAGAATCACTTAGCGTTCCCGAATAGAGGCACTGAAATATCATTATTAAAAGTTTTACATACATACATACATATTATCACGCCCGAAATCCCTAATGGGGTGGGCAGAGCCACAAGACTACTTGTGGCCACGTTCGATTAATTAGTCCTAAGATGGTATGATGAACCGTATGGTGACAGGTGATCAGCCCATCGCCCATACAGAAAGTCCACAATGTTGGAGAGGACCCGTCCCTTAGTCGACTTTTACGACATGCCAGGATGATAAGCATCTGCACGCATTCTATGCTATTTCTTCACTCCCAGTGCAGCAGAGGAGTAAAAGTTTTAATACCAATTAATTTGTCTTCAAAAACTTTCAAAACGAGATTTGTTTATTATCACTTACATGCTTGTTTATCAACAAAAATATAAATTGCCTCACATTCATCTTAGATGTGTGCAGGCTAAAACTTAAAGTCAGATTTTGAATCAGCTGGAGTAAACTAACTGTTGTTTATTTACAAATCTCCGCTTCTTTCGTGTTCAAATAAATAACGTCATGGTTATTGAGTCATATTGGCCGTCTTCACCGGGGTGTGATTCGCACATAACACTTCGTTCATGAACTCGCCGGCGAACCTAACTTTGGAACGTGGATAGGTTGCCGGTGTAGGTGAGGGTGGATGATGCAGGTAAAACAGGTAACAGGGTAGAGGTAATTTATTTTATAAATACGAGGCACTCTGGAACAACATTATAAAACTTATGAATATAGGTAGGTGAGGCTATGGAATGAGATGATTTGGAGGCTTTTTGTGACACTCTACTTACGATTAAGTGCCTCACTGGTAATTCTTAGTGACAGGATAACGGGTACAATTGTGCTTCTTTTGTAATTCACACTACACTTTTTAACTGCGGTTACTATGATTCTAATTATATAGGTATTTTACCGTATGTATGTATTAAAATAAAGCTATAATTCTTTATAATTCTAAGAGCTTTCTAGGCCGAGCTCTCTTATGAAGTGAAGTCAATTTTCTAAATCGATCTATCGATCTAACGTTTGCGTTTCGAATTTGGAATTGGAAAATAATTTGAAGGAAGAAGAAGAAGAAGATGAAGAAGTTAGTCGAAGGAGTTTTGTACGAGTCGCGATGGCGCCTCGTTACAACTTGACCCGTCAGTGCGCATAAAGTAATGTTTGTACGTGTCTTCAACCTTGGTCGTATTCCAACACAGCCGGCCGGCAACTCGTAGGTACCTAAATCCGCATAACGCCTACCAGCGCGCGGGTCAATTTATGATTGTCAGACGGAATGAGCGACGAGATTTGTTACAGCATAACATAGGAGTATATTGAGGTATAGTGGTAGCTGCTTTCACAAAACTACAAGTGTAATTTTTCCGTACATAAAATATTTCATTGTAGTCAAATGCAGGTATTTTGTTAACAATATCAAAAATATACGTTGTTTTTCTTTGCTTTGATTTTAAGCTTGAAGGATAAATTCTGCAGGGTAAAAATATAAACCATATAAAACATAGAATTGAATATAATTATTTTCTCATTAACTGACCAGACGGGTAAAGCTGTCGCTTGGGGGATATCAGCTAGGTAAATGAAAGTAAATGTTCGTTCAGTTAGGTTATTAAGAGTGTATTCTTAGCTAGCCTTTTTTTTGTATTAAACGGTTTAATACCTTTAATTAAAGAAAAGGGAACTGGAAATAGTCGACGTTTTTGAATGGTAGGATCTAGCTAGTTGAGAGAAGAATATAATGTGGCTCTAGACATCGATTTCTGATGCGTTTTTAGTTTGTTTTCTGTCCGTCTGTCCGTCCGTCTATCTGTCCGTCTTTCTGTCTGTCTGCCTGGTAATGGTACGGAACCCTTCGTGCGCAAGTCCGACTCGCACTTGACCGGTTTTTAATATGTTTACAAGTAACTGTTGCCAGCCAGCGACTTCATCTGCGGGAGTAGTGTATTTCACTCTCCACACTCCACACTCGAATTCGAATGGAAAGACACCGCTTCGTACAATTTGCACTGTTTTGACGTAAAAGAAGGACTAAGAATTTTTAAATGAACTAAGCTTCATGGCCTGACCTGATTCTACATTATTGCACGGTACACGAGCATGCCCATAAAGTTTCACCTCAACAACAACCCACTGAAAGACTACAACAATGAATTGAGATATAAACATTATTTACTATGAAAATTGCGAGACAATTGAGACAACAAAAGTTTCTAATGACCTCCAAATAATAAATGATTAAAAAAACAATGTTCTGCGCTTACTGTCACTGTCCATCATTATCTATTAGAAAGAGACGTGAGGCACGTCAACGTAACTGATAGTATTAGGTGGGAATATAGTGTTTTATTATGGAAAGCGGTGTTGAATGTTTCTTTGTTACTCCGGTAACTTTGCGAGTTGTTGAGTAATTTGTTTGTATGGCTCCTAACGAGTATTAGAACAATGTTACAAAGAGAAAGTTTATAACATAGATATAAATCGGTACTGACTCAAAGCTCTTCAGATATGTATATGTATAAGATAAAATATTCTATCAGAAATCTGGATTGTCACGTCGAAGGCACTTGTGTTTTTTAAAGGTGCGTATCTACTGGATGAGTGTAGGTCGGCAGGGCTTAAACAATCTCGCCTGCTGCCCTACACACACCACAGTCAAGGATGCGATTTAGGGTCATACCTTTTCGTCTTTACCCTAAATCGCCCCTGCCGCAGGTGTTTGAGTAGCCGGCTTTATCGACCGAGCGAGCGAAGCGTTTCCGTTTCAGCTTGGGCAAAAATGCTTTCGTATGTCCAGCGGAGGTCCGTCGGCTGTCCGCCGTCTGTCCATTTGTTCTCGTCTATAGGTCACAGTTCTCAACCGATTCTCTTGAAATTTTGTGAGCAGGTTCGATAATTATATAGTTTTTTTTTCTCGATTCAGTTTTTCGAAAATTTTCAAAATGGCGGAGATATGGGGGTTTTTGCAATTACCATCTTATTTGCGGTGTTGGTAAAGTGACCCAACCTATACCTATGTATGGGGATGACAGTTTTCCGACGGCAACGTTAAGTTTGTCGCGAGGTCTACAGCTCACTGAGCCACTAGTATAATTATGTCTAGGTAAGAATGCATTCCTTACACATTGAACTGAGTTATATATAATTAAGAAATTATCAATTATGTATCTCAAAAGTTATTAAATTTTAAATATAACGGTAGATGGGAACTACTTATGTGTGTCTGCGTTTATTTATAACTAGCGGCCCTGCCACAGATTCCCCGCGGTAATTTCCATTTAAACCTTGAAAAATCATAATATAATTATATATTTTAATTATTGATTTTGTTGCCCTGGATATCTCTGCGGATTCCTCTTGTTTCAAGTACACAGTTTACGGATATATTCGTGAAAGTACTGAAGTGGCTCTAGATTTTTTTATGATATTGGTGTGACTATTTTTGTTACAAGGGTTTTTTTTTTTTTAAATAAAAACAGAGCCAATGTTTTAAAATCTTTCACTGTGGCGTTAATTGTTGCCATCAAAATACTTGAAATTATTTTAATATCCAGGGCAATCAAACCACTGTTGACCAGTGTTATCAATTAATTTAATTCTGTAATTTATATCGCGACAAATTATTTGCGATTGTCCTTTTGGACTTATTTTGATTAGATTTAGGAACACTGGCACAGTATGTTGTATTTTTGTACACATGCGGCCCTACAAGGTGACACAAGGATAAGTTAAACCGTCTTATCTCTAAGTGCGTCTCTCTCACACTAGTGCCTACGAAAGAGATAGTCAGAGAGATAAACGGGTTTCACTTATCCCCGTGTCTGGCATGCTAGGGCCGCTGCAGGTGAAACTATTTATAATTTAAATAACCTCTTGTAAAATTATCTACGAACACAAATCCGGATCCGTGATGTGATCCGGAGGCCTATTCCCTCATCGCTATCCCATCCCCATTCCCCATTCTCCCTAGACTGGCAACCCATTGGCAGCACCTCTGGTGTTGCAGATGTCCACAGGTGGCGGTGACCACTTTCCATCAGGTGGGCCGTCTGCCTGTTTGTCACCTGCTTTCTCTAAGGGCCGGCAACGCATCCGTGATTCCCCTGGTGTTGCGGGTGTCCATGGGCGGCGGTGATTGCTTAAATGCTTACCATCACGTAACGCGCTTGCTCGTTTGACCCCTCTAACTATAAAAAAAAATGATTGATTTATTGATTGTTTGAACTCCCTTTCAGGGGTATAATTTCGAAATAATCTTTCTCTTTTTTTTTTTTTTTTTTACCCCAAAAGAGACCTAGAAGTTTTGGAGATTTGTTGATACGAAAGGTGAGTTTGTATAATATAGATTTGTTACATTAATTTGTAGCATCTCGCTACAGACTGAGCTGTTTAGGCAACATTTGGTTTCTCATTAGTCATTATTTTATCAACTGTATGCTGAGATTATATAACCGCATCCTATAATGTTTGATAACGCATTTATAAATAACTTAACCGATATATTGTATTTTTGCGGTGTTCAGTAAGTTTGAAATAAGTTGTCCTGTCCTTGCTATTAAGTACTTCTGCCTAGGGTACTCGGGATGCTATATTTGGTTTTTGTTGTATAGAAGTATTTTTAGGAAACGACTTTCTACCTCTAAATTAATAAATGAATATGTCGTTTATTTGGATATTGGTTTATTATATAGAAGTCATGCATAAGCAACCTTTTTTGACAGACTTCGATGATTTTTAGTAAGTAAGTGTATTAATTAAATTATAATAGAAGTTTATTTCTGAACCTGACTTCTAATATCCGATGTATAGAACCACGTAATAAAGAGTTGGAATATGCCTCCATAATTTTTTTTACCAAAGAAATACATTTAAAAACAATAACGGTACCTTAATTTAAACAACATACCCACTAAACTAATCAACGTAATAATCTTAATAATTAAATTAAAAATACATAATACTTTTTTCGTGAAGTTCGGATGAAAATCTCATTAATATTATTATTAAGTAGAATCAAAGAATCAAATCGTCTGTTTTCGTTTTTTTAGTGAACAAAAACAAAATCATAAGACTGTTTACGAAATTCAGTGAAAACCTTGTATTTATAATCCAAGCATTCGGTATATTAAAGAGACGTTTGAAAAGCTTCCATTATTTAAGGACTTCATAAATAGGTATGTCAAATTCATGACTTTTAAATAACATTCTCTTTGTGGGCTATCTGGTAGAGATAGCACAAAGGTATTGTGTACCTCGACAAACAAACCATAGCTGGTTTATCGTCGCAATTTGTCGGGACGATTAACAGGACTATTCGTCTCAAATCATCATATTTAATTGTTAATCTCGTCTCTTTCATGTGATTATGTTTTAATTCGAGAGCGAAAGTGATAGCACTATTGACGTTTCTAATTTCGTTTATCAACGTCACAAGGCTATGTTTTATACCCCTGCATAAAACCGAGATGTGACGTTTAACTGTATAATAATAATAAATAATTTATTATCCTTTCTGATCAAATTGAGCCAAATAATGAATAAGATAAAGTGGCAAATACTTTGCTCCGTTAATTTTAATAGGTATGTGAAAACGCGTTTTTTTAAGGAAAAAAGTTAATATAATATTTTTGCCCGCCGCATCTGTCTGTCGGTCTTCATACCACGCGACGACGACGCGGATGGCCTGGTTGGTAGTGACCCTGCCTCCGAAGCTAGCGTTCCGGGTTCAATCCCCGGTAAGGGCAAATATTTGTGTGATGAGCACGAATGTTTGCTCCTGAGTCTTGGATGCTTCCTATGTATTTAAATATTTATTTATCTAAATAAGTATGTATGTCGTCGTCTAGTACCCATAACACAAGCCTTTAAAGCTTACATTGAGACTAGATCGATTTGTGTAAAGATTGTCCCGCAATTTATTTATTTATACGACTTTCAAGGGAAGCGCGGTGTAGCAGTAGTATTTGATTCTCTAACGTGCATAGCGCGCGACACGCTTAGAAAGATTCATGCATGTCGCAAAGAAGAGTTTGTGCTAATATGAAACTTTGACAGGGATTATCGTCACGTGACACAAGGTGCTTTTAAATGACAATTTAGTTCTGCTATTCGACCTACCCCCAAAAGTTTACACTTAAACTTTTTGTTCCGAGTTGTAATGAAATAAGTAATCAATTTGGGAATAGCCCAAATTGCAGCCACACATTGCCAATAAACGAGTTCGTTTAGAAGCCCCTTTAAAAATTACACTCCTAATACTAGTACTTATAAATATACCTATATGGATATTACCTATTGTTATATGAAATGCACATGCAATAGGTGCGGTAGATGCCAGTGTTTGAAACCAAAATAAAAATTATAGTTTAATACAACTAAAAAAACACGCTTTAATAGCAAACCGAACTAAAAAGTTGAAAATAATTTTAAGTATGAAGAGTTTGTGTTACAGTAATAGAAATTCCAACAATCAATTATGACCAGGGCTGGGCAAAATACATGCTTTGTTGTAATTGCAATACAAATTATACAATACTTTCGCGTATGTATTTAAAATACGAAATACAACGACCTTTGATTGGAGGTTTAAATTTAAGAGGACTGAACCAACGGCAAAAATTACCGTTTTCATACAAAAGGCGATAACGATTTCCATCCCTTAAATGATAACTGATTTTGATACATTTTTGATGGGTTGTCAGTCAGAACAAAATCTAGGTCAATAAGTACGTTTTTTGAATTTTGATTAAAGATCAACAAAGTCAAATAATCGCTGAAACTAGTTTTGTATGGGAATACTAAAACAGCAATAAAACTGAATCTATTGATGTTAGTGAAAAAAACCAAAACGCATAGACCTAGATTTTGTTCTGACTGACAACCTATCAAAAATTAGGCAACAATTAACTTTAAGGTTCGGAAATCGTTATCGCCTTTTGTATGAAAAGCCGTAGGTTCATACTCCTCTTAAGACGCTGACACTGCCGATAACCTTGAGTGATCAGGTCACTGTATAGGTAAATAATCATACAATTTATGTTCCTATTTAAAGCGTTTGAATCATTTCATGCATGAGTGAACGTATGCCCAAGGGATCAAAGTACCGCAGAGCTTAATTTTCTCTGAGTTTAACAAAGATTATTCAAATGAGCTCCTAGCTATGATGTTTGTATTCTCAATATTGCATGCATTCTGTACAGACTTATAATTCTCTAACGAGCGCAGCGGCTGATCAGCGATGAGGTACACATTCAAATTTAGACCAAATGATTTTGTTCTTAAAGTCTAAATTAATAGTTTCGTTTATCCGCGGATCAGCCGCTGCAAACATTACAGAATCGCATCCCAGTATAATGTTCTTAGGAAATAGGTACAGAACTAAGTCCTATCAAACGGCTGCTACTAAATTAATCAATTGCCGGACGCGTGGTTAGTTCGGCAACATTCGCGAATTATTAATGGACTTTTCATCCATTATCCGAACCCTACATTAATTTTACATTTTCAATTAAACCCGTACCAAAAACCTGAAACCGTAGCGTATAAACGAACCGCTTTACAATCTCTGTTTTAAAAGTTTGTACCTACCTTGACTTTGTTTGGCTATCAGGTCCGTAGCTAGAGTTGAATTTAAGGTAGGACAGCGGTAGTTTAAGGTAGGGTAGCGGTAGGGTTGCCGACTAGTTATGGGGCAAGTATTTTCCAGTCAAAGGTATAAATAAAATAGGACACTGGAAGTAAATACATGCATACATATATACATAGCATCACGCCAGAAATCCCTAATGGGGTGGGCAGAGCCACAAGACTACTTGTGGCCACGTTCGATTAATTAGTCCTAAGATGGTATTGCACGCATTCTATGCTATTTCTTCACTCCCAGTGCAGCAGAGGAGTCTGGAAGAAAATATAGTACTTTAAAGAAAACCCCTTTAAAAAGAGTGTAAGGGATGATTGATTAAGTATAATACTCAAAATTCGTCTTACTAACATTCCAATTGCGCATCTTGTGGCTATCCAAGATGCGAAAATGCCTATTGAACTGGCCAACTCAAAGCCCATTTGTAAGGACTGACCAAAATGTAGTTTTCGTACTATATAAGTATTTATTTAACAGTATTATAGCACACAGAGCCAAATTATAGTATAAGAAATACTACTAAATAATAAATAGTACGGTCGGCAACCCTAGGTAGCGGTGGCGATAAGGTGTATCATACTATAAATAAACAAACAATTTTCTTAGCATATTATCTTAGGTAAGGGTATTTTTTAAGATAGGGAATTGGTATTTTATAGTAGTGCTACACCACAGACACAACATTTTGTGTACAATGCTATTAAAAAAAACGTATTCAACTTTAACATTAGATTTTTAACTACAATAAACGCATTAAAAGTGTAAGAAACAAACCTAATGAATGATGGCTACTAGAGTCAAAGTAAGGCACCCTCTGTACTAGTGTAAGAACTGTATGACGGCAGGGTTGCTTATCCTTCTACCAAAACATCTAAAGCAAGAAAAACCTAACTGTAAGAGGAAATGATACTTGATCTTAACGTAATAATGCTGATGTACGAGAAAGTGCAAACACTTTTGGCTCATCCTAGGTTATATTATAATAAAAACAGATCGGATTATACAGTTTAAAAGTACTTGATCTTAGCCGTTCAATCTGAGAGTAATCTTCCCTAATTGACCGGCACGGAACGGGTGATGGCTGGGCACAGGAGGCTAGCCACGGGATTTCATTCAACCGCGTTCACTTGTCGTTTGCGCGCGGATCGGAGCGCCCGCGCCGTCCCGCCCACGCCCGTCGCGTTCGTAATTCGAAACATTAAAAAAGTTATAATGTCTCATGAGGTGACTTGAAAAGTGTTGCCACTTTTTGGCGCTGGTTCAGACGTTGTGTGTTTAAAACTTTGTAGTTGTAGCGAACTAACTAGGAGTGAGTTCCCGATAAGTATTTAAATTTTACGATAAATTTCGGAGCCAAGGCGACTTTGAACTAGTTCTACGTGTAAGTAATTTTGCTTTAATTATATGCGTTTGTGTAGCAATTTTCTAGGTGTGTTATAATGTTATAAATTATTTATGATCGCGCTCCTTGGGTTATAATGGTTAAGTAGTCATTATGATCGGTACTCAGGTAATTATAGTGTACCATAAATTGTCAACAAAATGCTATGATACCATGTCGTGTTTTTTTATCAAGTTATCGGAGCGAGTCTATCATAGAAAATTACGCAAGTATTATTTACTGGGTAGGAACTTCCATTTGAGCGAGATGAGTCGAACATTTGGTAAGTTTTTGCATTTGATGCGCAAATATTATCTTTGTTAAGATGATCGATCTCGCGAAGGATGACGCGATCCCATAGGAGAGATGATATTTTTTTACATTTGTTTACATACATATTATCACGCCCGAAATACCTAATGGGGTGGGCAGAGCCACACGACTATTTGTGGCCACGTTCGATTAATTAGTCCTAAGATGGTATGGTGACAGGTGATCAGCCCATCGCCCATACAGATAGTCCACCGTTGGAGAGGACCCGTCCCTTAGTCGACTTTTACGACATGCCAGGATGATAAGCATCTGCACGCATTCTCTGCTATTTCTTCACTCCCAGTGCAGCAGAGGAGTACATACATACATACAATAGTACATTTGTTTAAGTTCAATATTATTTGTATTAACTTACTACTTTTATTGGTTTTATTCCAATACTTTTGTTTAATTAAAAATAAAATACATATTTGGAAGGAATAGTAATAAAATAAACGAAAACAAACCAAGTCCCGGGAATTAAAAGTTTTGCTGTGAATTTGTTTTAAAATATTAATAATGTTTATCATCAGTTAATTTATTACGGTTTTAGTTATTTTGTCCAAGAAAATTCAACCGTTATTAACCAAATAACTACCTATACAAACGAAAGCGTGCAGTGCAGAGCAAAAGCTGGTAGGTATACCTATAAACGCAATCCATTTGCGTTTTTGGTGAACAAACGCAGAATTTATGAAAGTGTACAGGTTCATATTTTTATAACTAAAAGGCGTGCAAAACTTGTCCAAAACAGCAGAGGCGAAGCGTGAGGGTAATGCATAATTTCTTAAATCAAACATTATTATCATTATTAATTACTTCTTGTATTAACATAAAAATTGCATATTACATATTTTTTTATATAAATGCATAATATAATGAGTAATAATATAATGTTTAGAACGAGAAATGATAGACCGGCTTACCCTCATGCTTCGCCTCTGCAAAACTGTGTAGGTACTTATCTAAAGCACCTAACGCTAACCTATTAAAAACTCATCGCAATATCGACTCGCAAAACCCTCTACAGATGTAGTGCATAATTAGTTTCCATCGTGTTTTATCGGAAAAGTTCGTATTTATCGTGCTCTCTCAATTAGCTTCAGCAGGCCCCCAATTCTCGGTGCATTCGAGATAATCTCACAATCGAGATTAAACGTCAGTGCATACAGTCATTTGACACAACTGTATGAATCTGACGTTTAATCTCGCAATCGACGTTATCTCGAATGCATCGAGAATTGGTGGCCAGTACCCATCATACCATGCTGTCATTTTTCATTTTGTCATTTGACAGTAAATAATAAAGTTTCATATTAATTAATATAAACATGTCACTCATTGAATACAATAATTAATTGACACTTCGGGTCCCGTCGTCTTCTGATTGAGATCCGAGTTTTACCGATGGAAACATATTATTCACTACATCTGTACCAAGTGATAAATAATGTCTAATATAGAAACTTCAGATATATGTATTGTTAAATACATCGAAATTGATATCATTTCAGTGAAGTACAATCTTAGCCTTATAGAATTTTATAGGTTTCCGTATAATTTCCCGTAGAATCCAGAGACGAAATTATCGCTGTTTTGGATGTTTCTGTAACATAAAACAAACTAAACTTAATACCTATAGGATAATAAAAACCTGCTAAACTTACATATATAATATATATAAATCGCTTTATCCAATTACTTAAACGAAAAATGTTATTAATTATAATATAAAACTTAAAAAAGCCTCTACTATTTTAACTTTATTGCACAATACACGAGTCTACAAATGCCGGACTTAATGCCTTAAGGCATTCTCTACCAGGTCTATTAATATTGTTCACGATATTATATTGAAACTCCCACTTTAATTTAAAAACCCTGTTCCATCCCCCCGACAATTTAATCTCAACATACGTCAAAAAAAGCTCTTTATACTCGATAATTCACATGTTTGCCTCTTGACTTACTTCTTTTCTCTATCAGAAAATATGAAATTTTCCCCTCATGATTTTGTAATAAAAAAAATTATCTGCTTGCAGCAGCTTGTCTTCAAATGAGTGCTAAAAAATCTTCAGGATGAGTTCATATTATTAATTTCATAATAATGAATTATAAAAATAAGGGTAGTATTTAATCGAACGGTTTAATTTTATGGGGATCAGCTGCTGACTTAGAGTTTTTTATTTTGCAAAAAAGGGCCATCAGGGCCATATATAACATGGGCACCCGCGAGTCACTGAGGGATTTTTTTAAGGAAATTGAAATACTAACCCTGCCTTCGCTATACGTATTTGAAATAATAATGTATGTCAGAAAAAATATATACAATTTTCCTACAAATGTAGATAAGCCAAAGGCTACTAGAAATACCAGAAAGCTTAAAGTACCAACTTATAGACTGGCTAAAACTAAAAGATCATTTCTAGGAAATTGTACACGTTATTACAATAAAATACCTAAAACCATTATAGAACAAACAGACACAATGTTCAAATCTACTGTAAAGCGAATTCTTATTTCTAAGGCATATTACTCAGTAAAAGACTACGTCATGGACAGGGACGTTTGGCTTAAATCGTGACCTGCACCGGCGATCCCTGCGTCTCGATGAGCGTACCTGCTGTGGTATATACTTAGATTTGTATAAAACTGTAGACATCATTGTTGACTTATATGTGTACTGATTTGAAAAAATGATACCTCACCGAGTTTCTTGCCGGCTCTTCTCAGTAGAGGATTTTTTCCGAACCGGTGGTAGATTCATTCCTTGACCTTCATAAGAGCTTGTAAAAGCCTAAATTGAATAAAGATAGTTTGACTTGACTTTAGCGGCAAAAAATACTAACCTAACCTAACCTAAATAATATAAGTGGGTAACTAAATTACTAAATGAGCGAATAGTAATGGGCGACAGTCGCTAACCTATTAATTTTGTCGCCCATGTATGTTTAGTTGCCCGACAAATTATTTCCCTAAAAAGAATAAATACTTTATTCCACATATTTTAATCTTTCGCAAAAATGCTTACGGTTCGTTCTATTTAGACGCAAAACTAGTACTTATTTCTAGTAGGTAGGTATTGTGTGTTATTTTCAAGCAGACTTTATATTATTTTTTTAAATCATGGGATTTATAGTTTCATGTTAGTCTATTCTTCCTTACTTGGTTTATTTGTAAAATAGTTATCTAACTTCAAAATGCACATTTTTTGAAAAAAGTTACAAACACGTTTATATTGGAAAACTGTTTACCTAATATATACGCTTCTTAATACATGCTGATAAGTTTGTTTAGAGGTTATTTGCCAAGAATTACCTACATCATGGTAAAGATTAACGAAATCCTATTTATTGGGATTGATAAATGTAAAATATATTATTTAAAGAAGCCGACTCCATGCTTACATACCATACTTCCATCCGGGATTCTCAAAGTTTAGATAAATAAACTCCTTAATATCCGATCTCTGCTTAAATGTATTTTAACTTAATGCGCTTTTTGACGCTGCAATTTTACAGACAATGCGGACAATCAGAGGCGAGAAATTGATAACAAAGAGATTGTATTACTGTCCTCTTGAACCCAATATTTTTCCACTTAAAGTGATCAGTGAACCCGCGAATCCTGTGATTCATTCGCGTTATGAAATCCATACAGAGTTTCGCAGACCATTGGTCAGGATAATAAACGGAGCCTCGTCTTATTTTTTCCGGATATTTTCAATACGTCATTGCAATTTCGCACCTTTTTCTCGTAGACAAATTGCGTCACTTCAAATAAATGATCTTGGAACTCGGAAAAAAGCCAAAAAAATAGCTGGGGAAAAAGTGGATAAAAGGATTTTTAAAGCAAATGACATCATTTAAATAGGGAAGATGCATTTTTTTTCATCTTGCATTGGAAAGTGCTGAGTAATAGAAACCGATCTGTGTACGCAAAACATTTGTATGTTGATTATTTTATGAGTTATGAAGCTTTGAAAAGTCATTGAAAATGCAAAAAAATATTTATTTTGCAAGTAGGCCACATGGGCTCTTTTACATGTCTGAAGCTACCAGCGCTTCGAAAGGTGACATCTGCTGAGAAGAAACGCCGCAAAAAACTCAGGTTGTTCAGAGGTACCACTCGCAAAAACCCTCCATACAAAATGGACAACAGCTATGACGCCACAGCTGTCGTTAGACTGTACAAAATGTAAGGCGTTTAAACGAAATCTACAATTATTAACGAAAATACTGTTTTTAGACCAACATCGTAGAAATAAAACATGACATAAATTTGATGAGGATGTCCAAAAATCTAAAATCAGAACTAAAAAACAATATATACTTTTCACTAATTTTGACCCTTAATCAAATAAAAATGAATAGTCAAAATGAACTGCTTTTCTGTAATATGCTTTTGTTTTACATTTACTACATAATATATCATTTAAACCCCATTTTGATTTTCATGAAACTTTCCCATTGATAATCAGAGATGGAATTAAATAAAAAGCGGCCAAGTGCGAGTCGGACCCGCTCATGAAGGGTTCCGTGATTTATGACGTATTAAAAAAAACTACTTATTAGATCTCGTTAAAACCAATTTTCGGTGGAAGTATACATGGTAATGTACATCATATATTTTTTTTAGTTTTTATCATCTCTTATTTTAGAAGTTACAGGGGGGGGGGGGGGACACATTTTACCATTTTGGAAGTGTCTCTCGCGCAAACTATTCAGTTTAGAAAAAATTATATTAGAAACCTCAATATCATTTTTGAAGACCTATCCATAGATACCCCACACGTATGGGTTTAATGTTTTTTTTTTTGAGTTTCCGTTCTAAGTATGGGAACCCCGAAAATTTACTATTTTTTTTCTATTTTTATGTGAAAATCTTAATGCGGTTCACAGAATACATCAACTTACTAAGTTTCAACAGCATAGTTCTTATAGTTTCGGAAAAAAGTGGCTGTGACATACAGACGGACAGACAGACAGACATGACGAATCCATAAGGGTTCCGTTTTTTGCCATTTGGCTACGGAACCCTAAAAAGACGGATTTAAAAATCGTTGAGCGTCGGCACGCTGACGGTTAGTTCTCGAGGAACAACTGAATAATTTCATAATAACTGATATTAATTCACGAAATTGAACAAAGGCATACCTGGCTTCTGCTAAACTGAATTAAATTATTTTGGCTTCGCGGACAATGAATGGTCAATTTTCGCCTATTTTCCTAAATAACTTCAAAAACTATATTTTTTTAAATTAAAAAAAAAAAATATTTAAGATCCTCACAATAAGCCCTTTCATTTGATATGTCACACGATATAGGTAGCATAAGTTTTTTTTTAATTTTCTAATTTACCCCCCTAAAGTGGCCCCCATGTTTAAAATTCATATATTTACGTCACACGTCCGTATCGCGGTCACCGACTTACATATGTATACCAAATTTCAACTTAATCGGTCCAGTAGTTTCATAGCAAATTGGCTGTGACAGACGGACAGACAGACAGAAAGACAGACAGACAGACACACGAGTGATCCTATAAGGGTTTCGTTTTTTCCTTTTGAGGTACGGAACCCTAAAAAGATTAAAACAAAATCCGTTACTGATTTTTCTTAGTCAACAACTTAAGCCGTTTATCACGCTTGACGTTGCTAACAAGACTTCAACAGCGAGTTAACTATAAATAAAAGTTCTCGCTTGCTTCGTTAACAGTAATCATTAACTTAATATTATACCGTTACCATAAGTTTACGAACACAGTTCTCATTATCGAAATTTTGACGGAAATACTGCTAATGGCTGATACAAGTAAAAGGGACTGAGCGATAGTTTTCTATTATGAGAACCATGAGTTTATGCAAACCGTTCTAGTAATAGAATACGATCAAAAGTTGTCTGGAAGAGATAGCTACTTAGCGATAAGACCACCTATTGTATACCATGTTACAGATATAGTGAATAATATGTTTCCATCGAACTCGGATCTCAATCGGAAGACGTCGGGACCCGAAGTGTCAATTAATTATTGTTTTAAATGAGTGACATGTTTATATTCATTAATATGAAACTTTATTATTTAGTGTCAAATGTCAAAATGAAAAATAACAGCTTTGTATGATGGGTACTGGCCCCCAATTCTCGATGCATGCGAGATAATGTCGATTGCGAGATTAAACGTCAGATTCATACGGTTGTATCAAATGACTGTAGGCACTGACGTTTAATCTCGATTGTGAGATTATCTCCAATGCACCGAGAATTGGGGGCCTGCTGAAACTAATTGAAAGAGCACGATAAATACGAACTTTTCCGATAAAACACGATGGAAACTAATTATGACTACATCTGTACTTATTTCTTTGTCTTTTTTCAATATGTTTTATGTGGTGTTCAATGAAGAGTATTTGTATTGTATTGTATCGCTCGGTCCCTTTTACCTACTTGTATCGGCAACAACCAATATTTTCGATAGATTTCGATGGCGAGAACTGCTCTCGTAAACTCATGGTAATGGTAGGTGGTAGATACACTGGTTCAGGTCGTCTTGCCAACCTTCTTGAAAATGAAAATGACAATGAAAATGAAAATCTTTATTTTGCAAGTAGGCCACACGGGCTCTTTCACATGTCTGAATCTACCAGCGCTTCGAAAGCTGACATGTGCTGAGAAGAAACTCAGCAGTAAATCTTTTTTCAACTTTAACATTACATTTTAGCTAAAACTGACATAAAAAGTGCAACAAAATAATTATAATAAACAACTAATAATAGATATGTATAGTCTCTGCGTCTGGACAAGTAAATGTTAGTGTCTGAAATGTATAAAGTCTCTAAGGGTCATAAAAATAAGATTGATCTGACCTATCTCCGTTTGTAGCTAGGTTTCAACCTGTGTTCTGTGGTTTCAACTTAATGGCAATTTTGGGCCAAAGGATGCTCGGTATGCAGTAGAAGTGACTAGCTTAAACTCATATGAGCTAGGTTTAAGTTTTGGATCGTGTCGTCATATATTTTAGTAAATTATCTATTATTTACCGAATCAAGAAATTATGAATTGATGTATGGGCGATCTCTACTTTTCCTTACCAGTATTCACCATTGTACCTTACCTACTAAGAAATGGAATTGAGGAAAGTAAGAACTCATTTTTTTTAAAACTGCGGCGCTGTTGAAGTTATATATTTTAAAATGCCAGTGCCCATAAATTGTCGTTAAACTTTATTCGAAATGGAGAAATAATGAAGAAATTAAAGAGTACTAGCTTCTGCTTGTGACTTCGTTCGCATGGAATTTCCCTATTAACAAAACCAAAAAGATACGTATATTTCATATCGGTCAAGCCATATTTGATTTTTGTATGTAACAGATTTGTGGTTAAAGGGGTTTTCCATGGAACAAAAACTCAGTCTCAAGAACAATCATAAAATCCAAATGTATTCACGGTAGGTTGGTACATATAGCTTTTAGAAAAAGAATACCCTGTAATGTAGGCAAGGTACCTATATCTTATTTACACTTTTTACCATTTCCTAAAATTGTATTTTAAGGAACGGCCGCAAGAACTCATTAAGATCAACTACGTTATTCTCTTACAAATCTTGTCACTCATTTTTTCGTCCGACAATCATAAATTGACCTGCACGCTCGTAGACATTATGCGGAGTTACATACCTACAACCGTGGTCGCCTGCTCCAAAACACAACCAAGGTCGATGACACGCACGTACACGTAGTTTATACCCACTCAAGTTAGGCTCGCCGTCGAGATCATGAACGAAGTGTCACAAGAGAATCACACCCAAGGAAAACAATTTGAAAATGTCCGCGAAGCCAAAATAATTTAATTCAGTTTAGCAGAAGCCAGGTATGCCTTTGTTCAATTTTGTGAATTAATATCAGTTATTATAAAATTATTCAGTTGTTCCTCGAGAACTAACCGTCAGCGTGCCGACGCTCAACAATTTTTAAATCCGTGTTTTTAGGGTTCCGTAGCCAAATGGCAAAAAACGGAACCCTTATGGATTCGTCATGTCTGTCTGTCTGTCCGTCTGTATGTCACAGCCACTTTTTTCCGAAACTATAAGAACTATGCTGTTGAAACTTAGTAAGTTGATGTATTCTGTGAACCGCATTAAGATTTTCACATAAAAATAGAAAAAAAATAGTATATTTTCGGGGTTCCCCATACTTAGAACGGAAACTCAAAAAAAAAAAACATTAAACCCATACGTGTGGGGTATCTATGGATAGGTCTTCAAAAATGATATTGAGGTTTCTAATATAATTTTTTCTAAACTGAATAGTTTGCGCGAGAGACACTTCCAAAATGGTAAAATGTGTGTCCCCCCCCTGTAACTTCTAAAATAAGAGATGATAAAAACTAAAAAAAAAAATATGATGTACATTACCATGTATACTTCCACCGAAAATTGGTTTTAACGAGATCTAATAAGTAGTTTTTTTTAATACGTCATAAATCACGGAACCCTTCATGAGCGAGTCCGACTCGCACTTGGCCGCTTTTTATTTAATTCCATCTCTGATTATCAATGGGAAAGTTTCATGAAAATCAAAATGCGGTTTAAATGATATATTATGAAGTAAATGTAAAACAAAAGCAAGCAAAAAAATATATAGTTGGTTGAAATGTCTGGTTGGGCGGTTGGTAATAGACGGATAATCCTTAAGTTATATAAACGCGACTACAATGCAATTTCCCTCTGACATTAGACTTATAGGTATACTTACTTGTGTTCAAAACAGTTTTCTCCTCAAATGAGAATGGTAACCACAAACGCTCCACGTATGCCTGACGAATATTGCGTCGCAGTGAAGTGCAATGCAACATGAAAAGCAGTTCCATTTAGGCGTTTTAAGCATCTATTTTGGTTCTTTACCTATAAATATGTAATGACTAAAGATGAAATTAATAAAAAGTTTATGTATGGAATTAAGGAATGTTTTTTTAAGTTAAATAAAGTTAAATTAATAAACCTTACATTGAAAGGCTACGTCGCGTCCGTTATGTTTAAAATGCTCACGTTTTTATTGAATTTGCTAAAATAACATATTTCTGCATCCAACGGCTACGTGTTTCAATTTTAAATTGTTTAAGAACTTTTAATTATAATTTGAACAAACCTTGTAACGATAATAAAAAATACAATGTGGTATTAACTGGAAAAACGCGTTAAGAACATGTCGGGCTAAGCCAATGTAGGCTTGGGGGTTCTGTAGCCTTTGTTTTGGGGTTGGGCGGGGGGGGGGGGGGACTGGGAGACTGGTATTTTGGTATGGTTAGGTCATCAGTATGACGCCCTTTTATCCATACCATCGGCGCGTCCCAGTTTTACAATAAGATCCACAGACGCAAAGTTCACGCCTAGTGAGCCGATTGCTACAGACGGTGCTGGCTGAACAGCTCAGGGCCCTAACATGCATGACACAAAGATAAGATAGATCGTTTTATCTCTAAGTGCGTCTCTCTCACACTAGTGCCGACGAAACAGATAGTCATAGAGATAAACTGGTTTAATTTATCTTTGTGGCATGCTTGTTAGCGCCGTAGCATTATGCTGAGCCGGTGACCGATTCACTGCCGCAATGACACACGTCCCTCGCCTTTTCTTTCTTTCTAAAAGTTCGTATTGCGTGATTGTACCTACAAATACTGCTGAATTTACTTTAGAGGGGGACGATAAAAAGATTTTAAGAATAACTCAACGAATGACTTTCAAAATGTATCAGGAGGAAATTGCTATTTAGGGGTTAATCAAATCCATTTTTCAGTTTCCAGTTTTCAGAAACATGAGCGTTTGAAAGTTTCGTTCAAAAGTGATGGAAACGGACGCTAACAAACCATTTTTATAAACGTGTCAATAAACAACCGCTTCAAACTACTTAAAGAACTAAAGCTCAAAGTTAAGGAACAAAGTACCCACCTTTGAGCTTTATTTCATTACGGAGAAGTTCGAAGTTAAGTAATCTTGTATCTTAACTTTAAGCTTTATTTCTTAATGAAGTTAGTCACGTTTGAAATTTATTGATACAAATATGTATTCAATAGTACATTGTGCATCTAGGGCCGTAAGAAGGGGATAACTAACGAGAGTCTGTTAGAAGCCCGATGCCGTAGGTGAGGGCTTTTAATGACTCGAGTTTGTTATCCCCTTACTGCCCGTGATACACACAATGTTTTTCATCACATTTGCGAGGAAATGAAATAAAAATTTGACAAAAAAAGTATATATATTTATTTTATTCCCATTTTACACTGTGAATAGCTCCTCTGCTGCACTGGGGGTGAAGAAATAGCATAGAATGCGTGCAGATGCTTATCATCCTGGCATGTCGTAAAATTCGATTAAGGGACGGGTCCTCTCCAACATGGTGGACTATCTGTATGGGCGATGGGCTGATCACCTGTCACCATACGGTTCATCATACCATCTTAGGACTAATTAATCGAACGTGGCCACAAGTAGTCTTGTGGCTCTGCCCATCCCATTAGGGATTTCGGGCGTGATGCTATGTATGTAGGTATGTTACACTGTAAATTACCATCAGGTGGATAGAATTAACTGTACGTTGCGATCAGCGCGGGGCAGCTCCGCCGGCTTGCGGCTCGCCAAGCAGCTCCGCCAACGTGGGGCACGCACTGCCCGTGGGAGTTCGAAACCATACAAAATCCATAACTCCCTAGGTAGTTATGGATTTTGTATGGTTTATAACTCCCGCTGACGGCGGGGCCCGTAGAGGAGTTAAACCGGCTATAGCTGCTCTCCCGTCCCCAGTTCCATCAGTGTTTTTGTAATAGTATAGTTTAATTTGGTGGTGGTCAAAAAGGTGGTGTGATAAAAATAAAATATTTTTCTTTCTTTCTTTCTTTCCATCACTAGTGGCCTGTGTCCAGCAGACTCGTGTATCTCAAGATACCATATATCATTTATTTTTATACAGCTCAATTCAATAAGAGCCTTTGAGTGTGGATCATTCATTTACTTTGATGGATGAGACAGGTCCTCAATTAAGTCGTAAGACGCACACCGCTTTTTGTTCCTTTTATCCGTATGTGATTGATTGCATTTAGTTTTGATAACTATAAAAACATTTCAGAATTACGAAATTTTTAGCCCGAATCTTTTCTTTGTTCTACAAACATACTTAATTCTATCAGTTGTTACATAAAAGGGTAACGTGTCATGGATAGGTGTGAACGAACTAATACAAAGTCACTCATGAGTTTATGTGAACAAATGAGGCGAACAATGAGATGAATTGGTTTGAACTGGGCTCTATGTTGGACGTAAAGCAAGCAGTGTCGTCCGCTGAGTTAACATTTACACTCTGACCACCTCTCAATAGGGATTTAGCTGTAACCTGTGACTTATTATTTGATCCGTTTATGTGATCCATTTTAGCGCCATTCAACTCTTTCATTGTGTATATTAAAAACCGTTCAAGCACCTATTAGCTAAGGGACCCTAAAAATGAAAAATAAAAAATATTGTAAAATTTAACACGGTGTAACTTTTTGATTTAAGTGACATTTTTTACATTTTGTATGCCCTTCTGCAAATACATGACTAAAATAATGTTAAGTTGTTAATTCATAAGTAAGCAATATCTAAACGTGTTAGAAATTGAACGCATTATGAAACCATGAAGTACGTGAAATAATTTGCGGTAACGGATAGCAGGTCAACAAATTAATTACCTATTCATACTGGGAAGAGCTATTCAAACTGTTGCTTTCTCGGTTAGAATTGAACCCAATTCAAATTGACAAATCAGGATTACCAACATCAGGAAATAATCTCTTGAAAAGTTCACGTTATTACGAGGCACATCGCTCTATTATACATTATGTATAATTAACCGACAGCGGGGCACTATGCTACCACGCTCTATATGGGATATACTACTTCATCTTACTCTTACACCTCTGTTTTAATAAATACGTTTGCGAGGCGTTCATAATATTCCTAATGTAATATGTGCATTGATAACTCCTTCCAGGCTTGTTAGAGTAAATCCTGCAATCAAATTTCAACTCAGCGAATTCATAAGCCTTGCAGACGAAGCGCTTCAGGCAGGCTTTACTGAGGAATCTATTCGTTAGCAAGTTTCATTAGTCATACCTAATAACCCGGAAGCCCGTTGATATAAATCATGTTATTGGAGGATAGGTATAAATCACTGTATATACGTGATTGGAATTTGGGATGACGCCGGTAAAAACTCGTTATCACAACATCGTTCATGTTTTATTGCGTGCCTATTTGGAATATCTGCAATAAGCAAATGCAATATATGGGCAAAACGTTTTAAGTATTTCACGTTCATCCTTATCATTTTATAAAGGTGGAACGGTATGGAGTGTATAAAACATTGAAATATATAGTAAGGAACTGCTCAAAGCAATACTCGCGATTCTTACTTTTGAGATGTCAGAACGCGAATCTGACACCATCGCACGTTCAGTCGCATGGCAACCACCGTCCTTGACACCCGTTTAAGTGACTATTATAATTAAGTATCTAGTACAATTCCACAACCTGTGAGACAGCACCACCGACCCCACCGTCCACAATGATATGATAGCGTGTGAATCAAGAAATAACTATTAGGGTTATGTTTATAATATTCGTTATTACAATTAAATAAAAACTTTAGAGACTTAGTTTAAGTATATTGTATGTCCGTGTTGGATAAACTGTTGGAACGAATTATTTATTTTATCAAATTTAGACTTATGTATGTGTCTTAGTCCAGAACAACATAAACGAATTTGGGACCACAAGGATTTATAACCTGACGAATTGCAGGCGATACCACCTAAAGCCTACACCTGTAACTACGTCGATAGCGTCTTGACTTGTGCCACTTGCTTGCACACATTTAGGAACAAACTTCCCAGAGCCCATGAATGAAGAAACCAGTTGACTTGATAAGACTGATCGAAAACGAAAGCGGCCAGGATTCATCATTATCATCAATCAAGTTTATACAAAAGGCGATAAAGACTTCCAACCCTTGAATGTTAACCAATTTTGACCAATTTTTGATAGGTCAGTCAGAACAAAATCTGGGTCTATACGTTTTTTAAATATTGATAAAGATCAAAAATCTCAAATAATCACCGAAATTAGTTTTGTATGAGAATATTGAAACAACAAGAAAACTGAATTTGTTGATTATACTGAAAAAATCAAAACGACCTAGATTTTGTTCTGACTGACAACCTATCAAAAATTTCTCGAAATCGGTAACATTTAAGGGGTCAAAATCGTTATCGCCTTTTGTATAAGCCATAGGCAAAAAAGGAGTGCTCATAAGCATTTAAAATTTCAACTTGCTATCTCTTGACAGTTTTTGACTGAACAGACGGACATAGTAGATTCGGTAACTAAATTTCTTTATTTTATAGTCTTTAATTCGACATTTTCTCTATATTATTACATAATTTTATAAAGTTAATATTCCAGTCTTCTTCACTAACAGGGTCTTATGGCTTTTATAGAGATATGGCAGATCATTTAGGATGAAATATTAAGAGGATTTGCTTCCAACGTCTAATATTTATCATGTGAATGTAAGATATTTTCCTCACAAATTTTACAAAGGCTGGAGACTAAAATATTTCGAACGCAATAAAGGTAAAGGTACTTGAAGTATGCTAACGAGACATTGTTATACGTATTTAAAACAAGAGTAAAAATCAGCCGCGCAATTTACATGAAAAATAAATTGTCGAGATTTTTATTTATATATTTAGCATCGTGTTTAATGTTTATTTTAAGAAGCTGACTGTACTATAGATTGAAAGACTACAAAGGCTCCAATTTCAATTAGCTTTCTCTTTATAAATCCCCGTCAAAAATGAGTCTTAAATTAGAAAAGTGTTTTGATTGTTTTCTAAGTAAACGATCAAGAAAAAAAAGCGTTTATATGCAAGAATGTATCAAAAAGATTGAACGGGAACAAGGGAGTAATATATCAAGATACGCGGATTTGCGCAGACACATGCGATCAGTTATAAATGTTCAGAAAAGGCACAGCTTGCGTGGCAGGTCGGTGCAACACGGATTTTTTAAATGTGTCTTCATTTAGAATTAGTAAATAAATTTATAATTCTGTACAATGTAACCATTTGTGGCAGATTTTTGCGATTTTGGCAGATTCTGCTATCGAATCTTCACTTTGGCACATTATGTTGACGAAGGTGTTGTGAAAATATTTTTGCCAAATTTCACTTGCCAAAAAACTATTCGCAGTAGTTTTATTTCCCAAACGAATCTTTAGGATATTTACATTTCGTATTTTATTCATTTGGTAAATTATCATTTGGCATCATTTTGCTTTGTCATGGGTAGGTTAGGTTATGGTTAACTCGCGTCCCTTACGTAAGTACTTATTTGTCAAACATTATGAACTAATGATTTTTTGCCAAATGATAATTTCAGTAAAATAGTTTGGGATCTGATACTTTTGGAAAAGTTTCTGCCCGTACATTAGTAATCCGTTGGCGAAATACAATTACCTACAGTTTTCTTCCAAACTGGTGGTAGATCATTCCTTGACCATAAGAGCTTGCAAAAGCCTAAATTGAATAAAGATATTTAGACTTTGACTTTACAAGTTACAAGCATTTATGCAATAGGCACCACTTCATTCAATTCATAGAAGGCATTATTGTGTGGCATATTTATGGCATGTTTCTTAAGAGTGTTCGGCAGGTTTTGGTAGATGGGCAGTAAGTGTATAGTAGATTCCCTATTTTCCCAATGGTAACACTGATTGTCTACCTTTTTAGTATAAAAATAGCTTTACTTTTGTGTTTTCCTTTCGTCATTATTAGAATAGAATAGAATGTAATAGAAATAATTAATTTCGCATAAAATTACAATACGCTTTTTCTTAATAAAATAAACCCTTACAAACTAGAGAACAAAGTAATGCAATAATGGCATCCACTCAGCATAATGATATTCCACCGAGTGGGGGCACAACGCTGGTTAATTTAATGATAAGTAAGGATTCCCGAAACACCATCTTCATAAAGTATAAAATTACAATTCATACCTAGTGACTCGTCTCGGCTTTGCATGGGTGTATAGTACACGTCTTCGTCAAGAAAATTTCCAATCGACGGTGAAAAATTTCATCGAATTACGTTAATTAAATTAAAAGTTGGTTTTACAATATTTAAATTACAATAAAATGTAAGTATTCTTCAACGATAAATATTTTGAAGGGGTACTTTTTTATAGTAGGTACTTATTGCAGATAGTCAAAACGTCCTCAAGCATGTTCCAAAATAAATAAGATTTGCAAAGAAGTTCGAGCATTATACAGTTGAAATTAAAAGATATCTCGAAAAAGCGGCGACAGTTGTTAAAAAAAGTGCAAATTGTCTGTGGCCATTCGTTTTTTAATTAGTGCGGAATGTGGACTCATTGACGCGGGAGAGCGGTACATAAAGGCTCGGCACACTGCGAGCGCGGCAGCGTGCGACTTTCCGCCAACAATGCAACATAATGGTCGCATTGTGACCAGGCCTTTAAAGTTCGAGCGCACGTAGCCCCGTTCCATTCAGCCTTATTATATTACTTAGAAACCTCATTATCAAAGTAATAATAAAGTATATCTAAAGGACTTATTTCATAGTAATACTGTTATATTAGGAATTAAGAAATCTCGTCAAATTTATTACATGAACTCTATGAAATGTATTGAATTTTGTTGGTACAGTATTCTGTTTAGCTTAATTTCGTATTTTTCATTCCAAATAATGGCACGAATATTGATAATATTACTTAGTACCTACACCTTTTAAGAAGTACTTAAGTAATATTGGCGCAAGTCCTTCTTAACAACTTTCGATATGAGTGCGGGTCAATTATAACATTAGCAAGTACTAAAGTCTGTTCGGCGAGAGTTGATAAATATTATGATATCGTTTCGAAATTGCGACTGTCGCTTAGCTATCGCAAACTGTATGACGGGCGTCGTTTATCGCCGCGCGTACGCGTTTCGTGGTACGAGGGACGCAGATGTTGCCAAGTGCGGTGTACAACGGGCGGACGGCGGCGAAAAATATATATTTGTTTTGTTCATAAACACAATCGCCATATTTTAAATTAATGTCTTATACATGTGCGCGTCAAATGTCACATAAATCTGCACTGGCCGAAAAGAAACGAAACAGATATTTTTTTATCTATGACACATGTTTAAAACGCCTTGAGTATGGATATGATGTGTCTTGTGTCTTTCTATATTATGTCATTGGCTTCGAGTGTGTCGTTTGGGTGTTCGCGTGTTGCTTTCTGTTTAATACAGTTACGTTATTCAATAATAATATTCAATGAAAAAAATACAAAAAATCCCTTTATTTTTTTTATTATCATCGATAAAATAATTAGCGGGCCGCTATTTGTAATGTGTTAAGAAGCCCTCACTTTTTACTTTTTTTATCAACTCTCGGACCTTACTACTTACTAAACAAAGGACTTAGACCTTACTAAATAAAGATGTTTTAAACATCCTCGCTGTTCTTCGTTGGCCATCCGGTTTCACAGACACTTCTCTGTTTCAATCAACTACTGATGCTGTTTGCTGTGAACAAATATGTTACTGAAACCAAGGGTTAGCATTATGCATTAGCATCGTGCTATGCAAGGGCATTATTTTCTCAAAGCTTTATCTCTATTCTTCGCAAATTTTAAAATTTTCATTGCATATATATGTTCTGGGATATAAACTATCTATCTACACACCGATTTTCATGTTAATCCCTTCGCCAGACATGATTGAGTAACGAATATTCAAATGAGTACTAATACTTCGCATTTATTATATTTGTAGGATATTTGCGGGGGCGCTGGTTTATTCTGATCATTAACTTAAACCTCACATGTAATATCTTTTAATCGACTGTATGCATCATCCAATAATTTTCGATCCCTGTTTTATTAAACTTAACTGTACCTTTATTAAAGGCGGTCTCATAATACAAATTATTTGGGTTGCTATAAAACTTATTAAGGGGCTCGTAAACGGGCAAGTTTTTCGGCAATAGGCATGTTTCCTGGGTAAAAAAATCAATAATTATAATTCTTCCATCAGTTAGATTATCAATAAATATTGAACACGTATGTTTTGTTTTATCAAATTAATCAAAATTGACTAAGATAACGCGCATCAAAGTTCGGGAGTGAGGGCTAATGACGTCACTTCATGGTAAATGGTAAAACGTGTGCAAAGTCGTGACTTCACGCGGAACTTTAACGTACTATATCTTCGTGATTTTTTGTTTAATTGACAAAATAAATAATACGTTTTCAATAGTTTATGATAATTATAAATGACGGACTAAATAGTTTTTTCAGGAAACTAGCCTATTTATTGCTGCAATTCGGGCTACCCTCAAAAGTCTACATTTAAAATTTTTACACCCATTAGTGATGTAATTGTAGTTGTGAATTGCAGCAAAAATTGCCGAAAAACTAGCCAGTTTACGAGCACGTTTTAAAGATTGTCGTTTTATGCGATGCATCTCGCAAATGTTTCTGAGGTGTGTTCTACTATCTCAAGTAGAACGAAATATTCAAACACCATGGTAACACTGCAGAGAGCATAGATTTGTTTCACTCAGCCGTGACAGACGAGAGGTCGTTTGCGCTCCAAATGGTATGCAGTTTAGAACATGACCATTGGGAGTTGAGGGATGTTTCCGACGTGTGAAGTGGAAACAAAAGAAATCTGCATTTTGGCACAGCTATGCAAAATAAGGCTTGAGGCTATAAATACCAATTCACGGCACAATACTACCTAATATAAATTAGTTTAAGAAAAACCAATATAATTTGACATATAAAGTGGCACCGTGAGCTTAACTTTGCGGTTGTAAAACTGTTATCCCGATACATCAACATAGGTCGCGGTCATTATACCAACACCGCAAATAAGTTTGTAATCGGAAAACGCCCCATATCTCCGCCATTATGAAAAATTTCGAAAAACCGAATCCACAAAACAATTCCATATAATTATCGAATCTACTCACAAAATTTCCAGAGAAGCGGTTGAGAAATGAGACCGTAAAGTAGAGGAGAATAAATGGACAGCCGCCTGACATATGAAAGCATTTTTGCCCCTGTTGAAACTGAGATGTTCCGCTCGCTTCGCTCGCTCGGTCGATTATTGGGCTTATAAAAATCTGTTTACGAGGTAAAAATTGATGGCTGAAAATACATAAAAACTTAAAAAACTTACGCGTTACTGGGTCCAATTCGAAACGGTGTCACGTTAATTTAAAAATGTCTAAACTTCAAATAAGAAACGTCAAACTCGGTTTTGTATAGCACAAAGCTGTCAAAATCAAGTTCGACCGTTCTTATTTTAAATTTAGTGACTTTTAAATTTAGCGAAAACACTTTGGAATTGGCCCCACTGTTAAGATGTAAGTTCTAGTCAGAAGAGAGGTCAAATTTCGGCTTAACAGTTTCTAGTGAAGGTTGGTCAAGCAGTCAGTACGCGTTGACCCGATCTTGGCGGGGGCACTACAGAACTGTAATGGTACCTACGTGGCAATGATACTGTTAACTGGCACTCTGCCCACACCACTGAAATCACGAAGTAGAGCTTTATACGACGTTGTTGTGTGGTGCCTATCGTGCTTTAAGAGATTTGCAAAGTATATTATTAAAGTTCAAAACTTTATATAGATCGTCTCTAGATTAAAAACTTAACCTACCTGAAACTATTTTATAGGTTACTGAATAATTATGTCTTTAAGGAGGTTGTTAAGTAGTATTTAAATGTACAACTTAATGTATGCTTATATTATAGCGCAAAACGTTTTAAATTTAAACAATGATTCATTTAAATTAAACCGTTTAAATGATCAAAGCAAATGCAATAATAAATTTAAAATTACAATTTGTATAGATTCAAACTATGATAATAATATCAGTTTGTTTTTATATATGATAGGTAATAGATAACTAGCTAAGTAAACATAAGCTAGGTTAGATCGCTTTGAAACATTTGATTTAAGATCTAGTGAATCTATTCGTACCTACATCAGAATAATACACTACGCTTTATGTTTGTTAATGTCTAGAAATTCGAAATCGCACGTCCCTTCTACTCTGTCTAGTTTGAAAAGTGTGAGAGATAGGTTTGAATCCATTTTAAAATTCATGTTTCTGATGACCTTACAACTGATCCAAATAACAGTTTTAGAATTTATGAAGGGACTTGGTATTCACAAGCAATATAAATACTGAATTATTAAAAAGAAATGTATCTTTCATAATTGAAATTGAAAAGCAGATTACTGAATAGGTACCAAAAATGGCCTTTCCAAATCCTTGATTGAAAGGCTCACTTAACTATACTAAATCAATTTCGTTGTAATTAAAAAGTATTGTCAAGAATAAAAGACCAAAAGCTGGTTCTTAATAAGACCTCCAAACAGAATTCGACAACTTTTATTGGCTCTTAAAAATATAAGTTAAAAGCAGAAGCGCGAGCGGGAAGCGATCTCATATTTGGTCGTGAGACGTCTTCTAAGAATAGTTACATTTCTTAATATTACGTAGTTATAGTACATTGTGCATCTAGGGCCGTAAGAAGGGGATAACTAACGAGAGTCTGTTAGAAGCCCGACGCCGATAGGCGAGGGCTTTTATGACTCGAGTTTGTTATCCCCTTACTGCCCGTGATACACACAATGTTATTCATCACATTTGCGAGGAAATGAAATAAAAATTAGACAAAAAAAAGTATACATATTAATTTTATTTCCATTTTACATCGTGAATTACCATCAGGTGGGTGTTCATAAACTGAGCGTACGTTGCGATCAGCGCGGGGCAGCTACGCCGGCTTGCGGTCGCGCGCCCCGCCGGCTGCGGCTCCCTAGCAGCTCCACCGACCTGGCGCACTTAACTGCCCGCGGGAGTTCGAAACCATACAAAATCCATAACTCCCTGGGGAGTTATGGATTTTGTATGGTTTATAACTCCCGCTGACGGCGGGGCCCATAGAGGAGTTAAATCGGCAATAGTTGCTCTATACGCTAGCGTATAATAACACCCTTTCCGAGCAAGTGTGATGAAAAGAATATTAAATGACACAGTCGAATATTTCAAATTATGTGTCTGTTCCTACAGTATCCATATACATCCTCTGATGTTCCCGCTGCTCTGAATTATTGCTTCTCGACATGTATATTTTTCACAACCACTGTTTACTTTTCAAATACTCGATTATCTCAAAAAGCGCCCCGCTATTTCTCAAACGCTTCGGATCCTGCCAGCCTGCGACCAAGGCCAGTTATACGGTCGCGTCACATAGAAGAGCGCTGATGACTATACGTTATATGGCCGTCGGCTCTTTTTCCGTGACGCGAACCACTCAATACAACCAATCACGTTAAATGACAACAAAATTTGTGTTAATCGTTTTAAAATAAAGTTTATCTACACCCATATCATAAAACCTCCATTGGTTAATCAAAAACCGTAGGAAATGACCACCATTTTGACAACCAATTAGGAAAAACCAGTGCTGCGATGAAGAAATAACATGACTTCTTTATCGTTTTTAGTAAAGAAATGAGATTAAATTTGGAACAGCTGTCAAACTCAAGTGGGTCTCTATTCTAGTATCCATAGATATTAAAACAGTTATTGATACGAAACGTCAATTCAGTATGTTTTTTTTAATATAAACTGCACAATATTTGATCTCGAGTGACGTGAGAATAGAGACTTCATCCGTTTGTCTATGATTAAAAAAAAAATGGTCATGACGGACGGCCGCCATTACGTTGACGTTTTGCTGAACGAAAGTAGAATTTTGTTGAATTGAATAGAAAAAGTTGTTTGTAATTTACATTTTAGTTGAAAATATGAATAGTAAGTAGTCTTCTCGGAGTGTGTGTGATGTGAAAATGCGCCGGATATCGGAAATATGCAGCCACGATTGCAACAAATAACTTGTTGCCAGAAAATATTGTTTCTGAACCCATCATGGAGGAATTATAATATGTGTGTAGATAAAGTTATGTATGCAACTCTGCATAATTTGGCCTTAAAACACACGTGCGATCTTATTATGAAACTCGCTAAAAGCTCGTTTCATAAAACCGCACTAGTGTTTTAAGGCCTATCATTATGCAACAGTTGCATAAACTACTATTTAATTATCAACGTACTCGAATAATATTACCTTGTTTGTTTTGATTTAAACCGTTGTTAGAGTTCAACTATTCAGATTATCAACAGTATCAGAGACCTTTGTAATCTAGAAAATATTATTTGGAAGTCTAAAGATATTATTGTATTTCATGTCAATTGCAACACTTGTCGGATAAATGACACTATAAGACTCCATTATAAATATTACTAAAAACAGCCAATATAAACGACACCAACTATTGCAGTATTACTTTGAATCATATCTGTATGGATGTTTGAATGCTTGGTAAACAATCACGATTATCAGCTGAACAGATTTGGATGAAAATTGGTAAGTATGCAAATAGTTTGCATCCCGGATTTTTTGTAGTTCTTGAGGATATAAAGGCGAACACGGACGAACTTTTGAAAACGGCCATATAAAAATTCTAAGCCTCACTTGTCAATCGCTCGTGTCTTAAACTAAATCCAAGGCAGAAATTAAGTTGTTTTTAGTAGCTAAATAATCATAATTAGGCTCCTTTCTACCACTTGGAAGCTGGAAGGAACCAACACGTATTCGTCCGATTTAGAGATAGAGTACGGTACGGGATACGGTATCCATTAGTGTTGGGCAGGACATGAAATTAAAACGAGGTGGTACAATGTCCTACCTCAAATGAGGCGAGGTACTACGCGGAGCTTAAACCTCGCTCTCCTGTCAGCGTATCACACATTGTACGTAACGGACGGCGCTCGTTGTCCCACTCACACTCTGAGTTACTCGCTACGTTGTCTATGCTGCGCTATCATCTATTTCGCCTCACTCGCATGATTCGCTCGGTTCGTCTTCTATCAGTAGGACATGAACCTTGAAGTGGGACATTTTTACGAAGTGAAGTGTTGTGACAATCTAACAAAGTGAGTGTGACATTTGAGGTGCCTCATGTATAAGTAACTCAACACTAGTATCCATTCTCCATTATTAATAAACTTTAAATAGGTGTCAAGGGATTTGATGAAAATGTATTGAGAAGTAGTCTGACATCCGAGGGTTAAATTTGCAAAAAGACAGCAGTTCTTAAAGGACTACGCGGACGAAGTTATTGGCTTATAAATAATAAAATAACTTCATAATTCAGACCAGAGTCAAAGTCCTCTAAAATGAAATTTAACTCACCTCCACGTATTCACATCATATCGTTAGTAAAATCACGTATCAAACTTATTATAAATTATAATTAACTGGGTATTTACTTGGGACCTGAGATAGGTCAATAGTAGAGGTTAAAAACTGGGAGAATTTTGACTCTTAACTTAACACACTCGAGTTTAGGCTGACGAACCTTTATGAACGAAAATATTTATTTGTGGCCGTCCAAATAAAAAGGGACCTTATAGCGGCTAGTGGCTAAGCTGTTCTTGTCCTTGCTATTATACAAATAGCATTACACCAAAAACCAGAATAGCATTTATGCCAGCTGCCATAAGGTGCTTTTTAATTTGGACGGCCACATTATTGCAGTTCATATGGTAAAATTAAATTCACGGCTAAAACGACGTGTGCTTCATTTATTATATTATTAAATTTTATAAAAATACTTAGTTTTTCTCGTGAAATTCGGCCGCCTGAACTTGGTCATTGCTGTTGTTTCTGGAATTGCATTTCCCCGCAGTAAAAAGTAGACCACGTCACTCTCCAATACTCCTTACTATTTCTGCTATGTTATTCTCTTAACTTTCGTCGCTCATTACATCGAAAATCATAAATAGGCTCGCCAGGGAACTTGGTGACGAGGTGTTATTTAAGATAATCACACTGTTATGAAAAAAAACAAATCTATCTGCTGCTCCATTTTATCGTGAAAGTAGAAAAAATCAACACACCATCTTTCGCATTTATAATAATTATGATCCTATCGTACTAATATTGTAAATGCGAGAGTTTGTGTGTGCGTGCGTGCGACGTGCCTGCGTGTTTGCGTGCGTGATTTCGTGAGTGAGTACCAGCTCGGTAATGGCTGAACGAATTTTCACAATAAGGTATATACTTAGTTATTTCAGGTCCTGGAATCAGACAGTACTTTTTGAATCGAAAAGTGCAATAGTTCCCGAGAGAGTTACTATAAACGAACTCTACGCGGACGAATTCGCGGGCATAAGCTACTATTTAGTGAATCAAAAGCATTTTCTATTTACGCGATTGTTGGAATCGATTAAGATAAATTATGCAAGGCATTTTATCGTCTAAAGTTCTCTAAAACCTTAGGAAAAACGGCAAATGAATCCAGCCAAGCAGAAGTCAATATATCATACCTATATGACACTAAATTGGCACACTTTCCCTTGACACCATAAGTCAGGATATCCCGCAGAGGCGTCTGGGTGCCGGATCATGTTCTACCAATAAATCAAAGGGGGGTATACTTGATGGCCGGAAAATGTGATTTAGGAACAATACCGGAATATGTTATAGCAAAGGTACTTAATATACTTTATCCAATGATATAGCTCGTTCAAAAAATAGATGCCGCTTCAGATAAATGCTGTGAACTAACATATAATAGTTGAAGGATGGTCGTAATTGAATAAAGGATTGCGAGTATCTTGGCTTTTCCTATACCTAAATTTGATAGATTGTGAATAGGTTTTATGTTACTACAATTTAAGAAAAAAAAGATATTTATTCGCCAGAATAACTAAAATGTATATAATGTAATGATATAAAAAGAAAAATACATTAAAGTTCTCGGAGCAGAACCAAGAAGAATAAAAATTAGATCAGTACAATATCAAAAAACCATGAACTAATGTTTACAAATACAGATGCCAAAAATATTGCAAAAATTAAATAAGCGGAAACTTTGTTCGATCATACATACCTACATACATGTACATCACAGATTCACTCTTAAACATGCTGAGTTTTTTGCTCCTATTTCACTGAGAAAAAAATACTGTACTGACATACGTAATTCTGGATGCCACGTACGTAATTCTGGAGAAAAACGTACCTAACGTAAGTAGAGACTCGGCTACATAGATAATGTTGCGGGCTACATAGATAATGTTGCGGACTACAAACGCCTGTATATGTTTTTACATTACCACGTAACAATCAACATTATTTCGGATGCTTCGACATTATTTGGACTTGGCTGCGAATACATTACGGTAATGCAGGTATAGCATCAAAATTTTTGTCAGTGTTTGCAGTAATTTGCGACCAACTTTAATAATACTATATTGGTAGATTCATACATGTGAAAGAGCCCGTGGGACATACAAAATAAATATTTTCATTTCAATAGGGAATAATTATATAGGAGTAATCGTATTGTAATTTTTGCGAACGTTCTTCAATCCAAAAAGCAGTTGCCTTTTATTTTAATTTAATTTCCCTTATAAAGAAACCTAACGGATTCTAGATTTCTCGATACTGAATTCGGTTTTAGTGAGATGCTGACAAAGCACCTCCCAGTACGAGTCGACATTCTGACAGACCTGACTCAATTATAATTCCACCCTGATAAATCCTTCAGCACTTGAAATGACACCACTTGTTCGTGTCACACGCACCTAGAGTGAAAGGGATGGAATGCGCAATTAAATCGTTTAGCTTTGTCGTTTACAAAGGGTTTGGAATATTGTTTGATTTGTTGGCATTATGTGATATAAATATATACTTTTTAATTTTACCGACATTGTCGCTCGTGCATTTAATTTTACCCCTTATTTTTTTAATGTTACTCCTTGGCTTTTGAATGTGTTATAGATGTCAAAAAAACTTTTATCTACACCCATATCATAAAACCTCCATTGGTTAATCAAAAACCGTAGGAAATGACCACCATTTTGACAACCAATTAGGAAAAACCAGTGCTGCGATGAAGAAATAACATGACTTCTTTATCGTTTTTAGTAAAGAAATGAGATTAAATTTGGAACAGCTGTCAAACTCAAGTGGGTCTCTATTCTAGTATCCATAGATATTAAAACAGTTATTGATACGAAACGTCAATTCAGTATGTTTTTTTAATATGAACTGCACAATATTTGATCTCGAGTGACGTGAGAATAGAGACTTCATCCGTTTGTCTATGATTTAAAAAAAAAAATGGTCTTGACGGACGGCCGCCATTATGTTGACGTTTTGCTGAACGAAAGTAGAATTTTGTTGAATTGAATAGAAAAAGTTGTTTGTAATTTACATTTTAGTTGAAAATATGAATAGTAAGTAGTCTTCTCGGAGTGTGTGTGATGTGAAAATGCGCCGGATATCGGAAATATGCAGCCACGATTGCAACAAATAACTTGTTGCCAGGAAATATTGTTTCTGAACCCATCATGGAGGATTTATAATATGTGTGTAGATAAAGTTATGTATGCAACTCTGCATAATTTGGCCTTAAAACACACGTGCGATCTTATTATGAAACTCGCTAAAAGCTCGTTTCATAAAACCGCACTAGTGTTTTAAGGCCTATCATTATGCAACCGTTGCATAAACTACTATAAAAGATCACATACATGTAACTAACATTTAATTAAGTAAGTATTATTAAAGTAGTGCATAGTTTTTTTATTTTTATTTTTGGAGTTATTATTGAAAACCCTTCAGTTAGTTACGTCACTCGATGGAATTAGATATCGTTTAAATTCTCCGTTTCACAAAGTATGACATTTAAATACCGCCATTTTGTATTGTTGTAATTGATATAAATCATAGGTATTTTACTTTTTGGCTGGGCCAAAGGTGTGCGAAATGTGTCACTTGAAAGAAAAGATCGGTATAATATGCTTTATATCTTTTGCTCACTAAGATATGTATCACTTATTTAGATCACTATATCAGTATCATCAGTAGTAGATCATGATTGATACATCAGGACCCCAATTCTCGGTGCATTCGAGATAATGTCACAATATGAAATTAAACGTCAGTCAGTCAGTGCATACAGTTCTTTGACACAACTGTATGCACTGACGATTATCACATGTGATATTATCTCGAATGCACCGAGAATTAGGGTCCAGCGCCTCTACTCGGGAACGCTGTGATTCTGTAGCAACTCGTGAGCGAGATTTCTCATCCCACTTTTCGCACGACGCGTAATGCGAAAGAGAGGGATGAGAAATCTCGCTCACGAGTCGCTACAGAATCACTTAGCGTTCCCAAATAGAGGTGCAGATTAGAGTCATCGGATGATCGGGTACGAATAAGCTTTCATAGAGCATTTGCTCTCGCTCGCTCTTTCTTTCTTTACTATGAAGTTGAATATGTCAACCACCGAATCCACCCGACTAAACCCGATGAAGGAACTGATCAGTCCCGAGCATAGATGAACGTCGCTGTCACCGGTTCATTCAGCTCCAGAGATACGATCATTGGCTAAAATCTTTTTGTGTGAGTGATGGTACCGTGAGCTTAATGATATACTGACTGATATAGTCATTCAGATTTGAAATGATTTAAAGGTTGAAAGAGCGAAAACAATTGATATACAGTCGATTCATCCATACTTGTCTTATTTGGTAAACAAGTTTCTAACCTCAAAATGCACCTTTCTTGGCTACAACAACAATTTCCTTGAAAATAAAGCAACCGAAGACAATATTTAAGACGTCACTTTGCAAATTTTTAACCTAGGATTGCTTTATTTAGGATCAAATAGCTGTTACACCCAAAAATTGACATTTTAAGGTTAGAAACTTGTTTACCAAATAACATAAGTATGGCCTCGGATGAATCGACTGTATATCAATTGTGTGTATCACTCATGAACTACCCATCGCTACCTACGCGAGCATAAAAAAATCAGTCGCAGTGTCGTGTTGTTCCATGAACAATTTTGAGGAATATTATTCAAATAACTCAACGTATGTTTTATTCTGTCTTGGGAAATCTGGTTAAATAAAGAGTGAAATAAAGTAACTCTATGTATTCCCGAAGCGTCGTTTGTGAGGAATATTTTACATTTGACTGATTTATCTCGCAAACTTGTACCACGCCTACGCGTTGACTTGTAATTTGAACTTTATCTTAAAAGAGTTAAGTTTAATTTAGATCTACTATAAGTAAGTGAAAGTAAATAGTTGATTGACTGTATGAATTTAATATTTACCGAAGATAATAATTAACCAGGTAATTTGTATGAATCAAACAGTAACTATCTCACATCATATTCTGTTTACCATAAGCATGTGTCTTTAGTTTCAATTATATAATATTATTAATCAGTATTTCTTAGTTTTATTTATATTTACGTAGAAAATGCATTGTCTAAAAAATATTAGTACACTAAAAATTAGATGTCTAGAGCATTTTCAGAGGAAATAGAGCAGCCATAACCAACCTTTGTTTCTTCGGCCGAATAATGTGATTGCTAGATCTAGCGGGTCGCAAAAACCTATACCTATTACAATCAATCTCGACATTCAAATGTAATAATTTATTTATATGCATAAAAATAGTGCGGCTAGGCTTTTGGCCGCGAAGAAAACGTTGGCAAACTGCATGCAGCCCCTAGGTTGAGTATCCCTGAAATAGACAAATACGTTCGCATAAACTATGTAAAGAATTCGTAAAAGACATGCACACATCCTCTTAAAATTGTCTGACATTCACTAAACTCAAGCCACTTCGAGTCAGACAATGTTACCATTCTATGCCTAAATGTAAGTATAATAACATAAGCTATAGAATATTTGATGCATAATAGTCGACTGAAGCGAAAAAGCATAATTCAGGATTAATATAGTACCAGAAATCTTAAAATTGCCAAAGCTCACGAAAAATAGAAAAAAAGAAGTTTCCGTGGTATAACGATCCTCTACCTACATAAAAACACATACAAACCCTCGAGATAAGTAAGAGTTTTGTAAAATAAAAGTTGATCAATGTTAAAAAAACTGCCCTCAGTTTTAATGAAGATGTTATTTGAAACAAACTTTCGTCCGGTATGAAGGTCTTTAGACAATTGTTCTAAACAAAGGAGGGTTTAAATATTACTTAATAATAATAATAATGAGCCTTTATTACTGTTTACAATAATTTACAATACAATAATTACATGGGTATTTATATTTAGTTTTAGTTTGTACTTTAGTTCTAGTTTATATCTAGTTGAGTTGGTACTGTTTACTGTTATAATTGTTTTCTGAAATTAAAATTTCTTTATATGGATATTAATTAATTCATTATTGACGATCGGTTTTTCCAACAACAACTTGTCCTTCAAAGCCTTCTACCTATCTCTGTCTCTTGCAATTCTGATCCATTCTGGACCAGCAACTCTTTTAAGATCATCTTCCCAACGTTTCGTTTGTCGACCTTTACTTCTTTTGCCATCCCTGGGGTACCTACCACTCTGGTATTATTCTAGTCCATTTTTCCTTTTTCTCTCTCAGCATATTCCTGCCCTGCCCATTTCTATTTAAGTGTCTTGCATACTTTATTTACAACTTTAAATTTTGTTACTTTTTTAATTTTTAATAATGATATTTTATGTTTTCTTCTTACATCAATTACACTTCTGTCTATGCCATTTTGACAGACGGTTATTTTGTTAGTTAGTTTGTCTGTTTGTGCCCATGTTTGGCAGCCATTATATTAAACATGGCGAAATGCAAATGTTATATACTTTCGTTTTATTTATAATTGGCATGTCTTTGCTTTTCATATCTTCGCTGGGAGACCAAAATCTTTTCCATGTGTTGGCAATTCTTTATGCATAGTATCCCATGTGGTTAGTAACTGTCCTAGGTATACATATACATACTCGTCCACATATTCTATTTTCTCCTTGTTTACAATGATGTTGTATGTCTGTGAAGCATTAGTCATAATATTGGTTTTTGTTGTGTTTATTGTAAGTCCTGCTTTTATCTTTGATCTGATAGTTGTTGTGTAGCATTTGCTCTAGTTTTTTTTGGACTTTCTGCGAATAGAATTAGATCATCGGCGAATTTCGGTTTTCGGTTTTCACCGTTTATGTTTAGTGCGTTTTCATTCCAATCTAAGTTTTTGAATATCATTTCTAAGGCCGCAAGAACAACTTGGGTGAGATTGGGTCGCCCTGTCGGACGCCTCTTTCTATAGGAAACTCCACATCCGTTGCTTCCAGCCTGATTTGGGCTGTGCTTTTTGAGTATATGTTCTTAAGTATTCGTATGTATTTTCCTGTATACCTTGAGAACGCAATGCCTCCAAGATGTATTCATGTTCTAAGGAGTCGAAGGTCTTGTTGTAATCTATAAAGCCTAGATAGTCGTTTTTATTGTATTCTATGTATTTCTGTAAAACTTGTCTTAGAACATATATATGATCCAATGTTGAGTATTTACTACGGAACCCGGCTTGCTCTATCGGTTGGTTTTCGTCAAGTGTAGATGTGATTCTGGACAACATTGTTTTACCGCCACTGCATGGCAATTTTCAGTTAATAATTTTGTTTTAGCATTGGGCCAATTAATCTGATGGGGTAACGCATGCTAAAATTACAGACTTAGTTTCTTCTTTTTTAATCAACTTTTGAGGTGAACATACATAAAATTAAATAAGCCATCTTGTAGCGTTATGCATAAGAATAGCACTTGTTTTTTAAGTAGAGGTTTGAAATGGGGTGCTTTATATCAACAATGCATGTCATAATGATATTAAAAAGGGTAAGAAGAAAATGTGGGGAATGATAAATCCACTGCTTGGGAAAAGAGCGGATTTTGCTGAAAGCAAAACGTAAACCTTCACCGATAAGAGTTGTTTTTGCAACAACGTAACAGTAAGATATGATGTTGCCAAAGGAAGCAGTGGAAATAAGAATCGCGTTTTTTTGTCAAAGATTTGTTTTTGTTCCATTTTGTAAAGGGAAGTGTGAAAAGAAAGTGTTTAACAGCTTTTTGTATTTAACTCAGATTAGGTGTATATTTTTAGCGACGCCTCAACCACAGGATGCGGAGCGGTTATTATTTTGTTTTATTAAAAAAATATCAAGTATTTAAAGGAAATTCTTGTTGTACTTTTACAATATTTTTAGTTTTAAAGTGTGAGAAGGAGCTTTTTCCTTATTGAATTCCTATAAACTCACATTAAAAGATTTGTAAGTCGACATTGTGCACACAATGTGTTCATTGTAACTATAAATGCCAGGTAATAATGTTGATAAGTCCATCATAAATGAAAACTATTTTTTTGAATGAACTGCTGTGTAATAATTCACCAACTGTCAACTCGTGACCATGTATGAGATCTGAAAAGGGTTTCGAAATATGAGAAAAGCATGTACGAATTATTAATACGCGCGAGTTAACTCTCAATGTAATAATCGTGCAAACCTAAAAAACCTATTCTAATATATTATTCATGTTTTTCTTGTTTGGATCAGTTAATAATAAATATGAAAAGCAATGCATCTTCATCAAAATTATACTGTCAAAGCTAATTTCACGCTTAAATGACCGCGCTTCTCGTTAAGATATGCGACTCAGAATCTCTTAGCAAAACCAAGGGTTGCTTAAAATAATTCAGTTTCCAGTTATATTATGGTGGAACTGATTTAGAAGAAGGGTGCTTTAGTGCACCCCTCGTGTTCGGTGTTTTGTCCGAAGTATTTAACATTTTTTACGTCGTTCGTTATTTACTATACGGGAAGCTGATTTAAGATAAAACAAATATAGAATCTGCCTATAGCCGGGAATACACATGCCATCAAAATAGGGAAGTAGCTTGCATGCCAAAAATGGTATGTGTTAGTAAATGACACATTTGTAATTAAATTGCATGCAATGTGCAACCATGCATTGTTGGCATGCCTGTAATTTGCGCTACTACCTACGCTACATGCACGCTCTGTCTACGTTTGAGCAGCATATTTTCGCAACACACGAATCATGGAAACCATTAAAGTGAATTAAATTATGTCAAATAGTTACTTGCAATATAATGTGTAGCTAAATTAATCAACCAAAAAGAAAAAATGTAATTGCGTAGACCACGTACACAATCGGCGACAACTGTGTTCACACGCAACTTTATGCATGCAGTTTGCAGTCCCCTTGCCCCCCCCCTCCCCATGCAAAAATATCAATGTGTAATATACTTGTTTGCCAACTGCAGGCATGCCATTACTACTAGCACGACTTATTTACATGATAGTAGCTGGCACCTGAAAGTATCTGGTGAACGTCATCGTACCAGTGTAGGCGTCTCATGCGCGTGATTGTATGAATGCATTGGCTTTATAAAAGTTTTAAATAAGTGCAGCGTTGAAACGTGCAAGGATGTTGATGCTGAAGCTATCGTGAAGGGCTCGCAGAGCACTACTAGGACCTAAAGTGAGACAATTAAAATATTCTACGGAATATAAGTGATAATTAGTATTAAATGAAAAGTTAAAAAATAATTGAAGATGTCTGAAAACGCAAGTCAGAGGAAAGAACGAGTCGAAAGGAATACATTAAGCCTAAAAACTCCAGTGCCGAGATTCAATAAAGCCGAAACAAAATAAAAAAAGACGTAAAATTAGAAGTTTACGACACAGACGCTTTCACGAAAATCTAATGGGAATATCCGATACTCTTCCGTTTTAAGATCCACTAAATTGCAAGTGCCACAAATTCTTAAGTCTTGTGAAGTTGGATACATAATTAGTACCTACAATTATAACCGAAATTGCAATCATAATTTATCTACACCCATATCATAAAACCTCCATTGGTTAATCAAAAACCGTAGGAAATGACCACTATTTTGACAACCAATTAGGAAAAACCAGTGCTGCGATAAAGAAATAACATGACTTCTTTATCGTTTTTAGTAAAGAAATGAGATTAAATTTGGAACAGCTGTCAAAACTCAAGTGGGTCTCTATTCTAGTATCCATAGATATTAAAACAGTTATTGATACGAAACGTCAATTCAGTATGTTTTTTTAATATAAACTGCACAATATTTGATCTCGAGTGACGTGAGAATAGAGACTTCATCCGTTTGTCTATGATTTAAAAAAAAATGGTCTTGACGGAGGATGGTATCGGCGCCATGTTGGTGTTTTGCTGAACGAAAATAGAATTAATTGAATAGAAAAAGTTGTTTGTAATTTACATTTTAGTTGAAAATATGAATAGTAAGTAGTCTTCTCGGAGTGTGTGTGATGTGAAAATGCACCGGATATCGGAAATATGCAGCCACGATTGCAACAAATAACTTGTTGCCAGAAAATATTGTTTCTGAACCCATCATGGAGGATTTATAATATGTGTGTAGATAAAGTTATGTATGCAACTCTGCATAATTTGGCCTTAAAACACACGTGCGATCTTATTATGAAACTCGCCTATCGGCTCGTTTCATGAAAACCGCACTAGTGTTTTAAGGCCTATCATTATGCAACCGTTGCATAAACTACTAATGTGTTATCAGAAATCACATGTGATGTATCTGAATACTTTGGAAAAAAGCCAGTTTTACAAAGTTAGTACCCGTTAAACAGGGCTCATATCTCCAAAATTACAAATGTAAATATTTTTTTTATGCTAAGAAGATGCAGTTGTGCATTATTAGATTCTGGATATCTCCGACGGGTATGCTGACTTGACGTTCACTCATAAAGAAATGATTAAAACAACACGTGTCTCATTTACCAACACATAAGGTTTGGCGTTTACAGCTGTTATATACCTAGGTCTTGATGAGACGAAATCACGTCTGTCACCAAATGGCTTCCTTATTTTGGTAAGTGATAATGTAAGGACGTCTGGAGTTCTATATTGGTTCCATTGTAATCTAAAGAGTTCATAAAAATACATTGTAAATCTCTACTCCAACCAATACCTCTTTATTAACTCTGGATTTGTTAGATCTGCTTTAGCTCGTGCACTTGTGGAGGATTTGGTGAAAAAATCATCTTCATTTATGCATAAATTGACTTATATAATATTTGGCTGTCTATTTGGATCCATGAAAATGAAAATACTTACGGTACTTCACGAGGCGCATCGTGAGGAGGTTTCTCTCTGCGGTCTAACCACCGGTAGCCTGAGCCCTGTCCCCGCTGCCGGTGGCACTCTAGATTAGGTGAGACGTCTGAAATTGACACCCTTCGGCCAGAAGTCTGGACATACGACGGTCCCCAGCAGCAGTCTCCACAAACGAGCTGATTTGCACGTAGCGGCCCAATCGCCTCTGGAATCGTATCTGGAATACTCGTACCTTCAGGGAGAAGCCGGATTTCTTGCGGACATACTCAACTATGTCGTCGTCTGTGGAGGAGTGTTATATTATTATTCAAGTTTCAAACCTGCTTTTCAGGTAGGCACTAGGTATGACTCTTTTTTTTTATTGATACCACCGCTTTATTTATTCGTAAATTCCGCACTAATTAGAGAAATATTTTAGAAAATGAGTTTTTCTTTCGTCAAAAAAAAGCGTCTCGTTTAATTTTACTTCAGATATAATTCAAAGCCTCTTCAACTGTAATATCCCTGTGATAATATTCTTTATTTTGAGTTAGTTATACTAATAAAGGACTGGAACGAGCACCCGAGCCCTCTGTTTTACGCGGCGGGAGATCTTAAAAGTTAAAATAGGTATAAAAGTTTATTTAATTATTCAATGCTTGAATTAACAAATATTTTTCGGCTTATTTGATATTGTTCGAATGTTAATGTTTGAATTTTAATTATATTGGACTTTAAAAATTACTAGGTACTTAGTTTGCAACGTATATACATGACGTAAACGTTTATGATCAACTCTATTAATACATTCGCTTTTATTTAATCGTGAATCTCTGAACTGTCAGTTTAAAATGTTAATAACGAAGACTTTTGCATGAAAACTGAATAGTATTGCATATTTAGTATCAAACGTAACATAACTCATGTCTAACAGCCAGTACGTAAATCCAATCCTTTCAACTGATTTTTACAAGTTCAGCTAAAATAGTAAATCAAGTGTTAAATGGCGCCGGCGCCGAGAATCTCGGAATTTCAAGTGCCTCGGTTAGTGTTGTAATGCCAAAAACGTTTGCACTTGTCTCTTGTATCTACTCTTGAGAGGGAAAGAGGGTATTGAGCTTTAGTGTTAGTCGGTTTACTTGTTAGGGTTCCGTACCTCAAAAGGAAAAAACTAAACCCTTATAGCATCACTCGTGTGTCTGTCTTTTTGGCCGTCTGTCTGTCTGTCTGTCCGTCTGTCACAGCCAATTTGCTCCGAAATTACTAGACCGATTGAGTTGGTATTTGGTATACATACGTAAGTCGGTGACCGCAACACGGACGCGTGACGTAAATATATGATTTTTAAACATGGGGGTCACTTTTGGGGGTTAAATTAGAAAATCAAAATAAAAGTTATGCAACCTATATTGTGAGACATATCAAATGAAAGGGCTTATTGTGAGGATCCTATATATATTTTCTTTTGGATTTCAAGTAAAATAGTTTGGAAGTTATTTAGGAAAATAGGCGAAAATTGACCACCCCCTTATTTCCGAAACTACTGGGGCTAAAATTTTGAAAAAAATACAGATAATAGTGCTTTACCTATAAACTACAGGAAAATCTATAAGAAGTCTATGGTATTTGAAGTAACCTAGTAAATTTCACATAATCATGTACGGAATGGAACCGTGTCCACGCGAGTTTAACTCGCTCTTGTCCGGTTTTTTTTAAGTCAACCCAAATGTTTCATGATCAAATGAGCTATTCCGCCTTTAGCCATCTGATTGTTACTAACATCCAAACAGGCTTTACTCTGACTCAAGTCTGTCGATCCTCAGATTCAGCTACGGCCAAACCGCATTCATCGCTGCCGCATTAACAGCTAAACGACGAGATATAATAAAACTTATATTTAAAGCTAATCACGAAAGTTTAAAAGTACAGCTTGTTCAAAGACGTCTTAGTCGGTATAGTACCCGAGACAATGTTACGTTATTCAACAGTGAAGCCGCTGAGCCAATCGGTTTATTAACAATAAGATAAATAAAATCATTGATTAACTCATTCTGTCAAAAGATTATATTATTCATTAAATAAGTTTTTTTCTTGCATGTAATTTGATTGTGAATATTCCAGGGCATTTGGCTAAAAGCATAACCTACTAACACTCGAAAAGTCGCGATTCGAGTGGACAGACTGTGGTCAATGTACAATGTACATGCATGAATGAAACAGCAAAGCAAAGCTAAAAGTGACGATCACAATCTAGAAATATATATTATCGTATTAATGTTCCGGAATATTTTATGCTTTAGGTATAAGATTTATAAGATTACATATTTATATCCACTCCACTCGATGTCTCTTACTGCGTTAAAATAAAAGTTACCTACCGCTTAACAATTGTCGGAGTGCAATGAAGCGCACTGAAGCGCTCATTATACCTCTATTATTTTTATATTCTAGGTATGTACATGCACTCAGACCTCGGACACACTACGTTAGACATTCAGGTCGCTCAAAAAGTGCATGCTTCCAAGTTATCAAGGTCCTTTGTAGTCCGGTGACATGATTTTAGAAGCTAGATTTGAGATGTCGCAAAATCAGAAATAAGAAGGGTGTTATAGAAAAATTTATTGTCTTAAAACTATTCTTACTTCATGTTTGAATCTTGCAAGTAACAATTAAATAAATACAACTATTTCGATCGATTACGAAATTTCATAACACATCCGAGTAACGCTCTTAAAAGAACGTATTGATTGATAGCGTTTCGTAAACATTGCCGGAATCATAAACCCGTCAAACCCTACGGTTAATAGAATTGATGGTCTCGCAAAGTGAAGTTTAGTAACAAAATGTTGTACATCTTTTATAAAATACACGGTGAGCGTGTAACTACAAACTGTTGTCAAGTTGTAATTGAACAGTACCTGTTTTAGTCAGTAGCGTTTCTTTTGTTGTAAAATTATGTTTTTTAGGGTTCCGTTCCTCACAAGGAAAAAAGAAACCCTTGTAAGATCACTTTGCTGTCCGTCTGTCTGTATGTCAAGACCCTTTTTCTCGGGAACACGTGGAGTCGTGGAGGTATCAAGTTGAAATAAATATCGAATACTCGGGCCGGGCCCCCAATTCTCGGTGCATTCGAGATAATGTCGATTGCGAGATTAAACGTCAGATTCATACAGTTGTGTCAAACGACTGTATGCACTGAAGTTTAATCTCGATTGTGAGATTATCTCGAATGCACCGAGAATTGGGGGCCTGCAGTCCCTTGGAGCTGTGAAAAATTCAAAAGATACGGCCGTTTATGCCGCATATTTTGCCATTCGCAAGGGAATCAAAACCTATATAGGGTACTTCCCGTTGGCCATGAAATTTGACAAGAAGCAAGGTCTTATGGCACATGTAAAGGAAAAAATCCAAAAACGGTGAATTAGTAGTAAATATCACGAAAACAATTTGTTTTCGGCCATTAGAAACTTATTTGCCATTGATAAATGGTGTAAATCCACAATTACGCAATAAATGATTTCTGATTCTGATTCTGATTCTGATAAACTATCCGCGACCTATGTCGATGTATGGGGACAACAGTTTTTCAACGGTAAAGTTAAGCTTGTCCCTCAATCAAGTTTATCTTTTCGTTGGAGCAATGTTCGGTGCTTTCATAGTTTCTAAATTTCAATAATGTTGTACCTACAAGGTACTTTTTGTTTTTCATAGGTAAGTACGGGACCCTCGGCGCACGAGTCAGACTCACAGGTTTATACAAACTTTGATCCAAATCGTTAGAGCTGTTTTCGAGATACACGATATAAATTTATGTACAGCTTGCTGCAATACAAAATTTAGTATGACGTTTCTTATTTTAAGTTTAGGGAATTTTAAATTTAGTTGACACCGTTTCGAATTGAACTCAAATATGCATGCCTTCCAAGTTTTGTAGCTTATAATAATTTTAAACAGTTACAGCCGAATCCTCGAATTTATATTCATACATGTTATGAATTTAATGTTGCATGCCCGTACACAATTTTCTATGTAATGATTAAACTGCTTCTCTTCTCTTGGGAAATATTGTATATGTATTTTACAGTATACGGTTCTGTATGTATACAATATTTCCCAAGGACGCTTAAGAAGGTTTTAAGCTTCCTAAGGAAGTTATTGTCGTTCTTTGGCTGCCAGTTGAACGTATATAGAAGTACGAAGTCTATTACACCATTTGTCCAAACATGCTGTTCGTATCATCGACCCTTCCAGAAAGTATATAATAGATCGAAGTATCTAATGGGACACTTGTGTTAAGAGACAAATGTTTTCCTTCCCCTTAGTTTGGAGACTTTGGCAAATAAAACTAGTGGTTAGCCCCCGTTGTTTGTCACATACTCCTGCTCTAATGGCGTTGGTGTTACATAAGTTACGCTTTATAGATTGATTTAAAACCATACAAGCTACTAGTAGTTAGGGAGCTGGATGCCCTTTTGGTATATGATTTGTTCGTCTTTCATATTGATAGGGATGAAAGTTTATGCCAATACAAATCGATTTGGTCCAGTAAATGAAAGTCGCATGTCCCTGCGTTTTTGAGTTAAAACTATTAAAAAAACGTAGATCGGCGACCTAGACGTTTGCCAATTTTTTTTTCTATTCTGGGTGTCCTAATGAATCGAATGGACGCAACGAGATTGACGAACAAATGATTTAGTATAGCTTTTTTCATTCAAATTTTTGCAACTTCGTCCCGTTCTAAAACAGAGCCGTGCACGTCTGCCTCTTCGATGTACATTCTTTTGAGGATGATTCTGCCCATCAGTCCAAGAAGCAGACACGAACAAGCGATTTGGGACACCGTTTTTTTGAAAACGCAGCGCTACCATGGTGGCAGACTATTTTTCTGTGGCGTGTGTATGTATTATTATTATTATTATTATTATTATTTTATGTTATTGACTGACAAACGAGCTGACGGCCCACCTGATGGAAAGTGGTCACCGCACCCATGGACATCTGCAACACCAGAGGTGCTGCCAATGCGTTGCCAGTCTAGGGAGGGGAATGGGGATGGGATGGGGATGAGGGAATAGGCCTCCGGATCTCGTCACTCGCCGTACGAAACGCAATAGCAAGCTATTACTTTACGCCGATATTCCGGTCGAGCCGGCCCATTCGAACAGTAATCATCTAGTGAGGATTACTGTTTGGCTCTACCACTACAAAATTAAGTAAATGTAAAGAACATTGTCATTAATCGAACAATTTAGTTAGGTCTGCCAAGCGAACAAATCATATAGAAATTTTGGCACTCAGCTGCCTAGCTATTACAAACTACTAGAATTTTATTACGGTCACTGATAATTTGTGAAACGGCAGTACACCACAAATACGTATGTTACCATGCAACCACTGAAAAAACTGGTCAGTATGTCGAATATTAACGGAAACACTCTGCCCGTGAACTTGTGTCGGACAACGAGATAAATTTAGCTTTTACTCGTTCATTGATTGTGTAATCGGCCACTCGAAATGATAGTACATATTTACACTTCAACTCATTTTTACGCGCGGCGCTATGTGTGCGTGACCTTGTATTTATTATATTGTATATATGCAGCTTTGATTGTGTGGCAGTGACGCGGCAGGCGTCATCCGAACAACACAAGTTCACGCACACAGCGCTGCGTGTGAAGATGAGTTGTTCTTAGTATACATTTTAACCTTTTGGCCGTCAAGCATGTCTGAGAAGTAACACGAATTTCAACTTTAAGTCAAGGTAATGAAGGGTTTTTTTTACCCCGTATACGCTGTCACGCGTAGTCGACAACGGCGGCCAAAAGGTTAATGTTCACCGCGTCAACGGATTCAATAATAGAAATTGAGTTGCATTAGCAGTTGGGGACTGATGGAGAATTAAAATTTTGGTTGCTTTAACAGTTTAACACCAACCGAAGTATTTTTCCGCTCTTTAGCATCAAAATTACTTTATTTTGAATACTAGTCGCGCTTGGTCTGGCTACAGGGTTTTAAGCAATGGAAGTAAAAAAATATGGTTATATTGCAGATGACTGAACATTTGTAATCACACATTAAAAAATCCATGTCGTTAAAACAAGTTTCGCATAATAATCATTTCGCATAATTCGATTTCCGCTGAAAACCGCATACTTATGTATTTAATATCGTAACTTATGACTGTGGCGGGAAAAGAATGCTTATATTGACGATTATGCGTAATGACAATAGGTCATACATAAAAAATTAGAAACAAGACGACACCTGTTAAAACGTTTAGCTAACTAGACACTAAGATAATTGGAAAGAACCCAAGGCGCATGAAAAAGAATATAAATGTACTATATGTGTAGTGTAGTATAAATAAATGAAACGCAAAAAACAGCTGTTTAAAAATACCACGTAATGCCTTAAAAACTTATTAACTTTCAATTGTAATACGTCGATACGTTCCAAGTTATGCGTTACCTTTAAAAGCTCGCCAAAGAAGCATCGCGTTATGATATACATTAAAGGCCGGCTGCTCAATTACGTAACACCAATTGGTATCGCTTTCGCGAATAGCAAACCAATTGTACCCTTATTTACATCGACTGAAGACTAAATTGGTTTGCATTTAGAGCCAAACCTACGTAATTGAGCTGCCGGTCACATTACGAGCGCGGCCGGAGCGTGGCACGACCGCAGCGCGACGCCATCCTGTTGTCTAGTATTGGAAGTCGTAGCAGACGTCACACATATCACGCTGCGCAGCGGTCGCGCCAAGGCAACGGCGCGCCCGCAGCGTGACTGGGCGTTTAATGGGTGTAATTGGTTCTGATTTAATATTTTGTAGAATGGTTAAAAAGTGAACTTCATAGTTTTTAAGTAATAAGTTTACTTAGAGCTTCTTTTTGCCCGAGAATATTGTTTTTTCGTAGCTTTTATAAATTTAAAACAGTATTTCATACAAGTTTTCTGCTGGGTTTTCGATTTAATTAAAGCTCATCGGAAAGTTCTTTAAAATGGTGCTTTATTTTATTACTTTTTTAAACATTATTTTTGTTTATTTTTTTACTTCCCCCGGGGGAAATGAAATATTGGAAATGGTAGTATTATCTTTAATCATGTATTTATTTTCAGATCCCATTAAAATATAATAGTAACTAAACTAAATCATGTTTCCATCAAATTTCGCCGATTAACATCTTCTTTTTAAATCTATAGATTTATTAACCCCATGCGTCACTTATGGGTAAAAAGGCTTTTCTGTTGATAGAACTAGATTCAGTTCAACTTCATACCCTAATACATATATTTTTCATACTCCACGCAACATGATTTAGTGGTATTTATTAGGAAGCTATTAGGGTGTTTATCGAGTAGCAAATGTGCGTTAGGTAAACGCTAGGCGGTCGGAGTGCCCATTGACCCTTTTATAAGAGACCCATTCAGAGAATGGGAACTAAGCTTGGAATAGTTGACAGCATTTAGGAGTCCTTAACCTTGGCTCTTGGGATTGAATATAACCCTTAGGGCCTTTACACACGACGACAGTTGCTCTCGGAATCTAAGTCCACCGCGCGTCGGCGCCGTAAAATTTACTTAACTAAATCTATCAATATTTGAGCGAGATATTATCGACCGAGCGAGCGGAGCGAGCGAAGCGTCTCTGTTTCAGCTTGGGTAAAAATGCTTTCGTTTGTCCAGCGGATGTCCGGCGGCTGTCCGGCGTCTGTCCATTTGTTCTCGTCTAGTCAGTCAGGTCGCAGTTCTCAACCGATTCTCGTGAAATTTTGTGAGCGGGTTCGATAATTATATAGAATTCTTTTGTCGATTCAGTTTTTAGAAATTTTTCAAAATGGCGGAGATATGGGGGTTTTTGCAATTACAAACTTATTGGTGGTGTTGGTAAACTGACCCGACCTATGTCGACGGGCCTATGGGGATGGGGGTCGATGTATCAGTTTTCCAACACCAAAGTTAAGTTTGTCGCGAGGTCTACAGCTCACGGAGCCGCTATTTGTTTAATAAACTGCAGTAAACTCTATTGTTTGTGAAGATTCATATTGCAAGTAACCTCATCTCAGTTTAACCTTGCTTCAGCTCAGTTATATCACGTAAACTCCATTTTCTAGACTTACAAGCCTTATCCCAGATCATAAATCTTCTTTTACCGCTCGCTCGGTATTTGATTTTCGTTTGTCGAGTGTTCCATTCGCTTATAAACCCTAGTACTACAGTCTTGGCGGAGAGATTTCTAGCGGCCATAAAAGGATGCTTAATTTTATTACAAGTTTCATACTTCATTAGGAATAAAGAGTTAATTTAAACATCTTGCTCTTGCTTCGTTAAATTGAGTCAATGTTATGATTAACGAATAATGAAAGGGCTATGCACGTTCAAAGTAACGCCCGGCGACTATTTGCAGAGATACGAATGCGCGACTGCATCACGACACTAGCGATTAGTAGGGGTTGGTATCAATAAAAACATGCGGTTGTATCGATCCAAACGCGAAGACGTGTTGTTGAAGACACGTGTGTGCATCGTAAAAAATTGTTTCATTTTCACTCAAATTCATCGCGCTGTGGCTCCTGCGTCGCAGCTGTATCAAATTTGCATCGATACTGTATCGCGATTGTATCAGCTTGTTCGATTGTATCGATTTGTTGCAGCTGCCGGGTCTATAGACGATCAGCGACTGTATCGAGGCTGCATCGGGAATATAATGCTGCTTAAAGCCGCGCGTGTATGTAAAGGTAAACGATTAGCAACTGTATCGCTGCAGAAGCGCAGCAAAAAGTCGCCGTGTGTAACCGGTCGTAAGGTTAAGTTTGATTGGATTTGAAGGAGACGAGAAGCAATCTACTTTCAAGCATGTGAGTAGGAAAATGAACTGATCGTATTTGATAGATATTTTCCTAGGTCACTTCTACAACCGTCTTTCATGGACAGATAACCAACCAAAAAGCTCCAATATTTCCCCTTCAAACTTACTACACAATACCTCATGCTATAATCCTCAAATGAAGCAGAATATGCCACCTATGTATAGGTATAACGGCAACAACACTGTCACGGTGAACGTTTGTATGAAATGTACTTTTTTCAATAAAGAAATTACGACATCTTTTGTTGTAAGCAGAACAATTTTTTAATATACGCAGTAACTCATTATTAAACTAAGTTACAATAAAAATAATTATTAAGTAACACGACTCATCATACTGCCCACATTGACTCATAGTTTAGAGTAATTGTCTAGTTAAATTAATAACGTGTTAACTCCGATGCTAATGCGAATGTTACTTGCTTTGTGAGACTTGAATAAATAAAATAAAACCAATACCATGTTGTATTATCAATATTAAGGCTTTTTAAAATAGGGCTGTAATCTCCGTGTTTTACCGCCATTAGTAAAATTAATTAACAACCTTCTCCTTTCTTGAAGTCGGATAATAAAGTAAGTGTAGAACGAAGACCTATCAAATCTTTCTCTTCTTTCTCTTCTTTTTCGATTCTCGCGCGCGCAGCCGATCTGCTCTGACGTGCGTGTTAAGCGAGTGATGGAAAATGTCTTCGAAGGTGGTGAAATGTGCCTCGTGCAACATTGTGATCAGTGAAGTTCTCGCGTTTATTGATAACAAGCTGGACGTGATGAACGATGAAAGTCTCAGTCGTATTTGTATTACTGCTTTTTCTGACGCGGACATAGCAACCGCGAAAAAGCTGTTGTTTGAATCCCTACCGGGAGCAAAGAAAATAAACAGAAAGGGAGATGGAAAGACACTACGTGCCATAGATGACATCATATCAGTACTGAGAGTAGCTGATCAGGATGTAATTCCTGTATTCGTTGCAAAAGATCTCGGAAAACTACCCCCCGTGTTGTTTGATCACGTTGACGTTACAAGGATCATGCAGGATCTGAACCTATTAAAGCAAGAGGTACGACAGATCAAAGATAGCTACGCTACTAGTGCCCAACTAGATTTTTTAAAATCGGACTTGGAAATGCTGAAAAAGATATCGTTAATAAATAATTATGAGGGTAGCTCCAATGTTAACTGTAGGCGGGGTGCCTGTTTGATGAGCAGCTTTAACTACGATAGTGGCCCAATGGGATTGCAAAACCTAGATACCGAAGATGATTTGACTAAGGTTGACTGTGCCTCCTCATCATCATCACCAACACCCTCTCAAACAGGTTTCCGAAAAATTCAAAAATTACCTCAATCAAATGAGGGTAGTCCTACATGTAAACAAATCAAGTCACCAAGCCCTGTTATAAATGAATCTCCCGTGGCGTTAAGACGAGCAGAGGAAATAAACAAACCGATATTGCCGAGCGAATATAATGCTAGCTCATTATATAGCTATAAGGCGATGACGCAGTCGTCACAGGTGACCGATGACGTTCCGATACATACGGCCGCGCAGAATGAAACGCCTAACAACATCTCTTTTGCCGACGTCGCGAGAGAGGGTCAGTGGAAAACAGTGTCCAGAAAGGGTAAAAAAGCACCGGGACAGAAAAGTAAGGTAAATACTCGGTTTATTGGACAGAAAGGAGTAGCAACTACGGACCCCCAGATTAAGTTTAGAGCGGCGGAAATCACAGTACCGATTTATATTTACAATGTCACGAAGGAGGCGTCCGTGTGTGACATTGCAAACTACATTGAAAGTAAAACGAAGCTTAAAGTGACGCTTGAGAAAATGAATATGAAGGCACAGAAACCTTACAGTTCTTTTAAAGTATTTGTGCCTCGTCATAAATTAGATGTATTCATGCAGAATGATTTTTGGCCGGAAGGCGTGTCCTATCGCCGTTTTATTAGTTTCATGAATAGAACAGACACGGATAAGTCAGAAAAAAGTCGCAATGGATAAAACAGCAAAACTGGTTACGTTTAATTGCAAAAATGTTAAAAGGTCGGTTGACTGTGTAAGAAAACTGTGTAAATCAGCGGATATTGTAGCACTTCAAGAGACGTGGCTCCTTCCGCACGATTTACCTTTTTTGGGAAGTATTGACGATAATTTTATGTTTACCGGTAAATCTGCGGTGGACACCTCGACCGGCATTCTACGGGGGAGGCCTTACGGCGGTGTTGCTCTGTTATGGAGAAAGGATTTGTTTCCAACGGTGTCGGTCGTGCCGTGTGTTAGTGTGCGTTTGACGGCGATTAAAGTAACTTTACATAATCGTTCGCTACTCGTATTTTCAGTGTATATGCCGACGGATTCTAGTGACAATCTTATTGAGTTTACGGAATGCTTGAGCGAACTTAATGCTATTATTGACAGTGAAAATATTGAGTGTGTGTACATGTTGGGCGACTACAATGCTCATCCGGGTGAGTCATTCTCGTTCGAACTTGTCAATTTCTGTACGGAACAGGCGTGGACGTGTGTTGATGTGGATGTTTTACCGTCGGACACTTTTACGTTTGTGAGTGAAGTTCACGGATGCCGCCGGTGGCTAGACCACTGCATAGTTACAAATGCAGCTAAGCTAACGGTATTAAGCGTATCAGTGTTACTAGACACTTATTGGTCTGACCACTACCCTGTCCTATTGGAGTGCAACGTTGATGTATTAATGCCTAAAATCTCGATGTGTAACACCATATTACGTAACAAAGTAAGGTGGGGTGAGCGCACTAGTGGTCAGATTGATAGGTATCGCGACTATTGTAATGCTAGGTTAAATGAGATTGATTTTGTAAGTTTTAGCAATTGTGCGGATAAGATGTGTTCAGATATAAAACATCAATTGCTGCTAGATAACATGTATAAGGAAATTGTTTGCACACTCTCGAAGGGTGCTGTACTGACATATATTGAGAAATGCGATACAAGGGCCAAGCACGTAACCGGCTGGAACAGACATGTACGCGGCGCTCATGGGGAGGCACGTCTAGGGTTCCAGTCATGGATTCTTTACGGCAAACCAAAGTTTGGTCCAGTCTATGACCATATGTGTGACACCAGAAATGTTTTTAAAGCAAAACTTAAGTGGTGCCAAAATAACCAGCAACAAATAAAATTGGACATAATTGCACAGCATCATTCAAGTAAGAATTTTGGCAAGTTCTGGAAGAACACGAACAGGTTGAACCAAAGATCGGGTCTGCCTGCGAGCGTGGCAGGGGTTCATGAGCCGAGCGAAATCGCTAGTTTGTTCCAGCAGCATTTCAGACTCGAATCACCGCTGGGCCCTGCGTCTCGAGTGTTCACAGCTGGGTCGCATGGATCTGCCCCCCAAGGGTGTAGTTTTTCCTTTACTGCTAAAGAAGTCACAAATGTAATTAAAGGTATGGTGAGGGGAAAATCTCCAGGGCATGACGACCTTAGCGTCGAGCATTTGAGATATGCGGGCGACCACCTACCCGGGGTACTAGCAATGTTTTATTCTCTGTGTTTAAGTCATGCATACCTTCCGGATGATCTTATGCGCACAATTGTTGTGCCAATTATTAAGGATAAAACTGGCGATTCTTCTAATTTGTCCAATTACAGGCCAATATCGCTAGCATCTATCATCGCTAAGGTGCTGGACGGCCTGCTTGACAGGCAAATGGAGCAGCACTTAACCCTTAACGATGCACAATTTGGTTTTAGGCCCGGTTTGTCAACGGAAAGTGCTATCCTTTGCCTCAAGCAGACTGTGCAGTATTATACGACCAGAAAAACTCCTGTATTTGCTGCCTTCTTAGATTTGTCCAAGGCTTTTGATCTCGTGTCGTATGATCTGTTATGGGACAAGTTAGAAAAAGAGACAACCCTGCCACCTGCAATAATATCTTTATTGGCACACTGGTATTCTCACCAGAAAAACCAGGTAAGATGGGGGGGGGCGGTCTCTGAAGAGTATAGGTTGGAGTGTGGGGTGAGGCAGGGAGGCCTAACCTCACCCAGACTCTTCAACCTATACATGAACCAGCTGATCGAGGGGCTTAGTAGCACCGGGGTCGGATGCCATGTGGGAGGAGTGTGTATAAATAACTTAAGCTACGCTGATGACATGGTTCTGCTTAGCCCTTCGATCAGAGCCCTGCAAAGGCTGACCTTTCTATGCCAAGACTATGTGGAGACGCATGGTCTCAAATATAACGCAAAGAAAAGTGAGCTGATGGTTTTTAAGCCCAAATCTAGGACCTATGCTAGTGTGCCTGATGTCTCACTTTATGACACGCCTCTGCTTAGAGTAACAAAGTTTAAATACTTGGGTCACTGGGTTACGGAAGATCTTAAAGATAATTATGATATTGAAAGGGAGCGTAGGTCGCTGGCTGTACGTTGCAATATGCTCGCCCGCAGGTTTGCACGTTGTACGTATTCAGTTAAGGTAACGCTTTTTAAAGCTTACTGTCAGTCCTTCTACACGTGCAGCCTGTGGTGCGGCTTTACACAGCGGGCGTACAGCGACCTACGAGTGCAGTACAACAACGCCTTCAGGGTGCTGATGGGGCTGCCGCGTCATTGTAGTGCGTCGGGGATGTTTGCGCAGGCCCATGTAGATGGTTTCGTGGCTATTATGCGCAAGCGGTGCGCCTCCCTGCTGCACCGATGGCGCGCCAGCGCCAACAGCATTTTGGGGGCGTTAGCTGATAGGTGGGACTCCCCCCTACTGCAGCGTTGGACAAACCTCCACGCTGTTGTATAAATAAATGTAAATTATAAATTATAATGTAAATGTAAATGAATTGTACTAACACTAGCATGTAAGTTTTAATTGTAATTTGTGTAACTAACAGAATATGGATTATGTCCGAAATAAATGATTTGATTTGATTTGATTTGAAATCAAATCAAAACATTACGCATATTTCTTTCAAAGACCTAGACATTGACATTGCAAAATTAGGTATGTAGCAATTGAAATAGTTGGTTTTATTTAATTTTCTTATCTACTAATAAAACAGACGCGGTGTAAATTCACGGTCGGATGAACGAACGGTTAATGGCGTCGTAAAGTTATAAATAAACATTTAAGATAAAGAAGATTCGATGTTTTCTCGACGTTTACTATTTTACGCTTCAGATATTTGTCAATAAGTTTATTTAACTATAACATTTTGAGACTCTTATGGCCGAATTCAGAAACGCCACTTGAGCATTTGCTTAGACATTAAATAGTTAAATGTCCCTCAACTAGTCGTCAACCTATACAGAAACGTCACTGAAACGTCACTTTAATTAATGATCAATTTGAGTGGTCTTTCTGAATTCGGCCATTTATTAACTTTTGTACCTATTGACATTATTGGAGCAAGCGTTTCTACACAATAAGAAAACACTCGAAACAAACATAATACACCGCGCACAGTTTTGCTTGGGTTATTTTCACACTGCAAAAGAATTTTCCTCATTTTGAACAGGTGTGTACCGCAAGGAATTACCACATTTACCTTAATTTCCATCCCAGTTTGAATTCTTTAAAAGTTTTAATAAAATTAAAAGAAGACACAGGTGCTGTAATTTTTTTGGGAACTCAAAGTATTATAAATTCGTGTCGTTGTCGAAGAAGATTATTAAGACTGTAGCTTGAAAGCAATAAGGTTGTATATAATAAGAAATTTATCGCTCAGAATAAGAAAACGATGTAGTTATGCGTGGATAAGTAACAAATTGAAGAATTATAGATTGCGTCACGTAAAAAGAGCGCTCTTTTTATGTGACGCGATCTATACTTTCGCATCCATAATCATACTATACTACTATGTATTATAAATGTGAAAGTATGTATTTTTGGATGTTTGGTTGTCCGGATGTTTGTTCCTTAATCACACAAAAACGGCTGGACCAATTTGGATTAAAGGCAGTCAGATAGAATAATATCCTGGAATAAAGTATGGAATACCTTTTATCCCGATAATGGCTGCATTTTTAGTACTGAAATAGCTCGTATAATACTAGTATGTATTTATGTGACGTCACCCCATGCTATGTGTCTGTATATAGGTTGCGCTGTAGTAGGTTTCAGCCTTAAAGGTGATTTTGTCTGTTAGGCCCATTTTAAAATTGGATAAAAACTATCAATACATATAAAACAAAACCATGACTCAGTTATAGACAACGCACAGCCTAAACGGGTGGTCCTAGAGATTTTAAATTTGGAGGAGATATTCCTCGAGTAACCTAGAAGTGCATTAAGGAGGGATTTTTATTAAATTCCATCCCTAAAGGGGTTAAAAGGGGTGATAAAGTTTGTATGGAAAATACCGCGGGCGAAGCTGTGGCAGGTCCACTAATATTTTGATAAAACTCTTAACTCCACACATAATTCTATATTACAGCGAAATATCACCAAGTTCTAAAGACAAAGAGCAAACGCGACTCTGACTTTTATAAATGGTCGAATTTGTCTGTGCCTGGTCCAGAATGGGCTTTAAATTCTTTAGCCAAACTTAATTTGGACATAACCGCTTTTTAGTCTTCGTCGCGGAAGCAATTACATTTAATTGAAAACAATTACTTTAAGCGAATGTTTGCTTTTACTACAAAATATGGTATTTCTAAGCCATTGATTTCAATGGCGGAAGCGTGTAACGTTTCCTGTCAACCACATTTTTTTAGTCTTGAATGAGCAAAGAGGGAATAGCTTTACCTTTGCTTACTGAGATATTTGTTGCCCAGGATCCTTATGTGTCTGCAGTCTTATGCATATAGTAGAGATTAATGGCCGAATTCAGAAATGCCACTCAAATTGAGCTTTAATTAAAGTGACGTTTCATTGTTGTTTCTGTATAGCTTGACAACTAGTTGAGGGACATTAAACTACTTAATATCCAGTCAAATGCTTAAGTGGCGTTTCTAAATTCGGCTATATGTTTTCTATAAGTTCGCGAGTTTTTTAAAGTCCCATTTGACTTTTGTCGACTGACGCAAATAGAGGCGAGTCTAATGCGCGTCGTATGATATCTAATTCGGTTTAAGTAAGAATCGATCTTAGGTATCGATTGTTGTTAAGGTTATGAAAAATATAATTATGAGTATCGATGTCTTACGCTTTGACAAAACTAGGTTGTAATAAAAGCAAAAATAAATACAAATCAAAATAAAAAAAAAACACACTAGAACTTCGTTTAATTAAATTAAAAATTCAAAAAGAAATGTACCCATTGATTTAGTGAAAAAACATCGGCAAATATATTTTGTAAATGTTAAAAAGTACCTACTAGTCTCGTTTATTTTTTTGGCTTTATTTTCGTTGAACATATAAAATATACGTTGTATTTCGCTTCAGAAACGTCAAATGGGACATTAAAAATCTCGAGAACTATAGTTATAATATCCCGATTTTATAGATTGGATAATCGGTTTAATTTAGAAAAAAAAATTACAGACCTGATCCAATCAAGCAAGTATCAAAGCGTCGATTAAATGCCAAATAGGTCCAAATAGGGCCAAATAGGTTCATAGGTCAATCACAATATAAATTTTAAACCAAAATTAAAATTCAGCCTTAGGATACCAATACCAAAAATGCATATACGAGTAAGTTGTAGTCGTAAGTTTATTGTAAACTAGCTGGTGCCCGCAACTTCGTCTGCGAAGAATAATAATTTAAGTAACCTATGTACTTTTAAACCTTCCTTAGCCCTCCACGAACATTTCAAGACTAAGATCAGATAAATCCGTTCAGCCGTTCTCGAGTTTTAGTGAGACTAACGAACAGCAATTCATTTTTATATATATAGATAGCGGGAAAATTTCAATAGAACTACGACTTTGTACACGCGCAACGCGAAATGAGCCGAGATTGTTTAAAATTTTCTCTTCATGTTTTCTTTTGAAATCTTACATATTTAAAAAAATGCTTTCATATTAAAGCTTTTATTAAAACATAGTATATTTGGTTTTAATATTTCATTTTAAATTCTTTTCCAAATTTATTTGTACGAAAGCATAGACGAATCCACTTACGTTCAATGATTGACTATTCAATTTTGTTTAAGTACTTTTATAATCCAAGAACTGTTTTGACTGACGGCTATGCCAAAGAAAGTGCTGCGAAAAATTTATATTCCAAGTGAAACCGTCTTTTTGAAATCGCGCAGTCTAGTGAATGCGTAAACTGTCAAAATAAGAAACCTGACAGGTGGCTCTCAAATGTAATTTTAAGTTTTTAAAGTCTGTTCGCCGAGTGTTGATGAATATTATGATATCTCGTCTAGAAATAGCGACTGTCGCTTAACTATCGCAAACTGGATAACTGGTGGCGCTTATCGCCGCGCGCTGAATTTCATGGTACAAGGCACGCAGTTGTTGTCAAGCGCGGCGCCACGCCGGGCGGGCGGTACTATACGGTAAAAGAAGATGATTGATTTTCACAAATTGATGGCATGATGAAGCAATTGAACGTTTCATAATAAACGTCACCGACTCTGATTCTTTCTCCGGCTCTGAGACTTCGTCATGGTCGTCGTCCGATGATATACCAGCAATGGGACATATACAGGAAAAGGCTATTCAATAATCATATTCTATAAAAAAAAAGTTTTTCCTTTCAATTTCTCATTATCATCGGAAAAATAATAAGCGGGCCGCTATTTGTAATTAATTAAGAAGATCCGATTATATATTTTTTATCAACTCTTGGCAAAGAGACAAGCGACAGGCGAGCTGTATGTAATTGTACGGGTAGACCAGTCACCTTGAGACCTGGAAATCCCTCGAAACGGGAAATATTTAGGAATTTTACATTAAAGAATAATGTCTTGTTTAAACGCTACAAATACATATTATTGTTTTAGTATTTTTAACTAGTAATTCCTTTGACTTTTAGTTTTCCACCAATATATTTAATGTTTTGTGAAAGGTTTTTTAAAATCAAATGTACTTGGTTACATGAATAAATAACGATACTCCTCTCCAGCGAGTAGAACTATACCCCACCTTTCTTGAGATAGTGATAGATAGCCATTTTATCATCTTTCATTTTAAGTGCGGCGAGGTCGAAGCATTATTACGAGATTCATTTTGACCTCCTCTTTATCAAGTCTTGTACAAAACTGATAAGCAAAGCGTGGTAGGTACTGTGCGCATGCATGCTGCGACCGCCGACTCGTTGACAACACTTTCTCAGGGAGATACTTCTTCTGCCTTAGTAGGCTAAGCTGGGAGTAATTCGTGGCGCGAGTGTTACGGGGTTGAAGTTAATTAAATTAAACGCTTAATAGAATTCTTTACTGTATTTTCAACCAATCTAAACAAGCTGGTGCCTCTTCAGCGGCGCAACATGGAATGACGATCTGGGCACGCGTGGCCAACGTTCTAATAATATTTATCTACACCCATATCATAAAACCTCCATTGGTTAATCAAAAACCGTAGGAAATGACCACCATTTTGACAACCAATTAGGAAAAACCAGTGCTGCGATAAAGAAATAACATGACTTCTTTATCGTTTTTAGTAAAGAAATGAGATTAAATTTGGAACAGCTGTCAAAACTCAAGTGGGTCTCTATTCTAGTATCCATAGATATTAAAACAGTTATTGATACGAAACGTCAATTCAGTATGTTTTTTTAATATAAACTGCACAATATTTGATCTCGAGTGACGTGAGAATAGAGACTTCATCCGTTTGTCTATGATTTAAAAAAAAAAATGTCTTGACGGAGGATCGCCATGTTGGTGTTTTGCTGAACGAAACTAGAATTGTTTTTGAATTGAATAGAAAAAGTTGTTTGTAATTTACATTTTAGTTGAAAATATGAATAGTAAGTAGTCTTCTCGGAGTGTGTGTTATGTGAAAATGCGCCGGATATCGGAAATATGCAGCCACGATTGCAACAAATAACTTGTTGCCAGAAAATATTGTTTCTGAACCCATCATGGAGGATTTATAATATGTGTGTAGATAAAGTTATGTATGCAACTCTGCATAATTTGGCCTTAAAACACACGTGCGATCTTATTATGAAACTCGCCTATCGGCTCGTTTCATGAAAACCGCACTAGTGTTTTAAGGCCTATCATTATGCAACCGTTGCATAAACTACTATTAAAATTTGAATTAAAAATAAGAAAGACAGATACATCGGCAACACGCTTGTCCAGTTACAAAACACTCTCACAGCAACCTTCTTGCTTTACAGTACCAACATCTTAAAGCTTAAGGTAAAATCAGTTAAAACATTCATTCCAGAACAGAATACGTTTATATAAATATCGCGTGTAATTTATGGGTTGCTTTCGAAAGAAATGTCACATAAATGGATTACCTTACGCGACGACATTTGATGCAGGATAGGTCATAGAGCACAGTTTTTGGACAGTACAATACGCAGTTTTGGTTGGTTAACTGATTTATTCGAGGGCAAGGACTGGTTAAACATTGAATGAAAAATCGGTAAAAATACGGATTAATTAACTTTTCGCTTCGTCCGTTCCATTCTTGTCTCTCGTAAGAGCCCTAAAGCTTATATTCTTATTTCGCAGATATTTCATAGATTAAAGATCTGTATAGTTTACTAGTGGCCCCACCACAGCTTCGCCCGCGGTAATTTCTATGCAAACTTTGAAGATTATCAAGCCTTCAGGGGCTGAATAAAAAAAAACATTTCTTAACGCAAACCTATTAGAGACTAAAAAAAGTAAACCACGTTTCCTAAAATTCTTTAACATAATACAGATTACGTAAAGTACTTAGAAGGAAAAACTAATTTGAAGTATTTTTATTCTCATTACTCCTAAAAGTATGTCCTGAAGGTTTTACTTATTAACTTGGTACCATTCCTTTAGCATATAGCTATTTAATTGTTTATGAAATTGGCATTAAAAATTTGGTTTTTTTGTTTCAGGTTCATCATAGGTTAAAACGAAGTACACAGGTAAATTATAACAAGATAGACAATTATGTAGGTAGTTGATTTTAAAACAGGTTCGACGACAGTTTTATTGTAAACATATACTTAATGATAAACTGGGAATCCATTCCACGAAAATGATATACTGTTATACTGTTAATATATGTCTACATTACTGTGACATCTAATGGATTTTATCCACTTTAACAAATTATAATGCCGCATCATGGGATATATTCCACCATTATTGAGAATATTGCGTGTTTTATTGCAATAAGACTGTATGATTTAACTTACGAGGGCCCATTCTAATTTATTATGGCACGAATTGCTTTTTTTTTTTTAATCATGCGGCTTTGATAAGAGCTATATAAGTGTTCTTAAAAATGTTAATTTTTTTTTTTACATTGCAGTGAAATTACGTTAGCTACTTATTTATCAACAAAAGTTGTCTTGTTGCCTTAATAAGGCTATAAAGGTTTCTTTCCACTCACCCAAAGGCAGAACAAAAGCGAAGTGGGTCGGAAGCGGCCAACATACTAAAATGGAATCCTTCACACCAATGACCGCATGGCTACTGCAGACTGCCGCGTGGATTGATGTGAAAGCTGCCATTTTAGTTCCTGTGACATTGCTTACGCGGGCCCGCTCCCGCTTCGCTTTCATTCCGCGTTTCGGTGTGAAGCCTTAACGCTGACTATGTTTCTTGTTCTAAAACTGCCAACCAATATCATATGACATTTTAGTCACCTCGAACGTAAGTGAGTACTACGAAAGGATATTTGAAAAGGTATCCCCTAAGGGGGTTTAATAGGCGTTAAAAGTTTGTATTGATGTCGAATGGTTCCTGAAATATCTGTCAGTACGTATAAACGTTCGTGCGTGTCTTCGAACTACTCCGACTTCGATTAACTCCGCATAATGCCTACGTGTGCGGGTTAACACTTTCAGCGCTGACAATCGCTAAGCGCTACGTGTGTAGCGCGTAGCAGCGTTTTTCGTCAGTAGAGGGTTTTTTCCGAACCGGTAGTAGATTCATTGCTTGACCTTCATAAGAGCTAAAATCCTAAATTGAATAAAGATAGTTTGACTTTGACTTTTGACTTTCCGCTTTGTAGCGAAAATGCGCTCGGAACAGAGCGCCCGACTGGCAGGCTCCTGGCACTCAAAGTGAAAGAAGAAATGAGCCAAAAATGAGCGATGAAATTTGTTAAGAGAATAACACAGCTTAATACTATGAGTAATTATGTATACTAGAGTCGACCCCTCAACTTGATTTTTCGTAAAGCCTGTTGCGGCCAAACGGCACAAACGCCTATAAGAAAACGATCACCGCCGGACGCGGCGCGCATGCCCGCTCCGTCATCAAGTGCTCGCTGTCATTTGTTTGAGATGTCTGTTCTAGCGTAACGTCACACTTCAATGGCTTAATACATCTTATTTTTCCAGTACATAAGTTCGATTCTAAGAAACACAATAACTTCTCTGCTTAGTAACCTTAATTGAAAATCTGGCATGTATTTCCTTGACAGAAGGAGCTTGCTACATACTCGTATAATAAAATAACTTCAATGTTTCAAAGAAAAACTCGATAGTGAAGATGCGTAAAATTGGTTTTTCTTGGAAAAATATACGTCAAGTACTTACTCGAACTCGTTTAGTGGGTAGACAAGCGTTTTCCAATTTCCACTTATGGCAAAGTCAATCAAGTTTGAAGGCTAACTTTCAGTAGACCACTTGCGTTTGTGACTAAATACAGTAAAAAACAAAAAAATATACTTCTTTTATGTTACGAGTACTTTATGAAAAAAGAAAACATTTTAACAGGTTCCAGGTGGTTTTACTGGTAAGTCCATGAGGTACATGAGCTTCATGGCCAGTGATGTAGATAATGCAGTTATTCTTTCGATAAATATTAAATTTTACTAGCGGACCCAGCAGACGTCGTCCTGCCCGGTGAGTCACCCTTATCGTTTAGGGGTATGAAAAATAGATGTTGGCCGATTCTCAGACCTACTCAATATGCTCACAAAATTTCATGAGAATCGGTCAAGCCGTTTCGGAGGAGTACGGGAACGAACATTGTGACACGAGAATTTTATATATAAGATTACGTATTATTATTATATTACTTTTATTCATGAACCACGTTTAGATAAACTCTGAAATGTTTGATAATAAAAGGTGCGATATTTAAAATATATGATGTATTTTCTAATCAATATAACTAAAGAAGTAAAAAAAACTTTTTTCGTTTAAAGTTATTATTTAATTTCCTTACGTTAAAAGTTATCGATATAATCAATATACCTATCTAACAATCACTATGACACATAAAGTAACATAAAATACTTGAAGGGCAATGACATTGTATCTTATACGAAACTTTATGAGCGTTTAATGTCATGAAAAAACGCTGCACATTGCTTCGGGACTGTGAACCTGTTAACTTTGAGGCACAGGACGCACGATTTTTTTTCTTACCAGTTGATATAGAATCACTTTCTTAGATAACCATTATTATGTAATACTTTAGTATTCTATGAACCCTTCTTAAGAATTCAGATGTCGTGATTTGATTTGACCTTTCATATCCTTCAAATAGAATATAAAATTTGGCAAGTTCACGCCACGTGTAATAAAACGGAAGGGAAGGGTGCAGGTGAAAAGTGGAGGAACATTTTGATTAAATTCTTGCACGAAAGTGACAGTGCCTTGAGTGGCAAATTACTATTACGAGTATTTACAAGTTAGTTACGGTTTCGGCACACCGATGTAGATCTTTTATTAGCATTTTTTCAGGAGTGCACCATAAACGTATTTCCATTATTATTATTAGATTTCGCCTGTGATTGTTTTTTTATTATTATTCATCAATAATAACTTTCACTTGACCACAGTCTCACGTGATGGAAAGTGATGACGCGGCCGAAGATGGAACGTGATTGCCCCAAAGATCTCAAAAGAAGGATATGCCTATCAGTACAATTTCGTGTAACAAGTCTCAAAGAAGGTTATCAAATGCCAGCGTCATGACTTATACACACCTCATTGCTGATGTTTTATTTCTTACGACATACATACAAAAAGTGTAATATTGCTTGATTCATACGCTATCATATCGTGGACGGTGTGGTCGGTGGTGCTGGGGTCTCACACCGCACGATGCGGGAGGATGCCCTCCAGTGTCACTTAAATGGGTGTCAAGGATGGTGGTTGACATGCGACTGAACCTGCGATGGCATCGGATTCGCGTTCTGACACCTCAAAAGTAAGCATCGCGAAAATTGTTTTGAGCAGTTCCTTACTATATATTTCAATGGATTGCCATGGCAGGCATGGAAAGTAAGGAAGTTGGAATGTAGGTATTTATTTATTTCACCAATAATGGTATACCAGTTACACTCGTAATTTAAATAGACTTATAAAGTTAACGAACTATTTTCTAAATCTCTTCATCTCTTCTTATCTCCTATTTAAAGTTTTGACTGGAAACGGAAATCAGTTGGTTTCTATAATATATCCAGGTAATTTGATGCCTCGATTTAAATATTGGGTTGGTAAGAAAGTCTTGCGACACAAAACACGAGCAAAAAAGAAAATCATTCTATTTTAACAATAAATGATTATTCAGTAATGTAGGCTCCCTCTGTTTCTACAACTCGTGCCCAACGGTCTGGTAGACTTTGCACGCCCGCAGTCCAGAATTCTTTTGGCTGTGAATTAAAAAAGTCGTCCAATGATTTTTTCATATCCGCGAGATCATTAAATTGTTTATCCTGTAAATAATTTTTCGAAGCTTGAAACAGATGGTAGTCGGTAGGTGCTAAGTCTGGTGAATACGGTGGGTGTGGTAAAACTTCCCACCCAAGCTACGAAATTAATTCTCGTGTCATCTTGGCTACATGGGGTCGAGCATTGTCGTGGAGAAGCCGAACTTGGAGATGTTTGCGCCTTTTTTGTTTAATAATTTGAGCCAGCTTTTGCAGTTGTGATGAGTAAGTCTCTGCCTTTATTGTGGTGTTATTTGGTAGAAGTTCATAATAGAACATGCCCTCAGAATCCCACCAACAACAGAGTAAAACTTTCTTTGTTTCACGGGGCAGCTTAGGAGTCGGTTCTGGCTTTTCCCCTTTTGGTAGCCACTGTCGCTTGCGTGTGTGGTTAACATAAAGCACCCAGCTCTCATCTCCAGTGACTATTTCTTGAAGGAAATCCTTTCTATTCGGACGATGCAGGAGTGAAAGACAGACAGACATGCGTGTCGCTTTATTTAATTCGCTGAGATCATGCGGTATCCAAGACGAAATAACTTTTCTATATCCCAGCTCTTGTAAATGTTGGAGAATCGTGGGATGACTACAGCCGAGTTGGTTGGCTAATTCTCGTGATGACGTATTAGACTTTACTTTTAAAAGCGTTCCCAATTCTTCATCGTCAACAGTTGACTTCCTGCCGGACCTAGGTTCGTCTTCAAAAGATGTATCACCTGAACGGAAACGCTGATACCAACGGGACACGGTTGAATGATGAACTACTTTAGCCTTGAACGCGCTGCACATATTATCGGCTGCGGCTCTTGCAGAATGCCCTTGCAAGAACTCATAATATGAGATCGCTCGAAGTGCACGTCGATCCATCTTTACTCATATTGTCTCTGCCGATCGACTGACTCGCTTATATACCCTGCGGTATGGAATGTTCTAGAACAGTCTTGCATTTACTACTCTCGAATGTTCTTGAACTTCGTTATTAGAAAAAATATATTAATCAAAAAAAAATGTCGCAAGAATTTCTTACCAACCTAATATATAACGCTAACTTTCGTGAAACTCTTCTTTAACGGTTCTTTAAAACTTGCGTGTTCTTGCTTGTTTAACCATTTTTATCGCTAAATTAATGTTATTTATCTAGACCATAGATCATTGATAAATAATAGCGAATGTAAGACGCAATCGATCGAATCCGAAGATCACTATTCTATTTGATAGGTATAAAATTAATTTCATTTAGGACCGCCTGTTTTAAATGGCATTTGAACGGATTGTTTTTTGTGCTAGAAGTGTGTTCGTTGGGCGCATGATTACTGACTACAGCCGCAGCCTTGTGATTCGATGAGGGACACATTCTAATTTGGACCGAATGGTTTTGTACTTATAGTCTAAATTCTAATAGTTTTCTTTTATCCGCTGATCAGCCGCTGCGCACCTTAAAGAATCACAACACTCTACAGTACAGGGTTGTCTTTCGCTTTCGCCCGAAAACTTGATCCAATCCTCAACATTAAGGTTTTATAGTGTAACAGCGGGATCTCGGTGGAAGGCTACGGCTGAATGATCGACGAATGAGGTGTTAGGGTCGACAATAAACTGAATTAACTAGTCAATTATGGTTGTGGCAGCCGTGTAGTAAACGGGGACATGTTTTGTGGGATACTTTACTATCTTTTAGTTGTGTTTCACGTCATTCTACAAATTAAATCTGTCACTATTTTTTGGATATTTGGATTAAAACATATTTTAAATATGGGTTGTTTAAAAGAAATGATAAGAAAAGTTTTCTTTCGCCCACCAAAGATGTTTATTTATTTTAATAACTACTATTGTTAATCTAAACGAGGCACGGCTTGTTAACGTATTTGAGAGTGAACTGCGCCTCTATTCGGGAACGCTAAGTGATGTTGTAGCGACTCGCGAGCGAGATTTCTCATCCCACTCTTCCGCACGACGCGTAATGCGTAAGAGCGACATGAGAGTCTCGCTCGCGGGTCGCTGCAGTATCACTTAGACGTTCCCGAATAGACGCCCTGTACTTATAAAATGGCAAGATAAAGGTAAAATAATAAATATACCCATTTGTTGATCAAGACTATAATACTATGACGAAGACGAAATAATGCAAATTAAAAGGAATAAAACCTAAATACTCATTGGAGCTTTTTACGTTGCAAACGCAACTGACATAAGTAGGTATAAAAAGCCCCTGCTTCCCCGAAATGAAAACTCACGGAATACTTCTTTTTGATTAAATTAGATAAATTGTTTCCACGTAAGTTACAACCGCGAAGTAAACCAGGAGCGAAAAACGCATATAGATCGAGATCTAGGTTAATAAGGTAACTGCATGAATACGGCGTACTTGTGTTAAGATGCGTAAATCAGTCGAAAAGAATTCGGCGATAACTGTCTGATGTATTTCTGATACAGATGTGCCGGCTTTTTATATCTGGCCGTACAACCAAAATAAAACTTTTTGGGATTGGCAGTAACGGCTTTTTAATTATTTTTCCTAATATTATTTGTATAGTATTGGAAATAAGAACAGCGTAAGCGCCATACCACGTTAGATCTCTTTTGATTTAGATGGCCGGAATAATATTTGTAAAGATTTCTTTTAAAATAATTCTATCAAATTGAATAGGAGGTTCTTTGGTTAAGCTTTCGGAAGGTTGTCGTGGAAATGTATTATTTGTAGATGAACGATTTTTCGATATTCATACGAAACCTTTTGAATCATTGGTTATGGAAAAAGAATAAACACAGGTCAATGAACATTTTCGGTTTTGTGCTTTCGGTTTTACAAGTTTTTATTTATTAAGGTTTTTTTTGGTAAAGTTGTGGAAGTCAACTTTGAACCAGAACCCGTTGTTTAGTTACGTAGCCGCGCTTGCGTCATTTTAATACGCATAAGTAAATCTTTTGGCATTATTTAAGTTCAGTTAATATATTAAGAAGGTAAAAGAAACTTCAAAAACCTTTAAAATAATTTGTCAACGGTTCTTTTCATGATTATAGCATAAATATATTAGTGTCTCCCACGTGTCGGCCGCCGCGGCCTCCGAGGACAGAATTACGGGCTTTTGCAGGAACCTGCATATTTTATGCTTCAACAAATGAATAAAATATGTTTGCTGAATTGTTTTATGATGTTCTTTTATGTCATCTCTTCCAGTTTCGTACACGTGCACGCGTGTTAACTATGTTATAACCAGTGGCGGACTAAGCCCGTCAGAGGCCCGGGGCGGCAAAGGTGAATGAGGCCCCCTTCTTCAAGACTACCTAATTATAATTTGTTCGAGTTGAGACCCCATGATCAGGGGAACGCGGAGGCATTTGGGGGCCCCCCAAGACCGGAGGCCCGGGGCGGGCCGCCCCTTCCGCCCCGCTGTTAGTCCGCCACTGGTTATAACTAGCATAATATTCTTACAGCTCCAGCGACAACTTGACAATCCCCCGCCCCGCTCTTTCAGAGCTGAATGAGAGCATTTACAGCTGGTCCTTAACGTGTTAGGCCGCTTGTACATGGCTCGGTTTCTTTACGGTACGGCGCGAGATTCGCACCGCAGAATAATCGTAAGAGCTTGTATATGACACGGCAAACCACCGGTAGAGACAACGTGAGAATAAGAACCCGCCCGAGCGATGGAGTTAGTACCTACGTCAGAAAGGCATAACGTTTTATAGTCTCTGTTTCTATTCATCTTCCACTGCAAGTTATAAACTCTCCAGTAGAAGATAGAGAGCTGTACCTAAATGTTGTTGATGATAATGAAATTCCATTAATTATTGTTTTCATTTATAGGAAGTGCTAGCTTCTGCCTGCGACTTCGTCCGCGTGTAATTGTGTTATAGTTATTCGTAGGACTTAGTTCCTGGAATAGCACCTTGCATGTCGTAACAATATAATCAAGTTTCATGAAAAACTCTTAAGCCATTACGGAGCAGAGTGGTAACAAACATACAACCATATCAACATACATACGCAGGATAAAATAGATCCATTTATCGACACGTTATCAATTACATTACACGATTATCATTGCTTATTTCGCATTATACTCAAAAAGAAGACAAAATGAATGGAAGGATTTCGATATATCCAAATATAGAAAAAAGGATTGGTGTATTTCATACACTTGTCAAGAAGGGAAGACGAAGATGTTGTAAGTACAACTATTTAAGAATGCCAAAAACAACATTCGACAAATTGTCACAAAAAGCTCTTGATTTATCTCCATTTTGTACGTAAAACTGAATCAGCATTGGTAAGCTATATGGAGCCGCGAAAATGTCCGGTGCCTTCGACAGACTCCCATAGACTGCGATAAAGCAGTAGTGTTTAGTTACTCATACATGAGGCACCTCAAATGTCACACTTTGTTAGATTGTCACAACACCACACTTCGTAAAAATGTCCCACTTCAATGTTCATGTCCCACTGATAGAAGCCGAACCGAGCGAAACATACGAGTGAGGCGAAATAGATGATAGCGTAGCATAGACAACGTAGCGAGTAACTCAGAGTGCGAGTGAGACAAATGAGCGCCATCCGTTCCGTACAGTGTGACACGCTGGCGCGAGAGCGAGGCGTAAGCTCCGCGTAGTACCTCGCCTCATTTGAGGTAGGACATTGTACCACCTCGTTTTGTAAAAGGAGTTACTCCCTCAAACTCATTTTAATTTCATGTCCTGTCCAACACTATAAAGCACAGATGTAAATCACGCCCTGCGTAAACCCGACACACCGAGAGGCAGCCACGTGGCACACGGGCGGCCGGCGTAGCCCTGCCGTTTTGCCGCCATTTCTGTCAACAAACTTCCATAGTGTCCCATACAATACTGATGGCCTTGCCTACACGCGGCCAATGAACCGTAGTTTATGACGAAAAAACAACTGTGTGTAAGCGGCCTTAAATGTCGTCTATTATCACTTCTGTGCGTAAAAGTCGTACAAAGCAAGTTATTACAGTTTTATTCACCTAATTAACACTTCGGGGCCATTTTACTCGTAATTTGTAAAAATGAATCAACACACGGCCAATTAACCGTAGTTTACGACAAAAAAACGAGTGTGTGTAAGCGGGCTTAAATGTCGTCTATTATCACTTTTGTGCGTAAAAGTCGTACAAAGCAAGTTATTATTATCTATTTATGTAATAAATACAAAAGTTTTATTCCCCTAATTAACACTTCGGGGTCATTTTACTCGTAATTTGTAAAAATGAATCAACACACGGCCAATTAACCGTTGTTTACGACAAAAAAGCGAGTGTGTGCAAGCGGCCTTAAATGTCGTCTATTATTACTCTTGTGCGTAAAAGTTGTACAAAGCAAGTTATTATTATCTATTTATGTAATAAATACAAAAGTTTTATTCAGCTAATTAACACCCGTAATTTGTAAAAATTAATCAACCAGCGCTTCGGACAAGACCGTCATTACCAGGAATAAACGCCGCAAGAACTCAGCAGAAAGTCATGCTTTTTCGGTCATATTATACAATTTGTAAGCACAGTGACCCAAAATATCTGCTTGCCTGTGAGTAATTTGTCCTTCAAACGTAGTTATAAAAACGCTAATAGCGTAAAACACTTTATTGGCACATTCGCCAAAATACAAACGCAATTTATTTTCATCACTAGGTCATTGTCCACGATTTGAGTAAATCACACTAGTAATCAACGGTTTGCCTTCCCAAACTCTTATCTAACTCGGAAGAATAGTTGAAGAAACCACTTTAAACAATTATAAATAGAGTTTAAAATGCAAACGAAATGGCCTTAATAATAGCTTGGGTAAGCTTCCAGAGGAAATCGTTTTATTTTGCTAAGATCAAAGGGAGAGATTATTTCTAATATTCATAGTTTAGTTATGTTAGCACGATTGCATCTTTAAAAGATTAAAAATAAATGATAGAACTAAGAAGTTGAAAAGTTTATGATATTTAATGTTGGGAATAAAATATAATGTTTACATAAAATATGAAATCGGACAGGAAAAATAGTTTTTTCTGCTCAGTGTCATGTCCATCGATGCTCCGAGTGTTGACGTTTTTTGTGGACAGTGTTTAAAGTCAAAGTCAAACTACCTTTATTCAATTTAGGCTTTTACAAGCTCCTATGAAGGTCAAGGAATGAATCTACCACCGGTTCGGAAAAAAATCCTCTACTGGGAAGAGCCGGCAAGAAACTCGGTGAGGTGTATCGTTATTTCAAATCAGTACACATATAAGTCAACAATAATGTCTACAGTTTTATACAAATCTAAGTATATACTTTTCGGTGGCTGATATGATAATATTTTTATCTACACCCATATCATAAAACCTCCATAATGTAATCAAAAACCGTAGGAAATTACCAGCATTATGACAACCTGTACTGTTATGTTATTACAGTATCTATTTTAGTATCGTAATGGTCATAACGATACAGATATGAGCTACAGGCCGGCGCGCCGCCGTCGCCGCAGCCGGAGGAGCCCCATCGTCGCCGTGCCGCCGTTTATAATATGTGTGTAGATAAAGTTATGTATGCAACTCTGCATAATTTGGCCTTAAAACACACGTGCGATCTTATTATGAAACTCGCTTAAAAGCTCGTTTCATAAAACCGCACTAGTGTTTTAAGGCCTATCATTATGCAAACGTTGCATAAACTATTATAACAGAATACATTTAATTTATATTTGAATTCAGAATCACGAAATTTTTGTTCGTGAGTCTTGGATGATTCCTATGTATTTAAGTATTTATATATCTACATACGTATGTATATCGTCGGCTATTATTACCCATAACACAAGCCTTTAGAGCTTACTTTGGGATTAGATCGATTTATGTAAAGATTGTCCCCTGTTTTGTTTTATATATGTATGGATATGCAGGAGATATCCATAGGTCCTAGTGATGATAATGCTGATGACTACAAAAGGTTGAACAATTCCTCATCAGTCAATAATACCCAATTAGTAAAAATAACTGACTCGGTAATGATTCAGCCGCAAATGTATTTAGCTGTACATTCATTCTGCTTATCGAAGCAGAACAAATTTAATTATAAATACGTAATATGTTCGAGTGAGATGAGAATTAATTACATTAATATGGAATTCGCTGTTTATTGAAAAAATATTATCAAGCACCTATAGCGGGGAAGAGGAAGACCGACTATCTAGTATAGGTATAAAAGCGAAATATCACTTACTCACTGATTTATCACAAAATCTCAGAAACTATAAAACTAAGAACTTGAAAGTACAATGAACGGAAAGTATAGAAAAAAAAACCGGGATAAGTGCAAAGTAAACTCGCGTGGAGTGGGTTCCGTGATTATATGAAATTTCCTGTTACTTTAAATACCATTTTTATAGGTTTTTCTGTAATCTGTAGGTAAAGAACTAATTTAATATTATTGTCAAAATTTTAGGTCCAGTAGTTTCGGAGATAAGGGGGGAATGGTCAATTTTCGTCTATTTTCTTAAATATCTTCAAAACTATTTATCCTAAAATTATTAAAAAAAAACCAAGGTTCTTACAACAAGCCCTTTAATTTGATATGTCACACGCCATAGTTTGCAAGCCTTTTTTTTTAATTTTGTAATTTACCCCCCCAAAAGTGGCCCCATATTTAAATTTCATTTTGTGACACGTCCGTATTGCGCTTACTGATTTACATGTGTGTTCCAAATTTCAATTCTATCGGTCCAAGTATCGGAGCAAACTGGCTATGACAGACGGACAGACAGACAGACAGACTGATACACGAGTGATCCTATAACGGTTCCGTTATGTCGTTTTGAAGTACGAAACATACATATAATGGCAAAATTGTTGGTAAATGCGGCCCTAACATGCATGCCACAAAGATAAATTAAACCTGCTTATCTCTTAAGGCTTGTTAACAAAATCGTAACGAAATAGAAAAAATAAAAGTTGCTGACGTAAGCACGTTAATGTAACATTTGAGATAGACTCATTTATATGATCGAAGGCGGGAAGTTTTTGATTTGTCCTCCAGGACTCCAGGTTCTGAACTTCAGAAAAAAACGAACCAAACCATATTATTCCGAGCTCGTGGGCTGATACAATAAAAAAATTCAATGTCACCAATAAAATCAATGACCTAATAGGCTGAACAAATAAACGTCTACCCTTTTCACGATGTAAAGCCTCAATGTAGTGAGTTTAGTGTTATCGTATCGTACGTAAAGTAATGTTAGACGAGGAATATTCAATGACTTTTCTGTTCTAGCAGCAAGTAATTAATAAATTATACTCATACACATGCACGCACGCACGTATGCACGCACTAAAGAACCCACGCATGCACGCACGCACGCACGCACGCACCCAAGAAACCACGCACGCACGGACGCATGCACGCACGCACGCACGCACGCACGATCTTCGCATTTATTAAACTAGGTTCTTACCGCGACTTCGTTCGCCTGGAATTTGGTTATAGTTATTCCGTCGGGAACTTTTAAGGCTAATAATCTATAATTTATAAAATAAAAAACCGACTTCAAATGGCATTTGAAAAGTAAGTATTTTTTTCACATTTTATTTATTATCCTGTAATTTAACGACACACATTTACTACATCAAGTAACAATAGCATAATGCCAATTGCTCATCACCATTTACAAACTGTTGCTATCCCCGGTGCAAGGATGTCAATCGTTGAGAAATTCTCCTGGTTCTTCAATTTTACTACATGAATTTTCATGGATATAAGTTGCGTCCGAACTTTATACAGCCATTTAATCGCCAACCTTGAAATACTCAACATTTAGGAGTTCCGGTTATCATCTATGGTCTTCATCAACAGTTCCACTTCACCAAATAATGGTTTTGGTACGTAACTGCTTAAGTTATTACAGAAAATACCAAAATTGCTCTATGCTTGCCTGTAATATTTGAAGAGTTCCATCGATTCCTCATAGATCCTCTCATCATAACCCAACTTTGACTACAACGGGACCGAACTGGAGGTATACTCTACCGATTAAAAAAAGAATTTTTAAAATCGGTATACAAATGACGGAGTTCTGAAGTAACAAACATAAAAAAAAAATACAACCGAATTGAGAACCTCCTCCTTTTTTTTTGAAGTCGGTTAAAAAGTATCTAACCTATGTGTGTTAATCCAACCTATCATCATTCCAAATTTCATCCGTATATGATATATCCGTTCACTAACTCACACACGCACACACACAAAATTTATTTGCATTATCATATTAGTGTGATTACTGGGGATCACAAAAAACTAAAAGATATATCTTTCGATTCGTGAAAATTGTTCCGACATTCCCACAAAACCTTTACACCATTACGAAGGTCTGTAAACCTGTCCCAACATCATTATGGAACACTTAAACTGAAAATTACCAATGCTAATAGTAGTCAAGTAACGGTTGCAAACCGGAATGCCAAAACGGCGTAATTAGGTGTAATCTCTACGTGACATAAGACCTTTTGTTCAGTGATGACTATAAATTAGGAGAGTAGTGCGTATTAGTATGCACGTAATGCCCGCGATTATTCTAAAACTAGACTTGTGCTGCTGTTTAAAGGATTTATCGGGCTATTTTAGATAATGGGTAATTTGCAATCGTGTTTGGTGTCGAGAAAAAGTTTTGTGGATCAACTGTTTCACTTTGCTATGTTTTATTAGGGTTCCGTACCGCAAAAGGAAAAAACGAAACCCTTATAGGATCACTCGTGCGTCTGTCTGTCTGTCTGTCTGTCTGTTCGTCTATCACAGCCAATTTGCTCCGAAACTACTGGACTGATTGAGCTGAAATTTGGTATACATATGTAAGTCGGTGACCGCAACACGGACGAGTAACGTAAATATATGAATTTTAAACATGGGGGCCACTTTTGGGGGGTAAATCAGAAAATTAAAATAAAAGTTATGCAATCTATATTGTGTGACATATCAAATGAAATTGTATTGTGTATTGAAATGTATTGTGAGGACTTTAAATATATTTTTTTTCTGAATTTTAAGTAAAATAGTTTGGAAGTTATTTAGGAAAATAGGCGAAAATTGACCATCCCCCCCCCCCCTTATTTCCGAAACTACTGGGGCTAAAATTTTGAAAAAAAAATACAGAAAATAGTTCTTTACCTATATATTACAGGAAAACCTATAAGAAGTCTATGGTATTTAAAGTAACCCAGTAAATTGCAGATAATCATGTACGGAACGGAACCCTCTCCACGCGAGTTTAACTCGCACTTGTCCGGTTTTTTCCGGCACCTCAAAAGGAAAAAAGTAACCCTTATAGGATCACTTGTTTTTCTGTCTGTCTGTCGGTCTGTCTGCCCGTCTGTCCGTCTGTCTGTGTGTCAAGACCTTTTTCTCAGGAACACGTGGAGGTATCAAGTTGAAATTAATATCACATACTCAGGTCTGCAATTTCTTGAAGCTGTAAAAAAAACAAACTTCTAAGTCACCACAATCAAAAGATGCGGCCGTTTATGCCACATATTTTGATACTTTCAAAGGAATCCAAAGGGAATCAAAACCTATAGGGCACTTCCCGTTGACCTAGAATCATGAAATTTGGCAAGAAGCAGTGTCTTACAGCACAAGTAAAGGAAAAAGTCCGAAAACCGTAAATTTGTAATATTACACATAAAAAAATTGTTAAACGCAATAACCTTTGCAAGGTCGTATCACACTCGACGATTGCACGGAGATGGGAGCTTGAGAACATAATTTTTTGTCTTCGTTCATAGGTAGGCTGTGAATGGTTACCCCGTTAATAAAACCTTTTTTTTTTTAATTAATAGGATTCTGGGAACCCTCAGCGCACGAGTCAGACACGCCCTTGACCGGTATTTTGAACTTACACTTTGTACAAAAATTATGAATCTTAAACCCATTGGAAAAGAACCCAAAGTTATTTACTCCTTTTGGGCCCCCTCAAGGTATAACGTTGTAACATTTCTCGACAAAAATACTTTCTTGTATATTGGTTAAAACACGTTTAAGGGTCACTCAAACCCTTTAAATTCGGAATGAAGTAGAATACATTGATAATGAGCGGCAGAGACACGATCTTTCGCAAAGGGGAGTAAGTGGCATCTGTTTCAGTAGATCGGTCCGTTCCGTATCCAATCCGTATCCGTGAAAATACGGTCAGGAGCGGTCGTAGAACTATTTCTATTGTAGCGTACGCACTACGTCCGGCTACCGTCATCCGTCATTCAGTCCGAGATGTCAACATTCGTATTTTCACGGGTTCGGATCGGATACGGATCGGGCGTAGTGCGTAATAAGTAGGTTAAAATTGACTCCTAAGATTTATTTAATACATTGTTTGTTAGTTACAAGTAAAGCTAATAAAAGCTACAAAAGAACTTTCTATTCAGGTACTTACTCAACCAAGTCATTAACAAATAATCTGTGAATCTCCAACTAACCTGCTCTGCTCACTTTGTAACTCTCCAACTTTTTATTAATGATAAACTTATTTAAAGTAAATCTGTGCGTGGAATCGCGATGCATTGAAATTACGTGAGAACTTGTATCGGCGAGATAACGACGCGTGAGATACATAGTAACGATAGCAAGAGTAATGAGCTATATTTGCATAAGTTGCCGCAAGTTTTGAAAAGATACCGAGTCTTTAACGAACTTTCTAGCGTGGGAACTTACATAAACTAGAAAAGATACAAGAAAAGTTTTAACTTACACAAAGATACGGCAACCTGGCTATAAGAAAAATTCAATTATGTTGGCTGGAATCGAACCAACGACCTCTGAATTTGTTATCCAAAAGTGGAATCACTTGGCCAACCGGTTAATATACCTACTCAACTTGTCCACTGTAAAAGAAAATACTTACAAAATCTTCGCACTGGCACTGAAAACTGTCAAACACATTGGTTGGAATTCAATCACAGTATGACTAAAATTTCGGAAAGCCCATTGACTAGAAGTAATAGTTACTCATTGCCAAAACAAGTAACACTATTTATTATTATAAAGTAGAATGTGGAATGTAAATAACAATAGAATTTGTCAACTTTGCTTTTGAACCGAGTAAAATTCTACATAACTATTTATACTCTTTGTAAAATACTTGTGTCTAAGTTTGCGCCTGCATTTTAACTCTAACTTTCAACATCTATACATCATCTGAGCCTTAACAAAACAATAATCCGCTCCGCGATCAAGACATCTACAGATTAATACAAAGAAACGTTTTAATGCAGTGATTATCACAAGAGTTAATAGCGCCCTTGGTAACCGCCTCACGTCCCAACCCGGTCGGAGAGTGGCTATTATCGGGACTCGACTCGAACACTTACTTGCAAGGTCATTCCAATACTTATGGATATGCAAGTTCTTAGTCAAGTGCTGGATCAAAAATTAATACTTCAGGGTAAAGTGGTTACGTAAATAAATACGAGTATGTTACCAAAATACGATTCACATCTAACGGAAAGCGTAGGAGCGGACAAAGGAAAGCTTTGTCGAGAAAATAAATTGTAACAGCTATTTGATGGCTTAAGTTATTTATAGTTACATTACACTTCGCTTCTTTCTAACCAGAAATATAATATGCCGTAGAGTAACGAATCTCCACATGAGCAAAATGTTTTAAACGAAGCCGAACGCTGGGTTCACACGGCAATATACTGCACATTTTTAGCCGACTTTAACAAAGGAGGAGGTGTTCAATTCGTCGGAATCTTTTTTTTATAATGTTTTATGCATGCTCCCAGATTATTTGGGGATAGCTAGACCGATTTGGATGATTATTTTTAATCAGTTGGATATAATTCCCAGTTGGTCCCGTTGTAATCAAAGATGAGGTCTAATGAGGAATCTTTGGAACTCCTCAAATATTAAAGGCACGCATATTTATAATAATTATGGTATTTTCTGTAATAACTCAAGCAGTTGCGTTCTAAAGGCATTATTTGTTGAACTGAAACTGATGTTGAAGACCATAGATAACAACAGGAACTCCTCAATGATAAGTTTTTTACAGGTAGCGTTTAGATTTCTGTATAAGGTTGAGAAGCAATTTATTTATGCTAATGAAAATGCATGTGGTAAAATAGAACAGGGTTTAAAGAACCAGAAGAACTCAAAGATTGATGTCCTTGCATCTTGGATAACAACATTTTGTAAAGGGTTATGAGCAATTGGCATTATGCTATTGTTGCTTGATGTAGTAAAGGTGCGTCGATAAATCACATACTATAATCACTAAAAAGTAAAAAATACAATAATAATTTAACAGATGAAAAAACCGACTTCAAAACGCTTTTGAAAAGAAAGAAATAATGATTGGCTTTCGTAAGTCAATTACCTAGAAACGGCAGATATATTAATTAAGTGATAAATTGAATATATCGAAGTCGGTGGCAATTAAATTAGGTAATACATCCCTCATACTGTGTTCATTTATGCAGGTTTTACATACATCATTTGTACTGCAAAAAACGTACGACGTGTGAACTACACTTTACCTTTTGAATGCCACGGCTGAGTGCGAGAATGCGTGCCCCAGACGCCGAGTGACGGCTGTAACCGAAAAAATGTATCGAAAATGGCATGCCGTGGCGTCAGGGACACGAAATCTGCTGTGGCGTTCAACAGGTTAATGTATGCCTCACTCGTAGATTTAGCCTGCAAAAAAACGAGCGGTGTTTGTCGTGTGAAGGGGGGTAAGGGTGTTATTATACCTATCGATTGAAGTCGATTGCTGTCATCATACGAAATTGATGTCGATCAAACGCTCTTACTAAATATAGGTACTTACTCGAATTTACCGATGCGATATGGGGCAGCTGGGTTACACGCCCCTCCGAAATGTAAAGTAACATACAATTCAAATCAAGGTTTGGTTTCAACCAATTTTAATACAGTTGGTATCAAACGGCTTTTCTAGCTAATTCCAATAAGTTGGTTATACTGCTGAGGTTTAGTCGAGAGGTAAATAGTGGTGTGTGGCGCACATTTAATTAAATGAATCAAACTTAGGGTGGCTTTGTAGTGAGTTTCAACATGGCGTTATTAGGCCATCCGTGTGTAGAAGGCAAATTTTTTGAGGCGCATATATTGAGTTAATTTGGTATAATTATAGGATACTAGAATGAAAGTATATGTATGGCACATCATTTACGTGGGCGACATATTCGACACGCAAGCGACATGAATGTTTTAATAATAAATTCTTAAATACGTCCATCACAGCCTGAAAGCCATTGGTCTGAAAAATAATACTGGTTGATGCAGAAATATTCAAATTAAAACTTTAGTGAGTCATTATGTACCCTGAAATTAACACGGCTTGTGGCCGGACCTTCGCCTCTATTCAGGAACGCCCAAGCGATAATGTCGCCACGCGCTAGCGAGATTCTTATCCCACTCTTCCGCGCGATGCGTAATGCGTAACAGTGGGATGCGAATCTCGCTCGCGAGCCGCAACAATATCGCTTGAACGTTGCTGAAAGAGGCCCTATTTCAAACTCATATGGAGTCCTTCTTCAGGGGTTGAGTGCAGTCGCATTTACGTCGCAGCAACGCGCGCAAGTTACTGGCAATAAGTCGTGCGTAAAGCCGCGTTTATTCCAATATTCAGATGCGGAAAGTTGTAATACTAAATACGATACAATACGATGCAATATTGTGTAATGGATTGACACAGCGCATGGTAGACGCGCAGTACATCCGAGGGCGAGCAGTCCCGAAGGCATTGCACTAGGTATATCACTTTCCTAACTTTATTTGACAAGGTCATGATAAGACTGTCTGAAGGAGAGATGTAGTCCCCAATAAAGCCCAGGTACTTAAAATGTAAATTGGTATATACAAAGTTAAAATATGGCAGTCCAAATCACTGAATACCTTACAAAGGTTGCTGTTATTCACACAAAGAAATAATAATAAATAAGTTCTCAGAAGAAAAGAAAAGTCTCAAAACTAACACTGAATTAACAAACCGTTTTCCTGTGCGATTGATTACGAAAGCTGAATTAAAGCAGAGAACCCGTGTTTAGTGATTTCGTCTTGATTAAGTACTTAGAGTCTTTCCAAGGCCTCCGTAAAAGTGACGCTTAGATTGAATTAGGTACCGTTTATTTAGGTATTGTTTTTCCACAAAATAATTCAAAAATAACGGTACCATTAATGTAGCATTTTTTCATCACCAACCTTTTATTAGGTAAATTTGTCGACATTTCTGTTTCCGCCTAAGTCAGATTTATTATCTTATTTTCCTTTGTCCATTTACATTTAGCCTTCCACTTGGCTACTAAGCTAAATACCTAATTTCTTTTATTCCAAGCTTTTCTTCACAATCTTTCATCTTCATTTTCGTAGTAATAATCGTTTTGTTAGTCTTTACCCTGTCCTGTCCTGTCGCTTTACCATTGTCATTGCTGCGTTTAAGAAAAAAAAAATAGTTTGTGGCAAGTTGCCTTTATTAATCGTTAACAAAACGCACCCACTTTCTGGAATAACGAAACGCAACCCAGAGGGCGGAAACGAGTTGTCACTTGTCTTTTCTCGAACATACCTAGCGGACAACACAACAAACGCTCTCGCCTGCTGTTCATATTATTAACAATTATAAAGTTGAGGTTCTCTGTAACCCTGTATTTTGGGGGATTAAGTAAACGACTGAAGATAATCCGGAGCCTTTTATTTACGGGACAGGAAGCGCCCTAGAAGACTTCCACAAGTAATACTTTATAGTAGTACTCGTATCAAAAGTATTAACGATTAGTTATTAAGATTATAATTTTTTGCCCACAACTTGGTCGCGTTTAAATTGTTGATAGAGGATAACCGGAAAAAAATTACGTCAATCCTTTGTTCAGTTTTGATGTGGAGGATAACAAACAACAAAGAGAGATAATCGAATTCAACGCGAGCGAAATTACGGGCAAAAGTTAGTAAAATTTATAAAAGGTTGTTGTTTAAGAAACATTTCAAGTAGAGGGGATAAAGCAATTTAATATGTGTATTTCAAATTAATTAATAAGTATTACTTGCATAAACTGAATATTTTATTTCAATTCAGAATTTCATCTCGTAGGTAAATTGATGAGACGGTAACAATGATAAACGAACCCAGAAAGCTGACACGGGCTCGAGAATCTAAAAATAATAGGGTATCAAGTGAATTGTGCAAAGACCTAAACTCATCAATCACCAGAGAGGCACTCTATATCCCAGACAGTAACTAACTACCCATATCTTTGGTTAGTAGCACCCGTGGGGGGCTAACCTGAACTAAACTATTACGCTCTTAAGAAAACATTATTGAGCTAATGACTGTTGCTTGTCTTTACTTCTTTGGTTCTTAATTAAAACTTAAATTCTTATAAAGCTATTAATAACACCAGCGCCTCTATTCGGGAACGTCTATGTGATACTGTAGCGACTCGCAAGCGAGATTCTCATCTCACTCTTCCGCACGACGCGTAATGAGCGGGATGCGAATCTCACTCTCGAGTCGCTACAATATCACTTAGACATTCCCGAATAGACGCCCTGCACTTCGCGAATCATTATGATACCCCATTTATTAAAGTCGGCCAGTGGTTCAGGAGCTACAGTGGAACATCTGATTTTTGGTCACATATACATCGTCCAATGTAAAAAGAGCGCTGACGGCCATACATTTTATATGGCCTTCAGCGCTCTTTTTACATTAGGTGAAATATACATGCATACATACAGCCATATAAATTGTTAAACTATACTAAATATGAAGATATTTGGAAGGTGGCTTATTCTATGCACAAATTTTGAAAAAAGGTTCCATATAATCGTTATAAATGCAAAGCTGAGTCATTCTGGCCGTCTGCTTATTTTGTTATTACTGAACTGATTTCTATGAAATTTGGCGAAGGCACACCACAGAATAAAAAAAGTAATTTTCATTCCGGAAAATGACACAGTTCCCGAGGAAATAACTATAAAATTCGCGTGCAGAAATCTACTAGTTCCTAAACGCCTTTTGACCTCGTGACCCTCGTTTTGGGGATACAAAAACGATTGCAGAGAATTGGCCGTCACCGAAATGACACTATCATTTCGTACATCTGGGCCAACTGCACAAAAAACCGCGTGATAATCTTATATTATTTGATCCAATATACAATATTGGGTGTAATAGTGAAGTAGAAAAAAGCAAGAACCGATGATCTTGACTTCTGATTTAAGTTTACTGGAGAGAAAAATGTTTGAATCCTTGTTACTCGTCGTCAATTTGGACAATTGTTCATCGTCGTCATGCTGTACACGTCCCACTGCTGGGCACTGGGAGAGGGACTGAGTAGTAGTCCCTACGCGAGCCTAGAGCGGATTGGGGACTTCACACACATCTTTTAATTCCTTTCGCGGTATCCCCCGATGTATTCCTTCACCGAAATGCATCGTGGTGAATATCAAATTCAACATGAGATCTTAAAATCTCGCGAGAGGCCTCGTGTAATGCCACTTGGCACTTGCTTAGAAAAATGTTTAGTGCAAGAATAAATAGACAAGTCCAAAATAACTATTTTTAGTTTTAGGACGCCGTACATTTATTCTGTATGTTAACTATGGTTAACTGTAAATATGTTAAAAAAATATTTGAGACTGGAATTTGCGATAGATTATTTAATTTCCTTCGCAAAAATGATTCCCTCTCAAAATATCAACATGCTTATCAAGCTGGAAGGTCCACTGTAGGCGCGGCGCGTCTCATGCTACGCACTGTACTTGGACATTTGGATTGGAAAAAGGTGTGTGCATTTTTTTCGACCCATCCCGTGCTTTTGATTTGGTGGACCACAAGCTTATATATAATTATCAAAACTTGATCACTATGGTGTTCGTGGAATACTCTACTCATTACTGAATTCTTTAGAAGAAGAAGGTTATAAGAAGGATCGCGTGGGCATAGTATAAAGAGGGGAAGTAGGCTATCTCCGGCCCAATCCGCGATATAACTGTCTCAGGGTTGTCTCTGTTCAATAGGTAATCTGAACAGAGGCAGTTCTGGAATCGATGAATTATTAAGACACTCAAACACACAGCAATACGTTCTCGTGCGATTATCACACATTTTTCATTCATTTAGCGGTGCCGAAAAGCCGTGACGCGCGAACCTCGTGCGGAGTTAGCCCCGACTGGCGCACTGAGAAACGGGTCGAGATATCGTTTAAGTGTGCGTGCGGTGACGCATAGATACTTTGGCGCACACATACAAGCCGCGCGCGGTACGTTTGTATGAAGATAACTTACTTCCCCCTCTTTATACTATGGCGTGGGTGCCTGAAGATGAACCTGCCAAACAACACTTTATACGACTACGAGTCTTGTCGGTACCCAAGTACGTCAGGCGTAATCATAACGAATTTCCTGCAAAAAAGTGGATCGGACAGCGAAAGTGTGACCTAACGGAGCAGCACCTAGCTACTGACCGGAAACGTTTGCAAAGTGCAATAAATCCCTAGAGGTCATGGGTCCCTGGGGACCTGGAGACTGGGGTATACAATAAAATCCCGTTACCTATTAATTGTTACCTGTAAATCAGACTCTTTCTTCACATGAAGACTGAAACAGTGGCTCATCCAGGAGGATTACTATTCTTAACAACAACAATTTAAAGCAACAATATGGGGATAACTCGGGGGAATCTTTAAACCTCTTTGACTTCTGTTATATTGATTTAAGCACGGAACCCTAAGCATAGCAATTTTGCTGCCAGATGGCAAATCCAGTAAGGCCAGGACTGCAATAAATTACCCCACTTACACGAAAAAGGTTGAAAGAGCATTTGAATAAAGGACGAATAAATATTGTTACAGTAGTTATTAAGACAATATGCGACAAATATGTTAGTTTAGGGTAGGAACGTGTAGCTGTCGAGAAGTGGACGCTTATCCCGTTATTACACTGCACGTTTTCTTGGGTACGTTGGTTCCGTTCCCAATAATGTAATAAGAGTATGGGAGTAAGGCGCCCATACTAAAGCGCGTCTCACCCGATTCATCGTGTCTGGTTTATCGTGCAGTGAATTACGCGTATAGTTGGTACCTATTATCGGGTGAGAGGATGGGGAGGCGCTCGAAGGCATTATGCGAAATTAGGTATCGACGAACTTTGCACAGCTGCGTCGAATAGGTCAAGGTTACATCTGTGCACGAATACGTAGGTAGTTTATACGCACTGATTGGTCAAGTTTGCTCACCGGTGCGGGTGATTTCGGTGACGAAATGTTATTTATCTACACCCATATCATAAAACCTCCATAATGTAATCAAAAACCGTAGGAAATGACCACCATTATGACAACCTGTACTATAATATTATTACAGTATCGATTTTAGTATCATAATGGTCATAACGACACAGATATGAGCTACAGGCCGGCGCGCCGCCGTCGCCGCAGCCGGAGGGGTCCCATGGTCGCCGTGTCGCCGTTTATAATATGTGTGTAGATAAAGTTATGTATGCAACTTTGTATAACTAATTTCGCCTTAAAACACACGTACGATCTTATTATGAAACTCGCTTAAGCTCGTTTCATAAAACCGCACTAGTGTTTTAAGGCCTATCATTATGCAACCGTTGCATAAACTAATATTATGACACCCCAGTTTAATTAAAGAAGCTCGTAAACGGGCTAGTTTTTCGGGCAATTTATTGCTGCAATTCCGGCTATCCTCAAAGTTTACTTTCAAACTGTTTGTCTCCATTAGTGATGTAATATGTAATATATTTGGGGATAGCCCGAATTGCAGATATAAATTGCCAAAAAACTGGCCCGTTTACGAGCCCCTTAAGACAGATCACAGGTATAATAACACGATTTAAATTATCCAAAATATTATAATACATAATATAAAATAATACATGTCATAGCAAAAATAGCGACAAGCTACAAGTACAAGCTTTTTATTAACTTGCAATGTTTATAATGTAATATGTTCGGGTCAAATCTTGCAACCTCAATTAGAACCACTTCCTCTTATCCTACGGAGTTGAATTTTTTAATATTGGTTCAGTTCCGATGACAATGCATTTTTATGGTAAGCATGATCTGAATCGACATCCAGGGATAGCACCAGATAAAGGAACTCTTCAACTGTCAACAGCACAGACACGAAATTTTGTGTACGCATTCTATTGCAATATTTAAGTGCAATGGGCAACAAAGCTTGTTATAGAAATGCTATTTCAAAATAATCTATAGGTAAAGAACTATTTATTGTATCTTTTTTCAAAATTGTAGGCCCGGTAGTTTCGGAGATAAGGGGGGGGGGGGTCAATTTTCGCCTATTCCTAAATAACTTCCAAACCATTTATCTTAAAATTCCAAAAAAAATATATTTATAATCCCCATAATAAGCCCTTTCATTTGATATCTCACATAATGTAAGTTGCATAACTTTTTTTTTAAATTTTCTAGTTTACCCCCAAAATTGGCCCCCATTATTTTTGTCACGCGTCCGTGTTGCGGTCACCGATTTACATATGTATACCAAATTTCAAATCAATCGGTCCAGTAGTTTCGGAGCAAATTGGCTGTGACAGACGGACAGACGGACAGACAGACAGACAGACAGACAGACCACGAGTGATCCTATAAGGGTCCCTTTTTTCCTTTTGAGGTACGGAACTCTAAAAACTAATTAAATGTAACTCTGAGTCGTATTTCGCTGTTTTAGTAACACCACTGGTTGCTTAATATGTGATCGTAAACGAATAGATGTTGGTTACTTAGCTCAGTTTATGGGGTCTAATGTAGTAGTATACGTTTATAATCGCCTTTGTTGCTTTTTTAGTGCAAATAAAACTGCCTTAAAAACTAACGAGGCAAATCAAGTGTAACTTATTTTCAAAGTCACTCTTTAACTCCAAGAAAGACTAGGCGAGATTACTTTTAAAGTTTAAAGTGTATAAAGTACGTCTTAGAAAATAAATTAGCGGTTCAAACTGATTTAATTAAAGGGAGTTAAACTAATTAGCACAGCACAAACAAACTGTTGATGGGGTTAGGAGAAGAAATTCTTGGAAGGTAAACATTGCGGTTACGTTACCACAGAATAGATAATAGTACTATCGTACCTACAGAAGAATCACTCTCTAACGAAAACGGTGTTTATGTACGAAAATAATCCTAATCATGCCTTCTCTCTCCGTCGCATAAAACGCGCTCTTTCGTGTACGCTAGGGCTGTCAGTTTTTATCCACGTGATTCAACTACAACAATGCGCGAATCGCCCAGCGAGTGAGCGAGCGGCAACCTACTGCGATATACAGCTCCGAGCAATGCGACGGTCGAGCGTACCTAAAGTACGGAGTGAAACCTGCCTGACGTTACGCCAAAAGCAAAGATCTCAAAAGAAGGATATGCCTATCAGTACAATTTTGTGTAAGAAGTCTCATAGTAGGTTATCAAACGCCAGCGCCATGGCTTACAAAGACCCTATTGCTGATGTCTTAGTTCTTACGACATACATACAAAAGTCTAATATTGCTTGATTCACACGCTATCATATCATTATGGACGGTGAGGTCGGTGGTGCTGCGGTCTCACACCGCACGATGCGGGAGGGCATTTTTTCAATTATAAGTGTCACGGGTGTCATGGATGCTGGTTCCATGCGACTGAATCTGCGATGGTGTCAGATTCACGTTCTGACGCCTCAAAAATAAGCATCACGAAAATTGCTTTGAGCAGTTCCTTGCTATATATTTCAATGGCCGAAAATTTAAAGAAAGTAGCGGCGTTCGGGCAAGTATACTGGAATCCTTACTTACCTACTTACTTAACATTAGTTGATAGATCGTTCCTGTATGGTTAATAATAATTGGTTTTAAAAGAAAATCTGTATAAGCAAAGTACGAGTATTTATTAAGAGGGCACCGACCGTCCAGTGGCGCCCTCATCACTGTTATTGTGTTTTCTATTAAAGGAAAGTATTTTATTAAAATTGAAGCCGTATTAGTTGTTAAGCAACTTAATACACAACGTATATGCTATGTAATATAGCTTTGCAAAGTATAACCATCATCTAATCAATTTAACAGAAAAAAGCGGCCACTATTTTCTATTAAATTGATGACGTTGTGTATTAAGTTGCTTAACAACTTATACGGCTTCAATTTTAATAAAATACTTTCCTTTAATAGAAAACACAATAACAGTGATGAGGGCGCCACTGGACGGTCGGCGCCCTCTTAAGGTTGCAATAATAATTACAGTAAATTGTCAGCGACAGTTCGTCCTTCCTAGTTTTTTTTTAGTTCACTCCATCACTGTTCATTCTCAAAATATTATGAGACATTATGGCATCAATATTCTTTGGTAAACATTTTCATAACTCAAATGTCAAAACCAGATACGTAAATACCGTAAAAGCGTCCATTGTGCCACAACATCGACAACATTTATCGTTAGTGGCAATCACGTTCCTTTCTACTTAAGGTTGCCTTCTCCAAAAAAAGGCCCAAGCTAAGAATAATTGAGTACGTAACCGAATCCCTAAGATCTTTTCTGTCTTATTTATGGAACAGAGTCTCGCTTTTACTGAGGTTGGAAATATTACTTCATATAGAAGCTAGGGCGTATGACCGCGAGTTCTTATCTTAAAGTGCAGTTACACGAGCAACTTTTTTACGGCAATGTGTGGCCTGCAACTATGGGCATTTTTCTCTAACGTACGAAGTTAGATTGAGACAGTTATTGCCGACGATTAATTGACGTGAAGAGTTGCTCGTGTAACTGCACTTTTAGAGTGTGGGGCAGGCGCGGATACTGGATTTCGTTAGGGGTAGGGGGGATTTTGTGTGATCTCCCAGACGTCTAGAAGTAAAATCATTTCGATCATATCGAGGCGAACACGTACCACGCTCCCATACTACATCTCCGTTGTTTATTAGGGTTCCGACCTCAAAAAGAAAAAATGGAACCCTTTTAGGATCACTCGTGTGTCTGTCTGTCTGTCTATCTGTCCGTCTGTCACAGTCAATTTGCTCCGAAACTATTGGACCGATTGAGTTGAAACTTGGTACACATATGTAAGTTGGTGACAGCACCACGGACGCGTAACATAATTAAATGAATTTTAAACATGAGGGCCACTTTCGGGGGAAAAAATTGAAAATTAAAAAAAATATATGTTTAGCAAACTATATCGTGTGACATATCATATGAAAGGACTCGTTGTTAGAATCTTTTATACATTTTATTTTGAATTTTTTAATAAATAGCTTGGAAGGTATTTAGGAAAATATGCGAAAATTCACCATTGTCCCCCTTATCTCCGAAACGAATAAGCCTAAAATTTGAAAAAAAAAAAAACTGAAAATACTTGTTTACCTGTAGATTACTTACAGAAAAATCTATAAGAAGTCTATTGTATTTTAAGTAACATAGGAGAATTCATATAATTACGGAACCCCCTCCACGCAAGTTTAACTCGCACTTGTCCGGTTTTTTATCCATGTGGATATCCATTGCTAAGGAATTTCATTCTTAGTCTCGCTAGGGCGTCACATTCGCGAGTAGTTCGTGGCGTTCTCTGTTTGTAGTAGCCGAGGCAAGTAACCTTAAACTCCAAACCTAGGGGAACTGGGCTGAATGATCAGCACACGCAGATCGGCCGCCCGCCTGCCACCGGCCAGGCGTCTACACCCATCATCTCTGTTTATAGTGAAGCGGGAAAATGAAGCAACGTTGCAATGAAAGAGCTAAGGTGCATGTAGACTACGGTATTTCAACTCGGAATTTGCAAAGCTGAACCAAACTACGAGATGATTTTATAACTTATTCAGAAATTAAAAGCATAGGGTCGACCGACGAGTCATTGTTTATAGCGGGTAGGTTGCCGCGTTCAATGATCAAGCGAAGGCGACCTGTCAACCCGCTATTACTCTCGATTTGCATTGGTTAAATTTAGTGCTTGGCAAGTGGGTGAATACAGTGAGTAACTGAGTAAGGACAGTGGTGATAACCGATTGAACTGTGAAAAGTTCCGTAGTCTCTACTTAATTCGGTTCTTGACTGTTAGGCGTACGCTTGTCGCTTTTCAAACAATATTTCAGGCTGCTTGGCTCGATTTGACTGTGAAAAAAATATTTCGTAATTAAATTTCCTCATTTTCAAGGAAACGACGCTAAATATTTTTCATTTTTAAATTTGCCGCCAAAACGCTATCAACGGTCAGCTCTCGCATGTGACGTCATTTAACTGGAAGAAAGAAAAAAAAATACCCAGGTTGTCCTAAATGTAAAGAAGCGGGAGCCAATAATGTACGACCAGGGAATGCACGACCCGATAAATCGGTGCGAGTGCGAGTGCGATCTGGCGCTGGGAGCGCGATTCCGAACGCACCCGATTGTTGTGATGTTATGCGTCGTGATTAGTGATTTACGTCACGTGACTCAGAAGTAAAAAATTATCTTGATTTATTTTGAAATGACTCCTATTATAGATGTATTGTTGAGGGTTAAGCTATCATTTCACAGAAATATTTTATTATTTGTTACTATAATCAACTACCCAATTGCACTGCACTTTGCTAGACACTAATCCGTGCACTAGACTAATGCAATTCAAGTCTTAGTAAATGCTGTTGGACGTGTCTTTAGAGTATAAAAAGCGGGGATGCTGCACCTCCGCTTCCGGTAATATCCATTTCAGTGCCGAGAGGACACACCACTTTGTCTTAGTGTTCTTGCTCTTATTTATTTTACTATTTGTCTTCTTCTGCGATTACTTATTTCTTTCTCTCTTTCAATTAATGAATAAACTAAAAAAGTTCATCTTGCACTAGAGTTTGAAATTAATCGAGTTTGGATTTACCTTTTTATATTTTGTTTGTTAAATTGAGTTTTACGTAGTGCATTAAGAAGCCTTATTTAATGTTTAATTTGGGTTTAATGTGCTTGAAACAGAGAAAAAGCAATTTTATTTTGAATATTATAGGGGCGATTATTAGTCTTACCATTATAAAATAACTTGTTGTTTATACTCATGGGTCTCAAGTATGTAACGAGGCGCTATCGCGACTCGTACAAAGCTCCTTCGACTGACTTCTTCATCTTCTTCTTCCTTCAATTTATTTTCCAATTCCAAATTCGAAACTCAAACGTTAGATCGATAGATCGATTTAGAAAATTGACTTCACTTCATAAGAGAGCTCGGCCTAGAAAGGTCTTAGAATTATAAAGAAATATAGCTTTATTTTAATACATACATACTGTAAAATACCTAAATAATTAGAATCATAGTAACCGCAGTTAAAAAGTGCAGTGTGAATTACAAAGGAAGCACAATTGTACCCGTTATCCTGTCATTAAGAATTACCAGTGAGGCACTTAATCAGTGCCTCGTATTTATAAAATAAACCACCGATACCATATCCTGTCTTTTACCTGTCTCCACCCTCACCTACACCGGCAACCTATCCACGTTCCAAGTTCATGATTGTTTTATTAAAGACGCGTTGTTATTATTATTTCCTCACTTCGATGAACTATAAATTAGTGTTATAAATAACCAGTATTATCAGCTGAAGCTTGTTAAATCAAGGATTTATGGTTTAACAAGTTTCTCTGTGCGCGGACGTAAGAGTTTAAAAATATACATTTTACGATTCGACGAGCCAAGAGTAGCAGACTGATAATATATCCGTCCACGTGGTGAAGTTTGTTGATTCTAGTATTACACCAAACTCTACAGGCGGTTTAAAGTGTAACATTAGAGCATACCAGTAACTGGAGGCGTCATCGGCACAATCTTTCAAGTAAAAAATGGGTCAGCCATAAAGTACGTCACACTAATTTCGTAATTTTACGACCCCTCCCCCGTCCTTGTCACAGTTGGTCACATATTTTGCAATTTTACATCTAGAAATTATTAAATTAAAACAGCAGTTCCGAAATTAGTTTTATTTCCATTAAAATATGTTTTTTAATATTATCAACATCAAATCAGACATTTGACAAAATTTACAAGTCAATAAAGTATTGATTAGTTGTTATGGGTTGTGATTAGTTGTTGAATAAGTGACAAACTTAATCATCTCGAGTCCATGTACTTTGAACCCACTCCTTCAATACAGATAGATTAGGAAATATTTTTATGGTTTTCGTGAATAGTTCAAATTTGGCATTTGGCACCTAAATGTGTTAGATTTTGAAATGTGACGTCACGAAACTTAGGACCCCTCCCTCCCCCTTCACGTGTGACGTACTTTATGGATGACCCCAAAGGCTGTCGTATTTTGAGAGGAGTGCGAGGGGTAGGAAGTAACATTACAATTAAAAAACTACCTACGAATACAAAAATACTATATATATACTACTCCTCTGCTGCACTGGGAGTGAAGAAATAGCATAGAATGTGTGCAGATGCTTATCATCCTGGCATGTCGTAAAAGTCGACTAAGGGACGGGTCCTCTCCAACATGGTGGACTATCTGTATGGGCGATGGGCTGATCACCTGTCACCATACGGTTCATCATACCATCTTAGGACTAATTAATCGAACGTGGCCACAAGTAGTCTTGTGGCTCTGCCCACCCCATTAGGGATTTCGGGCGTGATGTTATGTATGTATGTATGAATACAAAAACCGCATTCATCGCACCTACACTAACAATATAATTAACAACACATGCTTGAATTCACTCACATTGGCAATGAAATAAAATAAATGACAAGTGCATAACGACTAAGTGTGGATGTTTTTGTAGAGATAACCGATTAATTTTATGGCAACACAGGAAAAAATGAATGTATTGTTAGGGTTCCGTACCTCAAAACGAAACCCTTATAGGATCACTCGTGTGTCTGTCTGTCTGTCTGTCTGTCTGTCTGTCTGTCTGTCTGTCTGTCTGTCTGTCTGTCCGTCTGTCACAGCCAATTTGCTCCGAAACTTGGTATACATATGTAAGTCGGTGACCGCAACACGGACGCGTGACGTAAATATATTAATTTTAAACATGGGGCCACTTTTGGGGGGTAAATTAGAAAATTAAAAAAAAAAAGTTATGCAACGTATATCGTGTGACATATCAAATGAAAGGGCTTATTGTGAGGATCTTAAATATATCGACTGTGGAAATTTCAAATGTCGTAAGGGACATTTTGACATTTCGACAAAATGTGCCTTATTTCTAATGCCATAAGGAACGTTTTGACATTTCCACAAAATGTCTCTTACGACATTTGAAATTTCCACAGTCGATATATTATTATTAACTTTTAAGTAAAATAGTTTGGAAGTTATTTAGGAAAATAGGCGAAAATTGACCATTCCCCCACTTATTTCCGAAAGTACCGGGGCTACAATTTTGAAAAAAATATAGAAATTAGTTCTTTACCTATAGATTACAGGAAAACCTATAAGAAGTCTATGGTATTTAAAGTAACCTAGTTAATTTCAGATGATCATGTACGGAACGGAACCCTCTCCACGCGAGTTTAACTCGCACTTGTCCGGTTTTTGTTGGGTACATGTTTATATGTTGTTAATGTGTCTTTTCAACATAACTTGTTATCGCCTAAGGTCTAAACATATTTCAAAGTGTCGGGTAAGTATCGTTCTAATCTTAATGTTACCCCGGGTAAAATAGGAGATGTCTACGCCCGATATTCAATACGCTGATAGATTTGCTAACTACCCGTTTCAGTTATAAACTGACGTATTTTGTATGCGGAAATATCAACTTTTGACCCGTTTCAACCAAATTTATCCGCGGATTGAATAAAAAGAAAGGCCAAAAAAAGATAAAAATAAGTAGTGCTTTACTTGGTAAGATTTAGCTTTTTGCTCCACAGTTTCCTCATTGTTTGCAGACGTTCCAATAAAAGCGATTCCGGTGTGAATACCTTAGAATACCCTAGTTTATTTAGCGCCCAAATATTACGGTTCTCATTTGAATTCTGGCGAAGAACAAAGAAGAGGAAGGGCATTCTTTTGAAACGCTATTAATTTTAGCTTAGTTATCTTAACTGTGACTACATGATAAAATACCTATGATATAGCTTTTGTTTGTCGTGTTGTGGTTCATACTCGTGTCTAGAACATAAAAATTTATTGACCAAAAAAGGAACTGTGTCGTTCTTTGTCTCTCCTTTAACTGATCTAAATGTGTGTACAAGAGTCCTTGTGTTACCCAAGTAATTAGGCATCATTAATAACCTCTTAATCTTAATAAGCAACGGTCAAATCAAGTAATTATGTATACTAGAGTGGACCCCTCAACTTGATTTTTTGTAAAGCCATGTTGAGGCCAGATGGTACAAACGCCTATAAGAAAACGATCGTCGCCGGACGCGGCGCGCACGCCCGCTCCGTGATCAAGTGCGCTCTGTCATTTGTTTGAGATGTCTGTTCTAGTGTAACGTAATACATCAATGGTCAAATTTTACAAATTTGTAAAAAAAAAGCTTTGAGTGCTTTATATCTTTTTATTCCGTAAATGCAAACGTTTGAAAATTAACTTCGTTACAGTCGGCCCATTAAAATTTAAGCGTAAACTAGACCCTTGTCATTTCAAAGTCCAACCCACGTTCCATAATCTGAATTGGGATGTCAATGACGACGCGGATAGCCTAGTTGGTAGTGACCCTGCCTCCGACGCAAGCGTCCCGGGTTCGATCCCCGGTAAGGGCAAATATTTGTGTGATGAGCACGAATGTTTGTTCCTGAGTCTTGGACGTTTCCTATGTATTTAAGTGTTTATTTCTCTATATAAGTATTTATATCGTCGTCTAGTACCCATAACACAAGCCTTTAGAGCTTACTTTGGGACTAGATCGATTTGTGTAAAGATTGTCCCCTGATTTATTATTATTATTATTATTATTAAAATGAGTGAAATCTGTTTCAAGTTTACTGTGAAGAAGTTCTAAAGCGCTGAATAATACAGTATTCCCATTTAAATTGCATTAAACTTCGTCTTTATTACAGAAACAGGGAATTCATAGATAATTAATAATTATTATTTTAAGGCGAATGAACCCGAATAACAGAATTCGAAATAACAGTACCATTTAAAAAGTTGTACTCATTTAATTTGAAACAAACTCATTTTCCGCTGACGTGAATTTAAATGTGATTGCTTAGATGGGGTTTTACCACATGGTGTAAGAGTTGTTTTTAGGGTTCCGTACCTCAAAAGGAAAAAAGGAACCCTTATAGGATCACTCGTGTGTCTGTCTGTCTGTCTGTCTGTCTGTCTGTCCGTCTGTCACAGCCAATTTGCTCCGAAACTACTGGACCGATTGATTTGAAATTTGGTATACATGTATACATGTAAGTCGGAGACCGCAACACGGATGCGTAACGTAAACAAATTAATTTTAAACATGGGGGCCACTTTTGGGGGGTAAATTAGAAAATTAAAAAATAAAGTTACGCTAACTATATCACGTGACATATCAAATGAAAGGGCTTATTGTGAGGATCTTAAATATGTTTTTAGGAAAATAGGCAAAAATCGACCATTCCCCCCCCTTATCTCCGAACCTACCGGGCCTAATATTTTGAAAAAAATACAGAAAATAGTCCTTTACCCATAGATTACAGGAAAACCTATAAGAAGTCTATGATATTTAAAGTAACACAGGAAATTTCAGATAATCATGTATGGAACGGAACCCTCTCCACGCGGGTTTAACTCGCACTTGCCCGGTTTTTTTAAAGTCCCCAGCAATGATCCACATCGGTATTGTGTACCGTAATACAAGAAGTTTGGCAGGAACTTTACAAAAAACAATGCAAATTAGTCTGCGCAAAAATTAGAAGTTCTTTTTATTTCAACAGCATTATTAGCATATAAATTGAAACATAACAAAAACGAAATTTAAAAGACAAAGATATCCCCAATTAACTAAGCTTTAAGGTGCGTCCGCATCTGACAAACGCGCCACGAATGCGCTGGTCGCGCGCCGAAACATTGCTAGCTGTGGACTCTATTATAAATATGAAAATGTTGGCCTTACGTTTGCATGTACATTTTTGAATTAGGTACTTATATAAATTTGTAAAAAGCACCCAACTTCTAAACTCAGACTGGCAGGTAGGCCTCGTCAAAATAATAAAAACAATCTACTCCCAACATCTCATATAATAATGCAAAGCTCCGGGCCCTAATCTGTGTCTATTTCAATATTTAATAAATACCTACCTAACTTAATAATAAATTAAAATAATCTAACTAGATTTCTGAGAAACCTAGAACATTTCTTGATTGAAAAATCGTATTACACTGTCGATGAATATTTAAAAGATAAATATCAGTTATTTTAAGTCGCGTGAATGTAGATCTTTCTTTTTCATATTGCTTTGCCCAACGAGGTTCAGGTTTGTTGGACTACCACATTATTTAAACAAAATGATAAAGTATATTAGGTAATATAATTTATAGGTAATAAATAGGTTTTCCGAAACGGCTCTAAGGATTCGAATAAAAATATTGTACTTACATAATTTTTATACGTTCCAAGTTAATCTAGATAGGTTAATAATAAATTGCAATAATTATTTATCTCAAGGATTCAGGATTAGTGGTAAATGGTGGATTACATAGGTGAAAGCTGAAGGTGTTAAAGCGAAAGTTGAAATGGTCAGATGTTTGCTACTCGACCATGCCGAAATGGATTTGGATAAAAATATTGTTTAGTTGAGACTTTGTAGTTATCATAGTTTTTTGTTTCGTCATCAATCGTAAAAACGTCTACTGCAGGACATACGCCTCCCCCAAAAATGGGGGGATTTTTTATAAACGCCACGCTTAGCAGGCGGTTTGGCGACCGCTGGTCATCATAGTACTCGAAGGACGCTGCTGCCCATCCTTCGGTTGGTCCCTCTGTCGCTTTTTACCCACGGGAGGAGATGGGGTGATGCTATTTTTAGTCGGCAGTATGGTGTACCAATAAGTTCGAAACTTTTGAAAGCTCTCAATAACGCTCACGTGCAGAGTAACCGAGTTTCTGTACGAGCAAAAGCTTACACGATAAGACCAGGGCGTCCATTCGGGAACGTCTAAGTGATACTGCAGCGACCCGTGAGCCTGACTCGCATCTCGCTCTTACGCATTACGCGTCGTGCGGAAGAGTGGGATGAGAAACCACGCTCGCGACTCGCTACAACATCACTAGAGGCGCAGTCTTCGTTGCTTGCGAAACAGAATAACTATGACGAACTAGAAGTTTCCCGAAAGTTTCTTGATGTAATGTTATAAATAACCTATTTTTAATCCGACCTTGTTACATTTGTTCTTCATGGTACGGAAAATGTGTGCATCGTTACAGCTACAGTGTTATTTATGTATACATATACGGCCCTGGGGGGCTTGCACGATATACCCGCGAGTCGTGTGCCGCTCAGTGCGTCTCTGTCCAACTAGTCAAATATGTAAGGGCCGCACTGAGTCGTGCCACAGAATGGATAATAGTACTAACGTAGTCGTGCTAGACGTGCTGACGCATCATCATGATTCTTTTCTACGCCCCACTGCTGGGCACAAGCCTTTTAGCACAATGAGAGGGGCGGGTAGTAGTCCGCACGCGGATTCAGTTATGTAGTTACTAGAGAACCAGCCACAGCTTCGCCCGCGGTATTTTCCATATAAACTTTGCCCGTTACGGGATTGAATTTCAAAACTACCCCAAAATCAATTTACTAAATTTTAACCCCTACAGGGGTTGATTTTTTCAAAATGTTTTTGCAGTGCGCCTTTGTTTTTATTCAGAAGCCTAAATTCTCATTTTCATGTTAATAAGCTAAAAAATGACGGATTTCCATACACATTGTTAACTCCTTTTTCACCACTTTAGGGATTGATTTTCGTAAAATCTTTTCTCAGCTAAAGATTACCTGTACCAAATTTCAGACTTCTAGCTCCAGTAGTTTTGGCTGTGCGTTGATGTGTCACCCGATCAGTCAGTCAGCTTCTTCTTTTATATACAAGTAAATAGATAATGCCTGATTTCAATTTATGATTATCAGATGAAACGAGAGACGAGATTTCTTAGAGAATAACATATACGATGGAAATAAAAAGAACTTAATTTTAATTCACACTCTACAACTTCAGGGTATTCTTATTATTATACTTTATTTTTAGGCTATAAATAGATCATGAACATTCCAAACAAATTAATCAAATCGGTAACGTTATAAAGAGACAACCGATAAATTAATTAATCCTACAAAGATTGATTTGGGACAAACATGGAAGTATACGGCGTGCTCCGCCGCTGAAGTAAATACGTTAATATGAGCGAAGTTGAGTAACAGAACAGAGGCATGAGTAGAGAAGGTTCACAAAAAAATTATTTAAGGAGACAGTGATATCGTCGGGAACGCTCGCACAGTATTTTTTATTTTAATATAGGTACCGGGATGAAGTGGAAAGAGTTTGTGAATATATTTGCACTGCTTTATGCAAACCACGATGACATTTATTTAACTTATGCCTTGTCTATATACGGATCTGAATCTATGCATATTCCAATAATGCCTTATGTATCAGTGGTGAAGCGTGAAATAATTCCTAACGGAAGCCGGAAGAATTAGAACCGTACGTGCGAGTCTGACATTTAGTTAGAATAACATGGACTTCACTGACAGCTTGCCGTAGCTTTCTAGCTTAGTAAAGCCATTAGGAATCGGCTTGTAGGCTGGCTGCGCCACTGTTATGTATGTGTGGACATAAGCTTTCATGTGACGTTTTCATACGTACCTAATGATCATCATGAACTTAAGGGCTATGCTCTTGTCGATGGAGCCATTTTCAATTAATCGTTATCCTCGGTCTTCCCCTTTGCCTCTTTTCCTTAAAATTTTACTTCTATGATACTTTTGGTGTAGGTAATCAACGTGTCTTTTCAATACAGTATATTGTATAAAAATCCAGAATTTAAATATAAACCCATCTTTTTATTATTCAAAATAAAAGTAGATTTTTGCCCAAACAGTATTACTAAATACGGAAGCTTTTCAATACGCAGCTCCAAACCTCTCTTTGTTCCCTCCTTGATGCGACGTTTGAGCTCCCGACATTTTAATTCCAACGGAATAGAAATCCTAAGAATGCCATCAATGGAACAAATTAATGATTTCGTTACTTTCAAAGTCTGACCGTTTTCGGTTGCGAATTCCCCTAATGGCTTTTAGGATAACTTTTACTGTGACTTTGAGCCGACAATCTTTATACTTGACAGTTCTTTCGTCTGCGCCGGAGCTGTCACTGTAATTTAAAGATATGCTTTGACGATTTAGTGGCGGCGCGCTTTGTACGTAATTTTTTTTAAATTGCATATTAATCCATGTTCTTCGCGTACTACTTTAAGAATAATGGACTGCAAAGAGTAAGATGTAAATTTAAATTTTTGGTGGTATTAGCATGGATTTGATTAGCAACCATTGTTTTTAAATTAGTAATACCCTATTTTCTGATATGTCGACTCTCAAAACAACAATCTCTACAAAACTTAATCCATCTTCTTAAAATATTCCTATTCTGCGATGCACGCATAAGTATACATACGCACGCAAGCGCACACGCACGCACGCTGTTCATGTCCTTATACAGTAATTATATACAGTGGCGTAACAATAGGGTGGCAGGGCTGGAAAAATGCCACGGGCCCCCGACCCAAGAGGGCCCCGACCCAAGAGGCCGCGAGCTCAAAAATATAGTACAACGTGACGATTTTTACTGATAGGGCCCAAAAATCAAAAGAATTTGCCACGGGCCCCAGATGGTATAGTTACGCCACTGATTATATAAATTAATTACCGGGCATTCGAAATGCCTATAAATGACTAAAATTCAGGAATGGTACAAAGTTGTTACGAGATCGAGACATATTAATGTTATTGTTATATTTTGATTTAACGAGCCGCAAAAACGAGATTATATGGAAGTTTTCTCTTGGTGATAGCAGCACTGACGTGCATACGACATAAATCCAACAATCCGATTGGTTGGTTAATGTTGCCTACGTGTTGAGTTATTCTTGTATTTTTAGTGGTAGAGCCAAACAGTAATCCCCACTAGATGATTACTGTTCGAATGGGCCGGCTCGACCGGGGTAGTACCACACTCTCACATAATATCGGCGTAAAGTAATAGCTTGCTATTGCGTTTCGTACGGTGAGTGACGAGATCCGGAGGCCTATTCCCTCATCCCCATCCCATCCCCATTCCCCATCCTCTCTAGACTGGCAACGCATTGGCAGCACCTCTGGCGTTGCAGATGTCCATGGGCGGCGGTGACCACTTTCCATCAGGTGGGCCGTCTGCTCGTTTGTCAGTCAATCGACATAAAAAAAAACGCCCTATTGAGCGATGAACGAATAGACAAACGGTTTATAAGCATGGGCGTACAAATATTTTATAACCTTCATAAAGTGAGGTTCCCATATATTTATTCCAGCAAGGCGAAGACCGTGGCCATTTCTCACAGGGGACCAACCTTAATAGCGTAGTAAGCCTGTCCATTTGTTAGTAGGACCTGCGTAATGCTTGGCTAGCTATTAGCAGTAATGCTGAGAGGTTCACTTGATCTTTCCTTAAGTAAATATGAGCTATTGTTTTATAGAAAACCCACCTTCCTTTAAAACAATAGCTCCACTTTTTGGTCGCTCGATTTTTATTTGCCCGACGACTACATAATACTTCAAAACCTACTCAACAAGCCAAATTTTTAAAATCTTGGAATTTTCATTTCTCCAAATTTCTGATCTAAGATAATTGTATCGTCGAATTTTTGCTGTAAATTTATTAATATTTACGGCGTTTCAGGATTCCGGAAGCAATCTGTACAACATTTTGTTTTCTCGAAAACATTAATGAAAAGGATTTTTCCAATATTCCACCTTGCTTAACGCGTATACCTTTAATTTACGTGTTTTTTAGGGTTCCGTACCCAAAGGGTAAAAACGGGACCCTATTACTAAGGCTCCGCTGTCCGTCTGTCTGTCCGTCCGTCTGTTACCAGGCTGTATCTGATGAACCATGATAGTTAGACGGTTGTTGATGTTGCTGCTATAACAAGAAATACTAAATGACAGAATAAAATAAATATTTAAGGGGGCTCCCATACAACAAACGTGATTTTTTTGCCGTTTTTAAAGATAATTGTACGGAACCATTCGTGCGCGAGTCCGCTCGCACTTGGCGGGTTTTTTTGCTTATTCTATTGCTTGGCAAAGTTAATCGAGCCCTGTGCTCCTGCTTCTACTCTAGAATAGAAGGTAATTATGGAACCTACGAAAACGAAAGACGTTCCACTGCTGGACATACGGAGGCCCCAATGATCGCCACAACGACCGATTCTCTGCTTACATCCAGCAGAGTCCCGCAATTATCACCAAGTCGTCAGTTCACCGTGTGAGTGGCCACTCAAAAACTTCGGCTCCATCGGCCTTCTATTATACGAGGAATGTGCTCCGCCCACTGCTACTAAGGTTTAGCAATTCTTTGAGTAACCAAAGATCTTAGACGTTTTATCGCTTAGGAAATATCAAACGGAGGCCTAGATGGCTTTTAAAATGTTGCTTTCATCTACATGCCCGTAGCGATTGCATGCTACGAAAAATGCAACGGATGCTACGCCGTAGCCGTGCATGATTGCGACCGAATTTAACGCTAGGTATGTTTTGATGTTCTACTACATTTTATTAGTAGGTATATTATTTAGGGCGAGGGTTCAAAATAAATATTGTTTTACCTTTCATTTAACTGCTTGGTGGCTTGTTATTTTTAACTAAACTGTGCGAAGCCAAAAGGTTTTATAGAATTTAACAGTCTATGTATTTATTAATTTTACCAAAAATCGGATGTTCCGGTTTAACTCCTGCACTACTGGACTGATTTTAATCAATGGGATATCAAATAATTCGTGGAGTATCATAGGCTATATAAGAATGCTAAGGGTGCGTCATACTAGGAGCAAAAATGGTTATAGTTTGAACTTTACTTTTATTGCAATTCTTATCACATTAAAATCTTACCAAACCTTACATAAATATTTTACGAGTTAAATAAACTTTTAATGATGTGCGAATAAATTTGAACCTTAGGTTAGTAATTATACAGTCATTTTTGCTTACTATTGTAAGCTTGGATATGTGTCCCGGACAAGGACGGATGGGGTACGCGTGGGCGGCTAACGAAGATATGTTTTTCTCTTTACGACCTGACAGACATTAATACTAAAAAGTAAGAGAAAAATTCAACCTCAAAATAAAATTAATTACATTCAGAAAGGCGCGATTTTACACATATTAAAAATAATATCTAACGGTAAAACATAGGCATCAATATATATTCATAACACAGTACAAAAGATATTATAGAAAAAAACATGTAATTAAATAGAATAAACATAGTGCCAATTGTTACAAAAACGTCCCAACTCAGCATAATGCTGGCTTGGAGGCCAGCGCTGGTCTTTCGTTGGGACCGTTTGTTAAACTCACTGCAAACTCACATAGAAGAAAAAAAATCATAACATAGATCAAATAATACTCATGAGAAATGAAACTTAACAATTTGGTGTGAAGAGGAAAGCGAGAGAGGAGATGAGATATTGACATGACAATGGGGCCAATTCGCTAATTTAAAAGTAACTAAACTTAAATTAAGAAATGTCAAACTCAATTTTGACAGTTTGGTGCTATACAAAATCGAGTTTGACGTTTCTTATTTTAAGTTTAGGACATTTGAAATTAAGAAAATTCCATTTCGAATTTAATTCAATATAGGGTTTTATATTTTGCCGAAGAGTATCTTAAATCTGATTCCCTGTATAACGCCTATATATTGGTTATACTTAAAGTCTTAAACTCTTCACGCTTTTTAAGTCTTTTATATCGCCTTTAGTTTTTACTGAAGCCCTTGTAGATCCGTAAAGTACATATACCCAACCAGCAATTTGGTGTTGGTTACAACTTATTTTATAGCTATATTATAGCTATAAAATAAGTTGTAACCAACACCAAATTGCTGGTTGGGTATTGTTTACTTTATACTTTGTTAACATTTATGAATAAGTTGGGTTGAAAGATGAAACAGTACAATATTTCTTTCTCTTTCCCAGGACCATGGATCCGGAGCTGATGATGGAGGAGCTGGACGCGTCGACCCCGTGCTCGACGTCCACCTTCACCGAAGACTTGAGCAACCACACGTTTTCTAATATTACCAACGCAACAGCCACCATCAATGTGTACTATTTTTATGACGTAAGTAGGTATACTAAGACGGTCGAAAGTTAGCTATTAGGGTTTCGTAGTCAAAGTAAGAACTCTAATAGTTCCTTCAGTTTGGCAACAACCCAAAGGAATCATGAACTTTTTTAAACTAGCTTTTGTACAAGGCTGTTTATGCGTTTTATCGCTAATCACTCGGGATCTGCGTTTTTGGGACAAGAACTCCCAAGCTCTTTTCAGTAGTCTATCAATGAATAAGTACATTACTGCAGCCACCAGTAAGTGGGCCAGCTTGGAAGAGTAATTTAGATGTCCAACCTCGCAGAGCTATAAGCTGAGGCCAGGATCATTAATTACAGATCGAAGCGACAAATAGAGATTCTCCAAAAAAAATAAAAAATTACATTTATCTACACCCATATCATAAAACCTCCATAATGTAATGAACAACCGTAGGAAATGACCAGCATTATGACAACCAATTAGGTAAAACCAGTTCTGTAATGTTATTACAGTATCGATTTTAGTATCGTAATGAGATTAAATTTGGAACAGCTGTCAAAATTCAAGTGGGTCTCAATTCTAGTATCCTTAGATATTAAAACAGTTATTGATACGAAACATCAATTCAGTATGTTTTTTTATATAAACTGCACGACATTTGATCTCGAGTGACATGAGAATAGAGACTTCATTCGTTTGTCTATGATTTAAAAAAAAAATGGTCTTGACGGAGGATCGAATTGCCGCCATTGCTGCTTTCAATTTCACCATTTTCATATTGGTTTTTTGCTGAACGAAAATACAATTGTAAAAAGTTGTTTGTAATTTACATTTTAGTTGAAAATATGAATAGTAGTCTTCTCGGAGTGACTGTGTGATGTGAAAATGCGCCGGATATCGTAAATGCAGCTTCGATTGCAATAAATAACTTGTTGCCAGAAAATATTGTTTCTGAACACATCATGGAGGATTTATAATATGTGTGAAGATAAAGTTATGTATGCAACTCTGCATAATTAGGCCTTAAAACACACGTGCGATCTTATTATGAAACTCGCTTAAGCTCTTTTCATAAAACCGCACTAGTGTTTTAAGGCCTATCATTATGCAACCGTTGCATAAACTACTATTAAGACTTTAATCACGGATAGTTTAAGAAAAAAATATGGTATGAAATGAACTTTCATACAACTTTCCTGGACACTTATTGATTCCATATTTAAATTCATTCGGATTCCTGGAGACTTCAAGTAGCTCTCCGGGATGCCGTTCTTTCGGGCTTCTCTTTACAGATTGTAATCGCAACATTTCAAAGCACTTCAAAAATACTTTAAATTAAACTTACTCAAAGGAGCAGAAACCAACCCAACCGTTTTCAAAATATTTTATATTTTCAGCTATTTAATGAATGAATTAAACAACAGAAATACTGAGACCACTGTTAAGTAGATTTGCATTTATTTTATTAGTTCAATGAGCATAGTAAGCTTATAGCTTAAGGTCAAACAAAAGGTCCGTCTGAACTCTTGGTCTGACTAGACAATAAGACTAGTTTAAGACGAAGTTTACCTATTGTTACTAAATTATTTGTAATACATTCATAGGACGAAAGACATTTAAGAAGCCCTAACTAACATTTAATCTGGGCCTACTACTGCCACCCTACCCTACCCACAATGTGCACTACTACTGTCCCCTAAGTTGTTGCAGTTCATGTAAATTGAATGCACCTTGCATCAAGCGATGTATTATTGCGTTCGTGTTGTTCCAACCAACATTCGACGCCATAATGAATCACTTTCTGCGCCTCTATTCGGGAACGCTAAGTGATTCTGTAGCGACTCGTAGCCAGATTTGTCATCCCGCTCTTTCGCACGACGCGTAATGCGTAAGAGCGAGATGAGAAATCTGGCTTACGAGTCGCTACAGAATCACTTAGCGTTCCCAAATAGAGGCGCTGCTTGGTGCAACTATCTACTATTAGTAGCTCAGTGAGCTGTAGACCTCGCGAGTAACTTTTTTTGTTAAGTTTTCTACCCTCATATCTCCGCCATTTTGAAAAATTTCGACAAACTCAATCGATATAATTATATAATTATCGAACCTGCTCACAAAATTTCACGAGAATCGGTCGAGAAATGCGACCTTTATAGAACAGCCGGACATCCGGACATAACTTCGAAAGCATTTTTGCTCAAGCTAAAACAGGGATGCTTCGCGCTCGCTCGGTCAATAGGATATTGAATTTCAGGCACTTTAGGTTGCGTTTTACCCAAATCCGTTACAATAAGAAACATCAAACTTGATCTTGACAGCTCTGTGCATACAAAATTGGATATGACGTTTCTTATTTTAAGTTTAGGAAATTTTAAATTAAAAAGGCACCGTTTCGGAGTCGACCCACTGTTTACCTTAATCCATAAAAACTTATCTCAATTTGGAAGTTTTTTTAAGATATTCTGGGTAATAATCACATGGTTCACAACTGTCCCCTCTTGTTCCCGAAAGTTAAGGACCCTGAGGAGGGGTGTTTTTGTTTAGACTATATCTGCATGTAGAGCGTATGAGTCGAATCCTTCGTTTTCGTTAACTTTTGGCCACAGGAAAGACAAAATTTTCGTTCTTAACGTGATTAGTACCCGTCTACCATTTAACTGGGGCAGCGACACGTTAAAAAAAAGTGATGGCGATTCCATTCGACGTGCGAAGCGTTAAATCGGCGCACCCAGCGCATTTTCGGGATTATGTAATAGAACGTGAAAGGTTTTAATCGTGTAATGGATATTTTGGCAAGATAATGAACGCTATCACGAGAGGCTGTCAGAGATAGTGTTATCACGCACTCCGCCGTGTTCTTTATTAAGAGGCTTTTAACCCCTATTTCGGCGACAGTTGATGTAGGTAATTTACAAAGACCGCTACCGATGTTCTCATCTTTGTCCCGTTAAAATGGACGCATTATAGCGGGATAAGGAGAGATTGAACATTGACCTGAATTTCCAGCATATAGATTGGTGGATGTCTGTTAAAATTATATGACAGCACTATTAGCCACTATACATTTGACACTATAGTTTTGTCATAAATTCGGGATCTTTTTTTTTTATAATTTTAAAAAGTTTTGAAATTATTTAAGAAATAGGTGAAAATTGACCATTCCCTCCCTAATCTCCGAAACTACTGGGCCTACAATTTTGTATAAAAAGTACAGAAAATAATTCATTAGCTATAGATTACAGGAAAACCTATAAGAAGTTGTAAAATGTAAACATTATCGTGTGACATATTTAATTAATACTTATAAAATAAATGTTATTCCATAAGAAGTCTATTATATTTAAAGTAAAAGGAAATTTCATATAATCACGGAACCCTCTCCACGCGAGTTTAACTCGCACTTGTCAGGTTTTTTATACATGCCTGCCTGCATGTCTCTATAGAAAAATAGTTTCCCAAATTGTTGGAAGAACCCTGTAAAAATTTTATGTGAACAAAATCACGTCAAAATGATATCAAAATAAATAGTCAGCTTGCTATGTTAAGGTTCTACAATGGGCTATGTATCAAATTGGTTGACTGTATGTTTATTCAAGGGCTTAAACGATTCAAACTGTCAACTCCATTAGGAAACAAACACAATTTCCGCCCTTGATTCTAACGGGAGAGACATCTTTAATCTGGGTAGCATCAAACAAACCTAAATAAATCTTTACAATATTCTTTTCCATTTTTATGTTTATATAACTTTCAATACCTTTTCTTTTATAAACGTGAAGAGATATAAATTTTCTTAAAGCTCTTATTTTTATAATTACAGAATCGGCGCTTCTGACATCATTCCTAAAACTTTGTGCAAGTTTTTGCATAATTGACAATAATGCGTTCGCAGAGCAGAAAGAATTTCGTACAATGACCCCTGACTACACTTGACTTTACAGTAGTAGTGCAACTGCCTACAGGTCATCTATTCGGGAACGTCTAAGTGATACTGCAACGACTCGCGAGCGAGACTCGCATCCTACTCTTACTCATTACGCGTCATGCGGAAGAGTGGGTTGACAAATCTCGTTCTCGAGTCGCTACAATATCACTCAGCGTTCCCGAATAGAGGCGCAGGCCGCAGGTCGCGGGTTTGGATCCCGCTTGGTGCCTATCTACTGGATGTTTAGTATTTATATTTGTATGAATTATTGCATAATAATTTAATAATTCGTATCATTCTCTAGTCAGCAGAGTACAAGAATTCCTGGTAATGGGACTAGATCAATGTGTAGGCTCTTCTTCTTTGAAATCGTTCGTTCGTAAGCTCTGTTTAACTTTGCATGCTGATTTTAACTTAGATAACTTAAGTTAAAATCAACATCGAACCGAGTCTGAAATAAGGAATGTTTTTGGCTTGGTTTCAGTATAATAGGTACATGAAATTGTATAATTTTGATAACAAGTAACATTTTATTACTGTCTTACAAAGTTATCATAAATCTGGTCAGTAGCCTTTCTGTATTTTCATACAAGTGCGGAGGAAACTGAAATACGTTGACACGTATTCTTATGATTGTAAAGTTCACATTTTTTGTTTCTAGTGGGCCCAGTTTACTGTAATGTGGGTACTCTTCGTATCCATAGTACTGCTCAACGCGTCAGTTATTGCTGCACTGCTCTGCACAAATGCAAGGAAAAGTCGCATGAACTTCTTTATCATGCAACTGGCTATTGCAGGTAAGGGTTTATTTTATTATTCAACGGATATAATGCAACATTAACATAAGATTGAAAAGGTCGCTAGAGAGAGAGAGAGAGTGTGATAATATGACTTGAGCGGGAAGTCGAAAACATAATAGCTGTACAAACTGTACATTTTCACAAGACTATGTTTTCAACACTTGTTGATGCCATAAATGTATGGCGTCAACAAGTGGCAACAATATGGCAGGTCATCAGACCACTTGGTGATGACTTGCCATTGATTCCCTAACATACGCAGTGGCCACAGACCAAATAGCATAAAGAATAGATATCTAAGATAGATAGATAGATGGATGTATGGATGGATGGATGGATGGATGGATAGATAGATAGATAGATAGATAGGGGAGCGCGGGGTTTTAAAAGCGCTGTGATTGGTGCGTTCGAGGTGATGCGCTCCGCGCGACCCCCTGTAGCCCCGCCACTTGTTGCCATTTGGCCACAACACCTGGCAGCAGGGGTCGCCCGGCTATGCGGATTCTATTGGATATATGGTATGTGGCAGTGGCTGATCAGCGAAGAGGGACACATTCAAATTTAGACCGAATTACTTTGTCCTTATAGTATAAATTAATAGTATCGTTTATCCACTGAGCAGCCGCTATCATTGAAAAAATGGGATGGATAAACAAGTTATTGCTAATATCAAGCGACTTAGTTCGGAAGCTGATTGATGACATGTCTATAATTTTCAAATAAGTATCGTTTGTATGTAGCCATGATGTAGTCGTAAAAGTTTGGACAAACCAAATTGGTACTTTGCTGTAGCTTCGTATTTTCCGTGTGTGTAAGAGAATCGCACCACCTGCGCCTCTATTCGGGAACGCTAAGTGATTCTGTAGCGATTCGTAAGCGAGATTTCTCGTCCCACTCTTCCGCACGATGCGTAATGCGTAAGAGCGAGGTGAGAAATCTCGCTCGCGAATCGCTACAGGATCACTTAGCGTTCCCGAATAGAGGCGCAAGTATTGTTAAAATTCTTTGGTTTGCGCAAGATGTGCCTTATATCACGCTGCCTAAGGTAACTTAGTAATATTATAATATTATAGTAGAAGATAGAACACTAAGGCTTGATTTCATTACGTATCTAAGGCTTCTTCTGAAGTTAGCTCAGTATTTTGGAATTTAATTTCGAAATACATCCTTTAATCTGAGAATCCAGGAAATCGGAGCAGACTCCTGTAATATGGAAAGACACGTGTAGTTATTTTTAGATGAAGATGATAAGCAATTTGGAAATACCTAACCGAGAAATATGAATGATTTTTATATTGACTGATCTTTTTACACGTGTTACAAGCCGATAAAATCGGTCAACTTGAATAATATAATGGCTTGTTTTCATTAAGATTTGCTAGTTGTCTCCGTATTTTTACTTGATCTAAAAATAGTTGATCGATCGACTCGGTCTATGAGTATTATTGGAGTTCTCATAATCACTGGTATCATTAGTCAACGAAATAATTTTAATTCTAGGACACCTAGGTCACGTATTAATAAAGCCTTGTCATCAATAAACATGAAACTGCTTTTTTGTGATTTTTGCACAGTGATAGTTGGAGGGCCAGAAACTAAGATATACTACTACTATTCCTCATAAAATCGCAATTCCCGAGGGAATCCATCATCCGTCATCTAATAGCCTAATCGTCACTATCCATCAGCTGGGATTGCGGTGAAATACTCACCTATACTGTATAAAAATTAAATCAAAGTACATTTTGCTAAGTACCGTTGCTACTTAAACTTGAATGCCACTACCCGAAATATAAAGTTAGTTCTGAAAACATTCGCACTATAAATCACAGTTATAACTAGAAACTTAAAATCTGATTCTCATTTGTTCCAAACTGGGTTAACTAAAGTTGTCACTGAGTTGTGATAAATGATTCTTAGGAATCGTCTTTGAAAAATGCTTGTATCTCAAAATGAGCCGCAGTAAAGCCAACCTTGCTACAACCGAGCTAAGTTTAATTTTGCATTAACTGATATAGAGATACAGCTATTTTCAAAGTAGTGACCAAATAAACCACTTACGTTCCAGAGAGTTGCATGTTTGTGCCAAGTTAAGGGTTAATGCAATTAGGAGATTTCGGCTTCGATTTGTGGGTTCTCGAATCGGAATGTTCTTAGTTGGTTTAAATTAGGTATTTAGCTGACAAGTTTCATAGTGGAAGCGTTGTTTGGTAGCAAATTAGGAGCGGAAGCGGAGTTATTTAGCAAAACATGTGTTTGCCAAAACCCGCCTTTTCTTACCAGAATGAAAATAAAGGAGATATAAACGATAAATAGTCCATCGTTACCAAAATAGCTTGAAAAGAAATAAGTCGATTACTTCCGCATTTCCTCCTAAGCAACAAATTCAAGAAAAGTAAAAAAGAATTATCGGAAAATATTGTTTCAAGGTTTTTTTGTATCGTCAATTTTTGTAACTAAGTTTACTTGGAAAATGATTGACGCTTTAGACCGAAGCATTTAGACTTTTGACGATTGATAAACCAGTTAAAGAAAATTTTTTTACAAATAAAATACCTACCCAAGTTTAAGAAACCCTTTGAAAAGTAAGAAATAATGATTGGCCGTCGTAACTAAATTACCTAGAAACGTCAGATATATTATTATTATGCATTGTAGATTAACCTTTATCCGGGTAAAGGCCGGGGAGAGATTTGTATTTAGAATTTCAACTTTAGTTACTAAATAGTATGATGCAAATTATGTATTTGTGTAAAAAATTAATGGCTTTTAAATGATTCCCTAGTAAGTGAGAAACATTAAACTGTATTTGAATTTTTTGTAGCATATCTGTATGTATGGGGCCCGCTGAAGGGTTAAGTGATAAATGAAATACATCGAAACCAGTGTCAAGTCCTTGAACACAGTATGAGTGATGTATTACCTTATTCACTTGCCACTGACTTCGATATAATTCATTTATGACTTAATTAACAATATTTTTGACGTTTTCAGGTAATTGACTTACGAAGGCCATTATCTCTTACTTTTCAATGTTTTATTATTACTATAGAATAGCTTTTACACATGACGAGTATCAGCCAACTCAGGCTTTGTAACGATAAAGGCTTACCAAATTATTAGTGATATTAGAGGATATTGACGTAGCCAGACATATAAGAAAGCTTCGCTGAGATAATGGATACAAGATATATGAAGATTATGCTTGATACGTAAAAATATAATCGGTTGATAAAAGAATAAAATGTTATGGATACTATTTAGTTGCAGACCAGTGAACAGACTAAAGAAGTTTTAGTGCCAGAATCCTTAAAAAACTTAGATAAGTTTGTCCTGCTCTAATGGTTCACGGAGAAGAGGAGTCACATTTAAATAATCTGTAAACTTGTAGCTTGATCATGTTTTTAGAAAGAAAGAGAAACATTGACCGACTTACTTATTCAAAACAAAAACACAGAACACGCATAAAGAAACGAGAAGAGAAAATTGTTGCAAAACGGTCTCACTCAGCTTGTGCGGGACATGTAACCAACACCGAATTTCCGTTGGGACCGCTTGGTGAAAATACGCAAGGTGACACATATATAATTTCACACTACACAATGACAAACCTACGATCTGGCACCAATCTTTCTCTCGCTATCCCTTGCAATAAGACACGCATATATGCCAAATCTTTCACGGTGCACTCTTCTAAATTATGGAACAAGCTTCCTTTGGCCTTGAGATAATGTCCTTCCGCAGCCTCGTTTATGTGGCTGGATGAAGAGTCCTGATTACTGGAATTAGAATTAGCTGTTCTTCTACAACTTTTTATTTTAATTAATATTTATGTAATTTCAGAATATAACTACTTATATATTGGTATATAGCACTTATTTATGTTGTTTATTTATTTTATTATTATTATTATTTGTTTGTTTTTGTTTTGGCTGTTTGTAATTTTTGTCTATCCACGCATTGTCTTCTCTCGTCAACTCCAAGGTTAGCTGGAAGAGATCCCATTAGGGATAAGCTCGCCTTTGTACACTGTTTATCTCGTAATGCAGAATTTTATTGTTTTCTTTTATGTGCAATAAAGAGTTTACATAAATACATACATACATACATACATACAAACAATCCGACTCGGTAAGGCAGCGTTCGGGAAGTTAAGATACATCTTTGCGTCGTCCGGAATCCCGCAATATCTTAAGACCAAGATCTTTGAACTGTGTGTTGCTAGTGATGATCTATGGAGCAACCACGTGGTCCCTCACTGCCTCCTAAACACGTTTAAAGTCAATCCACGTGCTATGGAGAGAAGTATGCTTCGAGTTTCGTTACGTGATAAAATCAGAAAAGGGGAAATCCGTAGAAGAACGAGAGCTACCAACATAGCTCTCATAGCTTGCAAATAGAAGTGGCAATGGGCTGGCTACAGAGCTCGAAGAAATGATGGCCGATGGGGTTTAACGGTTCTCGAGTGGAAGCCGTTGAATAATGGAAGGTGTGCGATCGTTCGTTGTGGAAGTGGAAATCAGTTGCAAAAGCTGAGCGGAAATATACAAGGTGGATTAAGGATAAGTTGTATCTCGGAAGTCTTTGCAAAGTTAAACGAAGTCATACGCAAAAGGCCACACAGTAACACAAATATATACACTGTCAATATGGTAACCAACATAAAACAATATCTGAAACATACGGAAGCGAAGGGTAATAAATCTGTTTAAAAAAACAATACACGGACCGGGTTCTGAACTCACAATTTACAGTTTTTCCAGAAGAAACCCTCTGTCAATCTAGTCGCAGGAACCGCTGTTTATAATTTTTATGAAGAGTATTGATTCTTATACAATAACTAGTGGACCCGCCACAGTTTCGCCCGCGGTATATTTCATACAAACTTTATCACCCCTTTTCACCGCTTTCGGGATGGAATTTCAAAAAATCCCTCTTTACTGCACCTCTAGAGTACTTACTCGAGGAATGTCTCCTCCAAATTTCAAATCTCTAGGACCACCCGTTTAGGCTGTGCGTTGTCTATAAGTGAGTCACGGTACTGTTTTATATATTTTTCAATGAAATATGCGTTGTGCTGCCACACATGATGGATACTAGTGTTAACAAAATCACTATCTTTGTTTTCGTAAATCATTTTAAATTTAGTTGTACCAAATGGAACGGACACATAGCTACACTTCTACACATCTCATGTTCATAAATACTCCCCCGAGATTTTTAAGTGACCATGTAAAATATTCCGTTAGAAAATAAGCTGTCAAACTGAGCTTCACTCACTTGTGATACGGCATTTAATGCCTTGGAATTTATTTATAGACGTATTGTCTATTCTTTGTCGAAGAATGTTTACTCTTATTTGAGAATGAATGACGATGGATTTATTTATGTGGTTCTCGCTTGTTAAGTTTTGGAGTTTCCTATGTTTGGAAAAAATGTGGTCAAAACTAATATTATAAATGCGAAAAAAGGTTGGTTTGTTAGGAAGTCTTTTATTACTTTAAAATAGGAAAATGGATCAATTACATTGCTTGCACATACAATTTATAAGGTTTCGTGGCATACAAGTTATTGTTCTAAAATCTAGGAATTGACCTAACTTTATTTTGGCTAAAATCGTAATACTTTCAGCATTAGGGTTTACATTTTCTAAAAATGTTGCAGTTTTGTCAGAAAAATCGTTAAGATAATCGATATTATAATCAATTTTATTTCTCCATACAGAGAACCATAATTTATAGCTATTATGACGTTTTTCAATGTTTAACCATAAACACTTTACATTCCGTTTGTAAAAAATCAGAAAAACTATAAACTGCAGAAATACTCACATGTATACTCAGGTTTTTCCTAAAATTTAAAAATAAACGTGTCTCCGATTCTAATCTTCCGTTGTATAGTCGAGCAAGAAAGTGCTATACCACTTTTGAACTTTAATATAAATAGACTCGATAAGTGGTAAACTAATTTCTTGTTAGACTATGCATTGAGCTAAAGACTATTTAGACTATCTATTCTGTGGCTAAAGTAGATATAATCACTGTATCTTTAAATAATCCTGAATGATTAATAGTGGACTGTTGCGTAATTCAGGAAGGCTAAAGATTGTATGTTTTACGATCTAAAATACATTTTGCTTTCTTGCGTTATTAATCGCTATGATTATAATGTTTCTTAACTAAGATTAACTTGTGAGCGTTTGAACCAAAGTAGCCGACATAATCCTTCATATTTATTTCTTTCGAATATATCAAAACAATACTAGTTATACACATACAATAACATTGTAGTGGTAGCGCCAAACAGTAATCCTCAGTAGATGATTACTGTTCGAATGGGCCGGCTCGACCGGGGTAGTACCACACTCTCACAGGATATCGGCGTAAAGTAATAGCTTGCTTTTGCGTTCCGTATGCTGAGTGACGGGATCCGGAGGCCTATTCCCTCATCCCCATCCCATCCCCATTCCCCGTCCTCCCTAGACTGGCAACGCATTGACAGCACCTCTGGTCTTGCAAATGTCCATGGGCGGCGGTGACCACTTTCCATTAGGTGGGCCTTCAGCTCGTTTGTCAGTCAATTGACGAAAAAAAAACTATTTATTATAGTCATGAAACTTTACTAATTAGTTTCTGCTTCGATAGTTCTGGTCTAGGTGACGGTTTTTCTTCGGACAAAATATGGCTAAACGCATGAATATATGAATAACCCTTTTCTCAATGAAATCACCACAACATATATACTTTATTGAATACTAAATATTCAATATATATGAAACTTACAGTAAGACAACGTACAAGTTCTCAGCGTATGTTTTTATTATGTCGTGTCGTGTTCGAAGAATCGCTGGTTGATTTGGACTAAGTATATAGAGAAGTTTTGAATACCTAACAAGGCCAATTGTAGAAAAGGTGTAATTTAATATATTAAATTTTACCTTTTTAGGGTTCCGTACCTCAAAAGGAAAAAATGGAACCCTTATAGGATCACTCATGTGTCTGTCTGTCTGTCTGTCCGTCTGTCACAGCCGATTTGCTCCGAATACCGGGCCTAAAATTTTGAAAAAAAATATACAGAAAATAGTTGTTTACCTATAGATTACAGAAAAACCTATAAGAAGTCTATGGGACATGGGAAATTTCATATAATCACGGAACCCTCTCTACACGAGTTTACTCGTACTTGTCCGGGTTTTTGTAATGTATACAAAACTCTGGGTTCGGGTGTTCCTAGAATAACACCCGAGATTTCCTCAAACAAACTAATTTGGGACTTCATCAAAAGCGGGATACAAAATTAGATCGTTTATTTTGGACACCGTATTGTTTAAAAATGTATCCGAATGCTGACAGTTTAATATTGTTTGGCACATGAAAACAGTTTGCTTTACCGGAAAACGACGCTTTATTTTATTATAAATACGCTAACGTAATTGTTTATCTTATTTGGCATCGGTAAACTCGCGTTAAGATATTACTCGTACCTACCAACTCGTCTTAACGCGTCCGTACTCCAAAACGCGGTTCAGAAGGCCAGCCTATACCTGCGGCCCTAACATGCATGCCACAAAGATAAATTAAACCCGTTTATCTCTATGACTATCTCTTGCGTCGGCACTAGTGTGAGAGAGACGCACTTAGAGATAAGACGGTCTATCTTATCTTTGTGTCATGCATGTTAGGGCCGCTGTAAGGGTATAAACAAATCAGTGCCAAATTATTTTGCATTTTATCATTCTGTAACTTACGTTTTTTAATGTTTCTATTTTATCAGATATTTTATTTACAGATCTGTTTGTGGGACTAGTATACGTGTTCGCAGACATAGTACAGAAGATCACAATCGCCTGGCTAGCAGGAGAATTCATGTGCAAATTCGTCAAGTTCTCACAGGTACGTAACGCAGATATTTTCATGGCCGGAGCTTCATACAAATCGCATTGAAAATTGAAATCTCATTTTCGGTAATGGGTCAGTATAAAAAAAAAACATTCTAAGCGAAGTAAGGGCTTTCATTTGAGCTGTCACAGGGTTAGCCTCGAGCCATGTGGATGTTTTTGCTCATTTTGAGTATACATACGTGCTCTCCCTTTGAGCCTTGGGCTGCTTCAGTGGAGAAGGCTTTAGAAGTTCAAATTTGTAGGCAGTTTTGGGATGAGTCAATGCGTCAGTGATACGTCGCATTTATCTTATATATAAAATTCTCGTGTCACAATGTTCGTTCCCGTACTCCTCCGAAACGGCTTGACCGATTCTCATGAAATTTTGTGAGCATATTGAGTAGGTCTGAGAATCGGCCAACATCTATTTCTCATACCCCTAAATGTTAAGGGTGACTCACCGGGCAGGACGACGTCTGCTGGGTCCGCTAGTATTATATAATAACAAGGACGTGCTTTAGTTTTCGTTTTGTTCCAGGCGGTAGTAATGTACGCGTCAACATACGTGCTTGTGGCGCTTAGTATAGACCGGTGTGACGCCATCACTAATCCTATGAACTTCTCTGGAAGCTGTAAGTGTTTTGTTTAATTGTAAAGTGCATCTAAATATAGCCTATACACGTGCCATTAAACGGCATAATATTTTATTAATAAAAGTTTCTTCAATCCCAATCGCGAGGCGAATTAACGCCTGTCCATTTGTGTGATTTTTAGGGTTCCGTACCTCAAAAGGAAAAAACCGGACAAGTGCGAGTTAAACTCGGGTTGCGAGGGTTCCGTTCCGTATTCGATTATCTGAAATTTCTTATGTTACTTTAAATACCATAGACTTCTTATAGATTTTCCTGCAACCTATAGGTAAAAAACTATTTTATATATTTTTTCAAAATTTTAGGCCATTCGTTTCGGAAATAAGGTCAATAGGTAGGTAATGGTCAATTTTCGCCTATTTTCCTATCTTATCTAAAAATTAAATTAAAAATTTCAAAAAAATTGATGAAAATTGATCATTCCTCCCCCCCCCGCCCCTTGTCTCCGAAACTCCTGGGCCTTAAATTAAAAAAAAATGCAGAAAATAGATTTTTAGCTATTAATTACAGGAAAACCTATAAGACGTCTATGGTATCTAAAGTAACATAGGATATTTCAGATAATCTTACACGGAACGGAACCCTCTCCACGGGAATTTAACACGCACTTGTCCGGTTTTTTTTTTAAAGGTGCCAGATCTGACGCATACCGGCACCAACTGGTTTTCTATAGGTACATTAGGGACGAGCTGCTCGTCGCAGACGTAGCGCTGTGTACATTAACGAATCACCAGTAATCATCTGATTCTTTTACGTGCTCAGTTGCTGATCAGCGGATAAAGAGCACTATTCATTTAGACTGTTAATACAAAGTCATTCGGTCTACATTTGAATGTGTACCACATTGCTGTCTAGACGCTTTTCACGTTAGATAATCGCTTTCCTCCCACCATATACATAAGTTTCTTGCATTCGTGCTAACTGCGAGCGAGCAAGCTAGACCGGCCACTTTAAGTTTCTTAAAATCTGTCGCGACCTTTATTACATTAAAATTTAACAAATAATTCGCGCTCTTTAGCATTAACCATGATACTCTATTTCTGCTTAGAAAGAGGACGGATCGTGAAGCCCGCGGGAAACAATAACCTGCACATTCCCTTTCATCAAAGTTTTCCGGACATCCAATACACGACAAAGGTTGATCCCAAAACGTGCTCGTTGGGAGGGATAAAATATTTAGGGCTCGGCAGGGTTTGGGAATGGAGCAATGCCATTATTATGGAATATTAGTAGTTGATTGACAACATTGACCGTTGCGGCTTTGGCCCTAGGAGATGCTTAGAATAGTCGACGATTTAGTTACTGACTTGTTGCCGGGCAAAAGTAGCACTTATATATTTTGTGTGTCCCTTCGTTTCTCATCGATCAGCAGTTTGCTCAACCTTCACTTTAATTTATTATCTTTGATTATTTTTGGATAAACAACAAGCAGCTACATTATTGTTTTGTCTGTGAGAAACTTGAGTCATTTGTTATGTTTAATTTTCTAGAGACGTGAATGTTATATTACCAATGTCGAATTCGTATACTCTGTTTACATTTCGGTGATTGAAACGTCTGAGTGCACGATCAGTGCAGTGCTATGATTCTTTAACGTGCACAGCGCATCGTCAGCAACGAGTAGGACTACATTTAATTTATTCCTAATGGATTTGTACTTACAGTCTAAATTAAAATTGTCTCTCGTCGCTGACGCAGCGCTGTGTACGATAGATAATCACACAGATCTATAAATGTGTGTATCAACGAACGTTGACACAATATGTCTGCAATAATTGCAGGATTTGCAATATTAATATTACAGTAATAACACACAATGCCTGTGTTCGTAGTAAACTCGATTACGAATGTATTGTATGGGAACCCCGTGACATTAAGCACAAATTAATGACAGAAAGGGTCTAGCACAAGTTCGGTCGGTATTCCATAATATGTATATAGAGGACTAGTGGACCCGCCACAGCTTCGCCCGCGGTATTTTCCATATAATCTTTATCACCTCTTTTCTCGATGAATATCTCCTCCAAATTTCAAACCTCTAGGACCACCCGTTTAGGCTGTGCGTTGTCTATAAGTGAGTCACATTACTGTTTTATATGTATGGGTATACGTCAGTTACCCTTTCTTATATCCGTCCGTTTTATGATAGCTATGGTTGGACTTGAAACCTTGAACCTGAGGCGTAAGGTGTCAGTAATGGTCCACCACTGCCTGGTCCTTTGCAATTTGGTTGTCTGCTTTGCTTGTTCGCCTTGGAGCAGTACGGTGTGCGGGCGCGCGGGTTCGCGTCGGTCGGCGCCACGCACTGTTCGCTGTTTGAACTTGGCCTATTTATATTCGACATTGCTCTTGAATCACGTTGAAGTGATACAGAAACTAAAAGTTCAAAATTCAAATAAGAGAGGTCATTTGATAGATATCCAAATTTGTCGTAAAATATTCTAAAATCTCAATGTAATATATGTAAAGTTTTGTCTTGGCAGTAAGGAATTTTATCAGAGAGGACTGAAGTGCGTTCGAGTACATCTTAAATGGGTCGAGTTGGTTGTTATTCTATGTAAAAAGCTGAAAATAGCTTGTTTTCAACTGTTACTAATAGGAACAAAAAACAGCTTACGGGTATTGTGTGGGTAGCAAATACAGCATTGAAAAATCGAAAATAATAAATTGTCAGTATGGATTATTTTGTTATATCTCTTTCAAATTTCAAACCTCTAGGACTAGGACCACCCGTTTAGGCTGTGCGTTGTCTATAAGTGAGTCACGGTACTGACTGATATTGACATCATAATATTAATATTTAATCCATTCTACTACTAAGAACTATCGTGTAGTATAATGAATGTTATTTACAAAGTCACCCGATGACATAAATCGCAACCTTTTTTGTCCTTTACCCTTTTGACGAACAATTTCATCCATTGATTTGTGCAATTTATTACCAGTCCAAAGGTCAAAGATTGGATTTATTTGAGATTCCGTTTTTTTGTGAGGTTGGCTCGTGTTTTCTACCCTAAGAAATAGATCTATACCTAACCTACCTACTTTGATGTTATCGTATTAAATTTAATATGTAAGTATTAATAATAACTGGATACGTGTATTACTATCGTGACCTCTGATTACTTTGACGATATCATTACTCGTTTCCACCACTTTACACAATTATTTCAAGCCTGACAGACTCATATTATTGAATAACCATTCTTACCACAACATACAATCAACGTGTAAGCCCATTTATTCAAAGACCCTCTGTTTTGAATCTCGTTGAAAATTCTCTCTTCCACATTTCTCTTTTTATTTCGCAAATGCCATAAAGGTCGACTTTGTAACGATACTTTTTACAGCCAAAGGCATGAATGCTTTTATTCATTTTGTTTTGGTTTTTATTTTAAATCTGTTCAATAGGAGTTGGAATTGTTCCAGGAAATTTGAATTAATTAGTGGCCGGCAATTTCTGAACCTACTTTCCTTGATTACGATAGAGCATTTAAGTCTTTAACGTCTTGATGCTATCCAAATAGTTCATTAAATTTAAACTGATAGACTTTAATTTCCACTTCACATGTTCTATTACCATTGCTACCTATGTACATTTGAACCTTTTCATGAATGAGTTCAGGCTAATTATTAGGGTTCCATACCCAAAGGGACCCTATTGCTAAGACTCCGCTGTCCGTCCGTCCGCTTGTCTGTCTGTCTGTCTGTCTGTCCGTCTATCACCAGGCTGTATCTCATGAACCGTGATAGTTAGACCGTTGAAATTTTCACAGATGATGTAATACTGTTGCCGCTATAATAACAAATACTGAAAAACAGAATAAAATATATATCTAAGGGGGCTCCCATACAACAAACGTGATCTTTTTGCTCGTTTTTGCTTGATATTGATAATGGCAACAGGTAGACGCTTGAAATATTCACAGAATATTAAGTTTTACATTCACTTTAAAAATAAATAATGAAATTAAAATAAAACAAATATATTAGGGGGGCTCGCATACAACAGACATATTTTTTTTGCCGTTTTTATAGATAATGGTACGGAACCCTTCGTGCGTGAGCCCGACTCGCATTAGGCTGGTTTTTAATATAACCAATTTTCTTTTGTTGAGGTTTTAGGAGTAAGTATTATAATATATCTATCTATTTCATCAGTTAGTATTACAATTGCTATTGTGACATCATAATTTTTCTAAGAATATACATTTTAACTACTGCTTTTTTGTTATTCAGGGAACCGCGCCAGAGGACTTGTTGTATCGGCTTGGCTGATAAGCATTGTGTTTTCAATCCCACTTCTGATCTTGTATGAAATTAAAGAAGTTCAAGGTGAATGTCGAAAAAATATCTCTCGGAAATAATGCCCTTATAGTATTTGAAGCTCATGCTTGCTGGTGATGGTTTTAGGTGAACAACAGTGCTGGATAGACCTAGGTACGCAACGGAGATGGCAGATCTGGATGACTTTAGTTTCGATCATGATCTTCGTGTTTCCCGCATTGGCCATCGCTGCTTGCTATGCCGTCATTGTTATGACTATCTGGACCAAGAGTAAAGCCGTCGTCATGAGTCCTCCCATCAACTCTAGGAGAACAAAAACGATGAATAATGGTAAGTGTGAACATTATTTTTAGTTATATTATTTACCTCCTCTGCTGCACTGGGAGTGAAGAAATAGCATAGAATGCGTGCAGATGCTTATCATCCTGGCATGTCGTAAAAGTCGACTAAGGGACGGGTCCTCTCCAACATGGTGGACTATCTGTATGGGCGATGGGCTGATCACCTGTCACCGTGATACGGTTCATCATACCATCTTAGGACTAATTAATCGAACGTGGCCACAAGTAGTCTTGTGGCTCTGCCCACCCCATTAGGGATTTCGGGCTCGATAGTATGTATGTATATTTATTTTTTATATTTCACATATCTTTAGTATCATCAAAGAAATATCTAAATAAATTTTAACTCATGAAATTTGTTGAAACGTATTTAAACATTAAAGAAGTAACACTTGTACTGACACTTTTATTTGAGTTATGCATTAAATGAAGCATCCTAAAAGCAAATACGATGTGGTTTAAAATACATTGGAATTTCACATTTCAACGCAATGAACTACATTCAACCCGCAGCTCAGTTGTAGCTCAACAAATGTAATAAAAGTGGGGACGGTCATACATTTTATGTGGCCGTCAACGCTCTCTTTACATTGGACGAGGTATACAGAATTCTGCCGTGCTAGCAAGAAAGGCACAAAATACGGTTCTTGTGGAAATTGAGAATTGAGTTTCCTCAACAATTGTACTTACTGCCTTTATCGCTTTTGCGGCATCTTTTTAATAAACAGTCATCATCATTTCTCAAGGTCATTGTAGTGAAACTATCTTCGGCACTAGGTATTTATAAACAAAGCAGATGGCCTGAATTAACGATTTGGAAAGATAAATAGAGTTAGCTCAAGCATTCAAAGGAAATAGGATAAGTGAGTCAGTTATTTAAGATTATTTACAGAAGCGAACAACATGATTTAAGCCGCGACAAAACACGGGATAACAGAACCGGAGAACAAGAACCGGAATTTCCGAAAAAAATTACATTACAAATTTACATTATTTTACAACTTAATAAATACTTTCAGGTCATGTGGAAGGTGACCCGGAGTCGAGACGTGCCAGCTCCCGAGGTCTCATCCCTAGAGCCAAAATTAAAAGTGTCAAGATGACGTTCGTCATTGTATTTGGTGAGTGTTTTATTTTTATAGGCATTACTAGCTGGTGCCCGCGACTTCGTCTGCGAAGAATAATAATTTAAGTAACCTATGTACTTTTAAACCTTCCCTAGACCTCCACGAACATTTCAAGAATAAGATAAGATAAATCCGTTCAGCCGTTCTCGAGTTTTAGTGAGACTAACGAACAGCAATTCATTTTTATATATAGACTAGCGGATCCGTCAGACGTTGTCCTGCAGCGCCATCTGCCGGGTTGATTTGTGAATCTAAACCATCCAGGGCGCCACCCAAACGCATACAAAAAAAATCATTCAAATCGGTCCAGCCGTTTAGGAGGAGTTCAGTGACATACACACGTACAGTAGAATTATATATATAAAGATTAGCACTTCCGCTAGGATTTCCTCCATCGAACAGGCGCCTCATTCGGGAACGCTAAGTGATTCTGTAGCGACTCGTAAGCCAGATTTCTCATTCCACTCTTCCGCACGACGCCAAATGCGTAAGAGCGAGATGAGAGATCTGGCTTACGACTCGCTACAGAATCCCTTAGCGTTCCCGAATGAGGCGCCAGAGCCACGTCAAATTGCAGATGGTTTTTATTTATAATTATAAACCTTCCATCAGTTCAAGTTTATCTAAATTTAATACTTCTACTACTTTTTTTAAGTGCTGCTTGTCATTTATTTTCGATACATTTAACGACCGACATCTGTTTTTAAAAGTATGCCAATTCATTTTATAGTTTCCTCTGGTTCACCCGTTTTAATGCGTTTAGAGGCAGATGGATGAAATTTTAGTTGAGTTTAACAAGTCCCAGTTTCTTAAATCAAATTGTTTATTTGCCGTTGCATTACTCAATTATAACGGGGTCTTACGGCAAAAGTTTCAAGTTCAAGGTTTAAGTGGCTTAATGAATTACGTCGCCCCTGATTTTGAGACTGTAACTGTATTTCTATCGAAATTTTATGGAAACATAAACAATAATTATGCAAATTGGCTGTTTCCTCGACAAATTAAAAGGTTAAATCTAATATCACGGACGTCACGTGTTTGCGTGGAGCTTTACGTAACGAGATCATCTGAATATTGTTTTAGAAGGAAACTCTTGCTCGAAATATTTCGTTATTATCAATCCATAAATTTCACCACAGGGTTTCATGCTTTATTGGGAATTCTCTTTCGTATTGTAAATGGACTTTTCCATATGAACTTTATCACCCCATTTCAAAAAATCCTTCTCTAGTATGCCTCTAGGGTACTCGAGAAATATCTCCTCCAAATTTCAAACCTCAAGGATCACCCGTTTAGACTGTGCGTTGTCTATAAGTGAGTCACGGTACTGTTTTATATGTATTGATGATATAATTTCATAATTATACCCAGATAGTATTCAATGTGGATTGAAGCAGGCTGACAATGATATATTATGGGATTTATTTATTTATTTATTTATTTATTTATTGCGTACATGTAGTTTACAGGATGGTGAAAATACAGTAAATGGGTGTCATACATGCTACCTCTGCAGAGGTGTAACAATTATTCATAAAATAAAGCCTATTCTAGTAGTATTTTAATTCTAGTAAGTAAATCTAGTGATATCTGACTCATGCAATTAATAATGTAAGTAAGTTATATAAAGCAACTTCAAGTTATTCATATTTGAAAACAGGGTTTGGGTTTTAAGGTTATAGCGATCTCGTGCAAGCTTAATGTTCAGGCATTGCTGACCAGAATTTTGGTTTCTTAGTTACCCTATTGGAGGGTATTCATCAGGAATTCATCGACTCCATAGTAGCAACGGTTGCTTAGATAGCTCTTAAGCTTTTTTGCGAAGACCGAATCTCTCTGCTCTAATTTTATATTATCTGGTATTTTATTATATATTTTTACAGCAGCATAACAAGGATCGGTTCTACATATCTTTTTCCTAACATTAGGCAAAATTAGCCTGTTATTAAGCCGTTTATTTTGTGACATTTTAAATAAATGCATGTTTTTGCGCACGAACAATGACATATCCATTATATATTGACAAGGGACGGTTAGTATACTGTGTTCGATAAAGTGCGGCTTGCAGGTCTCGCGGCCTCTGACACCTACTAGAATGCGTATGCACTTTTTTTGCATTACAAAGACGTCGTGAGCATCGGTACTGGCACCCCACATGATTATTCCGTAGTTAATCCAAGCGTGAGCGTATGCAAAATAAGTACATAGTGCAGTTTTAAAGTTGGTTGTTCTACGTATATTATAAAGAGCGTAGATGAAACGCGACATTTTTGATTTAATGTTAAGTACGTGCTCTTTCCAGTTCATATTTGAGTCGATTGTTATTCCCAACAGGGTAAATATTTTTGTTTCTTCAATTTTTATGTTATTTAATATTAATTCTATGTCTAAAGGTTTTATTTGATAAGGGTAGAATTGTATTAATTTTGTTTTATTTAGGTTAATTAATAGGTTATGTTCGTTCATCCAATTATTAATGTCTGTTAGTGTCGATATGAGGGATTCTTTATAATTCATGTCTGGCTTAACTTTAAATAGTAGGGAAATATCATCGGCGAATAGAATGCTAGTTGTATTTATTATTTTAGGTAGGTCGTTAATATATAATATAAACAGTATACAAGCCAAGACGCTGCCTTGCGGTATGGAGCCCTTTAGTTCGAGCTTCCCTGATCGCACGCTTTCTATTGTTTTGGTATGGGCGTCATAGTTTTCTATCTGTACATACTGTTTGCGGTTATTTAGGTATGAACAAAACCAGTCTTGAACTACGCCTCTTATTCCAGATCCGTAAAGTTTTGTTAATAATGCTTTATGGGAAACTCGGTCGTATGCTTTGCTCAGGTCTAGTAACAGGCCCACAGCGCGTTCGCCTTTGCTTATTGCACCGAGAACTTCGGACATATATTTTTGTACGGCTAGTACTGTTGAACGGTTTTTCCTAAAGCCGTATTGATTGTCCGCAAGCACGTGGTTTTTTTCAAAGAAGTTAGTAATTCGGTTACACATTGCCTTCTCAAAGACCTTGGCTATTGACGGCAAGAGTGATATGGGGCGGTAGTTATTTGGATTTTGCTGGTCCCCTTTTTTTAAGATTGGTTTTATTAATGCAATTTTTAGATCATTTGGGAAAATACCAGTTGCGAATGATAGATTTATTAATTTAGTTAAAGGCTGTGTTAGTTCAGCGGCGCATGTTTTTAAAAGCGTGCTAGGAATTTCATCAATGCCGCAGCTGCTTTTACTTTTTAGTCTTAGAATGATTTTGTATATTTCTTGGTCAGTGGCAGGGTATAGGTACATGGATTCGTTGAGAATATCAATAACCGGGCGGCCGCGCGGATGAGCCGCTACCGGATTAGGCTTGTCATCTGGCCAAGTCTCATACACGCTTGCAAAAAATATGTTGAATGCGTCAGCTATTTCTTTGGGAGAATCAATGGTACCTTGCAAGGTTTTCAGTTTAATTTTTTGCGGGTTTTTATTTCTTTTACAGTTACCGTTCTTTTCATTTATTATTTTCCACATTGTTTTTATTTTGATCATACATACATACACGTTTGTGTTTATTTAAGTTTTGATAATATCATAACAGATATCGTATTATTTTCTAGACTAGTGAAACAATAGTCTTACCTGATTTCCACGAAAAAACGGCGTATATATTTTTATTATTCAGTTTTATTTCCCTTCACTCTTAATCGACCGAGCGAGCGAAGCGTCTCCGTTTCAGCTTGGGCAAAAATGCTTTCGTATGTCCAGCGGATGTCCGGCGTCTGTCCATTTGTTCTCGTCTACAGGTCGGAATTTTCAACCGATTCTCGTGAAATTTTGTGAGCAGGTTCGATAATTATATAGATTTTTTTGTTGATTCAGTTTTTAGTTTTTTTTCCAAATTGTGAAGTAATGGGGGTTTTTGCAAATACAAAGTTATTTGCAGTGTTGGTAAACTGACCCGACTTATATCGATGTATGGAGATAACAGTTTTCGAACGGCAAAGTTAAGTTTGCCGCGAGGTCTGCAGCTTACGGAGCCACTAGTTAAAATATTATCAAATGTTTGTTATTTCCTGTTTCAGTATTTGTCCTCTGTTGGTCACCATACATCGTGTTCGACCTGCTACAAGTCTACAACTACATACCGCTCACACAAACCAGTCTGGCTGTAGCCACTCTCATACAGAGCCTGGCACCACTGAACTCGGCTGCCAATCCGCTGATCTGCTGCATGTTCTCGCCTCACATTTATATGAGCCTAAGGTAAGCTGAATAAAAAAAAGACATCACACTCTACGGCCCAGGTTAACGTAACCTGTATCTTGAAACAACACACGACACAGAAGACCAAACCCCAAATCAAATACAGTTGTGTTAAATAAAGCCAGCTGCGCCTCTATTCACGAACGCTAAGTGACGTTGTAGCGACTCGCGAGCGAGATTTTTCATCTCACTCTTCCGCAGGACGCGTAATGCGTAAGAGCGAGATGTGAGTCTCACTCGCGGATCACTGCAGTATCACTTAGATGTTCCCGAATAGTCGCCAAGAACCTCGAGCATTTACGTCGAGAAATTTAGTCTCTATTTTCGGTTCCGCGAAATTTTGTTAGGGGAATCGATTATGCCTTAAAATCAAAAGTAATAGAAAGACAAGTGACCCGAAAAAATCACATTTCATAGGTATTTTTAATTGATCGATCGTGATGTTATTTCAAATTATTGACACACAATTTCCCACTCGCATCAAATTCTTCGAAAGGTTGATGGGAAATATATGAAATTACCGGGATTTTATGAATCGGAGAATTTCATTGAACTTGTAACGCTCGATCAAGTAAAACTGAAATAAGTACATTTGAAGATACTTCGATTAGATAACCGATTGTGAATTCTTTGTCGTTTTATTTTATTGTATTTGTTATTTTTGAAGCAACTTTTTATTGATTTTTGATACTAAAGCGAATACATTAAATTTAACTATTTCAAAGAATCACACTAACAACAGCGCGTCCAATAATTATCAGACTATAATTGATTAAAATAAAAATATTATAATTATAAACGATGATTAATGTAGGTACATCTTCGAATACAACACGTAAGCCTAAGTTAAAGTCATACGTGGGTCAAACCATTGGTGGAGGTGGTAGTACCGACATAGTATAAAGAGGGGAATTAGGCTATCTCCGGCCCAATCCGCGATATAATTGCCTACTGTCTCAGGGTCGTTCCTGTTCAATAGGTAATTTGAACAGAGACAATTCTGGAATCGATTAATTATTAACACACCCAAACACACAGCAATACGTTCTCCTGCGATTATCACACATTTTTCATTCATTTAGCGGTGCCGAAAAGCCGTGACGCGCGATCCACGTGCGGTGTTAGCCCTGACTGGCGCACTGAGAAACGGGTCAAGATTTTGTTTAAGTGTGCGTGCGGCGACGCATAGATACTTTGGCGCACACATACAAGCCGCGCGCGTTTGTATGAAGATAACTTACTTCCCTCTTTATACTTTGGTACCGATAGTACAATTTTCACCACAATCATTCGCTGGCTGCAAAGAGTTGCAACCACGTTGCATCGTACGCCGTATATTTAAAACATGCAATACTATTTAGACAAACGAATTATGTACATAATATTATTAGGCTTATAACTGTAGAGTATGTAACAATGAAAGGACTAGCCAGACAAGAGCCTCGCTCACGCATGCGCGTCTTCTGTTGTATTCCAATCTGAGCGGAAACGGATATCGATAAAAGCGGAGCGGAGATGTGCTGAGCTAACCAATCAGATTGCTCTATCGTATGTCATTGAAATATTTGACATACGATAAAACAATCTGATTGGTTAGCTCGGCAAATCTCCGCTCCGCTCCGCTTCAATGGAAAGGCACCCATAAAGGGCTCTTCGCCACAGTTCAAAAAGATGACCAGCGTCAAAGCCAAAATTATGCTGAATTGGGATCAATTAATAACAATTGGCACTTTCTGTAGTAGTCTATCTAACAACCTACTTCTTTTTTTCATCTACATCGTGCTATCAATAAATGCTTTTTCTTTCTTTCTTGTTAAAAACTATTATAAAATGAATACTTGTTTTAAACCGGGCACCATCGTTGGTTGCGCAGACGCGTGCCCCCGTACCGGTGGCTGTGGTGCAGCCGGCGGCGGCGGCGGCGCGCGCGCGGCACGCTGCGCTCGCGCTCCGACTCCACGGCCAACTCCGACCTGCTCAGCAACTCCACGCACGTGCGCCGCTCGCAGACCGTCGCTCTGGTAACTTAAAGGCTTATCACACCTTCCTAAATTTAGTTATCCTAATGGCCGAATTCAGAAAAGCCACTCAAATTGAGCTTTAATAAAAGTGATGTTTCTGTATAGGTTGACAACTAGTTGAGGGACATTTGACTACTTACTTAATATCTACTCAAATGAATAAATGGCGTTTCTGAATTCGGCCATTGGTCACTTAATTTAGAAAGGTGTAATCGCATTCAGCATGTAAGGAGCCTAAAAAGTAACCTAATTAGAAGCAAGGATGGTTTATGACGTACTAAATGAGTTAGCATCCTAGTTAGGAAAGAAGCTAGGAAGGTGTTGTGGACTAATAAGTCCACAACACACCTTCCTAAATTTAGTCACTTACGAGAGGGACGCTGCAATACGTTGGAATGTGATTGAGATATCTCCATACGTATCTAACGTATTGCGGCGTCCCTCTCGTAACAGACTAAATTTAGGAAGGTGTAATAAGCCTTTATCATTAGATCCAGACAATTCAAATAGTGCCACGCGGGTATATCTTTTCTGATAACTGTGTAGAAGTGTCACACTTCAGAGACTTATGTGGATCATTTAATACACGATTTAATAATGTTTGTGTTTTTACGATGTGGTGTGGAAGAAGATGTAGTCGTGAGAATTGATAAAGGTATGCTTAGATGATTTGGAAATATAGAGAGGATGAATGAAAGAAGACTAACGAAGCATATTTATAAGGCGAGTGTGCATGGTAGGGTTCGAAGGGGAAGACCTCGGTGAACGTACCAAAACCAGATCAAGGACGTTCTTAAGAAAGGCCAGGTTAAGAAAACCCTAAACCGGCGAGCGTGCATGAAGAACTTAATGAGAGTAGACGAAGCAAAGAAGATCGTAGCAGGTGGAAATCCCTGGTCTGTGCCTACCCCTTTGGGAAACAGGCGTGATATATATATGTTATGTATGTTTGTGTATGTTTAATATTAGCTTGTATCAGGCTTCGGACTAACTTTAACAGTTTTTATTTATTCTAAATTCCTTCACTTGTTATTCCAATAAATCAAATAGATAATTGCACGAATATGTCAACTTTACTACATAGGTACTTGGTTTTTTAAATCGTTCGGTTATCGGACATATTTGAGTCGTAAGTCCGACTAGTGAATTGAACTTAAATCCGCGCTTATTGAATATAAACTTACGAATATTTGTTTACAGTATCGTTTATTTTTTGTTTAGATTTTGCCAGTTTTATTTAAAATTGTGTTGTTAGAATTTTTTATAAAGTCTTGACCACTTTTTCTGCGATGACAGATATTATTATCGCACTGTATTCTGTACAAGTTAAGATCTAAAATAGCCTAATACATTTTCAGAGCCTGAATCGCACGCGCAGCAGCAGCGTGTCCCGCTTGCACGGCGATCGGCGCACGCAGATCCTCGTGCTGTCTTCAGTACGCGACTGACAGCGGAACGTATATGCGCCCGCGCACGATGTCATGCTATAATGTGCTTTATACGCGTATCAATAGGCTTGTTTTTGGTTAGGTATTACATTTTTTTTAAAACATCGATTTGAAGCTTAATTGTGCAACAATATCGGTTGGGTTTAACTATCGAATACATCATATCGCTTTGCTGTCTTTATCTTACTTTGTGAAGTTTACATTATAAAGAAAGTAACAACAAAGCAATATTCCGTTTCCATAGTAACGATCTGTTTAGATCAATGTCGAATATAGCTAGGCCTGATTGGACAACTAAACCGTCATTTTATGAACTCCTGGTTTCCGATTGGCTAAGGCCTCTGGCGTTTTCATCATCCATACTATACTAATATTAAGAATGTGAAAGTTACTGTCTGTTGTCTGTAACGTTTTCACGGCTTAACTACTGAACGGATTTTGATAAAATATGGTATAGTTTGAGCCTCAAGGGATAGGGGGTTCTTTAGAGAAAATCAACCCCTAAAAGGGTGAAATGGGGGCTGCAAAATAATTAACGGCAAATTCGTGCGTGACCGACGAGAGCCCGTAATTTGAGGGAAAAAATCGAAATTTAAAAAGTCGGTAACATGAATATAATTTATATTAACTACACAAACTAGAACTTACTAAATAAGATGCGATAACAACAAACAATTAACCAATCAGCATGCATTATTAAGTCTGAGCTAACTCTACGACTAAAATTATAAAGGTGATAATAATCTTAATAAGTCATAGTTTTCAACGATTACGCACTTAAAAGACTTCCTTAATCATCATTAAAATCAAAAATAATTTGTAGGTAAGTTAAAAGTTAAGAATAGGTATTATTTTCATAAATTTCTGAATTGCAGTTATCGTTACGTCAAAGAGTATTTAATTTTTTTTATCTATTTATTTATTCGAAAATAATTAATGTTATCATTTTTAAGTTTAAGTCAAATAAGTTATTGTCAAACGTACCAAAGATTATTGTAAATAAATTTAATTATTAAAGTGTATTTCCTCGTTTTATGACGGCAAATACGACGAAAGTGTAAAATAATGACATGGAGTCATTAAAAGTAAAATGTACTGCGGGAACGTTAATGATTTGTTATTATGAGCCATTTCTAACAATAAGAAATTCACGTTTTAATTTCTTTATCATTTTCAATTGTGCCAAAAGTTAGCTAATGGCAGGGCATTTTGAGTTCTGATTGCTTGAATCCGTTGTTAAAATTATTTGTTGAATGTGTCACGATAAAATTAGTTAAGACCCCTTTTTAGGGTTCCGTACCCAAAGGGAAAAACGGGACCCTATTACTAAGACTCCGCTGTCCGTCCGTCCGTCCGTCTGTCTGTCTGTCTGTCTGTCTGTCTGCCTGTCTGTCTGTCCGTCTGTCACCAGGCTGTATCTCATGAACCGTGATAGTTAGGCAGTTGAAATTTTCACTGATGATGTATTTCAGTTGCCGCTACGAGTATAACAACAAATACTAAAAAACAGAATAAAATATATATTTAAGGGACATACAACAAACGTGATTTTTTTTGCTTATTTTTGCTCGATATTGATAACGGCAACAGGTAGACGCTTGAAATATTCACAGAATATTGAATTAAATATTAACTTAAAAAAAACACATACAACAGACATGATATTTTTGCTTGATTATAGATAATGGTTTTTTACTTTCAATGGCTCGAAATGTAAACCAAATGTTTCTGCCCTGGCCTTTGAGCTAATATTGTAAGCGCTCGAAATACAGTCCAAGACACTGACGTAGAAACAGCCCGGGCTAATATAGTATAACAAACTAACTTAACTTTACGGTGAGTATAAAGTAACTTCGGATTTGGATTTGGGGGTAGTTACCTCAGAGCCAGACTCGACGTACTCGTAACTTCTTTCATATAGATACCGTTAAACTATTTGTGTGGTTTGACGGATTCAAAAAATTGCCTAAATGTATTTAGTCTAATTTTAATCGTATGGGGCCTTAAGGTTGTCCCTAGTCAACATAGCATTTATATTTATTATTAATTAGCATAAGATATACAATAATTTCGCCGATACTTTGAGAAGAGATCAAATCTTAAAATCGGTTAGTGATAAAAATAATTTTAACGCGTTTGCAGTAAGATTGAATTTACGACTGTTTGATATTGAGATAAGAGCTTTTTTCATACTTACGATTTAAATAAATACCAGTCCCCGTTTGGTAAAAAAATGGCAAACGAATAAATTTCGATTTTAGCAAAAAATATGTAGAATAATGTCTTTGATCTTTTTTAAACATCTCATAAACATTATGCTCTGAAAAAACTGTCGATTTCCATACATTTTCATAAGTTTCTCAAACAATTATAACGTAAATCTTAATTTAGTAAACAATGAAATGTTTTATTGGTAGCTACTTACTTAATTAAAATGTTATTGTGTGTGATGAAGGAGTTGTACAAATATTTTTGTACTGTATCACAAAGATTGTAAATTAAGTGTGCATAAATATTAAAAATCGTATTTAATGTGTACATCATAATATTATATCCCTTTTAGAATAAAATATTCCAAACGTCTGCAATTGTTTTTATTATTATTAAAAATACTCTTGATCTTTAGTCACACGCTAGAAACGAAGCAAAAAATAAAAGTGCATGAAAAAATCTATACAATATAAAACCATATTGGGTCATCAATTTGGATTATTGATGTTACTCTGCATTTTATGTTGATACTGTCATGTATTAAAAAAAGAGCATGCTATATCTTAATATTCATACTCAATAATTTCCCCAATATCAAGTTTTGTTTACGGATATGCCATCTTCCGGTAAACATGTAAACTACAACTACCTACAAACTCAAGCCGTTCGAAAACCTTTACTGAAATTCGGTAAGATGGCGCTTAATCTGATTTCCACAACAAACTCTGAACGACTCTCGTCGTGTGAACCGTAGGCACAGGCACCATGGGAAGTACTTATCGAATACAACAAATAGGGTTCGCGACCCGAGCTGAAAATTCTAGACTCAAAAATACTAAGCGTTGTAGATACGGCCGGGGAAGGAGAACGCATAGCCTTGTTGACCGCACTAAGCTTAATTTTTAGGGTTCCGTGCCCAAAGGGTAAAAAAGGGACCCTATTACTAAGGTTCCGCTGTCCGTCTGTCCGTCTGTCCGTTTGTCTCCAGGCTGTATCTCATGAACCGTTACAGTTAGACAGTTGAAATTTTCACAGATGATGTATTTCTGTTGCCGCTATAACAACAAATACTAAAAAATAGAATAAAATAAATATTTAAGGGGGCTCCCATACAACAAACGTGATGTTTTTGCTCGTTTTTGCTCGATATTGATAACGGCAAAAGGTAGAAGCTTGAAATATTCACAGTATATTTAGATATATATTAACTTCAAAAATATGTAATTAAATTAAAATAAAATAAATATTTAAGGGGGGCTCCCATACAACAAACGTGTTTTTTTTTTGCTTGGTTATAATGGTACGGAACTCTTCGTGCGCGAGTCCGACTCGCACTTGTTTAGTAAAACTTTGCAATATCTTTACCATACCTATAATGCTTTGTGGTATTTGCCATTGGCTTACACTATATTATACTCTATAAAGTCAATGTTTCCGGTTCATTTGAAGACGGCTTAAATTAAAGACTCTCCAATTTGGGAATGTGGCGAGGATATCGGTTCAATTGACCATTTTTTTTTATTGTCCTATTAATAATAAACCACCTAACCTCTATTCCCTTTTTCCGAAACCAAAAATCCCCCTCCCTATTAACATGGCTTCGCTTTTATGTCTAACTGAAAATAAGAAAATATTAAATACCTTAAGGAAATTTATGGATAAAAATTCTATTAGGTTGTAAGATGTCTTACTTTGTATATTTCTAAACTGTTTGTTTATTCTAACTAACAAATCCGTCGTAGTTTAGTTGTGTTTGTTTTTTTGTGTTTTCAGATTTCACGACCTCATTGCATAGTAGCCTTATCTTTGATCCCTTACCCGTGTAAAGCTCGACACTTGATTCTGGCAGAATTGTACTGTGCACTCAGTAACAGATGCCATAAACAAAAGAGTGAAGTGAAGTGAAGACGGCTATTATAAACGTAATAACTCCGACGTTAAGAAAATCTTATTTAACTGTAGCTAATTTAAAAATTAATACCTAAACGTAGCCGTAGTTATTGTCCTCCTACAATCAGTAACTGTTGTCAAACTTGCCGAGTTAACCGATGTCATCTGTCAAATTTTAGATGTCAAATCAATTCAATTGGAGCAAGGGTGTCCATTTTAAGGAAATAAATTAGGATTGATGATCAGACTTCTTCATTCCAGCACTACTTATAGGAACGTCCAGGCGTTATATTTTACCTTAGAGAGATGTATTTAGAAGCAATGGCTTTGCATTACGTCTTTAAAGTCACCTGTATATATGTATATATACACCTGTATATATACTTACTTTTCAAACCAATTTCTTCTCCACTTTAAAAACTTTGTAAGTTTATTTTGTGAATTCGTTTACGAAATCTTCGAGCCGTCTTAAAGTTCGTTGACACGGGATTTACTGTTAATGGAGGTCGGGGGATGGACCGGAATTCAGCCTCTTTAGACACGAATTACTCGACCACAGACTAAAGGAGAGATCCGATTTGAAAGCCACGCGACTTGATTGGCCGGAACTTGGCCGGGACCCTATGTTTTATATATTATTACGAATAATAAAAAAAACCGCTTTAGACCTATTAATTATAAAAAAACAAGATTATTTCTTTTTGAGGTTATGCAGTCGAGTTTTTTTTTCTTTAATCTAAAAATTAATAATTTTTAATTTTCATCTTTTTAATTTATGTTTTGTTATGCTTTATATGGACAGTTCGGGTAGTGAGAAATTATTCCAAATCTAGGTATTTCACAAATTTTGTATATAGAAAGTACTTGTAATGTGTAATGTGTTGTACATGTTATATATTTTTAGAATTCTCTCGCCCGTTCATTTGATACCAATAATGCATGGGTAGAAAAATATTAAGAAACAAAGTGTCTTCTAGCTTCCGCCATATTGGATTTAGTTGACTTCATATACCCTATATCATCCCGTTTGCTAAAATCAGTAAAGTAGTTTTGGCTCTAGGTCTTAACTAATGGAGTGATTACAAACATACATAATCACATACAAACATACATACGTACTAGCGAAAAAGATGACCCTCCTTTTTGTTTTGCTGCAGTCGGGTCAAAAAATGAGGGTTACGGCATACAAGTCGATTTTAAGTGGCGACCCCCTCATGACCGTATTAATACTATGTCAGTGGTTTCAACGACAAGTATTTAAAAACTTGGCTTGCGACCGCGACCCACTAAGCAAGGGATTGCGACCCCCTGAGCAAGGGATTGCGACCCCCTGAGCAAGGGATTGCGACCCCTGAGCAAGGGGTTGAACCCCCTGAGCAAGGGATTGCGACCTCCTGAGCAAGGTGTTGCGACCCCATGAGCAAGGGATTGCGACCTCCTGAGCAAGGTGTTGCGACCCCATGAGCAAGGGATTGCAACCCCCTGAGCAAGGGATTGCGACCCCCTGGGCAAGGGTATGGGACCACCCTGGGGTCCGCGACCCATTGGTTGAAAAACACTGAGTTAAGAAAGCGAACATGAATACTATTTCTGTGTAATGTTTCAAGTCGGCTATAAGCTCTTACAAAATAAACAACATTATTTTGATATTTCCATACGAAACAAGAGCGGAGAAAATATTGAGGCCCAAAGTGCCTTAGGTCGAATGAATAAATATTTATTCAATGAATAAAAAACATGACGCTGTGGAAGTGTGAATAAAGATTCCATAGTGGAATGTCGAATGCTGTGTGCGGAATCAGGGGATCGGAAAATCCTTTTGGTCCGGCGACGATGTTTCGCGAAAACGAGAATTGAATTATTCCTGAAGGTTGAAGAGAGGTGACGGGATTATTTGAGATTTATAACGGTATGGAAATTGATTTTTTTTACTTTGTTTAGTAATAATAATAATAATATTGATTTATTTCGGACTAAAAATTAAGTTAGTTCCGAAATTACATATAACAAAATAAATTACACAAGAAAACGACACTATTCAATTCAAATTTCGAGAAATTCGATTTTTTCGATTTTTTTTTCGAGTTTTCGAGTAGTGTACGAAGCAAAAACTTTAGTTTTTTAAATGTATGCATATATACTCGTAATGTATGTTTATGTATAGCTATATGTCTTCTTCGATGACTTATTTTATAAATTAATTGTTTTATTTTAATCTTTCTCTATGCATCTATTAAGTGTCTGTTTTGCCTTATGGTTTGTAGAGATTGCCATTAGGTATTGAGTCCACCTATTGAACCAAAAACCGTACAACATTTTCAGAATAAAATAAAAACCAATTTAAATTGAAAAGTGGTAGAGCCAAACAGTAATCCTCACTAGATGATTATATGATGATGGTAGTACCACACTCTCACAGAATATCGGCGTGAAGTAATAGCTTGCTATTGCGTTTCGTACGGTGAGTGACGAGATCCGGAGGCCTATTCCCTCATCCCCATCCCATCCCCATCCCCCATCCTCCCTAGACTGGCAACGCATTGGCAGCACCTCTGGTGTTGCAGATGTCCATGGGCGGCGGTGACCACTTTCCATCAGGTGGGCCGTCAGCGCGTTTGTCAGTCAATGACATATTTTTTTTTTTACCCTTTTTGGCTACCTATATTTTACAAACTTTGGACATGAAAATCCAAATAAATATACGTATCATTTTAACAGCCACCAAAACCCATTTAATTACTTATTCCAAAGTGTATGCGCAAGTGGTTAACCCAAAACTCAGAATTGAAAAGTTTTTCGGTCCCTTTCAGATGGCGCAAGCGAAGTTTTAAATGCCGTATTTCAGAGGTGATCTGTTCATATCCAATTGCTAGTACAAGCAACTCAATTTACCATGATATTATTATTTATGAAAAATGTTTTAATCCTTTACCGACAAAGCATATTAATGCGCAATAAAATAAAAGATATCATATCATCATATATCATATTTGTTCCAAACCCTTCACCAGTTACGGTATAATTATATGACGTTTCGTGAAACATTTGTCAACAGCTTCGGGGCTCTTTTGAACCTTTTAAGAATGACATACCGAAATCCCATACTAAAATAAAATACAATACAGATATAGTGAATAATATGTTTCCATCGGTAAAACTCGGATCTCAATCGGAAGACGACGGGGCCCGAAGTGTCAATTAATTATTTTATTCAATGAGTGACATGTTTATATTCATTAATATGAAACTTTATTATTTAGTGTCAAATGTCAATATGAAACATGACAGCATGGTATGATGGGTACTGGCCCCCAATTCTCGATGCATTCGAGATAAAATCGATTGCGAGATTAATCGTCAGATTCATACAGTTGTGTCAAATGACTGTATGCACTGACGTTTAATCTTGATTGTGAGATTATCGCGAATGCACCGAGAATTGGGGGCCTGCTGAAGCTAATTGAGAGGGCACGATAAATACAAACTTTTCCGATAAAACACGATGGAAACTAATTATGCACTACATCTGTACCTGCAATTTAAGGTAAGCAAAAAAAATCATTATATACATTTTTAGGGTTCCGTACTGAAAGGGTAAAAACGGGACCCTTGCCAAGGCTCCGCTGTCCGTCTGTCCGTCCGTCCGTCTGTCACCAGGCTGTATCTCATGAACCGTGATAGTTAGACAGTTGAAATTTTCATAGATGATGTTTTTCTGTTGCCGCTATAACAAAAAATACAAAAAATCAGAATAAAATAAATATTTAAGGGGGCTCCCATACAACAAATGTGTTTTTTTTGCCGTTTTTAAAGATAATGGTACGCGTAACCCTTCGTACGCGAGTCCGACTCGCACTTGACTGTTTTTTTTTTATGAAGGACTGGGCATGCTTTTATCCCTAGTCTCACCTGATGGAAAGCGAAGACAGGGTCTACGATAGAACATGCTTGCCCAAAAGCGTGCTATAAGCTATGCTTATTAACCGACTTAAAAAAAAGGAGGAGGTCCTCAATTCGGTTGTATTTTTTTTTAATGTTTGTTACTTCAGAACTCCTTCATTTATAAACCGATTTTGAATTATTATTTTTTTAATCTTTAGGGTATACCTCCAGTTTGGTCCCGTTGTCGTCAAAGTCGAGTTATGATGAGAGGATCTATGAGGAATCGATGGAACTTTTCAAATATAGCATATAGCAATTTTAGTATTTTCTGTAATAACTCAAGCAGTTACGTTCCAAAAGCATTATTTGGTGAAGTGGAACTGTTGATGAAGACCATAGATGATCACCGGAACTGTTGGCGATTACATTGCTGTATAAAGTTCTGAAGCAACTTATGTCCATGAAAATTGATGTAGTAAAATTGAAGAACCAGGAGAACTCCTCAACGATTGATATATTTGCACCGTGGATAGCAACATTTTGTAAATGGTGATGAGCAACAGTGCTGGAGCCTGCCTACAAGCCGATTCCTGACGGCTTTACCAAGCTAGAAAGCTACGGCTAGCTGTCAGTGAAGTCCATGTTTCTGTACCTAAATGTCAGACTTGCACGTATTGTTCTAATTCTTCCGGCTTCCCTTAGGAAATATTTCACGCTTCGCCACTGATGAGCAATTGGCATTATGCTATTGTTACTTGATGTAGTAAATGTGTGTCGTTAAATCACAGGATAATAAGTCTTTATTGACCAAAAACATGTGAAAAAAAACTTAGGTACTTTTTGAAGGTTATTTGAAGTCGGTTTTTTTATTTTATAAATAATAGATTATTTTCTTATAAGTATAGGCCTGACATAATCTTGGGTAGCTTTTAGAGCTCTTTATAATAGGTTTAATTCAGTACGGATGGAGCTAGTCAAGGTTTTCTTAAATCTTAAATCACGTTAAATTCTACTAGGTGCTGAGTTAAGAACTAATTCGAGGTTTACGACCGACGCATCTGTTTACATTGGTTAATTTTAGTTAAATAATTTTACTTGCCTGCTATATTATTATAACTATAGATATGCAAATAGACTTTGCGAAGAGCTATGTTCTACAAATAGCTACGATTAAATTCCCACTAAATGAATCCAGTACAGTTTCTGTTTCACACCTTTTACAGTGTATGTCCATCAATCTTGTCTGCACGGTTCGAGTGCTCTCCGCTGTCATTTTCGCCATTCTACGCCAAACTAAACATCATATATCAAACGCGGCAAACCGTGGCTTCGGAAATCGTTGGTTGATTGATTTTAACGTATAAAACCATACGATTTACGGCAGCGTAAAAAAAGATATGGCTTAAACATTTTCTTGATTATAAAGTTTTTTCATTGTGAAATTAAGTTACACGATTACGAAAATTGGATATTTGTAATCATCTAATTAACAACATTGTTAACTCGGACTGACGACCAACGCATAGCCTAAACCGGGATTGTTCCAGAAGCATAAAATATTGCACATGTACTTATCTTACATAACGTGATCAATCGTGATCCTTGAGGTTAAATAAGGGATGAAAGTTGGTCATTTTTGAAGTTATGAGGTGTTGCCGATGAGCGATCCCATCGGATGCACGTCTTGTCTAATTAAATAAAAAAAATTACACTGACTTTCGCACAACACGAAGCCTTAACTGGTGGGTCTAGAAGCATACAATTTTGCACAAAATTTCCTTATATAACTTAAGTAAGCACTAAGAAAGGATGGTTGAAAATTCAATGAATGTTTATATGGAAGTTCGTCAATTTGGCTAGTATTTTATCATCAATACATATAAAATAGTACCGTGACTCATTTATAGACAACGCATAGCCTAAGTGGCTGGTCCTAGAGGTTTGAAATTTGGAGGAGACATTCCTCGAGTACCCTAGAGGTGCACTAAGGAGGGGTTTTTGTGTGAAAAGAGGTGATAACGTTTGTATGAAAAATACCGCGGACGAAGCTTTAAACTTCGTACTTTCCTTCACCGAAATGCTCGTTGTAATTATTCTTACATTCATTTTAAATAAAATCATCACAAACTACTTTACAGACTAAATTCACGCCTTCGGTTTTCGTGTGTGCAGAATTTTAATGTAATTGGTTACGCTGAGAAGAAAATTCGATTACGTACAAAGTTGTGAAATGCAATTATTGTTAACAAGTACATTTGTAGAATATATTAGTTGGGTTTTGAATCGAACATTTGTTATACATATATTACTAAACAATATTTTAATTAGTAAGGGAAGCAAATCAAAAAGTTTACACTGAGGACAATTTCAATTTCAAGTATTCTTTCTTTCCCAATCTACTGACCCAACGTCATAATCATAATCATTTATTGCTTGAAGTAAATGTGGTACAAGATGTTTATATTATTAATAATAATAAATCAGGGGACAATCTTTACACAAATCGATCTAGTCCCAAAGTAAGCCCTAAAGGCTTGTGTTATGGGTACTAGACGACGATATACATACTTATATAGAGAAATAAATATTTAAATACACAGTAAACATCCAAGACTCAGGAACAAACATTCGTGCTTATCACACAAATATTTGCCCTTACCGGCGATCGAACCCGGGACGCTAGCTTCGGAGGCAGGGTCACTCCCAACTAGGCTAACCGCGTCGTCTCGTACACCGGTCAATACATTATTTATATATTATTTCGTCTTTTTAATATCAATAAATTTCTGAAATGTAAAGTCTGTAGTAATCAAACATTATTAACTGCCGAAGGAAATGTCTAGAACGCCAAAAAAGAAAGCTTTCATAGAGGTCTCCGTTATGTAAATATAATTCCGTTCCCCAATATGAGAAGTAAGCCCCTTTAATAATGTTCCATATCGGAGTTTACATAAATTACACTTAAGTGGAATAGGTTGATAACAATCGTTTTTTCACTCGTGACTTTAAGCTTCCATTAGGCTGTAATCGGTGACCGGTGACCAAAGTACACTTACCACAAAGATTAATTTTAACCGTGGGTACATAGGTTTATTTAAAAAAACCGAACCTCAACAAAGTTTTTAAGTAAACCACGTAATGCATCAGACGCTTTTTAAATAGATCTTTTTAGTTATGTTATTTAGGTACAGATATAGTGAATAATATGTTTCCATCGGTAAAACTCGGATCTCAATCGGAAGACGACGGGACCCGAAGTGTCAATTAATTATTGTATTAAATGAGGGACATGTTTATATTCATTGATATGAAACTTTATTATTTACTGTCAAATGTAAAATGAAAAATGACAGCATTGTATGATGGGTACTGGCCCCCAATTCTCGGTGCATTCTAGATAATGTCGATTGAGAGATTAAACGTCAGATTCATATAGTTGTGTCAATTGACTGTATGCACTGACGTTTAATCTCTATTGTGAGATTATCTCGAATGCCCCGAGAATTGGGGGCCTGCTGAAGCTATTTGAGAGAGCACGATCATACGAACTTTTCCGATAAAACACGATGGAAACTAATTATGCACTACACCTGTAATGGCAGATCCTTGTAAAGGGTTCCGTAGTCAAATTGTTCATCTGTCTGTCTGTATGCCTGTCTGTATTTCAAAGGCATTTTTTCTTGAAGACTATCAATCAGTCATTTATTCGTTTGCCTCAGGTACAAATTATACAGGCAAATACAAATAATTCATTATTTCCTTAGATTATTACAGATACCTAATTAAAATATGTCAATCATATTATATTATGGATTTTAAATTATGCATTTTTTTCCTATTGTTAATTTAATGCATTGGCAACGAATCCTAAATTGAGTATAATAAGGTCTAGATATAATATTTTTTAGATTTTGTCAAAACGTCGGTGATCGTTCAGAACCGTTTGTAAAAACCGCGTATATCCAAAAAGGAGCAAAATTGAGTTTTTGCGCTTATAGATTCTACACGCTGCATTGATTTAATTTTGCCAATTACTGAGTTTCGTTAAAAAATACACTTCCGCGGTTTTTACAAACTGCTCATACGCGGTTTTGAACTATCACCGACGAAAAGTTGTTAAATGTTTACAGTCTTTGATTTTATTATTAAACCTATTTTAGACTGTCATTGTTATGTTGTTGATGCTGTAGTTAAAATGTTTATCTACACCCATATCATAAAACCTCCATTGTTTAATCAAAAACCATAGGAAATGACCACCATTTTGACAACCAATTAGGAAAAACCAGTGCTGCAATGTTATTTCTTTATCGTTTTTAGTAAAGAAATGAGATTAAATTTGGAACAGCTGTCAAAACTCAAGTGGGTCTCTATTCTAGTATCCATAGATATTAAAACAGTTATTGATACGAAACGTCAATTCAGTATGTTTTTTTAATATAAACTGCACAACATTTGATCTCGAGTGACATGAGAATAGAGACTTCATTCGTTTGTCTATGATTTAAAAAAAAATGGTCTTGACGGAGGATCGAATTGCCGCCATTATGTTGACGTTTTGCTGAACGAAAGTAGAATTGTTGTTGAATTTAATAGAAAAAGTTGTTTGTAATTTACATTTTAGTTAGTTTAGTAGTCTTCTCGGAGTATGTGTGATGTGAAAATGCGCCGGATATCAGAAATATGCAGCCATGATTGCAACAAATAACTTGTACCCAGAAAATATTGTCTCTGAACCCATCATGGAGGATTTATAATATGTCTGTAGATAAAGTTATGTATGCAACTCTGCATAATTTGGCCTTAAAACACTCGTGCGATCTTATTATGAAACTCGCCTATCGGCTCGTTTCATGAAAACCGCACTAGTGTTTTAAGGCCTATCATTATGCAACCGTTGCATAAACTACTATTTATACATACTCTTGAGTACCATGTCTTATTTAGTTATTATTAATCTTGCGTGTTGTATAATTTGAAGTGGGCAAAAGCACTTTGTGCAATTAAGTTCATGGTTTGGAAACACGCAGATTTTGTGAAAATGCATTATTTTAATAAATAACGTAGTTTATTGGTATACACATGCAGCGATACGGTTCTGAAGCCTTAGTATAAAAAGTACCGTTTTTTCCAAGTTCTGTGGCGAATTCGGGACTTTTGCATTGAAAATGAAAATATTTATTTTGCAAGTAGGTAGGCCACATGGGCTCATTCACATGTCTGAAGCTACCAGCGCTTCGAAAGGTGACATCTGCTGAGAAGAAACGCCGCAAGAAACTCAGCAGTAAGTCTTTTTTCCTTACTTTTACATTAGAGTTTTAACTAAAACTAACATATAAAAAGGACAGCAAACAAACTTAAGGTGTACAAATTAATTATAAGTGTGATGCATAGTCTCCGCGTCTGGAATAGTTAAGTGACTTAGAGATGTATAAAACCTCTAAGGGTCATAATAATAATAATAATAAAAATAAAGAAACATCTAAATTGATTACCTAATCTAGGTCAAACGGAGATGTAAATAGTCTTCACGGTCAATTATAAAGATGGAGATGTAAGGTCTCCAAATATCAAAATAATAATAATAATAAAGTAAAAATTAGAAAATTTAAAAATAAAGTGGTATAATAATTTGAAATAAAATCATAACATGTCCTAATAATACAAATAACGAATATGAAACACTACAGAATATAATATAGAACACTATGAAGTCTCTCTAGTCAGGTTCAGATAACGCACAAAATGAACTAAACTAGTATTGGGAAAACAAGACATAGTGGCATATCTTCTATTGCATTGTGGTACAAAAGTGCTATACTCAACGCGTGTGACTAATATGCAGCGCTTTATATAGCTATAGTATCACGTCTTGAACGCGTATCGTGCCATATATTGTATGGTAATGAGCGTTGGGCTTAAGAGATATTGTGTTTCTGTTATCAGGGTCTGCTGCGATGAAACGGTGTTTTAGTAGCTGTATTTAAGACTTTTAGTGGCAAAGTCGCATATACGAGTGATTGTGACTCGCTTTATTTTCTTAGTAACACCTAATGGTGTCTTCTATCTATCTTGTATATATATAAAAGAAGAAGCTGACTGACTGATCGGGTGACATATCAACGCACAGCCAAAACTACTGGAGCTAGAAATCTGAAATTTGGTACAGGTATTCCTTAGTTAATGTGGGCGCCTACATTACCTAAGGAATACCTGTACCAAATGACAGTGTCTGTGCTAAGAAAGGATTTTACGAAAATCAATCCCTAAAGGGGTGAAAAAGGAGTTAACTATTTGTATGGAAATCCGTAATTGTTTAGCTTATAAACATGAAAATGAGAATGTAGGCTTCTGAATAAAAACAAAGGCGCACTGCAAAAGCATTTTGAAAAAATCAACCCCTGTAGGGGTGAAAATTTGGTAATTTGATTTTGGGGAAGTTTTGAAATTCCATCCCATAAGGGGCAAAGTTTATATGGCAAATACCGCGGGCGAAGCTGTGGCGGGTTTTCTAGTCGTTTTTTAAACATGAACTGTATGAAAGAAACACTCTTAAAAGAGTAACGAAATAAGCCATGTCCGTATTTCGTTATCTTGGGTACCTAATAGTATTATTGGTTAAGAGGTTGATTCTCCCAATATCATCAAGACTGATTTAAAAAAAAATATGCGCATAAAAACTGACTTCAAGGATGACATCTAAAATAGGCGGTAGATGGAGTCGAAAAATAACAAGTGGCCAATGATATAAAAGCTAACTGTAAGATGAAACTAGTTGATTCCTAAACCTCGGCGTCTATTCGGGAACGTCTAAGTGATCCTGCAGCGACCCGCGAGTAAGATTCGCGTCTCGCTCTTACGCATTACGCACCGTGCGGAAGAGTGGGATGAGAAATCTCGCTCCCGACTCGCTACAACATCACATAGCGTTCCCAAATAGAGGCGCTGGTTGTAGATTGAAATGGCATTTGGCGAGGGATTACGTCACAGGACTGTATAATTTTAAATAGTTGCTAGTGTACTCGTATATCTAACGTAATATCTCAATTATATATTTAGTTTCGATTTAGTACAGTCTCTTTCAGAAGTAAAAAAGAGTATCTGTCTGGTCTATCTTATAGTAGGTTTGTAGGTTGTTTGTTTTACTTGTTATGTTGCTGTAAATGTATGTTTGAAAATTATTAATTAATTAGTAGGCTTTTTTCAGTTGTACAAAATACAATTAAAAACATGGTTCGTTCCATTAATTTTAAATTATCGAAATCTTTTTATCGATACTCCTCTTCCTTAGTCGATACAGACTAGCGAAGTAACCTTTGCAAAAAGTTGCCATTTATGTTCAGTTCGGCTCCTTTCAGTTAATTTGGGATGAATATTTTGTCATTGATATGATTTCTTTAATGTTATATATTTAAACAAAAACACGTTTTATAACTTGCAAGCGAGGCGTATAAGCAGGTTGAAATGCGATATTGGCAAAGTTATATCAGAGTGGAATTTATGACAGTGTTACAGAGATCAAGAGAGAGAGAGAGAGAGAGAATGAGATCTAGATCAGTAGGGGTATAAAGTTACAAAATAATTTAAATCCTAACTCCTCTAACTTAACTCCTTTAACTCCTCTGCTGCACTGGGAGTGAAGAAATAGCATAGAATGCGTGCAGATGCTTATCATCCTGGCATGTCGTAAAAGTCGACTAAGGGACGGGTCCGCTCCAACATGGTGGACTATCTGTATGGGCGATGGGCTGATCACCTGTCACCATACGGTTCATCATACCATCATAGGACTAATTAATCGAACGTGGCCACCAGTGGTCTTGTGGCTCTGCCCACCCCATTAGGGATTTCGGGCGTGATAATATGTATGTATATATAATTTAAATCTTATATATAAAATTCTCGTGTCACAATGTTCGTTCCTGTACTCCTCCGAAACGGCTTGACCGATTCTCATGAAATTTTGTGAGCATATTGAGTAGGTCTGAGAATCGGCCAACATCTATTTTGCATACCCCTAAATGATAAGGGTGACCCACCCCTAAATTTTTTATTTTTATTTTTTTGACGCAAGTTTTTAGAGAGATAGGAAGAGAGAGGGAGTGAGTGAGTGAGTGAGTGAGTGAGTGAGTGAGTGAGTGAGTGATATGGGTCGGCTGCCCGGCGACGGGCATCACTCCGTACAGAGTTACTCACCGGAGGAGGAGTGGGAGGCAGAGAGAGAGAGAGAGAGTGCTCCGGTGCCCGGCACGCACCTAACACACAATTAGACCCGGTAGGTGGCGCTGCTGCCGGTACGACATCAAATTTGATTTATTTAATTTTGTGCTGCTTTTCCTGGCAGGACGACGTCTGCCGGGTCCGCTAGTGTAAATATATTAAATCACGTATTAAGAAAAAAGTAAAATACTTTGTTGGACACTCATATACTACAAGAAATAAGGACAATATAATACACGAAGTATAAAAAGAACAAAGTGTTCCCTACTCATATCTAGGTGGCGTTGAGTAGCTTTTAGTAAGGTAGGTATTACATAATGCTGCTTTTAAAACGACCTAAAGTGGTTCCTATAATTTGAATGGCATTCAGGTACCCGGAATCAATACCGTAATACTAACTTCTCAAGCAAGTGAAGTTCATAATTACATAATTCATATAATTACAATTCGAACTACGAACTAAAGTGGAACTAAACAAAGTTTTACCGGAGATATTAATATTCTATGAGCTTCAAATTATTAGCTTTGTTTAGTCAAGTAATAATTACATTATAGTTGATTAAAATTAATTATGACGTAATTAATGTTTCGGCTTGGGTGATTTTGAACAATTTCCCTAATATTTGCGATTATAATAAAGTTTGTACATAATAAAGTATGTTTGCTTTACATTGTATGGGAGCTACCGTGAGTATTATTTTTTCCTATTTTATTATTTATCCTTGTGCGCGGGACAATCATTCATAATCGTACACAATTTGAGCTTTCTATCTTAAATAGACTTGGAGAAAAAGTGTCTGTGACATCCTACAGACAGACCGACATATAGACAGAGAGACAGACAGACACGGACATGGCGAAACTATAAATGTTCCTTGACCAAGGAACCGTAATAAAAAAAGCATAATTCAAAAGTGAAATTTCATATTGAAGTTTAAAAATTGAGTGGGTTTAGACGTTGCTTGACCCAGTAACCATTGTTAGGGTTCCGTACCCAAAGGGTAAAAACGGGACCCTATTACTAAGGCTCCGCTGTCCGCTGTCCGTCTGTCCGTCTGTCTCCAGGCTGTATCTCATGAACCGTGATAGTTAGACATTTTCACAGATGATGTATTTCTATTGCCGCTATAACAACAAATACTAAAAAACAGAATAAAATAAATAAACGTGATTTTTTATCCGTTTTTAAAGATAATGGTACGGAAACCTTCGTGCGCGAGTCCGGATCGCACTTGGCCGGTTTTTTTTTTTATTATGCTATTATGTATCGGTGAAAGGGGTATCTATAAGGGAAGTTCACGTTAAAACTTAAGGTGTATATCCACAACCTTCTAAAGTAATGTTTCATTTAATTTTAACTTCAAGTTATAAAAATCACAATATATTGTTTCCTGTTAGTAAACAAAATCTACTATAAGATCAAATACAATAAATAAAGGGCTAGAAACAAGTAAGTGCCGCGACTTTGTCCGGGTCACAATCTTAATGGCGCCCGCAGCGTGGCTGTGGCACTAAGCTTAGATTTATTTTACAACCATTGTATTGTGGCAAAGATAAGGCTGTTTAAAGTACTGGCGTATTATTTTTCACAGATCTATAGAGGGGTTTATCTTTAAAGTATACTAATAATACTACTATACTCATTTGTTTAGCTACGATCGTGAATTGAAAAGATTTTTGGATGTATATACACCATTATTTTCAAAAAATAGCTATGGAAGTATCATAACATCAACCCAGTAAATATTATCAAGTACTTCAAAGAAAGTGAGCAAAGTATTGTGACAGAGTAGTCCCAGTAACAGTAACGTCCGTATTCTATTTATTATTATATACAGGATTATTATTTTATTTTAAGACGCAATGCAAAACTATTGTCTTAATATACATTTTACATCTAGGCTAACAACGCTTTCAAGTTCTTGCAGTGCTGGAATTAAGAATTCCATTTTTATTGACTTTAAATTTTTCCTAATTTATTTCCTTAATAATGGACACCCTTGCTCGTTGGCATTTAAAATTACTAACATTGACAGATGATATTTTTGTGAAACTTAATGGGCTCGTAAACAGGCTAGTTTTTCGGCAATTTATTGCTGCTATTCGGGGTATCCTCAAAATTTTTATCCCCATTTGTGATGTCATAATCAAGCGCCAAAAAAGTGCTCTGATTTCCTTTAAACCCGGCTCAAACGACGCGGAAAAATTCGCTGATTTCAATGATATACATAACTCAATATCGCCCAGAGTGGCGCTTGAATCAATTAGCCTTTTATTCGTCGATATGTTATCTTATTGGGGATAGCCCGAATTGCAGCAATAAGTTGCCGAAAAACTAGCCGTTTACGAGCACCTTTAGCAAGTATTAAATTCAACTACTGAGCCCTTACCATGAGTTTGCGGAAACCGTTCTTGCTATCGAAATCTATCGGAAGTGCTGCTTGTTGCCGATACAAGTAAAAGGGACCGAGTGATAGTTTACGCTAGCGAGAGCGGTTTGCGCAACTCATGGTAATGGTACTGGTTATAGGGTGACAATAATTTCCATTAAGTAATTTACTTTTAGCCACAGTTAAATACGATATTTAACGCCGGAGTTATTGCATTATATTGGTCGTCATCACACGGAAACACTGGTTTTGCATTACATCTTAAAAGGCACTTTGTATAAATATTTTTTTGTGTTAATTAATACTTAAAAGAAGGTGCTTTTGACACTCAATTGTCCAGATTAATTTAAGTAGACGAGTTAGATTCAGTCAAACAAGATTAAATAAAAGAAAAGGTTTATTGCTGGGGAGATAGCTCGTATATCGAGCAATCGAATAGTTTAGGAAATATGGAATAAATCCCCCTTTTTCAGGTCGATTAGTTCTTCCATTACCGGGCCCTTAACGAGCAAAAACCTTCACGCTTTATTTCCAAGTTTAATGGGTAGAGAGATATTCACCACCGAGAATTGAAACCCTTATAACAATCAGATAATTAATTTCTGGATTTTACATTACACCGTAAAAGTTATAACGTTATAATTATTTACAGTGATGACGGTACATAAATCAATTTAGTTATTGTAATCCTTTTTTTATATTTCGCATACATTTCATTCCACCTTACGACTTATAAAAGACTTATTTGTTGTAAAACTAAACTGGTATTTCTGTGGATGAAATCGTTCTGGCAAAAGTTAGTATTACTATAATTACCATATTAGTATCAAATAATGTATAATTGTGCTACTAAATAAATAAATCCGGGGATAATCTTTACAAATCGATCTAGTCCCAAAGTAAGCTCTAAAGGCTTGTGTTATGGGTACTAGACGACGATATAGTTTATATAGATTCATAAATAATTAAATACATAGGAAACATCCAAGACTCAGTAGCAAATTCGTTCTCATCTCACAAATATTTGCCCTTACCGGAGATCGAACCCAGGACCACTAGCCTCGGAGGCAAACTAACTGCGTATAACAACGATTTTAACATATTGACTTGAATGATAAACAAATGGTTTTAGCCTAAGTTCTTTTTGAAAAAGTAAAAAGGTAGCTTTGTGAGGCCGAAACTAAGATACAACAGCTGAAGCTATTTGATGCTGTAACATAATTTAATTTTATATGTAACTAGGTCTGTTTGCCAATAATAGGAGCTTTGCAGTGTTTGCTGCAGCTTAATTTCCTGAAATGAACCCATTAAAAGCTTTGGTAGGCAGGCGGCTTGGTCCAAACAACATGCAAAACTTACATAAAACACACTAATTACAACAAATTATCTGTTATACGTTACAATAGAATAATTTATTAATTTTTATCTACACCCATATCATAAAACCTCCATTGGTTAATCAAAAACCGTAGGAAATGACCACCATTTTGACAACCAATTAGGAAAAACCAGTGCTGCGATAAAGAAATAACATGACTTCTTTATCGTTTTTAGTAAAGAAATGAGATTAAATTTGGAACAGCTGTCAAAACTCAAGTGGGTCTCTATTCTAGTATCCATAGATAATAAAACAGTTATTGATACGAAACGTCAATTCAGTATGTTTTTTTAATATAAACTGCACAATATCTGATCTCGAGTGACGTGAGATTGGAGACTTCATCCGTTCCAACCGTCTATGATTTAAAAAAAAATGGTCTTGACGGAGGATCGAGTCGCCGCCATTATGTTGACGTTTTGCTGAACGAAAGTAGAATTTTGTTGAATTGAATAGAAAAAGTTGTTTGTAATTTACATTTTAGTTGAAAATATGAATAGTAAGTAGTCTTCTCGGAGTGTGTGTGATGTGAAAATGTGCCGGATATCGGAAATATGCAGCCACGATTGCAACAAATAACTTGTTGCCAGAAAATATTGTTTCTGAACCCATCATGGAGGATTTATAATATGTGTGTAGATAAAGTTATGTATGCAACTCTGCATAATTTGGCCTTAAAACACACGTGCGATCTTATTATGAAACTCGCCTATCGGCTCGTTTCATGAAAACCGCACTAGTGTTTTAAGGCCTATCATTATGCAACCGTTGCATAAACTACTATTATTTTATTTATTTTATTCCACATACAAGCTAACAGCTAGGAAAGCCAACACACTCATAAGGAATATAAAAAGAAGAAACATTTGAGATTAATACCTAATAAGTAACCTTATAACTATGTCAAATTAACACTAACTAACACTTTAAAGTCGGTTAAAAATGTCAGTAATAAATAAAAAATTCACCCACTTTAGACATTCAATAATACAAGAAATATCGATATGGCCGAATTCAGAAAGGCCACTCAAATTGAGCTTTAACTAAAGTGATCTTTCAGTGACGTTTCAGCAACGTTTCTTTATAGGTTGACAGCTAGTTGAGGGACATTTAACTACATAATATCTAGTCAAATGCTTAAGTGGCGTTTCTGAATTCGGCCAAAAGACTAATTATTAGTCATATTTGTTTTGATAAAAGTACGTTTTCAGTTCGCAATCTCAATATTTGTCAATGAAGTCGGAAGACAAAGCACTGCTTGGTTAATTTGTGCACTAACTAACGAATGGATATGCGTGAAAATAATGAACTACAAAAATATAAGTCATCAGTCGATTTAAAAGAAAGTCATCCACATTTAGATCACAACAGGTTTTTTTTTATGTAGATTATAAATTGAGATAATATATCATCTGGGCATGAAGATAAAATTTCCCCTTATTCAGCATAATATTTAGCCGCATAGTTTATAACGGTATCACTTGAGAATCATAGTTTCTTTTAATTGCTTTTTGGTTCTTTCAGCTCGAAAATACATGTGCTTGGGAGCACATGTATATTCGGAATTCTTCGATTCCAGTTTGGCTCCACTCGGAAAACGAAGTTCGAATTATTGTAGTACGCCAACGCTCGGAGTTCCGCTCAAAGTTCACAATTTACGCAAGTAATTGTACGCGTTGTAACGCGTGTGGGAATAATTTTCACAGGCGGTTTTCCTAATGGCCGACCCTGAGCCGAACGTCGAAATTTGCATGTTTCCAGCTGGATGTTAAAAACATGAGCGACGCATGTGCGCTGTGCGGTTGTTGGAAGTTTCCCCGAATTGTATGTTTTGATGCCGTTTTTCAGAACTTTATTCAGATTTAAATGGCCGAAATTGTGTTTACACTTGAGTTATTTTTTACTGTTCAAAAAGTAATCTATTTATTATAGGGTTACGATTTTTATTTGTTTTGTATTTGCACAGTGGGTTTGCTTAAGTTATTGCTATTTTTAGATCCTTACTAACTTTGGAAACTTTGGTTTTCATGATTAGAATTATTTATTTTACCCAGCTTCTTCAATCAAGGGTTCAATATCCTGATGCTTTTAATGCTTGTTTTAATTAAAATCATAAAATTTGTATGATTTTGTAAAATGAACTTTAACATTTAACTATGTCATTACTGCTCCTATTATTTGCGCCTAATCTTCAACCCACAGCTTTTTAATTAGAATTGTAATTTTCTATTAAATAAGCTCTTTTAACGGTATAAGTTATCTTCGTTAATACCACTACGTTAACCTTAGCAACTTAGTCTACACTCGGCCAAAGTTGAGAGGGCGATCAACTCAGGAATTCCAATTAAAGTGTACACCTAGACTTGAGAGAGAAAAGCAGAAATGGAAGCATTAAGAAGGTGCTCTTCAAGATATAAAATATCTACTATAATTTTAAGTAAAGAAATATGTTATACGGACCACTAAATTCTTTTAATATCCTTAGGTTGGTTCCTTAGTTCATTGGTCAAAACATGTGACCAACTAACTTAAGCAATAATCGTAAATAAATACCTAAATGATTGCAGCAAATAGCAACCAAAATAAAAAAGTCAAGAGTTATCCAGCCACAGACGATACTAAATATGTATACATTCTAAACATCTTATTTGATGTTGCTGTTCGCAGTAAATAAGCCATATAGTGTATCGTAAATTGCTGCAATTGATCTTTCGGTGGACAATTTACGTTGAGTTAGACGTTATTTATTATTATAAAATGTCTGTTGCCATCCATAATACGCTTGCCTGTATTTAAACATTTACAAAATAAACATTTTGCCGAATTTTAAACACTAAGCCACAATTATTTTCAGTTATAAATATATATTATTTAACATTTACTTCATGTAATCATCACTTCATCTTTCGTACAAGCGTCCGTCGAAAACTCAATCTGTCGACCAATAATTTATCGCAATGCCGATCTTTTGCAAAAGCGTTTGTCGCAATGGCGATCTGTCGCACAAGCGTTTTTCGCATTTGTATGTTAAACTTGCATTACGGAGTCCATTTAAAACGTTTAAGTTTAAGCAAGGCTGACCCAGCTCAAAAACTATGATTTAATTTTCTGAAGAGTGAACTATTTCCTTATTGTTATTCTGTACCTAGATTTCGAAGCAGACTGCGCAGCTTAAGGCACCAGACAAGTTTCAATCGCTGTAATATAGCAGCTACGAATCATTACCCTATAAAACTAATATTCTGTTTAAGTTATTTTGTAAGTCATTTATAAGAGGGTTCAATGTTTAAACAAATGACTATGAAACGACTAAAATTAACTGCAAATTATTATTTATAATTAAGATTTTCGAAATTAATAGAGGCGCGTCGTATGTAGTTAGAAATCAAATCTCGTACTATATTACAGCCAGAGCGTCAGAAAAACTCTAAAACTATGAATTTAGACATGACAGGCAGATGGATTTCTCCTTACCCCATTTACATGCAACCGAAGTGTGCAGGGAAGTGGGCAGGGAAGTGGGCAGCGCGAGTACGTAAATGGGTCACTTCTCCTGCTCCTGCCGCTGCTACTCACGTTGCCTGGCGCGCAGTGAGTCAGGAAGCAGCATGAAAACACCCACTGCCTTCGAAAACAGTATGCGGGAATTATTTCTGGCAGCGCGAGCAGCAGTAGCAGTGGCTGCATGTAAATGAGAAGTCTGTATCTTGTAAAATAATTTTGAATTTCCATGGTGCTCAATTTATATCCTCGTTTTGCATTTTCTTTAATAATAAGTAATTATACGAAATTACTTAAGGAAGACAAGAAAATTGCCTAAGACTTCATTAATTGTGCGGCTTCTGGAGTGCTTTTTAATTTTTCGCTAGGGAAATGACTTTCTCACCATCTCGATCGTCTGTTCGTAACCATTGTTATACGTTTGTTCATTAATATCACATGAGAAGCTTATTTTGATGGGTGTTTCACTACTGTTAGTTTTAAAGTCATTTCTGTCAGCCGTGTTCCCAAATTGTTTCGTAATTGGAGCCTTCAGAAGAAGTATTTTGCCGTTAAATGTTGACAAAGTGATCAATGACCCCTTTAATGATTTCGGTGATCATGGGCAGGAATGATCACTTTTTATTCGCAATCCCGTTTGCCAGAAGCAAAATAATGAAGGAAGAAAATTATTTTCAAATGCTAAAACTCTATGAGATATTAACAACTATGACTAGGAAGAAGGTGTATTTATTTACGACAGTTTTATTAGCTTCAGTTGTAACTAAGAAACAATGTAATAAAATCTTAGAAGCCAATTTCAACGTACTTCTAGTTGTCGTAACGATTTGGTACTTTGCAAGTGTACCTATGCAATTCGGAAAAAAATTCAATAATTTGGTGTCTTCGAGCTGATCTGACCGTGGAGCCGGGTGGTGGATAGTGGAACTCTTCAATAACTACTAGTAAATACCTCGAGTTTGAACTCATTTGGTTTGTTTTTCAAGAGTCCAATACATTACCTTAATGTGTTAATGAAAAAAGCGTGCATTTTTTTGAATTTTGGGAACTATAATTGATTCACGTATCTCGAGAGTTTTAGATTTTTCTAACATGATCTTGGTCGAAATAAGTCCCAAACCCATAGGTTTGTTTAATATACCCACCTGTGGACCACTAAATAAAATTAATACCGCTAAACACCCGCCCTATAGAAATCTAAATTCGTTTTCCTTCCGTGTCGCAAAAAAATCAATGCTTTTAAAATAACCTAAAATTACATTAACCTCAACCATTTAGGAAATTGCTCCCTTATAAAAAGTAAGCGCGATAAAATTGTCGACTCCTTGACACAAATCGTATTTTATTACGGAATGAGTTTTTGCTTGAGGCGAAAAATGACTTAACTTTTTTAGGGGGAAAATGCAATAATTTAGTAAAAGCTGTGGTGAATTATATTAAAAGGTCTGCAAAAAAACTAAATGTATTTTGTCTGTTTTTAACTGGCTTATTATTCTAACGGTTTTGCCTATAGCTTTTTCGGCGTTTTGATTACACATTGGTACTTTGATGAAATTTTTAGCCTATTGTCCAATTCTGGACGAAAACGAAGCGGATTCATGGAATCTTTAATTCTCTTTATGAAAAACATCTAACTGTGCACATGTTCTAGTAATCATCTTGACGGATTATGCTCATTTTAAAACCTGAGGTAAGTAGTTAATAGTTTTCTAGAAACTATTTGATAGGGTATTTAAATATGTTCTAATAATTTGCATTACTCATTTGGACTGTTCAAAATTCCAATTGAACATAATAGGATTATACACATACATACATACATATTATCACGCCCGAAATCCCTAATGGGGTGGGCAGAGCCACAAGACTACTGGTGGCCACGTTCGATTAATTAGTCCTAAGATGGTATGATTATAGGATATTCAAAATAATATCATAAGAATAATGGAATATTATTTTGTTTAAGTTTGATACCAGATATTAGAACACTATGTCTAGTATCTGTAAGGTACTTAGACATATTTAATTGTAGGTATGAATAGGTACCAATCTCATCTCCGTTCAAGAGAATATTCCTAAAAACACTGTCGCAAACTATCAATACATTTGTTCGTTGTAAACTCAACATTTTCCCAATACCCGTATCTTTTTAAGCCAGTAATAAAATAACAAGATGTTTCTGTACATCTCAAATAACTCGTCTGCACGAAAGACGAAATTCGTGTCCGGGATTTTAGAAGTAGTTGTATCTCTACCGGGACAGTTTCTAGGCAAAATAAGTAAAAGAAAATCGAGCAATGTAGTCCTTTTTTCTACCGCGTTTTTGCTCTGGTGGTCTAGTGGTTTGCATGATGGAAGTCCGATGCCGTATCGTCTTTGTACGTCTTTGTCGTTCACAGTTCCAAGGTACAGGTTTTTTCTAGCTATGTTCATTGAGTGCGATGTTTTTAATTTAAATATTTCCTAGACTGTTTAGATGGTACAGTGGTAGTACATCTGTCATTTGTGGCGGGGTCGCGGATTTAGGTCCCGCTAGGGCAGACTGCGTAATAAAAACTAACGCACGTTTAAAAATAAAAGAGAACGAGTCCAAATGAAATTAATTAACTTTTGTTTTCAAGTTTACTCAACCGCGTTAATATTGAATTTGGAAGGGATTTGTATTTCACGTTATTTCTTTTTAATTTTAAACGAGCGTAATGTTAACCAGAGTTAGGTATTGATGTTTAGTATCTATTTATGTATGTATTTATCTAAGTATTCATATCGTTGTCTTGTTCTTAATTTGACAAGATAAATATAGGTAAGGCAGCCATACTCAAATCTTAAAGGAACTTACTAACGTTCAATGCACGAATTGTTGATTACAGTTCAAAGCCTGCAAAGTTGAACTGAGCGTGTCTGCGTGAATTAATAAATGTATATATACAAGGACAAGATACTTCACATGGGTCTCGATAGACGTACATGCTTCCATTCAACCATGTATGTCGAAACAGATTCTATCAGGACAGCAACTGAAACATCTCGCGTAGAAAGGCTTACGGAAATCTCGTCTCGTCTCGCGAATCATTTATAGGGGAAGTTATTTCACCAGATAAAATATTGAACGGATAAATATTGAAAGGTTTATTTGTACCGTTGCTTTGCAGACTAAATATTTGGCCTCAGTCTATGTTTTATTATCTAAACAAAACCGACAGTTGAAATAAAATTTGAATTACTAAGAAAACCGTCAATTTATTGCCACTTACATACATACATACACATACATAGCATCACGCCCGAAATCCCTAATGGGGCGGGCAGAGCCACAAAGCAACTTGTGGCCACGTTCGATTAATTAATCCTAAGATGGTATGATGAACCGTATGGTGACAGGTGATCAGCCCAGCGCCCATGCAGATAGTCCACCATGTTGGAGAGGACCCGTCCCTTAGTCGACTTTTACGACATGCCAGGGTGATAAGCATCTGCACGCATTCTATGCTATTTCTTCACTCCCAGTGCAGCAGAGGAGCTATTGCCACTTGGCAGGCTTATAAGGCGGGCTGCAATTTTTCGTTCCATAGGAAGTTAAGTTACTATTACTTCAACGGTCTTTCTTATCTTTTGAGTCAAAATCTGGCCTATATGTAATGCTAGTTATAAACCTTGTATTTTTTACGGATGTTAGAATAGCTACTGAAACACCCTCACACACAACATTTTACTTGGCTGTAATATGTATCCAATCACTCTATCCCCTTATCATATACCTATTAGGCATCACACTATTCGACCCTTATCACAAACTTATTCCGATACGTAAACCAACTTATAAGGTCGTCTCCTGCCATAATTTGTTTCTTGTATCCGTATTCTGGCCTTCTATATATTTGTAAAACATTTATCGACTCAATAGTTTGCAAAATGAGCAGCAATATTGGTTCTAGAATCTTCTAGATAACATTGGCTTAGGGACAGATTGTCCTTTCAAATAAGCGTCGGGAAAATATTGGGCTCTATTTTTCTTGTATTCCTTATTATTCAATTGACGAAAATAATAATTCAGAATGGCCACTGGATAGACGTAAAAAAGAAACAATGATTCCATTCCAAAGTAACCAATTCAGTTCGCCGATTATTCGTATTTTAATGATAAAATAGGAAAATTTGTTCGTCAAGGTAAAATGCGGTTGGGTAAGTTAATTTATTGTTGTTGATAAGAGAATTACAAACATATGACTTTTGTGAAAATTATGAATTACCAAACTATTAAGTAACTATTCGGCTATATAATTCCGCCACTACACCATAGTATTTTTTTATTTTCATCAGAATAAACTCCTATATGAGGTGAATAGCGAAGAAAGTTTCTTATATCCCAACTAAGAAAACAATATAGCCTTTACATTTGCAAAGAAGACACTAAATATTATCATTTTGGGATAATTAATACCATTGAGTGTGTGTTAAGGTATGTTACATCATGTTCATGGATTGGATATTGTATTATTATGTTCTCAAGCAAATAGTATTTAATTAAAGTAGCTTCATCCAAGATGGCTTCGTTCAATTTGGCGTGGAAATATTCCGAGGCATTATGATTGTAGGTATTATAACTTGTGAACTCTATAAGACAGTCCGTTCAACACAGGCTGGGATCTGATTCCAATTTGATTTCTTTTTCGATAATATTCTTTTAGCATAACTCAATAATCCAATTAATGTACGAAGTCACAGGCAAAATCTTATCTTAGGTATTGATGTTCTTGCCAATTTAATCGTAGAACACTAATATGAAAGGTGACATTTTTAAATGCATTTTTGATTTTAATTATTTTATACCCAAAATATTATTTCGTACGTTTCATGTTTGTTGGTCACTACATATTAATCATTTTTAGTACGTCTACTTACATGCCAATGTTCATGACGTAGTACAGGGTGATTTTAAATCTAGTAAAATATAAACGGCATTTTCGTAAATGCCCGGTGCATTAACAATTTGAAGAAAGAATTTTGATATCCTCCGCGGACCTCCGGGAAATGTGGCCGCCGCGAACCGCCATTGCCACCAACAATACACACGGATGTATAAAAAAGAAATAAGAATCTGCATGAAAAACAGCAGTTAGTCCTAGCACATAATATATTATTAAAATCATAGTTAATACGTACCCAGTTAAACTTTTTGTGAATTTAACGATGAAGTTTTAATAAGTAAGTAAAAGTTTGCGTTGCATGTAAGAAACGTCGTAATTATAATACTTTATAATGATCGTATCTGATACTCAGCCAAAGGATCCACACTTCCACATTTATCTGTCTGTATGAATTTTAATTCCGACAGCGGCCGGCACTATTGCTCTAGTTTAATGTTTTTATTTTAATTTATTTGGTGGGCGATTATCATGTGTGTGTTAAAATACATTTTTAAGAGGACTGTGAACCAACGACAAAAATCACCCTTTTCATACAAAAGGCGACAACGATTTCTACGCCTTAAATGTTAACTGATTTTGACTTATTTTTGATAGGTTTTCAGTCAGAACAGAATCTAGGTTTATACGTTTTTTGAATATTGATTAAAGATCAACGAAGTCAAATTATCGCCGAAATTAGTTTTGTATGAGAACTAGTGGACCGGCCACAGCTTCGCCCGCGGTATTTTCCATACAAACTTTATCATCTCTTTTCACCCTCTTTGGGATGGAATTCCATAAAATCCCTCCTTAGTGCACCCCTAGGGTACTTGAGAAATATCTCCTTCAAATTACAAACCTCTAAGACCACCCGTTTATGCTTTGCGTTGTCTATAAGTGAGTCACGGTACTGTTTTATATAATATAGAAGATTCTGAAACAGCAATAAAACTTAATTTATTGATTATAGTGGAGAACCAAAACTTATAGATCTTAATTTTGTTCTAACTGACAACCTATCAAAAATTGGTCAAAATCGGGTAACATTTAAGGGGTGGAAATCGTTATCGCCTTTTCTTTGAAAAGCCATAGGTTCACACTCTTAATAAAATTAAATTTGTATCATTTTGAATAATAAAGTAAATTAAATACTCGGCACTTACGACATACGTCTTAGTTTTTTCTACTTGAATAACCATTATCACTGACGACTTTGTTTATTGAAGCTATACATTTCATTACGTGTATGCGTACGTTGTATTTGGGGGACACAATGTTTAATGAAATGTATGATACATTTAATTTAATTTAATTTTTTCAATCCGGTCGTGTGTCCGTGTTGAAGTGGGTCGGGATCTTGACCTTGCCGGGGGTCCTGCGCTCGCTGCGATATCCCGCCGCGGGCCAACGCTTAACCATATTGCTGGACTTGCGGTCACGAGTTGGACGATCAGAGTGAATGTTATCAAGAGTTTATAAAATTCATATGCAGTAAAACATAAGATGGTTGAACGATGGCTGGTTAAATCTATTGTAACCATGTGATTTTGGAACGTAGATACTCTGGATGCAAGTGGTGGATGGTGGCAGGTAAAACAACGGATATGGTATCGGTAAATTTATCGAATAAAATACGAGGCACTCTGTAACAATGGTATAAACACTTATAAATATAGGTACTACGAGTATGTGGGTGAGATCTTCGGAGGCTTTGTGTGACACTTTACTTACATGTAAGTGCCTCAATGGTAAATCCCTTTGTTCATAATGAAGTAACGGGTAAGTAAATATGCTTTCTTTATAAATAACACCGCACTCTTGTTTATGAGAGACTTCCTATAGTTCTAGGTAGGTAAGTACCTTAGATAACTATGTACAATATGTACTACAGGAAGCTCTATTGATAAATTCGCTTCCTGATCAGAATGTCTAACTTGCAATTCGTCTACGAAGCAAAATGACTAAAAATAATGTCTATGTGGCAAAATACCTAAGCAGTAAATCGTCTAAAGATCAAAATGTCTGCCAAGCAAAATGCCCAAATTGCAATAATACCTAAGTAGAAAATTGTCTAAAGATTGTCTAAGGATAAAGATAAGGATAAGGATAAATATTGCAAAGGTTGTCGTTAGTCATATTGCCGGGTAGGCCTTTTGCTTCTTAGTCAATATACATTGAAGTTCAAGTGCTGCATAGTCATATTGCCTGGTAAGCATTTTGCTTCTTAGTCAATATAAACTTTAGGCTAAACACGTAGACGTTTTGATTTTTAGGCAGCATGATCAATAAGGATAAATTCAAAGGCAATGTAAGACTTTTCTGGGCAAAGATCTATTATGTAAATGATGATCAATGTCGAAATCGATCTATTGATCTAATTTTGAATTTGGAAAAGAAAAAGAAATTGAAAGAAGAAAGAAAAGTTGTCAGTATTGAAGGAGTATTGTACGAGTCGGTGTTAGTGCCTCGTTACAATCTTTGCTTACAATAGATTTACGCCATCGATCGGTTAACCATACCATAGGAAGCATAATAGGCTAGTTTCCTAAAAAATAGTACTTAATTCTAATTAGTCCGTCATTTAAAACATTATAAAAAAATATTGAACATATATTTTTTCTTTTGTCAATTAAACAAAAATGACGAAGATAAGGTGCGTTGAAGTTCCTCGTGACGTTACGACCTTGTACACTTTTTACCATTAAGTGACGTCATTACACCCCTTAAATATAAACGGAGCCTTTTGTTCGAAAAGGCTGATTTTTGCCATTGGTTCCCAGTGCTCTTAAAACTGCGTTTTGATCAACTGTCAGTGTCAAAATAATTTTATCTACACCCATATCATAAAACCTCCATTGGTTAATCAAAAACCGTAGGAAATGACCACCATTTTGACAACCAATTAGGAAAAACCAGTGCTGCAATGTTATTTCTTTATCGTTTTTAGTAAAGAAATGAGATTACATTTGGAACAGCTGTCAAAACTCAAGTGGGTCTCTATTCTAGTATCCATAGATATTAAAACAGTTATTGATACGAAACGTCAATTCAGTATGTTTTTTTAATATAAACTGCACAATATTTGATCTCGAGTGACGTGAGAATAGAGACTTCATCCGTTTGTCTATGATTTAAAAAAAAATGGTCTTGACGGAGGATCGAATCGCCGCCATGTTGGTGTTTTGCTGAACGAAAGTAGAATTGTTGTTGAATCTTCTCGGAGTGTGTGTGATGTGAAAATGCGCCGGATATCGGAAATATGCAGCCACGATTGCAACAAATAACTTGTTGCCAGAAAATATTGTTTCTGAACCCATCATGGAGAATTTATAATATGTGTGTAGATAAAGTTATGTATGCAACTCTGCATAATTTGGCCTTAAAACACACGTGCGATCTTATTATGAAACTCGCCTATCGGCTCGTTTCATGAAAACCGCACTAGTGTTTTAAGGCCTATCATTATGCAACCGTTGCATAAACTACTATTTTGCTACCACATACTTATTTTGTCATCTGCAATTGGTATGTAAAAATGCTCTCTATATTTTTACTCTTTCAATAAATACTGTTATTTCAGTAGCAGGACCTATGATTCAGATTATTAGAAAAATATAAAAAAAAATGTCGTGTTCCGTTTGGTGCATTCCAAAAACAGTAAATATACACAACTCTGATAGAATCTGCGAAGTTTATTCCATTGTAAAGTTTAAACTGGCTCTATGCAATAAAGAAAGCTATTTCTATAAATAACTTGAACGTGCTGACATATCGCTGTACATCGCAGACTGAAAACAATTCAACTTAGGCTATATATTAGTTGAGAGTAAGGAACTTATTTTAAAAGCTATGAGAACAAATATAAATGAAGGCAGATGGGGATTTGCTGTACAAAAATACATTTACCTTAAAGTCAGCTCATTATGCATTCTAACTTTTATTTTAATATCGTCTCTTGAGTGCAAAGGAGCCACATTAGCCACAGTTTTGTAAGTACAAAGTAAGTTCATTAATTTAATGCGGAATAGAATCAAAACACATTTTTCTCCATAAGTTTTACTAATTTATGATATTACCTTTTTCACACCACCAAAGCACGTGTTAAGTGCAATGAGGCAAGAATATATTTTGATGATATCATTGGTCAATTTAATTCAGGTAAAAAAATGTAGTCAAGGACCATAAAATTTAAAGAAGGTGCCATTCGGTCCTTACTTTTTTATATACAGCATAAAGATTGCTAGCCCCTAGGTGGCGGCACAGATATATTTTTAAAGAAGAATTCGCACTAATAACTCTCATTTTGAAAATACTCCCCTTATAGTTAAAAGTTTTAACTCGAGTGATTTATCAGAACTACGGTCGTGTTGTGTGAGATGCATTCGTTCTTAGTATTACGCTAAAAGTATTTTAAGAAAACACAATACTTAAAAACAAAATCCTAACTCGCTTAATTGAATTAGTTAAAAGGGCTATTATACTTTAAAAAAAACCGGACAAGTGCGAGTTAAACTCGCGTGGAGAGGGTTCCGTTCCGTACATGATTATCTGAAATTTACTAGGTTACTTTAAATACCATGGACTTCTTATAGGTTTTCCTGTAATCTATAGGTAAAGATCTTTTTTCTGTATTTTTTTCAAAATTTTAGCCCCAGTAGTTTCGGAAATAAGGGGGGGGAATGGTCATTTTTCGTCTATTTTCCTGAATAACTTCTAAACTATTTTACTTAAAATTCAAAACTAAATATATTTAAGATCCTCACAATAAGCCCTTTCATTTGATATGTCACACGATATAGGTGGCAACCCTTTTTTTTTAAGTTTCTAATTTACCCCCAAAAAGTGGCCCCTATGTTTAAAATTCATATATTTATGTCACGCGTCCGTTTTGCGGTCACCAACTTACATATGAATACCAAATTTCAACTCAATCGGTCCAGTAGTTTCGGAGCAAATTGGCTGTGACAGACGGACAGACAGACAGACAGACAGACAAACAGACACACGAGTGATCCTATAAGGGTTTCGTATTTTCCTTTTGAGGTACGAAACCCTAAAAAGAACCCAAATGAGTGAGTGTGTCTGTCATGTTACTTAATAGCACATTTCTTATTCAACGTGTTCATCATAACATAATCAACTCATAATACGACCCGTTTATAAAAATTCTCCATTGTTTTCTACTTTACTTATTTAATAATAGAGTTTTCTTCCTACTCCGCTTTAATTTCATCATAATGGCCTTAAATACTCAGCACAAAGCAGCCCTTATTTGCTCTAGAGCAAATAAAGTTGCATACAAATTTCATTATTGCACTGTTTTGTATTTTTTTTTTATTTGGTTGGTTGATCAAGAAGTTTACACCAACAGCTACCCAATCCGCCCATTCACAGCCCGAGGCATGGGACAGCCGACCACTCTTCTGTGGACTTACTGTTCATATCGAACTGTGATTGCCCCGTCTAAAATGTTATGCTCAAAGCACTGGCTGATAAGATAGTATGGGGCACAAAAGATTAAAAAAAAATTGGCATAATATGACAATTAATAGACTAGATACAAGATCTCTGTGAAAATTTTCAGATTTTCGACTTTAGCTTCAGAACCAATAGACCGATTTTATTAAATAGGGTATCTTAAGATTCGGGGAGAACGTGCGAGTGTCATAGGCTATATAAAAATTCTAAGGGTGCGTCATAATAGGTGCCAAAATCCTTTTTACTTCGCTAGTTGGGTTTAACTGTACCTTTACGTTTTTTTACCAACTTTTAGCAGTAGTAGAAAGAAAAGCAGATTATGCACCTCGCATCAAGTGATTTGTTATTGCGCTCGTATTTTTAGAGCCCTCACTTGCGTTCGGGCTCCAAACCAACACTCGGCGCAATAATGAATCACTTTCTGCTTGGTGCAACAATCTACTATTATCCGCAATTTCGTCCGCATGAAATGGACAAGTAATTAAAATACCTATGACGAATTTTCAAGATACTTACTTTTTAAAAGAATTTTTCTCTCAAATTACTACGGGCTTTCATTGGACACGGACGAACTTGCCGTTAATTAATTTTCCAGCCGTTAATTTACATTACCGTTCTAGGCGTTGGTTGTCTTAAAAAATTAACCTATGTCCTGCTCCAGAGCGCTAGCTGTCTCCTTACCAAATTTCATCATAGCGGTTCAGCGGTTTAGCCATGACAACGTAATAGACAGATTAATTTCATATTTATAATTATTAGTATGGAGTATGGATAATTATGATTAAACCTTATGAAAAAACTTCGTTGGAGTTATATCTATGACAAGGGAAAACTGAAAATTGAGTCGCCCAAAAATGGCTCTAATGGCCGAATTCAGAAAGGACAGTCAAATTGAGGTTAATTAAAGTGACGTTTCTGTATAGGTTGACAACAAGTTGAGGGACATTTTACGACTTAATATCTAACCAAATGCTTAAGTGGCGTTTCTTAATTCGGCCATAAGACAGATAAATTCAATACACATTTTGACTTAAATTCGATCACAATTTTCCTTAAAATTGCGGTTAATAAGAATATATGTAAAACAGGTTTACGCTTCACCGCATGAAAGTATTCTCAAGAACTGACATCAAAAGGGAATTTCGGGTAAATAGCAGCATTATTCTCCTTTAATGAATGTTAATAAGATTATTTATGGTAATAGCAGATCCTCAAAAAATCTTCCTAAAGATAAACCTGGCGGAATGTGGTCGATACCCTGACATTTACATAATTTTCCATGATACAACTTGGCATCCGGAAATTTATTACATATTCCACAGTCAAAAAGAAGCCGAATTAGGTTACCTTAGAGCTCGAATTTAAACGAGTGGAGCATTCAAAAATGGCGGTAAATTGATGAGTAGCGTTTCGTTATCTATTTGCTGAATATCAGAAAAATTTAAGGTTATTTTCAATGCTTCTCTTTTCTTGGAAATTTTAAGTGAGACAAAATTTGTTTAGTACGTGCTACAGGTGAAGGTAGGGTTGCCACCTGTACTTATTATTAAGTCTTATTGTATGTTATTTAGCTGTTCATACTTTATATTTTCAAAATGCATAAAGTTACTCTTTCGACGACGCGGGACTAGTTGGTAGTGATCCTGCCTCCGAAGCTAGCGTCCCGGGTTCGATCCCCGGTAGGAGAAAATATTTGTGTGATAAGCACGAATGTTTGTTCCTGAGTCTTGGATGTTTCCTATTTATTTAAGTATTTACTTATTTCTCTATATAAGTAAATTATATCGTCGTCTAGTACCCATAACACAATCCTTTAGAGCTTACTTTGAGACTAGATCGATTTGTGTAAAGATTGTCCCCTGATTTATTTATTTACTCTAAGGGTAAATAGCCATGGAAAAGAAGAAAGTTGCACGAGGCACCAAAACTGAAACTGAAAAATCTTTCGCTTGTTCTGTGCACCAAACTGTCCATACCCAACCTTTCCAAATTGATACCCAAGGCATCATGCTGGAACACGATCGGAGTCGCTTGGCGGCATGCCTTTGCTAAGGGGTTGGTGACCAGCCGCGCTCAAAACCTGCCACCGTTTTGCACCACACAAGGATGACGTACCTATACGCGAGAGTAAATCCTACGAACGCAAGTAACTTCTAGCTTCAATATTTATTAGCGTAATACCGCAAACCACTAACAAAGTTATCATCTTACATAAACAGAAGTTGTTTTCGAGCCGGAGACTGTTTTGTTGACTTTTACCATTAGACATATTGATGTCTAAGTATAGTCCTTTCGGCAATATTTCACCGTGACAACTAATGGGCGCTGAGCTGTTAATACGCGCCGAATTTCCCCCTAAATGCTGTGTAGTTTGTGACTGTATAGTAATCAGTAAGTTAAGTAGCTTAACGATGTTCGGGGAAGTAACTAACCCAGTTAAGTTGCACTCGTTATGCTGGTCGAGCGCAGACCAGAGGGATTTCCTATTAACCCCACAAACTGTTTCGGTATTCATTGCAGCGAGAAGAATATTTTTTAGTAGTTTAACTGAAACTTATTTCTTTTATATATACTTCTTCAAATTCAACGAGGTTTGGCCACGTTGGGAATTTTATGTGCTTCCGGTATAACAATATTTTCTCACGTGATCATAACGATGGCAGTATCGTCAAAATATTGGGAGCTCATAAAAACTCCAAATAGTGGCAAGAACTCAGTTGTAAGTAAGTATTATTCGTTAATGTTTTTTTTTATTGGCTGAGAACTCAACAAGATTTTATTTAGTATTTGAGTATGTACGTATATGGATATATAGAAATAGATATAAATAATTATGGTTTGCAAAAACTAATGGTCAGTTCAGTATAACGCAAGAGGCTCCCAGCAATATTTTTTATCGTTTTAATTTATACAGATAGCTTTAAGAGTAGTGCTAATATCGCGGGCATACTCTGATACAAAATGCCGGGTCACAGATGAGCAAAATACCATAAGCAAGCTTGGTAGTTTACAGTCATATTTGACATCTTACACGACATAGGCTTCCCCCAATGTTCGCCAGAACGACCGATTCCGTGCTGTTCACATCCAGCGGAGTCCCGCAATCGTCCCGCAGGCCACCGTGTGGGTGGTCTGCCCACACTATGCCTTCCAGTACGTGGTCGCCACTCAAGAACTTTTTAGCCCATCGGCCATCTGTTCTACGAGCAATGTGCCCTGCCCACTGCCACTTATGTTTAGCAATATTTGGGCTACGCCGGTTACTCCAGATCTGCGTATGATCTGGACATCCATGACTGACTAAATAAATTAAGAAGCTGCATTATGAACTTCCGTAAATACGTGAACTAACCAATCTATAATCTAAGCAAAGATAAAAGCAATAGCAAATACTATCGGCACCTCGTAAAACAGCCAAAGCATCATTTACTACGCACTAACAAGCGATAGGATTTTTACGTTGAAAAAATTGCAACACCACGCCCGTAATTCAAAGATAATTGCACATAAATATAAGTATATTGCTTCTCTAAGCCGAATAAGAATGAGTATTAGATTGCTCAACAAGGGTCCTGTATAAGAACTGTTTTCTTCTATATCAATACAATAGGAATTTCTAACCAGTTTCTGATCTTTATGGCCAATTATCCGCAGGAAATTTTTCCGTTACATTGTTTATTTTTCCAGTATGCCACATCATATAAGTAAAACAAGTTTTTACAAATAAAAACGCAAAACGTTTCCGTACCATTGGTAACATGCTTTGCCCAAATTTATCCACACAATCTAAGGCGCCGCAGCTGCCCAGTAAGAAAATTACGGCAAAGGTCAGTATTTTTTCCGGACGAAAAAACCTAGGTATATTTTTTACGGGACCCAAAACCAGACCACAATGCGCGTCGCAGACCCGAGCCTTGGCTCTCATCCAAACATTGTTACAGACGTATTAAACGTAATTTATCATCGAGAAGCGTCGCTGTACGCTATAGATACCTCGCGAAATATTTACAGAACCCCACTTATGGCCGTATGAATATTGATAAACGTGTCATTAATATCAGTCGATATTTCCGCTGGAGTCTATTGCTCAGTCAGAATATGAAAGATAGTATTTAATGGAAGAGCTTTTCTGCTTTCTTGACTGTTGACTTATGACGCAAAATAACCCGTATAATGTTGGTTGAATGATTATTCTCGATTTCTCTCCACATGCCAGCTATTAATATAACACGAAAGCATTTTCAGGAATGTATGTAGTTGTAAATAACTTTTTTGCTTCCTGACAGATTTTGCAATCCACCTGCATTGGAACGGACGTGTTTGTTCTTTTTCAAACTAGTAATTGTGTGTAAGAAAATGGGTTTTCGATGTTGCGATCACTACTTGTTATATCCCACAACAACCTCGTTTCCTAAATCCGGACGACGGCATCCTAATGTCAAGAAAACTATATATTATGTTTTCAGAAACAACAACCAAATATCGCAAATAGGCGTATAAAAACTTTCATCGACTTTCTACGACTCTGATATATTATTATGGGACTCTAAGTTGTAAGAATATTTTATTCCTTTATTTAGTCTGACAACGCTGAAAGTCCTGAAAGATATTCAAATGTCTAGGAAATTTACTGAAATGACTGTCTGCGAAAAAGATAAATGTCGTCTCGTTTTTGACGGTATATTTAAAATGCAAAGATTTTTGACATTTTTTCTAGTCGAAAGTTTTCATAGAAGAGTCAAGAGAGAGTATCATCATCATTTCAATCGAAAGACTTCCATTGCTGGACATAGGCATTTCCCAGCGATTGCTACAATGACCTGTCCTATGCTGCTCTTATCTAGCGGTCCCACAATCTCCAAGAAGTCGTCAGCCCACCACATGTGTGGTCCACGCTACGTCTTCCAGTACGTGGTCGCCGCTCAAGAACTCTTCAACCTCATCGGCCATCTGTTCTACGAGCAATGTATTCCGTCCTTTGCCACAGTTTAGCAATTCTTTTACACAATTGTTCAATGTCAATTACTCTAGTTCTTTTGCAGATATCATTTGTATTTCGATCTCGCAGTGAAACTCGTCCCTCTCCAATACCTTTTGAAATGACCGCTATAGACCTCATAAAAGTCTAAATATTAGTAATAAGTAATATCCTCCTCTGTTGCACTGGGAGTGAAGAAATAGCATAGAATGCGTGCAGATGCTTATCATCCTGGCATGTCGTAAAAGTCGACTAAGGGACGGGTCCTCTCCAACATGGTGGACTATCTGTATGGGCGATGGGCTGATCACCTGTCACCATACGGTTCATCATACAATCTTAGGACTAATTAATCGAAGTGGCCACAAGTAGTCTTGTGGCTCTGCCCACCCCATTAAGGATTTCGGGCGTGATAATATGTATGTATGTAATATTAAAAATTTATCATCTTTAAGTGCGCTGCTGTCACTATGCCCTAGAAATAGCCTGGCGTTGAAAATAGGCTATTCAGCCTACGATAATCCGTACAAAATTGAGGTTAAGGGACACATATCAGAAGATTAGGCCCGGACGTTACCTATGCGTTATCGATGGCTCGGGCGTTATCACCCCGCGCACACTTCTTACGGTTATTACGAAGCCCACTTTGCGTTGTGACTTTAGACATATTTTACCACTAAAATTATTCTTTTACCAACCAGTGGTCCCGTAGTTCTACTGTCAGACGACTTTCAACGTTTCGAATCGCAGTTCGATTCTCGTCGGAAATCTTTATTGCTTAAAATCCGCATTCAGGGAGGTGGCGCGGGTACCCGTACCCGCCGGCTTTATCTTGGGTTTCTTTTACAGGCGACGTGGGTGCAAATGTAGTTCCGTCTCATTTTTCCTTGTTGCAGTAAGTTGAAAAGTTGTGCTTGACATGGCAGTAATGTTGTTTGAGTCTCATGCCTTTAAATCTCTCGTTACGCTCAGGATTCTATACCGTTTAGGAATCCTTTGCTTGGTTTGAATTAAATATCGGCACTCGTGACTAATAACTACTTCGCGTCCTTACCTTACCCACAGTTAAACATGTACATGATGGTACAGTGACGTGTGCTTACTAGCCCTGTTCGACGCGTTACGTCAAAACGTCATAATGACAATACATCACCACATAAAGCCAAATTTACCCAAGAGATTTTGAGAGCACAGATTTTCAACAAATGAGCCAACGGCTTTATAGACCCAATCTAGGTCTGTGTAACTTCTTTCTCTTCTCGTAATAACTTGGACTCCATGGTTTTAATTTTGATAGCCCCGAGGACGATCGGAATGCTTTCATAGAAGCGGTTGGGGACCTCCCTAAGGAAAAAATTCGCCAGTGCTTAAATTCTTGGTTTAGATGAATGAATCGGTGTATAAAGACTTATAGAGAATATTTTGACAAAACTGTAATAACAAAATTTCTTCTAAAGTTTTTCGTATCTCAAAACTTTCTTAGTTACCTAACGTAAAACGAAAATTACAACAAGACATAAGTCACAAAGCAGACAAGTTTTTTTTGATGTTATATGGAAAAACTTCGTTGATTGACCCTTAAGAGTTTCTTTTTAACATATCAAAGTACTTGGTAAATTCCAAAAAATAATAATTGCTTGTCTTAGAAAAATATTTTTAAGTATTTATTTTAATGTATTACACGGACACAAAATAAACAATCATTAGCTAATTATATCTTTAATTATTTATTTCTTATAGTGTCTGTGTTCAAACTTTCTGAGTTTCATCTAGTTTCGAGAAAATGGCTCCTTCACGTATCCATCGTAAGGCCAGAGTTTGTGGGCAAATGGCTCTTTAAGAGAGGCCATTGTCACGCCGTGTCGTCGGCCTTTTATAGTCAACCAATCGGGGTTAACCACCAATGTTATGGTGGAGTAAAAATTACGATACGCTCGTATTTTTTATTAAGTAGTTTGATGTGCAGCTTAATAAAGCCATTAAAATAACGCGTAGGCGCTTAATTGAAAGAACAAATAGTTGATAGCCGTAATAAAGAAATGAATGGCATAATTAGTTAAGGCTAAATATTTCTATAACATTTCTATTATTGAAATACTTTAAAAATAACTCATTCATTTTCGGTAACTCTATCAGCATCTCTAATATAATTTTAAGTATCAAGTATTGATTGAGGACATTGTGATCATCGATTAATTTTAACCCATGCCACGAATATTTCTTTAATGATATAATGGACGCGGTTACCGACTTATAGCGGATTATGTATACTAAGTGCATCATAAGAGCACTCATTACATACATACATACATACATATAATCACGCCTGTTTCCCGTAGGGGTAGGCAGAGACCACTTCTTTCCACTTGCTACGATCCTTACATACTTGTTTCGCTTCGTCCACTTTCATTATTCCCTTCATACATGCTCTTCGGTTTAGGGTACTCTTGACCTGGCCTTTTTTCAAGACGTCCCCGGTTTGGTCTCGAAACGTCCGCCTAGGTCTACCCCTTCCAACCCTTTCATTCACACTCGCCTTATACACTTTTTTCGTCAATCGTTCTTCATTCATTCTCTCGACATGGCCAAACCATCTCAGCATACCTTTCTCAATTTTTGTCGCTACATCTTCTTTCAGACCACAACGTTTCCTTATCTCACTATTTCTTATCCTGTCACTCAGTTTAACTCTTATCATACTTCTTAACGCTCTCATCTCAACTGCATTTATTCTGCTTTCATGTTTCTTCTGCCATACCCAACTTTCACTTCCGTACATGAGTGTCGGAACCAACACCCCCTCATGCACAGCCAAACGAGCCTTGTTAGACACCTTCCGACTGTTCATAAAGGAGTGTAAAGCTCCATTCACCATGTTTCCTGTTTCCAAATTAACGAACACCAGTTATGAATAAATTTAGCACAGTAACACACTAAGCATACCTAGTTCAGTAAATTGTCTTTGTATGTAGACAACAATTCCTCGAATGATAAGACAGACAGACCCAACCTGTAACCAAGCAATTCAAATGCTCCAGACAATAACCAATCTCGCAGCGTATGTCGTAGGAACACCCAAGATTTATACTTGAATAAAATTCCTAAATAACTTTGCTAACAAATTTATGTTGATGCCGCTTTCAGCTAGCTCTTTCATTTCACTAAAACATTGGCAACTCCTAAGAACTAAATTTTCGAGGAAAGGTAAAATAAAATATACTTAACATTTAAATTCCAATTAGTATCAGAAGTCCTCCACTGAACGTCATTTTGAATCATGTAATAATCACATTTGGGTTCAGAACTATCCCCTCCTGTTCCCGACAGTTAAGGACCCTGAGGCCTTATTTTTTTGTTTTGACTATATCCGCATATAGGGCGTCGGGCCTAGTTATGGCCTGAATGAACAAAACGTTAATGTAATCCTTCGTTTTCGTTAACTTTTGACCACAGGAGGAACAAACTTTGTTTCTTAAGGTGATTATTACCCAATCAAGAACAGCACGTGAAGTGGTTGAAATCAAGAAATTTAGGAATTTCAACAGGGGTGATCGATATTGGTTATCAACTTCGTAGAATTAAGCGATCAGCAAGCAAGTGCAAGCGGCGAGATATATCATCGAATAAATCGTCGGATATTGTCAGTGTTGTGTGTCGGGTACCTGTTATTCCGGATGTAGAAAACCGGAAAAGTACAAGTTAAACTCGCGTGGAGAGGGTTCCGTTCCGTACATGATTATCTGAAATTTACTACGTTACTTTAAATACCATACACTTCTCATAAGTTTTCCTGTAATCTATAGGTAAAGAACAATTTTCTGTATTTTTTTCAAAATTTTAGGCCCGGTAATTTCGGAGATATCCGGGGGGGAGGAATGGTCAATTTTCGCCTATTTTCCTAAATAACTTCCAAACCATTCATCTTAAAATGCCAAAAAAAACATATTTATGATTCTCACAATAAGCCGTTTCATTTGATATATCACATGATATAGTTAGCGTAACCTTTTTTTTTAATTTTCTAATTTACCCCTTAAAAGTGGCCCCCATGTTTAAAATTAATTTGTTTACGTTACGCATCCGTGTTGCGGTCAACGACTTACATATGTATACCAAATATCAAATCAATCAGTCTAGTAGTTTCGGAGCAAATTGGCTGTGACAGACGGACAGATAGACAGACAGACAGACACACGAGTGATCCTATAAGGGTTCCTTTTTTCATTTTGAGCTATGGAACAAGACAACAAGACCAAGTGCGGATAGTTTGAAAAACAAGCATCAATCGAAAATGCTGACACTCGCCACTTTAATCTGATCGTGACCATGGCCGTTGCAATATTTGTATACCCAAATTGAAACGTCGAGGTACATTTTAATTTATTATGGCGATTAAGTCCCGTTTTCTTACAAATATGTGTTTAAAACGCGAAATATTAAAAGGACCTTTACAACAACAACAACAACAACAACAACACACAACACAACAACAACGTAACTAAGTCAATACCTTTGGACAGGTAACACAGGAATCTTCTGTAAGTTATGTTTGTTTCATACATGTAAGAGGCAACACTTTGCATTTCAAAAAAGCAGATTACGTTTATGATTTTAAAACTACAAATATAAGATCCTGTTTCATGACTGAGTTCTCGTACTTTAGCTTTACAGGGCCTGTATTCGACATTGTCTTAACGATATCGCAAATTATTTAACTACCATACGGCAGCTCTTTTTAACTTGACAGCAAAAGCAGCCTCATTGTAAAACCATCGCTGTATCTATCGCTTAGGCAATGTCGAACAGAGGCCCAAATCACTTGTACCTCCTTGGAACTATATCTATATTACCAAATAGGGAAATATAAACTAATAAAACGAACAAACATAGGTTACAAGGGTGAAGTAACCATTTCAATGACATTCTGAAGCTAGTCGAATATGTATTGCCTGAAATCACAATATTGCCGCAACACTTGCTTAGATGAACTTCCTACCGTCGTCGTACATCTCAAGATATATGTTTGCGATTTCTCATGGTAATTGAAGCAGGAATTACTCCATTAAATACAAACGGGTCACCTGGAATATTGATTACAATAATAACAATAGGGATGTTTCCTGGGTCAAAAAATAGTAATTCTAATTAGTCCGTCAGTTAGATTATCAAAAAATATAGAACACGTATTCTTTGCTTTACCAGATCAATCAAAATTGACAAAGATAACGCGCATCAAACAGGAGTGGGGGCTCATGACGTCACTTAACGGTAAAAAGTGTACAAAGTCGTAACGTCACGCGGAAATTCAACGCACTATATCTTCGTCATTTTTGTTTAATTGACAAAAGAAAAAATATGATTCTGAACCCATCATGGAGGATTTATAATATGTGTGTAGATAAAGTTATGTATGCAACTCTGCATAATTTGGCCTTAAAACACTCGTGCGATCTTATTATGAAACTCGCCTATCGGCTCGTTTCATGAAAACCGCGCTAGTGTTTTAAGGCCTATCATTATGCAACCGTTGCATAAACTACTATTTTAATCATTTTTTTTATAATGTAAATGACGGACTAATTAGCATTTTTCAGGAAACTAGCCTATTATTATTAATCATGGATAAATTTATACTTTAATCACATCATTATAGTTGGATGGTTTCATGTGTAGGTACCTAGTGCAACCGCATAAAAGAAACGGGCCTGAAATGTATCTATTATTTTAAACTTGTATGTTGATAACAATAATAATGCCTATGAAATATCCAATTCACATAAATAGGGTTATAAATATTCCATAATTATGATGGCGCTATCCGAAGCTGTTTTACAAACTTATACAAGGTGAACTGCTATACTTAAGGACGATAAAGTGGATTTGCAAGCTTCTTTGCAGAAGTTCACGATGAAACATGCCAAATATTACAAACTTTTGGGATTAATCCAAATGCGTAGACAAAAATATTCGGTATTATGGACAGAAAATTGTGCTAAATGAATCGCCTCAGCTTTACAGAAAGTTTCTTCTAATTCCAACTGATCGCTCTCGAAGAACATAAAAATCATATAAAATTTATATAAATTATGATAGTGAAAAGTAAATATTACTCTTGAATTGATCAAAACAATCGCAAAAATTGTGGTACAAAACACGTGGTACAAAAGTAGTATTCCCTACAATACTTTTTAAAATGTAAGTAGGCACATAAATAGGCATAATTTATGACTGTGTGTGTGTGGTTGGAAATAAATGAAGTTAAATCAAAATAAAATCAATAAAATCGTAACATATAAAATAAAACTAACCTAAAACATAAAAATGAATAAAACAATAAGTACATATTAAATTGTACAATTGATCTAAACTGGTTTGTGCTCTACAACAATTTGGTTGCGTTTTTCATTGAAAATCCCTTGTAGTTGATCTACTTATATGAAAGGGCGCTTGTTCATTGCTATTGACAATTAGAATAAAAATAACTATGAGAAATATCGGTACAAATTTTCTCGAAATCGAATCCTTGTAGTCCACAAATGACTTTATAAATTTGAAAAGTTTTAATTGAATTTAAATCAACCTTATTCGCGTAATTTTGTGATTAAGAACTTAATAAATTGTTTATAATTATTCTATTAATTATCAACCCCCCCAAATGACTATATTAATACTGTGTCAGTGGTTTCAACGATGAAGTATTTAAAACATTTGGCTTGCAACCGCGGCCTTCTGACCAAGAGTTTGCGACAGTGACCCTGGTGAGCAAGGACAAACGACCCCCTGGGGTTAGTACAGTTTTATTTTCATAAGTTTCTACAGCCTATGTCCTGCCTGAAGTTTCCCTTAATATATGCATTGGAATCTGTCCATTAGTTTTCTTCAGTGGGATGTGTTACAGTGTTGCTCGTTCTGAAGCCCAAAGAATTTTTTCATTGTCTTTACGATATTAGTATTTGTATAGATGAGGCAAAACGAAGTGACATTTTAAACCAGCTGGGCACCAAACGATTGCAGCAGAGGCAGGAAGGGTTTAAAAAAGATGACGGGACAATCTGGACAAAGGATAGGGGTCAAAAATTTACTGTACTCTCTCGTGAACTCTTATAACTTTTTTACTATGAGCGCAGTGACGCTACACTTTTATCTTTATGTATAATTTGTATTATAGTGTTTTTGATAATATATTTCAATTAAAAGGTGTTGCATCATTGTGCTCATAAAAAAACAGGAGATCAAATCTTCAAAAACGGCGAAATCTTGGCTAAAACTGCTAAAATGTGAATTTTTGGGCTCCTGGGGAATAAATGAACAGTAGTATAATAAAAATAATTTTGATGAAAACTTAAACTATACATGTTCTACAACAATATAATGTTGAAAATACATACGCGCGATCAAACTGACATTTTCTTAATTTTTTAGGGCCAAAAAACCCCCTTTTGGACCCGCATCCTTTTATCTAGTCCGGCAAGATGTTGCTCTAATCTGGGATAATTGGAAAACCTGGATAGGTCTATGCCCAGAAGTGGGACACAAAACAAGCTTGGTAAAAAAGGACCTTTCATTCTATCTTCGGCTGCGTTAAGCAGTGTTATGATTAAAATGCTTATGTTGGTTGCCCACATTATTCTAATGTGCCACAATAACGATGGAGAACTGGTACTAATTAGTAGACTTAAATGACATTTGCAAAAAGCATAATAAAAATCTCTTAAATGCAGTACAGTGAGAAGCAACATTTAATAACTTAAATCCATTTGATAAGCTAACTTTCTTCGAAAGTCTCTCGTTTAAAATTATTTCGCTGCAAAAATGTTTCATTAAACTATTTCAATTTTAAAAACTTCACTTCAAGCGGCCGTTGCAAGTGAAACTTGCAGTGGTCGTAAACTTTGTTCTCGCGATTAATTTAGTCAGGAATGACTAGCAGTAAAGCTCAGCGTCAAACAGCGTCAGTACTTTGTCGGGATTGCGGCGAATATTCTCCTAATTGCTAAGAAACGGCGAAAATTTTATTGAGCCGTAAACGTCTTCGTAATAAATCGTCGAAGTTCGTTGCACTGTAATTTGTTAACATTTTTATGGCGAAACCATATTGTTGAGTTCATTAACGTTGCGATTAAGCACACGGGTACACACTGAGCCATTTTCGGCTTGATTAAACGGCGCTAAACATATTCGTTGCCAGAACATCTCCTGAATAATTCAGACTAAGTAATAATGTCGTAAATAAAAGAAAAGGTTGCGTAGCGCTCCACACGATTAAGTGGGATTGTTAAACAAATTGATAATTTATGTTACGAAAATCAAACTGTATTAAGTTAAGAAATGAAAAGCAAGGCTCATGCATATTTAAGTAGGATGATTTTAATACTCCTCTGCTGCACTGGGAGTGAAGAAATAGCATAGAATGCGTGCAGATACTTATCATCCTGGCATGTCGTAAAAGTCGACTAAGGGACGGGTCCTCTCCAACATGGTTGACTATCTATATGGGCGATGGGCTGATCACCTGTCACCATACGGCTCATCATACCATCTTAGGACTAATTAATTAATCGAACGTGGCCACAAGTAGTCTTGTGGCTCTGCCCAACCCATTAGGGATTTCGGGCGTGATGATATGTATGTATGTATGTGTATGATTTTAATAAATTATGTGGTTTGTCTTATTAATAAAAAGACTGTTCCACGAAGCTACAAGTTACAAGTTTACAAGCAAACACGGGTAACACTGATGACAGATCCCATACATCTGCCTTGCAGTGTAGCGGGTTTATGCCTGTAAAATTGCAACTTGTGACTTCGTGAAACACGCCACAGAAATTCACACGCTTGCATAATTGGCACCTAGACAAAAAAAGGATTTGTTAGATGGGTTCCGCGAACGCATTATTTTCATGTGGCTTTTTCTTCTTGTAGTTTTTTCTTTCCGAATTTTTCCGCGGTCGATTAATTTCTTCATCGCAATTTTACCCGTAAGTTTCTTCTAATTCGCATTCTTACACGACCGAAAAATTTCACTTTCAAAATGTTGTATACGCAAAAAATGTTAAAGATGGAAGTTATTAACGAATGTATCAATGTACAATACAATGTACAATGTATGTTGCATCAGCGACCTCTGATAAAGTAACCACCATTTTGTTTTGTTTTCACGAATGCTGATGAATAAACTAATCGATTGACGAAAAATGCAACATGGGAAAAAGCTACGTGTAAAACTTCAAAGAAAAAATTAATCGATCCCGGAAAAACACGGAAAAAAGCTATATGAAAATAATGGATCCGCGGAACCCATCTAACAAATCAAAAAAAGTTGTAAATTGGTGAGAGGCTTTTTTTCATAAAATACTTCAAAACAGTTTCTTCACGCAAACATAGGCATGTACAATGTATTCACTCACAACACCTTGTAAAGCGCATGTTAATAAAAGAATTCCATTACAAATTTTTTTTCTTCCGTTTTTAAGCGACAACGACGAATGGGGACGTGTCTTCGGTATTTAGGTCCGCGCATAATGTCGCCTAGCGGGACGTGTTCGAGTTTTAATACGTAGCGAGCTTTACATAAGTGGCAAATTGAACGTTGGTAAGTTCACTTTCTCATTGTGAGAGAGTTCAATCTTTAACCTATTATATTCCTGACAATCCTTGCACAAAGTGCAAAAGCGATCCCAGTTAAAACTTACTACGAGTATACTGATTTACGTAGTCTACTGAAACTTTTGTCACATATTTTTGGAGACCTCTCTTTGTAGCATTTTTTTAGGGTTCCGTACCTCAAAAGGAAAAAAAATAACGGAACCCTTATAGGATCACCTTGTGTCTGTCTGTCTGGTCGTCTATTACAGCCAATTTGCTCCAAAACTACTGGACCGATTGAGATGAAATTTGGTACACACGTAAATCGATGATTGGAACACGGACGTGCAACTTAAATAAATGAATTTGAAACATGGAGGGCCACTTTTGCAGGGAAAATTAGAAAATGAAAAAAGAAGTTTTGCAAATTATAGCGTTTGACATATCAAATAAAATGGCTTGTTGTGAGAATATGTATATATTTTTTTATAATTTTAAATAAATGGTTTTATAAAGTTAGCGAGAAAAATAGACGAAAATTGACAATTCCTACCCTTATCTCCGAAACTACTTGGCCTAAAATTTTGAAAAAAGATAAGTAAAGAAAATTGTTCTTTACCTATAGATTTCTTTACAATATAGGAACCTATAAGAAGTCTATGGTATTTAAAGTAACATAGTAAATTCCATATAATCACAGAACCCTCTCCACACGAGTTTAACTCTTACTTGTCCGGTTGGTTTGTATTACCGGATATATTTGTCAAAATCGAATGGCTAAATACATAAATAAAATGAATCTCGTTTGTTTTATAGTTTGGCAAGTCATGTCCATGTTCTTGGCCTTGACACCAACGGAAATAGTTAGACTAGACACTATTAAAATAGTATACCCGGCTTTTATTCATGCCAAGCGATGAATGGATACAGACAGACACGAAACAGCTGGAGGATGTTGATACTATTAAATAGTTTGACTTTGACTTTGACTTTGATTCATTATGAGAGTCTTTTTTAAAATTCTTATTTATATACGAGTATTTATCATGACTTAGTGCCAATTTTGAAATCATATTACTAGTACGTACGTATTACTAAATATGGCATGCCTCTCAACAGGGGGGTCTCACTCCACACTTTAGGTACGCTCGGCCTTCGGACAGCTCGGAGCTGTAAGTCGCAGTAGGTTGCCGCTCGTTCGCTCGCTGGCCGATTCGCGCGTGATCAAGTAGCCTAAATGTTCGGTGTTGTTGGGTGACGCAGATAAAAAAACTGACAACCCTAGCGTACACGAAAGAGCACGTTTTATGCGACGGAGAGTGAAGGCATGATTAGGCATATTTTCGTATCTATACACCGGGTTTATTAGACAGTGATTCTCCTGTACGTTAGTAATATTATGTATTATGTGCTCTAAATTACGTACACATAGGCAGGACATATAATTAAAATAGCTTTAGAATAGGTATGTACTTACCGATTATATAACAGAAAGCAAGTTATATCAGTTGGGTTTTATTAATTACTAGCTTTCATCCGCGACTTTGTCCGCGTGGAATTCATTTATCGGTATTTCATCAGGAACTGTGGATTTTCCGCTATAAAAGAAGCCTAAAACTTCTCCGACCCTCCAAGTATCGCTCAAATCGAAACAATCAAGTAAATTCGTTTCTCGTTTCACGTGCCAGAGTGACAAACAAATAAACAAACAATTAGACTTTCACATTTACAATATTAGTAAAAATAAGGGTAACCGACGCTTTACATGGACGATATTATACAAAATAGCAACAAAGTTTTTTTGGCAGTGAATACTTCTTATTTCGATCTGAAGACGTAGAAATAGCACGTGAAGGTTAAATTACTCCATAAAGGCTGAATATAATGAATGTGTTTCAATTCTTTTTACCAGATCTAATAACAATAACACAATAACACGCGAAGTCTGCGAAAGAAATGTATTTGACATAAAATCTAATAAGTATGGCGGTTTGGAAGTGTAATCATTTTATTGATATTTACTTTAAAATTCTGCCATAAAATAAAGTGTTCAAATACGTGTTCGAAGCGTGTATATAATTATAAACGCTTAGATATAAACAAGTTTTTATACATGCCAAGTGAAAACGAACGCGTGTTTACATGAATGCTAGCCGCACTATACAGTCTAATGAAGAGAAACATTCCGTTGCATTGTACGAGGAATTTTAATATTAGTTTTACTGATTTTAGGTTAAACGTTTTTGTCGCATTAGTTGTCAATAATGTTTAAGGTCTGTTCGCCGAGAGTTGATAAACATTATGATATCGTTTCGAAATAGCGACTGTCGCCTTAACCATCGCAAACTGTATGACGGGCGTCGCTTATCGCCGCGCGCACTGAGTTTAGTGGTACGAGGGACGCAGATGTTGTCAACTTCGGTTTCGTGCCGGGCAGACGGCGGCGAAAGAAATATATTTGTTTTGTTCATATACACAATCGCCATATTGCAAATTAATGTCTTATATATCCGCGTCAAATGTCATATAAATTCAATAATCTGCACTGGCTTCGGCCAAAGAAACGAAGAAGAAAAAAATCTATGACACATGTTTAAAACGCGTTGAGTATGGATATAACGTGTCTTGTGTCTTTCTACATATAATAATGTCATTGGCTTCGAGTGTGGCGTTGGGGTGTTCTGTTCGCGTGTTGCTTTCTTTTTATACAGTTATGCTATTCAATAATAATATTCTATGAAAAAAAAATATTTTTTCTCTTAATTTTTTTATTATCGTCGGTAAAAATAATTAGCGGGCCGCAATTTGTAATGAGTTAAGAAGCCCTGCCTTTACACTTTTTTTATCAACTCTCGCCGAACAGACCTTAGTTTGTTAAAAATCTCGTTTCATTAAATTAATAGTGCCTGGTTATTACTTCATCATTAAGGAGATGCATTATTTCAAACTAACGTCAAGCGTACCACGATAAGTGACACATTCAAATTTGAACCTAAATGACTTTGGTCTAACGTCTACGAGTAAAATTATAGTTTCCGGTTTTCAGCCGCTGCGCACGTTAAATAATCAAACCACATAACCATTGAAATATATGACGGCCTCGGCATCGAACATCTGAAGTACGCAGGCTCTCACCTGCCCAGATTGTTAGCTAAACTTTTTAATCTTTGTATTGACCACAGTTACCTACCGCATGATTTAATGTACACGATAGTAGTGCCAATAGTGAAAAATAAGACTGGGGATGCCTCTGACAGGTCCAATTACAGGCCCATATCGCTAGCTACTGTTATAGCCAAGGTTCTGGACAGTTTGCTTGACAAACAACTTGCTGAGCATCTTGATTTACACGACTCACAATTCGGTTTCAGGGCTGGGTTGTCTACTGAAAGTGCAATATTGTGCCTCAAGCAAACTGTTCAGTACTACACAGATAGGAAAACGCCTGTGTTTGCCTGCTTTTTGGACTTGTCAAAGGCATTTGACTTAGTGGCGTACGATGTGCTGTGGCAAAAGCTGCAACATGAAACCACATTACCCCCTGAAATTGTGTCATTGTTCCGCTATTGGTACAGTAATCAAAGAAATAGGGTAAGATGGGGAGGGTCACACTCAGATGAGTATGGGTTGGGGTGTGGGGTGAGACAGGGAGGTTTGAGCTCGCCCCGACTTTTCAACCTGTACATGAACCGGCTGATTGGCGAGCTCAGCAGCGCCAATGTCGGTTGTCACATTGGTGATGTGTGCATAAATAACATCAGTTATGCTGATGATATGGTGCTGCTGAGCCCATCTATCGGCGCACTAAGGAAGCTTGTGGTAACTTGTGAATCGTATGCGGCGGCTCATGGACTCAAATATAACGCCAAAAAGAGCGAGATGATGATCTTCAAGGCAGGGTCGAAAACCTATACAGACCCTCCTGGAGTTTCGCTCTGTGGTACACCCTTAACTAGGGTAACCAAATTTAGGTATTTGGGTCACTGGGTTGCCGAAGATTTGAAAGATAATTGTGACGTGGAGAGGGAACGCAGGTCGTTGGCTGTCCGATGTAACATGTTAGCTCGCAGGTTCGCACGATGTACACAACCGGTGAAAATAACGCTTTTTAAGGCATATTGCCAATCATTTTACACGTGCGGCCTGTGGGTTAATTTTACGCAAAGGACATATAACGACTTGCGCGTCCAATATAATAATGCGTTCAGGGTGCTGTTGGGGCTGCCATGGCGCTGTAGCGCGTCGGGGATGTTCGCGGAGACGCGCATCGACGGCTTCGATGCCATAATGCGCAAGCGGTGCGCCTCCCTGCGGGCGCGGGTCTGTGGCAGCGCCAACAGGATCCTGGGTGCATTCGCGGACCGCTGGGACTCCGCGCTGTTAAACCGGTGGACACTGCTTCATGCTCTCCGCGACCTTTAGACTTAAGTTATTTTATTTTATTTGTAATTCTTACTAACATAGAATAAGACTGTATTATAACTAACCCTATGGATGCTTTTATCTGAAAATAAAATAAATAATAATAATAATAATATAGTAAGGAACCGCTCAAAGCAATTTTCGCGATGCTTACTTTTGAGGTGTCAGAACGCGAATGTGACACCATCGCACGTTCAGTCGCATGTCAACCACCATCCATGACACCCATTTAAGTGACACTGTTATAATTGAAAAAATGCCCTCCGCATCGTGCGGTGTGAACCGCAGCACCACCGACCCCACCGCCCACAATTATATGATAGCGTGTGAATCAAGCAATATTAGACTTCTGTGTATGTCGTAAGAACTAAGACATCAGCAATACGGTGTGTATAAGCCATGGAGCTGGCGTTTGACTTCTATGAGACGAAATTGTACTGATAGGCATATCCTTCCTTTGAGATCTTTGCACAGAACAAACTCTATACAAGTTTTCACGAAAATTTGCATGCATTATAACAACCATTCTTTTTAAAAGATTCGTTAGTGTCTGCAGCATTTTCATTTTTCATTCAGCAAAATGACCTCTACTATTAGTTGGTCGCTCATGCAATCCGAAACGTACAAAAGTACTTCATTAAGCTCCCTGTTATAAGAAAGTTTACGAAGCAATTTGCGCAATGTGCGTGCGCAGTCGAGCTGTAAAGCAGATACTTGTACCTAAGGTCACTAGAACTATTCTACTGTAATACTTGTTTCTGGTATAGGTACGGACGAGGTTGAAGCGAATAGTTAGTTACACACACAACTATAAAGTACTACTGCCAAGAAAATATTGTGAATGAATGAATTTCGTTGAAATCATTATCTGAAGATGATTGATTGATATCAATAAAATAATGAATAGATTTTCAATTGAACTCGCCATTGGGTCTAAGCCATTTATTTTCTTGTTATTTTTGTCCGTTCAAAAGTATTTTATTCAAAAATGTATCCAAATACATAAAGATGTTATGAACACATTTTGTCAACACATGACATATCGCAGTATGCGTGACTTCAACTCTCTTCCCCTAATGTAAACGACTTTATATGCTTCTAGCCACCACTTTCGGCTGTGCGTTGTCCGTCAGTTAGTGTTAAGAATTTAAAAGTAGTTATTTTTTAATTTAAATAAGTATTGCCTAAATTTCTATGAATCACGGCATCTGCCTAAGCTTAATTGGTAAAACTCGCTGTTTACCAACTCTCAGCCATGCATTCTCGTACGTGTAAATTTCTTCACTGCCCAAAGACGATCGAGCTTTTGCCGGAAAATAAGAAAATGACACCCCAGTACTGTGAGCCTTGCGACCTTGTCCGCCCTTGACTCCGGCTCTTACAATCAATCCCAACCCAGCGCCAACAGGTTTTATGTCTTTTTTACTGCCGGGCTTTCCGCATCCTCACCATCCCTGAAATCAAAACAACTTTTATACAAATAACATCGTTGGCAAAGATAGGGTTATGTAGAAATTGATCACTTATTCCTAATCAAATTGCTATTGGAACTAGTTAGACGTATTTAGTAATACTAATATTGCAAAAATATGCTCGAGAAACCTAGTTTCGTATGTCTTCAGACAAGAATAGGAAAAGATGTAATCTCACTCCTGCCGTCATTTTAAATGGCGAGACTGTCTGTTTTTTTTTCTCATCCAGAATTAGTCTGCGACAGCAACGATTGTACTAAATAGTTACTCTACTTAATCCTCCGTCAGAATAAGACCTAGCAATACTGCTCAGAGTGACTCCGCCGTAGTTCGTTGTGATCTAGCTGGCTTAACAATACTTTAGTACGTAGTTGGATTAGGGAAAGAAAGTTGGACAGTAAACGTGTTTTATGTCACCGGTAGTCTAAAGCGCTTGCTAAAGCGCTTAGAGCGTTAGTGCTTTCGTTCTTTGAGTTTAGTCTATTGGTAGCTTTTGTAGTAACATGACATATTCTAGAGGTCAGCCCTTTTCATTTGCGAGAAAGCCGAAATTTGAAAGCTTCATTTTATTTTCAATTAGCGTTTGAAGCCTTTTTAGGTTCCTCAGTGCCCTTTGTTAGCTCGAGTCCCAAATTCATTCTGTTTTTTAGGACAAAAAGTTCTTGTTTATCAAATAAAAATTCCAGTAAATGCAATATTTTTAGGACTTAATGCGTTTGGTTCCTTGAATGGCTAAACAAACTCATTTAGAAAACTTTAATGTTATTTCAAACGTAAACATAAGTATCGACGAGCTATCAGAATTTGTTTGGATCTCGGATTGGCTGAAGCCCTAGTAATAAAGAAAAGCGAAGATAGCACTCGTAACAAAAATAAAAGAAATCAAGTGGAACAAGCCACGCGATGTTGAGTGCCAATGTTTCAGATTTCGGCTTAGCGTATCACCGATACAGGCTCGTATAAAGTTCGGAATACAGGAAAAGCGATATCAAACGAATTTGCAAGTATTAAAACAACGTCAAGCAATTTCGGTGAAGGAAAAAAATCTGACTAAACCTGCACACATCTGCCAATTAATTGAAGTCTATGTGGACACCTCCATCCGTACTGGCTCCGCAAACAACTGCTCAGTCCTTCTCACTATTAGAGAAAGCCTATGCTCAGCAGCGGAACACAGGCTGATAGTGATTATGACGATGATGAAAATAATCATTGAAAAATCATATGATTAAATAAATAAAGATTTTTTACACATTCATGGTAGAATTGGCATTGAGGTTGTTTACACATTCATGGTAGAATTGGCATTGGGGCCAATTCGAAAGTGTGTTCGCTAAATTTAAAAGTCGCGCAACTTCAAATAAGAAATATCACGCTCGATTTTGACAGCTTGGTGCCATACAAAATTGAGTTTGACGTTTCTTATTTGAAGTTTAGGGAATTTTAAATTTAGGCGACACCGACCGTTTCGAATTGGACCCATTGTGAGCTTAAGTGTAGTGCACAAATCAAAACAAAACTATCAAAAAACTGTCGTACTTAATGTAACTGTTATAATGCTTAAAGAATAGTCAGCATTCAGTTGTTTAAAATTGTCAAGCGATTTATGGTGAACAAAATTTAACAAGCTTTAAAAACAAATATGTTTTTCCTTTCTCCAAATAAATAACAAAGTTGCTCTCTTTAATATCTCTGCATGCACCGGAATCATATCTTAGGGTAACACTTGCGTCAACTCATAACAGTTCGTGGTGTGAATTGTGCGAATTTGTTCCCATTTCCACCAACGAGTCCTTAGATCACATTCTCCCTCCTCATGCATTTACAGTAAAATGAGTACGGTGACTGACTTGTTGGTCATATTTCGAGGAATAAGGTGTTAGCAAATAATAAATTCAGTACGAATGAGTTTGGAACTGCCGGAAGGGAGATAGGGGATGATTGATACCCTCAATTGCTCGAATACAACCAGTTCTTATGATCTTATGAGAGGTATCTTGTCTTGGTGTCATTGACTTTGTTGTAGAGTTTAGTAATAACACAAAAAATGTAAATTTGTTACGTTTGCAATTAATTTTGAGCTTAGTGGTAAATAGCGTAAAGTTAAACGTGGATATTTTAAATTGATTTGCGACATGTTCAAATTACATCATAGCGTGTTATACCTATACTTGGTAACAAAAGGCGACATTGAACTTGGTCACAAACTTAAGAAAGATTTTGATTTCTCTCTAGGGTACTGAGTATTCATTAATTATTTATTTTAGATATTAAAACGGACTTTAAATTTCACACTTAATAGTCCGGACTATGAAGTGTGAAATTATAATGAGTTACAAAAAACCTTTCCTTTTCCGGGAAAATATTCGTTCTATTGCGATCCCTTTGTTGTTCCTGCGTGCCCTTTTTAAGGCTTTCATTAAGCCGGCTAATAGCATGAAATAGCGTCAACTCTAACCAACAATCATATCAAATTACTGGATAAATGACGGTGCTTTACGCGGTTCCGTGCAATAAATTGTGTTGTGGCAAACGCACTGTTTTGTTGGCGATGAGCCAGATATAGCTTCAAGTTCACCGTCCCAGTTTAAAAAGACCTGTCATTCCTCTTTTCATTTTCCACAATAAATACGGTGCAATGGGATAAGAGGTGTCAAGTTACAGTGGGTGTTAAATAATAACAATTATTATCAAAATGAATGGAGTAAAGACATGCTTTAGGAAAAATGTGAATGCGACGTGTTTTTTTGAGAATATGTTTTGTGATTGTTGAAACAAGCTCAGCCTATAGTGAGTTTTTTTTTTAACTTTTATTTGTACTTCGTAAGAAATTGCTACTTCGGGAAAAAGCTGCTAATACTGTGATAGTTTATTGCGGAAGTAATAATTCTATCCGTTTTCGATAAAAATTTGTATCATATAGACATTTAGGTTCCGAGCTGCCCCCTCCTGTTCCTGAAAGTTTTGGACCCTGAAGCCTGATTTTTTTGGTTGGACTATATCCGCATGGAGGGCGTCTAGCATAGTTTTGGTTTTGGCTCGTTTTCGTTAACTTTCGTCCACAGAAAAGAAAACTTTTGTTTCTTAACGGGGGACCCCTATTATTATTTGATTTAGAAAGTTACTAAATAATGAAGATAAATTTTCAATACATTTTTCGTAAGTTATCTTATAGCAAGCCTAAGTAAGCTTCGATGTACGCATTTCTCCGTACAAAAACACCCTGTCACGAGGAAATGTGTTGCTGACACGACATGAAAGCCCGCTTAATGCATTCGGCTGCATTTTCCTCAATCTTATTTAGAATTCCATGAACACTTTTTATTTTTATCTTGAAAGAATTTTCATGATACGCATCATTATAAGGAAGACAAATGGAATTTATGACTAAGCATCGAGCTCCGACGTAAACTTGACATCGCGATATTGAAAAATAGCGTAGATTTTTATTTTAAATTTAACATAACTGTGTCTTATATCTGTATACATCATACCACACTGCTCTATTTCAATGTAAATAGTGAACACAGTCATGTAGAAAGGAATACATCTCAGGAATTCCTTTGTGGTATTTCTCCAGTATAAGAAGATTACCTAGCACTGCTTGGTAGTAGTAGTAAGTTTAAATTATTCAGGTCAACACAAGACCAGCATTACAAACTAGTTTCATCATAAACGCAGATACTTCTCAAATTACTTCATTAATAAATTCAACAATACGTATTCATACTAACATTATTTATTATAAATTCAAAAGTATTCCGTTTAAACGGCCATACCGCTTTAGACAAGTCTATAAAAAATGGCACAAATGTAGCCGGTTATATGGAGACTGATCTACTAATCCCGATATCCTAGATCTAAATCTTTATAAATACAGGAAATATGAGAAATGCTACTCCTCGGTAGATGACACGCACGATTAACGAATTCCAACAGCAATGGAGCAAAGGATAGGCGTGATATTTTTGCAAAGAGATTATTTATGAGCCGAAGAGTGACATAATACACTTTCTATCCCGTAAAATTGCACGGTGCCCGGGAACAGCGATATACGAATTTAATATTAATAAACAGTTTTGAAATTTATATTAAAAACATTCAAATAATTCAACAGCAAATGCCAAAGGTTTTTTTTATAGAAGTTTAAATGTCTCACTCGATCGCCAACGCATAAACATTTATTCCGCCAGACTCAATCGTAACAGAGACATTCTATGTAATGAAATGTCGAACATCTGCCAATAATGTAAGGAAAATAAACACGCAAAGCAAATGCATTAAGTGACGTCACGTGGGAAATACCTATATGGACTTGTCTTTCCTATTCCGAGCGCGGTGGATATTGAAGTTTGCGAATTTATCAAAGACACTCCTCTGTTATGAATGGAGATTTGAATGCAGGATGAATGTTTTACTGGAACTTTGACTACTGATCGTGCTACTACAGCGCTATAGCTGAATCACTTTGGGTATCATTTGCATACGTATGAGTAGATATGGAAAACTATAAATTTGTGCGTATTTGTTATTGTTTAAATATCGTACATAAAACACTACAGTCACAACAAATGCTTCCCCAAAATCATTGCTCTTCCAAATTCTAGAATCACTATCAATTAATACGTATAAATGAATCAATTTCAGAGTATTTTTTTACTATTCGACATATTATATAGGCTCTTCAAAAAATGGCTGAGCAAGTCCAACTTAGGGCGAAACGCGCCTCTGACTCGGTCTACTCGCCTGTATAACGGTCTGTCGGGAGCTGCTGGTGTGGACATTGTGCATGACACTGCTGCAGGCTTCAAGCGTAAATTGCTTCAATATATGTCACAATCACGTACCTGACATAGCTGTGGTCTTAGCTTAGCTTGGGTCTTATTTATAATTAAATGTACTGTTGTCACTTAATATTATAATTTAAAAAATTTGCATGTCGTTACACACTATACTCAACTAAATATTTTTGTTTGCCGTGGATACCTTTAATTAGGTGAGCATTATGTGTTAGATTTATAATTAATTATGTATAAACTCGTGATCTTTGTAATGTATCATCTGTTGGTGTTCCTAAATAAATTAAAAAAAAAAAAAAAATTATAACACGAGTCCGTCAAGAGCATTTAGGTACGTTCGTCAGCGAGCATTCAAGCGTTGCGGATATTAAATCGAGCATTACTTCGGCCAGTGGACGTTAAAACGAAGAGCGAATTTTTGCTCGCCAACGAATGCTCAGCTCATTTTCGAATGTCCGAACTCTGTCTTTGGAGATGGCCAATAGCCAAATCCAATGCCTCAAGAAAATAATAGCTATTAAGTGCACGTCATCGCTTATGGCTTTTGAAATTAATGAGAGTAAAGGATACTAAGTACTTAGAGTAAGCAGTCCTATTGTCAGCACCCTCCAAATGATTAGCACGTTCAACTTAGTATAATAGAAGTGATAATACTACAATAACTAAGAGTCGATAACTGGAGTATATTCGAGGAGTTCCATCACTCTAGTTCCATATGGAACAATAAAGAAACATATCAATACAAAACAAATTATCCCAATAGTTCCATATGGATTTACATTTGGATTTATTACAACGAATCCGGATAACGTTGGAGTTACACTCTGGTAACATTAAGCGACCTATATGGTTTTTAACCATATTTTGTAAACTTTCGAATAGGTATTGTAATTGGGGAAAAGATCAAATGAAGATGACATTAATGAACTTAAATTAAAAAAAATGGTATTTGGTCGTAAAGCTTCATGAAGCCACAACTTATAATTTTATAAGTCTAAATCGGATGACAGTTTCCATAAATAATGTACCTATATAAAATTTCTCGTACTTGTAAAAAGATAACGTTAGATATGAATACGTAGTACCAGTAGTTCCATATGAGATATTTCTTAATTTTATTTTCATGACGGTGTTCCACATGAAACTCAAAAATATGGAATTCCTGGGATATACCCGATAACTAGTGCTTTGGGTGCCAATAATCGAATATAACTAAATATTAAACAAAACCAAAATGTACGTGGATATTTCACGGTCGAAAGAACATTATGAGCAAGTATATAGGGATTGACGACTTCATTGTCCCATTGAACCCTAGCACAAACTTCGTTGGTCAAACGTTAGGCATAAAACATCCCACATAAGCATTAGGAATGCATGCAGCACTCGTCGTGACGATAAACCAGCACTTAACATCTCTATCAGTTTCGTCAATGTCCACTTTTATATAGTAGGGGTCAGTGACCTGTCATGGCCATAAGAGTAAATTTTACTTTGTGAACGTGGGTGTTTTTATAGTAATGGTACGTTTCGCAGACTATAAGGAAAGAAAGGAATTGAGGATAAAATTAAATAACTATGTTCAAGAGTGGTTAGAGTTTTCATGCTGATGATAAGAGCCATCCCTGTATTTGACCTTTTGGTAATTGGTGTAAGATCGACAGTGCTTTGATTCATATTGAAAGTATAATTTTTTGAGACGGTGAGGTTTTTAAATATTTATCTAAATTAAAACAAAACCAAATAGATTATCACTGGTCAACAGTGGTTTTGTTGAACTGGATATTAAAATAATTTCGAGAAATTTGTTGACAACAATGCATGAAACAGTGAACAATTTTGGAATATTGGCTCTGGTTTTCTTTAAATAGTTACACCAAAATCATAAGGAAACTAGAGCCAATTCAGTACTACAGTATCCGTAAACTGTGTACTTGAATATACCCGGAGATATCCTGGGCCACAAAAAAAAATGTTTTTGTTGAGCTGTGCTGTCACATCAATCACATTTTATTTTACCTAACCTTTTGACTCGTGAAGAAAACTGTTCTGTAGAAAAAGAGTAGTTTAGTACCTACTTAAAACTATGAAGTAAGTATAGAACGACTTTGCAAAATTTGAGCTGATCAAACATGGCGTTGGGAAGCAGTCAAAATGTTCAAAGATTCAAGAGATATTTTAAAAGTTCCTGTTATAGCATACTACTGTGTCCCCTATTCCAGTATTTCTAAAAAAGTTAATGGAAAGCTTCGATACATTCGCCGTACAAAACATTCGCTGCAAATTGTATGAGCCCAGAAACCTTTCACATGTTAATGCCATTTACGACGGTCTTTGTCACAGTTCCCAAAGATTAATTCAGATCGGTTAATGGAAAAACTGGGGGTCTTTCAGAGTATTGGAGCGCTCATAATAATGCAAATTGAGCTATAAGGCACGGCCGTCAAGGTCACTCAAGGGGAAGGGCAGTATATTTGTATACACAAATGCACATACGTTAAAGGAAACGTTGAAATTTGATACGTGCCTTGTTTCAGAATACGGAGTGATGACAGGAAATGTATTTTTGTGAATAGCCCACTCTGTAAATGTTTGCGAGCAAATACGAGGCTTTGGCAAAAATAGAACTTTTTAATATTGCCTTGGGATCTACGACTTTGCTTCGCTTTTGCTTTTGCTAGATAGGTACAAGACATTCTCGCGTGTTAGCATTTTTGGTGGTAGCATTTTTGTCAAGTAAAACAATGTTAAGACGAAAATATCTGCGCTCATGTTCGTTAAACTCGTGTTTTGATGCAAAACTTAGTTTCGTATTAATTTTGAATAAACATTTACATGATGATACTTGATACTTTGCCAATATAAAGAGATGAAGATAATAAAACATTAAATTAAAATGGGAACATGCCACGTCAATCCAATCCCAATCTGGAGTCCGACGCAGAGTAAGTTCGTAAAATGAAATTTAATAAGATCGTGTCCAATTCGAAACTGTGTTCTTAATTTAATATTTCTTTATCTACCCCCATATCATAAAACCTTCATAGTGTAATCAAAAACCGTAGGAAATGACCACCATTATGACAACCAATTAGGTAAAACCAGTGCTGCAATGTTATTCCCGTATCGTTTTTAGTATAGAAATGAGATTCAATTTGGAACAGCTGTCAAAACTCAAGTGGGTCTCTATTCTAGTATCCATAGATATTAAAACAGTTATTGATACGAAACGTCAATTCAGTATGTTTTTTTAATATAAACTGCACAACATTTGATCTCAAGTGACATGAGAATAGAGACTTCATTCGTTTGTCTATGATTAAAAAAAAATGGTCTTGACGGAGGATCGAATTGCCGCCATTATGTTGGTGTTTTACTGAACGAAAGTAGAATTGTTGTTAAATTGAATAGAAAAAGTTGTTTGTAATTTACATTTTAGTTGAAAATATGAATAGTAGTCTTCTCGGAGTGTGTGTGATGTGAAAATGCGCAGGATATCGGAAATATGCAGCCACGGTTGCAACAAATAACTTGTTGCGAGAAAATATTGTTTCTGAACACATCATGGACGATTTATAATATGTGTGTAGATAAAGGATATGTGTGTGTATGCAACCCTGCATAATCTGGCCTTAAAACACACGTGCGATCTTATTATGAAACTCACTAAAGCTCGTTAATGAGTTTTAAATTTAAGACACTTTCAGATGGGCCCCTTTATTGAAAGAAAATAGTCATTCCTAAGCCCCAAATTTCCCGTCCAATACCTGCTATCATACAACAATAATATGTGGAGGGTAGATAGGTAATTCCCTAGTAGTAAAACCAATAACTTATAAATTTACTCGTAAAAATCGGAATGTTACCGAAACACGCAATATCAAACAAATAAAAGCCAGCAGTCTTGGCGTTCAGTTTTAAGACGTAATAAAGCAAAGTTCATCTTGTGAGACAATAGAAAGTTTATTGAGAGAGATTTTAACTTTTACAAGTACGTTGACCGACAGTTTTGATTTCCTGAGAGCAACTGTGTAGAAAATACAGCTTATAATATCACGGCTACTCACTAAAAACATTAGAATACCGCTAGAATAAACACACTTAAATATCACTATTGTATTATGATGAGATAGAGAAATAAACATATTTTTCAATAATGCTCCCGATTTCATTAGGTTTGAGAAGTATGGCAATATAAGAAACAAAATGATTGTGTTTGTTAATCTGTTCCGCATTACTTATTCAATAAAAAAAAATCATTTTACTTGGTGGTTTAATTAATCGAACGTGGCCACAAGTAGTCTTGTGGCTCTGCCCACCCCATTAGGGATTTCGGGCGTGATGCTATGTATGTATGTATGTATGTATGTTTTGGATAAGGCACATCTGTGCTCAAATAGTGCCAAAAAATGTCCTAGTAAACCTTGCCCTAATAGAATTTTAAATAGGCACATAATGAAGCAGGTAGGTATTACAAAAAGGACGTAGAATAAAATTTCCTCAGAGCGTCAATGACAATAACTTCAGACCCGTGCAAAGTTTCCTGCAAAACTAATTAGGTATACAATAAACTCTACTATTTGATACTTGATTTGATTGATGACGACGCGGATAGCCTAGTTGGTAATGACCCTGCCTCCGACGCAAGCGTCCCGGGTTCGATCCCCGGTAAGGGCAAATATTTGTGTGATGAGCACGAATGTTTCTTCCTGAGTCTTGGATGTTTCCTATGTATTTAAGTATTTATTTCTCTATATAAGTATTTATATCGTCGTCTAGTACTCATAACACAAGCCTTTAGAGCTTACTTTGGGACTAGATCGATTTGTGTAAGGATTGTCCCCTGATTTATTATTATTATTATTTAAGAAAGAGAATTGCATGAATTTTGGCAAGCATTGCTGCCTCTAAACAAGTCACACACGCGTTTTATTGAACAAGTGCCTTGCTGACTTAGGTTTTAACATTTCATGATGGCTGCCTGTATGAGTCAGGGACAGATTTTAGGATAATTGAAGAAGACTGAATAACAAAGTTTACCAAGTTAGTGGCATATGTATTAATGCTACAATTTGAGTGTACTTTTTGGGCTAATCGAGAGGTAAACTAAACATGGAAATCAGAGTAGGTACATAAGTGGCTTGATTATCCAATCAAAGTCAAAGTCAAAAATCTAATTTGAATAAAGATAGTTCAATTTAGGCTTTTACAAGCTCTTATGGAGGTCAAGGAATTAATCTACCACCAGTAGATTAATTCCTCAATAAAGCATAGTCTGCATGTGGATGCGGTCCGAATAACACTTACGGTGATCACAATGATTAAGGTGGGCAGTGTGATTCAGAACGCAACCGACCTGTGCAAACGTCATACGTCATGACTGGTGTCTAAAGCCACGTGACTAAGAAGTAAAAATTTAAGTTCTTAATTTATTAAATTCGAAATAATTTTGATTTATTTTTACATAAATGCTGTTCTATATCGTACTATTGAGGGTTAAGCTACTGTTCCACAGAACTATATAAATGTTTGTTAAGTACTATAAAATAGTCAACTAGCCAATTAGTGTGACCAAATTAAGGTCCTTCAAAGCGTTTACATTATACATCGCAACGAATAATTTAAATTTTAGTGTCGAAATCTTTTGAAGAAATGACAAATAAAAGCCCTGAAAACCAAGATTAATCTCAATCGACGACCGCCATTATAGTCGCTTCAATCCATAGCCAATACTATTTCATTCAGATAATCAGATAAAGAAGGCTGACAGTTTAATCAGCGCTGAAGCAAGCACTTACCCTGAATGAGGGTCTTATAACAGCCTAGAATGCGGCAGTTGACATTGAAAGTATTTCTTATCAAGCGTATTAATATATACATAAACTAGAGGCTCTATTCCACACTGCCAAAATAATATGATTAATCATAAAATAAAGATAAAGCCGGCCGATTATGTATAATAGAGCTCAATGTTTTTAAAACTCAACTCTTTGATATACATACAGTAGCTCAAATGTTTCAAAGGAAATATACGCCGTTCGTTATGATTTGGATATCCCGTTATGTTGATACGAGATCAAAAGACAAGATGATCCTGTCTATGCCAGACAATATTCTGAAATGTAGATCAAGATAATTTTTGGGTACATTTGGGCCAAATTGGATTGAAACGGTATACACCAAAGTTACGAAATACAAAATAAAGAACGAATATTTCATAGAAACCAAAATACTTTAACTAAATCAATTTGGGAAAGCATTTGTGAATGTAGTGGTGTTGTGTTCGTTTAGTGTTCCATAATTAAAACACAGAAAAAAATACACACACATCTATACTTTTCCATACCTACTCACACATGCACAAAAAGCGATTCTGCTATACTTTTTTACCGCAAGCTCTATCACGTCCAATTTTCTATCATGTTAGTAGATTCTTTTCTGCTATAAACGATTTTTAACCGACTTCAAAAAAAAGGAGGAGGTTCTCAATTCGTTTTTTTTTTAAATGTTTGGTACTTCAGAATTCCGTCATTTATAAACCGATTTTGAAAAATCTTTTTTTAATCGGTAGGGTATACCTCCAGTTTGGTCCCGTTGTAGTCAAAGTCGAGTTATGATGAGAGGATCTATGAGGAATCGATGGAACTCTTCAAATATTATAGGCAAGCATAGAGCAATTTTACTATTTTCTGTAATAACTCAAGCAGTTAAGTTCCAAAAGCATTATTTGGTGAAGTGGAACTGTTGATGAAGACCATAGATGATCACCGGAACTCCTAAATGTTGAGTATTTCACGGTTGGCGATTAAATTGCTGTATAAAGTTCTGAAGCAACTTATGTCCATGAAAATTCATGTAATAAAATTGAAGAACCAGGAGAACTCCTCTACGATTGACTTTTTTGCACCGTGGATAGCAACAGTTTGTAAATGGTGATGAGCAATTGGTATTATGCTATTGTTACTTGATGTAGTAAATGTGTGTCGTTAAATCACAGGATAATAAATAAAATGTGAAAAAAAACTTAGGTACTTTTCAAAGCTATTAGAAGTCGGTTTTTTATTTTATACATTTTAGATTATAATGGACCTTATCGGAACACTTTTGTAAAGCTTCTGCTAAAAATTGATAGTGCCATAGTGTCTCTTGTCTAAATCCATCGCCTTTATATCTGGACGAACTAGAGGCCAGGACCTTTATTGAGGAACGCAATCTTACGCATTACGCATGATGAGAATCTCGCTAGCGCATCGCTACAATATCTCTAGGCAGTTGCCGATTAGAGGCGCTGGTTAAATTAGTCACTATTGCCTATTATACAAGTGGTCACTATTACCTATTTATTATACAATACGTCTTATTAATCCTCGCTCTTCAGCTTAGTCCCTGTCTATACTTGAGTTAGGTAGCGTTAACAAATGGCTAACTACATAGTTCCCGACGCAAAGCAGGTTCGGCTGCCAAGTCATTATAAATAGGCGGTTGTGCAATACAGATAGTGTCAGTGCCGGCTTAAATTGAAAGCCCCCGAGGTGAAGTTATCTATATAAGGTATCGTAACAAAATAAAACAGCCTATATTTCCGCAAAATGTGAAGAAAAATAGGTAGGTACAATATTACAAAGCTCCATTTAGAATAACAGATGTGAAATAACTTTACCCTCGGGATTTTTTACGTGATGAAAGTTTTTTTTCACCAAGTACTTAAAGTCTGTTCGCCGAGAGTTGATAAATATTATGATATCGTCTCGAAATAGCAACTGTCGCTTACCTATCGTAAACTGTATGACGGGCGTCGCTTATCGCCGCGCGCACTGAGTTTCGAGGTACGAGGCACGCAGTTGTTGTCCCGCACTGCGCCGCGCTGTGCGGGCGAGCGCCATATATTGGCATTTCATTCTGGAATACTCTTCGAGTGTGTCGTTTTGGGTGTTTGTGTGTTGTTTTATACGAAGTAATTGAACGTTTCATAGGTAATAAACGTCACCGACTCTGATTCTTCCTCCGATTCTAAGACTTCATCATAGTCTTCGTCCGATGATATGCCAGCGATGGGACATATACAGGCTATTCAATAATAGTATTCTATGAATTTGTTTAGTTTTTCCCTTAATTTTTTTTAATCAACTGTTGGCGAACAGACTTTATTGTAATCTAGGCTGAACTTATGTATGGAAATTATTACTGATTTAAAACAGATAGACAAATAGATATTTTGATTATCCGTAATTAGCACATTTTTTTTATACGTGCCTATGAACGACTAACGCAATAAACGCCGTGAAATCGTGAGATCTTGGCAATAAGATCCGGACTCCCGATCAATAAACTTAGCATTTGTCATTAAAAAGTCCAAAACTAAACTTATGGCTGGATAATTTTAACCGCCCATATCTTTTGCAGGTATATAGAAGGATGACGAATTTCAACCACATGTAGGACTTAATAAAATCTCTTTCACACTCCATAGCTTGACGGATATATCCGATATAGGTGCTCAAAAAGTTAATTATGATTGTGTCCAAAAACAAAATGGTCTTGCAAAATGACACAAACATGATCATTACAAGCTTTTCTTAATCTGAAGACTAAAAGTCATTTTTTTACGAAAAACATGCAATGGACTAAATGAAATTGAAGAATATATTCCTTCCTCAACAGAAGCGGGGTGAAGTGCTTCATTTTACAGATTTTACGACAGACTTTATTATTACAGTACAGCTCATGTAAATAGCTGGAATTGCTTACAAAACTTAATATCATAAGCGATTAAATGTTGAACTAATACTGTTAGCTTCGATGCTCTTATAACATCGAGTTTTAATATTTTCTAAGACTTAATACACATATTGAGATGCTCATGGAAAAATTAACATACTCTAAAAAGCTTGTGCATTTATATTGAGCTATGTTATCTTGCGTATCCTCTTCGAAGCAATTTCCGTCCTCACTGACATTTCCTGAATTCTCATTCGATCACTCAAATTTGAACTGCCCGTACTCGTAGCAGATATTCAAATCCTTTTGCTAACTGATACTGGCCTGGCGACAGGTACCGCCTGATTGGATACTGACTTAATTACGAGTGATGAAGATTAAGCTCCTGTCGCGCTCAGAGCCGCGGGAATTGCTTCCTTAAGCCTGTTGCTTTGTTTAGACGGTATTTTTAGGTCATCGATGCACTTTAATCTCAGTGGTGTATTTTCATTGTTTATTGTAGGCGCGTATTTTAACTGTTTATTCTGGTTATTCATCATGAACATCATTTCAGCCGAGAGACGTCCACTGCTGTCTCCCGTCGCCACAATCGATCCTGCGCTATTTGCATCCAGATTCTTGGTTTGGACTTCAGTCACATTTGATACTGTAGGTATATAAATTAGATTATTGTGTTCAAATGACTTCTCAAACCTAATAATATCTTTTTCTATGCGAAAGATGATACCGAAACGACCGCTTTATATGTTGTTATTTTATTTATCAAATTCAATGTAATGACTTTTCTATTTAAATTTAAATTTGTGTAATATTATTTAAATTTTAGTTTTAAGATGAATTTCTTTTTTTGTACGCCTGTTGGTGGATCACAGAGCTCACTTAACACTGTAAGAACTTCATGTAATTTACCTGTGTATCACAAATAAATATTTACTTACTTACTTACTAGAAAATTTATAAATTGCTAATCATGATCATGACATGTGAATAACTTACACGACAGTTGTTTTCATTTTCTGTTTTTTATCTTTCGTCACTTTGGGAGCAAATACCTATCTATGTCATATCATTTAATGTATTAAAATAATTTACTATGACCTATAATATTATTATTATGAATAAATGAATATGAATATGAATATGAATATGCAGCGGTGCGGTCGTCCTTGTATTGCAAATGTACAATTGTACATTGGTTGTGGTGATTACTTCGCATTAGATGCGCTATCTGCCCGTTAAAATCCTTCAGCAGATCAGGAAAGTAGTTATAATAAAAAAACTGTCATAAATTAACAGCGTCTAACGTTTTGATATCTCAAGGTACGAGACTAATTTAAACATTTTAACATTTTACACTTTAAACACATTTTATTTGTAGTTTTGTAGTGGTAGAGCCAAACAGTAATCCTCACTAGATGAATACTGTTCGAATGGGCCGGCTCGACCGGGGTAGTACCACACTCTCACAGAATATCGGCGTAAAGTAATAGCTTGCTATTGCGTCTCGTACGGTGAGTGACGAGATCCGGAGGCCTATTCCCTCATCCCCATCCCATCCCCATTCCCCATCCTCCCTAGACTGGCAACGCATTGGCAGCACCTCTGGTGTTGCAGATGTCCATGGGCGGCGGTGACCACTTTCCATCAGGTGGGCCGTCAGCTCGTTTGTCAGTCAATTGACATAAAAAAAAACCTGTATTCATTACGAACTTTAAATAATTTACGAATAATTCACAGAAAAGTGTCTTGCGCATTTAAACAAATATTAATGCGATAGGATTTGTATTATTTTATTTTTATTTATTCTTTAGATGAAGGGCTGTCATGCTATTTTTAAAACCTTCCCTAGGTTATTGAACTACAAAGGTTGGACAGGCACTGCAATTAGTTTGTCGAATAACGATTGAAAGACGCTAAAGTCGTCTCAAGTGGCAACTTCTGCTGCCAGGGATATAAAAATATGAAATATTTCAGACGAAGACAGATTTTCGGACAATTGAGGTACCTAATAAACGAGAATCAAGAGTCACCTTTTCATGAAAAAATGTTTTTTAGGTAAGTACTTTCTATTAAAAAATATACTAAAGCCTGTTTTCAAAACGGTAATTCTTCAATAAAAAATTACGTAAGTTTTTTAGGCGATAATTCAGTAAGTACTTATCTTTTGAAATTTTCTTATTTCTACAGAAAATGCAATTAAAGTACTCGTATATCGAATAAATAAAAACAATATGTTTTTAAACAAAAAAAACGACCGTTACCAATAATTTAGATTTTTCAGCCATAAATATACAAATAAATGAATATGAATATCTATATATATAAAAATGAATTGCTGTTCGTTAGTCTCACTAAAACTCGAGAACGGCTGAACGGATTTATCTTATCTTAGTCTTGAAATGTACGTGGAGGTCTAGGGAAGGTTTAAAAGTACATAGGTTACTTCAATTATTATTCTTCGCAGACGTAGTCGCGGGCACCAGCTAGTAAGTTTATAAACATCTATGTTCCGATTCCGATTCAAATTGTCTTTGAACACTCATTCCAGATTTTTTTTACGGTATAAATTAAAAAAAGGCTAAGGAAACTTTACAACGTGTTGCGGGTTTCAGAAGTTAATAAATACGTTCTGACGAAGCGCAATATAAGTATAAGTACGATTTTATTGGTAAACTCTTTCACAGTTTCGAATGGATTGTATGACTCAATGCATCAACACAATACACATCATTGCTCCATACATTGAAACTTTTACTTTCTGTCGATAGCTTTTAATGTAACTAGACGCGTATGGCGAATGGACTTGCAAGCGTAGGGCGGACGGAGTTTTCAGTGCCAGTGATTCTCTGGCCAGCTTTCACGCAAGCCGCTCCGCTCGAACGCGACGTCGGGGACGATCGTATTTTGTTTCGAATTCAAATTTGGAACGACGTTAGAGTTAATAATTCTTGAATGGTCGTTGAGTGAAAAGTAATATAATTGTAACAGTTTTTAATTAAAGTTTGTTGCGAGATAGTTATGGAATAAGTTTGTATGTGACTTTGTAAAATGGATTAGTGTGGTAATGTAACTGTGCGGAACTTTGCTGGTGTGCGGAAGGAAGGCGGCAGATTAAAAAAGTTTTTGCTGTAAGTAACTGCCAAGTTATTATTGCTAGGCTTCCTACGGTCCGGACTTCTCTTTTTTTTATTCACCTTACGTGTTGCAATAAACGACCTAAAGTTATCTAAAATAATATTGAAAATTGCTAAACTTATGTTTCATGCAGAAATATATTTTTGCAATACCTCATGTTTTATAAGGAGTATTTTATAAGGTTTTTTCCTTGTCATAATGCATAACTTGGATGTCATTTATCTGTAATAAATACACATACATGCATGCATTTTACAGTACGGTAAAAAAAACTTAAGCGCATTTATCTCTTCCTAAAAATGTTTCATCAGAAACTCAATTCAATAAAATGTATTACTAAATATTTTGTATACAATAATTTAAAGGAAAAAGCAATAAACGAACATATATATTCATGTTTTTGCCCTGCTGGTATACTTTGAAAATTGGAAAGCAAGAAAATTATTTAAAAATTGAAAGTAATAAAAGAGCTGCCATTCTCGTCCCTATTAAACCGCCATTTCCAAAACTTAGGTCGTTAAAAACGTGACACGTAGTCAATCATTTTATTCATTACCATTTTAAAGACATCATTAATTTAAATAAAAAGTGTTTGACTAGTATTACTCAGCTTAAAATAATGATCATTAAGAGGACTGAACCAATGGCAAAAATCACCCTTTTCATACTAAAAGCGATAACGATTTCCACCCCTTAAATGTTAACCGATTTTGACCAATGTTTGATAGGTTAGCAGTCAGAATAAAATGTCAAATAATCGCCGAAATTTGTTTTTTATGAGAATACTGAAACAACAATATAACTGAATTTATTGATTATAGTGAAAAAAAAAAAACAAAATGTATAGACCTAGATTTTGTTCTGACTGACAACCTATCAAAAATCGGTGAACATCGGTTAACATTTAAGGGATGGAAATCGTTATCGCCTTTTATGTGAGAATCCGTAAGTTCACACTTCTCTTAAGTATAGCGATAAAATTTGTCATAGTTAAAGTGTACCTATCCTATAAGTTCATTATCATCACCGGCCTATATTCGTCCCACTGCTAGGAACAGGCCTCCTGTCACAGTGGGAGGGACTGAGCAGTACCCATGCGGGCTCAGAGCGGATTGAGGACTTCACTTTTGAATTACGCCGCAGATGTATGAAGTTTTCCTCACGATGTTTTCTTACTAAATCCTACAGGTTAATATCAAAAATAATTCTGCATATAATTTCCAAAAAACTCCGAGGTGCGAGTACCCTCTGCACAAGAGGCCGTGAAAACAGTTCTCTTAATCGAAAACTATCGCTCGGGTCTTTTACTTGTATCAGCAACAAGCAGAATTTCCGATAGATTTCGATAACGAGAACGGTTTGCGTTAACTCATGGTAATGGTACAGTAGGCTACCACTGCACTTTATAAGTTAAAACACCTACAATTTAATGACAAGCAATTGAAATGGCTGTGCAGTCATATTCTACTAGTGTTCGCCCGTGACTTCGTGCACATAGAATTCGTTTATCATTTTTCCCTCGACAACTATATGAGTTCATGTTTCTAGTTTAAAAGTAGCCTTTATGAATCTTCGGTTCCTACCTATCGCTGTGTATAAATAGTTATTACAAGCAAAGGATTGCCGAACTAATTATATGAATGCATTTTATCTCAATTACCTAACACAATACTCTACAAGCAGAAAATACCCTAACTAACTCACACTTATTATATTTTATCTACACCCATATCATAAAACCTCCATTGGTTAATCAAAAACCGTAGGAAATGACCACCATTTTGACAACCAATTAGGAAAAACCAGTGCTGCGATAAAGAAATAACATGACTTCTTTATCGTTTTTAGTAAAGAAATGAGATTAAATTTGGAACAGCTGTCAAAACTCAAGTGGGTCTCTATTCTAGTATCCATAGATATTAAAACAGTTATTGATACGAAACGTCAATTCAGTATGTTTTTTTAATATAAACTGCACAATATTTGATCTCGAGTGACGTGAGAATAGAATAAGTTTAAAAAAAAAAAAATGGTCTTGACGGAGGATCGAATCGCCGCCATGTTGGCGTTTTGCTGAACGAAAGTAGAATTGTTGTTGAATTGAATAGAAAAAGTTGTTTGTAATTTACATTTTAGTTAAAAATATGAATAGTAAGTAGTCTTCTCGGAGTGTGTGTGATGTGAAAATGCGCCGGATATCGGAAATATGCAGCCACGATTGCAACAAATAACTTGTTGCCAGAAAATATTGTTTCTGAACCCATCATGGAGGATTTATAATATGTGTGTAGATAAAGTTATGTATGCAACTCTGCATAATTTGGCCTTAAAACACACGTGCGATCTTATTATGAAACTCGCCTATCGGCTCGTTTCATGAAAATCGCACTAGTGTTTTAAGGCCTATCATTATGCAACCGTTGCATAAACTACTATTTATTATTAAATAATTCAGACATCTCAAAGAAGCTTTATTTCGTTCTGATATGATCAGGACGGGAGAAAATTAGAAAATAATGGAAAGCAGGGCATCGGATCCTTTTCTTCTTTCTTTGAGCCAGTTCGTCTAAATCATAAGTAAATTATTATAGAAGATCAAATAAAACAAATTTTCCGTGTGTAATAATTGTGCACTTTGCGAACTTCCCATTCATGTGTATAGAATGAGATATGTTGTATTATTTTTGTCAAATAATATATAATAAATAAATCAGGGGACAATCTTTACACAAATCGATCTAGTCCCAAAGTAAGTTCTAAAGGCTTGTGTTATGAGTACTAGATGACGATATAAATACTTATATAGAGAAATAAATACTTAAATACATAGGAAACATCCAAGACTCAGCAACAAACATTCGTGCCCATCATACAAATATTTGCCCTTATCGGGGATCGAACCCGGGACGCTTGCGTCGGAGGCAGGGTCACTACCAACTAGGCTATCCGCGTCGTCGCCTAAATAAGTATCTTAGAAAGGAATAAAAATAAGTAAACACTTTTACTTGAAAGTTTTCATACATTTTTTAAGTGTCATGTGTAAGTAAATACTTATTTTTTATTCACTTCACCAACTGACATTATAAACGCATAGCTCGGATTACTAAAACTAAAAAAACTAAAATTTTCATATTATTATTATTACGTACTAGCGATCCGCCCCGGCTTCACACGGATAGGACTAATTATCTATACCCAGATGCTACCAAACTTCACGGGATCACCCGCTGGGGTAATCTGAAGATTGCCTGAAAATTTAATCAAAATCGGTCCAGCCGGTTTGGAGTCCATATGGAACATACATACATACATAGCATCACGCCCGAAATCCCTAATGGGGTGGGCAGAGCCACAAGACTACTTGTGGCCACGTTCGATTAATTAGTCCTGAGATGGTATGATGAACCGTATGATGACAGGTGATCAGCCCATCGCCCATACAGATAGTCCACCATGTTGGAGAGGACCCGTCCCTTAGTCGACTTTTACGACATGCCAGGATGATAAGCATCTGCACGCATTCTATGCTATTTCTTCACTCCCAGTGCAGCAGAGGAGTTGAGGAGGAGGAGGAGCAGTGGAACATACACACACACATCTATTGAGTGTCTCTTTGTGATCTCGTCTATTGAGTAATCTAGACACACGGCATTGTCTCAGCCAAGTTCGCAAAGTTATAAATTATATCAAAGGAAATTCATTGATATTAAATTTACAACTTGGCAAGTTTTAATCTAACTTCAAATACTTCGAATGTATCTGCCTGTAATGGCATAGAGAACATATTATGTGGAATACGAGCGCTGAAATTATTTTGCAAATAGTTGTATTTTTATAATACAAGTTTGGATGGATATAAAACCTGCCAAGTTATAAATTTAATATCAATGAAAATAACCAATTTTCCTTGAAATAATCGAAGAACGTTGTAGTACCTTTTTAAAGCTATCATTTATGAAAGTTATAAGGAACTGGCGCCTCATTCGGGAACGCTAAGTGATTCTGTAGCGACTCGTAAGACAGATTTCTTATTCCACTCTTCCGCACGACGCGAAATGCGTAAGAGCGAGATGAGAGATCTGGCTTACGAGTCGCTACAGAATCACTTAGCGTTCCCGAATGAGGCGCCTGGGCACCCGTTCAAATCTCAAATCTTTTATCGGCGAAACCGACAACGCCTGACTGTTTTTGTACCGAACTTGACCCTTTTTTCATAATCACATAATCATAAAAAATATTACTGATGAGGTCATTGACCCCATTATCTATTAGGGTTGACGGACCTCGTTTTTTGGATTAACTTTAACAAGCTGTAACTTGAAAACGGCTAGAAATATTAATGTAGTTTCTTCGAGAAAAATATAGAACTAAGCCTACAGAATCTCACATTTGCGGGAAGGTAACTCGTTCCATTAACCCTGTACATAATTATATAGATTGTGTACTTGGTGAACTGAGAAACGCTTTTCAAAAATCAACCCTGGGAGATAAATCTCTGCTGACAAAGTCGTGGATGGCCGCTAGCGTCAAATAATCTTCTTTGTTTAATAAAAATAGTGTTTATCAATATAAAAATAGTGTTTATGTTATGGCAATTAAGATATATAATAATATTCTTGATAATTTTAGGAACCTTGACGAAGTAAAATTCAAAAAAAGTTTAAATGAGTGGCTGTTAAGCAAAATGTTTTATTCTACCCTTGACTTCCTGGATAATAAGGCAAAACTATAGAAATTGTAATAGGCTTAGAATATTGTTGTTATTGTTTTTTTAATTTTATTGTTTAATTAATCAATTATTTCTTACTTTCCATTGTATAAATACGTCAAATTATTTTATTACCTAATGCACTCAGTAATATAGTTAAGACGGTGGAGTTGCACTTTATTATTAATAATATTGTACACCATTGCAATATGGTAGACTATGGACAAGGACATTCAAAATTATGTGATCTTATTTTAAGTACCTGTGGTCTTGCAATAAAACATTTGAATTTGAATTTGAATAAAATTAACATTTATCCCTTTAAACAAGTCATTAAAAATTCTTCAAAATCAAAGTAGAATCAAATAGTTTTAATTAAAAATAACGCCACATTGTTAAACATTTCTGGGCTTGTACTTAATACCCTTGTCAAGCCGTCTCGTTACCTCGACAAATTTTGCCCTATATTTATAGACAATATGTGATTATACGTTATACATACGAGTATACACGGTAGTTATTCTGGTAGATATCCTATTATCCGTCGCATTCGTTTTTAGTTTAATTCTTATTTCGTCTCATTCTGTATTCTTCTTCGTCTTGTTCGCTATCCGTCACTATCTTATTTGATCAAATTCTGCAACTTGTCTATCTCTTAATACGTCTTATTCGTTTTTCGTCACGGTCTTCCTTGGACTCATTCATCGTTCTTCCCTTTCGTTTTTTGTCTCATTTACTTATTCGCCAAAATTATTTCGATACTATACGATAATGTGACTAAAGATAGACTGCGAATGATCCTAAAAATGAGGGAAACAAACGAAGAATAAGTCCAAGGAAGACCGCGACGAAAAACGAATAAGACTTATTATGAGATAGACAAGTTGCAGAATTTGATCAAACAAGATAGTGACGGATAGCGAACAAGACGAAGAAGAATGAGTGACGAATACAGAATGAGACGAAATAAAAATTAAACGAAAACGAATGAGGCGGGATAATAGGATACCGTTATGCTGCCTTGAACTATAGCCAGTTTCCAATTTATATAAGGTTTCATCATATGTGTCATTTGTACATGTATTATGATTTAAACTCTTGCTTTTTGTGAGCTGATTAAGTTGTTTTAAATACTTAGGTGTTTTAAAATAAATTGTACCAGTATAATTTCTTAGGATATCCTTCTATGGTCGTTTATTTTAATTATGTTTTTTTTGTCAAGTAACAATAATGTCTTTTTTACAATTAAAGTATATATATAATAACATGGAAAATTGACAGAACATCAATTTCGATTTAATTGCTTCACATTAAAGCTACTTAGATTGTTGCGTATCCTCTCGGCTGTGAGGCGAGCCCCCGGGGCTATCGCTTTCAAACGTGCCCATGCAAATAGTAAAATCTAAAACCATCCAGCGACCTTGTAGTACCCGAATCAGGGACAAATTTCGTCAATCGTTTCCCTCGGCATACAAACTATCATCCGACAAATTATCAATCGGGAGGAAATAGCAAAAAAAATAAACTTTTTCTCACGTTCTGGTGACCAGCTGACCATCTTTCTACCAAAATACAGCCGGCTGACGATTTTATTTATTCACAATAGCATATAAACTATATTCTGACAAATTACCAATCGGGAGGACATTACAATTCTAATTTTTTATACTAGTTTAGGACGTTACTGCTGCTCAACCTACTCATAAAGCCGCAGCAGACATTCACGAGGCTTCATGATGGGTGCGCAACTGTTCGCAGAATTTTTCAAGTCCTATTATTGAAAGTCCGAAAATGTTTGTCATACAATTTTACATCATACTAATCACTATTTATAACAAGTCTCTGTTTCTAACGATAGTAACTCCGAATTATCAAAATTCATCATGTCAGTAAACATAATATTTTAGATACTACAATTTCTTTTCATATTCTTTCTCAACATAACTGTTACTTACACTATTATTTTATTATCATATATATTTTTTATTAGACTGCTGAACAAATTGACATAATAACTAGAAATGGTAAATGGCAGTGAGCGAGCGAGCAAATTGGTCGGAGCAGAAGCGACTCTTATAAGTTAGGTTCGATGTTAGGTCTTTTTTTGTAACAGCCCAGAAAATCTTGCTTGCGTGTAAGATGTTCATAATATAGTCATTAAATATTGGGTTGGTTAATATAAGGCTTCTTTCAAGTATATTAACAATTCCGCTCCCATTGTAGGTTCTTAGAATTATAACTTGAATGAAAACGTTATTAAAAACAGCAGTATGAGTTCAAATACATTCTTAGTAGTGACCTTATGTGTCACAATTTTCTGAACACTGTCTATTATGAACTCCGTTGGTAGTAATACAAATGAAGGAACATAAAAATTCGGAAGTAAAAAATTCGGAATATGATGATTATGAGTACAAATCGGTAGTACAAGGAAAAATCTGGTAACAAATTTTCTGCGAGCCAATATGGACCCCTTCATGATACAACGCTGAATCATTGTACCAGTTATCGGCCGGGAGGGTATTGGTCATGAAAATCTGTTGCTGGATCGCGGACCATTGTAAAGTTAAGCAGATCACACAAAGTTAAAACGTAAACCAATCAAACTATTACGCGTGCCTCATTTCACTGAAAGAAAAACTACCGTCAAGATAAACAGTGGAAAGTTCCGTTTAGAAATTTGCCCGATTTGTAACCTGATTTCCATTTTTAAAATGTTTTACTCTAATAATAATTTAACAAATAAAAAAACCGACTCCAAAACCCCACTTCGATATATTTAATTTATGACGTCACTTAACCAATAATATATCTGCCGTTTCTAGGTAAATGACTTAAGAAAGCCAATTATTATTTCTCACTTTTCAGTGGGGTTTTGGAGTCGGTTTTTTTATTTGTTAAATTATTATTTTATTTTATACTTTTTAGTACTTATCGTATGAAACACATTTATTACATCAAGCAACAACAACATAATGCTAATTGCTCATCACCATCTACAAAATGTTGCTATCCAGGGTGCAAAGGCATCAATCTTAAGGCACCTAAATGGATGAAAAGGGGTGATAAAATTTGTATGGAAAATACCGCTGGCGAAGCTGCAGTGGGGTTGGCAAGCACCATTTCTTTCAAACATTCATAATTAGTCGGAAAATGCGAATGTTGACATTTCCTTAACATCGTCATCATCATCAGCCTTGTGTCACACTTCTAGGCATACACCTTGTGATTTACTATAGGTAAGTATATCCACTAAAATTGGGCGGTACATTTGAACCGTTTTATCCAGAAATGCTCAGTAACCTATTTTATAGTTACCAGCAACTCGGAGACCACAACATGGCCGCACATTTCATATACAATAGTTATAGTTCACGTGGGCTGGGTTTCTGCAACTCGACGTCTTAATCGCGCCTTTTTTGCGTGGTATGGGTTGGCAGCACTACTCATGCCAACCCAGCTCCTGTAGGAAGCTTAGCAGACCCTTGATATTGCCGACGACTTCCAGGAGCGACCTCGAGTTTCCAAGATGTGTTGCCCGGTATTTGGCCACGCTGGGACATTCCAGGAGGACGTGGGTGGCTGTCTCTTCTGCCTCCATGCAGGCTCTGCACAAAAAGTTGTCTGTAACATCTAGATTACATAGGTTTTCGTTTAAAATTTCACATACAAACTACTTCGAATCCCTTTGTCACCCCGTTCAGGGAGGATTTTCTTAAAATCCTTTCCTACCTTTTTGTTACTTGTAGAATATGTATAAATTTTATTTTTATATATTTTCAATGTTTTAAATAAAAGTTAGAGTCAAATTAAAACTTTCGTGAGTCATTTATGAACACTAGAAATAAACGAAATAAATGTCAAATCGTATATAAAACCATGTTTAATACGTTACACATCTACTTCTTGGCCTAACAATTGTTGTCACGGGCAAAATCTCCAACATTTTCGATCGCAAGAAAATACACTCGAACTTTCGTGTTGCTTGAATTTAATCGACGCGATTGAATAAAGAACGGACGCAGTAATCACCCGAGACGTCGTCTTAACTAACTCCACTACGAGCCCAGCATCAGTATTGAGCCAGTTACTAAGAATAAACCTATTGTGAGAGGATGTGCTTCAAATAGTAACGAAGCTAAGTAATGCTGTTGGGACTGAACAAAAATTGTAAGTTCGATACGTTAACCTTTTTGATCCCGATAGCCGGGTTCCCTGTTCGTAGTGAGTTTTTTCGCGAAAGTAATCATGCTATCGTTTAACCAGCTTTAAAATATCGATATGTTTTTAGTATGTTGTCGTCCTATGGCGACGTCTCACACCATTGAATAATTTTACGGGTACTAAGAATGTTTTCACATTACCCGATACGATATCGGTATCGGGCGCCGATACAATATCGGGGCAAGTAAAATGTATGAAATATGATCTTGCCTTTCACAACTTCCGATACGATATCGGATATCGGACCCGATACCGATATGTCGGCGGCCGTGTCGGGCCCCCATCGATATCGGACGATAATGCTTGTGTGTGTGCTATATGTATACATTTTGTGAGTGACTGTGCCGGCGGCCGGCGGTAACCAAATCGGACCGATAATATTGGACACATGTGAAGACAACCGATAATTGGATATCGGGTATCGGATATCGATATCGTATCGGGTAATGTGAAAACGCTCTTAAGATAGGATGCTATCGCTGACAGACGTGCATTTGACACATTTAGTGATGTAGCCGTGCAGAATCAGGTCAATTTTTTAATATTATCGACGAACGTTTCTGTAGAAAATGAAAGCGATATTTTATACGATTTACATAGCGATAGCGATTGGACAAGATGACAGATCCATTCGTGCGATGGTAAATAATATGGTCAGCTCCTCATTTTCAACGTTCCGTTTCACACTGCGCACATTTGAGGTTATTAATATTAATAGTGTTAATTTCACTATTTAAGTTCTTTTTTTAATGTGATTTTATACGTATAATTTTAATAATACTAAAACTCTATTTTTTGAACAATACCGTTTATATTTCTATTCAGTTTAATGGCTTGATTCGTTCAAACGCTTCATACGTGAAATGAAAAAATAACACTCAGCGATACCATCCTATCTGGAACTGACCGTAATATAATATTATCATCATCATTTCCAATGGTAATATATGTGGATATATTATTATATCTTGTATAAAGTAATGATAAAATTTAAAGAAAGAGACAGGACTAACGCAAAATGGAGGTGTGAATCCGGTGTGACCCCTGAAAATAAGTTAGGAATCGAATTGGGAAAGCTATATTGCACTGATTGAAGTCATCATATTACAACACTTGTACGAGTAAAATGGATTTTATCACTACTTACCGTGTTGTATGTTTATGAGACTATCACTGCATAATGTTTCACTTAGTTTTCAAGTCCTGTTAAGTTATCTAAGAAGTAAAAATGGGCTGTATAAGACGTGCAATGTGCAGAACTAGAACAATATAAAAATACCTATAAATATGTCTGTCAATATAAAAATATCTGAGATACCTTTGGAATTAGAACTCGCAGCACGCAGGGCGCATAAGGCCGGTATTGATACGCGGTGTTGGAGGCAGTGTCACAGCGTTGAGTTTCAATCAGAGGGCGCAATTTGCTTAATAACCTTCGATTCATATCATTTCAGAATTTTATTATACCTTAAATTATAAGTATTATTTTATTTTATAGTACTGGCATAA